>CM061231.1:20466773-21941031 GCA_030844895.1 Ambrosia x helenae
ATAATTGAGGGAAATAAGAATTATGTCTAACATTCTCCCCCCTAATTCTTGATTTCCCCAAGGTCTTCAATTCCTATGAGACTTCGCATCTCTATGAACTTTATCCTTGGTAATGCCTTGGTGAGGATGTCGGCTTTCTGCATCTCTCCACTGATGTGATCAACTTGTATCTGCTCGTTCTCTATGCATTCTCTGATGAAATGATACCTTGTGTTGATATGCTTTGATCTTCCATGAAACACAGGATTCTTCATGAGTTGTATTGCTGACTTGTTATCTACTAGTAGAGTTATCTTCTTTGGTCTTTCACCGGTGAGTTCGCTTAGTACTCCTTGTAGCCATATTGCTTGACATGCTGCTGATGTTGCTGCCATAAACTCTGATTCACATGATGATAAAGCTACCGTGCTTTGCTTCTGACTTGTCCATGTGATAGGTGAATCTTTGTAGTAGAATATTGTTCCTGTTGTTCCTTTTCCATCTTCTTGGTCTCCATAACTGCTGTCGCTGTAACCAATGATTTCTGCTTCTTTGCCTTTGCTGTATTGAATTCCATAATTCAATGTGCCTTTGATATATCTTATCAAATGTTTAACTGCCTTCATGTGAGTCGTCTTTGGTTTCTCCATGAATCTGCTCACGTATCCAACTGCGTAGGTGATATCTGGTCTGGTATGTGTAAGGTACCTTAAGCTTCCAATTAGCTTTCTGTATTCTGTCTCATTGACTGGTTCACTCTCGTCTTCTTTATCGAGCTTCAGACCTGGTTCCATTGCTGTCTTTGTTGGATTGCAGTCTTCTAGTCTGGCTTCCTTGATAACTTTCTTAGCGTAGGCTGATTGCTTCAACTGTATCCTTCCTTGTGCTTGGCGTACTTCTATTCCTAGATAGTATGTGAGTGGTCCTAAATCACTCATCTCAAACTTGCCTTGCATTTCCTTCTTGAAGCTTGATATGTCCTTCATTGAACTTCCTGTCACTATTATGTCATCGACATAAACTCCTATAATGATTGTTGATTGTCTTGAAGTTCTCTTGTAAACTGCTTGTTCTTGCGGACATCTGATAAATCCTATCTCTTTTAGGATGTTGTTCAGCCTTATATTCCATGCTCTTGGTGCTTGCTTCAAACCATATAGAGCCTTCTTTAGCTTGTAGACTAGCTTCTCTTTTCCTTTCTTTATGAATCCATCTGGTTGTGATACGTAGACATCTTCCTTTAATTCACCATGTAGGAATGCTGATTTTACATCCAAATGATGTACTTCCCATCCTTTCTGTGCTGCCAATGCTAGTAGTAGCCTGATTGTTTCCATTCTTGCAACGGGTGCAAATACTTCATTGTAGTCTATACCTTCTTGTTGTACATACCCTTTTGCTACTAATCTGGCCTTATGCTTGGTGATCTGTCCACTTGCGTCTCTCTTAACCTTGAATACCCATTTTAGACCTATTGGTTTCTGACTTGAGGGGAGCGTAGTCAGTGTCCAAGTGTCATTCTTTTCTATGGAATCTAACTCGCTTTCCATTGCTTCTATCCATTGTGGGTAATCTGCTGCTTCTCTGTAGTTTGCAGGTTCTTCATCATATGCTAGATAAAGATGTTCATAATCTTCTGGTCTAAGAGGTTGTGTGGCTGCATAGATGTCACTAAGTGATCTAAGGGCTCGAACTGGTCTGTTTAAAGAGCCTGGTGAGTCTTCTAACTCTTGAGTACTTGTCTCAACTGCTGGATCACTTGTCGGTGTCTCTTGTACCGTTATTGGAGTTCTTGTAGCTGTGATTGGACTGCTGAAGAATTCATTATCACTCTCTTGATCTTCACTGTCGTCGTCATTCTCTTCTTGTACAGCTTCATTCTCTGAATCTCCATGTATCTCAAATCTTGTCCAAGATGGTTCTTCTTCGCTTCCTTCTTTCAAGTAGTTGTCCCAATTCCATGGTTCATTCTCTATGAATTGGACATCTCTACTGATATGTATCTTCTCTTCTATGGGATCATATAATCTGTAGGCTTTGGAACCATTCTCGTTTCCTAGATGTACCATTTTCTTACTTCTATCTTCTAACTTCTTCAAATAGGGCGTCGTTACCTTTGCATATGCTATGCATCCAAATACTCTAATGTGCTTGATATTGGGTGCCTTTCCATTCACTGCTTCGTAGGGTGTCATTCCCTGTACTGCTTTAGTAGGTAACCGATTTAGTATGTAAATCGCCTGTCTTGTTGCTTCTGCCCATAAGTTCTGTGGTACGTTCATAGCCTTTAACATGCTTCTTGTCATACTCATCACTGAACGGTTTTTCCTTTCTACTACACCATTTTGCTGAGGTGTGTAAGGTGCTGTAAGCTGTCTGAGGATTCCTCTGTCCTCACAATACGTGGTAAGTGCTTTAGAAGTAAATTCTCCTCCACGATCCGTTCTTAATTTCTTGAGTTTTTGACTCGTCTCTGTCTGAGCTTCACTTAAGAATTTCTTGAAATTCTCATAAACTTGATCTTTTGACTTGAGCATGTAGATCCACATGTATCTTGAATAATCGTCAACTATCAGGAAAAAATAGTTGTTGCCTGCTAATGATGTGGGTGTAATCGGTCCACATAAATCTGCATGTACGAGCTCGAGAGGTCTCGTTGCTCTAAAACTTGCTTGAGAGGGAAACGGAAGTCTGCTTTGTTTTCCCGTAATACATGCATCACATACTTGAGATGGGTGCTTAATCTTTGGTATTCCACGTGCCATTCCTTTAACGCTTAACTGTCTTAGTGAATCAAAATTCACATGTCCCATACGTGCATGCCATAACCATGCAGGTGATACTATTCTGGCTTGTAAACAAATCGGACTTGTTATTCTGAGCCTTACTTTGTAGAGTCTATTCTTAGCTCTTGGGACTTTCATCAATAGGTTGCTGAAGGCGTCATAAATCCATAGATAATCGTTCTCCATAATCACTTTACATCCATTTTCTGTTACTTGCCCGAGACTTAGGATGTTGCTTTGGAGTGTTGGAATGTAGTAGACTTCTGTAACTAGTCTTTGTTCTCCATTGTTGCATTCCAATAATATTGAGCCTTTACCTTTGATGTTGACACATGATCCATCTCCAAACTTTACACTTCCTGCTATCTTTTCATCTAACTCTGTGAAATAGGAGCGTCTTCCTGTCATATGATTGCTTGCTCCGTTGTCCAAATACCATATTTCATTTCCATTATCTTCACTATGATAACGTTCTGGTATGACTTTCTTTTCTTCTAGAACTACACTACTTTCTTCACCAACTGCCATAAGTAATGTGGGATCCTCTTCTTCCATTACTAGGTGAGATTCTTCTTGCTTACTTCGAGGTTTAGGACATCTGGGAGCTATGTGTCCTAATTCATTGCAGTTGTAGCATCTTACACTGCTGCCATCTCTCTTGGGCTTGTAACTACTGTCGTCATGACGATTCTTAGTGGGATTTCGATCACTTCTCTGATCTTGATGGCCATTCTTGTCAAAGTTCTTTCTCTCATTTCTTTGACCTCTATTGAACTTCCTAAAGTTCTGTCTGCCTCGATTCTGATTGTAGTTCCTATTGTTGTTGCTGAAAGGCCTTCTATCTTGCCTTGTAAATAACAGCTTCTCTTGACCTGATGGTCCAAATTTCTTCTCATCTCTTGACTTAAGGCGTTCCTCATAAGCTTTAAGTCTACCAAGCGCTTCATCTAACGTCATGGTATCTATATCTGAATATTGCTCTATGGATGCAATAATCTGTAGGAACCTCTCTGGTACGGAGTCCAGCAATTTTCGTACCAACATCGACTCTTCAATTGTCGTTCCTAGGGTTTTTGACTTTGTACTAATCGCACTTAACCTACCAGCAAACTGGTCTATGGTTTCTGTCTCTCTCATTGTTATCATCTCGAATTCTGTGCGTAATGATTGAAGTCTTGCTTTCTGGACTCGGTCAATTCCAATAAATCTTAACTTTAATGCTTCCCAGATTTCTCTCGCTGTAGGATGTGACGCCACCTGCATCACCATATCCTCTGGAATTGCCTGAAAGAGATAGGCAATCGCTGTCCTATCCTTCTTTACATCTACCGTCGACGTGCCTTCTTCGGGTTCCACTACTTCCCAAAGACCATTTGCACTCAATATTGCTTTAACACGAACAGCCCAAATCGTGTAGTTTGTAGATGTCAACATTGGTGTCTGGAGGTTGAAAGTGAGAGTCTCCTTCGTGACTGTCTCCTTTGACGCTGTCTCTTTCGACATTGTGGGTTTAACGGGCGTCTGCTTCTGCGGACTTTTGTTCTTCTTCTTCCCTATTGTCCAAATCTAGTATGGACTATCCCACGCTTCTATGGAACTTTGTTTGACTAGCTTTGTCAAACACGACTATGATATGTCTGAAGAAAATATTCTTGTTTAACAAAGTTTGATGTTTTGTCGGGCCCACAACAAAATATCAATATCCTTGCTATAATATTTCTTTATACCACTAATGTTCCAAAATCTAAAGTCAATCCTATGACTTGATAATCCTCCAACGATGATTGATTAGTGTCCTTTAACAACACCCTTTGTCAATCCTAAACACCCTTCTAAAACAAATCACTTGTTTTTCTACTATGCTTCAATCCTTTTCTTTTCTTTTTTTGTTTAATCAGTGATAAATTTCAACAAACAAACACTGATATAATACCCTTTACAATAAAATACCCTCAAATAATATATTATATTTCTGTTTGACTTTGAAAAAGTCAACTTCTTCTTCTTATGTTCTTTACGAACACTTCTGCCCCGAAAACAAGTTTTCTGTTTTGATCCCCTTGATCAAAACAACACTGGAACTTCAATCTATGTTCCACAAACAGTGATATTTTGGATCCCAATCCAAAATACGATCGAATACTAAGATTTTGAAAAATAAGAAACCCGGTTTTGTTATTACACCCGATAATAATCTTGACACTTGATGTGTTTTGAAAAACGATTCTGTGTTTTTGTATGTATACACGTTCAGAACATACACTGATGTCCGAAAAAAACTGGTTTTGATCAGAAAAAAAAATTTGGCGGGAAAAAGCGTTCGAACAGAAAAAAAAAAACAGTATCGAAAAAAATTTGATTTTTTTTTGTTTGATTAAGATTTTACGTATTCGACAATGATAATAAACGAAAGGCAGGGATAATATAACCGTTTTGTTGCGTTGAAACGATCTCTTCTGCGTGACCGGTGTCTCGCCGGAAATTGCAGGTTTGGCCGGAATCTGTTTTCCGGTCGTCTTCTTCGTTGAACGGTTATGCTACTTGATGTATTGATCTTCTGCAAATCCTTGTTGGCTTCGAATGAATGTTCCGATGATCTGCGGCTTCTGTCCCTGTTTTTTTTTCGAATAAGAAACAGAGGATTGATAAAACACTTCGCTGAAATAATTGTATGATCGGATGGAACAGATTTGAATAACCTGGCTCTGATACCAAATGAAGGTTTCAGGATCGATGTGAGAGGGTTTGGGTTTGAGAGAGAATAAGATAAATTTTAGAATCAATACATAAAATGAAATGTTACAAAGTGTTTGGTATTTATACAAATGAAGGGGTGTGTCCCCTATGACTCTAACCGACACAATGGTTAGTTAATAACCAACATACCTATTCAACTTAGGATAACTAATATGTCACACTATATATGTATATATATATATACTTAGGATAATTGAGGGAAATAAGAATTATGTCTAACAGTCAAGTAGTTTGTATCCACTTTCATAAACTTTCAGTTATCAATAATATTCAAAGCATTCGGCTGCATATTGTTATTGTTCTTTCTATTGTTGACAACTTGACATACCAACATAAATTGTATTTATTAAAAACACTTGCTTTTCCTGTTGTTAGAAAGAGAAATAATAATAATAAAATAATAATAATAATAAAATAACTGATTTTGCTTTTTGGTTTTGGCCATATTTTGTTGGTCTATCCTTCAAATTCTCCCAAGTTTCCATTCAAGCCTTCAATTATGAAGTACTACCGTGTCACCACAGGATATGCCCTCGAGACATGCATTCTTTAGAAATAGGTAAAGAAAACTAAAGTGGATCATTTTATAAGACTATACACTCAACCATTTGCTAATAAAAAAGAAAAAAACAACGGCATATATTATTGGCGGATTGCAGTTCAGTTGCGTTGGCCATAAATTATCATATATTATGTTTGGTGTCCAATAATATCATATTCAACTAATGCAAGTGTATGTATGTGTATATATAGTATACCATACAGGATAAGTTTACCATAACAGAAAAATACAAAAGTATTCCCTACACAATATAGCCATGGTTTCTGCTTCGAAATTAAGCATCAGATACCAAACTAAATCCATTAGTTTACCAGGTAGATCGCATCCGTCCACGTTAGAAATCGAAGAGCTTCTCAACAAAATGAAAACAACACTAGCAGAAGCAGCATCTGCAGATGCAATCTGCAGTGGCTTATCGCAGCTTTCAAGATTGTACAAATGCATGGATGATCTCCTAACTTCATCAACCACACAAGCTTTGATGTCTCGTGAACAAAACAAGAATTGGGTCGATGAGTTAGTAGACGAATCGGTGAAATTCTTAGATATTTGTGGCAGCATAAGTGATATGTTGTCAGAAATCAAAGGGCATAATAAAGATCTTCTTTGTGCTTTAAGGAGGAGAAAAGGAGAGTCGAGTGTTGAAAACTGCATCATGAAATACATTTGCTTTAGAAAGAAAATGAGGAAAAATGTTAAAGGGTTGATTGGAAGTTTGAAGAAAGATGATAACATGATCAGTGATGGTTCGATTTTGGTTGGATCGGATAACAACCAGCTTGCAGCAATGATCAAGGCAATGATAGGAGTTTCTGAAGTGACCATTTTGGTTTTTGAGGCTTTGTTGATGTTCATCGGTGTGCCGGTTTTGAAGCCTAAAAGATGGTCACTTGTGGTGTCAAAGGTGATGCACAAAGGGAGTGTGGCATGTGAAGATCAACAAGAAAATGGGGAGGCTAATGAATTTGAAAGCATTGATGCTGCATTGAGAATATTACGCAAAATCGGATTTTCAGGCGAAATGGGACATGTGCAGATTGCACAATGTAGGTTGGAGAGATTGGGAGGTCAGATTGAAAGAATGGAGGGTGGATTAGAGTGCATTTTTAGGTGTTTGGTTCAAACCAGAGTTTCACTTCTTAATATTATCTCCCAGTAAAAAATGAGTCATGTGTTTAGTTAATTAGTGTTTTAAGAAAGATGTTAATAGAACATGTACATTGACCATAATTTGTTGTTATGTGAGTATAGACATGAGATTCTATTTAGATTGATACTTAATTTAATCACATAATTAAAAGCTTTGGAAAGTAACATCTTTGATCATGGCTATGTGAATTTGAATGGTGATGTTCTAATGAAATTACTGTGCAACTTATATTGTGTCAGTCATATCATTTATGGTTTGTAGAATGCTCCAATATTTAATAGTCATTATTAATTGAAGGTTAATGGTTATAGTTAAAGGTTAATTTTGACAATATATTAAATAGAGGGACTAGAAGTACATTTTAATCAAAACAGTGCATTGGGGTTTTGTCACAGGCGGAAGGTTTAACACGCTTGCGTAGGTTTCCACCCGGGAGGTTCCCGGTTCGATCCTCGCCACTTGTAAAATATGTGATTAAGGCCTTCGGGCCGAGAGGGTTGCAATACCTGCGGATGCTTAGTTTCAAACTTGGGAGGAAAAGAGGGTGATGTACTTAGTGGTTTAAAAAAGAAAGTTCACAGGCGGATCTACAAATTTACTTGAGTGGGAGTCAAAATAGATCAGTAAAAATATGTCATGTCAGCACAATTATTTTTTTTTTTGAACGGCAAATTTCTACTCCTTGTGAGAGTCGAATCCATAACCTCCCCCTTAGGTGTTCCTAAAAGTTTTGCTTCTACCATTGAGCCACCAACCTCAATGGCCAGCACAATTATTATATTGAAGTTGTTAATTAAAAAGAATAATTAATTAATGTCAATAATATACTATTTATTTTGAGTGGCACTATGTGTAAACAGAAAAAGGAGTGAAAAATAGAGGTAAATGTAAGATATTGTTGAGCAATGAGAACCAATTTTAGTCTGACGAGATTCAAGTGAGATATAAAATAAAGAAAATAGATTGATTTTTAGTGTAAGATATGAATGGAGACAGGAAACCTATTGTGAATGCTATTGTACACAAATAAAAACATTAAAGTTAAAAAAATAATAGGTGAGCTACATGCTTCTGAAACTAAGGGTCAATACGTATCCATACTAAGGGTACATAAGTAATAATAACTACTCTTTTAGTTACCCGCGCTTCGTTGCGGGGCGCTCGTGTCATTATAGGTTTGGTGGGTATTAAAAATAACATTATTAGCGATAATATTAAGTAAATGTTATCTGTTCAAATTATTCTAAAATAAATGTCTTTGCTAGTTATTTCCACTAATTGGCAATAGTGTCGTACTGCTATCTAGCAATTTTCTTCAATTACGTGAGCTAATAATCTTCAATTACGTTAGCAATTTTCTTCAAATAGGTAGGCCAATTATATGAACCAATAATCTTTAATTACGTGAGCCAATAATATTGTATCAGTATTCTTCTGTCCTTCTATTAATATAGACAATTTCTTGAAAATGAAAATTTAAATTTGTTTGAGTACTTAAAATAAGGTGGACTCACCTATTCAAGTTTTGGGTGTGAAGGGCTATAATAAGTGCATAAATTCCTAACATAAAATATTATAATGGGAACATCTTAATTGTCTTGATGGGTCCCGCCTATATCTTGCTTCAATAACAAAATTGACATATAAAGTAAAGGGGTCAAATAAAGAAATTGTCTTGTATACATTTAAAATTGAGAGTTGATGTGAAAATATATACAGCAGAAATTTGACATGTCTAACTTATAATTGGGAGTTCATTAAACTATAAATAATAAGGGGGATCAAATAAAGAGATTGACTTGTATAAATTTTGAATTGGGAGTTCAAAAATACATATAATAAGGGGGTCAAATAAATAAATTGACATATATGAATTAATTAAAATTATAATTGGGAGTTAATATGCAATGAAATATTTATAGCAGAAACTGACGTGTCAACTATAATAATTGGGAGTTCAAATAACTATACATAATAAGGGGTCAAATAAAGGGGTTTTAAATTTAAATAAAGAATTTGACATGTCTAATAAGGGGGTCAAATAAAGAAATTGACATTTATTAATTATAGTTGGGAGTTTAAAAATCATATAATAAGGGGGTAAAATAAAATAAAGAAAGTGACATGTATAAATTATAATTGTGAGTTATTTATATGCTAATACATATATAGCAAAACATAGAAGTTAAACTTATCAAAACATAATACAATAGTTTGTCTTCTGTCCACAAAGAAATATGGACAGAATCGAGCAGGTGCTGAAGGCCACGAAAATCATCACTGCAGCATCCAAACCATCTGTAGAGATCATCTGCAGTGATTTATCTAATCTTGCAGAGCTGTATAAGTGCGTCGATGATGTTTTAAATTCGCCTTTTAAGCGAGATTTGATCTCCAGTGATCAAAACAAGAAATGGGTTGAAGAGTTACTCGACGAATCTTTGACTTACTTGGATGTTTGTGGCAGCACAAGGGATATGGTGATACAATTCAAAGAGCACATTAGAGATCTTGAATGTGCCCTGCGAATGAAAAAGTGCGAAAATGGTATCATGGAATATCAATGCTTTAGACAGAAGATGAAGAAAGATGTTAAGGTGTTGCTTGCAGGATTGAAACAAGTTGATAACAAGGTGGTTAATTCAGATAACCGCGAACTTGCAGCAGTGTTGCAGGAAGTAAAAAGAGTCAGTGAAACGACTGTCTCCATTTTCGAATCATTGCTTTTGTACATTTCAACGCCGATTTCAAAGCCAAACAGATGGTCAAGTTTGGTGTCAAAGTGGATCCACAAGCGAAAGGTGGCATGTGAAGATCAACAACCACATGAGATTATGAATGAATTTGAAAGCATTGATAGCGGTTTACAAGCGCTGTGTAAAAAGGAATCATCAACACAAGGCGAGAAGACACAAGTTGCAAAATTTAGATTTGAAAGACAGGAACATCTGCTTGATTACATGGAAGCCACATTGGAGTGCATATTTAGGCACTTGATTGGATTCAGGGCCTCTCTCTTAAACATCATCTCAAATATTAGTTCTAGTTCACTCTCAAAATGTGTACAATGTTCACGCCACACCAACGATATTTCTTTTGATCGTTCGTGGGATTCCAATACATCAAAGGCTAAGATGGTTGAATCGTCAGGTAGATACAATATAGGAGGTCGTAAATTCACGCGGATGAGTGATGATGGTACGAGGATGAGCAAAATTGACCAGAGTCTCGCGTGTAATAATGTCCTTAGTCACTGGCCAGGCGCTTATGTGACCGCATTGCCTAGATACTTATCTGACCATTGTCCATTAGAGCTAAGGTTTGGTCCTATTCCTTTTGTATTCTTTAACTCATCGTTAAATTCTCCTGGCCTCAAGAAACTAGTAGAAAAGTCTTGGGATAACTCACCTCAAATGGACTCCAAGGAGTTCACTCTCATGAGAAAACTCAAAAATCTGAAAAATAATATTAAAAGTTGTAGAGTTTCTTGCAAATCTGCTGAAGATACAAACAAAGAGTTGCATATGAATCTGATTGAAAGCAAAGCAGAAGATAAGAGGTTAGATCTCAAACAAAAGGCTATAATTAAGTGGCAAATTGATGGAGATGAAAACAGTAAATTTGACAGATCTTTTCTACCCGATGAGATCAAAGGGGTTGTTTTGGCTTGCGGGAACAAAAAGGCGCCAGGTCCAGATGGCTTCACATTCAAATTCATTGCCTTTGTTCATGAAATCGTGGGTTACGGATTGAGAAAGTTGGGTTGCAATTCCTCCTTTATTTCTCTTATTCCTAAAGTAAAGGACCCGACCTTGTTTAAAGATTATAGAACCATCAATTTAGTAGGATGTTTATCTAAAGTCATCTCTAAGTTGCTTGCCACAAGAGTGAAGAAAGTCATCTCGCTATTAGTTGGTGTTGAGCAATCGGCCTATATCGAGGAATATGGGCACTTGATTGTTAACGAAGTTATTGCTTGGGCTAAAAAGCATAAAAAGACATGTAAGATGTTTAAGGTTGATTTTGATAAAGTGTTTGGTTCTGTAAACTAGAGCTATCTTGATTCGGTTAGGGAACATATGGGTTTTGGTAGCAAGTGGATGTGGGTTTGTAATTTTCTTCGATGGAAATAGGTGTACAATTATCGATTTATAATGCGGCTATCAAAGTACGATCCAAAGAGTTACACTTTGGACTGCGAACATAGAAATAATATTTAATTGTTAAATATTATTAAACACAAATAACTTCGATTGAGATAAATATTTTGCGAAATATTTATTTAAAAGATTATAACGAGTAATCGGTGATAATTATTCAGAGAAACAATTGATCAGGCAATGGATTCATCAGATTGATTAGATCGTTTAAAGTGTTGAACGATAGAATAATTATTTTAGAATAATTATGGCGTTAATCGAATACTCGTTGTTCGATATTAAAGGTGATTGATGATTATCGTTGGACGATAATAATAAACGTGGATTAATGGTGTTTGTCGTTTAAGGGATTAAACGATAATGTGTTTTATTATTTGGTAATAAAAACAATATATAAAGTTTTGTTATTAATTGTTAATTATATTAACTTTAGTGGCTAAATAATTAAAGGTTAATTATTAAAAGGAAACTCCTTCTGAAGCAAGTAATTATTGGAGGCCGACAAACTTCCCCACCTCTCTTGTCAAACTTATGTGGTACAAACAAGAGGGGGTGGTGTTACCCTCATTACTGAATCCCCATCTGATGTGTGGTGGGGATTAATGGCGGTTAATGGTGGTAGAAGATGGTGATGATATGGTGGTGAATGTTCGAGAAGAAAGAGAATCAGAGAGAGAAGCAAGAGAAAGATTCACACAAACAAGACACACCTTCTCATTGTTGTATAACGGTATATAACGACCTACTAACCGACTCTCTTACACTTTTACACATTTAGTCCTCTAACTATTACTATTACAACTTTTAATCCCTCATCTTTATTGAACTTGACACATCAGCCCCTCTAAATTCCAAAATTCCAATACTCCCCTCCATCAGGAATTTTGCCCCAAAATTCCAAAATTGAAATCAAGGAACCTGAGTTACATCTCCTCAAGATCCTCCTATGAAGCCTCAGCTAAAGGTAAATCCTTCCACTTGATTAAAACTTCAACACCCACCCTATATATTACGTTTTTTAATCACCTTTTTTTCCAACACAGCAGATGGGTAAAACTGGAATCGAGGCTGAGTAGGTAATGGAATAATATCTGAATGAGGACCCCTGGCCAATTTGAGCAAAGACACATGAAATACAGGATGGATTTGAGCTTCTTCAGGTAAGTCTAACCGATAGGCCACCTTCCCAATTTTTTCAGTCACCATAAATCGTCCAAAGAATTTAGGGCTCAGCTTATTATGCTTAGACATTCTAAGTGAGTTCTGACAGTAAGGATGCAACTTAAGGTAGACAAAATCTCTTGTGTTAAATTCTCTTTTAGTTCTGTGCATATCTGCTTGTTGCTTCATTATGTTTTGAGCAGTCAGTAGTTAGTCTTCAATTGGGCTATCCTTAGGAATGTATGGAATAAACAGTGGGGGTGGGTAGCCATACAAAGTTTGAAAAGGAGTCATCTTTAGTGAAGTATGGTAGTTAGTAGTATACCATCACTCAGCCAAGGAAAGCCACTTAAGCCAATTACTTTGATGTTGTAAGGTCATAGTTCTCAAATAAGATTCAATGCATCTATTTACCACCTCTGTTTGCCCATTTGATTGTGGATGGTATGTAGTAGACATAGCCAATTGAATGCCCTGTAATTTAGTAAACTCTTTCCAGAATTGACTTAGGGTATCAGAAACAATAGTCTGTGGCCACCCATGCAGTTTAAAGATATTATCCGGAAACATTTGAGCAACAGTTTCAGCAGAATAGGGATGTGCAAGATGGATAAAATGAGCATATTTGGTGAATCTATCAACAACAACCAAAACTGAATTTTTACCTTGAACCTTAGGGAAACCACTGATGAAATCCATTGAGATGTCAGAAAAATGTGGTTAGGGACATTGTTGTAGAACTCGCTAGGCGCTAGTTGGTCGGTGAGGTACCGACTAGGGATTAATCGGGATTAATCAGGATTAATCGGGATTAGTCGGATTGGATTTTTATATATATTTTTTCAAATTTATACATATATAATGCTAATTTTATGTCTTATAGGTATAAATTTAGAAGTTTAGGGGCCAAATATAAACTAGAGAATATGGAAGGGGGGTTAAATATTAAAATACCTAAACTTAAATAACCCAAATCGCCTCCATCGTTCACCATATCCCGTTTTTTCCTCCGTGTTCCTTCTTTCATCGTAAGGAACCATCACACGCAACTAGGGTTCATGGAGTTTCATTGATTTTGCTTCTAAAATATGGATTATCATTCAATTTTGAGTTAAGAACTTGTTTTATTTGATCGATTTGCTCCAGTTTTGACCCGTTCGAATTCATTTTTAACCTAATTTTGAGTTTTTTAGGTCTAACTAGGACCAATTTGGTCTGATTAATCGCACACTGATTAATTGAGTGACTAGCCCAAAATTAATCAGTAAAGTGAGGACTAGCGATTAATCAACGATTAGTCAGTGATTAATCGGGATTTTTACAACCTTGGTTAGGGATAGGCAAAGGCTGTAGAAAACCAGGATAAGCCACACTTTCATTTTTGGATTTCTGACATATATGGCACTGTCTAGTGGCTTGTCTAACCTGCTTGTGTAATCCCTTCCAACTGAACATGCTCTTAATTCTTTGAATAGTAGCATGCATACCTGAATGGCCCCCATAGCAGAACTATGACACATGTGAATGATTTCCTGGTGTAATTCTTCATTCTTTCCCACAACAACATTATCATTTTTTGTCAAGAGCATACCATTCCACTTATACTTAGGAACAGAACCTCCATCTTTTAACATTTGCAGTTTAGAACAAATAACAGGATCTTGTGACCATGATTGTTGAAGTTTGATTAAAAGGGTAGGGTCTAGGGTAGATAATGAAATAGTGTTTAGAACTGGGCCCTAGACTAGGGGTGAGCATACGAAAACCGATAACCGAAAAAAAACCGAAAACCGAACCGAAAATAACCGAATTAACCGATCGGTTACGATTAACATATGGCCAAAACCGAACCATTCGGTTACGGTTAAGGTTTCCCCCTCTTCCGTAACCGAAATAACCGAAACCGAACCGATAGTTATATACTTAATTATTTTTCATACATATATCCATATATTTGGAAAATCTTTTTCATGTATTTCAGACATATTTCATGTATATCCATGTATTTTAAATATATTTTTAATGTAACTCATGTATTTTTCATGTATATCCGTATATTTAAAACATATTTTATTTATTTCATGGGCATTTCATGTATTTTGCTTGCGTTTATATATATATATATATATATATATATAGACAAAAGATCAAATACAAACAAAATTATCGTGCGAACATACGAACTGAAGGGAACAAAAAAAGTGGCGGTGGCATTTTCGTAAATAATGACCACCACTCTTGTTTGTATAATTACTCTAGTGTATATAATTACTCTAGAGTAAAAAAGTGGCGGTGGCATTTTCGTAAATAATGACCACCACTCTTGTTGTATAATTACTCTAGTGTATATAATTACTCTAGAGTAATTACCCTTATATAATTACTCTAGTTATATAACTACGCTATATAATTACTTTAGAGTAATTTTATAATTACTCTAGTTATATAATTACGCTAGAGTAATTACGCTAGTTATATAACTAGAGTAATTATATAATTACTCTAGTTATATAAAGTTTCCAATATTTACAGAAATGCCACCGCGTGTTTTTTACTTCAGTTCGTACTGTTCGTACGATAAAGCCTATTTGTACGTGAACTTTACTCTCTCTATATATATATATTTGTATTCTTTGAAAAATGTTCAAAACACTTTACTAACTATTTTAAGTTTACAATTTTGCACAAGTTTTATGTTTGGTTATTAACCGAACAGATAACCGATATATTAACCGAAGTAACCGAACCGACGTAACCGAACGGTTTCGGTTATGGATTTTCCTAAAACCGAACTTCGGTTATCAGTTTCGGTTATATGTAAAAACCGAACCGAACCGACATTTGCTCACCCCTACCCTAGACTCTTGATAAAGCATCTGCCACTTTATTATGTGCTCCTTTCTTATACATGATTTCATAGTCAAAGCCCAGGGAGTTTAGACAACCATGCATGTTGCAAAGGTGTTGTCAGCTTCTGTTCAAGAAGGTACTTGAGGCTTTTTTTATATGTCTTTATAATGAAATGACCAGACAACAGATAATGTTGCCTCTGCTTGACTACAAACAAAATTGCTAAAAGTTCCTTTTCATAGACAGAAAGTACATGTTGTCTTGGGGAAAGAGCTTTACTAATAAAGGCCAAAGGATGCCCTCCTTGCATAAGGACAACTCCAATTCCAAGTCCTGATGTATCGGTTTCCAAAATGAAAGTTTTAGTAAAATCAGGTAATACGAAAACAGGAGGTGCACACAGGCCTTGTTTAAGCTTTTCAAAAGCTGTTGTGGCCTCCTCATTCCAATGGAAACTGTCTTTCCTTAACGGATTAGTCAATAGCTTTGCTAAAATGTCATATGACTTAATGAACTTTCTATAATATCCTGACAAGACCAAGAAAACCCTTAACTGTTTAATGGTTTGTGGAACTGGCTAAGTCTTGATTGCTTCAATTTTTTTAGGATCAGTTGAGACACCATCTTTGGAAATAACATGTCCTAAATATTCCACAGAACCACCCCCAAATGAGCATTTAGAGAGTTTAGCAAACAGCTTGTTTTCCCTTAAAATCATCAAAACCTCTCTCAAATGTTGATTTAGTGATTTGCTATACACTAAAATGTCATCAAAAAAGACCAGAACTGATTTTCTTAACAGGGGTTTAAAGGTATAGTTCATGAGAGCTTGAAAGGTTGCTGGAGCATTTGTTAGCCCAAAGGACATAACAAGGAATTCATAACGGCCTTCATATGTTTTAAAGGCTGTCTTATGAATATCATCAGGTGTCATTCTGATCTGATGATAACCAAATCTAAGATCTAGTTTAGAAAAAAATAGTCCCCCCCCCCAATTCATCCAATAAATCTTCAATTAGAGGAATCGGAAACCATTTTTAATAGTGGCATCATTAAGCTTCCTGTAGTCAATACACATACGCCAACTTCCATCTTTCTTTTTAACCAAGACCACTGGAGCAGCAAATGGACTACTGCTACCCCTGATCACCCCTAATTCTAACAACTCCTTGGTCATTTTTTTCTATAACATCTCTTTGCTCCAACTGATACCTATAGGGTTTCTAACTTAAGGTAACAGATTCATTGTTTAGTAAAATTTTATGGTCATAGGCTCTGTGTGGTGGTAAAGCAGTAGGCAAAGCAAATACATCATCAAATTATTTTAAAAGAAGATCCATAGCTTCATTACTTACATTGCCAATCATTGCAGTTTTGTGCTGGAACTGATCCACAGAATCTTCCACTTTAATGCTGTACACTTGCCCCTGGACCATCTGATCATCTTCTGTCAGTAGTTGATGCATTACTTCCAATGAACACAGAGACAATCTACTATTTTGACTGCCCTTTAACGCATATGACTTATTGCCTACTTTAAATTGCATTATTAAATCTTTAAAGTTCCAAACTATATCACCCAAAGGCAATAACCATTGTATGCCTAAAACCATGTCATAGCTGGCTAAAGGTATCATAAGCACATCATCTTTGAACCACAGCCCTTGCATTTGCCACTCAAAATTTCTACAAATCTTTTTACAAACTAAGGGGACACCATTTGCAACACCTACCCTCATTGCACCAATATCTTCCAACTTACAATTAAGTTTCATGGCCAACTTTTCATCTAGGAAGTTGTGGGTTGAACCTGAATCAGTTAAGATATGAAGGGTTTTGGTGCCAATGTTTCCAACTACTTGCATGGTGGAAAAAGAAGGGACACCAGTAAAAGCATGGATAGATATCAATGGGTCATTTGAGGTAGTATCAATCACTGTTTCTGGTTCTTGGTTATCATCATTATCACCTCATCCTGATCTTCTATTTCCAACACATAAAGTTGTTTGTTTGGACATTTATGTGTAGAAGATAATTTCTCAAGGCATCAGAAACACTCTATGACAACCTGCACCCTTCACTTTTCATAAATGTGCATAATTGTTCCTCGACTATTTCAAAATTTTCATTTTTAGCCCTCGTATTTTAATAGGACCAACATTCACAATTTATTAAAACTTATAATTTTTATAAGTAAAAGTATGCACGTTTTATACTCACATCTACACTCGAGAACGTATGTTTCAAACCTTGATACTCGAAACCCTTAATTTTCGGTCCTAAAACAACTTAGAAACTGAAGGAAACAAGTCCGGAACTTAATATTGATTAAGTTAGAAAAGTTGATTTTTTAGCTCTCGCGGTCCGCTGTGACAGGCAAAGTCCCAGTTATACAGTCAAAGTCCTAGTCAAACATGTCACTTTTAGTCGATGGTCAAATCTGGCCTTTAATTCGAGTCAAAACTCATCTTTATGATGAAGACTATAGACCATAAGTTTCACTAGTGGTCAATTCTCCATTTAATGTCTTTTATGTCAAGAATTCATCACAAACTAGTATAAAAACCCACTTATGTGACCCTTTATCATTGCACCTCTAAATCGATCATTCTACTTCGATTAAACACTATCACACCCTCTCCTCTATTAGTCTATCACCTCTGCACAAGAAGCGCCAATTTTCATCTCATATCCAAGTCGAATTAGAAGCTTATTTTCTTGATACTTTTCGGGTTTTATTTCATCATTTTGGGATATCAAATTCGTGAGTTTTTCTAATTCCCTTTGCATTTTGATTCATCATTATCAGTAGAACAATAGCCCTCTACTTGTTATATCGATTATAGTTTCTAAGGGCTTCGATTGGATTCTAAGGTTTTAGAATGTATTTGGGTATTTTTTCAATTAAAAACTTGTAAACTTTTAAAAAAATTCATAACTCGTTGGTTATTGATTCAAAAATCATGAAATTTGGTATGATGGCTTATATGGTCATTTAGAAATTTTAGAATCAGTTTTGGGATTTTTAGCCACGCGTTAATATTTTTAATTATTTTATGATGATTTAATCTTAGTTAATTCATAATAAATTATTGGTAGCACTTTTGGTTATGAAAATTTGTAGAATAATGTTTCATTATGCTAAGATAATTATCATGACATTTTCCACCAGTTTTGACATGTATTCCTATGTTGTTTCATTTTTATTTGTTAAATAGATTTTATACAAATAATATTTATACTAAATCTATTTTAATCTCAAAAATCCTATAAAATTTATTTTGATGTTTCTATAGGATTGAGATTTCATAAAATCTTTTATTTTGAAAGTTATTTATATTTATTTATGAATTATGTCATTTTTAATCATGATTAATTCATATAAAATTGTAAATATATAAATTTGACATAAAAACTGATGGAAGTGTATATAAATATGTTAGGATAATTATCATATCAAATTACTTTTGTATTAAAACATTTTTGTATTTTAACTAAATTTTATTTGTTGATTTAGTTTTATACAATTAAGATTCTTAAATTTATTTTATATATTTTCTGAATAAAATATATAATTTCAACCTTGGAAAATATTTGTGATCGAGAAACTAAACTCATGATATTATTTTCATAAGACGTGGTAGCAACCGTAATAGTTTGTATTTTTTTCGCCATTATTATTATTACTTAAAAATCCCAAATATAGTCGTAACATCCTTAGTGCCTTAGAATAAGATCCCTAGACTTTATTAAGCTTACATACTTATTTTGGGATACTTTAAACATTAGGTTGAGTCTTTGTATTGCTTGCATTTTCACGCTCGCTTAGTCATCTAGTTATTTGGCGAAAGTGAGTATACTTTCCCCTTTTTTGTTTTCACACTTTTAAGGCGATTCATGTACGCATATTTACTCACTCACTTAAATATGTTTAAACGCAATATTCACAAATGCAATTTATTATATGTGCCTTACTTGTTTGCCTTATGTTTAATTGCGTGTACTTATGCCTTGTCAAAATCATTAACTCATGTGGAGTCGAACATAATAATGAATAGTACTACGGTATATACCCACTTGTTGACTTACGTGTTTGAGTTAAGTCCTTGGTCATTGTTATGTGATTCATTATACTCAAAAATGGTTTTCAAAGTGGTTGTTTTATTCTTGATACTTGATTCTTAAGGTTGATTTTGAACGAATATTACTTATTACATAATTGCAAATGGTACCTCATATGAATTTCTAAACACTTTTATTACTATATATTTATTCAAATCAGGGTATCCTCACCAATACATTATATGTGTTGACAAAATTATTTTGTACATGTTTCAGGTTATTTTGAGACGTTTCTTTTAAGCTTTTGGATTTATATTTAAGCTTGTCTTCATTGTATTTCAGTTTGACTTGACACTTTAGAATCATTGTATCTTCGTATTTCATTTCAATGTAATAAACTATTTATTCAATATATCAATATTTACACTTTAGTACCATGAGCTATTGAACAATCGTCACTACGTGGCACCTCGAAGATTCCGCCATCGGTCGGGGTGTTACACACTCCCCCCTCAATCGTTTGGCTTCCATCTCTTGGGTAGGTAGGTTTAATATGTTTTTATTGGTATTCAATTTTTGATGATTTGGTGGAATGGGTAACAATGGTAAATGGTTAGTATTGAGTGCTGGTTTAAGAGTAAAAGGGTTTGGTGGTTTGTAAGAAGAAATAGGTGTTGGATTAGGGTAAAACTTCCCCATTTGGTTAGAATAGGATTTAGGTCTGAATGTTGCAAGGGTCTTATTAGCCATATCTTGTTTCTTAGAAAACTTGTAGGCTTCTTTCATGGTTTTGAGTTCAAACATTCTGACAGGGCCAGACAATTCTGGTTTCAGATTGTTCAAGAAGATGCTTACAACATATTCTTCACATATGGTCACTTGCAAAATATTTTCATCAAATTTTTCACAAAATTCTTCTAGAGCTACAGTTTGAACAGTAGAAGTCAACACCCCATTGCATCATTGAATTGGTTTGTGGAAAACCTGTCTATAATGTTGCTAGTGTATTCAGACCAAGTAACTTCTGAAATGGGTTTGTTAATTGATTTCAAATAAGTTGCATGCCATTTCATAGCCTTTCCCTCTAGGTTAATTGCAGCATACCGAACTTTAAAATTGTCAGGATTATCATCCACATCAAAAAAGTGGTCACATTTGCAAATCCAGTCCTCAACTTCATTTCCATCAAACCCGGGGAATTCAATCTTCCCTAGTCTATACAACCTATAAGTTCTTGAACTGCTAGTTCCAGAACCTTCTGAGTTAACACCAGAATTGCTATTTGCATGCATGTTCTGGTTATTCTGGTTTGTTTGATTTTAGGGCAATCTTTTCCATAAATTGTCTTATTTCTTGGAAAGACTTATCAGTCTTCTCCATGAAGGCTTCAAATTTCACCAAAGCATTGGAATGGTGTTGCAGGGTTTTTTCAACTTCGGATTGACTCCTTGTAGTAGTCATGATTTGTATTTGATTGTGAAAGTATTATTATTATGATGTTATTGTAATATGTTGAAAATTTGTAGTGATACTATTATTATTATTATTATTATTATTATTATTATTATTATTATTATTATTATTATTATTATTATTATTATTATTATTATTTTATTGCAGGTCTAGGTGTTAAATGGCGGGAAAAACTTAACAAGGGTTTTCAAAAAAATGGTTGAAATAGCAGAATTGATCAACAATTGATGGATCAGAATAGCAAGATCATGAATTGATCTGGCTATGGAATGGATTGATCACGATTGATCAGTCCAACGGAGATAAAGAAGAAACGGTGGAACAAATTAAGAAAACCAAGAAAACAGAGTGATGAAGAAAATGGATCAAAAACTCTAAACATAAATGGTTATGGCTGATAATCGAGCTTCTGACAGGATCAAAGCTTCTGACAGGATCAAAGCTCTGATACCAATGATGTGTGGTGGGGATTAATGGCGGTTAATGGTGGTAGAAGATGGTGGTGTATGGTGGTGAATGTTCGAGAAGAGAGAGAGAAAAGCAAGAGAAGGATTCACACAAACAAGACACACCTTCTCATTACTGTATAACGGTATATAACGACCTACTAACCGACTCTCTTACACTTTTACACATTTAGTCTTCTAACTATTACTATTACAACTCTTAATTCCTCATCTTTATTGAACTTGACACATCAGCCCCTCCAACCATCTGCTACACATTACCATCTAGATCGAATTCGGTACCAAAATGCATCTGGCAAGTCCACATGGCGCACCTAAAGACTTAGGTCCTGTTTGTTTGCGTCTGATTGCCTTTGACTGGGGAGCTGTCTAATTCGGTCAGACCAGGGGGCGTTTGGCTGTTACGTCTGACCGAGCTTCGCATCTGACCAGACCTCTAAAGCGGTCAGATCTTGAGCTAAGTCTGACTGAATCAGATAGTAGCGAGCTTCGCATCTGAACCGAAAAAAGAAACGAGTTAGCACGATTAGAGAGCTTTGCATCTGAACCGAAAAAGAAATGGAGAAAAGAAGGAAGAAGGGGAGGACGTCGAAGGTAGCGGAGGAATTGATTACTGTGTACGTTCATAGAGGTGAAGCTTCTGTTACGGAGGAGAAGAAAGAAGACGATACGGTAACAGAGAAGAAGACGAGTGTTGTTTATCTATTTTTCTTCCAAAACTAGAAGTCGTTCCACACACACAAAAAAAAAAAAAAAAGAAACAAACAAACAGAGAAAGATGTAGAGCTATAGAAGAAAAAGGCAGAAGAAAGAGGGGTGAAAACTTAAAGCGGCACTAGAAAACTAAAAAGTTAAGAAATTGGTCAAACCTAAAACTCTTCACCATAATTCACATAAATAAATTCAACTAGTGGTAGTTACCCGCGCGTTGCCGCGGGGCGCGCTGGCACGCGCTTCGTCGCAGGCGCAGCTGTTGTGCATACATGTTTAGTACTACACTTTATTTGAAGCCAAAGTTAGAAAAAAATGTTTCAAAGCTTAGCTAAAAGGTGACATATTACGCGGACCAATAGAAACATAATATGTAGATGACCTCACGATACATCCACTCGATAGAACAATTGAATCATCTAGATCACTATACTGGTATTGAAAGTACTAGTCCCGAAAAGTGACAAAATTTGTTGCCGGTAACATGCCGAAGTGCACAAATTACGTTAACGATCACGCGTTGAGTGTTTGGTGGACGTTAAACATCGCACGTCATTGTGGGAGCTTCTGTTGCATCGAGGGTTTCATGGACATAAAAGATAATATTAAGTGACTGTTATTCTCGCGTGGGCTTCAAAAAAATACTCGCGGCTAAAAGCTAAAAGTTTGGTGGTCAACGTTAGAAAAAATGTGTCAATGCTCAGCTAAAAGATGTTGCGGTGGATGTGGCTGTAATGCAACTTTAAAAAATTTGGGTGGTCAAAGTTTAAAATCTTAAAAGCTAAAAGTTTGGTGGTAAAAGTTTGAAATCCTAAAACTAAAACTTTGATAATCGGTGGTCAAATAACTTTGTAAGAAAGACTATGCAAAACCATTAAAAAAATAAAGAAAAGCAATCTTTTCAATTTTGGCGGCTAACCTAAGACACTGTTCAAGTGTCGCTAAATTAATATAGATAGAATAATTTTTTAAATAATTGTGTGTTCAACAATTTTTTTAACCATTCAGATGTCCAACTAAATATCACTTATTGATTCAACATTTAACCATTTAGAATCTCTTAACCATTTTGATCTCTTACTGGGTTAGCACTTACCCATTTAAAAGTTGCCAAACAACCCCTTATTGAAACGCCATTAGTTTAACTATAAAAATTTAGTGGAGTTAGTGAGATTGACTGAACTTACAAACTAGAACTCACAAGTCACAATGTTTCTCAAGCATAAAAAAAATCAACAAGTGAAGAAAGTGATAATTCCGACCTAACTATAGGGATGAAAACCGAAGTTCACTTTTAAAAAAATATGTAGTTCTTAAAACTGAATTTACATTTATTCTCTTTTCTTTACTGAATTAAAAAAAATTGAAATATAAGTATGTAAACGAACTAAGCCGTTCATGATCTACTCAAGATCGACTTACTAAAGTTTAGAACAAGCTGAGCTTAAACAAGCACAGGCTTAAAATTAAGCATGTTTAATAAACTAGTGTGTGCCCGAGTTTCCGTTATCAACCTTTCATATATGAACTAAAGATCTACAATGAAAGGAGAGAGAAAAAACGATATTCATGAGAAGTAAAGTAAAGACACTAAGTTCTGGTGTAGTGGGTCGTGATTGGGGTTTGAAATCACAACATAGCGCTAGCGCCCCCCACACCGCTTCATGAGGGCGCTATGTTATAAAAATTGGTTGTGGCGTTATGTTTATAACGATGGGCATCAAATCTTCCGGCCAATGATAGCTTGACACCTCATATGCTTCAACGTTCATTTTTTTTACCGTTGAATTTTTTTTCTTAAGCAACGGTCATTTTTATATATATATATATATATATATATATATATATATATATATACCATAACACAAACCATATTAACACAACACAACACAAACCATATATATAAAACACTATACATTCAATCAAAACACACCAATATTTTAAAAAAAATGGGTTCCCCCGCGTCATTATCCATTGCCAGAGAATATTACAAAGAGTTTTTAGGGGATGAGGGTGAGTCGACAGACGAAGAGTTGGAGCAAGAAGCGGTTACGAGTGCGCTTTCGCTTGCGTCGAGATACATGGAACAAACTAGTGTGCCCGCACGTCCAAAACTGAGTAGGCAGTATTACGAACGAGACATTTAGGCGTCGTTTCCTTACTTTCAACAAAAATCGGATGCTAGGGGGATGATGGGATTTTCCGCTATTTAAAAGTGTACGTCGGCACTGCGTATACTCGCATACGGTAATCACGACGGATATCAACGACGAGTATTTAAAAATGGCCGAGAAAACAACACGCGATTCTTTGGAGTATTTTTGCCAAGGTACATCACTTTTTTTAAAATAAATTCATTTAGCTTTTTTATATTTAATCTAACATATATATATATATATATATATATATTTGTATTTATTTTTTTAGGAGTAGTAAAGTTGTACGGAGTCCGCTATCATAGAAGGCCCACTTGGTACAACTTACAAAAAAATTTACGAGGCGCATACGAATGAACATGGGTTACCAGGAATGATGGGTAGCATTGATTGTCATCACTGGCGTTGGTATGATTTCCCAACCGCTTGGCGAGGTCAACACACACGTGGTGACCAAAAAGGACCATCGGTTATTCTTTAAGCGGTGGCTGCAGTCGATCTTTGGGTTTGGTCGGCCTATTTTGGTGTTTCAGGTTCATGCAATGACTTAAACGTTTTTGAGCAGTCGCCTATTATTGAGGATTTCATTTCTGGAAGGGTAGCAAAGGCGTGTTTTTTTGCTAATGGAAACTACTACCCACACGGATACTATTTGGCTGACGGAATATATCCGAGGTATACCATTATCGTTAAAACATTCAGTAACCCGTACGATGAAAAAGGACACACTTTAAGAAAGTTCAAGAGGCCGCGCGAAAGGACATAGAAAGATGTTTTAGGGTTCTTCAACAGCGTTGGCATTACATAAGAAATCCTTGTCGTGCATGGACCGAAGACAAGATGCGAGATGCTATCTATGCTTGTATAATCATGCATAATATGATATTAGAAGATGAAGGTAAAGCGATTTGCCAAAATTATGTACCGGAAGCCATTCAGGATCTACTGCACGCGACAATAGAACAAAGTATACTCAACGCACATGAACTTCGTGACCATGATGCACATGACGCGTTAGCGGCGGATATGGTCCAACAGGCGTGGTCAGTTCGGTATATTCCAAACGAAGGTGAAAGCGAAGAGGACGGAGATGAAGAAGAAGATGAAGACGAGTATGATGAAAGCGAAGATGAAAATTAATATTATTTGTGTTTTTTTAATATTATTTGTAATATTTTTTAATTTAATTAATATTAGTTGTGTGTTTTTAATATTATTTGTAATTTTTTTATATCATTTATCTTTTATTTTAATTATTTTGACTTAATTAATTTAAAAAAAATATATAATAAACAACCAATCAGAAACAGGGGCCTTAACTTTTTCCCACTGCCACTACACCCCATTTTCACTTCAAATCACATGCTGACTCAGCTGCCACGTAGACCAATCAGAAACAGGGACTTTAAGTTCCCCCCCCCCCCTCCACTACGCATGGTCTAAGGGCATGTGTAGTGGAGGGGCGTTATGGGGAATAAAATATTATAAAGTAATAGAAGGGGTGTTATGGGGAGTTATGGAAAAAGATGGTGTAGTGGGAAGGGGCATTATGAGGCTTTTTAAATGATTGGGTAATCATTGTTTTTTATTGATTATTATTATTATTATTATTATTATTATTATTATTATTATTATTATTATTATTATTATTATTATTAATCTATAATAGTCCAATACCCCACCTACCCCATCTTCACCATCACTACATCTTCTTCAACATCATCTTCATCAACATCTCCATCATCATCTTCACCATCAACTATCCCTTCTTCTTAACAGGACTGTGAAGAATTCCGGCGACACCATCTTCTTCGGCCACAACCTGCACCACCGCCTCTGCATCTTCTTCTCCGGCGTCACAATTTTCTCCGGCGACCCCTTCTCCCTCTGTTTCTCTCTACTTGCAGTTAATAATAATAACAATAATAATAATAATAATAATAATAATAATAATAATATAAGAAGAAGAAAAAAGAAGTCCAACATCCTTTTTGTCAGCCACAACGCCCGCCACTTCCATACCCCCCCCCCCCCACCCCAAAATGCCGCCATAGCGCCGGGGGCGGTGTTCCTCGACGCTATGGTGGCTAAAACGCCCCATAACGTAGACCACTACACACAGACTAATGAAATAAAAAATCTCTCACATCAATAGTACCAAGTACTGAGACGAAGACGCTCATGCCCCATACGCATTAACAATGGTCTTATGGTAAAAAGAAAAAAGAAAAAAAAAAACTAAAATAAATAAAATTTACTTTTCTTTTTGAACGACTAATTTTATCCCCCCATTTTTTAGGAATAATGGAAATAAATAATCCCAACTATTTACTATTGGGCAATAACAGTCCCAACTACGAAAATAACCAGTAGCGGTCCTAACTTTCGACATATTGGCCACAAATGGTCCCAGTTAGTCTGATCACTAACGCTGTTAGTTGCATGCTGATGTGGCGTCACATTAGCAACCCACGTCATCGGACATGTGTGTTAAGTTATGACACGTAGAACGCCACATCAGCAACCCACTAACGGCGTTAGTGATCGGACTAGCTGGGACCATTGGTGGCCAATATGTCGAACGTTGGGACTGCTAGTGGTTATTTTCGTAGTTGGGACTGTAATTGACCAATAGAAAATAGTTGAGATTATTTATTTCCATTACTCCCATTTTTTACACCCTTAGACCCATTTTTTTCATCCCTTTTTAAATATACCTTTAAACCCAACAATTTTAGCCAAAAGCATTATAGCCAAGCAGCATCTTGGTTGGGATAAGACTTAGGGATTATAAGGTCCTGGGTTCAAATCTCACAAGGGGGTTTTCTCATAATTATAAGTTTCCTCCTGAATTGATGACTTGGTTGTGGAATATAATCGCGTGATAACACTGGTGGCACAATAATACTCCAGTGGTTCGTGAGTGATTCCAATTAATCATTAAAAAAACCAACAATTTTACCCGGTCAAGTTATTGTACTTAGTGTAACAAAAATGAGAATGGTGAGAAGGATACAAAAAACACAATAGATTACGAAATATGACACAATGAGCCACAAAATATAACACAGTGCCGAATAATGTAACACAATGCTGAAAAAAAAAGACACAATGAATTGCAAAAATGACACAATGATGAAAATAAGAAAAATACACAATGCTACATAAAAGACACAATGAGATAATGTATATTCTAAACACTACAAGTTAAAAGCCAAAAAAGTGAAGCCGCACAAAATAACATCGTAGGGTTTGATAAGATGTTTTCAATACCGCTTGAATGAGTTCAATCTTAATTCGTTTAATACTCTCCATACAACTTATTATTATTTTTTTTTCATTTGATCTGATCCCAATTTTACCACACCCACCAATACAAATTATCACCTTTCCCCGTTGATGAAGGAATCCCAACTCTATATAGGGAAGGGATATTGTGGAAACCATAGTTAGAGAGAAAACCCTAGAAACCCACTCTCAGCCATTGATCTAGTTGATCTAATGGCCAATATCAAAAGTTGGTTTTTTATTTAAAAAAAAATAGTTGATTAAAGAACAAAAAGGACATGTAAGGGCATAAAAGGAAATCCATCTCTATCCTCTTTCTTGTCAGATTTCTTATCCCAATACAATTACCTCTCTCTTCTCTCATCTTTCTTGTCATATTTAAAGACCCATCACAATCATCTCTCTCCTCCTCCTCCTCCTCCTCCTCCTTCTTCTTCTTCTTCTTCTTCTTCTTCATCTTCTTGGTTTGTTTTTCAAAGAAACCATCAACCACCATCTACACTAATGAAAACAACAAGCATAAACCTTCAAAAAATCATCAACTTACCTCCTTAACAGAGGAGAAGATAGATCCGCCGGAGAAATGATCGGTCCGGCCTCTCTCTCTCTCTCTCAAGTCTTTTTCTTTCTATGTGTTTCTCTCTCCTAGTATCTCTCTCTCTTTTCTCATTCGTCATTCTCTCTATAAATCATTATAATATGTAAGTGTGTATGGGTGTTGTATATTATGTATGGATGTGGAGTGTATGGTGAGTCGGTGGTGACTTCACCATACCGTAGAGTGGAGAAGAAAGCAACGTCGGTGACAAGGTGGAAGTTGAAGGCAGACGGAGAGAAGATAACTACGGTGACTTCACTAGAACTTGGGGGAGATGAGAGAAGTAGTCACTGCAAATTCGGGACAAACTAGAGGAGCACTTTACCTGAAAGTAAAGGATAAAGACATGATGGCCTTATGTTTGAGGGATGAGGCTGCCGGCGGCGGTACAGAAACTAGGGCAACATTGTTAAGAAAGATGAAAGTTTCTTTTAGTTTGTAGTTATACTTTTTACACACCTTCTCCATGTGTTACTTTTATTTATTTTTTTAGTGGCTTTCGTTTTCATGTCTTTGTATTGCATTATTTTTACTTATTATTTTTTACTTAACATATGTTACATGTGTACTGCACCAATGCCTGTACATTTAGTGTTGTGTGAACTGTATCTTTTTTTCAGGATAGGTAACATTTGTTATGTTTTCAGTTGTTACTGTGTTGTTTTGTAAAAATGGTAACATGTGTTATCTGACCAAGTCTGTGTGCTTGGCAGTAAAGTCAAGATGAACAAGAGAAAAACCTACACAGGACATTCAAATGAACAGTATGGAAGGGTAACATGTGTTATTTGGCCAAATCAATGATGTATTGTAAAATACATCTATTTCAGTGTAAAGTTTGTACAGTTTTTGAGTCGTTTAAATAGTGTTTTTTATTAGTTTTAAGCTTGTACCGGTCTTATGCAATCTCTCATTTGAGAGATGCCACATATGATGTGATGTGGCAACTCTAGACCAATTAAAAAAAGGAATAAATATGGTTTAACCTAATCTATTAAATACATAATCTACTAAATGTAAATATTAAACCTTTATTATTTTCTCTCTCATGTTTCCTCCCATAACTTTTAAACTTTAATATCTTTTATATACGAGATTTTTTAAAGAAAAAAATTACACCAAATTAATGAGCGTTTTATTATCTTTCCAACGAGTACCATAGTGTTATATAAAAAACGGAGATAAAAAAACGACTATTTTTTGTAACCCGACTGGTATTGTGTCAGGTTTGGGATTAGTTTAAAAAAAAATTGTGGGTTTGGGTCGGGCCTGGGATTAGGTGACACCCGACCCAATTACCCGAAACCACATACCCAAATACCCGAACCATATACCCGATCATATACCCATGAATTTTTTATCGCATCACATAACCCTTAGACTAATGCGTTCGATATTTCAATAAATAACTTTTTTTCCTTATTTCATGTTAGTTCTTTTAAGAATGATCGATTGCAAACTTCCGAATTCATTTGACATTATATAATATTTTGTAATGGCACAAGATTTATACCCCGGCGCAGAGATTCGTTTTTTTATATTAGAATATGATAACTTATGGCAGAGATTTGTTTAAAATAAATAATAATAATAATAATAATAATAATAATAATAATAATATTCATTAATCATATATTGGCAAGTCATTAATTATGTTGTCATATTAGATATTTTATTATGTCATATTAGATATTTCAACCCGGGACGCTCCCGGGATAAAAACTAGTAATAATAATAAACGTGAGTTTAGTCTTACAACCTAAAAGCCCAACAATGACAAATTGGAGGTGGAAGATAAACTGTAACACCCCAACCGATGGCGGAAACATCGAGGTGTCACGTAGTGACGATTGTTCAATAGCTCATGGACTAAAGTGTAAATTTGAATACATTGATTAAATAATTTATTACATTGAAATGAAATATAACGATTCTAACTGTCAACTAAACTGAAAATACAATGAATCATAATCTAACTACAAATCCGAAAGCTTAAAAGATGCATCTCAAAACAACCTGAAACATGTACAAAATAATTTGGTCAATACAAAAATTGTATTAGTGAGCATACCCTGTTTAAATAAATATAGTAGAAAAGTGTTTAGCAATTCGTGTGTCGTATACTGTTTGCAATTATGTAATAAGTGGTATCCGGGTCAAATCAACCCTAAGAGAAGAAAGCAGATATATATAGTATGCGCTAGTAGTAATGTAATACATAGCAATGACGAGGACTCTCAACAGAGTCACAAGGGTATAAACCATAGTACTATTCATTGAAATGCCAGGCCGCAACGGTTAATGATTTGACAGGTCATAGATACACAAAATGACACAAGCAAACACACATAAGAATTGCATTTAGTAAAAGAAATATAAACTTGATTGTAAGTACATGAGTCACCCCAAAACGTAAAACAGTAAAAAGGGGAAAGATATACTCACAGTTTGCGAAAGCGAGCAAAATCCAACTTAAACGGTCGTGAGCTAAGTAATGGGAATTCCGAGGAATTCAACCTATAATGTGTAAGAATACTAATAAGAAAGTGTCTAAAAAGTCTAAGGTAACTAGGGTCTAAGGCATTAGGGTTTGCTAAGTCGATTTGGGGAATTAGAGTTTTATGATAAGTCGCGTTAATGTAAAAGTTGTATCTCACAATTAATATATGAAAGGTTGTAAATGTGGTTTAAATAATATAACTATTACCAATTGAGTATTTAGTTAAAAATATGTTTAAATAATTAAGACAAAATAATTTAGTTAATTACTTTAACTAGTTATTGTAAATAAATACAATAATCATAAATATTGAAATAAATAGTTATGAGTTACTCAAAGATCCATCAATGATAACAAAGACTTTTAATCATAAGACATTTTTATTTTATAAGAAAAATATTTGTAAAATAGATGTTGTAATAGTATAAATAAATAAACGTGTAATTATGCCGTAATTGATAAATAAGACTAATAGTACAAGACATGATCTAAAAATGTTATTTTTGTAGGAATTGGACACTTTCTGATGTAAACTAACAACAATAATTTTCCCATAATTTTTATAAACTTATTTATATTTAAAACTGATTTAATGCGATTCAATCATGTTTAAATGATTAAAATAGGAAAATCAATAAAAAATAAAAGTTTTCTGAACCAATAATTTTTAATTAAGTTCATGATGATTAGAAATAATTTATCAAAAATTTTGAGATAAAAATCATTAAAAATGAATTTTTAATCAATTAGTTATGATTAAAACAATTTAAATTAATAAAAATATAAAAATAAAACATTTTTCAGAAAATAAAAGTGGGATAATTTTCTATGAGGTGTCAAGAAGCTACTCCTAAATTTTTATAATTTTTGAAGCAAAAATGGATTTATTATGAATATTTTAAATCTATATCCATTTAAATGATTAAAATAAAATATGATATGAAAGAAAAGAAAAGAGAAAAAAGAAAAAAAAAACAAAACAACAAAAAGGATGGGTTTGCCTGGGCTCGAACCCAGGTATCCCTTCTCATATAACACTACCAAGACCACTACTCCAAGATCTGTTATTGGTTATAATTAGAAAACAATATATTTATATAATAAGTCTCTTCATCTTCTTCCCCAAACATGCTTACTCAAGAACCCTAACCCTAGAATTCATAATCAACTCAAGGAAGCTGCTTTAACCCACGAAACCATGGGGTTTTTACATAATGATGTTCGAAAAACAAAATGGCACAAAGAATTCAGACTTACAACGCGCATATTGCTCGCTAATAAAGCTTCAAAGTCCGAACTGAAAATCACGAATAAGAAGCAATCCTGGACGTTTTTATGTGATTGTTTTGTGGGTTTCGAGTGAGTACCAGTGCAGAAACGAATGATGTCGAGTATTTATAAGATTTACGTTCAAAAGTCGAGTTTTGATAAACTTTAATAAGTTCGACGGTTACAAATTTTGGTGTTAAAAATTGATTAAAATCTGCTAATAACGTACGAATTGAAGAGGAAACAGTCCGAAATTGATTAAGAGGGTCAAAACGCATACATAACCGGGTTTAAACGTGATTAAACATGTATTTAATGTTCGCCGGAGGCAAATTCCGGCCGCCGGAGCCTCCTCGCCGGAAAAACGTGGAAGATGGCTGCTGTTTCTTTTTTTTTTTTTTTATAACTTTCCCCTTTTGACAACATTAGCCCCTCCTCACTTAACCTAGTTATCTTTTATTATAACTTAGTTAGTTTTTCCTTTACAAAAATTTAACCAAGTTAAGTTAACTACTTTAAAACTTTATAAAACTAAATTTTTTTTATGGAACCTTTTACGAATACGCTACAACGTACGCATTTGATTAAAACTTATACCCGATCCATAATAAATGATAAAAGTTTAGTTTACTCTAAAATAAATTTTGAAAACGACGAAACTGACAGGGATTATAATGGAAATATTTGAAGGGTTAATACTGTAAATTTGACGAAAGACGAGGGGGACAGATGTCACATAAACGCATATAAATGATTCGAAGCGTGCAACAGCAGAAGAGGAATGATCTAGAGGAAACATCACAACAATGGTAGCTGCATAATAATATTAAAGAGATCGCACGACCACTTTCAAGAACAACAGCAGCCGCATCAAGAGGAAGGGGTCAAGGGTTGAAGCATAGGTGCGAGCACTGGTCGGTTCTAGTTTAATAATCTATTTATTTATATTATTCTAACCCGTTGTGAACATCATGGATTTTATATGGTTCAATTGTTTTGATATTATAATGACTTTTATTGGCTAAACCTTGACGCTACCTAGGTTAAAGATGATTACACTTGAATGATTTATTTTCTTTTGGTTTTAGAACTTTTAGCTATGGGTGAATTTTAGAGTAAAGAAATCTTTATTTTATGGTTTGATGTGTATGCGTATTTAGTTTTGTTTAAATAACTTTTATAAACTCCACTTGCGTTTTTGTGAATGTCTTTCATGTATGAATGCGGGTTAGGTTGCGGACTGGGTGTTAGCAACTAGTTTATGGTTAATTTCTGCAGGTTATCCATAGGAATTGTAATTGTTAGTTAGGTAATTCTAAGTGTTCTACCAATTCTCAATGGCTTTAAGGTGCGAGATTGTTGGTCTGTCTAGGGTGTTAAATTGCTAGATCTAGAGGCTTTGTAAGAAGATCTTCCCAGTTTCCCTAGCATTTCTTGTAGGCCAAGTCTTATCATAAATATTGTAATTACCCCTTGCACTTTAGGGTGTATTGTGACTTTCGCGCTGTGAGGTAGACTGTCTAGCGGGTACTTAAAGATTCGAGTAGGTAAGCCTGTGAGGGTAACCTCTCAACCGGTGGTTTAACAGCACAACAGTATTCTAGGGTTTCCCCTTGAGAAGGGTCGAGGGTGTCTAGTTTATTCTTGATGTTTAGTATTTTAAGATCTTGGTTCCACACCAGTTCCATAGCCGTTAGAAAGATTATCATTCATGTGTAGGATTCTAGCCTAGGTAGTGCCTTCCCTCATCTGATGCCAGTTGCGGTTTTCAGTTTGTGTCTATAGTTTATTTAAGTTTTATTTTATTTTATTTATTTGCATTAGTTTGTTAGAAAACCCCCCTTAAGCAACAAAACATTATTAAGTCAGTTTGTAGATAAGTAATCGAATCTAGTTTACGTTTTCCAGTAGAGTCTCGTGGGTTCGATATTCGGACTTACTTTAGCTGTACTGCACTGGCCGGTACACTTGCCGGTTGTGTGGTTTAGGTTTAGAGAGTCTTAGGTTATAAATTTAAAACTTAGAGTGTCTAGTTTAGATTAATTTAGTTAGTTATTACTAAACTACTTTGAGCACATCAATCAACGTGCCTAGTAGGACAGTAAAAAAAAGTATATACCTATATTCAAATAACAGTAAGCATAAAAAGATTAAAAAATGGCACAATAAAGGTCACTTGTTTTTTTGTGACACGTGTTTCAAACACGAATGTTAACACTAGCAAAAAAAAAAAAAAAAGAAGGGTAACACGTGTTAGTTGGCCATAAACGGGTAACATGTGTTATCTGATCTAATAAAGTTAAACTGCTACCCCAATATACCCTTGAGAAGATCTAACATTTGTTAGTATGGAGTGGTGTGGTAACATATGTTAACATGTATCATTTGTCAGCCTTTGTGTCTTTCTCTTTAGTTTTGGTAAAGTTGTTTTAGGGTCATGTCACACCCTCTCTCCTACTTTTTTAAAGTCAACATCACCATTCTCTCTCATCTCTCCTACTTTTTATGTAAGAAAATATTATTATAATGGGTCATGTCACATCATCTCGCTTCTCTCTCATACTTTTTGTTTAAAAAATATTATTATAATGAGTCATGTCACACTCTCTCTCCTACTTTTTGTTTAAAAAATATTATTATAATGGGGCAAGTACAAATAATGTGTTAATGTTGCATACGAGGGTAACATGTGTTAGTTGGTCATAAAGGGCTAACATGTGTTAATCTAATCTGATAAAAGTTAAACATGTTGCCTCCATATACCCATGAGAAGATCTAAGATTTGTTAGTATGAGTGGTGTGGTAACATATGTTAAACCTGTTGCCCCCATATACCCCTATAGTTTTCACTTCATAAGTTTACTGAGAAAATAAAGCACACAAACTATTAACACACGTTATTACAAAGTATCATTACAAACTATTGAACCACACAAAAACCTACCCATGACATTCAAATGAACTGCATGGAAGGTTAACATGTGTTAGTTGGTCATAAAGGGCTAACATGTGTTATCTAATCTGATAAAGAAAATATTATTATAATGGGTCATGTCACACCATCTCTCTCTTCTCTCCTACTTTTTGTTTAAGAAAATATTATTATAATAGGTCATGTCACACCCTCTCTCATACTTTTTTAAGAAAATATTATTATAATGGGGCAAATACAAATAATGTGTTAATGTTGCATACGAGGGTAACATGTGTTAGTTGGTCATAAAGGGCTAACATGTGTTATCTAATCTGATAAAGTTAAACCTGTTGCCCCCATATACCCATGAGAAGATCTAACATTTGTTAGTATGAGTGGTGTGATAACATATGTTAAACTTGTATCATTTGTCAACCTTTTTGTCTTTCTTACCACTCCTGTTTTCACTTCATAAGTTTACAAAAGAAATAAGTAAACATAGCATACAAACTATTAACATACATTAGGTTAACACATGTTATTTGGTAACACGTGTTATTACAAACTATCATTACAAACTATTGAACAAGAAATAAACCTACCCTAAGACATTCATATGAACTGCATATAAAGGGTAACATGTGTTAATGTTGCCTGTGTTATTTTGGTAACATTTATTAAACTTGTATTTAATGTCAGCCCTTTTTTGTCTTGCTTACCACTATAGTTTTTACTTCATAAGTTTACTGAGAAATAAAATATACAAACTATTAACACACGTTATTACAAAGTATCATTACAAACTATTGAACCCCACAAAAACTTACCCATGACATTCAAATGAACTGCATGAATGGTTAACATGTGTTAATGTTGCATAAGAGGTTAACATGTGTTATTTGGTAACATATGTTAAACTTGTGTTTATTCTGTCAGCCTTTTTTTTTTGTCTTGCTTACCCCTATAGTTTTCACATCATAAGTTTACTGAAAAATAAAGCACACAAAATATTAACACACGTTATTACAAAGTATCATTACAAACTATTAACCGCTTTAACAAAATAAATCTAGTAACTCTATACATTGAGTACAAAAAAGAAAACGTTATTAAAAAGTTTTTCTACATATTTTTCTCGGCTTCATTCGACTTCGTTTGTTAACATATGTTAACCAGTGGGGGTCTTCGTTATCAACTGCAAAACAATAGATGAGATATTAACTAGTGTGACCAACTCATCATCTAACATACTAAACAGGAGTAACACGTGTTAGTCGGGGCCCCAATGTGAACATGTGTTAACAAACACAGTTGTTACGATCAAAACCTATCGTGTAAACTTTCTTCATGACTCAAACACTTGACCAATTATTTTTACTATCAAAACCTATGAATTATGATGTTATATTATTTTTACTAACACACTCCACACTCCTTATTATTTTTACTAACTCGTCGTCTTATTCGCAAAAAAAAAAAAAAAAAGAAGATTGCATAAATGAACAAATATTCACTTTACTAATTTTATAATTTTTTGACATTGATACCTTTCAAAAGTTAAATCAAAATCAAATTGCATAAATGAATAAGTATTCACTTTACTAATCTTAATATTAAACAAAAATACTGGCTAATACTTTAACCAAAAATCAAATAAAATCCAAAAGTTTTCAAACGTGAAGCTAAAAAGTGTTGAAGTATATTTAAACATTCTCATTTCTCTTTTCTCTCTTCTCTCCTCTTTCTAGTTTAATTTTTTTTATCTTCTTCAAAAATAAACCTACAAAAAATGTTGCTTAAAATTTTATTTGAACCAAGCAAACTAAATCCAAAATCCTATATAAGGTCGTAAAAAAAATGGATTGCGAATTTATGTGAACCAAAAAAAGAAACCATAAAAACAACTTTTGAACCAGGGACTATGTGTGTGATGTTATTTTTTAAATAACTTCCAAAAAAACATAAAAATACATAAAACAAAATGAACCTGAATCATATATCAAATCAAAAAATATGGATAACAAATGTATACGGGTGAACGAAAACACGCGTGTATATAAACTCAGTACCTGGTATGTAAATACCATTAGAATTTGCAAGCAAGTTGTTGGCCTAGAAGTTGTTCAGAATGAGATGAGGTGAAGGAGATGAAATCAACGATGATAATTTTTAACTCAATATCCATCGACATTTACACTGAAAAATGTATGTTTAAATCCATCGAATAAACCATAAAAAGGCTTTAGATCTTCTTTAATGGTGAAAAGTTTAGAAATAGAATGATGATGTTGGTGTGATGTTAATTGGAAAATGGTGACACTAGTAAAAGGTTGTGTATAGATAGTATATAAAATTGAAAAGGTAGCATAGAGAAGTAGGAGAAGGTACAATCAGATAAGATGTAAAGTTCTTTTTGACATAAACCCTAAAGTGCTCCGAAGATGTCGGAGCGGCGGCAGCAAGAAGACGACGAAGATTGGCAGGATCCTCACCATTGGAAGGGTAGACGTGGGAAGCAGAATAACACGTCCGGTTCTAAGGTAATAACAAAGTTTTTTGTCTCGAATATTCATCCGAAAGGCTCGTCTGCAGATCTGAAGGATATTTTTGGTCAGTTTGGTTTATATGAGAATTCGTACATCGCTAGGAAATATGATAGATTGGGTAAGAGGTTTGGGTTTGTGTCCTTTAGTGGTGTCAAAGATGTTGCGGTGATGTTGGGAGGAATGAAAGATTTATGGATGGGATCCTATAAGCTTTTTGTGTCATTGGCACGATTTGTGGATGGGATGAGAGTGGATGATCCGACTGATGAGAATAAGAGGAAGGGTAAAGAGAAGGAACAAGAGAAGCATGCAGGCTTCAACGTAAGGGAGGGCCAGTTTCATGCAAACCCTAATGTAGGGAATGCAAACATAGGCTCATCTGTAGCGGCTGAACGGGTTGGGGGCGATTATACCGGTAATTCACGTTCGTTTCTAGATTCCTTGCTTAACAGGAATAAGATCGACGTCATAACGGTTGACGACGATGTGGAAGGGTTTGTTCAATGGTATGGGGTGTCAGTCGTGGGTAAGGTGATTGATTTCGCTACTTTAAATGCTCTCCGGTTGTGTCTCAGTGATAGAGGATGGAAGGAGGTGGATATTAAGTATGTAGGTGGTCTCAATGTGCTTTTGGTGTTTAAATCAGAGGAGGCTTGTAACAAGTTTTTGATGGATAAAGAATTAGTGGCAAGCTTATTTGTTTCGGTAGACAAATGGGATGGGAATCAAGGCATACCAGAAGAGAGGATAGTGTGGTTACAGGTTTCTGGGGTTCCAATACAGCTTGCGATAGACCAGGTACTTGATTTGGTGGAGAGTAGGTATGGAGAAGTGGTTAAATCGGCAATGGTAACTTTGGATGATAAGAATTTCTCTGTGATGACTATTGGGGTGTTAAGTAAAATCCGGTCAAGGATTGTGGATCAGGTGGAAGTCAGATGGAGGGGTAAGTCTCATAGGTTGTGGATTGAAGAGGATGTTAGTGAGTGGGTCCCAGATTGTGTGGAAGAAGAGGTTGAATTGGATGTTGATATGGTCGATGAGAATGTAGAGCCTCGGTCACAGTCGGAGTATAATGGTGAGAATCAGGGTGTGGAAGTAGAGGTGGGGGAGATTTTGGAGGAGTGACAAGTAGTGGTTGATGCTGAATTTGATACAGGGGTGAGGTCTTTTGAAGATGATAAAGTTGCAAGTGTTCGGAAAAAATTTAAACGGCGATCTGCACGTAAGAGTAGAGGAGATAAGTCTAATTCTCAAGAGAGGCCTAAGAAACGTCACAGGGAGGATAATGATATTTTCAATTTGGACGGGTTGATCGGTATTGTGGGTAATGCTCCGGTGTCTGAGGAGTCGATAGAGAGGGAGGATTTTTGTACGCCGGATCTGAATAGAAATACAGAAGAGGTTATTGGAAGTGTTGACGGAGTTGGTGTGGATAGAGTTGTTGAAGGTGGTATCGATGCGCATGGAAAGATATCTTTGGAAGAAGAAACTCGGAACACAGTGATAGCAGGAGAGGTGTTAGGTGCTTCAAACATTGGTGAGTATGTTCAGGAACTTAATGTAATGCTTAGCGATGAAGGGTTTCAATCGGTTGCTCAAGGAATCTTTTGTCTTTGAACATTCGCGGGTTAAGGAATTCTAGTAAAGCGGAATGGGTTCGTAGTTTACGGGTTCAACATGGGGTGAATTTTATTATGATGCAGGAAACTCAATTGGTTTCTTTAGAGGGGGTGGACGTTGGGAGTTATTGGGGTAGAGGAGAGTTTTCGTTCGATTGGGTGGCTTCGACGGGCAGATCGGGTGGGTTGTTATCTATATGGGATCCTTCTATGTTCAAGATGGGTACAGTTAATAAGTTACCGAATGTTTTGAATGTTGATGGTCGTTTTGTTGGTAGTAGTGAATCTTTCCACCTTCTAAACGTCTATGCGCCACATAATGCGATTCAGAAGAGGAGTCTTTGGAGGGAGATTGGAGGTCAGATAGGAGATGGGGAAGGGTATTGGGTGCTGGCCGGGGATTTTAGTTCGGTTAGGTTTGAAGGTGAAAGAAAGAATTCTACGTTTAACGTGGCAGAAGCTAATGACTTCAATTTCTTTTTGGATGAGGCCAATTTGCATGAGTATTCTCTGAAAGGGCATCGATTTACTTTTGTTGCGGGAGATAAATTGAGCAGGATTGACAGGGTGTTCGTTAACTGGAATCTTTTTTCAGCTTGGCCTTTGGCGGACTATATCGCTTTGGATAGGAAGTGGTCGGACCATAATCCGTTGATTTTGAAAACAAATAATAGAAACTTTGGTCCGAAGCCATTTCGGTTTTTTAATTCGTGGCTGGAGCGTAAAGACTTTATGGAGGTTGTCAAGCGTGCGATGGGTGAATGCTCGTTTGATGGAGAAGCAGATTATCGGTTGATGTTGAAATTCAAAAAATTAAGGGGTGACATTTCAGCTTGGGCTAAGGAGACTTACGATAAAGAAAGGTCTGAAGTATCGTTGCTGGAACAAGAGTTATCACATTTTGACATAATTATGGAGGAAAGGCAGCTTCAGGAAGAGGAGGTTTGGTCGTTAGAAGAGATTAAACGTCGTCTTAAGGAATTGGAGTTTCATTGTAATAGGGACTTGAAACAGAAAGCTAGAAATAATTGGGCGGCGTTTGGAGATGATAATACAAGATTTTTTCACGGTTGTATAAATAAGCGGAAGGCTTCTAATTATATTCCGGGGTTGACCGTTCAGGGGGTTTGGGAAACGAAACCGGAGATCATGAAGAGGGAGGTTCTTAGATTTTATAGGAGCAAGTATAAAGAATCGATTGTTGTGCGGCCTAGACTGGAGTGTTATGGGATAAAAAAGTTGGATTCTAATGATGCCGATCTCTTGACTCAGAGTTTTTCTAGCCAGGAAATCAAGGATGCAGTGTTTGGTTGTGGCGCAGACAAAGCTCCGGACCGGATGGCTTTAATTTCCGTTTTATTAGAGCTTTTTGGGACGCTTTCCAGGAGGATTTTAGTGACGTGATGCGGCATTATCATGAGGTGGGTAATTTCAGTTCGGGGGTTGGGTCTTCTTTTATAACTATGATTCCAAAGATAGGTGATCCGGTAGAGCTTTCTGATTTTAGACCAATTAATTTGATTGGGAGTATTAGTAAGGTTGTGTCGAAGGTCTTGGCAAACAGAATGAAGATGGTTTTGGGTAAAGTGGTTTCGGATACACAGTCGGCTTTCTTGTCAGGAAGGTACATTCTTGATGGTCCGTTAATGGTGAACGAGGTTATATCGTGGGCTAAGAAACGGGATAAGAAATTTTTTTTATTCAAAATTGACTTTGATAAAGCGTATGATAATGTTAATTGGGAGTTCCTCTTGTCCATAATGGAGCAAATGGAGTTTCCTAGGAAGTGGTGTCAATGGATTAAAGGGATATTGGTTTCGGCTAGATCCTCGGTTCTTGTGAACGGGTCTCCAACATTCGAATTTAGTTGTGAAAAGGGTATTCGGCAAGAAGATCCCATTTCGCCGTTTTTATTTATTATAGTTATGGAGGCGTTTTCTTGTTTGATGAATAAGGCGACTCAGTTAGGTATGTTTGATGGGGTGGTGCTTTCGAATGGAGGTCCGGTTATGTCTCATCTTTTATTTGCGGATGATGCCATGATTATGGGTGAGTGGTCCGATTTTAATTTTGACAATATGAGGAGGATTTTGCGGATTTTTCATTTGTGTTCGGGGCTTAAAATCAATCTACACAAGTCCGTTTTGTATGGTATAGGGGTGGATAATGAGGAGGTGATGAGAAAAGCGATGTCTTTAAGATGCAAACCGAGTCCTTTGCCGTTTTCTTATCTTGGTATAAAGGTTGGTGCTAACATGAATAGAGTAGCTAATTGGGAACCGGTCATCAATACGTGTAGGAAAAGATTGTCTAAGTGGAAAGCGACTTCTTTGTCGATTGGTGGACGAGTGACGTTGATAAAATCGGTCCTTTCAAGTTTGCCTATTTATTATTTTTCGTTGTTCAAGGCGCCGAAGAAAGTTGTCAACGAATTGGAAGGGTTAATGAGAAGGTTTTTGTGGGGGGGGGGATCGGAGGATGTTAGGAAACTTCATTGGGTGGCTTGGGAAAACATCACTAAACCGATACAAGACGGAGGTCTGGGGATTACGAAGTTGGAGATTTCTAACAAGGCTCTTATAGTGAAGTGGATGTGGCGATACTTGCACGAGAAAAATCAATTGTGGAGAAAGGTTATAAATTCTATACATGGTTTAAACAAAGGTTGGGGTTGGGCTCCGGTAAATAACACTATTACTAGTGTGTGGAAGACTAGCGTTACTATGTGCAATCGTTTGAGGGTGGAAGGTAGAGATCTTGGTTATGTTATTCGGGGTAACGTAGGGGATGGGGAATTGATACGGTTCTGGTTGGATACTTGGTTAGGGGATGAAGCATTCAAAACAAAGTACCCTAACTTGTATGCTTTGGAAACTGATAAAAAGGTTCTTTTGGTGGAGCGCCTTTCGCTTGTTGGCTCTAATCGCGTGTTCAAGTGGAGGTGGAGGAGAGGGTTGTATACTCCTGCAGAGTTGAGCGAAAGGGAGGAATTGGAGGGTCGGTTGGAAGGGGTCAACATGAATGGTAGTGAGGATAGTTGGAATTGGCACTATGGTAGTAAAATGGAGTTTTCTGTTGCAGAAGTCAAGAAGTGGTTGATCGGTTCCAATGCTGACAGGTTTGGTTTCACGTGGAGCAAGTGGGTGCCGTTAAAGTGCAATATTTTTATGTGGTGTCTAGTGTTGGATAGGATTCCGACTAAAATGGCTTTGGTTCGAAGACATATTATGTTGAATAATGTGATTTGTAGCTGGTGCGGTTTTGACGATAAGACAGTAGAACATCTTTTTACAGGTTGCGGCATTTCGGATGGCGTTTGGAGTGGTATCTCTAGATGGTGTCGTATTCCGGCGATTTACGCATTCCACGTTAATGATTTGGTGAAAATTCACGAGACAAGCGGTGTGACGGGAATTAAAAAGGACGTCCTCAAAGGGGTGATCATTATCGCTTGCTGGATGTTATGGAGGGCAAGGAATGGCAAGATTTTTGATAATAAGGAGCCTAAAGTGGTAGAGATTCTTGCGGAAATAAAAATTTTGTCGTTTCTTTGGTATAAGCATAGGTTTAAAAAAGAGGTTGTGGATTGGGCTAGATGGTCTAGTTTTGAATTGATGTAATTGTTTGTTTGTTTTTCCGGCTTGCTTTCCCTAACTTGGGGATTGTTAGTCGTGTTTTGGTGATATGAAAGTTAATTTTCAAAAAAAAAGATAAGATGTAAAGGGGGTGGCAAATTACAAGTATATCATTGAATACTAATATGCATTATTAAATAATAATGAGTATGATATAGCACCTTCCTATCTACATTTTCAAAATTTTCACTCTAATTAAGGGAGTTTTTTCTCAAACTAGTGTAGTTACAAAAAATATTTACCTTTTTGGGTACTTTGAAAAATATTTACTAAAATGGGTACTTTTCTTTATCTCATTTAATTTTTGAAAATTTGTTTCTCTCTCTCCTAATCTAATTGGATAAATACTAAATTAATGATACCTAAATAAAAAATTAGTATTGTTATTCAATAAAGCTACGTTTTATAAATTGTTATCATTTTTATTTCTAGCGTTTTTGTAAATTATCGTTTGACAAAATTACACGGATGGTGCCTGTGGTTTTCATGTAATAACGCATTAAGGTACTAAGCAACTTTTTTAACTTCTTTAGGGCTTATGGTTTAGTTTTTGTAACGAAAATGGGTATTAAGGTTTGTTTTTGTAACAATGTTGGGTACTAATACTAACTATCGTTAAATTTTCTGTTAACTTTAGTTAAAGTGATTAAAATGCCTTTTTATAAACTAGAGGGGCCATTATGTATTAAACTTCATTTACAAAATCTTTAGTACCCAAACATGAAACTTTAGATAAACCACAGGGACTAACCATGTAATTAACTCATTATTTTATTAAATGTATTTATTTTTAAGATTTATAATTAAATAAGGAATATTTAATTAAAACATTGTTTTATTAAATATATTTATCCCATTATTTATAAAAATAAATCCAAGTTATTAGATTAATAGTTGTAACCATAAAGAAAACATTTAACTTAATGTTGGATGGACTTGTGTTATGGTTACAACTATTAATCTAATAACTTGGATTTAACTTATAAAAATGTTTTCTTTATGTGATTGAATTAAGTGTTATTTTTGGCCAAAAAGATGCAAACCCAATTCAAGAAAATTAAAAAAGATAGAAACAAACAGAAGTTGAATTTTTATAAATAAAAAAAAAAGAAAGATTTTTTTTCTTCTTCAAGAACTGGTGGGCTTGGTAGGTTTGGACCTACAAGGTAAAAATCATTTTTGAATTTCATTAAAATCCATAAGTAAATTAATAACATTTAGAACGTTTTATCTATCTTAGAAGTGTATTTATTTTTATAAATAATGGGATAAATATATTTAATAAAACAATATGTATTTATTTTTAAGATTTATAATTAAATAAGGAATTTTTAATTAAAACATATTGTTTTATTAAATATATTTATCCCATTATTTATAAAAATAAATATATTTCTAAGATAGATAAAACGTTCTAAATGTTATTAATTTACTTATGGATTTTAATGAAATTCAAAAATGATTTTTACCTTGTAGGTCCAAACCTACCAAGCCCACCAGTTCTTGAAGAATAAAAAAAATCTTTCTTTTTTATTTATTTATAAAAATTTAACTTCTGTTTGTTTCTATCTTTTTTTAATTTTCTTGAATTGGGTTTGTATCTTTTTGGCCAAAAATAACACTTAATTCAATCACATAAATAAAACAATTTTATAAGTTAAATCCACGTTATTAAATTAATAGTTGTAACCATAACACAAGTCCATCCAACATTAAGTTAAATGTTTTCTTTATGGTTACAACTATTAATCTAATAACTTGGATTTATTTTTATAAATAATGGGATAAATATATTTAATAAAACAATGTTTTAATTAAATATTCCTTATTTAATTATAAATCTTAAAAATAAATACATTTAATAAAATAATGAGTTAATTACATGGTTAGTCCCTGTGGTTTATCTAAAGTTTCATGTTTGGGTACTAAAGGTTTTGTAAATTAAGTTTAATACATAATGGCCCCTCTAGTTTATAAAAAGGCATTTTAATCACTTTAACTAAAGTTAACAGAAAATTTAACGATAGTTAGTATTAGTACCCAACATTGTTACAAAAACAACCCTTAATACCCATTTTCGTTACAAAAACTAAACCATGGGCCCTAAAGAAGTTAAAAAAGTTGCTTAGTACCTTAAGGTGTTATTACATGAAAACCACAGGCACCATCCGTGTAATTTTGTCTTATCGTTTAATGTAATAATGTTTTTAATTAATATATCTCACATATTCTTATTCGTTAAAAATACTAGTGGGTTACCCGCGCTCCGCGGCGGGGTGACTCAATTTTCTTGGAGATGTTTTGAAAACGACTCGGTTACATCATATTTTACTTGTTAAACCCTATGTCACTTTTATATATATCTGTATTTTGATCTCAATCAAAAGTCTAAATGGTCTTAACTATCATTGGTTTATTTATTTATTTATTTATTTATTTATTCCTTTGGTCTTTATGAATTATTTCGATTAAGGAATACGTGGAATTCACAAAAAAAAACTGTAGTTGGAATTAAAGACAAACTCATTTGGTGTATGCGATTACTTTAACTACAATTTGGTGTATTTGGAAGTTTTGGAATAAGTTGGTTTTCGACAATCAGGGGTGTTCGCTGCAGAGGATCTTGGGTGAAATCAAGGTGCAAAGTTTGTTTTGGATCAAAGCAAGGGCGAAGAATCCGAGTATAGATTGGAACATTTGGAGCTCCTTTTCATTGTATAGATTAGGCTGGTGACTACTGTTCTTAATTGTTGTATCATTTCTTGGCGATGTATGGTGTATTGCTAGTTTTCCACTAGCATTGGGTGGAATATAAATTTGTTGATCGTTCAAAAAAAAAAAGACAAACTCATTATTGTTATCAAATGATGACTTTGATGGTTAAACTATTTTAATATTCATCAATTTAATTGTTCTGCGTCATCATACGTGCAGGGCTCGGAAACATGGAGATATGGAATTAATATTAGTAATTGCTTCATCTTTGAAAGCTAGTTTATACTTAGTCTAGGGGCTGTTTATATTTAGAATTGTAGTAATTGCTTCATTGTCACCCATACACTCTAAACTTGCTAAAACACAGCAACAAATCAACATCAAACGGGGAAAAAAACATCTCCTAAACATGAAACAACATATCAACATCAAAACAGCAGCAGAACGGCAACAACAAACCAGGCACCAGCAGCAAAACAACATCTCCTAAACAGCAACAGAATAGCAAAAAGGAAAAAACACACCAAACGTCTTTGAATTGTTACAAAATAGCCCCAAAAAAGCCAATTAAATCAGAAAAAAATGTGTTTTGTGTAACTTGATATATAGTTTGTTTACCCTACTTTTGAGCAAAAAAGTTTAAGTATGAAAGTTTTGTGTAGTAAGTGTTTCAGTTAACCCAACCACCCTGTTTTAAACTGTACTTAAGAGGTTCTTGTCTTGCCCTAGGCGTAATGCAACTTACTTGACCAGGCGTTAATCTAAGCGATGAACAAACAACCACAACACGCGTTCATATTGTTTTTATCTCCAACTGAACTTTTTATATGAGGAAATAAAACACACATAAAGAAGTAAATTGAGTACACTGATAACTTCCTTAACCTCATCACAAAAACCATCTTTCAAAGTTGTCTAATAACCTTTGTCTTTATTTCTAATTAAACCAACAACACCACTTATAATGCGGACTTACTTGGACAAAAGAATTGTGATGTTTAAGCTCTTTAAGAACTCTATTTCTTAGCTGACCAATGGAAACTTTAGCATCATCATCATCTGTGCAATCCTCTATATAGAAAAACATAAAAATCAAACATGGTTCAGTGCCCTAACTGATATAAAATAAAAAAAATCCAATACAATTAACCAAATAAACAAATAAAATATGAAATTACTGAACCTGTGCATCCAATTTGAAACCACAACAAAACTTTAGGATTTGCCATTTCAACCGTCGATTATTTAAACACAATTAAACAATGCAAAGTGTGAGTTAATAAGCCCCATAATCATGAAATATTACAATGAATCACTAAATCACCAAATTACACACCTGGGTTTATAGGATGGACGCCCAATTTGAATGTTGCGTAGGTGAATTCAAGAGATGTACAGGCTCAAATTGAGAGCACCGATTCAACCACTGTTAACTTAGAGAATGCGACTGAACCACCTGGGTTTACAGGATGGAAGCCCAACGAATGTCGTTTGATCCTTAAATAACCCATCTACATAATTATTGGAATTAAATTCTAATTATTTTACTCATCAATTTCATCGGTTACTGATAGCTTAATCGCACAGTCCGTTACAAGAATACAGAGTCAGACACATAGCTTGATCATCACTGGAGTATTTTAAAGAAGACTATTAATTAATGAGCAGCGTCTTAAAAGAATATGATAGGACGCGTCTTAATCCCAAATGCATTACATACTTGTAAATTAGGTTTAGGAGATTGTTTTTATTTAAAATTACTTTTATGCCCACATGAGATGTATTTATATATAGTATAGATAAGGTACTAATTAAATAATAATTATATATATTGATAACGATATTGGATGAATCCATTTTGTTTGAAGAATTTAAAGTTTGCATTCTCCTAAAAAATTTATTATTGTTGAACTATATCCAATTAAAAGTATAAATGTCGTTCAAAAAAGAAAACTGAAAGTATGAACAAAGACATTACACGATTTGATAATTCAAAGTTAAACAAACAATTAAAGCTTTTAGGAAAATTCAAATTTTAAAATTTTCAAACAAAATGGCTTCATTGATCGATATATAGGGGTGTAATCGAAAACCATAAAAAATTAGTATTGTCCTTTTGGTTTTTACATCTATATATTTCGCTTAAAGTTGTATATAAACGAATGTTGACACGTGTTTTACATTCATCGAAAACCATAAGAACGAATATAGATACCGTTACCGATGTTTCGGTTGATACATTATGGTACCAATTGAAAATGAATATCGATATTGGTTCCAATAGAATCACTATTAGTACTGATATTATTCTATCGATATCTGTTTGATTCGTGACGGTACCAGTAATCAGTATAACTTAAAAGACATGTTTTACATTAATAAAAACCTTAGAAATAAATACCGATGCCGGCTTCAAAAATACCAATAGATATCGATGTTCATAAAATTATATGATAATGTTGAGGAAAATAAAATAAACACAACCATTCGTGGTATATAAGAATATATGACATGAGTAAAAAAAAGTTTAGTATATGTTTAAACTGTTTTTTTTTTTCAACTAGTCTCTTTTGATAATATGACAAAAAAAATGTGACAAAAATTTTGACGTTAATTATGTATTTTTAGATTTTTTTTTCCTTCATATAAATTCATTTTTTTTAAAACAACGACATAAAACTTAAAATATTAATGCTAGAAATGATTAAATGTATTGGATGAATTAAAAATTTAAAAGTTTCCAGAAAAGGAGTGAGAAACTAAAAAGTTAGATTTTCCATAGAGTAACAACTAAAGCACCCATTTTAGTAAATATTTTTTGAAACTACTCATTTTGGTAAATAAAATTTCTAGCTACACTAGTTTAGGAAAAAACTCCTAATTAAGTATCCTATAGATACTTATGAGTGACTCCCAACTCTAAAACTTTTCAACAAAAAGAAAAAGATCCGTTTCTACCCAGTCGACATCAATAACGAGGGACCCACTCACACCACGCCACGTTCCTTTACTTTCCATCATTATTATTATATTTAAAAATATTAATTTCTTCCCGACCGTTACACAGATACATTCCATAAAAAAAACCCTCACATTCTCTAATACCAACCATACCACAGCCTTCAACAACATGACCACCACTGCAGGAGCCAAAAACAACTGGAAGAAGTTAGCAAGAATCACTAAATCACTCTTCTTCACGTCCTTCAATACCTCCAAATGGTTAGATCTTTCTTTCCTCTATCTTTTCATATTAATTTTACACGTTTTCATGAAAGGATTACTTTCTCTAAGCGGTTTCAGAAAAAAAAAATGTCTTGCCCAGTTACCATAATGTTGCTTTGGTTAGTGGGTTTTCCTGGAATTGGTAATTGCTACCGGCAGCAAGAAATGAGCATTTCGGTATAAAAAAAAAAAAAAACCGATACCGTATCAGTACCGGTTCATTTCCCGTGCCAATTAGGTTTTGGCGATTTTCGGTATGGGTATCGGTTCGGTTCAAACCGGTATTTTACCTTAAATTAACGTTACCGTATAGTGGCGTATCCAGGACGGATTTTCAGGGGTTCCTCTCGTTGATTTTCACTAATTTTTCAGATTTTCCACTAAATTTTTCAATTTTTTCCAAACCGAAGGGAACCCCCTAAAACCCCTGTATCCGCCCCTGGTACCGTATATCAATGGCGGTTCCAAGTTTTGGCAAAAATCGGTAATTTCAGTATCGGGATTGGCTCCAAACGGTATGGTACCGAGCTCATCCATACCAGCGTTATCTTGCAGATGGGCGCGTGGCATTTTGTCTTTACCTGGGTCGCGCCTCCTTTGTTGGGGTTAAAAATGAAAAGTTTTACATGTTAATTTTACACGTTTTGCCCAAAGATGGAGTGGTACCCGGTGACTTTCTCCCTCGTCGCCCATAGTGAGCCTTTGGGTGGTGGGTTCCCCCATAGAAAATCTTGCATCGTGGATTCTTGGGTGGCTTTGTTGGGTGTTAAAAAAATAAAAATAAAATGTTTCATATGTTTTGAGTGCTAATTGAGGTTTGTGTTTGAGAAATGCAGCAAGACGGCAGCGAAGCTGGCCGTGGCGAGGATAAAGCTGCTGAGGAACAAGAGAGAAGTGGTGGTGAGGCAGATGAGGCGCGACATTGCGTTGCTGCTTCAGTCGGGTCAAGATGCTACTGCTCGCATTCGGGTATGGTTGTTGTTAATGTATTTCAGTTTGTGTGATGCTTGTTTTTTAGGTAGTTGAGTTTTAAAATTGTAGACTGATGCTGTTTTGCTAGATAGATGCCTTGATGAATTGTTTTGGGTTAGCGGCTTAGCGCTAGCTAGGTTTAATAAAGGTGCATAGGCATTAACAACCTATGGCTTGGTTTGGTTGTCTGTTACATATTTCATCTTGAGTCTTGATAGAGGGTGGGTATGTAAGTATGTTTGGGTGTTTGGCTCGCAACATTTAGGGGTAACACATACTACAGTTCGAAATTAAGAACCTATATTTCATCTTGGGTCTTTTATAATACAGACTTAACATTTAGAAGCCAAATTCTCTTCATTAACTGACCTAAATTCTTTTGTGTTAAGGTTGAACATGTGATGAGAGAACAAAATATTCTGGCTGCTAACGAGTTTATCGAGCTCTTCTGTGAACTTATTGTGCAACGACTGACCATTATTGGAAAACAAAGGTATATGAAGATTAAAACTAAAGAAATTTATTATCTACTTGAAATTAATAAAAATCGCTCACTGTTTTGGGCTAAATTGTTCCAGGGAGTGCCCAGCCGATCTAAAAGAAGGGATATCAAGTTTAATATTTGCAGCTCCTAGATGTTCCGAAATTCCAGAATTGGTTGCGCTTAGAGATATTTTCGAGAAGAAATATGGTAAAGATTTTGTTGGAGCAGCTACTGATCTACGACCCGACTGTGGTGTAAATCGAATGGTGATTATGCTGCTGATGATGTTACAATTATTCTTAATATGTTTAAACTTTCTGACAATGTTAAATGATTGACGGTTTCATATTGTTCACAGCTTATCGACAAACTGTCTGTTAGAACCCCTGCTGGTGAACTGAAGTTGAAAGTCCTGAAAGAAATAGCGAAAGAGTACCAGATTGATTGGGACACAAGCGAGTCTGAAACAGAACTTCTCAAACCACCTGAAAAACTTATCGTGCGTTTCATTCTCTCTATGCATGTTTAATATTACTATATATGCACACACGCACGCACTCGATGTAAATGTGTTCTTATCGGCTGTCTTTTTTTTCTGCAGGGCGGACCTCCGACCTTTGTGAGTGCTTCTACCATGCCTATTAAGCCTCCATGTGAAGAATTTGTTCAGCCAAACAATCCACCATCACGTCGGTACTCAGATAATGGTCAAAGAAACATGATGCATTTTGACGACACAAAATCAGCTGCGGAAGCTGCTGCCGAGTCGGCTAAAATGGCAATTGCTGCTGCAGAAGCTGCTGCATACTTAGCCAGCAAAGAATCGAACCAGTCAACTCAACCACACGGACGCGTAAACGGTCCTAAAAGTGCCAACAATTTCGACTCGGTTTCTTCTAACAGCCCTCCCATCGATTTTGGCAAAACATCAAGACAGAGTTCTGAGAGGTCTCATATATCACAGGGTCAAAGGAGACACAGTTACAATGCATCTGGTGCGAAGTTTGATGAATCAGATTGTGACGAACAAGCTGATATAGATTATGACAAGTTGTATCGAAGACACACGTACAATGCACCTCCTCCAGTTTCATCTGTCAAGTTTGATGAATATGAGTCCGACGACGACTATGATGAAGAAATTGAGATGGAGCATGACCATGACCATGACCGTTCTAGTCGGACAAACCATGGTCCACCAAACCGGCCTGCACCACCCGCACCTACTTCAGGTAACGTAAAACATGGTCAGCGAGTTCATCCTAAACTGCCAGATTATGATACACTTGCTGCTCGTTTTGAAGCTCTCAAGCATCACAAATCCTAGAGCAAGAAGCTTCTTGTTTTATGAAAACTTAACTATTTTGGTTACTTCCGTCGACTTTGATCATTCGTTTATTCGCAATATCCATCTATATGTATCACATTATTATATGCCCTTTGGTTGGCAGAATAGTTAAAAATATCAGTATATTTTTGTTACATATATGTATAAAAAGATTTGTGATAATTAGAAGTCTTGTATTTTTGCAAACTAGTCATCTTTTGAAACTTGATAGATACACCCTTATAGTTATGTAAAACTCATGGGTCACTTGTTATATCTCGTTAGTACACTCTTAAATGCAATTTTTACGTGATTACTTGCCGCGTATTACCTTTTAGTCATGTATATTCATAATCCCGTCCTTGGTAGTTCATTGAGAAACGAGTAAAGTGTTACTTTTCGTCCTTGTGGCTTGGCCTCACTTTTGCCACTTTGATACAATATCTCTTTTACCACCTGGTCGTCCCTATGGTTTCATGAACTTGTTGTTTTCGTTCATAAAGTTAACGCCATCCATTTTTTTATAGTTAAATGAGAGACATTCATCACCCCTTATTTAACTGTAAAAAAATTGGATATAAAGTAGCAGAAGTGAATAAATAAATAAATAAATGAATGAGTAAACTACTTGACGTCCTGAAAAATATTAAATATGTATGTAATTGTATGTCGTATATCTCACCCCCTCACCAGTAGCTTCTTCTCCATGATAATGCCAGAGTTGGTGGCCACCAAGCTGCAGGACCGAAGGAGGTGAAGCAGATCAATGGGGACGAGGGGAGCGAGTGTTGTCTTTAACCATTTGTTTTTAAATTAAAAAAATATTTAATTTATTATTTGTTTATTTATTTACCTTTTGCAATTGCAAACTTGTAGTTTCTACGTTAAGAGTTTGTACATAAAGCTAAGAAACGACAACACATTTAAATAAATGACTATAAAAATAGTATTAAATTCTAATACTTATGTCAAAACTCCATTTGATACAGAAAAAAAAGTTATAAATTCTTACATTTTCCTAAAATAATCTTTTGCAAGTACAAATCTCTCACAAGACAACATTGTAACCCATTAGTTTGTGCGAAAATAACGGTAAATATGTAACTTATTCTCTCACCCTCCCTCCAAATTCATCTTCAACAAACTTTTAAACCATTTCCCCTTTGTTACATCATTCTTTCTGGCAAAAGAATAAATCTTTGATCTAGCAACCATGGCTGAATCCACAAGCTTTGATGACACGACCGAGCTATCGTGCCCTGATAACGACATGATGAACCCCGCATTGACGATGACCACGCAGGTCTCCGCCATTTTGGTTCTCTCTCATGTTTTTCAAATTTTCCTCAAACCGTTGGGCCAACCCGCCCCGCTTGCTCAAATCCTCGTAAGTATGTCTCGTCTTCCATCATTTTTTTTGTTTCCTTTCAAATATTGTGTCGTGTTACATTGAATTGGCTGAATTCGGAATGAATTTACGTATGTCCTGCCTTTAAATGGTGATGTTTTAACAATGTCGAATTGAGCTAAATTTAAACGAAGTTTTTTTAAGAAACAAGCTCGAGCCTGATAAAAAGCTTGTTTAATAAATGAGCCTGAGCTTCAATTATGGAGCTCGAGCTGGCTCATTAGCCAAAACGACCCTATTATTTTATTTATATGAATGTTACTTAATATATTAAAAATATGTGTATATAATAATTATTTGAATATATAAATTTACGATAAAATTAAATCAATAATATATATTATGTTAAATATAAAAATATACTAATATATAAACATATATAAATTAATTAATTAATAACAAATGAGTCAAGCTCGAGCTAGAAAACCTACTCCTTGGCCGAGCTTAAGCTTGAGCTCTCATAAGTTAAACGAACCGAGCTCGAGCCTAGGTGAGTTCAGTCTCGGCTCGTTTACACCCCTAGATGCAACATGAATCCAATTTATATAAATATGTGTGTACAATAATGATTAGAATATATAAATTTACGATAAAACTAACTAAATAATATATATTATGTTATATATATAAAAATATAATCAATATATAAACATATATAATATAATTAATAAATAACAAATGAGCCAAGCTCGAGCTGAAAAAACCTACTCCCAAACCAAGCTTAGGCTTGAGCTCTTGTAAGTTAAACGAGCCAAGCTCGAGCCTAGGTGAGTTCGGGCTCGGCTTATTTACACCCCTAGATGCAGCATGAATCCAATTTCATGCCAAGCAAGCCAATGAGATTATAGTTGATGATGCATAATGCTTAACTGTTGCAGTCATGTTTTGTACCACAGGCAGGGTTTGTGCTAGGTCCATCAGGTTTATCAAGATCAACAACAATACATGTCTTCTTCTTTCAGGATTTCGCTGTTGATTTCTATGAAAGTATGGCACTATACTGCAGAATAAGCATCATGTTTCTCATGGGCCTTGAAATGGACATCCCTTACCTAATGCGAAACTTGCGTCCAGCAAGCATTATCGCGTTTGGCGGCTGTTTAATGTGCACAATATTCGCATCCACCATTTCTTACTTCGTATACGAAGAAACAGGATCACGAGGATCACAGTTCACATTAGCATTAGTCATCACAGTAATATTAGCCAGCACTGCGTCTCCAATCGTGTTTCGCCTGGCTGCTGATTTAAAATTCGCAACCTCTGATATTGGAAGACTAGCCATATCCTCTTCTCTTATTGGGGACATGTATGCAGTGCTCATTTTGGTTATAATATCCGGTGAGAAGAATAAACGAACGGTTAACAGTTGGGCACTCATGGCCTTCTTTTCACTTCTACTTCTCGTGGGAATTATTATTTTCACGTCGTATTTAGTTAACTGGCTTAACCGAAGAAACAGAAACGAAAAGAATCTTCAAGCTGTAGAAGTAATGATACTTTGTTCAGTCATTCTTGTTGCTGCAATGACTTTAGAAACAATGGGATTTAGCAGCATTATAGCTTGTTTCCTAATGGGATCTACATTCCCAAGAGGCGGGAAATCAGCCCGAACGTTGCTAGCGATTCTTACATATACAGTTCACAATTTCATCTTTCCGATTTACTTTGGTTACACTGGTTTTAAAGCAGATACAAGTTATATAAATGAGTTGAAAAGATTAGCTATAGTTTTGATGGTTATTGTGTTGAGCATTGGTGGCAAGATCTTTGGGACACTTGCTGCTTGTCATTATTTGAAGACACCTTTAAATGAAGGTGTCCTCCTTGCTTTTATGATGAACATGAAGGGGCATGTAGATATTTTGACTTTGACCACAGCTATGCAGAATAAGGTAAAGTGCTTCCTACGGGTGTGAATTTCTGACACGACCCGAGAACATGATACGAACCTAACATGAAATTCACGGGTTTAGGTTTAGTCTAAATGGGTTTGGGTTAGTTTCAAGTTGAACCCACAAACCCGTTTAGCTAAATGGGTCAGGTTCGGGTCGACCTGGGCGGGTTGGCTGGTTGACACGTTTAACCCATTTGTATTATATTTTATGTCACAAATTAAATTTGTTAGGTATTTTATGCCATAATTATAACTTAAAAGATAAATTGACATAAGATTTTCTTACAAAAATTGTGTTTTTAATTAACATTTTAATAATAATATATTAATTTACGAACAAAAAATTAAAAATTTTGGGTTGAACGGGTTTGTTCGGGTCAACCCGCAATATTCGGGTCGTGTTTAGGTTCATATGTATGACAAAATTTTCGGGTTCGGGTCGTGTTCGGGTTCGCGTAAAATTTTGGGGTTCAGTCGGGTTGGACATTTTGACCCAACCCGTTAAGACCCCTACTGCTTCCTTATCTTGATTCAGTGGTTTCGTCTGTTTATGTTTATATGCATTTTTAGTTGATCTTTGTGTTAATGCAGGTGATTAACAGTGCAGTATTTTACAACTTAATGGTTTCGGCCGTAGTGATTAGTTCCCTAATCTCGGCTGCTCTGATCGGTTTCTTGGTGAGAAGAGAAAAAGCTACAATAGGAATCAAGCACATACCAATGGAATATCACAAACCCGATAAAGAACTAAAGCTACTCGCGTGTGTGCATAACAGTCACCCTGTCAATTCTATGTTAAGACTCATAGTCTCACTAAAGGGTTCAGACAACGTCCCGGTTTTGCCATATCTAATGCACTTAGTTGAGCTTCCCGAACAAATAAAACAAAGTTCATCCTTATATGAGCAAGAAGAAGATGAAGTTAGTGATGATGAAGATGATGGTAGTAACGACGCAGTTGAAATAAACGAAACTGTTGATATGTTCATCGAAGAAACAAAAATAATGATTCATCAAGCTAAATTAGTAGCACCTTTTACGACAATGTATCAAGATGTTTGTGACTTTGCTAGCGATAAGAGGGCATCGTTTATTGTTCTTCCGTTTCATAAACATCAAAGAATTGATGGGAAATTTGAGAATGGTAAAGAAGGTATAAGGACTACTAATCAAAAAGTGTTGAGACATGCTAAGTGTTCAGTAGCGATTCTTGTTGACCGCGGTCATACTACAACAGGGACACAGGCTGCAGGTTCAGAATCTTTGCAGCAAATTGCTACTTTGTTTTTTGGTGGGCCGGATGACCGTGAGGCGTTGGGGTTTAGTAAACGGCTTAGTACACATCATCATTCGAGTCTTACTGTGATTCGGTTTTTACCAACATCAGCAAAAGATACTAGTGGTGGAATTGATGTTTCACAGAAGGAGGATGATGTTTTTGTGACTATACAGGATCAGGAAACAGAAGTTGATGAGGCTGATAGTTCTGCCTTAGCCAATTTTTATCACAGGTATGACGCAATAGTTTACTTATTTTTAGGGGTGTAAATGAGTCGAGCCGCACATGAGCTACTCGAAACTGGTTCGTTATAAGCTCGAATCGAGCCGAGCTTAAACTAGCTTGAGTCGACCTTTAAATAACGAGCCTAGCCAGAGCCCGAGTTTGAAAATTTATCAACGAGTCGAGCTCGAACTTAGGTGGGCTCGGGCTCGGCTCGTTTACACGTCTACTTATTGGTGTGTAGGTGGCATTTTTACTCATTTACTTATTCAGATGGGTCAAATCTCTCAAGTTTATTTTTAATGGTTATGACCTCCTAGTTGTTTTTTAAATTACCTTTTTCTGTATCAATATATTTTTGTAATAATATTCAATGGATTACTCATTCATACAAAATTGAAAAATGAACAAGAAGTATTTAAGGTTTGTGAGTCAACCCAGCCTGACCCATTTGCCATGTACCAACAAAAAACTACTCATTTCAACCCAAACCTGTCTTGCATAGTTGTCAAAAGCGCGTGAGGCGCACCAAGTGCGCTACGCCCTGTGAGGCATGCATTTAGGCGCTGAGGCGCACTATCAGGGCTGTTTCAGGCTAATTTTCCAGCCAAATTCAGGCTAAAAGTTGCCTAAATCTCTAAAACATCCTAAATGAGCTATGAACAAGTCCTAAACAACCCTAAAACATCTTTAAAATCCCTAAAAATGTATTTTATACTATGCGCCTAATTATAAAATAGCCCTCGTTTTTTATGCGCCCTGCGCCTAGGCTCCGGGCTCGGCCTATGCGCCTTGAGTGCGCCTAGGCTCTTTGACAACTATGCCGTCTTGACCCATCACCCAACCCACCGACCTGCGCATGTTGCCACCTTTAGGATAAGTTGATCTTGATGGCTTTATAAAACATTGAAAACAATTGATTGGTTGTATTTTCAGGTATGTGACATCAGGGAAAGTGAGATTTGTAGAAAAATATGTGGACAATGGGGTCCAAACAGGAATGATATTGAGAGACATGGCGGAAACCTACTCGATGTTTGTAGTGGGCAAAGGCAGCCGAGATGACTCGCCTTTAACAACTGGAATTAGCGACTGGGAAGAATGCCCCGAGCTTGGTGTAGTAGGCGATTTCCTGGCTTCTAGTGAATTTGATACTAGTGGTTCGGTTTTAGTTGTTAAACAACATAGATGACTTAGAGGTAAGGCTGTCTACATCTTACCCTCCTCAGACCCTACCTTAGCTTTTGCTATTGGTGGGATTAACTGAGTATGATGATGATGATGGTTCGGTTTTAGTTGTTAAACAACATAGATGACTTATTACAACAATAGATACACTATAACTAAACAGTCTTTTCTAAAACAGCCTGATTTAATGATAGCATTGCATCAAGTACAAGATCGCGCCGGTTAAACCTTGAAAGATTGCGCACAGTTTAGAAAGGAAATTCTTTTCGGGCAGAAGATGGATGTCACAGTTTATATGCATATGTTTTGTGTTATATATACTTGTTCAGAAAAGGGTAGAGTGGTCACTTGTAATTGCTTGTATATATGTATGTAATGTAGATGCAGGCTTACAAATTTGAATGTTTTAAATAGAAATGACAGATGATCTCATCCCACGCCTTTTATGTCTATGTTCAACCGCCTTAATATAAGTGTTCAGTTTGGTTGGTTTTCATGATTTGGTTGTGTTTCGTTAATGAACGGTGATGGATGGACGATGATTTGAGTAGGTTTCGGCTTTTGGGTGAGGATTTATGTTTGCTTTGAAGATGGGATTTAGGCGAGTTTTCACGATGGTTATGGTGCTGGTTAACGGTGGTAATAGTAATGGTTAAGCAGGGGCGGACCTAGTTAATAACTAGATGCTGCGTTCATTGTTGCTCAACTTCGCGCGCATAATGGAAAATTAGTGGAAAATTTGTTTTTTTTTACGAAATTTGGAAAACGTTGCTACTAAAATGAAAAAAATAAAAAACGTTACTACTGAAATTCATTTCTAGATCCGCCACTGGTTAAGTGTGGTGTGGATTGTAACAAAAAAAAATGATATTTTTGTAACCATAATAACTGAAAACTTTAAGAGCATCATAAAAATGAAGGAAAAAATAAGGATACTGATCACTAATAATGAAAAAAAAAATGTTGGTCATAAACTAGGATGATCATAGTAAACTAAGGTAACAATCTCAACCTTTACCTCTTGTATTTTCTAGATCCAAAAGGCTCTACCTTCTATAAATAATTGCTCTATTGTTCCTCAAACTTACCACAAAGACAGATATGGACATGGAATTCAGCGCTCAAAAACGCGCGCTGCTCATGAGGATCTTTGTAGCCGTTTTTGGTATGCTGACAACATCCACAAATGGTCGAACCATTGCGCCGATATTTATATTTGGTGACTCAACGATGGATGTTGGCACAAACAATCACGTGGCTAACTGCACCTCAAGGGCCGATCACCCATACAACGGGATAGATTATCCAGGGTCACAAGCAACTGGGAGGTTCAGCAATGGTCTCAACACTGCTGACACTATTGGTAGGTTGCGGTTGACAATTTCAACTCCCGAGCGAGTTGTTTCAGAATATTTAACGGGTCAACATAGTAAAACAATATGTTGCATAAAAAAATCAGTCAAACGGGTCGAAATATCTTTTGTACAAATATTATAGTCATTGAAATAATACTTGTGTAAACATGTTGAAAACAGTTTCTTGAATGTGCAGTCCAACTTTTAGGTGGCTATGATCTCAGTCCGTTGCCATATCTTGCACTCGTCGAAGATGGTTCCAACTTCACGAGAGAGATATTGAACGGAGTTAACTTTGCTTCCGGAGGTGCTGGTCTTGGTACACTAATCGGGCAAAATTCTGTAAGTCTTTTTCTAAAAAAAAAAAAAAATATATTATACAGCAGCTCGGGTTTGTAATGCAACGGTTAACATAGGCAGCAGTTTGACTCGTTTATGGGTTGATTTGGGTTACCTTAACGGGTCAAAAAAGTAAGTCCAGAAAAATATACTTCAAAATGAAACCAGAGGACTTTTAACCCAGACCAGGACCGGTTGGATCCTTCCTAACCTGTGCCTTAAGTCCTTAACCAAGCCTGGCTTGACAATGTCGGTCCGAGACTCCCATGTGGGCCCTTCCCAAAGTTTATGTATATCTGACACTATTAACAAAACCTGTTTCAAACACATAACAAATGTATGACAGCAAACAAATTACATGTAGGGGCAAGTTGTGTCTATGGAAGAACAGGTCCAACAATTTGCAACAGTTCAGGGAAACATAACAGCATTACTCGGACAGTCTAAAGGTGATCGTCTACTTCAAAAGTCCATGTACATCTTAAGCGCTGGAAGCAATGACATCGTGGCCTACTTAATTACATATCCTAGGATTATGACTCCCGAACAGTTTGTGATTAACCTTACCGATACCTACGCCATCCACCTAAAGGTAACCTTTACTTCTAAATTTCTTAAAATTATATGCTTCTGTGAGTACATAACTTGTGTGCAGCCAAAGTAAAAAGACAAAAAAAAAAAAACAAATAATAATAAATAAATATAATAAAATACTTTTTTAAGCTTTGGCTTTACCCAAGTTGTATATGATTTCACCATCAGTGCCACATATACTCTAAACTAGTAAACTTAACTCTTTAAAGTTTAAACTGTCTAGTCATATTATATTAATATTGTGTGTTTGGAATTGGCAGAACTTATACAGTATGGGGGCAAGAAAGTTTGGGATATTAAGTATTCCACCAGTCGGGTGTTGTCCATTTGGGCGTTCAATGTCTCAGGGTGCTTGTGCCAGTGAGATAAACGATATGGCTAGAGCGTGCCACACATCGTTTGAATTCCTTATGAAAAACTTGAGCTCTACACTTGAAGGATTCAAGTACTCACTTGCAAACACATACAATATGACAATGAGTGTCATTACCCAAAAATTTGGTAAAAAGAAGTTAACTTATTACCTTCAAATGCTTATATATGCAACCTCCGTTATTAGCCTAGCGTCCAGAGGTGGCAATATCAACTCATTTATATAAAAACATGTCAATACGGGTTGTATATTGTTTAATAAGAGATCAAGCCCGTTAAAATTATAAGAAAAACAAGGTCAAAACGGGTGAAATGTTTCCAAACTCCAAAATACGTCATAAATCGTTTTGTTTAAAAGAAATTAGTCAACTTATTTAATTGTGTTAGAAAAGGGCTTTTATCATATTTAATACATTAGTTATGTTGAAAATTAAAAAAAGGTGTCTATGTGACCTACATAGACCTGTCCTATTTTGACCAGAAACCAGTTTGACCCATTACCCCACCTGCCTGTTTTGCCACCTCTAGTCTATCAGAATGGATGTTTTCACATTAGATTGGCACATTTTCAGGGTTCAAAGACGTCGTATCACAATGTTGTGGCGATAATACACCATTTGGATTGAGTGAATGCGAGAAAGGAGTGCACCTTTGCAAGAATCGGGATGATTATTTGTTCTGGGACGCATATCATCCGACTCAAAAAGCCTCCAAATTGGCAGCTACTGTATTGGTTTCTAGCCAGGATCCAGATTTTGTGTGTCCCATAAATTTTGGCAGTTTGAGAAAGGCTTGAAAAGATTGTTAAGTGCATCATATGCACATTATTTTCTAAATGTATGATATTCCCAAATAAACTACACCAGATCTTGGCCAGTCTCTATTTTCAAATCTTTTATCAATAAAATGTAACATCAATACATTAATAAATGTTATTTGCAATGGCAGAATGTAACTAGTGTAACATTGGTGACCCCTACCATATTAGTGATACATTTAGTGATAAATTCTACTGGTTTAGAAAACCGTCGATAGTGAAAAAAATTACCTCAATGAAGATTGACGAGTGGACGTAAGATGAATTTGTTAACGTCCACTCGAACAACTTGCCGTGTTTTCTTTTTTTCCTTGCACTTCACCACCACCATCACTCCCCGTAAATAAATGAAAATAACAGATATTAAATCTCTAAAAAAAAACAACCAACTTAGTAGTGTTAGACATAATATTTGATTATCCTAAGCTTAGTATGTTATTTGTATTATTGTTATATAACCTAAAGTAGTGGTAGTTATATGGTGGTTATAATAAACCACCATGTCGGTTCATCAAAGGGACACACCCCTTCACTACCTATAAATAGAACCATACCCCTTCATCTGTAAATTGGATGATTCTTTTATAATATAGCAAGTTTATGTAAATTCTCAAATGTTAGACTCTAATATTAATACCAAACCTAAAAAATAAACAATGTATAACTCTAATATTAATACCTAACCTAAAACAATGTACAACTCCAATGCTAACACATGTTGAAAATAGAATTCATATTTAGTGTATAGGGGTGGGTTAAATGTTGAACCTTAAAAGAGTGAGGAAAATTTGTTAGTTTGTAATAGGCCCATTATAATAAAACTCAAGCCTATTAGGCTATTAGCACACTTAGGTAACTTAACCATTAGTCAATTAGCCAATACTCATGAAACCTTAGCCAACTTAAGTTTAAAAAAAAAAACTTTGCGGATTGGCGATGATAGCTATCGAAAACGTATTGTTGGAAAAATAAACTGTGAAAAATTGATTCATCAATTTGATATTACTTTAATCGTCGTTTTAAAAATAGTTTACGTTATTTACTTCGTTAAGACTTAAGGTTAAAGGGCACATAATTCGCGGCTCGGCCCGAGCACATGAATACTCATGGACGGCTCTGGTGGAGGATGCCCCCTTTGAATGTCATATGAGATTTATTGTTTTCAATTATTATAATAGATGGATTATTACTGATTCTAAAAAAAAAATCCTAAATATAAGATACATTAGAAAAATAAAATATAATGAAAGTATTTTAGCTAGGGCTGCAAACGAACTGAACTTTCAGCGAACAGTTCATGAACCGTTCGGCGGGAAGTTCGTTTATGTTCGTTTGTTTAATAAATGAACGAATACGAACAAAAAAGTCCGTTCGTTTAGTTAAACGAACGAACATGAACAGAGGTCGCGTTCGTTCGTTTATGTTCGTGAACGTTCGGTAGCGTGTTCGTTTGTGTTCGATAATTTATTAAGGTTTATAATTTTTATACCTCATTAATATTCTTTTATTTTGATTTCTTTTACCCAATAAATAATATATATGAGGTAAATATATGACTATATGAGATCAATAAACCTTCTTTTTGTATCCAATATACGTTTTCACGTTCCAGGGTTGTTGTCCTCCATCTCCAATGTCCTTCTCCAGTGCTAAGTATGTTTGGACAATTAGGTTATATTTTGGGTGGATCTAGCTAATGTCTTAATGCATGTGAATTCGATGTTATTCAAAAGTAAATATATGTCTGTTTATGTTTGTTTCTGACTTTTTGTTCATGAACACTTGTTTGTGTTCATTACTATCCGTTTGTGTTCGTTTGCGTTCATGAACAAAATTAACCAACGAACACAAACGAACACGAACATGAGTGTTTTCTTAACAAACGAACACGGACAAAAAATCTCGTTCGGTAAGTGTTTATAAACTGTTCGTGAACACATAATTTTCTTAACAAATGAACACGAATAAGGCCTTTTCGTATTTATTCGGTTCGTTTGCAGCCCTAATTTTAGCCACTAATAACAAAGGCTCTTAAATAATCATAAATAGGGGTGACAAAGTGAGTAACAGATTGTATATTGCTAATTATTGTGTGGGTTGGACTAAATCGAAATACATTTTATTGAAAAAGACTTGCTTGTCAATAATTGTGTGTTACGCTTAAAACGTATAAATATAATAAATCGATTTGTCGCTTTGTATGCATTAAGGATATAGTTTAGAATACCTTTCATATGGTCGGTTGCCGGTATAAGAAAGTTATTCCTTATATTGTTTGGCAAAAAATACACGTCTATTTATTTGTTAATTTCGGATTTATATAAGAATAAGTATGCACATCAAAGGTAGCACGTGGGAATTGATATTAACCTAATTAAATGTCACACTTAGTATACAAATAAGAATACTAACTTCTTTTTGGACAAAGAAAAAAACTAATTTAAGTACTATACAATACATCACGAGGCAGTTGATAAACTAAAAGAAAATGAATATGGTGTTGTTATATTAGAGCATTCACAGCCCGTCCCTCATCCCCAACCCTATAATTTAAGGAAAAATCATCGTTTTCTAAATTTGCCTCTCACTTTTTCAAATTCTCTCATATCCCATTCCCCATTCATATCCTCTATAAGCTTTTTTATTATTATTTTATTTCTTTACATCCAACATCAATCCACTCCACCTTCCATTTGTATTATTTTATTATTATTAAATGATATGGGGGAAGGATGGAAGACCCCATATATGGGGGGCTCAACATAGGATTTTTGTAAATTTTAGAAATGGGGTATGGGGAAAGGGGTTGGAATGGAGTGAGTTTTTGTAGGATTTTCTTAAATTTTAAGAATGGGGGAGGGAATGGGGGATGTGTTGTGAATGCTCTTAGATAGTAAAATAATGAGAATCTTTCAAATACAACATCAAATGTTGTATACAAAGAAGTATTTAGAAATTTGTAAACAATTGTAATTTGATTTTTTTTCTTGTACATTTGTTAATCTATTAACATTTTATATTATAAATTTTGAGCCCCGTGTATAACACGGCCACAGGGCATTATAAATACTCTAATTACCAAAACTTTTGTACATAGAGGGGTTGTACCCTATGTTTAGGGGGTTTTTTCAAAAAAAAAAAATTGATGTTACATTTTTAGCCCAAATGTTTTTCTTTTTTACTTTTAACACAAATATTTTCATCTTTTATAATTTAACACTAATTATAAATACTCTAATTTGCATAGAGGGGTTGTATCCTATGCTTAGGGGTTTTTTCAAAAAAAAAATGATGTTACACTTTTAGCCCAAGTGTTTTTCTTTTTTACTTTTAACACAAATATTTTCATCTTTTATAATTTAACACTAACAATTTTAATTTTCCACTTCTAACCCAAAACTTCTCATTTTTTTTACTTTTAACGCAAAGATTTTCATCTTTTACAATTTAACTCTAACACTTTTTTTCTTTCAACTTTGGTCCCACATAATTTTCATCTTAAGCAATTTTTCCGTTTTAAGTTCCGTTCTTAATTTTGCAAGTTATAACAAGTTCGTCGCAAGGCGCGGGTCCTAGGCCGACTTAGTTACTTCACATTAACCATAGTTATTAAAAGTCATCGATTTTACGCCTTTGGCATTAACACGTCGTAACGAGCGTGCATGGTTCTACGATTTTACGCCTTCTTTTCATTCGGTGTTATTTTTCCTTTTTTATTTATCTTACTTTTACGAGCTTTTTGGTGTTAGTGGTCGGTGGTGGTGTGGCATTAGTGCTACTTGGTATGGTTTTACACCCCCGCCGCAACGCACGGGGGTTAATACTAGTTTAGACTATTTACAAAAATAAAACATAATCAATTTTATGGTTAAGGGTTGTGTCAATTGTAATCTTCATGAACGGAAAAGGATACTTTTACAAATGAAATCTGTTACTACTAATAATATAATAGTCGAAAACTTAAAAATAATATTATAAAAAAATGAAGAAATGAATAAAAAAATAAGAATAATAATGGAAAAACAACAGAGCATATTCATGACAGAAATGTTGGTCATAAACTAGGATTGTCATAGTAAACTAGGCAAACAATCTCAACCTTTTCCCCTTGTATTATTTTGATCCAAAAGGCTCTACCTTCTATAAGTAATTTCTCTAATGTTCCTCAAACTTACCACAAATACAAATATGGCCAAGGAACCGAGAGCTCGAAAACGCATGCTGCTCGTGATCTATGCAGCCGTCTTCAGTGTGCTTGCAACATTTGCAAAGGAGGCGCTGGGTCAAACCACTGCGCCTATATTTATATTTGGTGACTCGACAATGGATGTTGGCACAAACAACCACATTGAAGACTGCAGCGCAAGGGCCGATCACCCATATTATGGGATAGATTATCCAGGGTCCCAAGCAACCGGCAGGTTTAGCAATGGTCTCAGCACTGCTGACACTATTGGTAAGTAGAAGTTGACAAGCTAGATCTCTCTAAAGAAAGCCAGTCAAACGGGTCAAAATACATTTTAGAACATTATATTGTTACTGAAATAATATTATTCTTGTAACCGTGTTGTAAATGTGCAGTTCAACTTTTGGGTGGCTATCAACTCAGTCCGCAGCCATATCTTGCACTCGTTGAGGATGGGTCCAACTTCACGAGAGAGGTACTTAATGGCGTTAACTTTGCTTCAGGAGGTGCCGGCCTAGCTGAAGTAATCGGGCAAGGATTTTATGTAAGTCTCTCTTCTAACCAAGCTTGGCTTGACAACATCATTGCGCCAGTCACAAACTTATGTGTATCTGACGTTGTTTACGAGTCCTGTTTCATACACAACAAATGTATGACATCAACCCATAACATATAGGGGGAAGTAGTATCTATGGAAGAACAGGTCCAACAATTTGCGACAGTTCAGAGAAACATAACAGCATTACTTGGAGGGTCTAAAGGTAATCGCCTACTTCAAAAGTCCATGTACATATTCAGCATCGGAAGCAACGACCTTATGGCCTACATATTCACTCGTTCTATGACTCCCGAGCAGTTTGTGACCAACCTTACAGACACCTATGCCATCCACCTAAAGGTACGTTCCTTTTACTTCTAAACTAATTCTTTAAACTATCTAATTGTGTTTTATTAATATTGTGTAATTTGAAATGGCAGAACTTATATAGTATGGGAGCAAGAAAGTTTGGGATATTAAGTATTCCACCACTCGGTTGTTGTCCACTTGCACGTACGTTGACTAGTGGTGGTGTTTGTGACGATGAATCAAACAATTTGGCTAGAGCGTGCCACGCCTCGTTTGATAGCCTTTTGAAAAACTTAAGCTCTACGCTCAAAGGATTTAAGTACTCACTTGCGAACACATACAATATGACTATGAATGTCATTACCAATCCAAGTGGTAACCATAAGTTTTCTTTTTACCTTTAAATGCTTCAAATTTTAACTTTAATGATTTGCCGAGTATCCAAAGGTGGCAATACAACCCGTTATATTAAAACATGTCAATACGAGTTGTATCTATTTGATAAGACATCAACCCGTAAAAGATATAGAGAAAACAAGGTCATAAGAGGTGAAACATGTACAAAGTACAACGTCCTGAATTGTTTTATTCAAAAGAAATAATTGACTCAAGTTATCATGCTAGCAATAGGATTTTATGATATTTAATACATTAATTATTTTACAAAAAAACAAAAAAAAAAACATTGGCATGTTTTGACCGGAACCTACTTTTACCTGTTACCCAACCTGCCTATTTTGCCACCTCTAAGCTACCAGAATGTATGTTTTTACATAATAATGGTACGTTTGCAGGGTTCAAAAATGTCACATCCGCATGTTGTGCCAACATGACAAAACCAGGAATACCATGCGAGAAAGGAGCGCACCTTTGCAAGACTCGAGATGATTATTTGTTCTGGGACGCATTTCATCCGACTCAAAAAGCCTCCAAATTGGCAGCCACTGTATTGGTTTCTAGTCAAGATCAAGATTTTATGTCTCCCATAAATTTTGGCAGTTTAAGAAAAGCTTGAAAAGCTCATTAACTGCATCATATGCTCATTATGTAATAAATGTACCATTTTCAAATCATTTATCAATAATAAAAGGCAATAAGTAACAACAATACATAAATGAATGTTAATTAGAGGACACAAACTTTTTAACTGCTTCACTAGATTGATGATCAAAGTACTTTTGCCTAAGGAATACATATGGATATCCTAAAACATATACAGCAAATGTATAGGTTTTGTGTTATATACATACAATATATATACTTGTTCGGAAAAGGGTAATTAAAGTGGTCGTTTTGAATGTATAGATACAAGCTTTCAAATTTGAATGTTGCAAATCGAAATGCCAGATCGATTGGTCCTGTATAAACAAGAATATGCATTTATCTTGCTATAAACAAAACACAACAAAGTGATCACAAATCAGTTTTGTTAATGCATGGTGATTTTAGTGTCGCCAAGTTATTTTTGGTAATCTAGATGTGCTTAAAGAATAAAAGAACCAAATGAGAAATTGTAATAAACATTGATACGAGTTAGGAGGTTTAAAGTGCGCACTTGATTAAGACTGTTATGATTTTGGGCACCTTGAAACCTCAATGGTTTTTAAAGGTGGAGTCCCTAGACCATGGAAGGTTAACCACAAGCGAGTATTGTCCCTTTGAAGGATGGGGTCAGATTCTGGCCGTTTGGGGTCCATGGGCAACGACACTAGCAGGGGTCGCGCTAGAGAAATCATGCTTCAAAGAGCATAATCTTTAAAACTAACTGAATCAATAGCAAGTTGCTACAGATCATCAGTGGAAAATAGGATGTCAGTGACAACTGGTTATTACTGAAGGAGTCATCTATTCAAGTTCCCGGTGATTCCCATCACTAATTATAACCGTCAAGGAGTACAAGTGTAACATCTGGCCCCTCTCACCACCAATATTGTCCGCTTTGCCCCGATGGGTTGCCCATCCAGAGCTCACGGATTTGCTTTTGGTTGCCCAAGTGGAAACTTCCCAGGAGGTGACCCATCCTAATACTGCTCCCACATCAGCACGCTTAACTGTGAAGTTCTCCTCTCATCCACTAACATTAAGCCCCAAAACGCGTTGGTGATTTAAGAGGCATTGGATTACATATGAACCAATGATCTCTCCTGGCCACGGCCGATGTGAGATTTTCCTGCGGTGTCACAATAAGGTTATATTGGAAACCTTTGTTGTAGTGAAAACTCTGAAAACTTTAACTTCCCAAACTTTTTTATATGAAAATTTTAGGGTATGTAATATACATGATTTTAAGCATTTTGATCCAAAAAAATCAAAAAAGCGCCGAGCACTTTTTTAAAAAAAAAATAATAAATAAGTTTTCGGGTAACACATTGTTAACACATGTTAATTTCGCTTAACATGTTTTACTCGAAAACTTATTTTTTAAAATAAAAAAAAAAAAAGTGCTCTGCGCTTTTTTGATTTTTTTTTTTTTGCTCAAAATGCTTAAAATCATGTATATATTACATGCCCTAAAAATTCCAGGCCCTAAAAAGCTCGTGAAATCAGAGTTTCCAGAGTTTTCACTATAACAAGGGTTTTCTCAGGATCCTAACCCCGTCAAGGAATGTCATAATGAATCAACCCCTATATAGAGGTTTTCGCATATAAGAAAAACCTGCGACTATTTGTGTCATGTTCTGGTTCATATGTTTGACACGATTTTTGTGTTCAGATCAACCCACAACTATTTGTGTCGCATTCGGATTCATATGTTTGACACGAATTTCGTGTTCGGGTTCGTGTAAAATTTTCAGGCTCGTGTCAACTTAGCCCCGCCAACCCATGAACCCGACACATTTAGCACCCCAAGACGGCTGTTGATTGTTTTCTTCAAGAACAGAAAAAAGAAAGTGATAAAACTATTAAAAAAATATCACAAAAAATGAAAGGAAGAAAACAAGGATACTAAGAATGAAAACAAGAATCATATTCTTGATCGAAATGTTGGTCATAAACTAGGATATATCATAGTAAAACCAGATAAGCAATCTCAACCTTTTCCCCTTGTATTTTTCTTGATCCAAAAGGTTACCTACTATAAGTATTTGTTCTATTGTTCCTCAAACTTACTACACAAACTGACAGATATGGCCACAGAAATCAAAGCCCGAAAACGTGTGGCATTCATGATCTATGTAGCCGTTTTTAGTGTGCTTATAACATGTGTGCTTACAACATCCACGAAGGGTCAAACTTTTGCGCCAATATTTATATTTGGTGACTCGACGGTGGATGTAGGCACAAACAACTACTTGGTTAACTGCACTCTAGGCGCAAGGGCCGATCACCCATACCATGGGATAGATTATCCAGGGTCCCAACCAACCGGCAGGTTTAGCAATGGTTTGAACACGGCTGACACTGTTGGTAAGTAGAAGCTGACAAGTTTTCAATTCCCGAGCGAGTTGTTTCACAAAATCAACAAGTTAGAGAATACAGCTGTGATTATCTTATATATAGAATCTATGGTAATCAAACAATTCATTCAATACAACTTTTACGGTTTGATTCATGTTGTCATGTACTTGCATGTGCAGTTCAACTTTTGGGTGGCTATGATCTTAGTCCGCCACCATATCTTACACTCGTTCAGGATGGTTCCAACTTCACGAGAGAGATACTTAACGGTGTTAACTTTGCTTCAGCAGGCGCTGGTCTTGCTACAGCAACTGGGCGACGTTTTGTAAGTATCTTTTCTATAAAGAAAATGTTAATGCAGCAGTTCGGGTTTGTCATCCAAGGGTTAACAACTTAACATAGATAGCAGTTTGACTTGTTTATGGGTTGATTCGGGTTACCTTGACCGGTCAAAAAGGTAAAACCATAAAAGTATAGTTTCAAACACAACATATGTATGACAGCAAACAAATTGCATATAGGTGCAAGTTATATCTATGGAAGAACAGGTCCAACAATTTGCAACGGTTCGAGGAAACATAACAGCATTACTTGGAGAGTCTAAAGGTAATCGTCTACTTCAAGAGTCCATGTACATCTTCAGCATTGGAAGCAACGACATAACGGTGTACTTATTCAATCCTACTATGACTCCCGAGCAGTTCGTGGTCAACCTTACCAACACCTATGCCATCCACCTACAGGTTCCCTTTACTTCTAAATTGCTTTAAACTATTGTTGTTATAAAGATTATGTAATCATATTTGGCCAATTGGGAAATCATTAATGATGTTGTGAGAACATAACTTGGGTGCAGCTAAGGGAACATGAGATTAGCTTGCTAACAGTTTGAATCAGGCCGAGTTCAAACAAAATCTTAATGAGCTCAAGTAGGCTCGTGAGCCTAAATTAGCCTATTATTTATTATATCAAATATATATTTTACATAATAACTATTTTTATATATAAAATTATGATAAAAATAACTACATAATATATATTATGCTATAGATAAAAATCATAGCTAGTATGTATAATTATAAACACATATAAGTTAATTACAAATAATACACGAGTCGAGCCTAAGCTGAGCTTGAGCTCGGGCTAGCTCATATACACTGTTTGGTGCAGCCAAAGTAAAATGGCAAAAATTATACACACTTTTTAAGCCTTTGTTTTTCCCAAGTTGTATATAATTCCCCCCATCATATTTACCATATTAGTAAGTTATAAATTTCAAAGAAATATTACAGACTACAGAGTGTTTCGAATCAACCCAACCCGTTGAGATCCATCTAGACACGTGCTAAAAACTTACATGCTTTGACCTCGTACCCTGCGTATGACTCGCTTATAGTGCCACCAATACTCTAAACTTATCTCTTTAAATTTTCTAATTGTATTGTTAATCTTTTGTATTTTGAATTCGCAGAACTTATATAATTTGGGGGCAAGAAAGTTTGGGATAATAGGCATTCCGGCAATTGGGTGTTGTCCAATAGCACGTTCACTTTCTCATGGTAAATGTGCTAATGAGTCAAACAATTTGGCTAGAGCGTGCCACACCTCGTTTGAGACCCTTTTGAACAACTTGAGCTCTACGCTCGAAGGATTCAAGTACTCACTTGCGAACTCATACAATATGAGTATGAGTATAATTGACAACCCAACTGGTAACCATAAGTCTTCTTTTTACCTTCTAGTGCTTATATATTCAATTCCCATGGTCCGCCTAATCCAGAGGTGGCAATATCAACCCTTTTATATGAAAACACGCCAACACATCAATGCAGGTTGTACATGTTTGATAAGAGATCAAATCCGCAAAAGAATTTAGGAAAAACAATGTCAAAATGAGTGAAACATGTCCAAAGTACAGCGTCCTAAATTGTTTTACTTAAAAGAAAATAAATAAACTTATAATTATAGCGTTAGCATTTAGCAATAGGGCTTTATCATAATTAAGGCATTAATTAATTTACAAAAAAAAAAAAAAAAAAGGCAAGAAGTGTTAACACACTGGAACCCAATTTGACCGTTACCCAATGTCCCAACCCCTCCATTTTGCCACCTCTAAACTAACAGAATGCAGGTTTTTACATTAAAGTGGCCCATTTTCAGGCTTCAAACACGTCAAATCAGCATGTTGTGCCGATATGACACCACACGGATTAAGCGACTGCAAGAAAGGAGTGCACCTTTGCACGAATCGGGAGGGATATTTGTTCTGGGACGCATTTCATACGACTGAAAAAGCCTGCAAATTGGCAGCTACAGTATTGGTTTCTAGTGAAGATCCAGATTTTGTGTCTCCCATGAATTTTGGCAGTTTGAGAAACGCTTGATAAAATCGTTAAGTGCGTCAAACGCACTTAATGTACCAAATGTATCATTCCCAAATAAACTACACCAGATCTTGGCTGTCAGCATTTTCAAATCTTTTATCAATAAAAGGTAACAACAATACATTAATGAATGTTAATTAGAGGACACAAACTTTTTAACTGCTTCACTAGATTGATGAGCAAAGTACTTTTGCCTAAGCAGTACATATGGATATCCTATAACAGATAGAGCATGTGCTGGTTTTGAGAAGGAAAGTATTTCATACCAAACTTGCTTGTCTCCGTCCATCTCAATTGCAAACCGCTCTTCTCCAGACTGTTTGCAACAAAATTTAAATGAGAAAGTCGATTCAGAAATAAGAATAACGATTGTTTAATAGTTTTTAAGAGAATTACATAAGCCAAAATATAGATTCAGACTATAACTCCGGAAATTCTGTGTAAATAAGCCTAGACTGATCACCTTTAGTTAGCTTTTCGGTATAAGAATAACGATTGTTTAATAGTTTTTAAGAGAATTACATAAGCCAAAATATAGATTCAGACTATAACTCCGGAAATTCTGTGTAAATAAGCCTAGACTGATCACCTTTAGTTAGCTTTTCGGTATTTTTATAAAACTCGCACTTTATCCTCAGCAAAGTCACGGTTTACTCATGTGACTTCAATGTTGCAGAAGGCACTAGGCGCTAGGCGGGCGGTGAGGTCTAGCCTTGGGGCTAGGCGGAATTAGGCGTTTTGGTATTTTTATACGTATTTTATATATATACACAAATTTATGTGTTTTTTGAAAATATGTTAAGATATATACACATAATACTTAAAAATACTTAGATATATACACATAATACTAAGAAATACTTAGAAATTTAAAAAAAATAAATAAATAAAACCACCGCCTAGGACCGCCTAATGGCCAAAACGCCTAGATCTCCGACTAGCCCCTTATTCCGATATGAACCCTCGACTAGCGTGTAGTCGCCGCCTAGGCCGATTTTTACAACACTGTGTGACTTCAGATTTTTATTCATTTATAACCACTAGTATTTTTCTGTTTTAAGGCCTATATTATCCACCTTTAGTTTTCTTTTCTTTTTTCTCCATAAAAACCCGAACTTTTCTTTTCTTGCTCTATTTTAGAACAAGAGCAGAGCTCAAGCCATCCAAGAACAAACTTATCTTTCAACATCTTCAAGTATTCAAACCATATTCAATAAAGAGTCACCAATGACCTAGAATATATGCGTTTTTAATAAGTATCAAGTTTTCTGTAAACCGTGATTTGGTTCACCAAAAGAACAGATAAAATTTAAACTCAAAGACTATACAAGTGAAGTCACAATATGAAGATCTTCTAAACTAACAAGCAGTAAAATTCTTCTAAAAACACTTATTCATACGTCATGTAGGAAAATTTAAATAAACTTATTGACATGTTATGAAGGATAACTGCAGAACAGTCTTCACCAAACCAAATGAAAAACATTAGACACGCAAAAGAGGAAGCACAAACCAGTAAGTGTCCGCTGAGAGTGCCTGCACCAAAACCAAAAGACGCAACATTCGCTTTACGGCTTTTGGTTTCATTAACATAAACAACCTGCAAAGGCATCATGACCCATGGAAAGAACTCCTTCAAACAAACACAAAACTTCATCCCATTTTCAATTTGTGTCTTTGGATCGACAAACGCCCAACTCAACCCAAAATGCCTACCAAAAATCACAATCACCCTTTGACTTTCTTTCAATATTATCAAATTTATATAACATTTGAGAAATATGCAAACAAACCTCCAAGTTTTGAGAGCAGTTTTCCCTTTTTCATATGCATCAGAGCCTGACCCCACCATGATTTTTGAATGATTGATTACATATCCATCTCTTGAAAGCTCTTTATCTTCTTTAAGCATAGACAATGGCTTTGCAGTAGCTCCTCTGTACTTAACATCATAGTTAAAGGTACCTGACCTGATCCATATAGTCCACAGCACATTATAAACAACATAGTGTTGTCAAACATACACGAACCCCATTAGTGTACATCAGCCCACATGTCACATCATAAAGGGCGTATGGGTCCTACGCTCCATATGATATGAGTTTGTCAGTTGCCACATCAGTTATTTCTTTGTCAGTCAATAAATACATCATACAAGTCGTATTATTTAGCCCCATATATACCATTTCTTACCATAGCGTCCATTTTCTCGTTGTGTCATACGACCCATGTGTACCATATGGCCAGTATGACACATTGGTGTATGAATGGCGTGTAAGTGGTGTTTGTTTATCTATATGGTCATACGGGCCTGTATGTGTTACGAACTAGAATCATTGCAAGGTATGAGACCATAGTTGTTAAAAGCAAATAGTTGATAATACAAGCTACCTACACGCCACATAGCGATAGCGATAAAACAGCAGGCACTATTTTATGTTAAGCAATACACCAGATCCATTTTGTACGTGTATTTTATCAAAATATGCCGTTTTCATATGTATATTTAAATAACCGAAAATCCTGCTATTTTATAGGCATATTTTTCGCTACTTACATTAAAAAAAAAATTTAAAATAATAATAATAATAATTTCACCATTTTCACACTATGGAGGCGCCAAAATCATATTACGACCTATTGACACATCGCCATGTTAAACGCTATAGCAAGTGCTATGCTCGTTATTAACAACACTGTATGAGACTTGCCCCACATCAGTTGTATGGGCAACATAATGTGGGGTTTATAGTCCAAACGAGCTTACAACCCGGAACAGTATAACTCAACACAAAAGACTAGTTTGGTGGGTGACATGCCCATTTGGATTATAAACCCCACATCCACATTTGTTACCCATACAACCGATTGTCCGATTGTTCCGGTCCGACAACAATTGGTGTTTATTTATCTATCTATCCCCAAACTAACACACCCAGTGAAACTAGTGTTTCTGATAACTAATCATTCCAATACAACAATCAAGTAAATAATAATAATAATAATAATAATAATAATAATAATAATAATAATAATAATAATAATAATAATAATAATAATAATTACTTAAAAAATCTCACTTGTTAATGCAATCCTTCTGGTCTTTGGGAGAAGGACGAGTCCAAGACAAGAAAACCATAATCTGTATCCAAAATTATATTTTGATTACATAAATCGAACAATCAGACACATGAATCCGACAAATAAGGGTTCAATTTTGAGGTTTATAATATCTGTAAGGTCAATTGAGGTGTGAGGGCCAATGAATCATAGACATTGAATGGCAGGGGGTAATTCGGTTCCGGTCGGGTCTAATTGGATGATCATGGGTCAGGGCCACATCGACTCTGTCATCAAACGGAGCTGTTTGGGTTACCGATGTACAAACCGGCTTTTTTTTAGATGGGATAAACGGTTTTATTAAACCGGGTTGTGAGTTAGATTAATTAAAAAAAGGGGACCAATCACAACAAAAGCAAAATGTCTCCACGCCAGTGAAAAAATCTCCGCCCTGAGACTAGTGGGAGTGGGGGCGGGAGAAGGGCGGGAGAGAGGGGGAACACCGCCGCCATAGGGGCGGGAAGACGAGCGTGGGGCTGGGGGCGGGGAGAAGGGCACCGGCGTGGGGGGGGAGAGGAGGGACAGGTGGCACGCGTTGATTGGCTGAGGGAATATATTACCGTTTGAAAAAAAAAAAAAAAAAAAAAGAAAAAAAAAGTATCCGTTTGAAAAAATAACGGTTATATTAATAAAAAAAATTTATTATATATATATATATATATAACAATAACTTTCTACACACAAACACACTCATTTTTTTCATATAATCCTCCCAATACTATCATATATTTTCAAAAAAAATTGCAAGATGTCGAGCGATTCTTCGAGTTCAGACGATATGTTTGATCAACTCGCTTTGGATGACTTTGGCGAAAGTGGCGCAGAAATGTTAATGGCAACCGTTCAGAACGTCGTTAAAGCTATAGCGGACGACGAAGGGACCTCCGAACCACCCAAGCGTAGAAAGTATATAGTTCGCGAACGCGAAACCGGAAATGAGTCATTGGTACGTGATTACTTCTCACCCGATTCAACATACGATGAACGAACTTTTAGGCGGCGTTTTCGTATGAGTCGTAATTTATTTTTAAGAATAACAAATGATTTAGAAAATAATTATGAATATTTCAAACAAAGGCCCGATGCACGTGGTCAGATGGGATTTACCGCGATGCAAAAGGTCACAGCCGCGCTTAGAGCATTGGCGTACGGAAGCAGTTCCGACGTAATGGATGAGTATCTAAGGATGGCCGAGCGAACGGCTAGAGAAAGTACTCAGTTTTTTTGTGCGGGCGTCATTGATTTATATTTAAAAAGATATTTAAGAAAACCAACATTTAGTGACGTCCAACAACTTTTAGACTTTCACGAAGAAAAACATGGTTTTCCCGGTATGCTCGGGAGTATAGATTGTATGAAATGGGAGTGGCAACTTTGTCCAACTGAGTGGCAAGGCCAACACTCTAGCGGTTTTCATAAATCGCCGTGTATGATGCTTGAAGCGGTTGTGTCACAAGATCTTTGGATTTGGCATGCGTTTTTTGGTGTGCCCGGTTCGTTGAACGATAGGACTGTTCTTAATCAATCACCAGTCTTCGACGATCTTATAAACGATGTTGCACCAAAAGGAACTTTTTTCTTAAACGAGACAGAATACAAGTACGGGTATCTTCTAGCAGATGGAATTTACCCTGATTGGTCTGTGTTCGTAAAATCGTTTACACGGAGGACTACGTTAGACCCTAAGAGAAAAAAGTTTAACAAAGCACAAATGGCTGCACGGAAAGATGTTGAGCGTGCTTTTGGTGTGTTGAAAAAAAGATGGCACATTTTGGCCCAACCTTGCCGACTGTGGGAAAAAACGCATGTACGAAATGTGATGTACGCATGCCTAATTTTACATAACATGATTTTGGAGGATGAAGGACGTGCAATATGCGAGTACTTTGGTGAGGAAACGCAGCAAAGTCAAGAAAACATTACGGATGAAGAAAGAAACGTCAACAACTCTGAAATTAAGAATAGCCAAACACATCACAACCTTCGAGCGGATCTGGTTGATCATATTTGGAGTATACCAAGAGATTACCCATCTGATGAAGACGTTAGCGATAACTAAGTTGTTTTTTTTAAGGTTTTTTTTTTTTTTAAATTTCATGTAATTTTGGTTTTTAGTGTTTTTTTTATTTAACTTTGTAGTTTATTATGAATTAATATTATGGTTTTTTAAAATTTTGTTTTATATTTATTAAAAAAAACAAAGTTAAAAAAAAGAAAAAAAAAGAAAAAAGAAATGCCACATGGCACTTCCCCCCACCTCTTCCCCCCTTCCACTCCCCACAATTATTTTCCCCCCCAAAAGGGACCCACAAGTGCCACATGGCACTTCCCCCCACCTCTTCCCCCCCCACCACTCCTTATAGTCTGAGGCTCCCCCCTCCACGCCACCAGGGGGTGATGTTGTGCATGTTGGAGGCAAATTAACTGTCAATTATAAAACTAAGAAATATATTTTTCTACACAAAGATATTTAGTTTATGTTAAACCCTAGATTTAGAACGCTAACGACTGACTAGATTTATAACGCTAGCAATATCGTTAGGAATGACAATGAAGCTGGTATGACACAAGTCTCGGTAATTCCGCCTCTAACCAGCTTATAAAATTTTCTCATGCCCAATATTTACTCATCAGTTTTCAAAACAAATTTATTTTTGTATGACTTTCCTTATCAGGTTAATCTTTTGATAAGATTATTGATTTAAAATAATTTTTAGAAGTATGTAAAGATTTCTTTTGCAAACCTAAGGGTTCATTGGGTAGGATAAATCTTTTACCATGTGATTTTCTTAAGAGTAATTCTTACTACATAGTGAATGAATCGTATGCAATATATGATTATAAATCAAGAATAAGAGTAAAGATCAAATACAAAGTGTTTTTCGGTAAAAACTGTGAGAATCGAAAGCGATAAAAAAATTTTATTTTATTTTTTAGAATTTTTTAGTGTAATTACTCTACACGTTATTACTCTACACCAATTTTTTTTTTTCAACACTATATATAATACATATTTAACAATATAAAGAAAAAAATTTGAAATAAAAAAATTATACTAAAAATTGTAGGACTTTACCCAATTAAGGGAGTCCTTCCAGAAATTCTCGACGGCCAAGGGAGACCCAAAGCCGAGGAGGGGGTTTGGAAATAGTTTTCAACCAGCAATTGACGCGCCTCGGTTATTACCTCATTAGCTGCGTCATTGCCCCAAGCGCAAAGATACCATCACCCTACGCCCAGCCCCTCCTTTTATACACCCCCTTACCCACCTCCTTTCACATCCACCCCGATGTGGGACAAAATACAAATTCCATTTTCTGCATTTCGTTATTCTATTTTACTTCAACTATTATAACTTTACGTTTACATCATCATCATGTGTTTCTGCAAATATAACCAAGATTTGATTCTGTGAGACTGTAAGTGTTATAAATAAGACAGAACATATGTGCTCAAGGTCGACTCAACTCGCTCATTTTGCCATCTAAACTGTGTTTTAACAGCACAGAGGAACGTAGCACTAACCGTAAGGTCCATAACATTCAATCAGACTTCACAGCTTCACTTGGCAATCTAACATCTCCATGACCAGTATTGCCAATTGTCCGACCCAAATCCCACTTGTCTTCATTCTTGAATGTTACATCTTTTTATATCATCAAAGGGCATCCGGGATACAAGTTCACACGGACCTGGAACTCTAGGTGAAAACAATAACTTATCAGACAATGTTCCAGCTCTACGTTTATATAAACACGTAAAGCATACCCATTGTGCAGAATATTGCATCAATAGCTTATGATCACATTCATCACCATACATTTGCAAATTGCAGTGAATACATTGTATTCACACACATTTGCAAACATAAGTCATAATCGTCAGCGGGCAATATATCAACAATTGCAGCATATTATGGTTTTGTGCAGTGATAAGAAATTCAAAATAACTAAAAGCAAAAAGTATATACACATGATCATGGAATTATAATCCATATACAAAACAGGTGATTAATGTAAGATTATCAAAGTCAAATACAGATAGAAAAACGCAAGTACAAGATCAACCAAGTCAAATGCAAAATCAAAAAAATTAATCAAAAGATTGTTTATAAATTATAATACAAATCAATTTTCGGCTATAATACAAAAGCAACATCATTGAAGACAACTAACTATATATGAATGAGTATCAATCAATTATGTTAATAACAACCGTCGTGCATATATCTTTTCAGCTAATCTCTCGGCCACGTCCACCTTCCCATGAGTCTTACACGCAGCCAACAACGCACCCCACAACGCCGCATCAGGAACAACATCCAACTTCTCCACCACCGCCTCCGCCTCCTCCACCCTCCCAACCCTCCCCAACATATCAACCATACACGTGCAATGCTCCAAACCCGGCTTCACTCCAAACCTCCCCATCATCCCAAAATACTCACTCCCTTTCTCCACCAACCCACCATGACTACACGCCGCAAGCACTGCAGTAAACGCCTTCCCATCCGGCTCCACCCCTCCCCCCACCATCCTCTCAAACAACCCAAACACCTCCTCACACTTCCCATACATCCCATACCCACTCATCATCCCCGTCCACGTCACCACATTTCTCTCAGACATTTCATCAAACACCTTACGCGCATTCGCCAACTCACCACATTTACAATACATCACAACCAGACCATTCAAATTAACAATATCTGAATCAAACCCATTTCTAAAAACAACAACGTGAACACTTTCCCCAAGTTTCAAATCCGGAAGCCCTCCACAACACTTCAAAACAGGCGGTAAGCTATGTCGGTCCAACGGGGTACGAGCCCGGACCATTTCTTTAAATATGGTTAAGGCATTGGTAAACTGGTGAAGGGAAGAGTAGGCTCTGATGAAGGTGTTGTGGAGGAATGTGGAGCGTCGATTGGTGAAGGAGAAGATGATGGAGGCTTCGTGGAATTGGGCACAGATGGAGTATGATGAGGCTAGTTTTGCACGGAGGAAGTCGTGGGAAGAGAGGCCGATTATTATTATTCGGGCGTGGAGTTGTTTGAGGGTATGGAGGTTTTTTGTGGTGTAGCATGAGTCGAGTAGTTTGGAGAGGAATGGGATGGTTTGTTGAGGTTTAGGCATGGTTATGGTTATGGTGGAGAATATGGTGACGAAAGGATTTTGCTGACCGATGATCACATTTACAAGTAGTGTTAATCGTCAAAATTAACCAATTACTTTATGTATATTATTATTTCATATCTGACGCGTGGTTTCCTCATCGGTGACTGACAAGGTTGTCTTCATGAGCTCGGCGGCGACAAAGAATATACCACTTAACGCTATGAGTTTATTTATTTATTTATTTATTTTTTGGAAACTGAGTTTCTTCAAAGCGGGAGTTGCATAAGTTCATTACACCCGCTTAATCGGTAGGCTCTAACCATTTCCACACGTCCAGACTATGTTGTCTGAACCGGGTCCACACTGGCACGGTGGGGGCTTCGGTGTCCGCCGGAAACCGTACTGCCTCCACACGAGTTTTACCTCGCTGGAGTAACAGCCGGATGAAAACCGGGTCAGCTCAGGATCGAACTTGCATCACTTGAACCACAAGCCTCACCATCATTGCCTTGTGTCCCTCAAATGCAGCCCGTGGGAATCGAACTCAAGTCTCCCAAAAGGAAGACCGGTCCCTTCACCAACTGAACTACACTTGAATGACATGTTTCAGAGTTTACTAACGGAAAGAAAAAAAGAGAAATGGAATTTAGGAGAGAAACGAAAGTGAGGAAAAGAAAATACATGACTTCATTTCGTGTTCCCGAGTTTGAAGAAAAGGAAATTAAATACTTTATGTGTTTCCGAGTTGAAAAGAAGAGAAAAGAAATGTTTAATTTTACAGTTATAATGAAACTCAGGAACACACCTATTTTTTACTTTCTCTCCACTTCCTTCCAGTTCTTTCCATTTCTTTTCTTTAATGCAACTCGGGAACACAGTGTTAGAGCATTCACAACCCAGGAATCAAATTATGTGAGGGGTTCCTTTAAATTATATGAGGTGGGTGTGAATGGTTGTGATTGGAGGAGATAGAAAATATTTAGAAAAACCATTGTTCACCACTATATATGAAAAGCAATTGTTTATCCTTATATATATTTTAATATATTGTTGTAAGTGGTTGTGAGTGAGGAGAGATAAAATATAATGATAAAAATATGAAAAAGTATTATTATTTTAATTAGGAGAGAGAAGATTTAGGGATGGATTAATGATTTTTAGTGTAATTTGATGGAAAAGATTTGGTGGAGGGGATGTGAATGCTAAGGAAATGTGTAGAATTTAGGATTATTGAAGAACTATTATAGGGATCCAAGTCTAGTTATGTCATACATGATAGGAATTCAATCAGTATAATTTTGGTTTCTTACGATAAGGACACACGCTATAATAAAAGAAAGGCACGCAAAAGAGAAAAACCAAAAGATAAACGACTCAATTATGTAAAATTGAAACATAAAAAGCACATCATACCATAAATTTCGAAATAAAATATGAAATGTTCTAAAGCGTGGCATATCCAATTTGTTTCATCATGTGCAAAAGACTAAAGTCAAAGCTACAAATCCGAGATAATATAAAACATCATACTTTAAATGTTAGAAACACAAGTTCGACGACTTGTACACTCGTGCTAAGATGACTTCTACAATATCATAAATGGATAATATTAAACTTCGGGCATAAATTAATTATGTTGAGCTTGTTTGATTAAAACAAAGTCACGTTGGACAAAAAGCATAACATTGAACTATTTGGTTTATGCATACAATCCAAGGCATCTATTACAAAATGTACTATATCTACGTTTAGTTGTGCCCTCATATTTGTATAATCTGAGTAGACAACCAAGATTACAAGCTATCTTAGGTTTAGCACTTTTAATATCCTAATGGCCAGCACTAAATCTCCAAATATGGACCATAATCATTGAGGCGCCTTTTCAGGGGCGGACCCAGGCCACTTCAAGGTGGGCGGGCGCCCCCCTTGAAAAGAAAATTTTTAGTCTTATATACGCGCATTAATCTCTTCCGCACCCCTTGAAAATTTTCAATCGCACCCCTTAGACTTAGACTTTTGGTGTTTACTGTGGAAAATGAAAAAGAAAGATGAAGTAGATTGAGATTCTTATGTTTCTATGGTAGCGTGAAGAAGAAATTGAAAAGGAAATTTGCAGGTGTAGAAATTACAAGGAAGAAAGGTTTATTGGGAATGGAGAACATCTAGGGAAGACAAGACAAGACAATAAAAAAATCAAAACTTTATTTACTTTAATGTGAGCGGTGTGTTTTATGGTTTTTGGACCCCATGAGATTTAGAATAAACACTTATTGCTTTATATTAAATTTCAAATATGTTGATGCAACATGCAAGATTTTGCCATTTATAAATTTGACAAGTTAGCCTAATAGTTTTGCAATAGATTAATTGGGAAGATTAAATAAAAAAAAATCGTTCATGCCCAAGTGAAAAAATATTCTAACTATGGATGTATGGTCAAAAATTGGGATACCCCTAAATTCTTCTTCTAAATCCGTCACTAGACGAGACCAAGGTAGTCTTGTTGTTTAAGTTTGGTGTTTATAAGGTACTGGGTTCGAATCTCACAAAGGGGGTTTTCTCATAATTATGAGTTTCCTCCTGAATTGGTGACTTGGTGGTGGAATATGATCGCGTGGAAACATTGGTGGCACGATGATACTCTAGTGTTCCGTGAGTGATTCCAATTTGTTGGTCGTTCAAAAAAAAAAATAAAAAAATAATAATAAATAAATAAATAAATAAGCTTTTATATGTCTAAAATTTGTTTGAATAACTTTTAATATAGTACAATAAATGATGATGGGTGAAGTGTTTTGTGAATTCAAGATTCAAGAAAAATTCACAATGTTACATGATTAGCCGAGATGTATCAACAACTTTAGATTTTAGAATTTATGCATATGTAACGACATTTAAATTAATTTTGGCTTTTGGTTTCCTTTTGTTGATTATATAATTTTATTATTATTATTATTATTATTGGCATACGAGTCGACCCGACCCGGACCACCTAACCGATAAACAACCCAGGGGCTTAGAGATTCCGCACCCCATGAAAACAATTTTTGGGTCCGCCACTGCGCCTTTTGTGTATTATTTTGACAAAAAAGTTTTATCCACACAACTTTTGTTTCTTGATAATTGTAACCATTTCTAACATGCAGCCAAACTCTTGCTTTGATCCTGCACCAAATTTTGTGTAAAAGATGATCCCTTTGGAGACTTGTTACTCTAAAAATTTGATAATGACTTTGACAACAAAATGTAGTCCACACCTCCTGCAGACCAGTTGATAAATAAAATTGAGACATTTTCCCTTTACAAGCCATAATTCACTCTGGGTTAGCAGATTGTGGTGCTAATCACTAAGCATATTACACAATTGTCCTTAGCGTAGCCACACTCAATATGTTCACATTTCTATATACTAATAAGACGTAGCTAGTTAGAACTTATTGCTCACATCCTAAGCCACCACATAGATTGTATGCATACATGTGTTATTTAATAATACTAATTAGAGTATCCAAACAATACAGTACATAATGAACTCAGTAAAACAGTCTATTCTAAAAAACATGTATATTTTAGACATTCTATCTTTTATTTTTTACATAACCAGTAATTGCCAAACATTTAAAGCATATGATTAGTAGTCCAATTCAATGCTAACATGTCTTCCAAAATTCAAGAATTACACTTAAATTCTTGATAATTAAACAAGAAAAAAAAAGGAAACAACAACAATAAAGCTTGGTTCACCAGGCCCATTTTCAGATATAAATGTTGTAACTATAATTGTATAAATTGCATTTTTTTTCATATAAAAAGTAAAGAGGTCTTAATAAAAGTGTGCGTACCATAATTGTCATTAAGAGCATAAGTTGGTGATACGGAATAGAGCAATCGAGCATGAGTCGGGAATCTTTATAGGTGGTCAATGAATAGGAAAACTTCGTGCAAAACCTAAACACGTTATGCTGACGGGGGCAACTCATTCAGGCTAATTAAGATGTTTGTTTTCGCCCTGCTGTCAAGTTCCACAACAGATCCATCAAACAATTTTACATGTAAACTCCCTTCCAATAAATTTAAACTACGCCCTGCAAAAAAGTTACCTTTTCAATATTGGGTTCGTGTACTACTCGCTACAGGGGTCCATTTATTGGTACCCGCAAGTTGAGTATGGAGAGCGGTTTGAACAACCTTCAGGTAATATACAACCATTTCATCTTCCCACACAAACATCTATCTTTGTCTCCTCATCTTGTTGCCAAGTGAAAAATAGTCATTACATACAAAGAACTTGACCCGGGTCATTAAAATCAGCAAATGAGTAGGTTTGGAAATGGGTTAAAATGGGTTTAAGTGTCCATATTAATGTCTATATTCGAAATCTTAAGCCATAGTTCAAAAAGATCTAGCATAAGGCTATAAGCCACGAAATCTTCCTCCAAGTCCACATCAACCAACAAATTTTTTGGGGGTTTTTTTTTTTGACACGAAAATATTGATTTTTGTTGGTTTATTTCGAAAATTAATTAAATTTTAATGGTTTTATTTCTTAATTTTGGCCCTAAAACATAAGCCATGAAATCTTCCTCCAAGTCCACTTCAACCAACTAATTTATGGTTTCATTTTTAATTTTGGTGCGAAAATATTGATTTTTAGTGTTAGGTTATTCCGAAAAATAATTTTGGGCTTTTGATCAAATAAATCAATGGATGAGATTAAAATAGGAAAAATATACGTTGAGTTTCTAAAATAGCAGGAGAAGGGCAAAATAGGTATAACACACAATTGTTGAGTTCCACCCCCATTTTTTAAACATCCATAACTTTTTCATATGACATTATTTTTCTGAAAAAAATATACCATAAAAACAAGCTTTTTATCATCTTTTATTTGCATACCCTATTGTTATACTTTAAAAAATAAAATATTTTTTTGCTGAGTTGATAACTTGCGTTTTATCATGATACGGCTTGCATTTTTTGTCATATATAACTAACATCTTTTTATCAGGTATAACTTGCGTTTTATTAGATATAACTCACGTTTAATCATATATAACTTGCATCGTTTTATCAAATATAACTTACGTTTTATCATGTATAACTTGCGTTTTATCATTTATAACTTGCATTTCATCAGGTCGTCTTATCAGGTATAACTTGTGTTTCTAAAACGCAAGTATACCCTTAATAAAATGCAAGTTGATCTTTAGCACCCGCATTGCAGTGATCTGAGTATTATAGTGTAAGACCCTGACCCGTAATCACGCGATTAATGTCAAATCTTATGAGTTTAGACCTTACTTAAACCACTCCCGATTAAAACTTTGATATTTATTATAAACTCAAACAATTAAGATCAAATATATATGTGATTCTCACAAATTTTTACATTCTAATAGTTAAAACATACTCTAAGGTTTTGCGTTTTAATGGGAGTTCTTTGAATTCTAACGCGGAAGCTTGATGAGTGTCCGGGTGTGCTCGGTTCTCCTCGCGACTTGATCCTTGATCTAGAATCCCAAAGCATGTATACCTAGCACCATTACACAAAGAATGGTTAATGGGATTGATAATAATGCATTTAGAATAGTTAATATGCTAATATGTATCAAATGGAATGAGTATGGTCAAATGACCAAACAAACAAGTTTAGAAGATGTCCCGCCGTAGGTTACGGCCATCAAGTCTCCCTTTCGGGTGTTCAAAGGCTTGTGTCATTTTTTTTTCCAAATCTACTCAGAAGGCCTGAACGGCCGTTCATTGGGCCAAAACCCTTTTTGACAATTCTAAAAACATAAAAATCATATTGCCATCCCACTGGGCACTTATTTAACTGAAAACATAGTTCGGTTTGTCTTATTATGACCCGGTTCTCATATTTAAATGTTTATGTAGATTTTTACCAAAATCAACCTGTTAAGGTCATGGGTTATAAAAATGCTATTTCACCATACAAAAGCATAAGGGTTATCTTGTCAACTCGTTGGACGCTTGTTTAACTAAAAACATTATCCAGATTGTTTCACTATGACCCGGTTCTTAGTTTTAACCCTTAGTAAATATTTCAATTTAGCCATCCATGGTGACACTACTTGATTCAAATCTGTTGTTTCCGACTTAGTAACTTATTTGAATGCTTCTAAGCCCTCACGGACTTAGTTTGATTACAAACCCATAGTTTAACTATGGCTATAGCCATACTTGGCGCCAAGGCGCGCATTAAGCTTAGTTAGAATAATACTTACCGAATCGGCCTTCACACCTCTTATGGGTTGTTTTTTTTTTATTGAATTCACTTTGCCCAAAGGCTTTTATTTAACTACGGACTTATCGGGTGGCGTTGACCCATATCTGGCATTCATTGTGATTACATAGGCATCGAGTGCCCAATTTCCATGTATTCTCCTGCATACATTCTAGATTTACCACATTAGTCTCTCGAGCTCAATGGTGATATATTTACCATTGGACCGTTAACCACGAGATTCCTAAAGCTTAGAATACCGGCTTTGAATGTCGAGTTCGAAATGAGGAGAAAGATCACCATTTGACCCATTAAGGCTTATGGTTAATAACACTTTGACATTCCAACCTTTAACTATGGGGAAATGGCAATCCCACTTGACCCATTTACTAGTTTGCATAATTTCCTTATTCGAGTGATTTTTATCAAAAATCTTGAGTTTAGACTCTTGCTTACCACATAGTTTTATTTATTGACCCACTTGATGATTTCCATCAATTGATCAACACACTTTGATTCCTTTATTACCATCAATCCTGTTTTGACATGAATTCGCATGATCTACCTTTTAATAGGTTTCACCCCTTGGGGTCATACCTTTGTATTACATCAAAGTTTAAAGACCAAAGTATCCAACACTTAACCCATGTTCATAGACTAATAGTGTAAGTAAACTTACCTTTTATTCACCCTCATTTCCTTGCACTTGAGGCTTGTAATCGCTTGACCCGTTTGCTTGTTGATCCATGCTTTCTAAGCTTGCACCTAGCTTGACAAGATTAACCATCACTATACTCATAAGATTAATCAAGTTAGTTATCATGTCCAATAACCAACACATCTCATGAGTTTATTCACACCATTTCATCTAGGTTTGAGTTTGGGTCAGTTTGACTTCTAAAAGTCAAATTGTCCATAAACATATTCATGTACACTAGCTTAGACAATGATGCACACAAGTACTAGGCTTTCATTCCCTATACCCATCTCATCCAAAACAACATTTAGTGTTGAGGAAATGGGTATCTAGACAATCACATGTGTTAAGTTCATAAAACACTTTATTTTCACTGCTGTACTTTTTGCGTAGCAGCTGTTCGGGTTGCTTTTACCCCTTCTAAACCCCATAATCCGATTTTGACTTTCAAATAAGAAATGTGCTATGTTCAAAGAGCTTTCCAGGAATATAAAGAACGCATCCTAATGATTTTTCTATGATTTTATATGAATATTTGAAGATCAAGTCGGAAACATATTATGTGCAGCGATTTCCTTTTCAGCTGCTGTAATTGACCATTTTGACCCATTTAAATTCCGAATTAGTTGAACATGTTCAAAGATGGATTGTGCTTCGTTCAAAGACCTTTCCAGGCGTATAAAGAACACCTCCTAACGATTTTTCTATGATTTTATATGATTTATTGAAGATCAGGTCAGAAACATATTTCTAACCAAACAGCTTTGCTGTCAAAACAGAAATGTCAACTTTACATGCTGTTTTGACCCCCTAAAACTCAGAATTAGCTTGTCATGACTAAATATGAAATGTAATATGTGCAACAAGCTTTTCAAATATATAAGGCTCGTCTTTTAACTCCTAACAACGAATGAGTTATGGCTTTAACAAGATGACTATCTAAGGTTGTCAAAAGTGACGAATTTCATACAATTTTACACCATTTGACTTAATTCAAGTTTCATGTAGGAATTTTATCAAACAACTTATATGCACCATTTTTCATTATGTTAATTCAAGGTGTTCAAGACTTTCTAGATTCCGTCATGGCTTAGCTAACCATTGGCACATGATCATTTCAACAATTAACACACATACATGATACTAATCACATAGAAATTGCAAGATTATTACACATACTAGTGTAATTCATGTTTAAGGTAAAGACCCACTACATATATATAACACAAGATCATGATTTCACATGAATCAACAACATATTATGATTCACCACGTTTTATAGCTTCCTTGATGCCTACTAACACATAGAAGCTCATGAAAACCAAGAAATTCACGTTTTTACCAAAACCCTAGAATTTCATCATGATCATAAACGGATTATTACATCAAATTACACCAAATAGAAGGTACCTTGATGTTCATTAGGCCTTAGATGACCCGTTTCTTGCTAGAGCATCGAAAAGCCCCTTGATTTGACTTAGATTCAACATGATTTGAGTGTTTAGGGCTCGAAGTGGAAGGAGAATGTTTTCTCCTGCCATATATACGACACACACACACACATATGTGTGTGTTTTTATGATTTTATTTTTATTTATAAAACCCACTTTATCATATCGACAACTATGGCCCCTCAAGTTTAGTCCCGGGTTTGTTGTTATTCGGTGGTTAAAAACATCTACCATTTAACTCGCTTTGTTATTTTATCAATTACGCCTAATGGCGTATTTAGACTAAACGAAATTTTGGGGTGTTACAACTCTACCCCCCTTAAAGAGGTTTCGTCCCTGAAACCTTTCTCTTATATTTGCTTTGGTTACCCCAAAGTTCCTTGGTTCTCTAAACCGATTTGAGAACTGCTCGTTCATTTGTCATTCTATAGTCTAAACAACTAGTACTGTATACTTAGGGCGATTTTCCCTTTGTTCGACTTCACCCTTTCGATTGTATTCTAATACCTTAGATTCCATAACGCAACCTATGTTACGCTACTCTTTTGTTTAACTAGGCGTTATTTCATTGCATGACATCTATTTGCATACCCTTACAGGGTATTCTAGTTACTCGTGTATTTTTCATAGACCCGGCTCAGAACCGTAGTCTATTCTCCGTCTACTTTTTTTTCCCGAAGGATGTAATGATTAAAGGGTCCTTTTCTTCATGCATCTTAGGGCATCTACTGCGATACTCGATTGTAGTATGCATATGTACGTATGTCTATGCATCTATTCACAACAATTAATTTGTCTTGGTTTCCAAGACTAACCCGACTTTCTAACATAGCCGTTTTCTAATCCCTTGGATTCATCCCTGAATCCAACTCTCGTTACTTTTTGGTTTTGCTAATACGTTATAAACAGGCTTCGCTTTTCACTAAAGCCTTCTTTTCCTTGGCTAATCCTTTTTTAGGAAATAAAAAAGTATAGCAATATGGTATGGAAATGAAAGATAGTGAAAAGCTTGTTTTTATAGTATATATTTAAAAAAAATAATGTCGTATGGAAAAGTTATGATCATTTTAAAAATGAGGGTGAAACTTTAATGACGAAAAGAAATTACCATCTTGCCCCTGCCTATCTAATTTAATCTATGGCTAATAATCTTTCTTAGAGCATTCACATCAGCTTTCTTATCCTCCACTTACCAACAACCAATCACAACCACATATTGCATTAAAAATTATTACAGTTTCTCTCTCCTCTACTCACAACCGTTGTTAACAAATATTAAAAAATAAATACAGTTTTCTGTTTTCCCTCAAAAGATTCCCAAATAACCCCAAATATACCGATAAACAGTAGATTCCCTATTTTCTTCACTTACAACCACTTACACCCAACCCATATAATTTGAAAGAAACACTCACAAAAAATGAGGGAGCTACTGTGAATGCTCTTGTACTTTTTACGCTAAGCTTTTTTTTACATTAGCCTCCCCGTAGTTTAAATCTATTAATATATATAAAAGAATTGAACATTGCTGACGTGGCGTGCAATGGTGCCTTCAACCTCTTCATGAAACTGCCACGTGGCATCATAATTGAAAGATTTTAGTATTTTTGAATTATTTACTTTTTTAATTAAAAAAAAGATAAACATAAAACTCTAAATTTATCTCTCTATCTCTCAATTCTCAATTAATAAAATTAAATTGAGTTATTTTAGGAAAAAAGAATTTAAAAACAAATTTAAATTTTTCTCTCTTATGTTCCTCCCATAATTTTTAAACGTTAATATCTTTTATATTCGAGATTTTTTAAATAAAAAAATTACACCAAATTAACGAGCGTTTTATTATCTTTCCAACGAGTACCATAGTGCTATATAAAAAACGGAGAAAAAAACGACTATTTTTTGTGGGGTTATGTTCATATAGAAAAAAAACACAAAGTGTTCAGGTTATTCATTAATCATGTTTTTTCTTTTAAACCAGGTTCTTATCTACGATGTTGAAATTCAACCCAATCGCCATGCTATCATTGAAATTTTACTCTTCTAAAGATAGATAGGTATACTTCATCAAGAGAAGCTAGGAGAAAAAATCACGCAACACTGCAACACATGGTGTCACCTTATAGCAAGGTTATTTTTTTTATTTATTTAATTACAAGAGTAATAATTATTACTATTAGTATTAGTATTATTAGAATGGTTATATTTTTCAACCCTCATCATGAATTCTACATCTATATAAGTCAAAGTCAAATTGTAACATATTTTAAATTACGTGAAAATGATTATATGTTGAAGGTTATCCTTTTAATACTGTATTATGTTTAATATGGTTTATGCTTTTTATTTTTTTAACTTTTAAATAAATGTTTTTTAATTAAGATTGATTATGTTTAAGTTATTTACTCTTTTCGTGATTTGAGTTTTCTTCTTTTATCATTTTTTATTAAATCATATTAAAATTTTCAACCCCGGGACCTTCCCGGGGTAATCAGCTAGTTTAAATATATGGGAAAAATTATATTATCCTGTCATTGTTTTTTTTATTATTATCATCCCACGTGACACACGATATTTATGAGAACAAACCGGAGAAAGTCAAAATCAACAAAAACCGGTAAAAACCGGCATAAACACCACCGGAACATCAGTCACTCATGGCGAGCTTCATCAACCTCCCATCTTCTCCTTCTTCCATAACACTCTCCAACAGTAAACATCATCATCATCATCATCATCATCATCATCATCATCATCATCATCATCATCATCATCATCATCATCATACTCTTTCTTGTCCCTACATCCATACCCAACTCAAGGTACCAACCACTCTTGCTCCATCATCAACTGTTAAATTATATAATATAAATCTTAGCGTTATTATGTTTTTTAAGTCTTTAGGTATTATCTGATGAAGGGTTTATGTTAATTGTTTAAAGGGTGTTAAGGGTTATGCCATTCACATCCAACTTTTGATAAAAATCTTACCTTTATTATGTATTTTAATAAAAAAATCTTAGCTTTATTATGTTTTTTTAAGTCTTTAAGTATGATCTGATGAAGGGTTTATGTGAATTGGTTAAAGGGTGTTAAGGGTTATGTCATTCACATCCAATTTTTGATAAAAATCTTACCTTTATTATGTATTTTTAATAAAAATCTTAGCTTTATTATGTTTTTTAAGTCTTCAAATATGATCTGATGAAAGGTTTATGTGATTTGGTTTAAAGGGTGTTAAGGGTTATGGGAGATTAGTGTTGGTGAAGTGTTTGAATGAGACTAATAGAGATGCTGTGGAGACTGAAGCTAAGTTGGTGGGTTCTGGGTCCTCTTCATTCAGTTGGTGTGCAGGGCTTGGTGGGTTAGGGTTTCTTGAAACAGGTTACTTGAGTTACTTGAAGTTGACCGGTTCGGATGCGTTTTGCCCTGTTGGTGGTGGTTCTTGTGGTGACGTGCTCAATAGTGATTATGCTGTTGTTTATGGTAATTTCTTGGTCTATTTATAATTACTAGCAGGCACACCTGCGTTACATGACGATAACGCCTTTTGTTACGCAGCAGCTCGTCAAATGTATTACCTTTAAAGTACATATGATTTGTTTTGTGTTTGTCTAGAAGTTTTGTATAAATGAATTACTATATACGAATGTAAATAGAATGAGCTTTGAAACTTGAACGATACTTCTAACTAGTATTAAGTTTTATCAAACGGCCTTTGGCCTGCGCTACCAACAGGACGGATCTAGGGGCTTTTAGGGGGGTTCCCAAAAACCCCCTCTATTTGGAAAAAATTAGTGGAAAATTTTGAAAAATTAGTGAAAATCAGTGAAAATCTACGAAAGGAACCCCCTGGAAATCCGTCCTGGATACGCCATGGCTACCAAGGTGTTGGATAAGGCTTTGCCTTTCCAAGTGGTCAACAGAAAAAGTTGTAGTCTAGTAGTAGAATTAGAGTGTGTGAGTTGCCGCTCTAAAAAAATTAGTAGTAAGTTTTAAGGTCAAAGGTAAAAATGTCGGTTTTGTTGGAATGGACTATGAAGGGGACTAAACTATAGTTGATCCCATAGATAGTTGTCAGCTGAATACGTTACTTGATCTATCGTAAGAGAAATTTATAAATAATTCTTCTGGTGTGGCAGGTATCCCTCTTCCCTTGATTGGAATGTTTGCATATGGTGCTGCAACATTTCTTGCATTAAAGTTGGCTTCAAAGGACTTGCCTTTTGGAATTGATGAAAATAACGGTGGATTAATTTTACTTGGAACAACTACCGCGATGGCAACCGCTAGTGCATACTTTTTGTACATTTTAAGCACACAATTTCCAGAAGCTTCATGTTCTTACTGTTTAGCGTCTGCTGTGTTGTCATTCTCTTTGTTCCTCACTACCGCAAAGGTACATGTTCATCTCCAAGCAGATTACAGTTTCACAAACAATTTATTCACTTCTAGTAAATGAGATTTTCTTTTGTTAAAGTCGTTGATTGAAAAATGGTAACATGGGATCATTGTTTCTGTCATTATAATTATGTTACATTCTTTTCTGATTATTTCTGCAGAATTTGGGCTGGCAAAAGATCCGAGACGAAGTGGGTTTGCAGTTATGCATAGCCGGTTTGGTTTTTGCTGCTCTAAACAACTCATATAGCGCGACGCTTTCTCCCCCTGCACGGTATCTTTTCTTGCCGATAAATAACCATATAGTAGTTTTATTTCTTTTGAATAATATATGCATCAGAGTTGTTTGTGTAAATATACTTTACGCTATTCGTTTCTAAATCCTTCTTTGCCACAGCTTTGGGGAGAAATTTCTGCCATACTTTCCAACTGAGATAAAGGCTCCATCGAGTCCTTTGGCTCTTAAACTTGCAACACACCTTCGTTCAGTTGGAGCTAAAATGTATGGAGCTTTCTGGTGTTCACACTGTTTAGAGCAGAAAGAGGTACATGTCAATACATCATATATTTGTTTCCTTGTAAACTGCACTTAAATCTGCACTGGGCCCAGTTAGAGGTGGCGCAATGGGTCAATGTGTCAAGTCAAAATGCATAATTTTGTATTAAATTTTAAAAAAGTGATAAGGATTGTTCAATAATATAATAGTATACATACACACTTAACTTTATATTCCTAAATTAAAAAAGAATTAATTAATAAATGTAAAACAGCCGGTTGCAAGTTTCTTTGTAGATTTTGATTTGAATTCTAAAAATTCAAATTGAGCTTATTTTATTTGTGAATTGAGATCTTCTTTTCTACATATGGGTCATGTGCTAAATTTCTTGATCCACTGTATTATGCAATATTTAATGTGATTTCTGCTTTCTGGTACCTGTGTAGATGTTCGGACTTGAAGCAGCAAAGCTGTTGGACTATGTCGAGTGCTACCCGGATGGATTCCAAACTGGAACTGATCTAAGTAAGGAATGTAAGAAAATCAAGATTGAAGGTTTTCCGATGTGGGTGATCAATGGCCAGGTTAGAATGCTAACTTAAATAATACTCATCAGTCCGATTTCCGTCATCTGAACATTTTTAAGCTAAATGGGTTGATTTGGGTCACTCATATTACACAATGAGTCACTCCTATGAAATCAGTTTACTTAGAACGGGTCCAAATCAGCACCACCCACCGCCAATGTATGTGGCCATCACCTACCGGCTGCTACCAACATGAGCATCACCACTGCCGCCACAACACCCCACCTCAGTTGTCACCACTGACGAACCTCCGCCACACCACGTCACCACCTATTAGTCTTCTCTACCCGTCAGAATAACAAAGATAGTTCATAGTTGGTCAACCCACTTCAATACTTTTTTATCGCCAAAACATGTTCCAATTCGAGACCATTTGGGTCTTAACCAGTTTTGACCCGAACCAATAAGTACTTTTTATAAAAGCGTCTCATTTGACCCAAGGTTTAAAAGTACGGAAACAAGCCTCGAGGCGTTTTCCCCTCGCCTCATGAGGCGTAAGCCCGAGGCGGAATTAAAAAATAAATTAAAAAATAAATTAAAAATATATATATCTTACAAAAAATAAAACACCAACTAATTTCATCATCAAAAACATCAAAAGCACACATAAAAGAACTGCTAAGCAGTTAATGCGGTAAAATATCGGATATTGGTGAAGGACCCATATTTGAGATATAGGTTATCGCGGTGAGATATCGGTGGGATATCGGCAATTTTTATATCATGCAAAATCCATACATGTAGCAATTTACCACTAACAATTCAACATACTCTCCTACCATTAACAAATTAACCTTTTACAACTTGCAAAACACTAACAATTGTAGCAAGTGGGAACTTGTTAAGACTTAAAACACTAATATTTTACACTAACTATTAACAATTAAGACTTAAAACAGTAATAAAAAGGTAATAACAACTCTAAGAAATAAGAAAAATGGAAGAACTAAGAACAAAAACACCAATATCGGGAATATCGGTGATATATCGGTCAAATATCGGTAAAATATCGGCCAATATCACCGATAATATCGGTACAAAATATCGGTCAAAATATCGGTACCAATATATCGGTTGATGACCGATAACCGAGATATCGGTGATATATCACCGATGTATCGACCGAGTTAACTACTTAGAAAAGAAGACACGAAATGTCACAAAAAGTCTAAAACATCAAAAGCATACCTCAAAACCCCTGAGGCGCGGCTGAGGCGCACCTTTTCTTACCGCCTCAGGCCTGTGAGGCACACCAAAATAAATAACCCCTGAGGCGACACCTCAGACTCGTTTTTGCCTCGTATCACCTTGAGGCGCGCCTCAAGGCGTGCGCCTCGACCGTTTTTTAAAACCATGATTTGACCCATTAGGTGACCCAACCCTGCCCCTGGCTTAATAATTAGCAACGATAATCCAAGATTCTTACTACTGAATAATATTTTTCGTAAAGGATGTGATTCTGTAATAAAACTTAGTACAATAATCAATATGTTAATAATAGGAATCTTGAACAACTTTTATAATTTCCATGTATGAAGCATTAGTTATTTCTGGAGTGCAGGTACATAAAGGACTTCAAGATTTCGCAGAACTTGCTAAAGCATCTGGTTTTGAAGCTGGTGAATTCAGTGGAGAGCTAGCAGAGCTTGCTAAACAATCTGCCGAGGCTAACATGCAGCCATGACATATGTACATAACATGTATTGTTATGTTGTCTCCCATTCCATTCCATTCCATTCCATGTGAAAGCCCTATTTCACATGCATATATGCATGCATGCATACATGGAATTTCGATAGTGCTTCGTTGAGTTAGTATATTCACGAAATGCCGTGTTTAATTATGTACGAAATTATAGAACAGGTCAGCTTTGTTGTAATGCAACATGTCCTGGTTGCGCTGTGGACGTTTTAGTTATTAGTTTACTTTGCAAAACGTTTAGGAAGTGTTGTATATTGTAGAAGTATAATGAGACAGATTTAAATCCATTTATCATAAGATTGTTTATCTTAAAAATATATAATAATTTCAAACTAAAAATTGTAGGACTTTACCCAATGAAGGGAACCCAAAGCCGAGGAGGGGGTTTGAAAATAGTTTTCAACCAGCAATTGACACGCCTCGGTTATTACCTCATTAGCTGCGTCATTGCCCCAAGCGCAAAGATATCTTAAACTTTCTCCCAGCCATTGTTTTATATGCCGCAATATCCACTTCCCTTCACACCCTTCTCCGATGTGGGACAAAACACAAATTCCACTTTCTAACCCAAAGGCAGAATTCAACCTCCTTTTCACTACTCATCATAATCATCATTATCATGTGTTGCTGCTGTTTATATTCTGTGAGTATTTCAAATAGACACATGGTGACTAAATTAAGGAGATTGATGATAGTTGTGAAACAATTTGAGTAGGACCGAAAGAACATATGTGCCCAATGTATGCTTGAGCATTAACGGATCAAACTGGTAATGAGTGTAACACCCGACCCCTCTCACCACCAATATTGTCCGCTTTGCCCCGATGGGTTGGCCATCCAGAGCTCACGGATTTGCTTTTGGTTGCTCCGGTGGAGACTTCCCAATAAGTCACCCATCCTGATACTACTCCCACCTGAGCACGCTTAACTGTGGAGTTCTCCTCTCATCCACTAACATTAAATCCCAAAACGCGTTTGTAATTTAAGAGGCAAGACATTACTTATGAACTAAGATCTCTCCTGGCCACGGCCAATGTGAGATTTTAAGGAAATATGTCAAACGGGTTAATATTTGGAGATTCGCACATAGCGTATTTCTAGTTCATACAAATTTATAAAAAAAAAAAATATTTAACAGTCAACACACTAGCTATATGAAATTAAAAATTGTCAAAAGGTTTCTACGTCCAACTCGCTTATTTTGCCATCTCTACTATATTGCCACACCTTTGAGCAATGCAGCCACAACTGTAAAGGTCCATGACATAAAATCAGACCTCAAAGCTTCACTCGACGATCTATTATATCCACAAATTTCACCAATTGTCCAGCCCAAAACCCACTTGTTTTGAATTTTGATTCTTGAATGTTACGTTTTCTTTATATCATCAAAGGGCGTGTAGTTGGTGGCAGATCCAGAATACAAGTCCACAAGGGAACTTGTCATTCGAGGTGGTAATATGAGCTGGTTTGGTAACAATATAACATGTCAACAACTTGATACGTGTTCAACCTAAACCTAAAACGATAATTTATCAGGCAATGTTCGAGCTGTACGTTAATATAAATTCGTAAAGTGAAGAGATATGTACCCGCGCGTGCGCACGACCCCACATCTTCACACACGTCAGCAGAAGTGCTCACCAAAGCTTCTAGAAGCCTGTGCACGTTTCCTAGTACATGTCAGCTGTGATCCGACAATGAAAGGGACGTGTAGCCAATCAGAGGCCATTATTCCCTGCTCCATGATCACCTGCAGGTATGAGGTACAGAGAAAGGATGATTGCAAGACACATGGACCTATCAGAGGAGGACAACGCCTGAGCTTTAACGGTTGACAAACGTGTGGGACCCGCGCAGGACAGTTGTCATTCTCAAATTAGCCAATCACAGGACGGCCCATGGGCCTATAAATACCCCTTCTCCCATGAGGAGAAGGATCATTCTGTTACACACACAAATACACACTTAGTGATAGTTGAGAAAGTTTGATTATAGTCGAAATACTATAACATTTATATCCGAGTACTTGTAATCGTCCAGACAATCATTAATACAATAATCTCTTCATTGTGCTCGTCTTTATATTTGTTATATCGGTGTTTCTTCATTGGCGCCATCCATAGTTGAGCGTTTAGAACAACAAACCTTAAAAAACTTCATACTTTCTGAAAAACCAACTATGAGTTCTCTACCACCACCACCGCCCTTCCATGGGAGCGCCTCAGGCACCGGTGCTGCTCATGTCAGCACCGGCCAGCCCGACCACACCCAAGGAGGGAAAGAAAACATAAACGAGGTTGTCCAGCACACAACACCATCTTCAGGCACTCGCCACACTCCCTCTTTTCACTTCGCAACCGACGTCAACCCAAGCGTTCCTACCGGAAATGCCGCGTCGATGGTTAGTCCGGAGATGTGGTATGCCCAGGAAAAGGAGGCTCTAAAACAGAGGTATATGGAAAAGTTACGGGACAAACATCTCAGGGAAATGTCCCGCCAGTTGTCGTATGAGGAGGGGAGAGCTATCATAGTCTCCGAGGGACCCTCCAAGACTGCGGGGCACGCCAGTGGAAGTAAACAAAGGGACACCACATGGAGGGAATATTCAGATGAATCCCAGAGTTAATTCCGCCGTGACAACAGCAGTCCGCCGCCAACACTGTTACGCGGGGACATTGTATGTTCGGTGAAGATGACCTTACTAAACCCTATTACCCTCCATCTTTTAGTGAAAAGCCTAAGTTTACTCCACGCATTGTGCTCACCCCACTGCCACCAAAGACCAGGATCCTAAGCAACCCCGGAAAGTATGACGGCACAAGGGACCTGATGTCCATCTGTTAAGTTTTGAAGTGGCAGGGAAATGCGCAGGGTGGACCTTACCCGCTTGGTGCCACATGTTTGCGCAGACCCTTACAGCGGTTGCACGCGTATGGTTCGATAGTTTACCCGATGGAAAGATTGATTGTCTCAAGGAGCTTACTAACAAGTTCTCAGATTATTTCAGTCACCAGCGCAGGGTGGAACATGACTCCACAGACATTTTACAAGTGCGCAGGCATGACAATGAATCAATTGAAGATTACATCACTAGATTCAACCGGGAAGCACTGCAGATATGGCCCATCAGTTTTGTACTTATGAGATCAGTTTTCAAGTAGGGCGTGCGCTGTGATCCACTGGTCCGCACCCTCACAGGCTGCACAGGAATGCCAAACACTTGGGAAGAAATCATGCGTAGGGCCAAGACCTATGTGCGTACGGAGAAAGAGCAGTCTGTCTGGAACAGGATGCAAGCGCCGCAATACACGGACGCCCAAGCCCAATCTGTTAGAAACAAGCACAACAGGCAAGATAGAAAGGGTAAAGGGTCCGTCTGGAACAGGCTTCAAGGAGCGTCCCAGTAAGACCCCAAACCCTCTGAAACAACATAATACAAGGGACACTACTCATCTGATCACAAGTCCGCAAGGCGTAGCCACAACTCTTGGACGCCTTTGACAAAAACTCCGGTGCAGGTCCTAGCAACGGAGAACATCGACTTTCCCGAGCCAAGAGTAATCAAGAAGAGAGAGGGTTTAAACCCTAACAAGTTTTGGGCCTATCATCAGGACATCGGGCATGAAACAGATGCATGCTTCCAACTCAAAACTGCAATAGAAACGTCTTTAAAGTCCGAAAAGTTGGGACATCTTCTGAAAAATGTGCAACAGAAGCAAACGAGGGACCACCCCAAAAGAAGATAAAGAATTTCAGCATGATGATACTTGGTGGCAAGCGTAGACGCAACAAGCGTAAGACCGATCATCTGGCGGAGTCGGAAGAGCAACATGTTTGTTTCCCCGTCGTCAAGGGCGGACCTTCTTCCACCCGCACATTAATCATCACCGCCATTTTTGGGCACTACAGAACAACAAGGGCATTCATGGATACAGGAAGCAACTCGGACATTATGTACGAGCAATGCTTCAACTTGTTGGATGAGGAAGACAAAGAGCGTCTGCGCTCCCCATCAATTCACCAATCATGGGCTTCTCAAATGAGGTGATAACCCCGTTAGGCGAGATCTCTTTCAATCTCACCATGAGCGACGGGACGCATTCAAGAACAGAGGAAATTACATTCCTGGTAATCCCAACAAAATCCAAGTATGACATCATCTTGGGACGTGACTCCATGCAGTGGCGGATTCATTAAGGAGGTAGGGTGGGCATGTGCTCACCATCCACTCCCTCCGGCGACCGGATTTTCTTTTGGTACTTCACAAAGAAACGATTTCGAGCTTTAATCCTTCTAGTTATCTCAGTTGCAGATTGCGCGAAGTGCTCATATACTTGGAATCAACCACATCAAGCATATGGAACAAAAACAAAGACAAAAGAAGAGAATATCACACAAATCTGCAGCAAGAAACAAAGTCTAAAAAACCTGACTTAGAAACTTGATTAACACATCTCCACCGTTGAATAAGGTCATCCAGATGTAGTAAAGACTCTGTCCAAAAATCAAATTGATCCAACGGTTCAATCTTCGGGAAATTGACAATCTCTGCTGGTAGGTCACAAAGGGACGAAAATACTTCTTTGTTTCTTCTTTTTCTCAACTCTCACAACAGCTTCTCAACTCTCACACCAGGTTATATACGAACCCTTTAAGTTATATTTGCTGCCCTAAAAAAGAAAATAAAGCCCACACACAAAGGAAAGGTTTGGGCCTTTAATAATAATAATAATAGCCCATGACACAAAATGGGTTAGGTATTCTCATGGGCAAAAATAAACCAACAATAGTTTCATATGCAACGCATGTATTTGTGAACAATCTCCTACTTTGTTGTTGTAATACTTGACATATTGTGATATCAAGTGTGTATAGAGGCAATGATTTGAGTGCCTCAGTAATAATAAGTTGTCCAGATAATGAAACGGTTGCACAAAATTCCGGTAGGAATGAAATATACTAATGCAAAGATCTGTCACATGATTCCTCACTTGCACAAATGTAAAAGGGGTTTCATTTAAACCCAAAACAACCCAAACTAAACTTGATGGGTTGAAATTGCCAGGTCTAAATGCAACATACATAAGAATACTTAACCGTTATAGTGTGATCTTTTGCAAGAATAGGTGGTTTAGAGTTTCATTGAGTGCAAATGGGTGTTGAATATGTTAGCCGATAATATTCCCTCCATATTATCGGTTCCATTTTGTATTAATATGTATGGATTTGTGTTGACTTTATTAACTCATTTCCGTAAATAGGTCTTGTTTGCTAGCCTAAGATGTATTATAAACTAACTTTTATCCCGGGAACGTCCCGGGGTTGAAATATCTAATATGACATAATAAAATATCTAATATGACAACATAATTAATGACTTGTTAATACATGATTAATGAATATTATTATTATTATTTATTTTTAACAAATCTCTACCATAAGTTATCATATTCAAATATAAAAAAAAATGAATCTCTGAGCCGGGGTATAAATCTAGTGCCATTACAAAATATTATATAATGTCAAATGAATTCGGAAGTTTGTAATTGATCATTCTAAAAAGAACTAACATGAAATAGGAAAAAAAAAGTTATTTATTGAAATAGTATTATAATAACCATACATATATTTTAGTTACATACTATAAAGTTTTTAGTTTATAATGGTGCACGTATATTGCAAATATCGAACGCATTAGTCTAAGGGTTATGTGATGCGTTAAAAAATTAATGGGTATATGATTGGGTATATAGTTCGGGTATTTGGGTATGTGGTTTCGGGTAATCGGGTCGGGTATCACCTAATCACAGATCTGACCCAAACCCACATTTTTTTAAACTAATCCCAAACCTGACACAATACCTGTCGGGTTACAAAAAATAGTCGTTTTTTTATGGTCAATGGCATCTTCCCAAGAAGATAACGAATTGCTCAAAATTGAGGCAATGGTATCACCATCTAGGTTGACCTAGGTCACCTTTGCCTTTTTCCTTCACGGCTGTTTTCGAACAGCAACTCCTCTGTTGTTTTTCCTTTTTGTTTTGCCCTTCTCAGCTGTTCACGAACAGCCACTCGTGGCCGATTCAACTCACAACCAATCTGACCCATCTCCTAAACCCTTACATCCCGCCTACACTGTTTCTAACATTCAACATAAGATTCATGTTCTTTACGCTTCTCGCGAAGGGGTATGGTGTTCTCAACCACATCAATGGTACGCTGGCACCCGATAAAGATTCACCCGATTTTCTGTCATGGGAGAAAATTGACTCCATTGTGCTTCAATGGATACATGGGACCCTTTCCAATGACCTTTGGGTCTGCGTTTTGGCTGACAACTCCACCGCCTATGTAAGGAAAAAAAGGATTGAAGAAACCACTTTTGCAAACCTTAGTCTAATTCCTGTTCTGCCAAAATATGCTAAGTATAGAAACTGCTGAAGAAGAAGAATGAAAGTACTGAAGAAGAATACATCAAGTACTGAAGAGTAAAGATCAAAAGTTCTGAAGTCAAACCAAATAAGTCAACTGAAGAACTACTGAAGACAAACTACTCATCAGTAGTTTGTCACTCATCAGTTGTTGTGATGGAATCTTCCACCGCCTTATATTTCATTTGTTTAGTATTATAGTATTACTTTATGCTTTTGTTAAAGTCTTTGTACAAATACCAATGCTACAGCCTGTTGTAGTATTACTTTTAAATCAACTTGTATGTATTTGCTGGTCTATAAATAGATGGGTTAATCCCACTATTTTAGACATCGATTTTATTAAACTGAAATCCTTCAAAGGCTTTTAATTGAAATACCATTTCACATCTGAGAATCTTTTATCATACTTATTGTTATATGCATTCAATTGTTTAGATTTTCATTAACTGCCTTTAGTTCATTAAACCCAGGGGGAGTAATAACTCCTATTGAAAGTGAAACTTTAAACTTGAACACTTCACTTATTCCACTGTGCAAACTGCTTTGATAAACTTACATTACAACACATAAGTGTTCATGAATAAGAACTGTTAAAGAACATACTAATCCAACAGCCTATGAGGCTCGTACTTGAGTCCAACGACTCTTTGTTAATAACAAAGGTAGGGACCTTTGTTATTATCAAACATAAACTATCAAACATCACTCTTGCTTCCATGCCTAACTTGGAAGCCTACTGCTAAAAAATTCGCGAACTCACGGACCAACTTGCTGCCCTTAACTTTCCCACGAATGATCAACAGAGAGTTCTTCACCTTGTCAAAGGCCTTCCCAAGGAGTATGATACCATTGCCTCAATTTTGAACAATTCCTTACCTTATTGGGAAGATGCCATTGACCAGTTGATTTACAGGGCCGTGCGACTCAAGACCCGTGAAGCTGTTACCCAACTCCCTACCGTTGCGGCTGTCGTTACCACCCGTACCCAACCCAACCAGAATAATAAACCTCCACCTAATACCCCACCCCAACCGTGGCTCTTAATAACGCCGCCACAACAATCGACCGCCCATCCGCTACCAAAACCGTACCAAAACCCCAAATCGCACCCAACACACTCAACCACCACCATCAACCATTTTTGGTACCCTAACCAGCCCAATACATACCACCACCGACCCCACAACCTCCTTATCATCCACCTTATTGGGCTCCCCCTTATTGGACCCCTCTACCATGCCCATACCCAACTCAAGGTTGGGCTCCATCTTGGCAGCCTCAAGCCCCTCAAACCTCTAGTAATAGCCGCTCCACTTCTCACCAGGCCTAAACCCATTTTTTTGTGATTGAACATTAAGTTTTTGTCACCGAAAATGGTTTCCATTAAACTACCAAAACCGACCCATCATGGAGCCGAATGAGATGGCGTTTACGGCGGTGCTTGCTGCGTATAGTCATGGTGGGTTGGTGGAGAAAGGGTGTTAGGACAAAAAGGATTGTTGAAACCATTTTTGTAAACCTTAGTCTAATTCACTTCTGCAAATATCCTAAGTATAGAACTACTGAAGAAAGAAGACTAAAGTACTGAAGAAGGATTCAACAAGTACTGAAGAAGAAGTATCAGAAGTTCTGAAGTCCAACCAGACAGTTCACTGAAGAACTACTGAAGACAAACTACTTATCAGTAGTTTGTCATTCATCAGCACTTGTACAAGAATCTTTTTCCACCGCCTTATGTTTCAGTTGTTTATTAGTTTAGTATTACTTTATCTTTTTGTACAAGTTCCAAGAATGCAACTTGTTTTCGACTTGCTTTTTGGCAAGGTTCATGCATATGTAAAGTCTATAAATAGATGGGTTCATCCCTCTGTTTTAGACATTGATTTTTATTGAAACAAGAATCCTTCAAAGCTTATTATTGTTCTGTCTATTTCATTTTATTAAGAATCTGTTTGAGTATTTGTTATCATTCACATTCAATACTTAGATTCTCATTAAACTTGTCTTTAGATTCAAACATCCAGGGGGAGTAATAACTCTTGTTGATAGTGTAACTTACTTACTCATTCCGCTGTGCAAATCTGATTGAGCTTGCTAAACACATAAGTGTTCACTAGCAAGCAATACATCAAGAGCATTACTGATCCAACAATTGGTATCAGAGCACTGGTTTATCTGATCACATATCAATCTAACACATTGAGAATCAGACACAGGCTCTTATTGATATTCAATAAAGGATTAAAAGTTCACTTTTTATCAACATCCATCACTTTAAGAGATATTTGACAAATCAATACTCTTTAAAATGGATCCTCATAATACTGGTTCTGCCAATAAACCTGCTATGCTAGTAAGAAATGAATACAATATCTGGCAAAGGAGAATGGCACATACATTATCACAGACCAACACTGGTTGTTGGAAATCTGTGATATATGGTCCTCACAAACCAGTAAATATTAATCTGGAAACTAAAGAAGAAATAACAAAAGACCCCAAGGACTATACAGATGATGATTTCCTAAAACTTGAGCTTGATGCTAAAGCTTTCTCTATGTTGGCAATGACACTCCCAAATGAAATCTACTCTGGAATATTACATTGTGATAGTGCCAAAGAGTTTTGGGACTGCCTCAAAGAACAGTTTGGAGGAACTGAAGAGGTGATTGCCAACACCAGAGAAATCCTGGCTCAACAATATGAAACTTTTGCTCATATAAATGGGGAAACTTTAACTCAACAATTTGAAAGATTCTCCTCATTAATATCTGAGCTAAAACTAAATGGTCAGACCTACATAACTGTATCTATGCTTCATAGATTTTTAAGGTCTCTACCTGAAAAATGGAAAACATACTCTATTGTCCTAAGATCCTCACCAGACTTTAGCTCCCCCACTCTTACAAAATTACATGGGAGATTACTAACTTTTGAAAGAGAAATTGATCAAAAGAAAAGGTTTCAAAGTTCTGGTAAAACTGCTGATGACTATCTACTAGGTAGTACAACACTATTGGGACAAGATTCACCTACTTGTTCAAATAGTTTTGGATCTTTTGACCACATTAACATAACTGCTGGGATCTCATCTGAAAGATCATTCCTAGGTTATGACAATGAAGAATACAGTCAAAATGCTGATAACATGTGTTTTATCATGGACGATTTAAAAAATTTCAGCAATGATGACTTAGAAGAAATGGACATCTTACACCAACTAGCCATGTTAAGTATCAAAACAAACAAATTTTACAAAAGGTCAGGAAGGAAATTTCCAGGACTTAACAGTCCTACAAAAATTGGTTTTGACAAATCTAAACTTAGATGTCACAAGTGTCAAAAGTTGGGACACTTTGCTAGAGAGTGTAGAAGCTCTAGCTACAACCAATCTCAGTCTGGAAATCAGTTTAACCCTAGTTATAATAGGAATAATGGAACACAAGGGAGTGCACATTTTGTACAGGCACAAGATCCACAAATCCAATATGTGCCACAAGTACAATATGTACAGATGCCTGCTCAACAGATGCAGAGCCAACAATCAATCCCTCCAATTCCAGCTGCTCAACATCCTCCATAGACTCAGCAACCCTCACAACAAAGCTTGTTCACCTCAGGGTATGTTGACTGGAGCAGTCTTCCTTTTGACACTACAGAGTGTAATCCTGATGCAGACAACAAAATGTTTGACATCAACTGGGGAGAACCTGACAATTGCAGAAAGAATTTTGCCTTAATGGCATTTGAGGGCTGCACCTCAAAATCTGCCCTGTCTCAGGTATCAAAAGAATCTTTAACAAAACTTTGTTCAACTTCATGTAAAGAAACTTTTGCTCTCATAAGAGAGACCAATGTGCATTTACAAGGCAAAGCAAATGACTCTGAGAGAAAATTCACTCAGATGAAATGTGATTTAGAAAGAAAACTTGCTGCAAAGGCAAAAGAAAATTCTAAATTAACTAACAATGCTATTGAAACCCAAGCACAACTTAAAATCATGATAGATGACCTAGGAAATGTCAGAAAAGAGCTTGCTGACACCAAGGTTACTTGTGAAAAATGGGTAGAATCTTGTAAGGGGTACCAACTACTGATAAACAAACAAAGTGCTTCAAATGTTAGGTTTGGCATAGGGTACAATCACACTGAAACATCAACAGATTTTTCCCCCAAAACAACTGAAGATGGGAGAAAAATTGTTTCAGGTGAAACTTCTGAAGAGAAAGAATGCACATCTTTCCATGAAAACTTTCTAAAACTCACAAAGAAAGTTCTTCAGAAGTACTGATAAAATCTGACTTTAAGCCATCAGTAGTTTCATCTACATCAGGAGTTGAAAACCTGAAAACTACTGATGACCTAAACAAATCAAAACAGTCAGAAATTTGCCTACAAATGAAAAAGAAAAGGCAAAAGAATGTGAAATCTGTGGTCTGTTTAACCACAAGACAGAATTTTGCAGATATAGAAAAGGAATTCAGTACAACAAGAAAATTTCACAACTGGTTGTGGGAAAACAAATCAAAAATGATTTTGAAGACACTTTTTCTCCTAAGAAACAAAAACCAGCAAACACCTTTTCTCAGAAAAAGATGAAATCTCAACAAAAATCTTTTTCTCAAAATTCTCTTTCAGTAGTTAGACCTACATCATCAGCAGTTTCACAAACTGCTGAGATTAAAGATCTCATGTATATGGTACAACTACTGATGACCAAGTTTGATGGTGGTCCTCAAAAGGATACCACCATTGCTCTTAATGAAAAAATCCATTGCCAAAAAGACATGGATTCCTCAACCTGGTCAAAAACAAATTGTTAATGTTCTCAAGAGCAAACCCAAAGCCAAACTGGCTTGGGTTCCTAAATCTAACTAATTTGCTACTTTGTGCAGAGGGTCTCCAGAGGCTTAAATAGCATTTGGTATGTTGACAGTGGAGGCTCAATGCACATGACAGGATGCAGATACCTGATAAACAACTTTATCAGTCAAAGAGAAGGATCTGTTTCCTTTGGGAACAATGCCAAGGGATATGTGCTAGGACATGGCAATGTCTCTTCTGGCAAAATACAGTTTGACAAGGCCAATCTGGTTGAAAATCTTGAGTACAACTTGCTGAGTGTGTCACAAATGTGTGATAAAGGATATTCTTCCTTTTTCACAAAGACAACATGCAAGATCATATCACCAGAAGGCCAGAAGTTGATAGAGAAGATCATTGAAGATCATACTTTGTTGATAGCCAAAAGATGTGGCAATGTCTATGCAGTGGACATTGAAAAGGACAAAGTACTGAACAACACTGCCTGTTTCTTCTCAAGGGCATCAACTTCAGAGACTGATCTCTGGCACATGAGACTTGGCCATGTGAACTTTAAAACCATAAATAAAGTCACAAAAATGGGCTTGGTCAGGGGTCTACCCTTGAAAGTATACCAGTGTCAAGAACACTGTGTATCCTGTTTAAAGGGAAAGCAGCATAAGTCCTCCTATAAGTCTATTGAAGAATAAAAAACAACTGCATGTCTTCAACTACTCCGTATGGACTTATTTGGGCCAGTAAAAATCATGAGCCTTGGTAAGAAGAAGTACTACTTGGTCATCATTGATGACTATTCAAGATTCACATGGGTATTCTTCTTATTCACCAAGGATGAGGCAGCTGAAATCATCAAGTTCTTCATTCTACAAGTAGAGAAACAATATTCTCTATCTGTCAAAGCCATTTGAAGTGATAATGGGACAGAGTTCAGGAACAAAACTCTAGATGAATTCTGTTTGTCTAAAGGGATTATTAGACAATTCAGTGTTCCCAGAACTCCTGAACAAAATGGTGTGGTAGAAAGGAGGAACAAGACATTAATTGAAGCAGCAAGAACTATGTTAGCTGATTCAGGCCTACCATTGTATTTCTGGGCTGAAGCAGTTAACATTGCATGTTATGTTCAGAATAGAGTCCTTGTCAACAAGAGACACTCCAAGACTGCCTATGAAGTTCTTCATGGCATAAAGCCCCTTATCTCCTTTTTCAAGGCTTTTGGATGTCAATGTTTCATTCTAAACATTAAAGACTCTATTTCAAAGTTTGCTGCTAAAGTTGATTCAGGTTACTTTCTTGGTTATTCTTCCACTAGAAAAGCCTACAAGGTTTTTAATTCAAGAACCAAGATAGTAGAAGAAACACCGAATGTCAAGTTTAATGAGTCAAAACACACTCTTATTCCAGCACATCCTGCTGAACTCTTTGACCTTGACAGCTTCCACTTTAGACCTGAAAAGACTGTTACTTCATCTAAACCTACTTATTATGGTAATCAAAGGTTTGATGATGAGGATCCAGCACCATGGACTCCTCAAACAGTCATTAAGTCAACTTTTAAACCTTCAGAAGTTTCACAAACTTCTGATTCAACAACTGCTGATGTACAAACTCAAACATCTGCTTCAGCTCCTACAACTACTGAAGACATTCAAACAGCTGAACCAGACATTATAAACCTCAGTGGTTTGTTTGATGAAGTACAAGAGCCACCTACACCTATCAGTGGTTTACAACAACTGATTGAACACACAGATCATCCATTGGAACAAATCATGGGTGATATTGCTTTAGGTGTTCTCACAAGAAACCAGCTTTCCAACTTTTGCTTCTTCTCAGCATTCATTTCTCAGTTGGAACCTAAGAAGTACCAAGAAGCCCTCAAAGACAACAATTGGGTGGAAGCTATGCAAGATGAGCTGCTTCAATTCAAGAAGCAACAACTTTGGGAAATCTGTCCCTTACCACCAAACAAGCTACCAATTGGCACAAGACGGGTTTTCAGGAACAAACAAGTTGAAGCTGGTATGATCATTAAGAACAAGGCAAGACTGGTGGTACAAGGTTACTCTCAAGAAGAGGGAATTCATTATGATGAGACCTTTGCTCCAGTTGCAAGGCTTGAGGCCATCAGGTTATTTCTGGCCTATTCCATTTCCAACAAAATAAAAGTTTTTCAAATGGATGTTAAGAGTGCATTTTTGTATGGAAAAATCAAAGAAGAAGTGTATGTTTGTCAGCCACCTGGGTTTGAGGATCCTTCTCATCCTGAGTGGGTGTACAAACTTGACAAAGCTCTTTATGGGCTCAAACAGGCTCCAAGAGCCTGGTATGAAACACTTTCCAACTTTTTTACTCAAAAATAACTTTACAAGAGCCTCCATTGATAAAACTCTTTTCATTAAAAATGTTGGAAATCATGTCTTACTTGTTCAAATTTATGTTGATGATATCATATTTGGTTCAACAAACACAAAATTGTGTGATGAATTTAAAAAACTCATGCAATCAAAATTTGAGATGAGTACAATGGGAGAACTGCAGTACTTTTTAGGACTGCAGATTAAACAACAAACTAATGGAACTTTTATATATCAATCAAAATATGTTAAAGAATTATTGAACAAATTTTCTTTACAAGACTGTAAATCATGTTCTACTCCCATGACACCTACCACACAAGTTGAACCAGATGATCAAGGAAAACAGGTTGATCAAACCATGTATAGATGTATGATAGGTTCCTTTTTGTATCTAACTGCTTCTAGACCAGATATTATGTTTTCAACATGTGTCTGTGCTAGATATCAATCAGCTCCTTGGGAATCACACCTTATTGCAGTCAAAAGAATCTTCAGATATCTGAAAGGAACTTTTACACTTGGAATTTGGTATCCTGCTTCTAGCAATACCAAGTTATCAGCCTTTTCAGATAGTGACTATGCAGGGTGTAAAATGTCAAGAAAATCAACATCTGGTGGTTGTCAATTCTTGGGAAACTGTCTAGTGTCCTGGCAATCGAAGAAGCAAACATCTGTTGCAACTTCAACTGCTGAAGCTGAATACATTGCAACTGCAAGTTGTACATCACAGATACAATGGCTCCAATATCAACTTCTTGATTATGGAATCAAAGAGACCAAGACACCATTGCTTGTAGACAGCAAATATGCCATTAGCATCATTCAAAATCCTGTTCAGTTCTCAAAAACTAAACATATTGAAATCAGGTATCATTTCATCAGGGATTGCTATGAAAAAGGCAAGATTGAAGTGAAGCTTGTCACAACAGCTAATTAGATAGCTGACATATTCACAAAACCCCTTGACACATCAACATTTCAGAAGTTAGTATCCATGCTTGGGATGCTAAATTTGTAAGTGTTTCTTTTACTTCTCTGTTTAGACCAAAACTTCTGAAAAACAAAAAGAGAGAAACTACTGATGAACAAAAACATCAGTATGGGAATATTTTCTGAAAAATGATTAACTTCTGATAAAATAATCTTCAGAAGTTATGAATAAAGTGTTTATAAATATTCTCATCAGTTGTTAACAAACTACTGAAGAGAAAATGGGAACTACTGATGACAATTGTTCTTCATCAGCAGTTTTGTCATTAAGGGCAAATCAGACATTTCCCACTTCAGAAGTTTGACCTAGGGCGGTTACAAACTTCTGATAAACACCTTTTCCAACACTTATCCTTTCAAAAAGCAAAAATTCCCTCATTCTCTCTCAAAAAGCTCTCAAACCCTTAAACCTGCAAAAACACTATTCGATCCACACACACACAAACCACATGGCTCTAATACTGAAACAGGGACACAATCAAAGAGGCTACTTTGAGAAACATGAAGCCTGGTCCCAATACGATGAAATCATTGATTTAGTCATTAAATCCCAATACTTTACTGCCCTCACCATTGATCCTCCAATCCACACTGAAACTCTTAATGAGTTCTGGGCAAATACGGAGAAGGTGACAGTAAATGATAAGCAGATCTCCCTCAATTCAACCATCCAAGGGAGAATAATGGCAATCACACCCGAAACTTTAGGAATAAGACTGGGTCTAGATGATGTTGGTGCCCCGGATCAATTTCCAAACTCTGAAATTCATCTAACCATGACAGAGTGTGGTTACCAAGGTACTCTCTCACTTGCTACTATTTTTAAGAAATATTTTGAACCTAAGTACAAACATTTGTTTCACTATATAATAATGTGTTTGAGTCCAAAAACTGGATCTTATGATCAGATGCCCTCTACTTTTCAACCTATTTTTCATTCCATTGTGAATGAAACAAAATTCAGGGCATCAACACTTTTCTTCAATAAGTTGGTGTTACATCATCACAATTCTAAAAAGAAGTTTTTGTTGTATCCAAGATTTATTATGCAATGCATAATAAAGGAACTTGGAGAAGAGGTGCTTGTGGGCAAAACAACTGTTTTAAACCCATTAACCTCACAAGCATACTCTAGGCACAATAAACCGGCCACCTGGCCAGAAGATGACCAAGGGGAACACACAACAGTCCCCAAGGAACCCTCATCTTCCAAACCTTCACCCAAAAAGGCCAAGAAACCAAAACAACAAAAACAAAAACCCACCAGCCTGAAAAAGAAGGCAGTTCAGGAAGTTGAGATGCCTGAACTTGCTAATGTGCAATCTGCACTTAATAAAGATGTGACTGAAACATCCTCTCAGTCTCATCCATCTCAAACCCCCACTAGAGCACCAATCACCATTTTATTCAAAAGAAATAAATTTAAGAAAACAATCCCCATTGACTCTTCTTTTGAAACTGCTGAACCCTTAGACCAAACTACTGAACCAGCACCACAAATTTCTGAACCTGAAGCCCTTGAAATTGCCAAACTTCTCTCTGGGCTAAAAGAGACCATCCCATCAGAACATGTCAGTCCCCAACAACCACATCAAACAGAGGACATACCTTCAGAACTTGACATGGATGTGGATTTCCATAGCCCTAACCCAAGAGATGGGATGAACCAGGGTCTCTAAGCCCAAACTTAGAAACTCTAGGTACATTTGAGGCTGCTACTACTCATATACCACCCAGTGGTGGATCTGAGGATAGAAGTAACATTGCTAAGACCTAACTTGTGGCAACTACTGATGAAGGCTTAATGCCTGAGGTAGGAAATCCTCTGAACCAAGAAAAAGAGGTATATGAGACAACTGGGTTGGGCCCAGCTCATGATGTAACTGATACTGTCCTCATTGAGGAAGTAAGAAGGGATTCAGATGATTCCATTGATTTGGATGATGATTCACACTCCACCAAAATTGAATTGACGGCTGCTAGTGAAGGTCCTGCACCTGGTGTCACTAAGCTCAAAGAGCTGGTCACACCAGATCAGGTTAAAGTCCACTTGATCCCTGATTCCCCTAAAGTGGCATCTTCTGTACAACATGAAGATCACCCAAAAACACACCCCTCACTGAAAATGCCTACCCAATTCCCTGGGTCATCCAGCATAGACTTGAACCAACTATGTAGCCCAGATGGTCCCATATACCAGTTGATGAACACCCTAATTGCCAATCACCTCAAAACTTTCACAACTACTTTGGAGTTGTCAACCAAAGCTCAGTTTGAGGTGATCAACAAGAAACTTGGTGAGCTGTCCAACAAGATCGACAACAACTCAAGACAGCTTGCTGAACTCACTGGTAGAACTTCCAAACCTAGCAGGCTTCCAGAAGTGGATGAAGCCAAAAAGGGGGAGAAGATTAAGGAACCTAAGGAGTCACTGGAAGCCAGGATAAAGGCAAGAGTGGCTCTACAACAACAACAACTTCTAGAGAAAGCCCAAAAACAAAAAGAAGATCAACAAAGGCTTGTCTCTGGAACTGAAGTTGAAGCTGAACCTTCCCAAGGCCATAATGAAGAAACTGCTAAAGAAACCTCTGATGACTCAGAAAATACTGAAGACAATCCTTCAGTAGTTGACACATCTGTCAACACTTCAGCGGTTAACACTTCCAACATACAAACAGCTGAAGAGCCTTCCAAAACAACTGAACAACAACAACAACCAACTCCTATTCCAAGGCCTACAACAACTACAACAATGACTGTGCTGAACCCTTCTCCACTATCAATGTCCAAAGAACTACTTGAGAAGAGTTTGATTGCAGCCCAAAGAAAGGCTAAGGAAGAAGAGATCTGGAATAACTTGGAGGCAAGGGAAGATCTAAGCTTAAATGAAAAGCTTCAAGCTTATGAAGCAGAGTTGAATAGGCAAGCTGAAACAGAGAGAGTTGCTGAAGAAGACAAAAGACAACAACCGGTGTCTTTTATAACAAAGAACAGCAAAACAAAAGCCTATTCACTCAAAGGGCTCTCAATGGATGAGCTGACTAGAAGAGCTCAACTTGTTGCTGACAAACTTGCAACAAACAAAGATGGAAAAGCCAAGAGAGCTGAGATGATTGAAGAACTGGTAGAAAATGACTATAGTTCAAAAGCCTCTGTGTCAAGATGGAAAGAAGATAGACTACTGGACACATACAAGAAGTACAAGGCTGCTAATCCAGAGAAGTTCAAAACTTCTGAAGTATCAACTTCAGTAGTTAGAACTTATGGTGTTAAAAGACCAGCTACCAAGAAGAAACCAGAGGAGAATACAAAGACTGACTTCAAGATGGTGTTGCTGGAAGGCAACACAGTTGTGCAAGGAGACTTTGATATTGAAGAGAAGCCTCTGATAACTCAATTTAGGGATCCTTCAACATTTGCTTACCAAATTCAGAAGACTATCACTGACAGACTGCACACAAAGGTTGTTACTGAACATCATTTACCAACCTTTAAATTACCTGATGTAGTGCAAGAAGAAGATAGAAGTGAATCCCGCCTGAGAGTCACAGAAATAGAAAATATCCAACACTCAGGAACATCCCAGGGATCCAGCATGGTTCCCTATACTTCAGACTTTGACAAGTCTAAAGTGCTGATCATCAGATGGTCCTTTACTGATGACAACTCAGTATTGGTGACAAGAAGAGATCCTACAAGCAAGGCCTATAAGTCCATGAATGAACTGAAGAAACTATCAACTTAGGACTTGCTTACAATTCAACATCTGGAACCTCAAAGGGGATCTCTCACTGATGAACAGCTTAATCAACTGAAGAATTCCATGTTCAAGGAGATATGGAAGATAGTGAATGACAGAAGAAAACAATAAGGAATTAGAAAAGGTTTTGGCTTCATCAATCCAGGGGGAGATTGTTAGGACAAAAAGGATTGTTGAAACCATTTTTGTAAACCTTAGTCTAATTCACTTCTGCAAATATCCTAAGTATAGAACTACTGAAGAAAGAAGACTAAAGTACTGAAGAAGGATTCAACAAGTACTGAAGAAGAAGTATCAGAAGTTCTGAAGTCCAACCAGACAGTTCACTGAAGAACTACTGAAGACAAACTACTCATCAGTAGTTTGTCATTCATCAGCATTTGTACAAGAATCTTTTTCCACCGCCTTATGTTTCAGTAGTTTATTAGTTTAGTATTACTTTATCTTTTTGTACAAGTTCCAAGAATGCAACTTGTTGCAACTTGTTTCTGACTTGCTTTTTGGCAAGGTTCATGCATATGTAAAGTCTATAAATAGATGGGTTCATCCCTCTGTTTTAGACATTGATTTTTATTAAAACAAGAATCCTTCAAAGCTTATTATTGTTCTGTCCATTTCATTTATTGAGAATCTGTTTGAGTATTTATTATCATTCACATTCAATACTTAGATTCTCAGTAAACCTGTCTTTAGATTTCAAACATCCAGGGGGAGTAATAACTTCTGTTGATAGTGTAACTTTACTTACTCATTCCGCTGTGCAAATCTGATTGAGCTTGCTAAACACATAAGTGTTCACTAGCAAGCAATACATCAAGAGCATTACGGATCCAACAAAGGGAGGGAGTATTTTCGGATGATAGAGATGTTTGGAGTCATGAGGCCGGGTTTGGAGCATTGTACTTGTATGGTTGATATGTCGGGGATGGTTGGGAGGGTGGAGGCGGTGGTGGAGATGATGGATCTTGTTCCTGATGCGGTGTTGTGGGGTGTTGTTGGCTGCGTGTAAGACTCATGGGAAGGTGGAAGTGGCCGGGAGATTAGCCGAAAGATATATGCATGAAGGTTAATCTCAACATAATATATACATTTTTATATTGATACTTTAGCAATCAGACGTGTATTTTTTCACTAATTTACAACATGTTTTTCTTTTCACGACAATGACACACACGCATACGCATATATACATACACACGCACGCATACACACAAACATATTATATATATATATATATATAACAAATAGGTTGGAAATCATGTAGTTAGAATATCGGGCCGTTTGGGTGACTGGGCTCCCAATATTTTACCTCCAACATCTGGGAAATTCTCATATTTAGGCAATGATTTCACATTTCCATCATCATCTACTTGTAATGGATACCTTAAAAGATGACCTTGCAGTGTTGTGTAATAAGGGTTCGTATAGGTTTTCCAGTTTTCTTCAGCTACCATGTTAACTTTTTTCACACATTCCAGAGTTTCTGGCTCCTTGTAGCACTTCTCTAGCACCCCGAGGTGCTCACCCCATAAAGACATTCTGTAACCATAGACCTGAAATCATGCAAATGCCCTATTTGTTAGTGTGTTATATGATATTAGAGGACGGTAGTTGGTTAGCTTGTGAAAATGGCTTTGGTCAAAATGGGTAATTTTTAGTACGATCTGGGTTGAATTGTTATTATATATATATATATATGTGTGTGTGTGTGTGTGTGTGTGTGTAACTGTATATAGATGTAAAACCAAAGATGCCGAACTTGTCCATGTGGGTGTCGCTTCTTTGTAGCCCAAGTGTGATGTGGTTGATACGAACCCATGGCAATTTCTGTATCCCTTGAACCAGCCATAGATCTTTCATTGATATTGGCGGATCCTACAATGACATATTCATCATCCACAACCATTCCTTTAGCATGCACATATATCATGAACCTCTTGAATTTTTGTGAATCTGACACCTATTAAACCAAATTAAATATTAGTTTTCTATGAACTTGTATATGACTATAGTATGATTGTAATCGTCAAACTACCTTCTTGTTTGCAAATGATTGATTACGTGTAAAAGGCACATCTTCCCGTTTCCCAAGGCAGTAGAAATTTAAATAGTCTTGAGGGTGAGCATTTAGCCCCATAGACTTGATTGCTTTTGCAACAACACCGTACATCATTTCCATTGTCTGACTCTGTAGATTAACAATATTAAACACGATCTGGTTCACTTTTATGATCTATTTTTTTAAATGATTTTGCAGATTATGAAATACCTGCCAATAGAGAATCTCTTGCATGGTAGTAGAAGTCGGGACACCCTCGGGCCACATTGGTATGACAATATAAACTGCAAAACGCTCGTTGTTTCTAATCTTGCTTGCTATTTTTTGAGCCAACTCCATTGGGATTAGGTTATCAGCTCCTAAAAGTTAGTAAGACAACACACAATAGCATCAAAAACATGTCAATTCACATTAGAATGTTTTTATTTCAACTCTAGCGGCTTACACTCTAATTGAAGCAGCAGTGGAATAACACATACTATGAAGGTAGGATGTGATTTGTTACCTGCATTTTTGTATGACCATGCATATGATGAGCCAATAAAAAATTGATTTTCAATATAAATGAAATGTTGAGCTGATCGGATCGCTTGGATATATGCAGTCTGAATGCTTTTTTCTATAACTATATTTTTTGCAATGATAAGACTCTGCAAGAACCAGAATGTTAACAAAATATATGGCATCGTCAGGATAGAAGACCACTAAATAGGTCAATTTTTATTATGATGCTTCTCTAATGGGCCATGTTAGTAAAACAAATGTTTTAACTAAAAAGAAACAAGTCAAAAGGTTTAGAACGAGTTAGTAGGGCCAAAAGAATTATCTTAAATGTATTCAAATGTATCCCTTGAACCGCTTTCAACCACACTAAATCGACCCTTTTGTTCTGTTCAGACACCCATTATTGCCATTTCTTCCTAGTATCATCTTTATAACTAGACATAAATGGAAGCTTCATTTATTAACCTGTTCCTCAGCAACATCCACAGTTTTGGGGAATCCTATTAAAGATTCAGAATCTATAGACCGGAATATCTGCATAATGAGAAAAGCCCATGAAGGTTATTTGACCTGGCTATTTGGACTAATGGAAAATAAAGAAATGAGGGGAATCTAACCTGCACATGCCAGTTATTAGGATCATCCCCAGGAATCACTGTGTGAACTCCATTAACCGAAACAGGATTGGTAGGACTAAGAATACTTGAGATTTGATCAATTTTTAACAATGAATCATCTTGCAAGTGGGCCATACTTTTTTCAATAAATCCAAATTCTCTAAATCTTGTTGCTTTTCTCCATCGTTGCTCAAAGTTTAGCAGCACATCATAAGCAGCGGGACCATCAATCTTGCAGTGTAAGTCATGCCATGGTTGCCTTGGGGCCTTTGTTCCTGCCTATTTCGGATAAACAAAAGAGGAAGATTCAAAGACCTATATAATCAGAGATGAATAAACAGACGCAAAAGAAGAGATGTTATAGATGCTCACAGGGAATGTAGGTTGGGGAATGTCGTTCTTATATACAGTGTCGAGATCATGAAACAACCTATGCTCCGGTGTGTCATATCGACCGTCACAGAGATCAAGGCCTCCTATAAAAGCTGTAATCTTTCTGTTGTTACCATCTGCTTGTGTATCCACAAGTACACATTTCTGATGGTGTGTAAAACCAAATCCAACAACCTTAAACATAAAATAACTTGTAAATACTAAATAGATAAATATGCCCAACTCTTGATTCACATGAATGATATATCACAATTCACATGTTTCAAAAGAATCAATCTATGATTCTTTACTGCTACAACAGTGCAATACAGACCATTAGCAACAGCCAAAACAGTCGCAATGCCATTGCGACTGGTTTTGAGTGACACAAACGCTTTCGTCACTAATGAGTCTTGCCACTATTTTTTTTGGGGTCGATGTTTTATGATTGACAGAAGTGACTAAATTTTCCATTTACATATTAGTGACTGAACTTCTGACCCAATTCTCTATTTCACATTAGTGACAGATTATTTGTGTCAACATTCGGTGTACTTAAAAAATTATCAACATGAGTAATAATTAAGCATAAATTACCTGTTGTTCAAAAAATCCATGTTCAGGACTTCCAGAACGAGGTGAAAGCACACATTTCACATCTGAATGCTTGAAAAACTTTCTGGTCTCTTCATCATGAGTTTTCATTTGTCCAGTCTGCATGCAACAATTCATATTTAATAGCATAGTAAATATATTATAGATTGTAAATATAATTTGTATCATTATCCTTTCCATAATTATAGGATCACAATGTATAATAAATATTTGATAATGAATAGAGAAGAGGCAAGGTTCCTATTCTTTCATAGTATCAAGAGACCAGATACCCTAACCCTAGACTTCTCTTTCTTCGATCCTCCCTTATCCTTTCGATTTTTTTCTGCCGTCGCACTGTTCATAGCAGTCGACTTTCTTCAGCCTCTTGTCTCTCTAATCCGATCCTTCTCACATCACCATGTCTTTCCCTGCCACTTCCTCCTCCATAATCCCATCCATAACTGTCGAATCCAAACTTCACCCTGCCACCACCATATCCAATATCAAGAATTTTGTCCCTATTCTCCTTGAAGTCGAATCCTCTCAATACTCTTCTTGGGCTAACCTCTTCAAACTTCACTACAAGGACTTCATGATCGATGACCACCTTAAACCGAGACCACCTCCAACCGAACCTAACCCTGCCGAACCTTCCACCAAACCAGCCGATGATTAAGAGCGTATTGATGCCATTGTTCTACAATGGATATACAGTACAATCTCCAATGATCTGCTTCACACTATCATCAACAATATCTCGAATGCTTATGAAGCTTGGGTCGCCATAAAAAAATTGTTTCATGATAACAAGAGTGCCCGTGCAATCCACCTTATGAACAAGTTTTCCAACACCCGGTTGGATGGGTTCCCTACCATGTCTGCTTATTGTCAAGCCTTGAAGGTTTTGGCCGATCAACTTGCTAATGTTGACGCGCTCGTGGACAACGATCGCTTGGTCTTACAACTGCTTGCTGTGTTAAACGACCAATATTAAGGGATTTCTACCATTCTCCAAAACCAACAGCCCCTTCCCACCTTTTACAACTCTTGGTCCAAACTGATACAAGCTGAAACTAATAAAGCCGAGCGTGCACTTTCTGCCTCGAAAATCCATCATCGGCCCTTACTGCTACAACAAACCGCTCCTCATCAACCGATACTAACCGTTCTTCTGATCGCTCATACGGATGCGGACGTGACCGCTCCGGCCGCCGTGGATGTGGTCGTGGGGGATATGGTCGATCCTCACATCAACAGCCACCTTTTTGGCCATCACCATACTACCCATATTACCCCATAGCCGGCCCACCTTGGTTTTCCCATAATCAAACGCAATAGGTCCCTCATCAATTTAATTCAGCCCAATACCCTTCCCCATGGCCCAACCCACCATGCCTCTACCCAAAAACTGGTCGGCCCACAAGCAATTTATCTTCGGCCCAACAACCTGGCCTGTTAGGCCCGCGTCCACAACAAAACAACTATGCGGTGTATAGTCCCACTAACATTGAGCAGGCACTATATACCATTTCTCTTCAGCAGCCCGACCTGACTCAGTATATGGACACTAGAGCTTCCTCTACCATGTCTCATGAACAAGGTGATTTCCATTCTTTTTCTAATTCTTGCATTCCTCAAAATATTATTGTAGGCGATCGTAACACTATTCTGGTTTTAAGACAAGGCACAAAATACCTTCCCAAACCTTTCCCACCATTTGTCCTTAAAAATGTCCTTTACTCGCCTAAACTAGTTAAAAACCTTATTTCAGTCCGTCGTTTCACTAGGGATAATTATAGGTCTGTTGGATTTGACCCGTTTGGTTTTCTTGGATAATTACTCTAATTTCTTATGGACCTACCCACTCACCCACAAATCAAATGTCTTCCATGCCTTTTCTCAATTTGCCTCAAACATTAAAACCCAATTTGAACGAACCATAAAAACTTTCCAGTGTGACAATGGTCATGAGTACGTTAATAATTCTTTTCAAAATTTCTTTATGACCAATGGCATATTTTACCGTTTATCATGTCCATACACATCTTCCCAAAATGGCAAAGCCGAAAGAAAAATCCGCACCATCAATAATATCATTTGCACTTTGATTGCTCATGTATCCCTCCCTACTCACCTTTGGCATTTTGCACTTGAAACGACCACCTGCTTAATTAACATCCTCCCCACTAAAACAACCAACAACAAAACACCCACCGAACTACTTTATAATTCCACACCCGCTCGTGATCACATTCGCGTTTTTGGTTGTTTATGTTACCCACTCGCTCCATCCACCACCATTCATAAACTTGACCATCGTGCTCAACCATGCGTCTTTCTCGGCTACCCTCCTACCCATAGGGGGTACCGTTGTCTTGACTTGAAAACCAAACAAATTCATATTTGCAGACACGTAGCATTCGACGAGACCGCCTTTCCTTTCAAACAATCCATCGCCCAAACCCCTACTAATGACTTTCTAACTGACCACTTCCTTCACCATTTGTCACCACACATTACCAGCCCAATAAAGATACCCCAACAGCCCACTACCTCCCCTATCGGCCCCTACACAACTATGACAAATCCTTCACCAATCGGCCCAAACACAACATCCACTACCTTCTCACCACAGGCCCACTCCCGCTCCCATAATCCAACCGGCCCACAACCTCCACAGCCCAATCCCCGTCCCAGCCCTCCCAACTAGCCCATTCCCATGTCGACACAACCATAGCCCCAACCTACCACTCCTACCTAGCCTTCGCCCCCGTCACCACCACCTTCCCCACCGGCCTGGTCTATCCATACTCGCTCCATGAGCGGTATTTTTTTAACCGAAACAACCTTTTAACATGACCACCACCACCACTACTACCATTGTACCACTACCAAAAACCCCGTCCGATGCCTTGACTATACCGGAATGGTACTCTGCCATGTCTACTGAGTATAATGCACTTGTTAGAAACGGAACTTGGGAATTGGTACCTAGACACCTAGATATGAATGTTATTCGTAGTATGTGGTTATTCAAACATAAATATAGGTCGGATGGCTCTTTGGAATGCTACAAGGCTCGGTTATTTTGTGACGGTCGTTTACAACAGGTAGGTGTTGATTGTGGTGAGACTTTCAGCCCGGTTGTTAAACCAGCCACCATACGGACTGTACTCTCGATTGCTCTGTGTAAGCATTGGTCAATCCATCAACTTGATGTTACCAACGCCTTCCTTCACGGGGATTTGCATGAGACAGTGTACATGTACCAGCCAATGGGTTTTCGTAACCAACAATTCCCTGATTATGATTGCTTGCTTAAGAAATCTTTATACGGGCTCAAGAAAGCACCCCGAGCTTGGTACCAGCGGTTCACTAATTTTGCTTTATCCATTGGTTTTTTAGCATAACAAGAGTGATGCCTCTCTGTTTACACTCCACCAGGGTACTCATACAACATATCTTCTCCTCTATGTCGACGATATTCTTCTGGTCACTTCGTCAGACAAGCTTCTAGACTCTCTCATGGCAAAGTTGGCTAGTGAATTTGCCATGAAGGACTTAGGTCCTCTCAGCTATTTTCTGGGCATCTCTGTGTCTCGTACCAAGGACATGCTCTTTCTTTCACAACAGTCCTATGCGACTAAGATTATTACACGGGCCGATATGCAGTCGTGTAATCCTGTGGCCACTCCTGTTGATACCAACATTAAGCTCAACGGCACTGGTAGTGACCTCTTTCATGACCCCACTTTGTACCGCAGCCTCGCCGGGGCTCTTCAGTACCCCACTTTTACTAGACCAGACATCTCCTATGTCGTCCAACAGGTCTGCATGCACATTCATTCTCCCCGTATTTCCCATTGGAATGTTCTCAAGCGTATTATCAGATACATCAAAGGATCATTAGCATTTAGGTTAACCATTCACGGCACCTCCACCTAATCATTAATTTCCTACACTGATGCATATTGGGCTGGGTGTCCTGACACGAGACGCTCCACTAGTGGGTACTGCATTTACTTCAATTCCAAGCTCATATCTTGGTCGTCTAAACGACAAAGCACCGTTTCCAGATCCAGTTCTGAAGCTGAATATAGAGGGGTCGCCAACGTGGTTGCCGAAATTTGTTGGTTACGCAATTTGCTTCTTGAGCTTTATCATCCTTTATCTCGAGCGACCTTGGTATACTGTGATAATGTAAGCGCTATTTACTTGTCTAGGAATCCTGTGCAGCATCAGCGAACCAAGCATATCGATTTGGACATACACTTTGTTTGTGAACAGGTTCAACGGGGTCAAGTCCGAGTTTGCCATGTTCCTTCTCGATATCAGATTGCAGACATTTTCACCAAAGGCCTGCCTTGCATACTATTTGAAGATTTCAGGGACAGTCTCAGCATTCGGTCACCTCTCGCTTCGACTACAGGGGTGTAATAGCATAGTAAATATATTATAGATTGTAAATATAATTTGTATCATTATCCTTTCCATAATTATATGATCACAATGTATTAGAAATATTTGATAATGAATAGAGAAGAGGCAAGATTCCTATTATATCAATATTAATTTGAATCAACCTGATTTTCGTTTGCCTACAAAATTAAGAAAAAATCACCCAAATGACCGTTTTTACCAAAATAGTGTTGTACTTTTTTCGTGTAACAATAGAATCATTTAATTATGTTTAGCTATTCGGCCAACCAAAAGCTTCCACATGACACATCATGCCATGCTGGCGCAACATATTTCCATATGGCTTAAGAGAATGTATATGATATGTCAAATGGAAATTTGTCGCAACAAGAAACATTATCAATCGGCGTGCTAAATTATATGAGAAATTTAAAACCTCACGGTGTTAACTCATGATGAAGAGACCAGAAATCTCACAATGTTAACAAAGAGCGAGCTGTGAGATGTTTTGTCATCCCAAACTAGTAGCAAAACCCTAACCCCACTTTCCCTCGATTTACGCTTAAGTAAATCACCGAGCGTCTGGTCCCCTCCATTCGGCATCGGTCGATTAGGCTCTCTGATCAGTTTAACCTTGTGAAAAATAGACCAACCGATGATATATATAATATGTTTAGCCAATGATATAGCATGACATATATCTTCCCAACACGAACCATGCTCATAAACCCTACCATCATCCAATTGAATTTCAGGCATCTTAGATTCTGCTCTAACATGAGCATCCTGATACAGCGTCACCTGCAAAGTATTATGTGACACATGTACATAGTTTGTTTGTTTAGTTAGCTTGGCTAGTTAAATATCATTCAGTCGATTTAGGGCTGACAATTCAGACACAAACACGATAACCTGACACGAACCTACACGATTCTAACAGGTTTCGTGTTTGGCCTTAACAAGTTTCGTGTCTATAACAGGTCGACACGTTAAGACAATTTATTTTCGTGTTGTGTTCGTGTTTAGATATTTTGTGTTCGTGTCTTATCTTGTCCATGTCTTAACATGTTTTATCGTGTTTCTTATCATATCATGTTGTGTCTTGTCGTGTCTTATCGTGTCTTGTCGTGTTAACCTGTTTTACTAGGTGTTCCTTATCGTGTTAACCTGTTATACACAGGTTCGTGTTGGAAAATAATGACAAGATTAGATTTCGTGTCGTGTTCGTGTTTATAGGTTTTGTGTTCGTGTCTTAACAGGTTCGTGTAACATGTTATACCAGCCCTAAGGGGGTGTTTGGGATTGATTATTCAAAACAGATTATGCGATTTGGAAAAGCAGGGGTGAAGCTGCTTATAGATTATTGCGTTTTGGTAGCCTAAAAAACTGATTATTTGCGTTTTCAAAACGCAATCCAAACACTAAAAACTGATTATCTGCGTTTTCAAAACGCAATGATCTAAAAATCAGATTCAAAACGCAATCCCAAACACCCTCTAAGTCGCTTATAAGCTTTGACAAAAATAACTGTTTTCCTTCAAAAGTTTAAAAACATTAATTTTCGTCCAAACCTTCAAAAGTCTAAAAACATCGATGTCAAGTCAAATATTTCATTATTTATTTCAATTTTAGTCCAAAAGTTACAATTTTTTTTAACTCTAATTGAAATAACTAACGAAACTTTTGACTGAAATTGGATAAAAAAACTTTTGAACTGATTGATATTTTTAAACTATTAGTTTTTGTTAGGGCTGGCAAATTGTGTATACATGACCTGTTAAGACACGAACCTGTTAAAGCACGATACACGAACTTGACTACCTGTACACGACACGAAAAATTTTCGTGTCTATTTTTTGATACACAAACCTGTTAATTTTTTTAACAGGTATACACGAAAAGTACCTGTTAATACCAGTTTGCGAACATTATACTAATCACATGTTTACGAACCTATTTAGTGAGAGAAAATTTCTAAAAGTCAACCAAAGACCTAGATAATACCTGTTTGCGTACCTATTAATACATGTTTACGTACTTGTTAATACCTGTCTACGTATCTGTTAATACTTGTTTGCGAACATTATACTAATTCCTTTTTGGAGTGAGAAAAGGGATTTAGGGTTAAAGGGTTTGGGTAAAGCTTTTTAAATATATTATTAATTTTAAATAAATTATAAACATGTATTAACAGGTTCCTACAGGTAAACAGGTATGTTACCTGTTACGACACGAAAATTAACAAGTAAATTCGTGTCTACCCGTTTTAGGACACAAAACCTGTGAAGGCCATACTTCTACCTATTAAGATCGTTCAGGTTCGTGTTAGGTAATCATGTTCGCATACAAAATTGCCGGCCCTAGTTTTTGTCAAACCTCATGAAGCAAAAAATCGAATTTAACGTTTAACTTGTACCTGCGAACCTTTCCTCACCGGAAAGTATGCATGCCGAACTCCTCTTTGCTCCGGATCTCCGGCAATCGCATTCCGATAAATCGGATTATTTTCGCACGATATGAACTTCATTTTGAGGCTCAACCACGCGCCCTTCCGCGGATTTTTCAATTCAAACCAGCCGGATATTTCATTTCCGGTGAGAATATCCACCGCCGGAATCTTAACAGTTCCTAACATTTCATCCTTGAAAATGTTATCATCTTTTACTTCAAATTTTAAGTGTACAGCTTCGTGAGCTAACGGAATATTGAACCGATCATTCCACTTAGGGTTTAGGTTGTTCTTCAGCACGCGTGTACACGCTACCGTAGCTTGTGCCGCCGATACTTCAACGTACGGATCGCTGGCGATGACTTTGCGGCCGCTGGATTGATGTTTCAGGTCTCTGGAACCGCTTTCAGGCGTGTCTTTACGGAAGGGATTGAATGACACGAAACGGAGGATTTGGCCGGTTAAGACATCCGTATTCGGTAGGTTTCGAGCTTCGATTATTTCGAGATATAGATCACCATGTAGAAACACAGCCTTTGGTGAAGAATTATCCGCCATTGTTGCAGATCGAAGGTAATAACACAAGAATGTTTTTGGCGCCAAAAACAGTTATTATTTGTAAATAGTTTGGGTGGGAATGTGGGATTGCATTTATAGAAGTTTAGTTTAGGTTAATTACTTAAAGGACCCTTGGGTACTTTGTGGTTACTTCCAAAGTTGGGTTTCAACCTTTTTTTTAACGTACAACTAAATAGAAGTCGGATATTCCGTACGCAGCTCCTAATGCCCAAGTGGAGCCTTAGCCGGCCTAATCTGGACGGACAAAAAACACGACATTGAAATAATCTGTAAAACCCGGAGCTTACAAAAATCGAACAATTACCTTTCAGCCACGTGTCTTCTATCTATGAGCCTCCATACCACCCACCATAAGGTGGTTGGTTGGTTTTCAACTAATGGAGTATCATAATTATAAGTTAATATCATATATATTAATATAACGTATATCTTCTAATTTTATTAAAAGTCTCAAATAAGGCCTTCATTGCTTGTTTGAGTTTGAGTATGTTTGGCCCATGGATAAACAAACCATCGCTTTTTTGTCCTTGAGTTGACATACCACGCGATTCGGATGTTTGTCATAAACGCGGTCCTTGTTAGTCGTAGAGGTTTGTAGAGGCCACATTATGGTTTCTCAAATCATTACAAGGATTTGACCCGCATGCTTTGCAGCGAGCTAAACCAAATTGTTCTTGGTTTGATAATATGTACTATGTGCTTCAATTACACCGAAACTCGTAATAGTAAGCTGAAGAGAATACCTAAATGGCTAAATACGATACTCCTAACAACGGAAAGAGAAAACTAAAAATATAAAGTGGTAGTACAAAAAAAAGATATGAAAAATTACGTCAAACATAAACCAATGGAAAGCGTATATAAAAATAAGAATGAAAACGTATTATATCTGACATGACTCAATTTCTGGGAAAACAAGTTACGTCAAAACATAAACCAATCTGAATTTATACCGACACACATAAAAAGTTAAACTTGAAACATTAAAAACTCAATGGGGTAACTGAAAACATGCATAAAAATAAAAACGAAAAGTATTATATTTGATCTGACTCGTTCTAAAAAACATTATCTCAAAATGTAAACCAACCTATGCTTATATCGTCATGTACTAAAAAAGTAAATTTGAAACTTTAGAAACTCGAGTTGAACAAAGTAATGTTTTACAAGGTTTTTAAAAAAGTTTTGGTCTAGCATATGATCAAGTGCGTTCTTTTGTCAAGGATAACTTTGATTCCCCGCTTGGCATCCCACAATATATGAAATTGGAATATTCATTAGTTTCCTTCTTTCTTTATGATTATATATTCTTCCTTTCATGCAACCTAAGAAAAGTGATGCTATTTACATATTCTGATATATTCAATATTTTGTAAATAACTTTTAATTAAACTTGAAAAGTTATGATTATAATTAGTATTACACAAGTAAGAGGCGTGTTACATGTGTTAGAAAAGACAATGTAAATGGATTAGTTTTCATGTTGAGAGTAGAATAAACGAAAAAATAATATGCGTGTTTTTTCATAACTAAAGCAACGTAGTGATGATGTAAAGTAACTAAATGGCGTGATTTTGAAAGCTCTCACATCTAAACTTAAATTTATGTATGTGGTAACATCATGTTCATTGCCCTCTAGATACATGTTAACTGATATGCAATATAATTTAAGAGTTAAAAGAGTTGATTCATATTTTTATTCCTTTTGAACAAAACGGGTTATACTAATCACTCTAGTTCACTTATAATTCCTTTTTAACTAATCTAAAAAATATCCTCTTAGCTCATCGTATATTGAAACATCCAAATACAAATGAAGGGGTATGAGGTTATTTACAAGTGGTGAAGGGGTGTGATACCCATTGGTGAACCGTCACAATTGTTCGGTAGTTATCCACTGATGACGTGAGTAGTTTAAGGCTAAAAAGCTTATTATAATACACAATCTGCTTGAAAGGTTAAAGGCTTAAAAGGATCAAAAGATGACAACTATCATCAGCAAAAGGAACAAGCCAAAGACATGTCTTGTTACTATTTTCTTGGTTGACTCTCCATATTTGGCCACCTTGGGTATAAAAAGCGCTAGGCGCATAAAAGCGACGAGGTCTAAGCGCATCGCGCGAAGCGCGAAAAGCGTGGGATTTTCGTACCCGAAGCGCACACTATTTATATAATTTTTTTATATATCTCGTATATATTCCATGAGTTTTTAGCTTCATTTACCCAAAATATAGCTATAAATAAGGTTTTTATCTGATTTTACCTATATGTACAAGCCAAAAAGACCAAGGTACAACACTTTTATGCATAAAAAATACCCAGGTTACATAAGGCGCGTGCCTCAGGGAGAAAAGCGCCTGAAATTTGACAAAAAATCCCCTGAGGCGCGTGCCTTTGGGAAAAAGACTAGGTGCAAAGCCCTGAGGCGCCCTAGGCTGAGCCTTGATGCGCCTCACGCCTAGGCGCGCCTCAGGCGCGCTTTTTAAAACCCAGCTGGCCACAACCACCATGTGTGGAGAACACATACTATTACCCGCAGGTTTCAAGCCTTCCATAAGCTAAAGTGGAAAGTCCCTTGTTGCAACCTAGGATCGAGAGTGCTGCCATTCTTCTTATAGAAGATGCTTTGCCTATAAGACCTGGTCCTGATCATAACAACAAAACTAAAATAACTAAATCTCCCATCTACGTTTTGCAACATATGGAGACTCCACAACCTGCGTTTGGCTAATTTAAAACCTATAACCCTTTTACCCCTGTGAGACTCCTTGTCTAAGTTAGTCATATATTTGTTGCAGCAACAAGTTGGTGCCCACCGTGGGGCTGCGCCGTTGATTTTATCTTTTAAATCATTTGTGTAGCTCCAACTCGTCAAAATGTCCGACCAAAAGTCTTCGGAAGAAGTAAATCAAGTGCCACACAACACTGGTGAGACACCAAACACTGATCAAGCTTCCTTGAATAGATCTACTCCTTTCTCTATTCCCGAAAGTACTCCCACAGGGATCATATCTCTGAAGTTTTCCCTTTTCCAAACTACAACCCCTTCTCATTCAGGGGTTGCATCTCCTCACCGGGGGTGAAAAACTCCACAACCCTCTAGTGATAGAGGCCCAAGTGGGTACAATTAAGACAAAAAGAACCTACATTCATACCGGAACGGCCACATAAATCATATTTGAGAAATACTTCAACTTGCTCAGCCAAGACGAACGCTTAAAGACTCAACAGGCTGAGTCTTCCATCAAAGGTATCGCTTACATACCCATCAAGCCTTTGGGCCATATAACACTCGATGTTTGTTTCTCTAAAGGAAAAATGAAAAGAAATGAACCTCTTACTTTTGTTGTGCTCAACTTACCTTCCAACTATGATGTTATCATTGAAAGGCCTGGGTTGGCCACGTTAGACATGGCTGTCTCCATTGGTCAAGGAAGTGTGAAATTCCCCACCGAAAATGGAGTAGCAACCCTTCAACCTACCATGGAAGTCCTCATGATAGAAGATAGTGAACCCAAAGTGGATGAGCGAGGCCTAAGTATTAACCTAAAGTATATAGAACAAAGGATAAGGGTAAATACCAAGCTTCCCAAAGACATCATCTCGAAGCTTGAAAGGATGCTTCAAAACAATTTTGATGTTTTTGCATGGTGTCCGGAGGACATGTCTGGTATCCCTCGAGACATCGCCAAGCATGAGCTCAGAATCCCTCCTGATGTCAAAACCATTGTCCAGAAGAAATGAAGCCTTGCACCAGAAAGAAGCTTGGCGGCTTGCCAAGAGGTGGAAAAGCTTGTACAAGCTGGAATCCTCCGAGAAGTCAAATACCAATCATGGGTTGCTAACCCTGTGATGGTCTAGAAGTCTGACAACTCCTTCAAATGAAAGAAGAGGACGAAGAAAAACAGCATTCTACATTGACAAGGGTATCTTCTGTTACCAAAAAATGTCTTTTGATTTGAAAAATGCAGGTGCCACATATAAAAGGTTGGTGGATAAGGCTTTTGCAAATCAAATTGGCAAGAACATAGAAGCTTATGTTGATGACCTTGTAACTAAAAGCAAAACGGAATATCAAATGCTTGAAGATATCCAAGAGACCTTCAATAATCTCAAAAGGATCAACATGAAGCTTTACCCCATCAAGTGCTTGTTCGGTTTCAAAGAAGGCAAGTTCTTAGGCCACATCATGGGAAAACAAAGTATTAAGGCCAATCCCAACAAGGTCAAGGCTATCTTAGACACAAGGTCTCCTCAAACCAAGAAAGAAGTAGAAAGCCTGAATGGGAAGCTTGCAGCCTTGAAGCGTTTCATGTTAAAACTAGCTGAAAAATCCCTACCCTTATTCAAAACTCTTAAAGGGTGCACATACAAGAAAGATTTCAGATGGATTGAAGAAGCTAAGGAAGCCTTTAACCAAATTAAGCAACCCCTAGCTTCCCTCCTAGCCATTGCTGCTCCCGAACCAGGGGAAACGATCTCTGTATACCTCTCGGTTGTTGCAAAAGCCCTAAGTGTTGTTCTCACTATGGAACGAGACAAGGCTCAAACACCTGCTTACTTCTTCAGTAAATCTCTAAAGTTAACAGAGATCAAGTACCCTCCTTTGAAAAAACTGGCCCTAGTCCAAACGGCTAGAAGGCTTTGAAGGTACTTTCAGGCACAACCAATACAAGTGGCCACTGACCAATCTATCAAGAGTGTGCTTGAAAGAGCCGAAACCTTGGGACGACTGGCCAAATGGGCTGTCGAATTGGGTGAAGACAAAATCACCTATGTCCCAAGAAAAGCAATCAAGGCACAAATACTTGCTTTTCTGTAAGACCATCCCCTTTAAAGTTGTAGTTATAATAAAATAGGAGTGTAAAAGACGGACTTTTGATTTGGCACTTTATTAAAATCTAGAACTTTCAAACATTTCCCAATGCATATAAAAAACGGATGGGCCATGTTTACGTCTATCAACAAACCAAAGTTTTAAGGTCAAAATACAGCGGAAGACATCAACTAGTTGTACACAAGTCTGTTTTTGTTAAGCTACTTGACAAAAGTCTAAACCAAAATTTTGTTCGTGATTGGTTCGAATGCTTGATCCTCCGTCCGGGTGCCCATAATACCTTCACTATCATGCAAACAATATACAAGGTTAGGTAGAATAGCAATAAGCGTTAAAATTGACTAACAGACCAATCCAAAGATGATCACATGTGAACGGCCGTTCACCTTGGGCGAACGGTCGTTTACCTTGACTGCTGGTCTTAGAATCTTAGAAACGGCTCAATGAACGGTCGTTCGCCCTAGGAGAACGACCGTTCAGTCTTTACAGAAGGTTCGAGTTGTTTTGTTTCACTTGTGAATGATCGTTCACCATGGTGAACGACCGTCCGGAAGTACTGGTCATGTTTTTATGCTTTATTTAACCAATACCATGACTTTGGTTAGGGGTTTAGTCCCCGTTTTTGGATCATTTCGGATCCCTGGGCTGTGAGTTTATACCGGATTATGGATCTTTCAAGTGTTTAGACCCATAACCACATTTCACACCCTTGCTAGTTAGTCTAGGGCTGCATTGCCTTGAATCTCCTAATGCGTAGTTGGGTCGATCATGAGGTTTAAATGCCTCAGGCTCTACAATCCGCTCGGAATTGCTTATGCCTTGGTCTTATTCCCCAACTTGCACTTTTTCTAAGCTCAAGTTCCCATTTTGACCCGTTTGAGTCCTTAATGGTAGATATTGCACCATGGTCGCTTAAATTCACAAGGTTTCATATGGGTTGCGACCATGAAAAGACTCTTAGACACACCTCCGTCTCTATAGCCCTATTCGGACTACTTAGGCTTTGGTGATCCAAGTTTCTTCTAGACCATTCTTATCACTTAACTTTCAAACCTTTTCATCACACTTGCACTATAACTTAATATGTACTATGGTTATGTAAGAAAAGGATACAACCAACACATACCTTAAAGCTTTCCTTTTTTACGAGTGTCGGATTCACCTTTAACCTCTGAGGTCCCACTTGAGCTGCCTAAGCAAGCACCCAAGCCTTTTATTAGTAGGCGCATGTATATGTCCAACACATGATGACGTATCCATTTCAACATGAATTATATTATTAGTGACATTTTCACCACCAATTAACACTACCAAGTTACATTCCAGGTTCACTTAGACATTTCATCAAGCATTTGGTAGGCTATAAGCTTTCTAGCATCATAATGAGTTAATTACAAGATTATAATCCCATTCTTACAATTCTAACATTTACAACAGATTGTACACCATGATTTGGGTAATCAATGTTCATCAAACATACTCATAAGTTAATTTAACACCAAATCAAATGGGGAATCTCATCCTAGGGTTGAAACCCATCCCCATCACATAAGTATTATCATGAAATCAGCCCCAATTCTAACAATTGCAGCTTGATAGATGACATTTGATATCCCTATACTTATAAAAACTAATTTCCTTTATGAATCAATGATTTCCCCATGAATGAGGATTGTTTTCAAGAACTCAACTTTGAAGAATCATCAAAAAAATACAAAAGATTTAACATACCTTGTGTTCAGATTCTTGTATGGATTCGTTTTATACCAACATGCATTAGCTTGGCCTAGAATCACCTCTTTATTTTGAAGGATTTAGTTATTTTCAAGAAGGAAGATGTATGTGTGTGTTTTGGTGGGTGTGTTAGTCGATGGTTATGTCTAGCCAACACTTCCCACTTTGAGTTTGGATAAAACCCACACTTCACAATCCCTTCTTGACAATTTAACCCATTTATGTTTGATTTATATCTTATTTAGCCAAATTGTTAATTCTAGATAAGTTTATTTTGTGATTAAAGATCATTATTAATTTAACCCATGTTTTCATGTGTTAATTGCGTTAATTAATCAATATAACATTTTCCAGGTGTTACATCCTCGACTTGAATTTCAGACCACTATCAACGAAGCCGAGTATAAAGCCTTAATAGTAGGATTGAAACTTGCTATAAAGATGGATGTTCAAAGGCTTCAAGTCTTCACATACTCATTTTTGGTTTCAAACCAAGTGAACGACAACTATACTGCCAAGGAACCTAACATGAAGAAGTACCAAGAAAAAGGAAAAAAGAAGTCATGAACACATTTCAATCTTGCACAATCAAACAGGTTCCTTGTTTACAAAACAAGAAGGTGGATGCACTAAGCAAGCTTTCTTCCCTAACCTTCGCTCACCATACCAAGAAGGTGCTGGTTGAAGTGCTCAAATCCCCTTCCATCCAAGATCTTGAGGTACAAGATGTAATCACCAAAGGAGGACCAAGTTGGATGACTCCCATCATAAAGTTCCTAATGAATGACGAGTTGCCTGATGATCATACAGAGGCTGAAAGGGTTCAGATCAAGTCTAGACAGTATGTGTTGCAAGGTGATGTCCTCTATAAAAAGGTCTATCTAGCTCTATTGCTTCGATATGTGGGTCCAGAACAAAGTCAATATCTGATCAAAGAAATTCATGAAAGAATATGTGGGGCTCATTGTGGTCCAAGGTCGGTGGTGGCCAAACTCATGAACCTTGGATACTTTTGGCCGTCCATAAACCGAGACACGACCGAACAACTAAAAAAGTGTGAAGCTTGTAAAATACATGCTCCTGTCCCCAAAAGCCCAAAGCATGATTTGGTTCCCTTCAATTCAGCTTGGCCATTCCACAAATAGGGAATGGACATAGTCGGACCATTGCCACCCGCCAAGGGAGGAGTTAAGTTCTTACTCGTGGCCATGGATTACTTTACAAAATAGCCTAAAGTAAAGAATTTGGGGAAAATCTCAGGAAAAAAGATCATTGAATTCGTATGGGAAAGCATCATCTGTCGCTTCGGGCTTCCCAAAGTGTTGTTCACTCATAATGGCAAGCAATTCGCTAAGAAACCTTTCGGCTCATTGTGCAAAGAGTATAGAATCGCACAAGTCTTTAGCTCAGTAGCTTACCCACAATCCAACGGTCAGGTTAAAAGAATGAATAGTAGCATTATTGAAAAGGATAAAAGAAAGACTAGGCCGGCATGGAGGAAAGTGGCTTGAAGTGCTTCCAAACGTTCTATCGGCCATCCGAACAACAGAAAAAACAAGCCACAAGAAGACTCCTTACAGCCTAGTCTTTGGTTCTGAAGCTTTTATCCCAGCTGAAATTGGGGTCACCACAATTCGAAGCCTCAATATGGATGCCAAGGTCAATGGAAGTGAAACATTGTTGAATTTAGACCTCTTAAAAGAAGCTCAAAACTTGACAGCCATCAGGGAAGCCAAATACAAACAAAAAATGGAATCCTACTATGATACCCGAGTCAAGCATGAACACTTCAAGCCCGGAGATCTTGTCCTAAGAAACAACGAAGCAAGTCGAAAAGAAGATCAAGGAAAACTCATATTTATCCTTTGACATCCTCAGGATACTAAAGGCTGAACAGGATTCAGGATGTAACTGTATATTATCCTATGTACATCCTGAGGATGGACTAACAAATTATCTTAATATTATGTGAATGCAGGTATACTTAAACAACATCAAGCCTTATAACATTGTTCTAATGGCTATATTGACCTATTCTAAGTCAGAGAAGAAGATAATGTATAGCACAAGTATTTGATGAAGAAAGGGTCCAAATGTAACCGTCCAAGATTGATTATAGGCAATTATCTCGGAAGGAAGTTATGTAACCACTGGATCTCATTCAAAGAGAGATACGTTGAGCTGAAACAGTCAAGACATAGTTGATTTATAGGGATATTTTGTTTAATGTTAATACTATAAATAGGGATGTGATGGACAAGCTTAGGACACTTCTTAGCCACTTGAACTCTTACTTTCCATAAGTTTACACACACAACACTGAATTGTATTCATAGCATCTCGTCCATCCCATTTCCAAAGTTGTAACTATTTTCTTTATTAATATTAACAAATAAAGGCAGGGGATTAGACTCCTCCCGAGGTTTTGTGCCAGCGAACATCATTATTGATCTATGTGTTTTCCTCGTACATCGAGTGTTCTTATCTTGTTACATTTCATTGATATTCATTTGTTATATCTTTGTATTAGACACTTCCATCCTAAGGATATAAATATCTATTCTCACCATTTCCTTTGTCATCCTAAACATAGTTGTCAATAAGTATTTCTTTGATATCCTAAACGTGACATCCTTAAGATATAACTGATTTTCAAACATAACAAACATATTAGCACTCTACCTCACATTTCTTCTTTGGAATACAAAATTGTTTTTACTTTGATAATTTTTTACCAAAACAGTAGCGTAATAAAAAGTGTTATCTCTCACGTAAAGCGCATTGAAAATTTTGAATTAAAGGAGTGAGTAATTATAGAGTTACTAAAAGAGTTCAAATTTATTTTTTTAAACTACAAAATCATTTTTTAATTATTCCGTCATAATTATCATCTGCTAGTTATCAGTATATTTAGCATCCCATATGTGTTAGGTTAGGATGTCTAATTAAAGAATCCTATTTATAATCTAATGTGCGAGGTTGGATTATATATACCATGGTGTGGATATCCAAGATTGTTATCAAGTTTTGTGTTAGTTTCTTGATTAATAAAAGTTGGTGTTAAGCCATTAAAAATTGCATTTGATTACTGTGTTCTTTGATATCAAATACTTTAATGCGGGTGTACATTGTTAGACATTTTAAATAGACCATGAAATTACCATAAGCATAATCATTATTGAGCACATCACCACAAGAACCACCACCAATAGGGCAAACGCAAAACGTTATGCATCACTAACTGCCGATCCACATTCCTCCACAACACCTTCATCAGAGCTTACTCTCCCATCAACCAATTCACTAATTCCTTAACCACATTTAAAGAAATGGTCCGGGCTGGTACACGTACAATTGGACCGATATACTCTACTGCATGTTTTAAAGTGTCGTGGAAGGTCTTAAGACTTGGAGAAAGTGTTAAAGTTGTTTATAAAATGGGTTTGATTTATATATTGCAAATTTGAATGCTTTAATTATTGTTAATGTGGTGAGTTAGGGAGTGCACACAATGTATTTGATGAAATGCTTGTGAGAAATGTGAATGCTTTGCCAAATGTTGTGACGTGGACGGCTAAGATGAGTTGGTATGGGATGTATGGGAGATGTGAGGAAGTGTTTGGATTTTTTAGAGGATAGTGAGGGGTAGGGTGGAGCTGGATGGGATGGTGTTTAAGATGATGCTTGTAGTATGTAGTCATGGTTGGTTAGTGGATAAAGGGATGGAGCATTTTTGGACGATGAAGCAGAGGTTTGGATTGAGACCTAGATTGGAGCATTGTACTTATATGGATGATATGTGGAAGATGATGGAGGAGGCTGAGGCGGTGGTGGAGATGACAGATGTTGTTCCTAATGTATCATTGTGGGTGCGTTGTGGGCTGTGTGTAAGACTCATGGGAAGGAGGAAGTGGATGAGAGATTAGCAAAAAAGATATATGCAAGTAGGTTGTTATCAAAATAATATACATAATATATACATTTTCATGTTGAGTTTTATATATTATTTCCATAAATTTACAACTCATTTTATTTTATGACAATGGTGCATGCACGTTTGCGCGCACATACATACATAACAAATAGGTTAGAAATTATGTAGTTAGAATATCAGGTAGGGCGGGTGAATGGACTCCCAATATTTTACCTCCAAGATCCGGGAAATTCTCATATTTAGGCAAGGGTTTCACCTTCCCATCATCATCTACTTGTAATGGATACCTCAAAAGATGACCTTGCAATGTTGTGTAATCAGGGTTTATGTATCTTTTCCAGTTTTCTTCAGCTATTCTGTTAACATTTTTCACGCATTCTAGAGTTTCTGGATCCTTGTAGCAATCCTCTAGCACCCCAAGGTGCTCAGCCCACAATGACATTCTGTAACCATAGACCTGAAATCATGAACATGCTCTCTTTGTTAATTTGTTTTTGTGATATTAGAGGTGGCAAGATGGGTAGGTTGTGAAGTTGATCAAAAAGATTTTGGTCAATGCGGGTCACTTTAGTACGGTTAGGTCAGATTATTATTATTATTTTGTGTAAGACCAGAAAGGTTAAACCTGTCCATGTGGGTGTCGCTTCTTTGCAGCCCAAGTGTGATGTGGTTGATACGAACCCATGGCAATTTCTGTGTCCTTTGAACCAGCCATAGATCTTTGATTAATGTTGGCAGATCCCACAATTACATATTCGTCATCCACAATCATTCCTTTAGCATGCACATATATCATAAACCTCTTGAATTTTTGTGACTCTGACACCTATAAAACCGAATACAATATAAACTTTCTATAAAATTATAGTATGATTGTAACCTTCAAAATACCTTCTCATCTGCAAATGATTGATTACTGTTGAAAGGCACGTGTTCCCGTTTTCCAAGGCAGTAAAAATTTAGATAGTCTTGAGGGTGAGCATTTAGCTGCATTGATTTGATTGCTTGTGCAACAACACCGTACATCATTTCCATTGTCTGGCTCTGTAGATTAGAATATTATTCGTGATCCGGTTCACTATGATCTAATTTTTTAAATGATTTTGCAGGTTATAAAATACCTGCCAATAGAGAATCTCTTGCACAGTAGCAGAAGTCGGGACGCCCTCGGGCCACATTGGTATGACAACATAAACTACAAATCGCTGGTTGTTTTTAATCTTGCTCGCTATTTTTTGAGCCAACTCCATTGGGATTAGGTTATCAGCGCCTAAAAGTTGGCAAGATAGCACACACTAGCCTCAAAAACATGTCATCAAATTCACATTAGAATATTTTGATTTTAACTTCAAAGGATTACACTCTCATTGAAGCAATAGTGGCATATAGCATACTGTGAAGGTAAGAATGTAGGATGTAATTTGTTACCTGCATTTTCGTATGACCATGCATATGATGAGCCGATAAAATATTGATTTTCAATGTAAATGAAATGTTGAGCTGATCGGATCGCTTGGATATATGCGGTTTGAATGCTTTTTTTCTATAACCATATTTTTTGCAGTGACAAGATGCTACACGAAGCAGAACGTTAACAAAAACACATGGCATCGTCAGTATAAAATACCAATGAATAGGTTAATTTTGACATGATATATCTCTAACGGGTCAAATTGGTTAAAACAAATGTTTAATAGCTGAAATCATCTTAATTATATCATCATCATCATCATACTCAGTTAATCCCACCAATAGCAAAGCTAAGGTAGGGTCTGAGGAGGGTAAGATGTAGACAGCCTTACCTCTACCCCGTGGGAATAGAGAGCCTGCTTCCAATGAGACCCTCGGCTCGATAGTGGTTTTGTATCAAGCCTTGGACATAAGGCACATAACACTTAGCAATCGGGACAACCCGATTGGTGCATGTAACCCATTGTCTTTTGGCTATCAACGCTACCACATGATGCATGATTAACCATCCATCATTTTTAACGTTATTTTCACGAAATTAGTAAAATAACGTTAAAATTAGTGCAAATTTACTTTTGCCCCCAGGGCCACACATATATACATTATATGCGCAGAGCCGTAAGCAGGGCTTATGAAATCATCTTAAATATATAAAATGTATAAAACCATCCAAACTACTTAACTTAAAAAATGTCTTGTTATAACTGTCCAGTTATTTGTTTTAGTAATCCTACTTCCCACATAAATGATTAAAAATTGAAATTAGAATTTGTGGGCCTATCGATTGTTGAATTAGCCCTGGACCCTCTTTGAAGCACACTAACGCTCTGTTCCAGAGTTTCATTTAGGAGGGGACAAGAAAGGAATCAGAAGGAATGAAGGAAAAAGTGTGTTCTAGAGTTTTTGTAAAGAGAGAACAGAAGAGAATAGGAGGGAAAATAGTTGGGTCTTTAGGCATAAATCCTGTCTTTCCAATTTGGAAGGAACACGAGAGAAAGGAAGGGGAGGAAGATAAGGAGGGATTCCTTTCTCTTTCCCCCTTACATGAATATCTGGAACAGAGTGTAAAAATCAACCCTTTTGGTCCTACCCGACCGTCCATTTTATCATCTTCACGACTAAAATTAAATGGAAGCAACTTATTAACCTGCTCCTCAGCAACATCAACAGTTTTGGGGAATCCCTTTAAAGATCCAGAATCTATAGATCGGAATATCTGCACATTGAGAAAAGCCCATCAAATTTATATGAAAATTTCACGGTTTTTCAAATGGGGGGGGGGGGAGCGGAAAAGAGGGATGGGATCTAACCTGCACATGCCAGTTATTAGGATCATCTTCATGGGAAACATACAATAATGGATCATCTGCAGGAACCACTGTGTGTGTTGCATTAACTCGATCATGATTGGTAGGACTAAGAATCCATGATATTCGATCAATTTTCAATAATGAATCATCTTCCCAGTGGGCTATCCTTTTTGCAATGAATGCGAATTCTCTAAATCTTGTTGCTTTTCTCCATCTTTGCTCAAAGTTTAGCAGGACATCATAAGCAGCGGGACCATCAATCTTGCAGTGTAGGTCATGCCATGGCTGCCTTGGGGCCTTTGTTCCTGCCTATGTTGGATAAAAAAAGACAAAGATTCAAAGATCTACATAATCTGAGTTGAATACACAGACATAGTAGATGAGATGATACAAATGCTCACAGGGAATGTCGGTTGGTGAACATCATCCTTAAATATAGTATCGAGATCATGAAACAACCTATGCTCGGGTGTATCATATCGACCGTCACATAGATCAAGACCACCTATAAAAGCTGTGATCTTTCTGTTGTTGCCATATGCTTGTGTATCCACAAGTACACATTTTTGATGGTGTGTAAAAGCACCTCCAACCACCTGAAACATAAAAGAACTTGTAAATAGATAAATAAGCCCAACCCTATATTCACATGAATGATAAACCACAATTCACACGTATCAAAGGAATCAAACCGTGATACTTTACACAAAACTGACCATTAGCGACAACCCAAATAGTTTTCAAATAACTTTTCGACCAGTTTGATGGATGCTAATACGCTCATTGCTAATTACTAAACACATAATACCTGTTGTTTAAAAAGGCCAAGTTTACCACTTCCATAACGAGGTGAAAGCACACATTTCACAGATGAATGCTTGAAAAACTTTCTGGTCTCTTCATCATGAGTGTCCATTACTCCGGTCTGCATGCAACAATTAACCATTAATTTCAGTCAACCTAATTATTATTTGTACAGAAAATCAAGAAAAAATTGCCAAATGATTTTTGCCAAAATAAAGTTTAAAATTTTCTAACTGGTTCAAAGGTGTTCATATAGTGAACCAAATACATTTAATGCTGAGTGATTTAGAGGTAGTCTCTTAATGGAATCATTAAGAGGCTTCTAAACAACCCCTTAGACTTTTTACAATAGAATAATTTAATTATTTTAGTTGAGAAATTGTTTCAATGAACCAAAAGATTCCACGTGCCACATCCTGCTATATAGGCACAACAGATTTCTTTGAGGCTCGGGAGTATGTATATTACGTGTCAGATGGAAATCTGTTACGCCAAGGGACGGTTATTAATCATTATACTAGATTATATGATCAATTTGAAATCTCACAGTGTTACCAAAGAGCGTGCTGTGAGAGGTTTTATCATCCCAAACCAACAATAAAACTCTAACTCCTTCCTCCGACTTATACTTAAGCAAATCACCGAGCGTCTGGTCCCCGCCCCTCGGCATCGGTCGAGTCGGCTCTCTGATCAGTTTAATCTTGTGATAAATAGACCAACCGACAATGTATATCATATGGTGAGCCGATGATATAGCATGACATATATCTTCCCAACACTTTCCTTGCTCGTAAAGCATACCTCCATCTAATTGAATTTCGTGCTTCTTAGATTCAGCTCTAACATGAGCATCCTGATATAACGTCACCTACAAGTTTAGTTAGCTAGGTTAGTTAATATCATTTAGTTGCTCCCAAACTAAGCTCTGACAAAAAGAGTCATTTTCTTTTAAAAGTTTAAAAGCATCAAATTAAGTCCAAATGTTTCATCTTTTATTTTAATTTTTTTACTCCCTCCATCTTAATTAGATGTCACGGGACTCACAAACACAAGGATTAAGAAATCTTTGATTATTTTGTCTTTTATGGATAAAAATGGAAATTGCATTTTTATTTTTAGAAATTGACATTTAATTTGAGACAACAAAAAGTAGAAAAATAGACATTTAAAATGAGACGGAGAGAGTATTATTTAAACCAATATTGAAACAATCGATAAAACTTTTGGACTTAAACTGAAATGATTTAATAAACTTAAATTGGATTGATGTCTATAAAGTTTTAAACTAAAATGATTATTTTTGTCAAACATCAGCGAGCAAAATAGAAGTTAACTCTTAATTTTATTTAACTTGTACCTTAGAACCTTTCCTCATCGGAAAGTAGGTATCCAGAACCCCTCGTTGTTCTGGATCTCCGGCAATCCCATTCCGATAAATCGGATTGTTTTCACACTTTGTAAACTTCATTTTGAGCCTCAACTGCGAATCCTTTCGCGAATTTTTCAAATCAAACCATTCGAAAATTTCATCTCCGATTGCTATCTTCTCCGCCGGAATATGAACAGTTCCTAACAAATCAGCCCCGAAAATATCATCATCTTTTACTTCAAATTCTAATTGGACAACATAGTGAGCTAACGGAATATGGAACCGTTCATTCCATTTGGGATTTTTGGAGTTCTTCAACACGCGTGTACGCGCTACCGCCGCTTGTGGCACCGATACTTTAACATACGGATCGCTAGCGATGATTTTGCGGCCGCTGGACCGCAGTTTCAAGTCACTAGGGCTGCCTTCATGCCTATCTTCAGGACAGGGATCAAAGGACACACAACGGAGGATGTGGCCGGTGATGACATCCATATTGGGTAGGTTTCGAGCTTCGATTATTTCTAGAACAAGATCACCATGTAGAAACACAACCTTTGCTGAAGGATTATCAGTCATTGTTGTAGTTTAAGGGAAATATTCCGGTGAGATGACAAATATGTTTTTTTTTTTGGCGCCAAAAACAGTTATTATTGGTGAATAGTTTGGGTGGGATTGCATTTATAGAAGTGTAGTTTAGGTTAATTGCTTAAAGGACCCTTGGGTATTTTGTGGTTACTTCCAAAGTTGGTTTTCAACTAACGGAGGGTTATGAATATATGTTAATATCATATTAAATTAACATATACAATCTAATTACATTAAATGTCTCAAATGAGGCCTATAGACAAGCGGTCGCCCGGAGGCACGACTGGATTAATCTGGTCCTCAGAGAGAAATCTAAAAGTGTTGACAGGATTTCAGATGAGTTGTGACTGGAGATGGGTTCGTCTAGCTTAGGTAGACGATGCGGATGGTAAGGTGGGTTTGACGGCATTGTGGGTGCTTTTTTTTCTGTTTTTTTAATACCCATAGATAATCGTGTTTTCTTGTCATTGATACACTACACGATTGGGGTGTGTGTCAAAAACGGTTTCCTTTGTATTCGTAGAGGCCGCATTACAGTTAGTCTTGTTATCATTATATGTGATTGTACGAATTAAATTCAATTAACACATTCTCGAATGATGATTAAGAAACATTTTAATAAAAGTAATGTACCTTCTAGTTAAATAATTCTTTATTCGCTAATCTTGCTTAGTGACCTAAGTATTAGTAAGAAAACTTGTGCATTTTTTTCAGATTTTATGGTAAAATGTTGTAATTTATTAAAAAAAATATATAAGTTAAGTTAAAGTACAAATGTCATACTTATGCTATTCATTATTTAGCTCTAGCATAAGAAGGGTGTGCTTTTGTCAAAGGGATAACTTTGATTCCCTACTTGGTATCCCATAACATATGAAATTGGAATATTCATTAGTTTCCTTCTTTCTTTGTGATTATTCGTCCCTCCTGCATGCAAGTTTAGAAAAGGGATGCTATTTAAAAATTCAAATATATAAAAATTATTTTAGTAAACTTGAAAGTTTAAAAGTTATAATTACTATTACACAAGCGAGTAAGACCCTTCATCATGGTGGAGTGGTTAAAGCAATAAAGATAAGAACTATATCATTGTGGTCACAATCATATAAGACCCTTACTAACAATGAGGATAAATAATATAAAATTTGTTTATAACTATTCCAAGAGACAATCTAACCAAGTATGGGAACCCTCGGGTTGTGTTGGTCACGACTTTGTTGCCGCAACAAAAGATTCACGATCAACACTGGGAGTTCTTGGAATTCCTTTAGCTCAAGCTCCTACTAAGCTTAGTTTTCCGCCTCTCATGCCCCTAATTTCCTCTGCATCGTCAAACCCGTATTATTATTTTAATTTAATTTATATTTTAAAAGAATGTTTAAAATACAAAGGGCTTTTATTGTAGAATGGTACGCACTATAGATTTTGAGCCATCGACAGGGGCGGATTTAGGCTTAGGCGAGTGGGTTCTCAGGAACCCAGTCGGTTTCGAAATTACAGTTTTAATGTATATACAAAACTGAAAAGGAACCCATAAGAAAAAATCATTAAGGAACCCATTACTAAAAATGCCAAGTACTCAAGTGATTAAAACCTAAAAGCCTACATTTATTACCAAATGTACCATATTCGATTCCCTTCGGCGTGTCTTTTTTTTTTTTGGTCTCTATTTTTTAGATTCAAAACTCATCTAGCCATCTAGGGTTTGATAACGAAACTAAAAAAAAGCCACACACACGTTATAGTGGTTGCCGCACCTTTCATCCTCTTCAAAAAAAACAAAACCACACAACAACTACACGGATGCGGCCCTGCCTCCTTTCCTCCCCGGCGCCGGCCTCCACCCTCTGTCCCTCACTCCTTCTCCTCCGACCCCCTGCAAAAACCCCAAGGTTTGTTTTAAAGAACGGCTGAAATATAATGCTTTTGCTATTTAATTGTATGGATTTGTGATCTGATTTGTTAAGATTTGATGTAGATTTAAATTCTGTTATATTTAAGCTCCAATTGATTTGAATATTTTTCTGATTATAGAATTCTCATATTGGTCAAATTCTATATATATTAAACGAGGCGATCAATTGAACAGTAAAATGGTAACATGGTTTTCGGCTTCCTGACGTCTTCACCTTCGCACGTGTGCCGCTAGCCGAAGACTGGCACGACTATCGACTAGGAGATCGACGGTGACCAGTTAGGTTCAACGTCCTTCTTGGTGGTGTTCACTGTGGAAAAAGACTAGAAGAGGTGGTCAATTGGTAGCGCAATGCATGCGGCTAAATCAACATATCTTGGTTCTTCGGTCAACAATTCATCCTTTTCTTCACAAGGGTATTCCGGTTATTTTACTGTCTTCCCCTTCTACCTTCTTTTTCATTCCAGAAAGACGCCAGGATGACACAACTTCCCACTTTCCATTTTTCCGAGTAAAGGCGTTAACAACATCATCACCACCGTCGGTAAGATTTCATTCATAAACACCAAGAATCGTTGCTTCTTTCTGTGGCTGTTACCAGGGGTGTGGGTTGGAAAGAACGAATTGTTATGTGCTTCACGAAGCGGAGGTGTAGTACAAAAAAGCCGAATCGTCGGCGGCGTAGTATCCGTGTCGATTTTGCGTGATAGAACTCTCTTTCCATTAACCCATGGAACGCGGTGTTTATGTCGACCCAAAAGTCGTTTTTGTGGTGACTAGTTCCTACAAAAAAAAAAAATATTAGCAATATTAGAAAAAAATATCATGTTTAAAAAAAGTATTAGAAATATTAGAAAAAAAAAAATCATGTTAAAAAATTTATTAGAAATACCTTGGTCGTTTTCCGACTCGCTTTTCCACGCTTTCGTTAACGCAAGCTCTTCTTCGGGTGTCCACTTAATCGCTTCGCAGTTAGCAGCGGCTAATGCTTTCTCCTCCGGCGTCTTCCTCATGTGACTTCTTTTTGCAGGGGGTTTTTACCCGAAGATGATCCCGCAACATTTTGGGGTTGTTTTTTCGGGTACGGTTTGCGTTAAAGGAAGTTGTGAAGGAACGAGAGAATCATTGAATGGGAAATTAGGATAAATTTGCCCACTAATGAAACCCGCATAACCCGCGTACGTAGTCGGGACAAGGTGAAGGAATGGGTGGACGGTTTGGGATCGGGCGAACCGGTGGTGTATTCGGGTTTGGGATGTACGCGTATGGGTTGTTTCGGGTCAAAGCCTCGGTTGTATGGGTTCATTTTTTGTTGAAGAAGGATGAGTAGTATGAAAATATATGAAGAATTGTAAAAAAATGGTTGAAGAAGTGTATAAAAATTGTGAAGAAATAAGATAAAGTGGGTGTTTTGTAGTGAAAAGGGGGTAATTTATAAAAAAAAAAAAATTGATCGTTTGATCCCAACGGTTACTTTTTAATTTTTTTTTCAACGGTCAACAATAATGGTGCTCCAATCACAGCCACCCACGTTGCCTTCAAGCGCCCCCCACCCCCCCCCCCCCCCCGCGCCAAGGTCACTTCCCCCGCCCTCTCCTTTCTGCCCCTCTCCACGCCACCCTAGGGGTGGTGTTCCCCCCCTTCCCGCCCCTTTACTGACCCCACTCCGAGCAGTCTTAGTGATTGTTACATTGGAGTTCAGAAACGAGTATTCCTATATTTTATCACGCTGTGTATTACACCACCACACATCTTTGTTTCATATATATTTTTTTTGTTGGTCTACGTTTCGACATAAATTTGGTTCGAAAATGAGTCGGGTTGATTATAGTCTATAACATAAACTGTACTTATCGTATCCTTCACCGCTAACTTTTAAAAATTAATAAGAGAAACAACACGATTATTTTATTTTACTATATATGCGAACCACATTTCGATGACATTGTCTATGTTCAACACATCGTTAGAAGAATTGTAATGGTGTGCCTTGCTATAGTAAAACGAGACAAATTTCACGTCTTACCTTATGTATAGATTTCCTTTTTTTTTGTTTATAGCCGAAATGGAATCTCGGTTGTATAATTTTTTGATTTATCAACACTTCATTGAATCTCGATTTTAAAACGCGCAACACGCATGATTTTATACAACTAGTTAAATTAAATTGCGTGGCCAAAGGCATCGACTGTATCCAAGAAACTTCGAGTAAAACAAAGTCAAATTAAATACAATGATGTGAATGGTATGTGTATCATATTGCATTTTTTTGTCTATTATTTGTGTGGTTTTAAATGATTAGTTGACTTGACTTCTTTGTTTTTTAACTTTACGTGTCTGTTTTTTTTATTTTTTTTGAACGATCAACTAAAGTATTGCCGGGTACTCTGTACGCGGCCTCCAATGACCGAAAGGGGCCCAGACGGCCTCTAGTCCGTACGGACAGAGCCCTTCGGCCCACCCGTCTCCTGTTCCAGAGAAAACCCGACCCACAAACCCGCCCGAAGGCACGACGGTAGTGAACCGGTAAAACCTGGAGGGATCAGGAGTCAAACCCATGACCACAAGGGTCAAGGGTCTCTCCATCACTTCCCAACCACCTACCCCACCACAAGGGTGGGGGTATCCATCACATGCCTCACGTGTTTGTTTTACTTTTGAATTTTGTGGTGTAAGGTGGTGTGGATTTTGAGAAAGTAAAATACTTGTTTTTTTTACAAGATCTGAGGCATTAGAGGGGCAGGGAATGGATCCTGCTGTGTTTGATAAATGTTTATAGATAGTATGTTACTTGAATCATTTGTTGATTTATTCTAATGGGAAGATATGTGTTGGAGACTGATGTCTCATGTCTCTGACCTACAATTTCAGCCATACTCCTTCCAAGCGAGAAGAGTTCTTTATTTTGTTATGTTTGCAAACATCGAAATCACAGTTCTGTACTTATATATCAATTGTGCTTCTATTGTTTTTTCATTTAACAGGTTAGTAACACTTCGGCTTTTAACAAGTTACTTGCTTTATTTGATTGCTTAAATGCTTAAGTTCTTGATTTGATTTGTGTGTTTAATTTATTAGGCATTTAGGTAGTTAATACTTAATTTGTAGATTGATTCAAGAATAAGCATTATAACAATATCAAATCGAAACTGAAAGTGTGAATCTAGTCTGTTTTTACGGTTGAATGATTATAGGGATCTTAAATTATAAACCTGTTGAAACCCGAACCGTCAAACCGACTCGAACCGTCAACTGACCTGAACCGCTAAACCGACCCGAACCCTTGTACCGACCTAAATTTTTTTATGTTTGGTTATATGAATGTAGCATCTAAAAAAGGAACACAGTGAAAAAAATTCCTGGATCCGCCACTAACCATCGATCAAGGAAATCAATGAATGATAATAAACCTATCTTATAAAAGGACCCCAAAAGTGCATTCGTCCTATTAAATAGTTTTTTCAGGACCTCATTTTACAAGCGTCCCACACAAAAGGTCCTTAAAAGTCCATTTTGTTATAGTAAACCTATCTTACAACCATTCTGTTTTTATCTTTTGAGCCATAAAACACAATTTTTTGGTGTCGAAACGGGCTTTGCTTTGTGACAAATGCTAGCGACAACTCTTGGGTTATGTTATATGGTATAATCTTCGTTGATGTTTTCCCACTTTGTTCGACTGTGATAAACTAAAAATTTTGCCAGCCATATAAATAAAATGTCGTTACAACGACTGTGGATGGCGGTCACGAAATCTTTTGTGTACATGTCTTTGGGCTATGATGAAATCCTTTAATGTATATTGATCGTTTCTACTGCTTCATCGTCTATGATGATGCCGTTCCCTTCGGTTTCCTACGTAATCGATGGCCATGCAGCCATGGCGGACTTATCCTTATGAGATATTCCGTATCTTGGCGGGGCAACCCATAGGTTCATATGGCAACCAGTCGACGTACAGCCTGTTTGGATTATCTGAGCCTCTCAACCAATATATATGCATTTGTTTGACTTTTGAACCCAAAAATGTTCCTTTTTTTTATCCTTTCAGTAACATGTGAAGGTAATTTCTGGTTTACAGGCTTCTGCTGATGTCATTTGATTCATGTTGTGTTTTTTTAAAAACTATATTTTCCCCCCGGGCTATGATGAGTCGGTAGATGCGTGTGCAGAGTTGTTGTGGGCGCCACATTGGCTATTTTCCTTTTAAAAATCCTTTTTTGGGTAAGTGTTAAAAAACCTTCTATTTGGGTTCCTCGCCTTTATATACTATGGTTGTTCAAACGATAATGTACTATGTCTTTTTAGCAATATTTTTCTTGGTGATGATAAGTAACATATGTTCACTTTTGAAAACTCTGAACCAAGATCATGAAATGTTATTCCGTTACCTATGCTAATGCGGAAAGGGTAGAGCTTCTGCATATTGCTGTAAGAATGCAACATTGAAGGTTAAAGATCATTTGCGGAAAGCCATTCTCAACAATGAGTGTTGTGCTAAATGGAGTTACTGCGAGGCAGCTATCAAATCGTATGCAAATCCTTTTAAGCAGCCGAAACTAAGAAATATGAAGGTGCCACGTGTTATTTTATCTTAAATTATTTTAAAATATTTTTATTTATACTAAAGTTCAACTTCTTCCATATTTCAGGGCGTTCAAATTACTTTGAACAGTAACTTGGCACAACTGTTGTTCAACCATTGATCTCTCCCCACTTTAACCACCTACCTGTCCTCTTGTCCTCAACCCAGCTGCCAATTTTAGGTATGTTATTCAAGTTGAAAACAATAATCTTTAGGCTTTTTCTTTTTTTGATTCCTTGATAGTTGAAATTGAAGTTCAATCTAGGTACAATATTTATAAATTCCTCAGGCTGTCTACTTGTTGTTAATTTTATTATCGACTGTAGACTGTAGCGATTATATTTTCATAGTAAACTCAATTAACAGTTTGGAAAAAACCAAAATATCTAACCTTTTAGAAACAATGGATGGTCCAAAATCTCATAGTAGGTGTTTCATGGGTCACATAAAGCTTTACAAGACCAGGTTTTGCTAGAAAGGAGTACTGCATGCATAAAACAGCATCCAAATTGCTCGAGATCGTTGATGCTAATGGTGGTAATCAACAGAGAATACATTACTGTTGTAAATGGTGTAGGGTTCGTCTAGTCAACCGGAAGAGCACGGTCTCTAAAGAAACCGAAAAGAGAGCATGCTTGTGACTTAGCGAAAATCTCAACATTTTAGGAAAGAAAGAAACCCACCATGCTACTCTCTTGTAGTTTTCTTTTAGAGTGGCATGGTGGGTTTCTTCCTTTCCTAAAATAGAGTAGGCTCCCGCGACGGACACGTAAAACCTCCCCTCACCCTACAAAAAAAGAAAAGAGTTGTATGTGATGAGAGGCTTAATTCTTTGTTTGGAAAGAAATCAATTCCTCTAATTAAAATTGTAGACAGTTTTGGTCTTGAATTTTAATTCGAGGAATTGATTTCTTTCCAGATAGAGAATGAAGCCTCTCATCACATACAACTCTTTTCTTTTTCGTAGGGTGAGGGCAGGTTTCGCATGTCCGTCGCGCGTCATGGAAGGTTAGTAATACAGCTGATATAGACATGAACTCTAGAACATGAACCTCAGTAATACATTCTCTCTTAATCATCGTCACCAACATTAATGATCTCAGGTAATTTGACTTCTGATTTATGCTTGAGCTCCTTCTTTTCAACAAACCTCGGTGGTGTTCACCTTTCTTTGACACATGAAATGTCTACCATGAGATTTTGAACCATCCCTTTCTTCCCAAAAGGAAAATATTTATTCTTTAAAATAGTTTTCTAAGTATATAATCAACTACACAATCCAACACATTTGAAAATTTTGTACCTAAATTTAATTTCAGCTTCAGCAATTAAGGAACTAAAAAAAAAAAAAGCCTAAAGATTGTTGCTTTCTACTCCTTTCCAATTTCAGGCTGAACCATCGCATATGAACAAGTCAAAACAGATGTTAAGATTGATATGCCTCAAGTGCTTAAAGTTCAAGAATAAAAGGTTATTTTTATTTTTAACCTTCTTTATTGTTTTCCCCTTTAAGTTGTATTTAACTTACATAACTTTTAACATGGCTAGACTAATGAAAAATTGACCTGGCAAATGGATTTGGATATATTAAGATTCACATGCCTTGAGTGCTTAAAGTTCAAGAAAAAAAAAGGTTAGCTTTATTTATAATCTGCTTTGGTTTTTTTTCATTAAAATGATATTTATATTTGTAACATCCGGCCCCTCTCACCACCAATATTGTCCGCTTTGCCCTGATGGGTTGCCCATCCAGAGCTCACGGATTTGCTTTTGGTTGCCCAAGTGGAAACTTCCCAGGAGGTCACCCATCCTGATACTACTCTCACCTGAGCACGCTTAACTGTGGAGTTCTCCTCTGATCCACTAGCATTAAGCCCAAAACGCGTTGGTGATTTAAGAGGCTTTGGATTACTTATGAACCAAGGATCTCTCCTGGCCACGGCCGATGTGGGATTTGCCTAGGGTGTCATACAAAGGTCCATGTTAATCTCCCAGAAATCAGTACTGTTAGAATCACCCCCCCTTAGGGACTCACCGTCCTCGATGAGGTTTGCCCCACCATCACGAACGGCACAGGAGTGTCTCTGATACCATTTGTAACATCCGCCCCTCTCACCACCAATATCGTCCGCTTTGCCCTGATGGGTTGCCCATCCAGAGCTCACGGATTTGCTTTTGGTTGCCCAAGTGGAAACTTCCCAGGAGGTCACCCATCCTGATACTACTCCCACCTGAGCACGCTTAACTGTGGAGTTCTCCTCTCATCCACTAGCATTAAGCCCAAAACGCGTTGGTGATTTAAGAGGCTTTGGATTACTTATGAACCAAGGATCTCTCCTGGCCACGGCCGATGTGGGATTTGCCTAGGGTGTCATTCAAAGGTCCATGTTAATCTCCCAGAAATCAGTACTGTTAACATGGCTAGACTAATGAAAGAATGACCTGACAAATAGAGTGGCGATGCTAAGATTGACATGCCTAGATTGCTTAAAGTTCAAGAATAAGAGGTTACTTGGGAATTCCACACTGTTAGGGAAATAACCTCAGACACCAAAGGCACGTGTTGTAGACTAAGCTTGCGCGGCGGACGACTTTACATCTTTCTTTTATTGTGTTGACTTTTAACCAATTGCGTTTTTACTTCTTTTCTGTTCTACGCTATATGTTTACTTATTTTGTAAATCGTATTACCACCGCCGAAGCAAATTGATTGACGCCACTGCAACGCGCGACAGATTAAATACCTAGTTTAAATTAGAGTATTGTTTTGCATCGTAGGCCATACGAGCGTCTGCACCATGCTGATGTCGTGATAAACCAAACCGATTTTGACCGAATTCCCTCTATGTATACGGGGATCCCACGGTTGAAAATAAAAGAAGGTTTTGGATTAGATTAAAAAATCAATTTTTTTTTATTTTTTTTTTATAAAACATAGTAAACATGAAATACAACACCTCTATGCACATAAAAATTGTAAATTGACTATATGTAAATTTTCATGATATATTTACGTATTAAAAGGTAAAGGGTATGTTTGGCAAGAAGCTTTTAAGAGCTTTAAGGAGCTTCAAGCTTTTAGGTTAGGAGAAAAAGTTATATAGTGAAAAGCTACTAGTACCAGCGTTTAAGAAAAAAGCTCTACTAGCTATAAGCTTTTAATTAGTAAATGACACAAATACCCATTCTGTTTTAAAAATAAAATAAAAACATTCTTTACAAGATTTTAATTATATCCATTTTGGTCATTTTATATATTTTAATAAAAGGTTCAGCTACTCTGCCAAACACCAAAATATATTTAAAAAGTTTCCGGATAACAGCTTGCAACTACCAGCTACCAGCCACCAGCTAATTTTACAAACATACCCAAAATTATAGGATGTGTTCAACATTAATCGCCTTCTCTGTGACATCTAATTTGTTGTCTCCGTATCTGTGTGTAGTTCTTGAGTTGCATTTGTGTCCTTTGGATTTGCATTGTTTGTCCGAATCCTCATATCTTCATATCTTGAAAAGGTAGGTCTCGTTAGCTGTATTTCCGTCGAGTACTTGCCCTCCTGAAGCAAAGAAACCACTTCAGACATGACCGGTCTTTTCGAAGCTGGTGACATGGTGCATAACAAGGCAATCTCAATGATCTTCATCACATGTTTGTGTTCGTAGTCGTTCAAGTTCAATGTTTCGTCAATCACATTTATATGTTTTTTGTTCTCGTACATCTCCCATGCCTATTCACCAAGTTATATTGATCAAGAGTCAGGACAAACTTCATGTCTAATATAGCCCAAATATTTTTTTCTTCTAATTTTCTGAAGTCATAAGTCATGTATATATAACATTATTATATTTGGTCAGACTAACCTAACCTAACCTAACCTAACATTGCTTTTATCCTTACTAATATCTTTACATTCTTTATCAAGTTTGTGCTAGTGTTTTAGGTGTTGTGCTATTTAATATATTTTAAAAAATAAACCTTCTTAGGCCTCAAGCCCGCAATGTCCTTGGCATATCTCCCACCCAGTTCACGCCCTTAGCACCCATGGCGTTGAAGTGTTCCATAATTTTCTTGCCGATGCAGCGGGGCTTAATTTGCGCCCCCACAATGCATAGCCTAATATAAGGCCCGTGTGGTAAACAAGCTTAAGCCCGAGCTTTCCTTATCGCACCAAAACGAGCATATTATTGATATAAATTGTATTTGACACATTAAATATATTTACATATAATAATTTGATTTTCTAAATAATCACCATGCATCGTAATTAATAATCCCTTTCCCTACTCAGGGATCTGAATCTGTTGCTACTCAGCAACACATTCCATTCTTAATCGCAAAGCCACTATATCACCTTATTTTGATGAGGTCGGTATGGTTGCAAATACAGTCGTGGGTCAAGATGTAGAGCATTACACCTCATTTAAAAATATAGCCCATCCTTGGTTAAGCAAACATATTGGCGACTGTCTAGTGTCTATACATACCTACCATATCTCCGATACACACTACACTCATATATGCAATATTCCTAACACTACAAAGATTCAGAGCATTACCATCAACAAATGTCGCTGCTAAAGACCCCATTTGTCGCTGCTAAAGGTATTAGCGACGACTTGTCGCTACTATTGATGTCGCTGGTAATACCTCGTCGCTAATGATCAATACCAGCGACACATGTCGCTGGTAATGCTATGTCAGAGACTTTGCCTACAAGTTCGTCGTATGCAGTCCAGGTTTGAGCCAAAGCTTTTACAACAAAACAGGTTGATGGTGTATTTGATTGTTGAATGTTTTAAGGAGGTGAATTTGATTGTTTTTAATTTCTATATTCTATTTCTTAAAAAAAATCCAATTATTAATAGATATTAATTTAACTAAAAAACTAAACAAAACAAGACTAATTTCTCATTAACATCCATCATACATTACAAAATTTGTACATAAAGTTACAACTGATATGACGGTGGCCGGAGCTTGACGACATGGAGCTTGACGGTGGAGATGGTTGAGGTTGATGGTAGTGTCGGAGCATGACGAAATGGAGTTTGAAGGAGGTGGAAATAATTGAAGATGTGTTTATTTGAGGAGGATAAGAAGGAGGAGGAAATGGTTGAAGATGTGTTTGTTTGAGGAGGATAAGAAGGGGAAGGGGAGTTTTTTGGCCATTGGATCTAACTTTTATCAAGGGCCAGGAGCTGCTCTTGGAGCAACACACGGATCGAGCATTAGCAGCGACATCAATACCAGCGACATAGAGCAATAGCAGCGACTGAGACGATGTCGCTGGTATTGCTCCGTGTCGCTGGTATTGGTGTCGCTGCTAATGCTTGGATTTCTTGTAGTGTAAATAGGGCATGCATTTATTTTCTTATTTATTTTTTCTTGATCTCTTTTTTCTAATGTATACCTATATCCTATGTTCTTTTCCCGTTACTTCTTTGTTGTTGTAATGTTTCTTAAAAAAACACAAACAAAAGTATGAGAGAGTGTGAATGTGGGATCTCACATCTTTCAGGAGCCAACAGCTGGATGATTCATATAATCCAGTACTGCTTCTGCCACTTGTGATTTCAAGAACCACGATTCCGAAGCTGTAAGTATCGACTTTATCTGATAGAATACCATGAAGTGCATACTCTGGTGCTGTGTATCCCCTGCCATATAGTATTACATTGTAAAAGTCAAACAATTAATTGACAAAATAAAAGATGATTTAATGAAGTGCAACTGTATTGTACGTTACTTAAACATACTTACAATGTCCCAGCGAACCTAGTGCTAACATGAGATCGGTCCTCTGGTTGAAACCTTGCCAACCCAAAATCTGCTATTTTGGGTCTAAAATCCTCACTAAGGAGTATGTTGCTTGATTTGATATCTCTATGAACTATTTTGAAATGGAACTCATTGTGTAGATGAGCAAGACCCCTAGCTATCCCCAATATTATTTCATATCGTTGGTTCCAGTTTAAAGTCCCTCTTTGCGTTCCTCCATTATAGACAAACATATATATATTTATCAGCTTATATACTTAGGGGAAAGTTAATTTGAGAACACCTATATTTCGTGCGAACCGTGAGAACGCCGTCTAAAACCATTCAAAATTTCTTTTTACACTTATCTTTATTAATAAAATACAATCTCAAAAACACAATTTACACATAAAAATTCAAATGTATACAAAAATAAATTGTTTTTACACATGGGTAAATTTACTGTTTATACATGTATAAACTGTTTCATTTACACATGTGTAAAAATGTAATTTTAAAGTGTTTTTGCAAAAAAAAAATATATGAATTATGTGGAAAGAAAATTCATTTATTAATGTTGTATTTTGATTATAATGAGGTTTGTATTAAAAAAAATTATTTTGATTGATTTTTTTTACTTGTTCTCACGGTTCTCACAATATTTAGAGTTCTCAAGATAACCCTCCCCTATATACTTTATATACCAACTATTTCATCCAAAAGTAGTTTGGAAACTCCATCTTACCCCATAAGAATCGGTCAAGGCTTCCATTCGGCATATACTCCAAGACTATAAGTAGATTAGATCCTTCACTAGACCATCCAAGGAGACGCAGAAGATTTCGATGGTGAATGTTAATTATAAGTTTCACTTCATTTTCAAATTTTTTTTTTTGCTCCAGCGTGCTGCACTTGAAGTCTCTTCACTGCCAGGACGTTGTCGCCTCCGAGTACTGCCTATTAAACCTTCCCGAAACTGAGTAAATTAAAGAACCAAAACATTTTTCTAAGTGGTTACTTGAATTACCTTGAACACTTCACCAAAACCTCCCTTCCCTATAACATTTTCTTGACTGAAATTATTGGTTGCCAACCGTAGATCTTTATAATTGTAATATACCACCTCTTTCAAATCCGGTGTGCCTAATGCAAAACAAGGATGTTATTGGTATATAAGAGATCCCACATGAGAAGACTCATCATACGCAAACCCATCTTTATGTGTTGGTAGACTTATCTGTTTGATTAAGTGAAAATTCTACAGATATATAATCACCTTGTTCAGTCTTCTTGGACTTGTTCCATCGGTGCAATAACCACAAAACAAGGATAAGGAAAAAAAGAACCACGCCACCAATGGTTGGAGCAACTATGGCTACCGTTTTACTTGAATATCCTATCATATAATCATATGAAAGTCCCATTAACACTATTTATTTAAAATATTTAAAACATAGTTTTTATGTTTACGGGGTTTATGATTTTTAGTGTTTGTATGTATTGGGTTTGTAGGCTTTGGTAGCCGGCCCTAATTAGGTTTTTGGGGTTATTTTTGTTTCTAGGAAGTTAGCTGTTTTGATGGGCGATACTCTGATTGGGTTTTTGAACAGTATAATGTGTTAAATGTGGGAATAATTTGCAAAAATGGGGGGTTTAGAGATTTCATGAGAGTAAATGGGGGCCGAAGCACCAAAAGAGTGAAAAAGGTGAAGCCGCTAACCCATTCAGCGGCTTCACCTATCATTCTAAATGTGGTTAGTGTGGAAACTGTCAATCAACTAGAGTTCACGAATTCATGGCCTGCGTATTGAAGTAGCGCAATACTAGAAATCAGATCATTCTAAAAAGCACCTACAAACACCATTAAAAATATTAAGCATAGAGACATAAATTTTTTTTTCAAAACAAGTGGCTAGTGTCACCTTTTAAGACTGTTGTGATATCTGTTTTCTGTCTATCATTGAAAAATGGAGTCTTCGAGTATCTTGCGAAACAAACCATGTTGAAAAACCTTCCTTGCATACTTGGAAGGCAGACACGTAATATGTTGTATGCCGTATTCATGCAAATTTGGCAGATGGATTGTTTTGCATATTTAATACACTGTGCAATCGCATACACCGTTTCATTTTCACTTACGATTTGCCTTGTGGATGCTACAAAGAAATTTGAGGCTTTAGGAGTTGCATCTCTAATATCTGAAACAACCCATATACAGCTAGACTAAAATTTGTTGGTTGAGATGCTAATTGATTGCCACATGAAAAATGTTGATTGTCATTCACATCCATCAATGAATTAAAGTAGTTGGAGAACTCAGCGAAGTCTTCGTACCTAAGAACAAAAATCATAGAAGATTAAGGACTTCTCTACTCTTTGTGTTCCAGAGTTTCATTTAAAGAGAGAAGAGAAATGATTTGAAATGAAGCAGAGAATAATGGTGTTTCAGAGTTTTCTAGTTATTTATATTCCTTATAGAAGTGGAAGGAAAAGAAAAAAACAAATATATTCCGAATATATCTTATTTTTGGAAAGATGAAAACATATGAGAATTTAGGACTAAATTGCATGCTTCTAAATTAGAAAAATGGAAATAAGACAGAGAACATAGAAAAAATGAAAGGAAAAGAGTCATTTTTCTTTCTTAGTTTTTCATGTAACTCAATATGAAATTACTAAAATAATCATACTATTAAAGATTGTATTAAACCAATTTTGTTTCTTATGGTCGCCCCCCCCCCCCCAACCCTTACCGAAACAATCAAGTTTTGATATCAATCGAGGATGGCATGCCACATTAGATCCGGTGGTTCGGTCCATGTTTTTCACATCACATCACATATGGACGGTTCAATAGAAGACACTGGCCTTATAGAACTTGGTGGTGGAGGATTGAGCTAGAGGATAGTGGAATATAGACATGGGCGGACTTACATAATGCCTAAAGGGTGCGGGCGCCCACCTTGAAATAAAAAATTTAGTGTTATATACGCGCGTTAATCCCATCCGCACCCCATGAAATTTTTCAGTCGCACCCCTTGGACTTTTGAAACTGACCTTAAGAAAAAAATATATAATTATATGTTAAGTGGAGAATTATCTTCAAAAACTCCTGAATTCGTTGACTTGGATACTCTTCCTATGGATCCTGCCAATAGGAAACCGATTTCGTCATATAACATTAATCAGCGAGACGAAATCAGAAGGGCATACATACTTAGAGGACCATATCAACCACGAGGTATAGAAATTCCACAATCAATGTTTGGTGTTGAGTTAAGACGATTTAAAGAAACTTGGTATGATACGTATAAGGGACGGTTAAAGTATAGTATAAAATCGGATCGTGTGTTTTGCTTATGTAATGACGTTTAAATTACTTTTGGGCTTTTGGTTTCTTTAGTTGATTATATAATTTTAGTATTATTATTTTTGGTATACGAGTCGACCGAACCTGACCCGAACCGACCCGGGTCACCTGATGGATAAACGACCTATATAAGGTCTATGATTCCGCACCCCATGAAAAAATTTCCTATGTCCGCCACTGAATATAGAGATGGTAGGTTTTGTGGTAAGATTCCATATGGGTCTTGACAATTTCTTACCAGGGCCAACTAATCAGACAACATTTCGAAGCTATAACTCATAATTCAATAGGACTCTTAAATTTCAAAAGATCTTTTTTTAGTTGTAATAGTTATGGTATTTGTGACTACTTAAGATGACAAACCTTTAAGTTAATATATGTTTGGTTTGCAAGGTTTTTTTTTTTTCCTTTTGTATTTATAATGCAAATAGTTCTAATTTTGTAATTTTTGTTCTCTTTACATTTTATGTTGTTTTTTTTTACTATGAAAAAAAACTTTATTTTAGTATTTGTTTTATGTCTTCACAAAGCTTGAACCGTCCCTGTTTCTTACATGTTCATATTGGGGTCAGTTCAACTTCCTTATGGTTTCGTTGTGAATTAACTTCCATTCTTTATTACTTGACCCGTATAGTGGGTTAATTTTGTTGTTTTGGGTGTTGTTTATAGGAGTAATGGAAATAAATAATCCCAACTATTGCTCTTTGGCCGATAATGGTCCCAACTACGAAAATAACCAATACCGGTCCCAACATTCAACATATTGGCCACCAACGGACCCAAACTAACTCAGGCTAACTCCGTTAGTGTGATGCTGACGTGGCATGCCACGTAGGATGCTTAGGTGGCAAAATGATCATACGTAGAAAAAAATGAATTTCAGTTTTAGACTTTTAGTATGCTTCCAAATTCTGCTACGGTAGAAAGTTTTCTAATTTCTGCTGCAATAGCATATTGCATCTGTATTAGATGTATATCGTTTCTAGATGTTGATATCGGAATAATACCTTAGTATTTTAGCGCGCACTCATTTTATCTTTCTAGCTTTTATTATTTTGCAATTAATGGTACTGATATGACGTGAAAAAAGAAGAAAACTTTACCTGATAAAGCAGTCATCGAGGCTAATAAAAGCACTTGCAGCTGTGCAGTTGGCCACTTTAGAAACGCCAGCATCAAAACAAGCCACGCACCGATCAACCGATAGGTAATTCCGGGACTGGGCTACTGCAAAGACCGACTCCCCACCATTTAAATCCTGGGCTCTCGCATACACTACCCCTTTGCTCAACAATTGCATTCTGAGACTATTAAGCGTGTTGTTGCGATTCTTGAAAAAGTTTGGCAGGCTTCTCACAGTTTTGCTACCACAAGACATACTGATGAGAACGTTATCGTTATGGTTATCATGGTCGGTTGTATGTGAAATGATTGGCTCAGACAACAATAACACAAGCAGCACAACCAGGACAGCCATTAAGATCATATAGAGAAGTTAGAAAAAACGGAGAGGAGTAACAAGGAGGCTTGCCTAAGTTAAGGTTATTAAAATACCATAGGTTTGGACATTTTCAATTTCGGTGTGCAATTTTATTCACATCGTAATCATAAGACTTGGAATAGATGACTGAAAATTAAACTCGACCACACAACTAAGGTTTTCAACCTCACGCACACCACCCACATTTATATATATATCTACTAGCTTATATCCCGGGAGCGTCCCGGGTTGAGATATCTAAGTAAAGTGAATAAAATTAGAAGTATCTAAACTATAAAAATGACATCTATGTATCAACTTACATTGAATACTTTAAAAAAATACCAAAAGATCCATTTCACCTTACAACATCAACACCTAAAACAGAATATTAAGATCCCAAGCACTTCCAGGGCACATAGATTATTTAGCACCAATACATTCAGTCAAAGGTCTTTAACTGCATACAATAAGATTTGAGCTATTTCAAAATATGGTAGAAAAAAAACATAGCAATTACCTGTTGGAGAGCGTTCTGGGTTGAAATATCTAATATGACATAATAAAATATCTAATATGACAACATAATTAATGACTTGCCAATATATGATTAATGAATATTATTATTATTATTATTATTATTATTATTATTATTATTATTATTTTAAACAAATCTCTGTCATAAGTTATCATATTCTAATATAAAAAAAGGGTAATTGGGTCGGGTATCACCTAATCCCAAGCCCGACCCAAACCCACAATTTTTTTAAACTAATTCCAAACCTGACATAATACCTGTCGGGTTGCAAAAAATAGTCGTTTTTTTTCTCCGTTTTTTATATAGCACTATGGTATTCGTTGGAAAGATAATAAAACGCTCGTTAATTTGGTGTAATTTTTTTCTTTAAAAAATCTCGTGTATAAAAGATACTAACGTTTAAAAGTTATGGGATGAAACATTAGAGATAAAAATCTAATTTTGTTTTTAAATTTTAAATTATTATTTTCCTAAAATAAAGGTCTTGCCACATGGATGACACATGGCACACTCAATAAAGAGAATACTCTCTTTGAATGCCATGTCATTAAAATGGCTTTGGTTTATTATATGTATAGATATCTATATATTATTATTATTATTATTATTGTTATTATTATTATTATATTTATTATTATTATTATTATTATTATTATAATTATTATTACTACTACTACTATTATTATTATTATTATAATTATTATTATTATTATTATTCTTATTATTATAATTATTATTATTATTATAATTATTATTATTATTATTATTATTATTATTATTATTATTATTATTATTATATGGGAAGGTTATCTTAATAACACGAAATATCATGAAAACCGTGAGGAAAAAAATCAATCAAACATTTTTTTTCAATACAAACCATATTATAGTTAAAATACAATATTAAAAAATAAACTTTCTTTTGAAATAATTTATCTTTTCTTGCAAAAACACTATAAAATTAACTTTTTACAAATGTCTAAATAAACTAGTTTATACATGTATAAATTGTAAATTTACACATGTATAAAAACCATTTATTTTCGTATACGTTTATATTTTTACATGTAAATTGTGCTTTTGAGCTTGTATTTTAATAATAAAGATAAGTGTATTTTTTTTTTTTTTTGAATTTGAATGGTTTTAGATGGCGTTCCGCGGTTCGCACGAAATATATATGAAAAAAAAATGATTTTGATTGGTTTTTCTCATTTGTTCTCACGGTTCTCCTAATATTTACTTTTCTCATGATAACCATATATATATATATATATATATAGGGGATGGATAATATGGAAACCCTAAATATTGAGAAAACTCTAGAAAACCCTTAAAAAAACTCTGATCTGCAACGTGCTCATCTGCCCAACTCCCCGGTTTTCGTGTTTTTCAATTTTAAAACCGTTTTTAAGGGTCCGGTTTTAAAATTTTTAGTCGGGTTTCCCCAAAATAATTTTTAAAACCCAATTTTAATTTCGAAAACAGTTTAAACTTTAAATTTCTGAAAACCTCCATCTGGTCTCATTTTCCACATTCTCGGCACTTACCTGGCGATCTTCAAGGAATGGCAAACTGACCTCTAACGAAAATAAAGAAGAAATACAAACCGTTCAAAATAAAAGTTGATGAAATTGGAGGTCTCGGCTTCCTTCACGGGGATTCTCCAAGGTGGCCAATCTGGAAGTAAATCTGCAAAGAAAAACTAGAAACAACCGCAATCATCGACAATAAGTTAGAAATAAAATGAAAGAGAAAAATAAAGAAGACCGAAAACAAAAAGAAAAATAAAGTGAAAAAGAAAATGAAAAAGAAAAATAAACCGATCAGTCAAGTGACTAGGGTTTTTTCTTTGGAAACTATTGTGTTCCCCAGCAACAGCACCAAAAACTTTGATGCGTTTGGTTTTAGCAATTAAAAATATGTCAATTTCCCAAGTGCTAAAAACTTTGATTTGTCAATCCCAAAACAGTGGCTTGGGGAAACGATTGATTTTACTAAAGCCTCGTTAGCAAAGATTTATATTTATAAAGTAAAGAATAATTACTTTAGAAACAAAAACCAACACATATGCAGAGAACCTGGCGTGCATAGTATTGCCTCTGGGGTAAGTATTGAGTATCGTATTCCAAAGTTCACACTTTCCCCTACTCAACTTTTCATCATTTAATTGATCGGGTTTTAAAAAGAAAATAAAACAGAGGGGTTCTTTAATAAAAATAGTTTTGAAAAAGGTTTGGTTTTATAAAAGAGAAGATAAAATAATATAGTAGATAGATATGCACATCTCGGGGCCCTCCGTTTAAGTAGTTAAGTTTATTATTAAAATTAATAATTTAAAATAATTAATTGTGCGGAAGACGAGAGTGGTCTTGAAGTGTTGACTCCTTGATAGAGAAGCGGAGGCTACTACTGAGTAGAATGCAGAACCTTTCCTGTAACACCTCTAAAGATGGCGGAAACATTTGGGTGCACAATAATTGTTCAAAAGCTGATGATACTATCAATGTTTAAATATTCATTAGCTTGAATTGAACTTTCATACAAGAAATAAACATTTACAATTTGATCAAATAATATACATAATCTTGATTAAAATTTTAACTAGGTCCAAAGCTCTTATGTGATCCAAAGCTTGTAAGACTTCAAACAACATTATTCCCTGAAACATGTTTAAGTTGGAAAAATGGGGTATCAACTATAAATAGTTGGTGAGAATACATAGGGTTTTGAATGTAAAAGTTTGGTTTAAAAAATGTATTGCAATTCATATGTCTAAGATAGTTTAAGGCATTTATGTGAAAACGAACTTAGATAAAACAAAGCAATATGTGAATCAAACATAGATAATCCAAAGTTTAATATGAACGCAAGCATGGGTGAATCGACGTATGTACATGAAAACAACATAAATGAGTATGAATCAAAGTATGGGCTGCAACCAATACTGGTTGACCTATGGGCTGAAGTCTTACAAGCTTTGGATCACATAAGAGCTTTGGACCTAGTTATAATTTTAATCAAGATTATGTATATTATTATATCAAATTGTAAATGTTTATTTCTTGTATGAAAGTTCAATTAAAGCTAATGAATATTTAAACTTTGATAGTATCATGAGCTTTTGAATAATTATTGTACACCCCAATGTTTCCGCCATCATTTGGGGTGTTACATCTCCGGTGTGCGTCCACCTGGGGTACTCCGCCAGGGCCTCGCATATAGCGGGCTCCTCAAACCGGTCCATTCTCTGGTCTTCGAACTTATCATCTTCTTGAATTGGAGGCTTCACTTCCGAACTGGAACACCGTACACCTCCCTTAGTTCTCGCGTTCCGTATCGAAAGGTCTCTCTATGGAGTCAATCCTGGCAACCCTGTATCCCCTAAATGGGCTAAAGGTCATGAAGACCGAAGGATATCTCTTACGGCTGTCTCAGGTGACTCGGGCCCCCATTGGCTAACGACATTGTACTAACGAGAACAAGATAAAGAATCTTTATTTTATTTATCTTTTTAGTGACACTTTATTATTTATTGATCAGTTAAATATAAAGTTGGTTTAAATGGATGATGACTTAATTACCCAACCCATAACCTCCCGAACTGAATGAAATCCTTAATAAAGGCAGCACATAATCCTAAAGGTGTCCAATTCGAAGATCACTAGTGCGCCCGTAGGGAAACCATCCTTTACCAAAAAGATCATTCAATCATCTGGTAAGTACCAGAAATGTGTCACTCAGATCTAATCCACTTCAGAAGCCATTTCTTAGAATCCGGTTTGGATATCAGAAGCTCGAAGGATCTGTCTCACTATCGGTTTCCTCGCCTTTGATCTAGCTCGGGGTTACCAGAAGCTGACTATACCCCTAGTCGATTAATTAAGTTCCAGTAATTTAAATTACTAAGTTAATCATCATTCAAACCAGTCACAAAGATAAACAAATAAAGATTAGAAGAAGATAACACAACAAATAACTAAAAATAAACTACTACTACTAATAATAAAAGTCTACAAATCTAAGCGGGTTCGTGAATAATGAAAAGATACAACCATATAAATGATCAACACAAGAATCATGGCTGCTCATAAACAAGCTCTCCATCTTCAAGTGATATATTGCTCTCATAATCCTCATGACCCTCGATGTTTATTGCACACTACTCTACGATCCCTTACTTGGCCTTAATAATCAAGGTAGGACGGGGCCTATCCTTGTTGGGTGTGTTAGGATGGCCATAAGGCCTCCCACAAGACCCAAAGACCTTTGGAAGACTCTTGGAAGTCGACCAAAGAAGGCTCAAGTCTAGGTGTGAAGGGATTATAAGGGATGAACAAATGGTGCTAGGTCACTCCCGGACTGATTTTAGCGTTGTTTAAGTCCTGGGATTGTCTTCAAACATATAGTGAACTGGCTGGAAGTCTCGTATCTTCAGAATTCTCCAGTTATTGCTCGTTTTTACCCGGAAATCCTCTGTTTCCGTCTTGGAGCTCCATTTTCCTGATAAATACAAATAGGAACGAATTAAGTATCAAATATTAATAATATAACCTTAATTGTATCCTATTATGATACTGTTTATGCCCGTTTTATATATTAATTTGGTGAGTTATCAGGCGCGTAAAAATGTTGAACCACACACAAGTGTTGCGTCGTTTTAACTTGCAAAAATTAGAACAAAAAATCCAAAAAAATTGCAAAAGATTAAAAATATAGGAGACCAAAGTTGTGTTGGCAGTGGATGATAATAAACGAATTCAAACACAAGAATCTATAGACAAATATATAATTTCATTGATATTCGATGATTGTACAAAGATTTTCTTGTATGAATACAATGAGATTGTTCTTCGGTTTTTCTGTGGTTTGATTTTCAAACTTGATAACGGTAAGAAAGATGTACAACGTACATATATAAACCTAAAACTAAGGCGGTAACTGCCACAACAACTATATTACTCAGCGGGACTATTTGTTAATCGTCAGGACTATAATAATACATATATATGTAATGATTTGCGATAATAACATATAACTATCTAGCTTTTTTATATATATATATATATATATATATATATATATATATATATATCCAATGCCCTCCCTTAAGCTAGATAGGGAGAACTTCTAGATTGTCTCTTAAATCGTAGGAATTCTTCATTTTGATTTTTTTTTTCATATAATCTTGAATTTGATGATATTTGATTTGTATACATCGCTTGCATTCATCTTTATTATTTACTTTGATATATTCATGATGAATCGTACGTTCGGGTTCTCGATAGCAATAAAGTTTTTGTTGTTTCCTTATTCTCTGTTCCATTCTAGGTCTTCTAGATTTCTCGAAATTTCTGTAATCAAGATCAAAATCTCCTTTCTTCTGCCGCTAGTAATTTTCCTCCTCTCGCTAAAACCTTTCCTCCTTTGTCGCTAGATTTTGTTAGTAAATTTGATATTCTCTTCCTTTTCTCTTGATTAAACGTTTCTTTCTTTAAAACAGGGACACTCAATTCATTTCTTTCCAATGAGGTTCCATTCTCAATTTCTTGTTGTGTATTCCTCAATTTAGTCTTCCATCGTATCCTGTTGTTTTCTTTCCACTGTGTCTCGTCAGTTTCTTTTTCTTCACACTTATTCTCATAATCATAATTGTCTCCTATATCTTTTCTTTTTCGTTGATGTCGGTTATCCATCGATTTCTTTATAAACTCATTATCCTTGTCATGTCTTCCTTTGTAATAGTTGTTATCTTGAGTCTCCATTTTTCACTATGGGTGAATATTTGTTTTTCTCTTAATTTCCAAAGACATGACATCCTTTTTTTCTTCTTTCTTCTTTTGCTTCCTCTTTAACATCTTCTTGCATAACTTTTGAATTGGTCTTCTTCTTTACTCTTTGTTCTTCGTAAATATCTTCACTTCCTTCCATCTGTTTCTTCCTAATTCATTCACGAAACTTGTCATCGTCATCTTTCCCATGCTTATGATCACGTTCTTCTATCTCTTCATTGTACTCTTTACCGTCCGCCTGTTCATTTTCTCCAACTTTCTTATGTTCTTCACTCTCGCAATCCTCATTATCTTCAATACATCCGGGTTTATATTCCAGTAGTGCAATCTCATGTTCCAATTCCATTATTGCAATTTCTTGTTTCAATCTTGTAATCACGTGTAATCGTGGACTCATATAATCTGGATCGGTGTTTAATTTCCGTCTCTTTTCATGTTCCTCTTTCATTTGTTTCTTCTTGGGTCTATCTTTGTACAATAATTTCCTTTCTCTTATTATTATTATTATTATTATTATTATTATTATTATTATTATTATTATTATTATTTTAACAACAAAAAAAACTGTGCAGCAGTTCTGATGCAAGTATATAAAAAATTTAATTTGACACAGAAAAAAATCTAGAAACCATTGACTTTCTTTCAACCCATGTGTGATTAGAAAATATTATACTAATAAAAAAATCCCTCCTACGTTTCTTCTTCTTCATATTTGCCGCAAACATATTTTTTCAAAATACTTTTTCTTTCTAAGCTTGATCTCCTCAATGGTTAAATATAACATATAATAAGAAACGATCTTTTTGTCGTTTCTATATGAATCGATATCTTCTAATACAATCGAAGACAATATGAAACAATATATATAGGGATTGGATACTTTGAGAACTCGTCTGAATTGTGAGAACCATAGGAACTCTTTTTGACCATTGATTTTGATGATCCAATAGTTAAGATTAGGTGATGTGACTTTTTTTGTCTTGATGTGTTAACTAATTTTTTATTAGTACTTTTTTACACATGAAGGGTATTTTAGGTAAAACCTCGTAAGAGAGAATAAAGTATTATAATATCATATTATTTTTTTATTCAATTATGAATTATAATGCTTTTTAAAATTTATTTTATTTTTTAATTCATTTATTTTGCTCAACACATTGTTCAAAAAAATTATTTGTGCACCCAATGTTTAGAAAAACAATCTTTAAAATTTATTTACACTAGTGTAAAAACACAAAATGATATTTATAAATTTGAGATTAATATTAAAAAAAAAAGGAAATAACCCACCAACATGTATATATTATTTAACTTACATCAATGTAATACATGTAATATACTCTTATGCCAATGTAAACGACAAACTTGCATGAAAAATAATAGATACATCAATGTATAATATATAGAAACTATGTTTACACTAATGTAAACTATACAGAACTCTCGTTCTACACCAAATTTCAAGCCTCATAAAACACTATACAAACCTCATAAAACACTATAATCATCGCAACACATGCACGAACCACTAACACCCTATTTACATAAGTGTAACAAGGTTTTACATGTGTATAAAAAACAAAAAACACTACAAAAATAAAAAAATAAAAAAAAAGACTCACATGTTCGTCTTTGTATCATTCGTCTTCTTCATCACATGTCAAACTGGACCAAAACGAAACCCGACACCAGGTCAAACTTTGTATTGTTCGTCTTCTTCATCACAGGTTCATCTTCTTCATCGTTCATCTTCTTCATCACAGGTTTGACCAGGTCATCTATGACCACTAAAAACTACCCCCTAATCGGTCATCAACAACACCTAGCCACCACCTCTCCTTAAACCAAACGGAACAGATATATGATTAATAGATCTGGCCTTCGTTCATCTTTAACCCCAAAAGAAACAGATCTAGCATGTCGGCTTTTGTTCATCTTTAAACTAAACGAAGCAGATCTGGCCTTCGTTCATCTCTAAACCAAAACATAACCCCACCTACAAACCACCGCCGCTCACCATCACCATCATCTCCACCCCTGTCGGCTTCACCACCACAACCATCACCAAACACCTCAAATCCTTCACCACCACGCACCATCCCCTTCTGCCTTCGTTCATCCCCTCCTGGTCGTTCGTTGATCTTTAAACCAAAAACAAAAGGATCTGAGATGTGGTGGTTATTGACGGTGATGGCGATGGTTGTGGCACAAGGATGAGCGACGGTGATGACGCGGTGGTGATGTGGTGGTTATTGACGGTGACGGCGAGGTTTGTGGTGGTGAGAGAGAGAGAGATAGAGAGAGAGAGAAGGGAGTTATTATTATTATTATTATTATTATTATAATTTAATATGAGTAATCATTTCATGTTTGAAATTTACTAAAATACCCACCAATAATAGTGTACAATGACTTTGTTACCCATCATTAAAACAATACAAAAAATTACAAATTGAAAGTTTGTCACTTAGTGATTGGTCCAAATGAGTTCTCAAGTTCTCGCAATTCAGACGAGTTCTCAAATGATCTGAATCCTATATATACACACACACTCTCTGTTTTTTTTTTTTCAAATAACAAGATAAAAAATGATCAAAAGGAATAGAAATTCGATACTGATTTAGAATTTTTGATTGTATGTTGCGGTAGTGATTTTCCTTCTCTGATTTGAAACTTTATCATGATTCTTCGTTGATTTCAGATTGTGTTCATCCGTTCCCTGTTTTTGGCCGGTTCTTTAATTTTTCAGGAACAATCATTTTTCGTTTTGATTCTTCAATTCTGGATTGTTCTTTTACAGTTTCTAACGGCCTCTCAATTCTGATACGTTTTTTTGAATGAATTCCTCGAGGCTCTGTTTTTGTCCGATGTAGATTCTTTGTTTTCTTTTATTTAAACCTTGCTCTAAACCAGTTTTGTTTGCAGCGGATGATAATAAACAGATTCAAACACAAGAATCTATTGACAAATATATGGTTTCATTAATATTCGATGATTGTACAAAGATTTTCTTGAATGAATACAATGAGATTGTTCTTCGGTTTTTCTGTGGTTTGGTTTTCAAACTTGATAACCGTAAGAATGATGTACAATGTACATATATATACCTAAAACTAAGGCGGTAACCGCCACAACTACATTAACCGGTGGGACTATTTGTTAACCGTCTAGACTATAATAATACATATATACATAATGATTTACAATAATAATATATAACTATCTAGCTTTTATATGTATATATATATATCCTGAGCGGTGGATTCGGTAATTTATTTCACCGGGTTCATTTTTTAGAGGCTCTAATTCCATATGACCGAACATAAAAAAATTTTGTGTCGGCACATGAGTTCGGGTTGGTTTGACGGTTCAGGTCATTGTAGGGATTCGTATCTTGTATTCATCCGTGATTTACATTGTCTTAAAAGTTAGGCAAAAAAGGATAGGTACGCAAGTAATTTAGATTTTTTTCGTTACCTCTCCCTGCATGAAATTGAGATTTAACCCAACAGCTTCTCAACTTACACAGTTTAACTATTATACGCGTTAAGGGCTATACTAGCCTACATTATAGGATCTAAATTGACCAAGCTTTCAATGTATAGATAATGTGCCAACTGTATTTCTTTATATTCCTCATTGTACACTCTATATATATTACTGTGATAAATAAAATCAATCTCAAGGGATTAAACAATATTACCTATCATGGTATCAGGCCTCTCCTTGGCTTAGAACCCTACTACAGCCATCGATCCTTTACCTGCACCTTGTATCTCGACAGCCATCCCTCTGTCGGTTCTCCTCCTTTGCCTACCTTCTTTTTCATCTCCCTTCCCTTACCCGCCCTCCTCCCTTAACCATGGAATCGAAACTCCATCCCGCAGTGACCGTCACTAATATTTAATCCTTCATACCCATCTTCCTCGAATCTGATTCGTCTCAATATACGACATGGTCCGAACTCTTTCGAAGCCACTGTCGGGCTTTTCTCGTCTCAAACCATCTTGCCCCTCGTCCACCACCTTCCGCCCCTGCCACATCCTCTACCGACAAAGAAAAACAAACCACCACCCCACCTCCTCATACACTAGACTCTTGGGAACGATTGGACGCAATAGTACTTCAATGGCTATATGGTACAATCTCCCAACATCTGATAAACACCATATTTATACCAAACACCACCGCATATCAAGTCTGGACTGCACTCAAAGCCCTTTTTCAAGACAATAAAGCCACCCGTGCCCTTTTTCTCAAACAAAAATTCAACAACGCCCGCCTCGAGAACTTTGCTAATATGGCCGCTTATTGTCAAGAATTGAAGGTGCTCTTTGACCAACTCGCCAATGTTGACGCTCCTGTCGACAATGACTAGTTGGTCCTTCAAACCCTCACCGGCTTTACCGAAGCTTACAAAAGCATCTCCACTGTCCTAAACAACACCAAACCTCTACCGTCGTTTTAAAAGGTTCGCTCGCAATTATGTATGAACAAGACTCGTAAGGCGAATCAGGCCAACCACTTCGCCGCCGCCGGTACGACACTCCACACATCCACCCGAAACACCTCTGCAAATTCCCGCTCCACCAATCAGTCAAATCCACTACCTACCTACAACACCGAATCAAACAATGACATGTACCATGGTCGCAGAACTCTGGAACATGGCCGTGGAAGGGGCCGACAGCCTTGGAATTGTAATCGGCAACCTCAATATTACTTTGGACCTTTCTCTTGGCCGGTTCCTTCACATCAGTGGTCGCCCACTTCTTATCCATCACAATGGCCGACATGGGGTGCCCCACCATGTCCATATCCAACAACTAATCAATCCTCTGGACAAAACTCAAGTGCTGGACTCCTAGGCTTAACCCAAAGCCCAATTCGGCCCATATGGCCTACACCCCTACAAACATTGCTCAAGCCATGGACACAGGTGCATCTGAACAATACCATCAACCGTCAAGTACATCTCAATATCTTTTTAATACGGGTCAAACAAAATTTATAATTGTCGGTGATGGCAATGCTATCCCAGTCACTGGACAAGGTAACCTCACCCTACCACCACCCTACCCACCCTTTAAACTTAATAATGTTCTATACTCACCAAAACTTATTAAAAATCTCATATCTGTTCGTCGCCTAACCACTAATAACTCTCTTTTAGTTGAATTTGATCCCTTTGGTTTTCTTGTGAAGGACCTCAAGACCCGGATCCCTATCCTTCGGTGCAACAGTAGTGGTGATTTGTACCTGCTACTCCCTCCTCTTGCCTCACAATGGACTCCACCATCTGTCTTTGTTGCCCTATCCCAACGCCTTTGGCATCAACGCCTAGGCCACCCAGGATCTACTTTAGTACAAAATTTGAAAAACTCTAGTTCCATTTCTTATGATGCAATAAATAAAACTGTTTGTCATTCTTGTGTTTTGTGTAAAAGTATTCGTTTGCCTTTTGTTGCTTCCACATCTCATACTATTGCACCTTTTGACATTGTCCATAGTGACCTTTGGACATCACCTGTGCTTAGCACAGCTGGCCATAGATATTACATTTTGTTTTTGGATGACTATACTAACTTTCTGTGGACTTACCCATTAGCTAACAAGTCCCAAGTCTACACTGTTTTCTCCAACTTTGTCGCCCAAATTAAAACCCAGTTTGAACGATAAATTAAAACCTTTCAATGTGATAATGGAACCGAATATGTAAACAACAATTTTAAACAATACTGTGCTCAAAATGGCATGTTGTTTCGTTTATCTTGCTCTCACACACCATCACAAAACGGTAAAGTGGAGCGAAAAATCCGCCCTATCAACAACATGATTCGAACCCTCCTCGCCCACGCGAGTCTCCCACCTACCTTTTGGCATCATGCTCTAGACATGGCCACCTACCTTCACAACATCACACCAGCCAAAACCAAAACTTACCACACTCCAACCGAAATTTTGTACCGTGTCACTCCCTCCTATGATCACCTACGAGTTTTTGGCTCCCTTTGCTACCCACTCTTCCCATCCACTACCACACACAAACTTGAACCCCGGTCCCATCCTTGTGTCTTCTTAGGATACCCCTCCCAACACCGTGGGTATAAATGTTTTGACCTACACACCAATCAAATAACCATCTCCCGTCATGTCATTTTTGAGGAAACCATTTTCCCATTCCGTCACATGAATACCTCCACTCCAACTTATGATTTCTTATCTGCCCCATTACACCCTCATCTATGGGCCAACATCAACCCTTCACCCACTGACTCGCCCAACCCACCTCCAGCCCATAACCCAACGCCAACAAACACTTCTCAACCTTCCTCCCCTCACCAACCTTTTACGGCCCATTACTTTCCAGCCTAATCCGCACCACCAATCCCTTCTCCAAACCCAGACCCACCCTCGGCCCAACCTACCCCCACTCCTACACACTCACCCGCTATTCCAGAAACTCACCCCTCAACATACACCACCGATCACCCTACACCATCCATCCCTCCTTCCACAAACACCTCTACTCGTACCATGCGGCATGGACGACATTCACAAACCCAAACAATGCCTCAACCTTCATACTTCAACCATCGTACCAATCCCAAAAACCCGACCCTTTCCTTGTCTACACCGATTTGGCATAAAGCTATGACCGACGAATATAATGTCCTTATTAAAATTAAGACTTGGGAGCTCGTACCTCGACACCCACAAATGAATGTCATTCGTAGCATGTGGTTGTTCAAGCACAAGTTTAATTCTAATGGTACTTTGGAGCGCTATAAGGCGCGTTTGGTTTGTGATGGTAGGTTACAACAGGTTAGCGTGGACTGTGGCAAAACTTTTAGTCCGGTGGTTAAACCCGCAACAATACGCACGGTACTCTCTATTGCTCTAGCCAAATCTTGGCTCGTTCACCAACTGGACATTACAAATGCCTTCCTACACGGGACTTTAAATGAAACAGTTTACATGTACCAACCCATGGGCTTTTGACATCAACAGTTTCCCAATCATGTGTGTCGCTTCAAGAAATCTCTATACGATCTAAAACAAGCACCAAGGGCGTGGTATCAAAGGTTCACGGATTATCTTCTTCACATGGGTTTTACTCAAAGTAAATGCGATAACTCTCTATTTCTTCTTCAACAAGGAGCGCAAACTGCCTACCTTCTTCTATATGCGGACGACATTCTCTTGGTCACCTCTTCAGATCGACTTCATCAACTTCTTATGACGAGCCTCGCTAGTGAATTTGTCATGAAAGATCTCGGTCCACTCAGCTATTTTTTGGGGATAGCGGTCACTCGTCACAAAAACACCATGTTCTTGTCTCAGCAAGCATATGCCCATGATATTATACACTGTGCTGGCATGAATTATTGCAAACCGGTAGACACACCAGTCGATACTCAGCCTAAATTATCTTCGAATGACAGAACTCCATTTGATGACCCCACTCTTTATCGCAGCATAGCGGGTGCACTACAGTACATCACCTTTACTCGCCCTGACATAAGCTACGCAGTGCAACAAATATGCATGCATACGCATGCTCCCACCACCTCACACTGGGAAGCACTCAAGCACATTATCTGCTACTTAAAGGGCACCTCCTCGTTCGATTTAACTCTAGAACCGTCTTCCGCTTCTTCGTTGACCCGACACTCGCAGGTCTACACCTGGCTACTGTGTTTATTATGGTACAACTCTCCTTTCATGGTCATCAAAGCAGCAACACATTGTTTCTAGATCTAGTGTGGAGGCAGAATATCGCGGCGTGGCAAATGTTGTGTCCAAAATCTATTGGCTACGTAACTTGTTACTTGAGCTCCATCAACCATTATCCAAAGCCACAAATGTCTTTTGTGATAATGTAAGCGTTGTCTATCTCTCGGGAAATCCGGTTCAGTATCAACGTACCAAACACATAGAGCTTGACATCCACTTTGTTCGCGAGCAAGTTCAGAAGGGCCTCATCGGAGTTCACCATGTTTCATCTCGCCATCAAATCACGGACATATTCACCAAAGGTCTCCCGCGGCCCTTATTTGAAGATTTTCGATCCAGCTTTCAATGTATAGATAATGTGCCTAAATTATAGATAATGTGCCAACTGTATTTCCTTTTATTCCTGATTGTACACTCTATATATTACTGGGATGAATACAATCAATCTCAAAGGATTATACAATATTACCTACGAGGTTAGCATACTAAGAAAAAAGGAACTTTCTCCGTAGTTATACACCATTTTTCCATGAACATTCACTAGCTGAATATGCTAAAAAGGGGGAAGTTCATTGTTTTGACAGCCACTTAGTGAGTTGAAAGTAAAAAAAAAAAAGTTGTAAGGCTAAATTCAAAGAAAGGCTTTGGGGTAAATTAAAAAATCATTATTTAAAAAAAAAAAACACACTAAACATCAAATACAACACCTATATACACACAAAAATTGTAAATAAACTATATTTATATTTTTCATGATATGTTTACGTATTAAGAGGTAAAATTACAAGATCTGTGCAACATTAATCTCCTTCTCCGTATCTGTGTGTAGTTCTCGAGTTGTATCTGTGTCCTTTGGATTTGCATGGTATATCCGAATCCTCCTATCTTCATATCTTAAAAAAGTAGGTCTCGTTAGCTGTATTTTCGCCGATGACTTTCCCTCTTGAAGCATGGAAACCACTTCAGACATGACCGGTCTATCCGAAGCTGGAGACATGGTGCACAACAAGGCAATCTCAATGATCTTCGTGGCGTGTTCGTGTTCATATTTGTTCAAGTTCAATGTTTCGTCAATCACGTTTGTATGTTTTTTGTTCTCGTACATCTCCCATGCCTGTTCACCAAGTTAATCAATCAGAGCAACCTTCATGTCTAATATAGATCACATATCCTTTCTTCTATGTTTCTTGAAGTCACAAGTCATGTACAACACTAATATTATATTTGGACAAACTAAACCTAGCAATGCTTTTATCCTTATAATTATCTTTACATTCTTTATTAAGTTAGAACCAACCGTTGCAATATTCCTAAATAGGTCATGACTTATTTTCTTATTTATTATATCTTGATGCTATGTTTTTATGTGGGAGATATGTTTCTTTCGCTATTTATTGGCCTCTTTTTATCTGTTTTCTAAAGTATACCTACATCCTATGTTCTATTTACGTTACTTCTTTGATGTTGTAATGTTCCTAAAAAAAGCACAAACAAATGTACGAGAGAGAGTGCGAATGTGGGATCTCACATCTTCGAGGAGGAAACACGTGGACGATCCATAAGGTCTTAATTCAGTACTCCTTCTGCCACTTATGATTTCAAGAACCACGATTCCGAAGCTATAAGTATCAACTTTATCCGATAGAATGCCATGAAGTGCATATTCTGGCGCCGTGTATCCCCTACCATGGTGTTACAATATTGCAAAAATAAGACAATCCAATGACACAAAAAGAGTATATAATGAAGTGTTGTACAACTGTATGGTTAATAAAACTTACAATGTTCCGGCGAAGCCAGTGCTAACATGAGATTGGTCCTTGGGATGAAATCTTGCCAACCCAAAATCTGCTATTTTGGGCCTAAAATCATCACTAAGGAGGATGTTGCTTGATTTTATATCTCTATGAACAATTTTGAAATGGTACTCATCGTGTAGATGCACAAGACCTCTAGCTATCCCCAATATTATTTCATATCGTTGGTTCCAGTCCAAAGTCCCCCTTTGCGCACCTCCATTATATACAAACATATATATATATATATATATATATATCAGATTATTTAGTTTATATATATCAACTGTATCAAGACAAGTTTCATCTAAAAGTAGTTTGGAAACTCCAACTTACCCCATAAGAATCGGTCAAGGCTTCCATTCGGCATATACTCTAGGACAAGAAGTAGATTAGATCCTTCACTAGACCATCCAAGGAGACGCAGAAGATTCCGATGTTGAATGTTACTTATAAGTTTCACTTCATTTTCAAATTCTTCTTTTCCTCCTGCATGTTGTACTTGAATTCTCTTCACTGCCACGATGTTCTTGTCATCGAGGATTGCCTACAAAACCAACCAGAAAGTTAGTCAAAGAACCAAATAAAATGTTCTATAAGTGATAGCTTGAATTACCTTGAACACTTCACCAAAACCTCCTTTCCCTAGAATATTCTCTTGGCTGAAGTTATTGGTTGCCAACCTCAGATCTTTACAATTGTAATATACTGCACCGTTCAAATCTGATGGACCTAATGCAAGACATCGATGTTATTGGTATATAAGAGATCCCACATGATAAGACTCGTCATACACAAATCCACCCCTCGGTGTTTGTAGACTTATTTATAATAGATATTGTAATTAGGCTCAACCGTTATTACAATATCCATTTAGCGCCGCTTACGGCTGGGCGCATATAATATATATATATATATATGTGTGGCCCTTGGGGCAAAAGTAAAGTTGCACTAATTTTAACAGTATTTTACTAATTTCGTGAAAATTTAATCATGCATCATGTGGTGGCGTTCATATCCAAAAGACAAGGGGTTACATGCACCAATCCCCGATTGCTAAGTGTTATGTGCCTTATGTCCAAGGCTTGATACAAAACCACTATCGAGTCGAGGGTCCCACTGGAAGCAACATCTCTATTCCCATGGGGTAGAGGTAAGGTTGTCTACATATTACCCTCCTCAGACCCTACCTTAGCTTTGCTATTGATGGGATTAACTGAGTATGATGATGATGATGATGTTATACCTTAGGGTGTTGTCGCAGTGTATATATACCCGTGTATATTGTTTAATGGAACACACAGACATACACCGATTTGATGGTATCAGAGCCAAAGGACTCCCTACCTATCTTCATCTCTAAAGTGTCTCTTCTTTTCGGACATCATTGTTCCAACGACACCCTAAAGCATAATTCCTAATGGGCTTAACCCGAGTTACAATATCTATTAATCTACATATCTATTAATCTGTTGGAATGAGTGAAAAATCTACAGATAAATAATCACCTTGTGCAGTTTTCTTCAACTTCTTCCATCGGTACAATAACCATAATATAAGGATAAGGAACAAAAGAACCACACCGCCAATGGCTGCAGCAACTAGGGCTACCAGCTTACTTGAATGTCCTATCAATTAATAATCATATGAAAGTTATCAAATTATGGATCAGCTTGTTAACATTCAATATATATTTAGGATTTGAAACAAGTGGTTGGCCTCACCTCTTAAGACCATTGTGACATCCGTTGTCTGGTTGTCATCGAAAAATGGAGTCTCTGAGTACCTTATGAAACAAGCCATGTCGGCGAACCTTCCTTGAGTGCTTGGCAAGCATCTGGTTAACTTGTCAAATGCTGTGTTCATGCAGGTTTGGCAAATGGTCTGGTTTATATTTGCTATACATTGTGCAGTAGCATACACTGTTGCATTTTCACTCGTGATTTGCCTTGTGGATGCTACATAGAAATTAGAGGTCTTAGGAGTAGCATCTCTGATATTTGATAAAACTCCATCTACACCTTGATTAAAAGTTGTTGGTTGAGATGCTGATTGGTTGCCACATGATAAATACTGAAGGCCAGTCCCATCCATCATGAAATACGGATCGGTATAGAACTCATTGAAGTCTTCGTACCTAAGAACAAAGACAGTAGAAGATTAAGCCCAACAATCATGCAACCCGTCCATCGACAAATGGGTTGATTTGGGTGAAGAAAAAAATTACATTTGGGTAATTGGATGACATTTTTGTAATTAATGTTATAATTTTATTAATTGATTATATCAATAAGGGTATGATTAGTAAAATACACACTCTAATTAAATGCCTAATTAAAACCTCATCTCTCACTTCTCTCCTCCTATTAATTATGATTGTCTCTCTTTTCCCTTGTCTCTCTCATCAACATCTACGGTGAATAGATTAAAATCTCCATTGGCGTGAGTGTATCAATTTTATTTTCACAAGAGGCTTTAAGACTTTATGATTTTCACATGCTATATTAGATATTTAACTCAAAATGATTTTCACATGGTACGTCGTCAACTTTCAAATATGAATTAGTTCTTCGTCAATGTTTTAACTCAAGTGTTTTATATTTTTTTATCATATAGATATTTAAACTATTTATATAGTTTGTTTTATGTTAAAAGGATTTTTTGTGGTTTAGTGTTTTTTGAATTTAAAACACGTTTTAAATGTATGTATAGTTGTGTTTTAAAGTACATTCTAGTGTGTTTTTTTAATGTGTTACTTATTTGTGTATGATGAAGATAAAACACAATGTATTATGAGGAAGATGATAATAAAATACAGGGGACTGTTAAAACACAAAGTTGAGAATATGGAGATAAAACACACGGGTACGAACGTAAAACACCTTCTGAATGAAGCAACACATAAATATGACAAATGAATAAACACATTCATTTAAAACACCCTAGTATGAACGTAAAACACCACAATATGATATTTGGATAATCGATGTAGTTGAATATGAATGATAATATGTGCAGAATGATTCTTTATAAAAGAATTCAGTAAGATTCATTTTAATTCAAAACAAAAATCCCTAATAAACTCATATTTAATAACAAAAATTAATTAGACAATTATTTTCCTAAAATAAGATTAACAACCCAAATTATAATGATGCCCTTCTAATTAAAAAAATTGGCTGCCACGTGTCACTCTAAGATTAGTTCTCACACTTCTCACAAAAAAATGGTTTTGTATAAGAACCTAAACCCATAGAAATAATAATATATATTTATAAAAGTTAATTATCCTATATATTAACAAACATGATGAACAGTAAGAGTAAATCCGTAATTTCATGAATAATAATAAAAGAGCCAAACTCTCGAGTTTGAAAAACTAATAAACTATCTATAAGTTAAGCTAAAGCTTTCGAATTAAAACAAGATGAGCTCAAGCCCGAACACGAGCGTCTTTACATGGTTAAATAGGCCAAGCTCTAGCTTACGGAGCAAAGATTCTTGTTTACATCCTACTCCCACACACTTGTGGCCATCACAAGACCCAAGTCCAAAGAACCTTGAAACATATTATTGGAGATGCACCAAATTCTCAATGTAATTACTTGTATATTTTGAATATGTATTTCAAGTCAAAGTCTAAGTAATAGTCATGGTCATAGTCAACATGTTTTATTACTATTGATCAATGTTGCAAAAGTCGCTAGGCGCTCCCTAATCGGAGTCGGGAGTACTCGGCCTAGTCGGAGAGTACCCGGGGAGTACTCGGCCTAGGCCTAGAGTACTTAGACCTCGGCAACCTACCTTGTAGCGATTACTCGGGAGTACTCGGCCTTCGAGACCTTATTTTACAACATTGCTATTAATTATAGGCTAGATTATGTCTTTTCTTTATTGTATATATATCTTGTATGAATTATGAATAAAATGTAGTTGATCATTCTCTTATACATATATGTGGGTGTGTTCGAACCCAAACCGAAGACACTTTTTAAGGTTTCTAGAACTAGACATGATCAACATGGAGTACTACTATGCTCTTTGTGCAAGATAACTTATCATATGATTGAAAAAAAAAAAAACTTACCTGACAAAGCAGTTATCAAAAATAGCATAACCATTTGCATTTGTGCAGTCAAACAGTTTAGAAACACCAGCATCAAAACAAGCCACACATCGATCTACCGAGAGGTAGTTCCGGCACTGGGCAACTGCGAAAACCGGGTCCCCAGCACTCAACGCCTGCGCTTTCGCATAAACTACGCTTTTGCTCAACAACTGCATTCTGAGATCATTAAACGTGGTGTTGCGATTCTTGATAAAGTTTGGCAGGCTTGTCACAACGTTACGACCACAGAACAATCCTAGGAGATCGTTAGGATCGTTATCATGGTTGGTTGTTTGTGAAATTATTGACTCAGATGATAACATTAGCACAAGCAACATAAGTGGGATAGCCATTGGTGATCATAGAGAAGTTGGAACAAAATTGTGAGGAAAAAATAACAAGGAGGCCGGCTTAATTGTCTAAGTTATCGTTATTAAAATGACATAGATAATGAGCAATTATATTTTATGTCACAATCATAGTGACGTTGATCAATTGAGGACTGAAAAGTCAAGGCCACGACCTATAGTCTTATTTTGAAAAAAATGCGTGTGGATGATGACAAAATTGACTATAGAGGTCCACAAAACAAAACAAAAAAAAAAACAGTGGTTCTAATTAAAACAGGAACCGGTAAAAAAAATCCAAAAGCGTGTATAGAGGGACTGGTAATGAAACAGTGGTTCTAATTAAACCCCGGATCGAACCACTGGTAATGAAACAATGGTTATAATTAAACAGTGGTTCTAATTAAACCCCTGGTGAAAAATCCAAAACCGGGTATAGAGGGACTGGTAAAGAAAAAACAGTGGTTCTAATTAAACCCCGAGATCAAACTGATTACTTCCCTCTCTCTGGAAATGGTTACACTTTGTTTAACAGATAAAAAATTGTTTACATACCTGACCGCGTTCAGCTGGAACCGGCTTTGTGTTATATTTTTTGACTCATTGTGTTACATGTCATGATCTATTGTTACAGTATGTAGTATAATTTGACACTTAATAATATATATATACATATACACACGTGTGTGTTGTAACATAAAAGTTTTAAATTTTATCCATTCACATGTGTTTGTAAATATTTAAAGCATGTATTTTTATTGGTAACTAGATTGTTGCAATACGCCACGTGTTGCGGCGGCGTCAACTTAGTTGTTTATAGTTGACGGCACGTTATGTGATACGTAAATCATACAAAAACACGTGTTTCGACGTATCTACTATAAAACATTGCAATTAAAAGAGAAACGAAATCGAACCAAGGTTGGTCCGTTTAGTTTTTTTTTTTTTTTTTGGGGGGGGGGGGGGTCCAACTAACTCTACACCATCTTTACCTTTGCATCAAAACTTAGTGGCCTCAAAACTACCATAACTAGAATTTATATCATCAAATGGAAACGTATTATAATTGGCCTAAGTCGTTTCTGAACACGGTTTACATAAAAACATAGACCAACCAAAAACATATTATACCTGACCAACCCGTTTTCAAACAAAATATATCGAAACATGAATATATCCCACACATGTCACACGATAATATAATCTACAATTTATTATAATTAACTAATTAAGTTATCAGTCAATCGTTTATACCTCTCCCAACCCTCCGCTTTTGTGGTTGACGGTATCTGACTCATTTCATCTTTGTTGGCTTATGTTGACTGGGTTTGACTGTCATGTTGACCACAGTTGACCAGCTATACTTCCATTAACCATGTTGGACCGGCTTTGACTTGACGTTTGACGCTTATTATCAAACTCAATATATCTCACCCGAACCAACCACCATCATTAACAACAATATTTTCAGAATAGGGTCAGACTATGAATCGGACGTCATACTGATCGGATAGGTCAAACTAAATTTAAGATACAGAAGATGTTATAAATATTATAAATATAGGAAACAAAATAGAAAATATAAAACATATACAAATTACCTATTACTGAATAATTGTCACACCACGACAAAGGCGGAAACACGTGGCGCGACGGTTCAAAAGCATAAAGTCAAGGTTATGGCTAAACACAAGTAATTTAAAGAAAATGGGTCATTTATTATGACGTCGAATTAGTTTCAAACATTACACAAAAGATAATTGTTTTTGAAATAAACTTAGAGGTTTCTCAAATATATCCCAAATGCCTTGGGAAATAAAGGTGAAACCCCACAAAAGCTCGACGTTTGCATTGGAGATTTCCCGACCCTGCCTGCTTGATCTTTCATCTTCTAATTACCTGAAAGATATGTTTAAAAAGTTTCGTCAATATAAATATATTGGTGAGTTCACAGGTTTTCAGTTTCTAAAACTTGAATACTTGGGAATACCATGTTATGACAATATATAGGAGTTGCAAATTCCTATAAATCTACTTGAGACTATAATCAAACCAAGACATATAATAATTGTGCCCCGCTCCAAGTCGTTACTCGGTTTCCCACGACTTAAGTTCAGAATATTTGCACCCCAGGCATAACCTAATGCATAATCGACGCTATCGATTAGGGGTGGGCCTTGTCAGGCACCAATAGTACTATTCGAATATTCCTCCGGTTTCAATTCCCTGAACAAATGATTATAGAGGCGAGGACTCAACCCCGAGTGGCGGTCACACCTCAAGTAATAAATCCGTCAAACACTATCCCTAACATATCTTTCCCCCGGAAAACGTAAAAATAGTTTAAAATGGGGCCGTGAAACTCACCTGTAACTGCGTCTGGCTCAATGAGGTGAATAGCAAAGGGTGGTCTTGCACCTATAAACGTCCTAAACGTATAAGTCACTATTCCTATAGTGTATGTGCCTTGGCAAGTTGTACACCCAACTCCCGACCACAAGTGGTTCCAAATCCCGTTTAATTATGCGTGTATCCTAGGTGTTGTTGGCGTTACATTACCCTTTGTGTTACAAGTTATATATTACTCTTGTTAATATTTCCATAACTTGTATCTTATTATCATCGACTCGACTTCACTTAACATATAATTATTTTCCCATTTAAATAATTATACTTAAGATCGCATCGCTCGATATAATATATAATTCAATCCTCGACCCGACTCACTTTGCCACACATTTGTTTTCCCATTTAAACAAATATGCTAAGATTTTGTCGTTCGATCGTATATTCTTAACGTCCGATTCAACTCACCACACCGTATATTTATTTTCCCATTCAAATAAATATACTAGGATTTCGTTGATACGACATTCACATATATATGTCCTTGTCTTCTCGTCGCGGCTTTCCTTCCCGCACATCTACTTTCCCATTGAGTAGATATACTAGAATTTTGCCGAGGCGAGCGTACAAATATATATAAATGTGTAATTTTTCTTGTTAAGTATATACGTTTGTTTTAACGTCTTATTTGTTTACGTCAAGTGTTTCTCCCACGAATTTATCCTCCAACACTTAGGAAAGTGTTTATTTATTTTCACCCAAGTATATATATATTTTACCTCTTAAAATATATATTTTTCTCATCTTGCCGCAATGGCATTTTTCTCATATTTTGTCCGTGTACGGTTCGTTAACGCGTTTTAGTTCGATATCTTAACTTGATTAGTTAATTTTTCCAAGTTTTTCCCAACATGCATTTTATAGAAATATTATCCATATTTCTTCCTATTTTCACATGTTACTTGGATGGTTAAAATACTTATGTATTTTTAACCCAACTTGTCAACTTAACTACAAAAATGTTTCCAACACTTTTATATTCCCATTTATATAAAAGTATTCATTTTTGTATAAGTTTCCCAAGTTTGTTTAATATTTTTATAAAATCTCTATTTTATAAAAATCCTTATGTTAAAACCCTTTATATTTTTATAACTTTCAAAAATACATTTTTATACAAAATACCCAAGTATTTTTACTAGTATTTACAAAAATCATCCTTAGCCTTTATTACTTGCATTTTTGACACCAAACTTTCCATACTTGTATTTTTGGACTAATAGTTTCTAAAATGTCCATTTTAGTCCCTTAACTTTCAAAGTTACAACTTTAGTCCCTTAACTTACAAAAGTTGCATTTTTCTATTCTAACTTTCAAAGTTGGCATTTTTCACTCAAAATAGTTAACTTTGAAGATTCAACTTTCTATTGGTAAGTTATTTTTGTATCAAAACACTTATGTTGGTCTTATATTCCATATGAAAGACTAATTATGTGTGTGTTTTATGTATTTGTCCATTTTATCAAAATATCATTCATCCAAGTGAGTTAACTTTAATTTTTCATCTTGTTCATTTATGAGCTTCTAACATGTTTTACCACATATTATTACTTAAATGATCATAATAAGATGAATTAAAGTTAGTTTTAACATATTCAAGTTCATCTCAAAATATTCACCAAAACATCATCCTACTTAGCCTTATATGTGAACTTCATATATTTTCAAGACTAATATATCATTATCATCAAATCCATGGTTTATTTCTATATCTTTAACCTTTCATTTTACACATGAAAACCTATTAAAGATTATGTTCAAAACCATTTTTAAACCCTTCATGTACAACTTGCTACTAGGAACACATACATGAAAAATAACAATCAAAAACAAGATTAAGAAGCTTACTACTAGCACAAGGCTAGGGAAGACAAAAACCTTGGATTTGAGAGGGGTTTAGTGTGTTCTTCCTAGTGGTTTAGCTCCAAGCTCTTGAAACACACAAAAGGGGTTTGGATGATGGATGATTTTGAGTATTTTGGAGAAGTAAAAACTTGAAAGAACAATGTGTATGTGTATGTGAAAACCCACGGCCAAGAGGGAGTAGAAGAAAGGATTGTTTTGCTTTGATGCTTCAAGTCTCTAACACATGTTATTATATATCCAACTCATGTAATGATGCTAAAGATTTGAGAGATCTTATGGAGATTATGTGGATGTACTTGGAAGATTTTTGAAATGGAGATATGTGTGTGTATGAATGTGGCCGTGTATATATGTAGGAGTGTAAGAGTTTTCTTGCAAATCTTGGTTAAATCCTTGTTAACTATCATGACCCCTATATACAAGACTTCACATACATGCATGCACACTTGTGTAATGATGTCTTGGAGTGTTGTCTTGGCCTTGGGTGGCCTTTGGCCGAAAATTGGCTCAAGGGGGACAAGGATGCTTTGCTTTTGTACTAGATGTCTACATATACCTTTTCTTCCACTTTTGTCTTCATGTGTATGCATGTGTTATCTAAGTTCATAGGTTATTATTATTAACACTTGGATATCATTATTTTTTGGCCTTTAGGCCGGCCCCTATGATGGGTATAAGTGGGGTTTACAACTTCAAACATTTACCCATTAATTGTTATGTTTAATCCCCCGTCGTTCGGGTGTCGTTCGGGTATTTTTCGGGTTTTAATCACGCGTTATCCGGACATTAAATATACCTTAATTAACACTTAAATATAGTCTATTTTAAGCGTTGATTGATTATTTAGGCTTTTACCGGGTGAAATTACGAGTTATACGCGTATCGGGTGCGATACGCGCACTTTATTCGTTACCGGGAGATTTGTACAAGACGTTTTCATTTATGGTTTTGGAGTTCCAAAACTCATTATATCTTATGAAAATACCCTTTATTTTATATCCTGGGTGTCCGGGATTCGTTTCGTTTATTTAATTATTACCGGGTAATTGCCAACATCCGTACCGGATAGCTTATTCGCACATGATCCAATCATGCTTTACCATTAAACGTATGCATTCCTATGCACTATTTGGAAATTGCTATTCCCTAAGGCCTTGCTAATTAAATCACACATAATTGCATTTAATTACGTTAATCATATATTAATTAATTGTACGGAATTACCTTATTTTTGCCGGTTGTTACATTCTCCCCCCGTTAAGAGAATTCCGTCCCGGAATTCACTTCGAGTTCTCCGGTAAAGGTGTCTTCTCAAATAGGGCGGGGTACTTTTGCTTCATCCGGTCCAGCCTTTCCCACGTGAACTCCGGTCCACGCTTGGCATTCCAGCGCACTTTGACCAACCTGATCTTGCTGCGCCTTAATTTTTGGACCTTCCAATCAGTTACCTCGATTGGTTCTTCCACAAAATGTAACTTGTCGTCAATCTGGATCTCGTCAGCAGGAATAATGAGAGTTTCGTCGGATAGGCACTTTTTCAAGTTCGACACATGGAACGTGTCGTGTATTCCACTAAGCTCTTGAGGCAACTCGAGCTTGTATGCCACTGTGCCTACCCTTGACAAGACTTTGAATGGTCCAATATATCGCGGGTTCAGCTTCCCGCGCTTTCCAAAGCGCGCGACACCTTTCCAAGGTGACACCTTCAATAGGACCCTGTCTCCGACTTGAAACTCTAAAGGCTTTCGCCTCATATCAGCATAGCTCTTCTGGCGGTCCCGGGCCGCTTTGAGGCGTTCTCTTATCAAAAAGACCTTATCCGTGGTCTCTTGAACAATTTCGGGCCCGGTGAGTTGCTTTTCCCCAACTTCCGCCCAACACAATGGCGATCGGCACTTGCGTCCATATAAGGCTTCAAACGGTGCGGCTTGAATGCTCGTATGATAACTGTTGTTATAAGAAAATTCTACCAATGGCAAGTGCGTATCCCAATTACCTCCGAAATCTATCGCGCATGCCCGTAACATGTCCTCCAATGTCTGGATGGTTCGTTCACTTTGACCATCCGTTTGGGGGTGATATGCGGTACTCATGTCAAGGCGAGTACCGAGGGCTTCATTTAAACTTTCCCAAAATCTGGAAGTGAAGCGACTATCCCGATCGGAGATGATAGAAACAGGTACACCGTGTTTAGATACCACTTCCTTAATGTACAAACGGGTCAGTTTCTCCAATCTGTCCGTTTCGCGAATCGGGAGGAAGTGTGCAGATTTCGTCAATCGATCTACGATTACCCAGATCATATCATGGCCGCTTGTCGTCTTAGGTAACTTGGTAATGAAATCCATGGTGATTCGTTCCCATTTCCATTCCGGTATTTCCGGTTGCTGGAGCAATCCGGAAGGTCTCTGGTGCTCAGCCTTGACCTTTGCGCAAGTCAAACATCGCGCAACATAGGCTGCGATATCCCTTTTGAAATTCGGCCACCAATAAAGTTCCTTCAAATCGTGGAACATCTTGTCTGCACCCGGGTGAACCGAATATCTAGAACTGTGAGCTTCGGCTAATACTAGCTCACGCAATCCACCATATACTGGAACCCAAATTCTATTCATGAAATACAGTGTCTGATCCGCTTTTGGTTCCAGTGAATCAACCATCTTTCGTAACCTTTCACCTTTGACATTCTCGGGTTTGAGGGCGTTAACTTGAGCTTCACGAATTCGTTCAGTCATATTCGTGTGGATAGTCAATCCCAAAGCTCGAACACGCAATGGTTTAACCCGTTCCTTACGACTCAAGGCGTCGGCTACGACGTTCGCCTTACCGGGATGGTACTTTATCTCACAATCGTAATCGTTTAATAATTCAACCCATCGCCGTTGTCGCATATTCAAATCCTTCTGATCGAAGATGTGTTGTAAACTCTTGTGATCAGTGAAAATCGTGCACTTGGTTCCGTACAAATAGTGCCTCCATATCTTGAGAGCGAACACCACTGCACCTAATTCCAAATCGTGTGTAGTGTAGTTCTTCTCATGGATTTTCAGTTGCCTGGAAGCATAAGCTATTACTTTTTCTCGCTGCATCAATACACAACCCAAACCTTGATGCGAGGCATCGCAGTAAACCACAAAATCTTCCGTACCGTCTGGAAGTGACAGTATCGGAGCGCCACATAACTTGTCTTTTAGTAACTGGAATGCTGCCTCTTGCTTTTCCGTCCACTCAAATTTCTTGTCTTTTTGGGTTAACATGGTTAAAGCTTGCGCTATCTTTGAAAAGTTCTCGATGAACCTTCTGTAATAACCCGCGAGGCCTAGAAATTGTCGTACTTCGGTAGGAGTTCGAGGTGCTTCCCAATTTTTAATCGCCTCGATCTTGGCTGGATCAACGTGTATGCCCTTCTCGTTTACCACGTGACCTAAAAAGTGAACTTCCCGAATCCAAAAGTCACATTTCGAGAATTTAGCATAGAGCTTCTCCTTGCGTAATACTTCGAGAATTAACCGAAGGTGATTCTCGTGGTCTTCTTTCGTGCGTGAATAGATCAAAATATCGTCAATGAAAACGATGACGAATTTATCCAGGTATGGCTTACACACGCGGTTCATTAGGTCCATGAAAACCGCTGGTGCGTTGGTCAAGCCGAACGGCATCACCAAAAATTCATAGTGTCCATACCGGGTTCTGAAGGCCGTTTTTGGTACATCTTCTTCTTGTATACGCAACTGGTGATAGCCTGACCTCAAGTCGATCTTGGAGTAATAGCTGGAACCTTGGAGCTGATCAAATAAATCGTCGATCCTGGGGAGAGGATAGCGATTCTTGATGGTTAGCTTGTTCAGCTCTCGATAGTCGATGCACATGCGAAATGTGCCATCCTTCTTCTTCACAAATAAGACGGGAGCTCCCCAAGGTGAGAAACTCGGTCTTATAAAACCTTTGTCCAATAATTCTTGTAGCTGGCTGGACAGTTCCTGCATCTCTGATGGAGCTAGGCGGTATGGCGATCGTGCCACAGGAGCTGCTCCAGGAACGAGGTCGATGCGGAACTCGACTTGTCGAGGTGGTGGCAACCCCGGCAAATCTTCTGGAAATACATCCGGAAAATCTCTGGCGACTGGAATGTCTTCCAACTTTCGCTCGTCGGCCTTCTTGTCCACTACGTGTGCCAAGAATGCGACAAGCCCTTTTCTCAGACACTTACGAGCCTTCATGCTCGAAATAATTCTTAGAGGCGTCCCGTGTCTTTCACCTTGAATTGAGAGAGTTTCACCGCTTGCGAGGGGAACCTGAATAACTTTATCGTTGCAAACCACAATGGCACGGTGCGCGGACAACCAATCCATGCCAACAACGATGTCAAAACTTCCCAATACGACCGGCAATAGATCAATCCCAAACTCGTGCCCACAGAGTTCTAACTTACAATCTTTAGCTACCTCTCTCGTTTCAATAGTTTTACCATTAGCCAGTTCTATAGAGTAGGGAGTATCTAGTTTGCTAGTTTTTAAACCAAGTAGTCTTTTAAACTCAATGGATACGAAGCTAAAGTCAGCACCGGTATCAAATAATACAGAGGCATAATGACCATTTAGAGGAAACGTACCAGTGACCACATTGGGGTCTTGCCGTGCGTCACCGGCTCCAATAACAAATGCCCGGCCACGGGCCTGATTGTTGACTTTGGGGCAATCTTTCTTCCAATGGTCCAATGACCCACATGCAAAACAGGGTCTGGCCCCTCCGTTCTTTGGTGCTCCAGATCGGCACTCTTCAGTCTTGTGCCCGTTGCGGTGACACTTCCCGCAAGTCAACCCATTGTTTCTTCCTTGGTTTCCCTGTTTGTTGCTGTTATTGTTACCACGTCCTGTGGCGGCATAACCCTTTCCTTTCTTGTTCGAGCTCCCCGATGCTCGATCCCTTTTCCCTTCATCTCTCTTCCTTTTCCCAAACCTCTGTCCGTTACCCTGCTCATTAGTTACAACTGATGGACTTGATCCCTGTTTCTTTGCTTCAACACTACTTGCTTCAGAAATTTTCAACCCAGAAACTTGGCGGATTAAGGTACCCATGCGGATAGCATCCTCAGTCAGACTTAGTGCCAGATCAATTGCCTCGCGCATGGTCGTGGGTTTGGAAGAGGTGACCATGCTGCGAATCTGTGGTGCTAGCCCGAATAGGTATCGTTCCACTTTGTTCTTCTCTGGTGTAACCAGGCGAGGTACCAGTCGTGCGAGATCATGAAATCTTGACGTATACCCAGCGACGTCTGCTCCTATCATGGTGTGGTTCCAGAATTCAGTTTCCAACTTCTGAACTTCACTTGCCGGGCGGTATTCGGCTGTCATCAATTCTTTCAGTGCCGCCCATGATAGCGAGTATGCAACATCATCTCCTAAGGACTGTACTTGGCCGTTCCACCAAGTTAGCGCTTGATCCAAGAACAGATTAGTGGCGTACATGACAGACTGTCGAGGGGTACACCCGCTGATGCGAATCACTGCCTCGGTCTTTTCGAACCATTTGACCAGGCCTATGGAACCCTCAGTGCCGCTGAAGTTTAGTGGCTTACAGTCCAAGAAAGCCTTAAAAGTGCAGCCGCGCTCTCCCGAGGCCGTCCCTGTAATAGTAACATAGTATGTTATTATGGGATAGGAGTTTGTGAAATACTCTCCCATCGCTTTTTCATTTATTTATAAACCTCTTACCACTGGGGGAGGTCTCACGTCGCTCACTCCCTGTCCTGTCAAGGGAGTGTTCCGAGCGTGCGGCTTCGTGTTCAGCGATGGCACGAGCTATCCGTTCAGAAATCATAGTTTCGAGCTCAGCTGGTGTCGTGGGCAGTCCGTCTGCACCACTGTTGCTTCGGGTGGCAGGTGCCATTTTCTTCAATAATAATTATCAAAGGTTAATTTGGCAAACACTTATACAATACAAAGCATAAATAACAACCAAAGCATGAACACAATAATCAACACCATATCATCACACAACATACCAACACATCATACATAAATATAAATAGGAATCAACACAACATCACCACACAATTATACAAACCACAACACATGGAGTAAGCGATAATGATCATAGACAACAACATATTTCACCATAATAATAAGATTTTTCATTAATTTCAATAATGTCATTACAATGCTTGTTCATAATACAAAATGGAGAATACACTTCTCATACAACACATTGCTTTTGAAATAATAAAACATCATATCATACGCCGTAATACCCGTACGGCTAGGCAAAACGCAGACGAGTGTCATCACCCGTGCTGTACTACCATAGTGCTGCTAGTATATACATAATCTGGTGCGTCTTCAGTGCATCCCCAATATATCCTACTGTGGCGGTGGCGGGGGGTACTGGTACTGCGGCGCGTGCGTACTGATCGTCATACTGATCTTCATGATACGCTCGTACAAGAAATGTCGATGCGCAAAGTGCGCATCCCCTGTGATACCGCACTGAGCGTCCAGGCTCAGCAACTCCTCCGCGTAATGCGCCAAAGCATCCCGCGCATCTATCATCCTCGTCCACATCAGACGTGTCTGATGCTCCACCTGTGTTACGGTGCGCTGCACCGTATCAGCGAGAGTCTGAAAATCCGCTCTAGTGTGATGGCAGTGGACCATGCTGGTCCAGACAAGGGTGTCGTCCTGGGTGGCTGGGATGGTCCGGGTATGTCTGGGTGTGTGGATGGGAATGGCCCGAAGGGGAATGGTACTGGTATGTGGGGCAGTAAGAAACTGGGTGGCCTGATGGAAAAGTGGGGTGGCATCAGGTAAGGGTCCCCTGCACCTAGAGGGTATGGTGCAGGTGTCATGCTGGGTATGGCGGGGATGGGTGTAGTCATGGTAATGGTGGGTGGTGGCATGGGCTCAGCTAGTGGGGCTATCAGTGGCTCCGAAACAGTGGCCCACTCTGGAGTGGACACCACTACAGGGGGTGTGGGAGGGCTCGCAGTGGCGAAGGCCTCCAAGCCTGCCCTATGTAGCTCAGAGCTACGGGCGGGACTACCCTCGTGTATGAGTGCTGGTGGTGCTGGCTCCTCCTGGGGTAGGGGCTCGGGTGCTGGTGGGGCTATGGGGTCCGCTGGGGCGTCCTCTAGCATGGGAGCCACTGGCTCCTCCTGGGCAGCCTGAATCTCGGGCACCAGCATGTGCCCTACTGAACCTACCGACTCGTCATCTGAGTCGTCGGATATCCATCCGTTTCTTCCATGGGGAATGGGTAGGAGTCTCATACCTGCCGGTACGTGAATGTGGGGTACCGGTGCCGGCTCGTGCTCGACGGAGCCTGTCGGCGGAAAGGAGACTCTGCCGCGTCTGACTGGGCGGGGACTGGTCGCGAAGGACCGGCACAGCCGTCAGGGAAATCCCTGATGGCACGAACGGGGCGTACGGCCAAAGGTGCGGCCGGTACGATGGGCTGTGGTGCGTCGACCACGGCCGGTGTCCAGTCAGGATCCTCGCTAGGATCTGTCTCGTCTGAGTCGTCGTCTGACCCTCCTGCGACGTCCATCTCTACGTCGTCTTCTTCTGCATCGAGTACAACCAACTCGACTGGCTCCGGTGGAGGTGCGGGTATAATCTGGATACTGCTGTCAACACTAGGCGCTATACTTCCCGCGTCCGACATCCTGGCAAAAGAACCGTACATGTATATATGATTTATTTAAATTAGACAGTTATGGCGTACTCTATAGTAACCTTCCTAACTTCTAATTTCTACGTTACAATACTCGTGGCTGGCTTGGTCGGAATCTCCTCATGCCCAATGCTTCTTGAAAATTACTTTTATTTAAAACCATGTACATTTTCTTTTGAAAACTTTATCTTTAGAACCAAATCCGGTTATAGTCTAGTTTTTAAAGAAAATACTCTAGTTCGCTATAACCTTGGCTCTGATACCACGTTCTGTCACACCACGACAAAGGCGGAAACACGTGGCGCGACGGTTCAAAAGCATAAAGTCAAGGTTATGGCTAAACACAAGTAATTTAAAGAAAATGGGTCATTTATTATGACGTCGAATTAGTTTCAAACATTACACAAAAGATAATTGTTTTTGAAATAAACTTAGAGGTTTCTCAAATATATCCCAAATGCCTTGGGAAATAAAGGTGAAACCCCACAAAAGCTCGACGTTTGCATTGGAGATTTCCCGACCCTGCCTGCTTGATCTTTCATCTTCTAATTACCTGAAAGATATGTTTAAAAAGTTTCGTCAATATAAATATATTGGTGAGTTCACAGGTTTTCAGTTTCTAAAACTTGAATACTTGGGAATACCATGTTATGACAATATATAGGAGTTGCAAATTCCTATAAATCTACTTGAGACTATAATCAAACCAAGACATATAATAATTGTGCCCCGCTCCAAGTCGTTACTCGGTTTCCCACGACTTAAGTTCAGAATATTTGCACCCCAGGCATAACCTAATGCATAATCGACGCTATCGATTAGGGGTGGGCCTTGTCAGGCACCAATAGTACTATTCGAATATTCCTCCGGTTTCAATTCCCTGAACAAATGATTATAGAGGCGAGGACTCAACCCCGAGTGGCGGTCACACCTCAAGTAATAAATCCGTCAAACACTATCCCTAACATATCTTTCCCCCGGAAAACGTAAAAATAGTTTAAAATGGGGCCGTGAAACTCACCTGTAACTGCGTCTGGCTCAATGAGGTGAATAGCAAAGGGTGGTCTTGCACCTATAAACGTCCTAAACGTATAAGTCACTATTCCTATAGTGTATGTGCCTTGGCAAGTTGTACACCCAACTCCCGACCACAAGTGGTTCCAAATCCCGTTTAATTATGCGTGTATCCTAGGTGTTGTTGGCGTTACATTACCCTTTGTGTTACAAGTTATATATTACTCTTGTTAATATTTCCATAACTTGTATCTTATTATCATCGACTCGACTTCACTTAACATATAATTATTTTCCCATTTAAATAATTATACTTAAGATCGCATCGCTCGATATAATATATAATTCAATCCTCGACCCGACTCACTTTGCCACACATTTGTTTTCCCATTTAAACAAATATGCTAAGATTTTGTCGTTCGATCGTATATTCTTAACGTCCGATTCAACTCACCACACCGTATATTTATTTTCCCATTCAAATAAATATACTAGGATTTCGTTGATACGACATACACATATATATGTCCTTGTCTTCTCGTCGCGGCTTTCCTTCCCGCACATCTACTTTCCCATTGAGTAGATATACTAGAATTTTGCCGAGGCGAGCGTACAAATATATATAAATGTGTAATTTTTCTTGTTAAGTATATACGTTTGTTTTTAACGTCTTATTTGTTTACGTCAAGTGTTTCTCCCACGAATTTATCCTCCAACACTTAGGAAAGTGTTTATTTATTTTCACCCAAGTATATATATATTTTACCTCTTAAAATATATATTTTTTCTCATCTTGCCGCAATGGCATTTTTCTCATATTTTGTCCGTGTATGGTTCGTTAACGCGTTTTAGTTCGATATCTTAACTTGATTAGTTAATTTTTCCAAGTTTTTCCCAACATGCATTTTATAGAAATATTATCCATATTTCTTCCTATTTTCACATGTTACTTGGATGGTTAAAATACTTATGTATTTTTAACCCAACTTGTCAACTTAACTACAAAAATGTTTCCAACACTTTTATATTCCCATTTATATAAAAGTATTCATTTTTGTATAAGTTTCCCAAGTTTGTTTAATATTTTTATAAAATCTCTATTTTATAAAAATCCTTATGTTAAAACCCTTTATATTTTTATAACTTTCAAAAATACATTTTTATACAAAATACCCAAGTATTTTTACTAGTATTTACAAAAATCATCCTTAGCCTTTATTACTTGCATTTTTGACACCAAACTTTCCATACTTGTATTTTTGGACTAATAGTTTCTAAAATGTCCATTTTAGTCCCTTAACTTTCAAAGTTACAACTTTAGTCCCTTAACTTACAAAAGTTGCATTTTTCTATTCTAACTTTCAAAGTTGGCATTTTTCACTCAAAATAGTTAACTTTGAAGATTCAACTTTCTATTGGTAAGTTATTTTTGTATCAAAACACTTATGTTGGTCTTATATTCCATATGAAAGACTAATTATGTGTGTGTTTTATGTATTTGTCCATTTTATCAAAATATCATTCATCCAAGTGAGTTAACTTTAATTTTTCATCTTGTTCATTTATGAGCTTCTAACATGTTTTACCACATATTATTACTTAAATGATCATAATAAGATGAATTAAAGTTAGTTTTAACATATTCAAGTTCATCTCAAAATATTCACCAAAACATCATCCTACTTAGCCTTATATGTGAACTTCATATATTTTCAAGACTAATATATCATTATCATCAAATCCATGGTTTATTTCTATATCTTTAACCTTTCATTTTACACATGAAAACCTATTAAAGATTATGTTCAAAACCATTTTTAAACCCTTCATGTACAACTTGCTACTAGGAACACATACATGAAAAATAACAATCAAAAACAAGATTAAGAAGCTTACTACTAGCACAAGGCTAGGGAAGACAAAAACCTTGGATTTGAGAGGGGTTTAGTGTGTTCTTCCTAGTGGTTTAGCTCCAAGCTCTTGAAACACACAAAAGGGGTTTGGATGATGGATGATTTTGAGTATTTTGGAGAAGTAAAAACTTGAAAGAACAATGTGTATGTGTATGTGAAAACCACGGCCAAGAGGGAGTAGAAGAAAGGATTGTTTTGCTTTGATGCTTCAAGTCTCTAACACATGTTATTATATATCCAACTCATGTAATGATGCTAAAGATTTGAGAGATCTTATGGAGATTATGTGGATGTACTTGGAAGATTTTTGAAATGGAGATATGTGTGTGTATGAATGTGGCCGTGTATATATGTAGGAGTGTAAGAGTTTTCTTGCAAATCTTGGTTAAATCCTTGTTAACTATCATGACCCCTATATACAAGACTTCACATACATGCATGCACACTTGTGTAATGATGTCTTGGAGTGTTGTCTTGGCCTTGGGTGGCCTTTGGCCGAAAATTGGCTCAAGGGGGACAAGGATGCTTTGCTTTTGTACTAGATGTCTACATATACCTTTTCTTCCACTTTTGTCTTCATGTGTATGCATGTGTTATCTAAGTTCATAGGTTATTATTATTAACACTTGGATATCATTATTTTTTTGGCCTTTAGGCCGGCCCCTATGATGGGTATAAGTGGGGTTTACAACTTCAAACATTTACCCATTAATTGTTATGTTTAATCCCCCGTCGTTCGGGTGTCGTTCGGGTATTTTTTCGGGTTTTAATCACGCGTTATCCGGACATTAAATATACCTTAATTAACACTTAAATATAGTCTATTTTAAGCGTTGATTGATTATTTAGGCTTTTACCGGGTGAAATTACGAGTTATACGCGTATCGGGTGCGATACGCGCACTTTATTCGTTACCGGGAGATTTGTACAAGACGTTTTCATTTATGGTTTTGGAGTTCCAAAACTCATTATATCTTATGAAAATACCCTTTATTTTATATCCTGGGTGTCCGGGATTCGTTTCGTTTATTTAATTATTACCGGGTAATTGCCAACATCCGTACCGGATAGCTTATTCGCACATGATCCAATCATGCTTTACCATTAAACGTATGCATTCCTATGCACTATTTGGAAATTGCTATTCCCTAAGGCCTTGCTAATTAAATCACACATAATTGCATTTAATTACGTTAATCATATATTAATTAATTGTACGGAATTACCTTATTTTTGCCGGTTGTTACAATAATCAACCAAACATAAACAAACTTTAACATCAACTATGTATAACAAATTTAATATTATTACTACTTTAAAAATCTATTTCAGTTTCAAAGAAAAAACTATTTCAGTTCAAAGAAAACATGAATTTGAAGGGTGTAAGGGGGGACGGGGTGCCTACCGAATTATCCACGGGTATCAATTACTAGCACGGTAACACCGCCGTCACCCACGCTGGTAGTGGTCTCGTGGACCGTTTTGCTGGTTCTCTTTACCGTGCTGGTACCGGGTTTTTTTGTTGTTTTTTGACTTTTATATATACATTTTTTTGTGTATTTAACCGTTTGTTTTATTTTTTTTATTATTTTCACCGTTTGTTTTATAAATATCTTTACTTTTTTTAAACCGTTTGTTTAAAATTTACTTAAATAATAAGAACATTAAAGATAAATACACATAAAAAACTAAAATTCATAACCATTAAACATAAAAAACTAAAAATAAAATACATTAAAAGAAATAAAAAACCTAGGGTTGGCGCAACAGTTGCCATGCCTCGACATGGTCAAAGCTGGTGTCATATCGAGCCGCATAGTCCACATGCGTGAGCTCGATAGCCAACTCCGGGTCAATGCCCGCTCCTCCCTCAATGTGTTCTCGTACATGCTGGTCCACCGATCACACTTATTGGTGAGATCGGTCCACTTCCGCTGCAGGCTGATGGTTGTCCGGTCATTGATGCCAACGTGTCGGCTGAAATCAGACCGTACACGTTCCCAAAAAAACCTGCAAATGACGTTGTTGAAGTGCCGGGTAGTTCAAGGCGTCTTGGTAGCATATAACCAATGCAATCTCTTCTTCGGGTCCAACGAGTCATCTTCGTGTATGTTTCTTTGTATCTACCGTGGTAAAGGTGTGTTTTAACCCCACGGTGTGCTATGTTTATATATAAAAACTTCAAACGGTTTGGCGGAATGGTATCAATGCCATTGAATTCGATTGAACGGTTTCCATACTGATATATGACCGTGATTAGGGATGGTTGAAATGGTTTTGGTAATAAATTTTAGACTTTAAACCGTGTGAAATAATAATATTAATAAAAGTTTTAATGAAATTATTATAAAATAAATAAAAAAAAATCAGTGGAGTGTTGCCTACAAAAAGGTGTTTCAGTAAAGTAAATCAGTGAAGTGATGTGGCAAAGCATAATTGGTTAAATCAGTGAAAGATAAAATTTTTACTACAAGGCCTCCTTCCACCCTAATAGCAAATTTAAAAGTTAAAACAAATAACGTTGATGTTTCCGTATGTTGTTGTTCTCTCTACAATATTCATCTCCTTCCCACCTCTATGTCTCTCTCTATCTAGATTTTTACCCTGCTCTCTTTTCAAAACTATACTTTATCTTGGCATATAAAGATATTTTCTTTTCTTTACCCCATACCGTTGTAGCCCCACCCACAACCACCATCCAACACCACCACATCCAACCACAAGCAACCACCTCCACTACATCACGATCACCTAGTCGTCACCGCTACCATACCACAACGATCTAATCTACGTCACCACAACACCAATATTTAAGTCAGTCCACCACCACATCACAACACAATCGTACCACCGTCACCTCCAATTTCAGCGAAACAGGACCGCGGACCACTGTTGACGGAGTCATGCCACTGACTAATTAGGTTACCGGACCCCTTGATAGCTGGAATAATACCCTCTACCCTAGCCTCAGTCGACGATTTGTCTCTCTTCCCAGTTGTACCCAAATACGAATAGCATTTTTGTAATTTAAAATGAAGGGTATTTTTGTCATTTCAGTCGGTTCCACCGAACATGGTATTTAAGGTTACATACAAATTGGTCAACAATCACCGAACATGGTTTTTAAGGTTAGAAAAAATTACACCGTTAGTCCTTATGGTTTTCACCTAGTTTCAATGTTAGGTACTAAGGTTTTATTGTTTCTGCTTAAGGTATTAACCTTTTAATTTGTTTCAATGTCAGGTATTAGGACTAACTTTGTTAAAATCTAACTAACTTCGTTAAAATCTATGGGGCATTTTGAAACATTAAAATTAAAAGGTTAATTATGTGTATTAATGGTTAGTCTAGGAAAAATATTTTATAAAATTCTAGAAAAATTATTTTAAGTTTATAAACTTATAAGCTTAATAAAACAGAATTTTATTTTCATAAAAAAGGTAATTAATTATTTTTAATCAATTAGACTTATTTTTTTCATAATTAATTCATTTTTAATCATTTTTATATCAAAATTTCACAAAAAAAAAATATTTTTAACATTTTAAAACAGGAATATGAATCTGTTTTCAGAAAACTTGAAAATTTTATATTTTTAACTTTTTAAAGTAATTATTTACTTTATACAATTTATTTTAAAAATAAAATTATTTTTAGTTTTGTTTGGAATAAAACAATTTATTGTATAAAGTAAATAAATTATGGGTTTTGGAATGTCATATGATCTTCTACACGGTCGTGTGGGTTTCTTATGGGCTGCTTTATTCATAAACAAACACATTGGTCAAGAAACGGTCCCATCTGATGTCTTTAATCCGATAGTCAAAGCAGTAATAGCGGGAGGAAGAACAGGTGCACCTGACCACGCTATGTGCCCATTAATGTACAGATGGCATGGGACCAGATACTGGGGTGCAGCCCATGGACTCGCTCGCATATTGCATGTATTGTTTCATTTCCCGTTATGTGAAGAAGACGCAGACTATGTAAAGAGGAACTTAAAATACATGATGAGCAAATGGTTTCCTCATACTGGTAATTACCCATCTAGTGAAGGTAACGCAAGGGATAATTTGGTGCAGTGGTCTCATGGTGCCGGTGGCATGGCTATAACCCTCTGCAATGCTTCTCATGTGTTTCCACATGATCGGGAACTGCGTGATGCAGCAATTGAAGTAGGGGAAGTGGTGTGGAAGAGTGGGTTAGTGGAGAAAGCACGTCTTGCAGATGGTGCTTCTGGGAACGCGTATGCATTCCTTGCGCTATATCGTCTAGCAGGTGACTCTATTTATGTGGACCGAGCCAAGGCATTTGGTGGGTTCTTGTATGCCAATGCCAGGAAGCTTATGACTAGTTCCACTTCTCATGGGCTTGACCATGGGTTTTCCCTTTTTCAAGGACTTGCTGGAGCGGCTTGCCTTTGGTCAAACCTGGTCAAACAGAGGACTCAAGCTTTCCTGGGTTTGAAATCTAGAACTTCATATCATTGGTTTTTATGTAATCCTCCCCAGAAAATGGTTCCTCCCCGATAGGAAATCCTCCCCGGAAATGGTTCGTATGTAACAAATTAATTAAAGTAATTTATTTTAAAAATAAAATTATTTTTTTTTGTTTGGAATAAAACAATTTATTGTATAAAGTAAATAATTACTTTAAAAGTTAAAAATATACAATTTTCAAGTTATCTGAAAACATATTCAAATTCCTGTTTTAAAAATGATAAAATATTTTTTTGTAAAATTTTGATATAAAAATAATTAAAAACGAATTTATAATGAATTAATTATGAATAAAATAAGTTTAATTAATTAAAAATAATTACTTACCTTTTTTATGAAAATAAAATTTTGTTTTATAAAGCTTATAAGTTTATAAACTTAAAATAATTTTTCCAGAATTTTATAAAATATTTTTCCTAGACTAACCATTAATACACATAATTAACCTTTTAATTTTAATGTTTCAAAATGCCCCCTAGATTTTAACTGAGTTAATTAGATTTTAACAAAGTTAGTCCTAATACCTGACATTGAAACAAATTAAAAGGTTAATACTTTAAGCCGAAACAATAAAACCTTAGTACCTGACATTGAAACTAGGTGGAAACCATAAGGACTAACGGTGTAATTTTTTCTTAATGTTATATATACAAAGGGTATTTTCTTCCTTGTCTTTACGGAGACTAATATTTCTTCACCAACTCACATATTTCTAAACCATATTTCTAGATAAAGTATTGGGTACAAAGTCTCTTAACCTACAAAGTGTAGGAAGCCACAAAAATATGCCACGTGTAAGATGTCTGTTAAAACTAAAAAACTGATTTTCAATTATGAGAGGGGTATTATAGACATTTGCATCCATCAATTAATCACGTTCATAATTATGATTTTCACAATCCCTGTTTTATCGTTCAATCAGAATTCAAATTTTTATAACTGATTTCACGATCTTCATCATCAATTCTTATCTTATTCAAAAACTCTATTCACATTGCATCATTCGATCAAAATTTTCACCAAAATCATACTCAATTGCAGAGTTGGTCATCATGTTTGGTACGTTACTCTGTTTTTTTAATTTCACATAATCGTAATCTTATTTTGATTTTTAATTGTTTACCAGACCTAAACAACGAACCTGAAATCAGAATCGGAGAAGAAGATGATGTCGTCGATGCTCGCAATCTACATTTTAAAGGTTAGTTTTTATTGTTTTGATGTATTTTTGCAGATCACAAAAGTCATAGATGAACAGAGGGTTGATCGATAAGTGTTTAATTTTGAATGTAGATTTTATGCAGGAAGATGTTTCATAACACTGATGAACATGGTGGCGAGAGGTTTGATTTCATGGTTGAACACAGAAGGATGCAAGGTAATTTTGTTGTTTTCTGTATATGATATTAAGCAAATGCGTTTTATGATGTGTAACATGCTTTTTGAGGTAACGGGTGGTTTTTAGGTAATTGATAATGGTCAAATGCCTTTTAAGATATGTAACATGCGTTTTGAGGTAACCGGTGGTTTTTAGGTAATTGATAATGGTCAAATGCGTTTTATGATATTTTAAAGTGCGTTTTGATATTTTGTTAAATAATTTTTTAACAAAATATTAAAATGTATGTTATGTGTTGGTTTTATATCACCAGTTAAATAGATGTCCATATATTAAATGCGTTTTAGTTTTTATTTGAATGTGTTTTAATATTCTTCATACAAAACATCAAATGAAACATTCAGTTATAAATCAGAGGTTTAGGCATCAGATTTTTCAATGTAACAAAGGTCTGTTGGAGTCAACCGCACTTAGGCTCCAATAGATGATTCAAGCAATCAGAGTTTATTCCATCAGCTGTTACACATCAGTAGTTTACAAATCAGAGGTTTAGTAAACAGAGTTTTCAATGTAACAGTGTTTGTAATGGGGCAGATGATTTATGTTGTTATTTATGTTAGATGTCACTGTCAATGTGTTTTTACGCAGTCAAACATTATTAAGAGGATTGAGGAACAAATCATTAAGGATCATTCTTCGGAGAGTGTTTTGATGGATGATTTGAACAATGTCCATGAAGGCATTTCAAGAAAAGATGAAGTTTGTAACATTCTCAAGACGATGCCAGATTCTAGTCTTCATGAATTGGCATTGATGTTCATGATTGATTCAAAACAAAGAGATGTGAATCTTGTTGAAGAGCTTACTAAATCTATAGCTCTTTTAAGGTGCTCAATGGAAATGAAGATTAAGTTTCTCAAATCACTTTAAACCTTCTAACCTTCATAATGTCTTTGGTGTCTATGTTCTATGCTACTTTATTATCATTTTGTTTTAAGTAGTGTTTGTGATGTTTGTTTTTCATGATGTAAAAATGTGGCATGAATAATAATGTACGTGCGTTTTAAGTGATATTAAATGCGTTTTATATCACCAGTTAAATAGATTTTCATATATCAAATGTGTTTTAGTATTTATTGAATGCGGTTTAATATGATTCATACAAAACATCAAATGAAACATGCATTTTTAATACCAAAAGAGACATCCAGGTCTAACACTGTAACATTCAACAATGTAAAGATGCAAAATTAACAAACTTATCAATCTTAAAACTTTCAGCTCATATTATTTACTTGCTTTAGCACCTTCGTGTAAGCATTTTCCATCATCTTTACCAACCTTGATGTATCCTGTAACACCCCAACCGATGGCGGAATCATCGAGGTGCCACGTAGTGACGATTGTTCAAAAGCTCATGGTACTAAAATGTAAATATTATTGAATAATCCAAAATTGTCTTACATGGAAATGGAAATTACATTGTCTAAATGAAATGTAAATATTGAAATAACTGAATTGAAATAAAACACTAAATGTCTCTTGCTAAAGCACTAGATCAAACTGCACCTGAAACATGTACAAAAATAGGTTTGGTCAACATATGAAATGTTGGTGAGCATTCCTAGATTTGATATATATAGTAGGTTAAAAAGTTATACAATTCAAGTGCAAGCTACAGTGTGGATATGTAAACCATGTATCATACAAATGAGCGAAATCAACCCTGTGACTGTATAATGTACTGTATGAACTGTAGTGTACTTATCCAACAAATGGATAATAACTTAACAATGGCCACGGATTCTCCGATGAAAAAGGGGGAGAATCAACCTAGGCGGGTTGTCAATCCAAATAGCGCTATCCAATGTTAAGGTCGGCTTGTACCATGTTAATGATTTCACTAAGTACAAATGTAATCCACATGTATTGTCTAAGCATAAAGCACGTTGTAAGCAATGCACATAGTACTAGAATTGTATTGTAAAAATGTAATCTTGTATTTGAAATTGTAATAGTGTACATGTAACACCCCAAAAATGTATAAAAGCAAAAATGGGTAGGAATACTCACTGTTTACGTAATAGCTTGTAATTGAACTTGGACAACGAAATATGAGTTGGAATTATCCCAAAGAATCAACCTAAAGATTTCGATAATGTGTAAGGGAAATAACTCTAGGATATATGTATTTCTAGGGCTTCGAATTGGGGATAAATGTTTATTTGTTTATTAAACAAACTGTTTATTAAATATAAGAAATTTAATGAATAAATAAACAAAAGTCTTTTTGTAAAATTTTAAGTTGAATATAATCACAACATAAGGTTTTAAGTATGAAAATAATTTTTATAAAATTATTTTATTGAAAATAGAATATTTAATCTAATTATTTCAAATTGTCAAAAATACGACTTTAATATCTAAAAATATTAAAATCAAAGAATTCTTGAATTAAAAATTGTATTTCTGTTCCAAATGAATAGAAATAATTTTGGTACAAAAATATTGTAAAATGAATTTATTATGATTTATTTATGATTAAAACTAACAAAAATTGATTAAAAATATAAAATAAATGATTTTTCTGAAATAAAAATCATTTCTGAAAAGCTTAATGTTATAAAAACTTAGGATAATTTTTGTGGAAATTAATAAGATCGTTTTGATATATTTATAGATTTTAATAAATATAAATGAATAAACTTGTATTATTAATAATATATATTAAATAAATTATTTTTGAAAAACTAAAAATTGGGTAATAAACATTACCATTTGAATTGCATAAAATAAATTTTATAGAATTTATAAAGTTGTTTTGGTATTTTAAATGTATAACCCAAGTTTAGAATATATGTTTAACTCAATAAAGGAAAGGCTTAAAAAAAGAAAAAGAAATGTGTGGTGCTCATGGGATTCGAACCTGAGCGGTTCAGTTTAATGAACAACCACGTAACCAACTGCTCTGTATCAAAGTTTGTTGTCAGATTTGTTTTCGAATACTTTTAAACAAGGTTTCCAATCGTCATCTTCCCCATATAAACCCTAGATAACAAATCCGATCAATCGACTCGTTTCAGGCCTTAATAACCCGATTAGTCAGAGGGATTTTAACCCTTACATGATTTCGCATCAATAGGCATAAGAAAACTTACAATTATGACGGGAAACGAACTGGAAGATGATGGCCGGAAAAGCTCGGATTCCGGCGAGTCTTGAAGGCACGGGTAGAGTGACCTTTCACGAAAAATGAGAGTGGGGGTTGGTTTGGTGTGAAGTTTCTGGTCTGGAACGCGTCCTATTTATACATAACATGACGCGTGTAAAGCTTTTGGTATCTCTTGGGTGTCGCCGGATTTTATGGGTATTACCATTGAATGCTTGTTTGACGGATTAAATACGCGTTGAAGCATGTTGGTCAAGGGCAGAAATCACGCGGCTATTAATCGCGGGTTGAGAAGCAGAAAGGAAAGTGGCCGGATTTTCCGGTCTGTTGACCGATGGTCAAACAGACGCGAAGAAGAAGATGAAGGACGTGAATACGGGGTTAAATATTATTGGGGTTGGGTTTATTCCAGGAAAGAGCCGTAGCTCGGGTGGTTGCGTGTGTGGGTGTGCTCGTGCCTTGCCCGGGTTCGAGACTCGCATGCAGCAGCAGATTTGTTTTTTTATTTTTTTTTAAACAGATACAAAGGGGAGGGGGTTGGAGCTGGGCTTGGGCCAGACTTGGGCTCAGGTAGTGGGCTGGTGTAGTGGGTTTCAAGGCTGGGGCTTGTTAATGGGCTGCTAGTTTGTTTTACATATTATTATTATGTATTATTATTATTGTTTTTATTATTATTATTATTATTATTATTATTACTATTATTATTATTATTATTGTAAGGATAAAACGTGACGTATAAGATAGGAGATGCGAAATAAAAAAAATGTATATTTATATATGTGTAATAATAACAGGATAAAAGTGACGGATGTCACAGCATCCCCTACTTTTAGAAACTTCGTCCCGAAGTCAATAGTAATATAGGGTTATGGATGTTTAGGGTAAAAGTTAAGATAACTGTGGTTTAGAAAATCAGAGTTAAGGTGCGACTTGAATTTATAGTTAACAAATAAACTGTTTCGAATGGCTTGGATGGTAGGTTTGATAGGTGTGAGTTAAGGATTAGGTTCGTCTCGAATAAGAAGGGGAATAAGAATCTAGTAAATCACTTAAATTGCAAGTTCAGGAATCTTAAAATAAATGTACGATTTGATTGACTATAATTGAACCACCAAGTAAACAGAGTTTGTTCCTGGACCGACTTCCAGTCTCACTTTCAAAGCATCATTAGTGTTTGTATACAGGGTGTACCGCAGCTAACCCACCACACCTTTGATACCTTGAAAACGTACCGGATGCCTACCAAAAACTCTAATAGAATTTCACACTACCCTAATGTACCTGTAAATTCATGATTACGTTCCGGACCGGAATCATCAATTTACCTTACATTAGGGTTTTATGTCCTTCTATGATCCCACCGATTGTTGAGCAGGTTCGTTAGCCTCCACCAGCCGTGGAGTAGGTTGTAGGGCCTCTCCCGACTGTTTGAAAGGCATAATGACCTCTACCAATCGTTGAGTATGTTCGATAGCCTCCACCAGTCGTGGAGCAGGTTGTAGGGCCTCTCCCGACTGTTGAAAAAGGCATGATGACTTCTATTAAGTGCAGCAATTATTATTCACATAGATTGCAAATTGATAGCATGTTTATGCAAGCAAGTTTGTAAGTACTACAACCATGTAAGTGTTATCATGAGTATCATGAATAATTAGATGTTCAACGAATAGTCAAATTAAGGGAAAAATCTAGTTTCATGTAATAACCAATGATGTTTTCTTAGAAAAGCTCTGTAAGATCAAGTATCAAGTCTAAACGTTTCAAATAAGTGTAAGTGTACGATTAAAATAAACGTAACCAATATGATAGATTACCAATTTGTGTTCGTACATAATAGTATGCAAGGAAATCTCTAGATGTTATATGCCTATGAGTATGTCATAATTGGGTACAAAATGATAATAAGATCAAGAAAATGAAAACACGAGTATCAAGAATAATTAAATGTCCAGTGAATAGTCAAATTAAGGGAAAATCAAGTTTCATAAACAATGATGTTTTGAGAAAATCTTGTAGAATCAAGTATCAGGTTGTTAGTAGTTTGATTATCATGGGTAACTAGTTCATGTGTGAGAAGGTGAAGGATATGAATTTAGTTCTTGAAAAATCTTGAAGCAGGATCAAGGTTGTGAGAGAATGTGAAGATAGTTGATAAAGAGTTTATTTTATAGTAAGGAGATTATGTAGCAGTGTAAATTTTGAGGTTTGGATCAAAAGTTATAATCAAGTGTATAAGAAATCATGATTGTGGTATATACCAAATATTGTAAAAATTTGAACAAGTTGAAAATGAGTGAATCTAGAGACTAGATATTATTCCAAAAAAAATTATTTTCAAAATTGGTTTTGTACATAAGGCAAAAGTTGTTAAATAGTACAAGCTAAGTAGGCTTTGTATTAGTTTAAAACATTATATAGAAAATCGTTTGTTACGTCAATCAATTGAATTTAAGTTCGAGGAAAATATGTACTTTGTAAAGTTACTAGGTAATACAACTAGTTTTAGAAATTTTTAGTTTGTGCTAAAGTATAAGGTTATAGTTTTTAAAATAAATAACATGTGGAGAAAAGAAATAATATGATTTGGGTAGGGTGTTGAATATTTAAAAAGTGGCTAAGAGGGTAAGGTGAAAATGTGATTGTGAAATCCATAGATGGTTATGAAAGTATGAACTTGTAAGCAATATATGAAAATCGTGAAATACAAAATATTGTATATGAACCGAGAGAGTATTATTGAAAAAGCTTGCATAGAATGCTTGGAGTGCCCTTGTCTAGCTGTAAAGCCCAACAAGAACGTTGACTTTTCAAAGGAGTTTGAACCCAATGGTGATCAAAGAAGACATGCTTTAGCCTATAAGTGGACACTCACTCCAGGAATCCCCAGGTAAGCATAACAGGTCCGTAAATGGATTTATGCGCTATGCTTGCCTATGCCAGAAAACCCAGTGTACAGGCGTCCACCCTTCCAGATTGCACGTGTCCTTATCACACTCATTAAAGTTCAACAACTTTGAAGGAACAAAAGTAAGAGTAGGCATTATGCCTAAGAGTGTCTTCATGAAAGGTATTGTCCCTGTTCCATGATGATGTAGACTTTCCACTCCCTGTAGGACACCATCTCTATGCACCATGATGAAGGATGAGAAGAATGGAGAGAGAGAAGGAGGGAAAGATAGAAGAAGGAAAGTAGAGGGAAATGAGGGGTAAGGTGATTCAGGAAATATAATGCATGAAAGTTGAAGTTAGGTTATAGTCTAGGCCTTTTTATCTAATAACCTAGTTCTCTATAACCATGGCTCTGATACCAATCTGTAACACCCCAACCGATGGCGGAATCATCGAGGTGCCACGTAGTGACGATTGTTCAAAAGCTCATGGTACTAAAATGTAAATATTATTGAATAATCCAAAATTGTCTTACATGGAAATGGAAATTACATTGTCTAAATGAAATGTAAATATTGAAATAACTGAATTGAAATAAAACACTAAATGTCTCTTGCTAAAGCACTAGATCAAACTGCACCTGAAACATGTACAAAAATAGGTTTGGTCAACATATGAAATGTTGGTGAGCATTCCTAGATTTGATATATATAGTAGGTTAAAAAGTTATACAATTCAAGTGCAAGCTACAGTGTGGATATGTAAACCATGTATCATACAAATGAGCGAAATCAACCCTGTGACTGTATAATGTACTGTATGAACTGTAGTGTACTTATCCAACAAATGGATAATAACTTAACAATGGCCACGGATTCTCCGATGAAAAAGGGGGAGAATCAACCTAGGCGGGTTGTCAATCCAAATAGCGCTATCCAATGTTAAGGTCGGCTTGTACCATGTTAATGATTTCACTAAGTACAAATGTAATCCACATGTATTGTCTAAGCATAAAGCACGTTGTAAGCAATGCACATAGTACTAGAATTGTATTGTAAAAATGTAATCTTGTATTTGAAATTGTAATAGTGTACATGTAACACCCCAAAAATGTATAAAAGCAAAAATGGGTAGGAATACTCACTGTTTACGTAATAGCTTGTAATTGAACTTGGACAACGAAATATGAGTTGGAATTATCCCAAAGAATCAACCTAAAGATTTCGATAATGTGTAAGGGAAATAACTCTAGGATATATGTATTTCTAGGGCTTCGAATTGGGGATAAATGTTTATTTGTTTATTAAACAAACTGTTTATTAAATATAAGAAATTTAATGAATAAATAAACAAAAGTCTTTTTGTAAAATTTTAAGTTGAATATAATCACAACATAAGGTTTTAAGTATGAAAATAATTTTTATAAAATTATTTTATTGAAAATAGAATATTTAATCTAATTATTTCAAATTGTCAAAAATACGACTTTAATATCTAAAAATATTAAAATCAAAGAATTCTTGAATTAAAAATTGTATTTCTGTTCCAAATGAATAGAAATAATTTTGGTACAAAAATATTGTAAAATGAATTTATTATGATTTATTTATGATTAAAACTAACAAAAATTGATTAAAAATATAAAATAAATGATTTTTCTGAAATAAAAATCATTTCTGAAAAGCTTAATGTTATAAAAACTTAGGATAATTTTTGTGGAAATTAATAAGATCGTTTTGATATATTTATAGATTTTAATAAATATAAATGAATAAACTTGTATTATTAATAATATATATTAAATAAATTATTTTTGAAAAACTAAAAATTGGGTAATAAACATTACCATTTGAATTGCATAAAATAAATTTTATAGAATTTATAAAGTTGTTTTGGTATTTTAAATGTATAACCCAAGTTTAGAATATATGTTTAACTCAATAAAGGAAAGGCTTAAAAAAAGAAAAAGAAATGTGTGGTGCTCATGGGATTCGAACCTGAGCGGTTCAGTTTAATGAACAACCACGTAACCAACTGCTCTGTATCAAAGTTTGTTGTCAGATTTGTTTTCGAATACTTTTAAACAAGGTTTCCAATCGTCATCTTCCCCATATAAACCCTAGATAACAAATCCGATCAATCGACTCGTTTCAGGCCTTAATAACCCGATTAGTCAGAGGGATTTTAACCCTTACATGATTTCGCATCAATAGGCATAAGAAAACTTACAATTATGACGGGAAACGAACTGGAAGATGATGGCCGGAAAAGCTCGGATTCCGGCGAGTCTTGAAGGCACGGGTAGAGTGACCTTTCACGAAAAATGAGAGTGGGGGTTGGTTTGGTGTGAAGTTTCTGGTCTGGAACGCGTCCTATTTATACATAACATGACGCGTGTAAAGCTTTTGGTATCTCTTGGGTGTCGCCGGATTTTATGGGTATTACCATTGAATGCTTGTTTGACGGATTAAATACGCGTTGAAGCATGTTGGTCAAGGGCAGAAATCACGCGGCTATTAATCGCGGGTTGAGAAGCAGAAAGGAAAGTGGCCGGATTTTCCGGTCTGTTGACCGATGGTCAAACAGACGCGAAGAAGAAGATGAAGGACGTGAATACGGGGTTAAATATTATTGGGGTTGGGTTTATTCCAGGAAAGAGCCGTAGCTCGGGTGGTTGCGTGTGTGGGTGTGCTCGTGCCTTGCCCGGGTTCGAGACTCGCATGCAGCAGCAGATTTGTTTTTTTATTTTTTTTTAAACAGATACAAAGGGGAGGGGGTTGGAGCTGGGCTTGGGCCAGACTTGGGCTCAGGTAGTGGGCTGGTGTAGTGGGTTTCAAGGCTGGGGCTTGTTAATGGGCTGCTAGTTTGTTTTACATATTATTATTATGTATTATTATTATTGTTTTTATTATTATTATTATTATTATTATTATTACTATTATTATTATTATTATTGTAAGGATAAAACGTGACGTATAAGATAGGAGATGCGAAATAAAAAAAATGTATATTTATATATGTGTAATAATAACAGGATAAAAGTGACGGATGTCACATATCCCCTGCAACATTCTCGTCAACCCTATTTGATGTATTGTCTCCAACTATTTCATCAATAACCACTACTAGAAAAATACCCCTATCTTGACACACATTTAATGACACGCGAGAATTCATGACACGCAAAAGCGCGTGTCATTAAAAAATCGTCATCTTTTAAAAAAATTGGTCAAACAATGACACTCTTTTTTGCGTGTCAAGAATCTAATGTCAAAATTTTAAAAAACATGACACTACAAGAATTGAGTGTCATGTTTGGTGTCAAATACTTCACACTTTTCAATTCCCGCGCCCTCTCTCTCTTCCTCTATTATTTGGTCTCATATCTGCTTCTTAAACAACTAAAAAAAACATAACTCGCTGATCAAACCTGCTTCTCGCATTCAAACCTTCTGCGACCCAAACCCTAGATGGCTGCTGCATCATTTCAGTAAGTTAGGGTAGATCATAACCCTGCTGATAAAAAAAAACCCTGCTCATAACCCTGCTCATAACCTTCTGCGATAAAAAAACCCTAGCGTTCATAACCTCGCGTAGACGAAGATGGAAGACAACCTCGCGTCATCATCATTTCAGTAAGTATTTGACATAATTGTAACCCTAGGGTTTGTTATCTGCTGACATTAGTGTTTAATCGAAGGTTTGTTATCTGCTGACATTAGTGTTTAATGAGCAGGAAATACCCTAGGGTTTAGCTCGCGTTCATAATCTCGCCTTCCTCTATCTCGCGTCTGTTGCATCAATCGAAGGTTAGGGTTTATCTTCCTCAATTATTATGGTTTATTGTTGAAATGTGATACTAATCAGCCATCATTTACAATGTCAGACCCACTTCAGTAACAAGCAATCGAACCCTAGCTCCTCACTTCAGCAATCGAACCTAGCTCCTCATTTCAGTAAGTTCAGTCGAACCCTAGCTCGTCACTTGTTGTTTTGTTTGTTGTGTATTGAATGCATATGATAGAAGATACAAAAGAAAAAATAAGCTTTTTAAGATCTTAGTTTTGTTTGTTGTTTTTTAATTATGTGGCTAAAAATCTACTTGTTGGTGTAAAACTGATGAAAATGATAAATATTGTGCATGACAACATCTTAGTTTTGTTTGTTGTTTGTTGTTTTTTAATTATGTGGTCCCTTGTGTCCCCCACATATTAGATTTTGTAAGGTTTTTTTAGTATTTAGAAGTGAAAAGCAATGTTTTATTTTATTATGTATTGTTTTTTAGTTATGTGTTTGACTTCCTATATAAAAGTGCATGTTTCTATTTTACTATTTTATTTATGTTTTATTTATCCTTTATTTATGTTGGTCTAGATCTACTAACAAAAGGTCATGGATAAATCATGGATTTCGTCTCATAGATTATCAAATGAATATGAAGAAGGAGTAAAGGCTTTTTTTAGAGTTTGCACAATCTAATTATCCAAAATCGAATGTTATTCGATGTCCTTGTGTAGATTGTATCAATTTTCGTTACGAGTCAATTGATAATGTGCGTTATCATTTGTTTGCCCGCGGTTTCCACGAAAATTATAAGGTTTGGTCTTTCCACGAAGAATCACTTCCCAACCGTGATTCTAGCTTCCCTAATAAATGTAGACCTGATGACTTTGATCATACAAAGGAAATGCTACATGATGCCTTCACGTATGTAGAGGAAGAACCCGAATCACTAAAATTACTTCTTGAAGAATGTGATAAGCCACTTTACCTAGGGTCAAAGCATAATGCACTTAGTGGATTATTGAAATTCCAACATTTAAAGGGTCAATTTGGCTGGTCCGATGCTAGTTTTGATGCTTTGTTGGGTGTCCTAAAAGATATCTTACCATCCAACAATACAATTCCTAGCTCGATATATGAGGCCAAGAAGTTGCTAAAAGTAGTAGGTCTACAATATGAAAAGATTCATGCATGTGAAAACGATTGTGTTCTATTCTGGAAAGATCACAAGGATGCTTCTAAGTGTCCAACTTGTGGCACATCTCGTTGGAAGAAGAATACAAAAGACGTGCCTTCAAAAGTTTTATGGTACTTTCCTCCAATTCCTAGATTTAAGAGAATGTTTTCCTCACCGGAAATTGCACATGACTTAACTTGGCATGCACAAGGTAGGGCCAATAATGGTAAGCTAACCCATCCTCGCGATTCTCCCTCTTGGAAGCTTGTTGATCACACGTGGAAAGAATTCGGAAAAGAGAATCGAAATCTTAGATTAGCCTTATCGGCTGATGGTATCAATCCTCACAAGTCATTAAGTTCCAAATATAGTTGTTGGCCGGTTATCCTAATAACCTATAATCTACCCTCTCATTTGTGCATGTCAAGAAGATTCATGATGTTGACCTTATTGATATCAGGGCCAAGCCAACCTGGTAACAATATTGATGTCTACTTGGCACCATTGATAGAAGATCTAAAAATCTTGTGGGAAACTGGCGTTGAGACATTTAATGCCTATAAGAAGGAATACTTCAATCTAAGAACATTATTACTCTGGACTATAAATGACTTTCCCGCATATGGTAATCTTTTAGGGTGTGTTACCAAAGGTTATTATGCTTGTCCAATATGTTCAGAGAATACATGTTCACAATGGTTGCCAAAGTCGAAAAAGGTATGTTTTCTCGGGCATAGAAGATTTCTGCCGATTAATCATCCTTTTCGTAAAAGGAAAAAAGATTTCAATAATCTACAAGAGAATGAGGCTATAAAAAACCACTATCAAGTGAAGAACTTTACAATCGTCTGGAGGGGTTTAAGACTATATGGGGTAAGAAAAAAAAGTCAAAGAAGGTAAAGTTAAAGATAAGCAAGTCAAAGAAAAGAAAGTCAAAGATGGAAAAGTCAAAGATGGAAACACCAAAGAAGAAAACATCAAAGAAGGAAAAAGATAGTATTGATGAGAGAGCTAAATTTTGGCATAAAAATCAATTTTTTTTGAACTTGAATATTGGAAGAAGTTGCTTGTTCGTCATCAACTAGATGTTATGCACATAGAAAAAAATGTGTGTGAGAGTGTTTATGGGACATTGTTGAATTTGCCTCACAAGACGAAGGATGGGTTAAATGCACGACAAGATCTTGAGGATTTAGGTATTAAGCCTGAACTACAACCTCAACAAAAAGGGAAACGCCTTTTGCTTCCTCCTGCATGCTACACGTTGAATACCGCGGAGAAACATCTATTTTATAATACATTGTCTAACATAAAAGTACCTGACGGGTATTCTTCCAATTTTAAGAATCTCGTGTCCGATGATGTTTCCAAGATGAATGGTTTGAAGTCTAATGACTGTCATGTACTGATGCAACAACTTCTTCCTTTTGCAATCAAGGGGGTGTTACACGAGAAAGTGAGGAAAACAATCATAAGCTTGTGTCATTTTTTCAATAAGTTGTGTAGTAAAGTTGTCGATGTTAGCACGCTAAGCAAGTTGCAAAGTGACATCGTATTAACTTTGTGTTTGTTAGAGAAGTATTTTCCTCCTTCGTTCTTTGATGTCATGATTCACTTGATGGTGCATTTAGTTAGAGAAGTGAGGTTATGTGGCCCGGTTCATTTTAGGTGGATGTACCCATTTGAGAGATACATGAAAACACTTAAAGGGTATGTACGAAATCATTATCGACCCGAGGGTTGATTGCAGAATGTTATGTGGCAGAGGAAGCCTTAGAATTTTGCTCGGGTTACTTAAAAAACATGAAATCAATTGGCAATCCTTATGAACGTGTTGATGAAACAATCCGCACCGGCAGGCCTTTATCGGGGGCTACAAGGGAGGTTGTGGATGCTCAGTTACGTGACCAAGCTCATCTTTATGTATTAAGAAACAGCGCTGTTGTGGAGCCGTATATAGAGTGAGAATCGCATAAAACTATATACTTTTTGTATTGTATGTAATACATAAAGCTTCTACTAACATCTACAATATATACTTCAGGCAACATATGTTGGAATTGAAGGATCTCAACCCTCGCGCCTCTCGAAATAGTACATGGTTGCAAAACCTAATCCACTTGTTGAGGAGTTTGTTGAGACGGTTGCAGATGCTGTTGGGCACGTACTAAGTTGGCCGAGTGATCTTGTCATTCGTTGATCTGACTTGGTAATAATATTTACTTATTTTAAATACATATATACACAATGTCTAAGTTATTTATATATATTTACAGGAAAAAGCGGTGGCGAAACCAAAGAAAAAACCAACTGACAAAACGAGAAAAGAAATAGAAATTAAGAAACGGCCCAGGAAAGATGATGAGGAAAACAAAAAAGAAGATGAAAAAGAACTTGATGAGGAATACAAAATAGAATATGAAAAAAGAGAAAGCAAGAAACAAATAAAAGGCAAAATGCAAGTTGTTGAGAATGTAGGAAAAAGAAGGATGACTAGAGCACAAAGGAATCAAAGGGTTAGAATGGATACAAGTGGGTCTTTATTGATGGCTGCCCACGTAGTTGATGGACAACTTAAAAATGTGGAGTCTTTGAGACTGCCGTTGGATGAGGATGTATTTGGGCATGAGAGTTTCACGTATGTACATTGGGATGATTTTGAAGCCGTTTTTGCAATGAATGAGCTGAGCGGTGGTGTAATCAGTTCTTATATTATGTAAGTGTTTAAGTTTAGTCTAAATAACCGTTGGTAAAACACATTTTATTTTATGGATTCTGTTTTTGTATGTTTAACAGGTTACTGGATTCGCAAATAAAGAGTGGCCAAAAACGCGATCATGGAATTTGTTTTGCGAACCCGGCTATAATCTCGCCGGCTGACCGCAAACCCAAATCCCAACATAATATTGAGCAAGCAAGTAGAGTGGTTGTAGATCGTTTATTAAACAGAAATGGCAAGGACATCATCTTGTTGCCTTACAACCCCGGGTATGATAGATCTTATCTGATCATCTTAGTGCGTTTTTATTTTAGTGCATTTTCATTTATGATACTGATCTGATCTGATCATCTTAGCGCATTTTCATTTTAGTGCATTTTCATCCGAATCAATAACATAGTTAAAAACTAATGAAAATAAGGGGGTAGTTTGGGTCAAAATCGTCCGCAATAGCAAATGGGTCAAATGCGGCTGCTGTTTATTAATGGTTTTAAATAAGGAAAAAGACCAAACTACCCCCTTAGGGACGATTTTGGCTATTCACTCTTTGTTTTTTGTAGAAACCATTGGGTGTTGGTTGTGCTTGACATGAAAGGAGCCACTTGTTACTATCTTGATTCTATATGCCCGGAGAGTGTCTACGAGCCGTTAAGGCAAATTATTGATACGTAAGTAAATGCCGTATATGATGGCTTTGAAAAAAAATAGTTTATTGGAAGTTACGTTTGAATATGCTTTAAGATATAATTTATTTTTAATAGGGCCACGACTGTGTATAGTGCTCAGACTAGTACCGGCAAGAGGTTTAAACTGAGATGGGTCAACACCAAGGTGAGCACTTAATTATCCTAACTATTTATTTGGACTGATCTGAATATACCGTTTCGCATATAGATGCTCCTAACTATTTATTTAATTGGTACTATCTGTAGGGTGCATTCTTTTTTACTTGCATGAATTATCCATATAATTCTTTTAATGTGCAGTGTCCGTGTCAGCCGGGATCACAGAATGTGGTTATTATGTAATGAAATTCATGAAGGAGATCGTTACGGACGGACTTGGAATATTGGACAATGTAAGTTGATCGAGTCAAATTCTAGTCACTTTTGTTTTCTTGAAACTAAAACCATCGCGAACCCTTAACCTTTCATCTTATTAATTTAATTGTGTCTCAGGTTGGGGGAGGAGTGGAGGCTTACTCGGATGCGGACATTGATTATGTTCGTGAAGAATGGTCGGGTTATGCCTCGACCTTCATTTTCAAGTTATGATCCGTATGTTTAGGCTTAATAATCGACTAATGTAATGTATTGATACAATGTTTTTTGTAACCCTTTGTGGTAGAATTCGACATAATTGTAATGGGTTTTTTGGTGGTATAATATATGCAGCTTTATTATTAAATTTATTGTTTTTGTAATTATAAATAAAAAATAATTCCAGGATATTATTCGTTTTGCAGGAAAAAAATTAGGTAAAAAAACATGACACGCAAAATGACTGTCATAAAGGTGTGTCATAAATTCATGTATGTCATAAATGCTGTAAAAAAATTCATAAATGAGTGTCAAGAATGTTTGTCATTAAAGAGTGTGTCATAAATGCGTGTCAAAAAAGCATGTCATAAAGGAGTGTCATAAACGCGTGTCATTAAAAGATGACACGCGCCTGCATGTCATAAACTTTTCTTGACATGTTCTTCCTTGACACTTTTTTGTGTGTCATAAACACCCTTTTATGACGCGCAATGCGCGTCAAGAAAGGGGTAATTTTCTAGTAGTGAACATTGTCCCCTACAACATTCTCATCAAGTATGTTTGATGTAGCATCTTCAACATTTACACACTGTCAAAAAATAAATACATGCGTTTTAAGTATTAACAAATGCATTTTATGGATAAACAAATGTGGTTTAAGTATAACAAATGCGTTTTATCTGATTAATGAAACTACTGATTACTGTCGATTGATAACTTCTGATGAAGTGTTTGTAACTACTGAAGAAGAAGTTAATAACTACTGCTGAATCAAACCACTGATGGCCTAACTTCTGATGAGCAAACTACTGATGAACATTGATACACATGTGTTTTATGGGTTTACAAATGCGTTTTACTTTTTTTGAACATTGATACACATGCGTTTTACTTTTTCCTAATGAGCAAACCACTGATGGCCTAACTTCTGATGAGCAAACCATTTCATCCATTTCCTCCTGTATATGTAGATACTTAATGTTTTTGTCCATTTTTTTCATCCAAACCTGCAGAAAACATAACATGCGTTTTACTTATTATGCATGTGTTTTACTATATTTTACACTGATTTTTATAAGAAATTTATTATAAACAAATCATCTCATTCATCATAAAATCAATAAAACGCCTTTATTATTTACCACAAACGCACTTACAAATTCTTATTAATCATTAGACTCATTAAAACGCCTTTACAACTTTCATCAAAACATCTAAAACGCATTTATTAATTTCATCAAAAAAAAATCATTAAATCGTGATGTTCATCATTCAAAACATCAAAATGCCTTTACTAATTTCATAAAACAGATCTAAACCATAACTGTATTAGTTCCCTTCGAAGGCTTGTCATGATTCAGTTTGCTTCTCCGTTTTCTTCCTTCACCTGGTTCGTTTTTTTAGGGTTTTAGAATTGACTGGCACAATTGTTTAATTTATTTTCTCATACGATCAAAATGAAAATAACAATATGAACATTTACTTACTTGATTTGCGTTTTGGAGCCCTAATCCTGCTTTGATCGATTGTTATTTCTTTGTTGATGGAATTCTCTGTTTTTTTTTTTTTTTTTTTTGTTACAGAGAGATTGATTTTGTGTGTGTTTTATATGTGTGAATTCACGATTATAGTGTTTGATTATGTAACCGTCCATAAATGAGATGATTTCGGCGCTATTATTAAAAAAATTCAAATTATTATAGTGGCAATTTGTCTAATTTGCCCTCCTCTTGTTAACTGCCATTAAAAACACGCGATTGTAATTAATGTACGATGATCTTGATTAAAACGCAGATGGATAGTCAGGATGGCTTCTTACACTTTGTATTTTAAGAAGGCTTTGTACAATAGCCTTTCTCATATTTCTAAACCTAGAGAGAAATATTTGATATTATCGAGTCCATGTATACCATTAACACTATTATAATTTCTTTTTCATTTATTTAATGTAAACTAGACAATCCGATATTTCAAAAGCCTTGACAAAAAAAAAAAAAAAAAAAAAAAAAGATTATTCAAAATAAAATAAAATAAAACTTCCTATGTTTATAACAATTCGTTTTTTTATTTACGTTTGACCGTTATCTTTAAGGGCTAATATCAATAACGTAATAGGCATAAAAAATTTTAAATAATTTTTCATTTCATTTCTTAAAACTTGTCAAGCTACATTAAAATACAAGGTAAATGGGCAACAAGCTGTGCCGTTACCCCTTTTTAAATTGCAAACCCTAATCTACAAAATACAAACCTCTATCCTCTGGAGATGAACTATTGTTGTAGATAAATCTTTGGACCCTGGTCAAAAACCGAATATCTTCTGGTGCTAAGGAACCAAAGGTATTAAAGGCCACAAGGACAAAAACATGTTGGTTCTCTACACGAGCTTTAGCATTCTTATCCATTCTTTGATTCCGCCTTTCTCGATGCTTGTCAAGCTATAAACTCGTTTTCCCTTAAACCAAACAAAGGAGATACTCCCGTGAGGTCCACACATGCATGTTTCCCCTAGCAAAACGAAAGAAAAGCAGATCCACAGGTCATAGAGTAGATCTCCCTTCCGTAGGGTCCATGAGAAAATTCACGGGGAGCTCCTTCTTGAGAATAGCCCTGTATTCCACTCCGAACATACATTGACCCAAATCCTCAATCGGAATAATGGTCAAAAAGTCATGAGCATGAAGACCCTTTAGAGACTAATATTTCTTCACCAAAAAAAAATCTATATTATCATTTTTATACATATAGACATTATTTTTAATAACTAATTTTATTTGTTTCATCTTTCGCAAAGATGACCAAGTTAAATAATGACTACGTGGTTGAAAAGCATTTTAACAAGATACGCTCTTCTCATGTCGTCTATTTGAACTTGGACCGATTTCATTATTTTGTTCCATATCCGTAGCAATATTTGTACTTGGACCGGTAACATCATCTTTTGGTAATATTCTTTTTAAAAGATTGCTAATAAGAATTGCTTTTAGAGTGTGGTTTCATCTTGTAAGAACGCTAACCAATTGCACATAAACCAAAACCATAATCAATTGCACATAAAGTCATATACCATAATCAATGTAAATCCTAATCAATTGCATATAAACCCAAAATAAATCTGAAATCAAACCTAAAATTGCACTTAAACCACAAACTAATTTTAACCATAATCAATATTAACCCTAATCAATTGCACATAATTCCTCAAAATATAAAATCAATTGCACATTTGCACATACACCCGATTTCCATTACCAAATAGAATTTAGAACATGAAGGTCTGATACTCGCTTACCTGAGCATGGTCGCACTGTCGCAAGGTAAAGAAAGCAGAGAAAGAAGTGCCAAGCAAGGAAGTGGATGGCCGGCCGACTGTGGCTGCAGATGCAAGGCAGGGTTGCCTAATATTTCTTGTTGATTTGTTCTGTTCGATGTTGCTTTTGTTCGTTAATTTTTTTCTAGTGGTGCAAACAAGCCGAGCTTGAACGAGCTCGAACACAAGCATTGCTTAACGTGCTCGAGCCAAGTCGCGAGCCTAAACCAGCCCAGTGTTTATATAAATTTGAATTAATATATTAAATATATATTCATTGATAATGATAATAACTAATATTATAAAATTATAAAAAATAAGAAAATTATATATAATAAATGAGCCAAGCTAAACTTGATCTTTAGGAACAAACCTCGAATCAAGCCAAGCTCAAGCTTTCATAAGTTAAACGAGCTCGAGTTTGGTCAAACTCGCACTCGACTTATTTACACCCCTAGTTTTTTCCTGTGACAACCAGAATATTACCGACATTGATTTTCAACTTATTTATAATATCAAATAATTCATTTAAAACATTTATTGGAGTTTTTTTTTAATTTTATATTTGACCACTTATTTACTTGCATTTCATTTATCCATTTTATCATATATATATATATATATATATATATATATATATATATAGAGAGAGAGAGAGAGAGAGGTATAAGTTCCTGTACAAAGTACATTTTTCGTACAAAGTGTGAGAAGTCCATATAGTCATTGTGTTTTAAAGTTTGGATATAATGTTTTTGATTCCTTTTGCAGTGACTTATATATAAAAGCACCAAACATTACAATTTAAAACACAATCAAATGTATTCTAGACATTAAATTTAAAACACACTGATTACTTTCTTCGTATGGTGTTTTAGATTGCATGTCGAGAATACATTAATTAGTGTTTTAAATTGTTAATGTTTGTGTTTTTCTATATAATACTATGCCAAAGAAACATAAAACATCATGCCTAAAATTTAAAACACAATGCCTATATACACTTCTCACACTTTGTACGAAAAATGCACTTTGTACAGGAACCTCACCCTATATATATATATATATATATATATATAATTTTAATTTTTAAATATTCATAAAATATACTTTTTATAAAATAATTTTTATAAATAAAGTATTATTAGATAATTTAAATTAAATAATGAATTATTTCATTTACATAATTCTATATCTAATTTAGATTAATAATACTTTATTTAGAAAAATGATTTTATAAAAAGTATATTTTGTGAATATTTGAAAATTAAAATTATTCGTCTAAATATATATACATATATAGGGTGAGGTTCTTGTACAAAGACCATATTTTGTGAGAAGTATGAGTAGGATTAAGAATTGATATGTAGGCATTATTTTTGGATTTAGTCGTGATATTTTTTATTGCTTTGTCTAAAAAACATCAAGCATAACAATTAAGAACTCAAAGAAATGTATTCTAGGCTTAAAACATAAAACATCATATCAAGAAAGTTAAACAGTGTGTTTTAGGTGCTAAGTAGTATGTTTTAAGTGTTAAGCGGTTTGTTTTAGCTATGTTTTGATCACTTCCATGGCTATAATATATTCCATTGTGTTTTAAATATTTGTGTTTGGTTTTTTTTTATAGCCATAGCATACCAGTATATCATTCATAAATCAAAAATAAGATGCATATATGTCATATTTTTAACCCTTCTCATACTTGTCACGAAATATAGACTTTGTACATATACATATACATAAAATAAGATGCACATATGTCATATTTTTAACCCTTCTCATACTTGTTAAGAAATATGGACTTTGTACATATACATATACATATACATATGTATATAAACTGATGGTATTTTAATTACAATAATGATCATTATTAATTTATTTTTAATTTGAGTTTATAATTATTCAAAACACTTGAGTTAAATTATTTTAGTTTTATAAAAAAATAAAGTTTTTTTAGTTTACTTAAAGATAGGGGTGAGCATATTTAAGGTCGAACAAAAAAGAACCGTAACCAAACTGATATAAGTCCGAACTCAAACCCAAACCCAAACCAAGTTCCTATATTAGAGTATGTGATTAGTTCCTGTATCTTACCCAAGTCGGATTTTGGGTTGTTTCCGGTTCTTAGGATGTGTTAAAATTGAAAACAAAATGTTGGACAGAGATGACGAGATCATGTAACCAACTGTCGAAATAAAGGGCGCCAATTCTTGGGCCGCCCAATACACCCTACAGTCCTACACACACATACTATACAGATAATTAAAACCCACCTTTGAGAACTAAGACTACAAATCTATAAACAATAGGATTTGTATTTTGTAATGTTTTTGTGAGTCTATCAACAATACATCAAGGCCTTTATATAGGCTTACATATGACTAACTCTAGCTAACATTATGGAGTCAATGGTTGACTAAGTATAATGTACAATATAATACAATGGCTAAAATCATGGAGTCAATGGTTGACTAAGAGACTTGACTTGACTTGACTTGATTTATGTTATGGAGTCAATGGTTGACTAAGAAATTTGACTTGACTGGACTTGACTTGATTTATGTTGTTAATACGCCCCCGCAAGATGGAGGATCCGTTGGAGACTCCAATCTTGGACCGAAAATATAGGAAGGGTGCACGTGCAAGCGATTTGGTGAGCACATCCGCGAGTTGATCCTTGGAGCTGACATGAAGAACTTTGAGTTGCCCGGAGTTGACTTGTTCCCGCACAAAGTGATAGTCCAGAGCGATGTGTTTCATGCGGGAATGGTAAACAGGATTTGCACATACATAAGTAGCTCCAGTGTTGTCACAGTAAAGCGATGGGGTGCTCTTAATTGGGAGCCCGAGTTCACCAAGTAAATTTATAACCCATGAGAGTTCAGCCGCAGCATTAGCAAGTGCTTTGTACTCAGCTTCGGTAGATGATCTAGAGACAGTTTTTTGTCTAGCAGATTTCCAAGAGATGATATTGGACCCAAGATATATGAGATATGCTGTAGTGGACCGTCCCCCATCATTAATACCGCCCCAGTCCGAGTCCGAAAAAGCCTGCAAGTTTAGGTTAGTATTGCATTTCAAGAACAACCCATGATGGACCGTTCCTTTCAAATAGCGGAGTACCCGTTTGAGAGCTTGCCAGTGTGATTTTTTAGGTGAGTGCATAAATTGAGATAATTTATTGACGCCAAAGGAGATGTCGGGACGTGTGAAGGCAAGATACTGCAAAGTGCCTACAAGTTGGCGGTAGGGAGTGGGATCGACTAGGGGAGTGGAGTCAAAGGAAGAAAGAGAGTCGGAAGTGTTTAAAAGAGTGAGAACCTCTTTTGCACCATCAATTTTAAAGGTGGTAAGAATATCTTGAATGTGGCGATGTTGGGAAAGAAATAGACCATAAGGCATAGGAATGACTTCGATTCCTAGAAAATGATGGAGAGGGCCTAAGGGGCTGTTTGGTAGCCTCTGAATGGTCATTAAGAGGCTACATCTGAATGAATCATAATCTCTTAATGGTTAAGATGCAATCTTAAGTATGAATGGTAAGAGGTAACATCTTAATGGTTGCCTCTTAGCCATTCAGACTTAAGGTTACCTCTTAATCATTCAGAGGTTATGAACCATTAAGAGGTAGCCTCTGAATGGTCATTAAGAGGCTACCAAACAGCCCCTAAGTCTTTGATAGAGAATTGGTTGCTTAGGGCTTGAACAAAGGAATCCATAAATGGATTGTGATTGCCGGTGAGGACAATGTCGTCAACATACACAAGGAGGTAGCAAGTGATGTTGTTGAGATTGTATACAAAGAGAGAGGGGTCAGAAATGCAATTTTAAAGCCAAAACGAGTGAGAAAGTTGGTTAGTTCGATGTACCAAGCACGCGGTGCTTGCTTAAGCCCGTAGAGGGATTTTTTGAGTTTGCAAATGTGACGTGGGAATTCTGTATTGGTGAACCCGGGAGGTTGCACCATAAAGACATCTTCGTGAAGAGTCCCATGAAGAAACGCATTATTAACGTCTAGTTGACGTAAAGACCATCCTTTTGAAAGAGCAATAGAGAGAACGGTGCGAATGGTAACGAGTTTAGTAACGGGACTAAATGTTTCATGATAGTCTTTTCCATATTGTTGGTGAAACCCTTTGGCAACTAGACGGGCTTTGTACTTGTCGGTCGTGCCATCGGGTTTGCGTTTGATTCAGAATACCCATTTGCAACCAATGGGAGTTTGGGTTGTGTGAGGGACAAGTTCCCAAGTGTTGTTATGAAGGAGAGCATTATACTAAAGATCCATGGCATGGCGCCAATCCGGATCTTTCAAGGCTTGAGTATAAGTGGATGGTTCAAGAGAAACGGGTAGAGGGTGAATGGTGGTAGAGTTGACAAAGTTGGGGTTGTAATACTTTGAGTTGGGTTTTGGTTGTCGACAAGGTGGTTGAGGGTTATGTGGAGGTGAGTTCGTGGGATCATCGGATGTGTTGGATAAAGAAATTGGTGAGCTGGGGTCGGTGGAGTGGGAAGCAGTTGGGGTAGGGGTAGGGGTGGTGCTATCGGGTGGAGTTGGTGGGCTGGTTGGTGAGGGTGTCTCGGTGGGCTGGGGTGTAGGGCATGTTGTGTGGGAGGTTGGGTTGTTTGGGCCTGTTGTGTGGGAGGGTGGGCTGTGTGCAGGAGGTAAAGAAGGTGGGCCGTGGGTTTGTGGAGTAGGGGTTTGGGCTTCGGGTGATTTGGGTTGTGGAGTAGGGGTTGGATGATGCAAGATGTTTGGGTCTGGAGTGGGTTGGTTAGAAGAGGAGGTTGATTGAGCCGATTGGTATGCGGATAGGAAGGAGTTAAATGACATGTGTTTGGGTTGGGGGTTGGTGGTTTGAGATGAAAAAATATGTGAGATAAATTCAACATGGCGAGAGTGGTATAGTTTGTGACTAGTAGGGTCATAGCATTTGAATGCCGATTTGGAGGATGAGTACCCAAGAAATATGCACTCCGTTGAACGGGAGTGGAGTTTGGAAGTAGCATAGGGTCGTAGCTGTCACACCCTCAAATTTCCACTGCGGGGTTTATACCGCGAGGCGCATGACAAACCAGGATCCCATAGCCATAAGTCACATGAACGACACTAAATGCCCAACCCATTTAGTTCGTTATTGTAAAATCAAGTTTAAAAGTTTCAACCAAACCAATTTAAAGTATAGCGGAAGCGAAATAACAAAACAGTTAAATAAAAGTCTACGCAAAACACCGCGCCCAAAACCATACGTAAGTAGTTAAATATCTAAAAGTAGTTTATGTGTTCATAATCCCAAGACATAATATGATGCATGTCCTATTTGTGCTCCATACCTAGTTACCTTCAAAAGTATGCTAACGTGTATCAACATAAAGTCGGTGAGTTCACAAAGTAAAGTAAATGAGTATGTAAATGCGCTAGCTTCCAAAACCACGTAACCAAAATAAAAGCGTAGGTCCTCTAGACCAAAATGTTTAAGTGATATCAGTTTAAGCGTGTCAGGGGTAGCTAACCCACTCATTGCAACTAAACAGTATTATTGGGACACCTTCATTAGTATAATAATTTGCCTCGATAACTAGTGTCTATCAACAATAGTTCTCAATTGTGGTCAGAAGTTCATGCCCGTGACCCAAGCACCTCAGGCATGAGGTTGTCGCATAACCTAATAGCGCTATCAACTAATACACCGCTCGCCTCCAGCGATTAACCCAATAATGTGCAAGGACTTTTCGAGTGATAGAGTGTTTAGTTCATAAAGGACCAATAAGTTTTAAACTGATCAAAACCCGATCCACACAAGGAATCGTAAAACCCGACCCACACAAAGAGTCATGTCGGACCCACACAAGGAGTCATGGTTGGACCCACACAAGGAGTCATTGCCTGAGTAGTCCCAAACCGGACTAGAAAACGTTTACCAAAATTGTCTCCACCCGAGACGCATGCTTTTGAGAAAAAGTAGTGAAACTCACCTTAGTATGCAAGCAAATAAATCCAAACTCCAAAGTAGGGTGTGCAACCGACTCCATAGTATATGTGTCACTAAGTAAGTATATGTGTAATACCATTACACCATATAACCTGTTTGTCCAAGACGTTTAAATGTTCATAATCGTGTAAGTGACACCTAGTGATTCTACATGCATAAGTAAACCCTACGGACCCGTTGGTGAATATGTTAGTCATCATTAGTTCTACACTTCATATGTGTCTCATATAAGTGCACATTCAAGTACATGTCAAATACATACCACATAGGACTCCAATTAGTCACATAAACACATAATACACAATCTGTGTTTTTAGGACAGATTATGCACCATGAAAACTAATTTATTTAAAATACTTAATCAACGAATTAGACTCCCAAATATTTACTGAATATTCTTTGGGGTTCGTTTGTTAACCCATATTTTTTCTTTGTCTAAAAACTAAACACAAAAATTATGAAAAATCGTACATCACAGACATGTCCAGAAAGTTTCCACAATAGGTCAGGTTAGTAGAAAAATTTCCAAAAATTGTGTATTCATCCAAACGGAATGAATCCACTTGAAAAAGCCAAATTATTCCATTGTTAATCTACTGTAAAAATTTCATAACTTAATTCTTTGTAAAACTCGGGTTATGATGGTTTAAAGTTGACTCAGTTTGTTAATCCGAAAATCTGATATGACCTTTATTCAAAGAAACTTCCAAAAGCTATTCAAACGACGTCCAAATCACTCGATTTTACTCATTATGAAAAGCTAAGAACAGTTATAATATAACCAGGCAAAGAAATCATCAAAATCATCATGTTAAAGTCACGTAACAGACCCTACAAGTAGACCTAAACATTCTGTCCAGATTTTAATCATGCATAAACTCTTATTTAAACGACTCACGTGTGCGTATAATCGATCAACAACAATCAATAATCATCACAAAACATTCATAAGACCTAGCATGATCAGAACCTATCATAACACACGCAAACTCATAAACCCTAATGATCAAAACATCACAAACTTGCGCAACAAGTAACCTATCATATCACTAATCGCATAGGATCATGTTTAACCCGTTAAATCTTTATAAACTTCAAGTTTTAATCTTTATAAAAAGGTTTCTGATCTGGAAAAACTTAGTTATAAGGTTTTTATAACATATTAAGAAGATTAAAGCATAATAGATTAAGGATTATACCGCAAGCTCTTCGAAACAATCAACCGAATGCTCTTGAAGCTTTCCGATCGATGTTCTTGCGCCTTAGCAGGTGTTTAGGGGTTAATATTTCGTAAATAGGGCAGTAGGGGTGATTAGGGTTTGAGTTTAGGAGGTACAAGAGGCTTAAGGTTGCTTAAATACATGTTTAAGGTGGTTTGGTGACATCAGATGCCCGCGCGCGGCCGCTTGAAGCCTGTGAGCGGCCGCTCACAGTGCTTCGGCCCGCGCCGGGTTACCTGCTTCGTCGTACAACGTGTTTTCATCGATGTTTTCGCTATTTTGGACCATAATACGTGTAACCCTATGTGTTAAGACCCCAACCATCTTACCGGTCCACCTATTACGATTTTTATTAACGTATTCGGTTTAAGTTCACGTAATCACATACGGTTTGCACATAGTTTCACAGAGTATCATAGAAGCACGTAATTGCAATCAATCTCAATCAATTAACTCACAATTATTTAACTTCATTGTTCACCAACGTCCGAGGTTCACTAATCATGCATATAGTCTGGTAATTCCCCGAATTACCACTTCATGCAGTTATTAACCTATAACTGTGCAACGTGTGTCCTATCTAGCTAGCCCTAGTTAAGTATAATGCAAGGAATGTAACTAGAGTTTAGTTAAAGTGAGAACCTGAAATTGCGGGGTATCACATCATCCCCAAGTTGAAAAGAATTCCGTCCCGAAATTCAGCAAGTAAACAATAAAGCCAGCTAGAAAAGTATGCGCTTGGTTCCCGGATGTCACATCATCCCCAAGTTGAAAGCAATTTCGCCCCGAAATTCACTTTAAGCGAGCTGCTTTATGTTTGGCGTTCGATCTATGCACAGGTTCAGGTTCAGTAAAGAGGTGTGGATATTTGAGCTGCATCTGATCTCTGCGCTCCCACGTGTATTCCGGTCTAAAACGGGAATTCCACCGTACCTTAACAATAGGTATAGTGCTTTGTCTGAGTTTCTTGACGCCCTGCTCAAGAATCTCCACTGGTTCTTCCACGAACCGTAGCTGGTCGTCCACCTGAATCTCCTCCAGTGGCACTACTAGTGTCGTATCCGATAGGTATTTCTTTAGGTTTGATACGTGGAATACATTGTGCACTCCACTGAGTTCATCAGGCAAGTTTAACTTGTAAGCTACCGGACCAATCCTTTCGACAATCTCGAATGGTACAACGTATCGTGGGTTCAATTTTCCCCGTTTTCCAAAGCGTATCACCCCCTTTCAAGGTGACACCTTTAATAGAACCTTGCCCCAACCTGGAACTCCAAAGGTTTCCTACACTTATCAGCGTAACTTTTCTATCGATCTCGGGCAGCAGCCATCCGGTTCCTGATTTGCACTATCTTCTCAGAAGTTTCGTGCACGAGTTCAGGACCTGTTAGCTGGCTATCCCCAACTTCAATCCAGCAAATGGGAGACCTACACTTGCGTCCATAAAGTGCCTCAAAAGGCGCACACTGTATCGAAGTGTGGTAGCTGTTGTTATACGAGAATTCAATCAAAGGCAAGTGCTTATCCCAACAGTTGCCAAAATCCACCACGCATGCTCGTAGCAGATCTTCCAATGTTTGGATGGTACGTTCACTCTATCCATCCGTCTGTGGGTGATAGGCTGTGCTCATATCTAAGCGAGTTCCCAAAGCGTTTTGGAGAGTAGTCCAAAAATGAGAAGTGAATCGCGCATCGCGATCAGATATAATAGAAGTTGGCACCCCATGCCTAGAGACTACCTCCTTGATGTAGAGATTAGCTAGTTTCTCCAGCGAGTCCGTTTCCTTTATTGCCAGAAAGTGTGCCGATTTGGTTAAACGATCCACGATAACCCAAATCATGTTATGGCCCGTTGGCGTTCTAGGAAGCTTTGTGATAAAATCCATAGAAATCCCGTCCCATTTCCACATAGGGATTTCTGGTTGCTGGAGTAGGCCTTTAGGTTTCTCATATTCAATCTTAACCTTCGCGCAAGTCAAGCACTTACTAACATAAGTGGCTATTTCAGCTTTCATGTTTGGCCACCAGTAAAGAGTTTTAAGATCTTGGTACATCTTGTCCGAACAAGGATGTACTGAATATCGAGAGGTGTGAGCTTCATCGAGCACCAGTTGTCTGAGATCCCCAAAACGTGGTATCCAGACTCGATTCATAAAGTGTCGAAGACCATCTTTCTTTAGTTCCAAGTGCTTATCAGCACCATATAATGTTTCAAGCCCGATGTTTTCTTCTTTCAAGGCCTCGCCCTGGGCTTCACGTATCTTATCAGGAAGTATAGAATGAATGGTAAGTTGTAAGGCTCGCACCCGTTTAGGTTTCGTTTCCTTACGACTGGGGGCATCAGCTACTACGTTAGCTTTCCCTGGATGATACTTGACGGCACAGTCATAATCATTCAGAAGCTCGACCCATCGACGCTGTCGCATGTTGAGCTCCTTTTGATCGAATATGTGTTGGAGGCTCTTGTGGTCAATGAAGATCGTACACTTCGTCCCATAGAGATAATGCCTCCAGATCTTTAGAGCAAAAACCACTGCTCCCAGTTCCAAGTCATGGGTGGTGTAATTCTTCTCATGAACCTTTAATTGACATGTCAAAAAAGGCCCGTGGATGGTTGAAGAAGATGTAACTAAACATATCAATTACATACATGCCAATTATATATAGCCAAATATCGTGAAGCCCCGCTGCAACGCGCGAGTTCCTTCTAGTAATCTTATAAATAATGGTCATGTATTTGGTATCTAAATAATGCGGTAACTCTTCACATACGTAAGTTATATATCTTTCAATGTATATAGCCACTATAAATAGTGGTCCTTTATTTGGTAACTAACTTGTTGTACTAACATGGAGGTCATGGGTTCAATACCCACTAACAACTAACATTGGAAGAAATTTTGCCGTCCAAAAAAAATTGGTATATGAAACATATCAATGAATAAAGTTCTCTTTTTTTTTATTCTTTCTTTCCATACATGATGTCTACAGTCTTCTTCTCATGTTTATATAACTTGTACGTTGGTTGCTACTAGATTGTTATTTTCTAACACGTTATTAGCACGAGTTTTCTTGTTGCTCTTCGTTTTTTTTTCACTTTGAATCCATAGTCTAACCTCGCCTTGTGCCGATATGTTTACAGAACAATGTAAAAATATAACCGTCACATATCTGTTGCTGTTATAGCCACTGGAAGCAAAAGTGACTGGAAATCGTAATCAATCTAATCCATCTCCATTCACAATTCAAGTAATAAATACATACCTTTTTCTTTGTGATGTATATACATAAAATACGAAAGAACAAATTCAGACACATTTACTGATTTGTGTAAATTTTTTCTTCAATTTTAGATTACTTTTTTTTATTCAGACCCACCTTATTTCCCTTGCAAAATTGGTTATGTTGTATTTTTTTAATGATTTTTGTTTGGTAGGATTTAGATAAAAAAAAAAGGTTGTTTTATTATTGCTATCTAATAATCAAGAGTTAATAGCCATTTTCGTCCCTGAGGTTTGGGCCAGTTTGCCACTCCAGTACAAAAGTTTTTTTTTTTGCAATTCCTTCCCTGAGGTTTTGATTTTTTTGCCAAATTCGTCCTTTTCACTAACCCAGTTAAAAAAGGTCGTTAGTGTCAGGGGTATTTTTGTCTTTTTACTTTCAATTTAAAATTTTAATAAAAAATCTTACCCCACCTCACCCCTACCCCATCCCCACCCCCTATATCTCTCTCTATCTCTCCTCTCTCTTTCACTCTCTACTCTCTCTCTCTTTCTTTTTCACTGTCTCTCTCTAGATCTCTGCTACTGCTTCTTCTAATCATATTTGCTTGAAGCCAAGTGCTGGTAATTTCTTTCCACCCTTAGAATTGTTTTTGTCCATACAAAACTTAATCAGGTTGTACGCTTTTTCACTAATAATAATAATAATAATAATAATAATAATAATAATAATAATAATCGAAACTTTTTAGCAAGATTGCTTCATTTCAGCAGTTCATCCCACGTGAATCAGAGGTGAATGGGTTGGTTTTGGTGGTCACGTCAAGGACCAGGTCCGATCAAGGTTCTAGAGTCGGGTCTTGATCGTTGTTTGGGTCTCGGCAGGGGTTAGGTGTCAAGATGATGGTTGTTTGGTGGTGATGACCGGTAGTGGTTTCAACTTGGTTGTGGTGGTCAGGTGTGTCATGGTGGTTTGGTCTGGTCCAGATTTGATTCGGTTCAGGCTTAGTTCGGATCAGATCTGGATTCGGTTCAGGTTTGATGCGGGTTTGGTTCGATCTAGATATTCGAAAGCAAGAAAGTGCCACCGTGCCTTCTTCAACCCTCGACGGTGAAGAACAGGGGAAGAAGGCCCAAAAAGAGGATTCTCTTTAAGAGGCTGAAAAGACAATCTACCCAAAAAACCAGCAACACACTTGCCTTCTTCAACCCTCAACAAATTCTGATGCTTAGGACAATCATTAACAAGCATGATGACAAGAAACATGGAAACATTGGCAACAACAATCATGGGAACAAGCCAGGAAGTCCATTGGGTGTCTGATGATGATTCAGTGTAGTAAGGAGAAGACGATGTATAATAAGTGGAAGATGGTTGTGGTGGTCTGTTGTTCTTGTTGTTCCAGGTTGCTCTGTTTTGAAGATCTGTGTTGGTACCCATGTATCAAGATTGGATTTTGATTGGTGGGCTTGAATCTTTTTGGTATATTGGATGTGGGTTTGGTGTGTATTTGTAGAGATGATTGTTGGTGGTGTTTGGGAGAGAAGACTATGGGTTTTTTTTTTTATTAAAATAATTATAGGGTATCAAATGACAAAATTGTCCTTCATTAAAGTGGCAAAAAGACAACCATACCCCTGACCTTAACAAGATTTTTTAACTGGGTTAGTGAAAAGGACGAATTTGGCAAAAAAATTCAAACCTCGGGGAAGGAATTGCAAAAAAAAAAACTTTTGTACTGGAGTGGCAAACTGGCCCAAACCTCAGGGACGAAAATGGCTATTAACTCAATAATCAATCAAAATTTTAGTAGCATAATTTGTTCCCATGATTGGTTGCTAATCATAATTTGAGTACAGAAGGTGATGGGGTGGGGGTTGTTTGGTTATGTAAGTATTGCAAACGGAGGCCAACGATTTTAATGGTCTGTCGTTTCTCTTTTATTGTTAATCTCAAATACTATTATTATTCTTTAAAAGCCTATTGTTTTTCACTCAAATTGAATGAATTAGTGATTGAGATTTTATTAAAAAAAATTGAATTCTGATCTGGTTCATCCGGAGCTTGAAATGTTTTGATTTTTTTTTTATTTAGAAGGTAGAGATAAATAAAGATGTGGAAATATTTATTAATATTGTTGGTAAAATGGAGGGGATAATAGTTAATAAGGTCATATTCAATGTGAGATGGCTCAAGTTACAAGGTGGAAATCTATAACTTTTTTTTTAGATTTTTAGTTTGGTATTATGTATAATATTCTAGCCCTAACATGTACATGATTTTCAATTCGGTAATATTTTCAATTCTTGTTTTTTTTTCTTGGTCCGGAGACGCATTATACAACTATATTGATTTGATTGTATATGCCAATTGTAGAGGCATAATGTAAATGCATTAATACATATTGGTTATAAATGCAAAGAATATGTGGTGGTTAAATCTTGGGTAATAACTCGTTTTTCACAAATGGGTTAAATAGATATTTATTTAATAACTAAAAACCACTTTAACTTGTTTGTTTTATTAAAAGTTAAAAATAAAGTTTTATAAAACATATAAAAACAATATTTACCAATAATGACAATATGATATTTACCAATAATGACAACATTGCATAATTTTTTGTCGTCTTCTCAACCAAGTTAGTAGTTTGTTAACTAATTAATAGTTTGTTTATATTTATTTTCTATAAGTCCAAGAACCATCTTAAAAATAATATCCATTAACAATATATTTACTAGATCTACCACACCTTTAAAATCAAATACTACACAATATATCATGAGAGAATCGATAAACTAACAGTAACGAGTATCGCGCGATAAATTGTCTCCCTGCAGCAACGCACGGGTTCTCCACTAGTAAAATATTAAAGAGTTAATAGCCATTTTCGTCCCTGAGGTTTGGGCCAGTTTGCCACTCCAGTACAAAAGTTTATTTTTTTGCAATTCCTTCCCTGAGGTTTGGATTTTGTTGCCAAATTCATCCTTTTCACTAACCCAGTTAAAAAAGATCGTTAGTGTCAGGGGTATTTTTGTCTTTTTACCTATAATTTAAAATTTTAATAAAAAATCTTACCCCACTCCCACCCCTATATCTCTTTGTCCCTTTCATTCACACACACACTCTCTCTCTCTCTCTCTCTCTCTTTCACTCTCTCACTCTCTCTCTCTCTCTCTCTCTCTCTCTCTCTCTTTCACTCTCTCTCTTTATTATTTAACCCTTAAAATAAAACGTATGGTTGTTCAAGTCTCAAGTGTGCAGAATTCGCAACTCATTTCCCCTTCACAACCTCCTTCCTAATCTCTCTCTCTCTCTCTCTCTCTCTCTCTCTCTGTTAATTCCACTGTCGATACAATGAGTATCTAACTCCACTTTCTATGTCGCAACCCTCCAACAACAACCGCAAGCGTTCATCTACAGCCTCCTCCTCTTCCTACACATCACCACCACCATCATCATCCACCACCACCAGTAGCGGCCCCCACTTCTCGCTAATGAAGAAGGCCAAATCCCAAGCCGTTTCCTTCTCTCTTGACAACAAAAACGGCTTCCCATTAGATAACAATAATAATAATAATAATAATAATAATAATAATAATAATAATAATAATAATTCAGCTTCACAAGACCCCTCTTCCATGATCGTAGATCCGACTGAAAACGACGCCGTACGCTCCTCCTCTGCTGGTGGCTTTACTGCCAATTTGGGTCGGAAAAAAGCTACCCCTCCTCAACCAGCTAAGAAGCTTGTGATTAAGCTGCTTAAAGGTCTAAAAATTTAATCTTTTACCTAACCCTTTTTGTTATTTTTATTTTTTTATCATTTCTATATGTTTCTGCAATTGGTTCTCATGGGTTTTTGTTTTGGATTGTGGAGATAGGGTTTTGGATGTATGGACTGATTATTATTGATTTATGCTGAATTTAGGTTGCTGAATTTAGGAGACGGTGCAGAGGGTGGGAGACGGGGGTGGTGCTGAAGGAAGACGATGCAGAGGGGTGCAGAGGGAAGACGAAGACGATGGTGATTATCGTGGTTGTTGATGGTGGTGGCCGACGGTGGTTTCTGGTTCAGATCTGGTTGTGGAGAGAGAGAGAGAGAGAGAGAGAGAGAGAGAGGGGGTGGGGGTAAGGGAAGACTGATGGTTTTCTTTTTTAATTAAAATAATTATAGGGTATCAAATGACAAAATTGTCCTTCATTAAAGTGGCAAAAAGACAAAAATACCCCTGACACTAACGACCTTTTTTAACTGGGTTAGTGAAAAGGACGAATTTGGCAACAAAATCCAAACCTCAGGGAAGGAATTGCAAAAAAATAAACTTTTATACTGGAGTGGCAAACTGGTCTAAACCTCAGGGACGAAAATGGCTATTAACTCAATATTAAAACAAATACTTACAAAATGCACTCCCAAACTTTAATTCTTTGATCTTGAGCCTTTCTTCATTTCAAATCCCACCAAAATCACCTTTTGCTTCTTAAAATTGGGAAAAAAAAAAAATCTGGTCTCCATGTATGCGGCTGTTGTCGACGTAGGATATTAAAAGTATGGAAATCGCTCCTAGGCCAAGGAAACATGCTACTGGCTGGCGCATCTATGCCTGAACTCTTCGGCCCAAGAAGGTGAACAGGGCACAACCCACTTGAGTGGAAAATGAAATCAGGTGTTGGGTCAGTAAGGGTCATCTGGGCTTGCGCTGCATTTGGGCCAGTGTACCCTGTCTGTCTTTCTTTCAAATCACGCTGCTACTTTCATTCCTTTTTTTTTTTAATTCTAACTCACGAGACATCATGTCTTTTTATTGCTTAATTCTTTTTTTAATGGAAGCGACGAAATACCAAACTCTCAGGAATCGCTACCATCAACACCCTCCACCGTCGATAATGGTACCATCTATTAGAGATGCACCAAATTCTCAATGTTATTAATTGTATATTTTGAATATGTATTTCAAGTCAAAGTCCAAGTCATAGTCATGGTCATAGTCAAAGTGTTTTATTACTATTAATTATAGGCTAGATTATGTGTTTTCTTCATTGTATATATATATATCTTGTATGAATTATAAATAAAATGTGGTTGATCATTCTCTTATATGGTATCAGAGCATTATCTCTAACGAAAAAGCTCTTGATCCTATCAACATGGGAACCGTCGCCCATCACCCCTAAATTTCTTTTCAGGCTACTGTGATCCACTGATCCTTACCATGTCTGCCTAAAGCTCCCTTTCTTCAACTATTCCATGATCACCACCACTCTAAAAATCTTCAAAACACCTCCTACCATTTTTATCACCTTTTCAACATCTCCAAAACTTACATCTACCAACATCTTCAAAACTCTATAATCTCACCCCCTCAGCAACATCAACCTACCTAACTATTACACTTTGTTAATCCTTCAAAGTTCAAGTGTAACTTATTCTCCTTCTACCTGGTTTTGCAAAACCTAAAAATCTAAAATCCTTTTTGTGCCACAACTTTTATGTTCCAGACAAACTATACCTCTAATCTTCTATCACCTATTCTGTTTACCCTCTGATGATTTTTCTTTATTTCTCCTTTTATGGCTTTTAACCATCTCTATTTCATCCATATAAGAGATGCACCAAATTCTCTTCACCTGCAATAAAAAAAAACAATGTATTTTCTCTTGATTCATCTGGTTAATCAAGTTCATCTTTCTTTACATCTTCAACGTCATCAACTTCTTCTCTTACTCAAACAATGACACCATCTACTTCTATACAAGATTGGACTTATTCCAAGACCGTCCATCTTGCGGGGGCATATTAGAGATGCACCAAATTCTCAATGTTATTAATTGTATATTTTGAATATGTATTTCAAGTCAAAGTCCAAGTCATAGTCATAGTCATGGTCATAGTCAAAATGTTTTATTACTATTAATTATAGGCTAGATTATGTGTTTTCTTCATTGTATATATATCTTGTATGAATTATAAATAAAATGTGGTTGATCATTCTCTTATACCATCAACACCACGTCATCAGAACCACGGCAACTAACATCATCCACGATGCACACCATTCACCATCAACCATCCACAAACAACTCTTAAGGTTGTCGACAGGTATGGAGATAGAGAGACATGTTATGGAGAGAATGAGAAGGGAGCTAATAAGGCTATGGGTGTGGTCACCCTTCCCCCTTCCTTCCCCCTTGTCCACGTCAGCGCCATGTCATTTCCCCCTTCCCCTCCCCCTTCTAGGGGAAATGGTTCCCCCTTCTTCCCTCTTCCCCTTTCCTTGTTATAATATTTTTTTACACAGAAAAAGACAAAAATGTATACATATAATATTAATACACTTGATCGGTGCCATCGGGGGATATCCACCGAGTTCACCGAGATTGGAGCGGGGGGGGGGGGGGACGGTGTGCACCTTCGGGAAAGTCAGCCAGCTCAGCTCCCCGAGCATTCTTGCCGACCCACACCCCTAAGGCTAAGAGAGGCAGCGATAAGATTTAAAGAGAGAGAAAATGAGGGGTTATAGAGATAGAACACATGGACTGCCAGAATAGGGCGGGTTAACACATGGGCAACATATTCCAAACCTTAACGGCAGAGCTCAACTACAAAAATTAATAGATAGGATAATTCTTTTATTTATTATCACTATGTCCTTTGCCTTAAAAATTGATAAGATTTGTACTTTATATTTTCAAATCATGCATGGTTTGTCCTTTGGCCCTAGCCTAGTTAACAGAATGATCTACCCTCATGTGATCATCACATGATCTCATTTAACGTTTAAAGTTAATCAGTTAGGGCCAAAGGACAAACTATGCAGGATTTTTAAAATAGAGTATAAAACTCGCCAATTTTGAAGTTAAAGAACATGTGTTGAAATTTAGTATAAGTATAAATGACAAAAGTTGTAATTTAGTCTAATTATAGATATCTCAAAAACACATGAAAAGATGGTTTTTTAGATAATAATTTTAGCTTTAGATATTTACAAACCTCGAATTAGTCTTTTGACACCCTAGCATCTATACAACTTGTATAGTCTCGTATAGACACATATGAGTCGTATAGACTCTCGTAAAATTTCTTACGACTCGTATACGAGACTCGTGTAGACTCCTTTGAGTCATATAGAGTCTCGTATAGACTCATACAACTCGTATACGTAACATAAAGACAGAGGCGTCCTCGAGAACGTGCGTGCCCTATCCGAGCCGTTAAAAAATATGCCCATTACTCTTTAAAAAAATAAACAATTTAACTAAATGTTACGAGAATCAATAGTATAGCAATAAACATAACAATTGCAAAATAATAGTATTAGGGGGCATGGGACACCTTCGGCTAAGGCCATGGGGCTTAAGTAGCCTCACAGCTACACCGCCCCGGGTAACGAGGCTTGCACTTTGGGCTTCAAAAATCGGTTTAGGCAACCCGAAGAGAGAAGCAAAATAAGCCGAAGAAAGAGAAGAAACGGTGGGGGTTTTTGGTGTGGACCATTTCATGGGGTGTGTGTGATTGGTAGGTATGGTAAAATGGTGGGGTCATTGGTTTCAGGCTACTTTGGGTTTGGCGTTTCCGGTGTTTAGGCTACTTTAGGCTAGTTTGAAGTTAAAATGACGTGGCACTGTGTGACTGGTGGGCATGGGGCTACACGGGGCTTGTGCCCCTTCCCCCCTTAGAATGAGTGAAATTACATACCGTAGTAGACTAGTATCTAACCGACGATTTGTTAAGTTCTCTTGATATTCTTGCTAGCAAATTGGTGGACCAATTCTTCGCACTTTATACAATCTATGATTTCGTTCTTGCTAACTATCATCGCTAACCCGCTAAATCTTTTTTAGGACATTGTGGATCGTAAGTATGATTTCAACAACTCTTAATAGAAAAAAATGTTTTTTTTTTAATTTGGTAGGTTAAAAAGGTAATGAGCTTATAATGTAATGGGCTTTGAGTTAATAATATTTAGGTTTTATATTGATCATTATTAGGCCCAACGTTTAAGTGTTTAATGAGTTTTCTATTTTAAAAATACACACATATATATAGGAATTTTTATAAAAGAAATTGTGCTCCCGATAAAAATGGGCCCAAGACGGATGACCTCCCCAACTTGGGCCAAAGCCCCCTATGCATAAAGACACCGACATGATGATGACAACTTTGTGTTAGGTGAGTACGCCATGCTTATTTGCCTCGGATGATCCACATCTCAGCGTCAAGTGTCGATGAGTACATTCAACTAACTATGTGAGGTGTTCTAGAGGGTGTCAAAATGACAAAATATCCGTTTGGGTGTACCATCATTAGCTCCCTAAACTGTAATATCTTAATGTTCACTAATAGCATGAAAAAAAAAATCCTAAAAGAAAGAAAATTTTAACCTCGAAGTTAAAGACAAATCTTATTTGTATGTATATCTCTATCTATCATATCTATCATAAAGGGCTTTTGGCCTAGTGGTATTGTGGTGTAAGATAAGCATTGACGAGTCTTCCTACCGGCCAAACGAGTCCCTGGCCCGCCCAACTATTTCGCTTCGTGTGTAAATCTTACTGAAAATTTTCAAATAATTTTATATGTACTAAGTCCAGCCATGCCAGGTTTTTCATTTAAGATCTACCATTGTTAAGATAAGCCTTTGTTTTTCCATGTGGTGAGGATTTAAATCCTGTTGGTGATAAAATATTTAACCTTAAAAAAATATCTATGAAGAAACACCAATCCAAATAATACTTGAAAATATAAAGGAGAAATGAAGAGATTTTATTAATGCTTGCGTGACAATTACAACGAGTATCAGTGAACAATATTTCGACCAATCTTTCTTACAAACTAAAGCTATTGCTATGTGTGTGTGTGTGTGTGTGTGTGTTTGTATATGAGAATGATTGACCCTTCTTTCTTTGGAAGAAGGGGTATTTATAGTGATTGTGGGCTGGACCTTCGAGTTGGTAATGATTGACAGCTCATTCACGCGCGCCCCACAGGGGAGGCTGTTGAGGGAATTTGCGTTGTCCTTATCTGATTGGCCGACTGTCCTTTTCACTCGTCATTTCTGTCCTTGCTAATGGCAAGAGATCATGGAGCAGGGAATGCGTGCCTCTGATTGGCTGAATGTCTATTTCATTCTCTCTATGCAGCTATCACGTACAAGATTGCACGCGGGTCCCATAGAAGCTTCCACTGATTGTTCTTTTAAGACTTACGTGTGAGAGAAGCCTTGCGCAGGTCCTACGTGTGCATGTATACGCTTCCTGGTACATATGTCTTCAATCTATCTATATAAAAGACGACACCAAAAGCCAAACAATGATGAAAATGAGGACCCATTCACCCACGTCGACTTATATATTATCATGAATAAAGTGACCGTTACTAGTTGTAATTTAGAACTATATGATCATTGTCGGTAGCAATCTCAAAAGTTACAAAACGCGTTACTTCACGACACGACCAATCTATTTGATTTAAGAACATAACTAAGAAAAGGCACCCAAAAAACGAGTACTTTTCTTAGCAAAAACAAAAGCAAAAGTAGGGGGGGCTCATTGGGTCGAGTCTTTTGCAAAATAAATAGAAGGTTATTATTACAAGCTATTATTTTGAAAATTCAAATTACTTTATAAACTATGTTATTATATAATTAATTTTTTTTATTTTTTTAATTAATTGTATGTATTTTAAAAGAAATTAAAATATAATGGGTAAAAATATGTATACAAGTTAACCTACTCCGGTCCGTTTAGTACCTTATCCAAATTCTTTGATTTATTTAGACTTAATTACAGCTATAGTTCTTGTGTGATTTCATTTTATATTATAACTGGTCATGTGCTCACGCGTTACGGCGAGAAACAACATTCAGTTAACATAACATGTGCATTGTGTGTTGTATTTTAAACAATTACAGTGTAAAACTTAAATTTAAGAGGTCAATAAGAAATGTATTATAATATAATATAGATGATTTCGGTTAATTTTTGTTAGTTTTCGTTTTCGTTTCGGTTATTACTTAACCATAACATATCATTTTTAAATTAAAAAAACTATAGCAATACTATACTCAAATTAAAGAGAAAAAAAATGTTCGTTTATAAGGTGTAATAATATTAGGAAAATATTAAAGTATAAAAAACTTATGGACGTTTAAAAATCGTAGGGGTATTTGGTTAAAATAAGGGTGAAAGTGTAATTTTATTTAAATAAAAAAAAATTGAGTAAAGTTGAGGAGAAAAATATGTAAGTATTGTATAAAAGACATATTTCCTTCAAAAGGTAGTTAACATATGTACTGTATGTTGTACTCTAAGGAATTATGTTTGTAAAACTTAAATTTTAAAATATTTGTTTGCTCTATTGACAAACTAGTAACTATTTATATAACTTACTAAAAATTAAGTCGAAGTAAGACACATTAGAACTATGATGAAAGCTACTGATTAAAATTTTAATACCTTTGGAAAACTTGAAGAACAACAAGAAGTATCAAGTTCCCCAACGTACATAAAGATTATGGTATTATTACATAGATATCAACCGGGACAGTTATGCTTCATGATCACGCTTTTAGTTAAACTATATTCTACAGAACGAGGTGCTTATATTCAAAATTATCATCACATGTAATGTCATGTCGGTTGTGCTAGATTGTTTGTGCAAAACTCCTATGTTTAATTAAGGATTGACTTATGAGGGAGTTTGATAGAGATAAAATTGATCAACAATGAAGAAAACCATTCAGAAACAATGATCTTGATTGATCTATGTTCTAAATATTGTAATCTATCATCTATTATCTATTAATATATATAAAAGAATTGATAGTTGCTGACGTGACGTGCAATGGTAGCCTCAACCTCTTCATGAAAGTGTCACGTGGCTTAATAATTGAAAGATTTTAATGTTTTTGAATTGTTTGTTATTTTATTTATAAAAAAAAAAAAGAAATAGATAAAACCCTATTCTTATCTCACGCCTCCTAAAAACCAAACTCTAAAAGTTTTCTCCTATGCATCTCCATCTTTCTCAGGCAGCTCTCCTGCCAAACTTGAAAAGTTCGACGTCTCCAAACTAGGTGCGTCAGTGCTTTCCAATCAAGTTACTTCTCTGTGTTTAAGAAATTTGGACCTTTATCAAAATTCGATTTTGATCTAAAAAATCGTAAAACATTATTAATTACCATCCTCAATCATCAACAACATCCACTTAGACCGTCTCCAACGCAGTAACTGCCCGTCCTCCCTTGCCCGGTGCCAACTCAACCTGCCCGTCCATCCTCCCGCTCCTCTGCAACGGGCGCCGAAGCCAGGGCCCACCTCTCCCTCTCACAATCCTCGTCTCTCTCCTCCAAGGGCGTGCCCTTGCCGACGGGCGGCTGCCGTCTCTCTCTCTTCCACCTCACTGTCCACGTCGGAAAAGTGGCTACGGGCGTCGGATTTACAGGCGCATTGAAGACAGCCTTATGCCAATCATGATCGTCCAGCAAGCTTTTTGTTTTCCAATCAGGTTGCTTCTCTATCCCATATAATTCTTTCATATAATTTTCAATTTTTTTTAATTCAAGAATCATGTGGATGCAGTATTAATGATTGATGATGAAGTAATAATGAATTGGTTTCTATTGTCTTATTTAACGTTTTTATTGATTGATAAAGTCTTCAAGAATTAAGCTTGATTTTTTTTCCCTCGCTTTATGGTACTATTTCCTAATTTTTGTTTTGGGTATGTTTTGAGAATATAGATGGTTCACTTATTTGAATTCTGATTTCAAGAAAGGAAGTTGGTCCTAAGAGGAAGACATGCTTCTATGTGAATCAACATATCTTTTTTTTTCCTTTAAATTTGTAATTCTATTAACCATGAAATTATTGTATTCATTATTATTATCGTTTTAAACTAGCCATGAGATACACCGATATAAGAAGATGGTTTGCAGGCTCAAAAGATTTTTTGCAACATGTGGACTGAAATAGCGAAAGTGGTTTCAGGCCTGTAAATAATCTTCTACTCTTGTATTTGATTACCAATTTTTTTTTTTTTTTTTTTTTTTACACAAAACAAGAATAAAAATGAATAAATTCTCATGTTTATATAGGACAGATAATGCGGTTAAGAATCGGTTCTCCACTTTGTGTAAGAAGAGAGAAAATAGTGAAGTGTTGGAATACGAAATGGCTAGAGGTATCGTCTAAAGTATTACAAAAAAGAAGCTCTCTTGGCTATTTCAATGGCATAGAAGGTATTTGATAATATAGAATGTTAAGTAAGAAAGGGGAATTGGATTTTAATAACCTAAACTATCTGAAATTGGCCACTGGTACCCTAAAATAAAAAATTGGCCATATATAACCTAAACTATTAACATGTTGAAATTTAGCACCCAACTAACTGACGGCGTTAGTGGGCTTGCTGATGTGGCAAGAATTGCTGACGTGGCACGATGGTGGGGCCCTCATTTAAACCAGTCACATGCTGATGTGTTAATATCCATTGAAACAAAAATCCTAACATAAAAAAATAAATCCACATCATCATCTTCATCTTCATAAACACACACATCATCATCATCATCATCTTTATAAACACACAAAACCAGATCATCATCTTCATCATAATGTCCTTTCATGCTCAAGGAACTTCAAAACACACCTGTTGCTTGCTGGCTCTTTTATCTTCCTCCTCCAATAACATTAATAATACTCAAGATTATTATAATGATGTCCGATTACGCTTTCCAGATATCACCTTTTTCCGGCCGTTTGGAGGTATACCCTATTATTATTATTACCTCTGCTGCTACCCATACATATTTGGCACTTTGTTTGCAATATCATAGGTTAATTGACAAACTCAAGATATATTCAACTTAACCTTAATCAACATAGAAAGTTATTACACAATTGTTTTGGTTAACTGACAAACTCACGATATTTGTAACAAAATTGGATATTGCAATATCATAGGTTATTATTACCTTTGCTACCCATGCTTATTCCTCGAAGTCCTCGTTCCAGATCTACAAACTTTCCACCATCTTCTTCGTTCCAGATCTACAAACGATCCACCATCTTCTCTGATGCTAAAGAAAACAGATCCGTGTTTGTATAAAGAGAGAGCTACGATGTTGGCGGTTGTAGAGAGAGTAATGTGATTGATTTTATGATGATGATGATGATGTGGGTTCTTATCAAATGCAGATCTTTTTTTTTTTTATGATGATGATGAAGAAGCTGATGTGGTAAATATATCAATTTTTTAATGAGGGGCCCACCATCGTGCCACGTCAGCAATTCTTGCCACATTAGCAAGCCCACTAACGCCGTCAGTTAGTTGGGTGCTAGATTCCAACATGTTAATAGTTTAGGTTATATATGGCCAATTTTTTAGTTTGAGGTGTCAGTGGCCAACTTCAAATAGTTCAGGTTATTAAAATCCAATTCCCCAGTAAGAAATGTTAGATGTAAACGAATCAATGTTACTTTTGATGGATTACAAACCTTATGATGCTTATCATTATTTAGTGGCCTAATTCTTTGTATCACCTTTAGGCCTATGAATGTGTAGGAAAAACAGCAATTTTGAACTTTCTCAATGCTAACTACTATTAATGTTTCTATCATTTTTAATTAATGATTCTTTAATGTATATTATGGTGGTAAGTTCCATAACTTCTTTCCATTCTGTTTATGGTTACCGTTAAGTAAAACAATATTAGGATTATGGTGTTAGCATTGGATTTATAGATTGTTTTAGGTTAGGTATTGAATATTGATATTAGAGTTATGTATTTTTTTTAGCCTTTATGACATGTATTAATATTAGAGTTATACATTGTTTTAGGTTATGTATTGAATATTGATATTAGAGTTATGCATTTTTTAGCATTTATAATAGTTATTAATATTAGAGTTATACATTCTTTTAGGTTAGGTATCAATATTAGTATTGTGAGACTTGGTACATAGATGTGATGAGTTTTTTAATGGTTACAACTTCCAACTTGAGTGATTGTTTAGTTAATTAGGTTAGAAATTATAGGAGTCATTAGAATGTGAGAGATTAGAGAGATGTGATGAGTTTTTGACTCTAATGAGAGATTAGAGAGATGTGATAAGTTTTTGAATAGTTGCAGTTTACATAAGTGATTGTTTAGATGATTATTGATTAGGTTTTAGGTTAAGGAATATGGGTTATTACTGATTAGAATACTATGGAAATGCAATGATTGAGAGATTTTGTGATGAGTTAACTTGAGGCATTTACAATAGGTTATCACATCATATTAGATTTTTCAATCCCGGGACCCTCTCTGTGTAATCAGCTAGTAACATTTTTATAATAAAAAAAGTATTTATGGGTTTAACAATTGGGTTTAACGTAAGGTCACTAAACAAATCTTCTAAATTGTTGACGGTATCTCACATATCTTGGTAACATTTGTTTTCATGAAATTTCAATTAAAAAACTATTGTTTTTTTAAGAGTATTTTCTTCATTTAACTAAACTTGCTAAATTACATCAAAATAGTAGGTAGACGATCAACAAGCTGCACCGCCATCCATTTTTGAATTACGAACCATAATCTACTGAATAAAAACCCCTGCCCCTTAGGGAAAAACTATTGTCGTGGATAACCTGTTGGACCCTGTTCAAAAAACGAATCCCAAGAATTAAAAGAAAGAGGAAGAAAAACATCTAAATTGTCTGTTAATAGATTACATGCGTGTAACGAGAAGAAATTGAACTTTTATAATACCGTAGCCTTTATAATGGTACAGAGAAGATGATAATTGAATTGATGATATACATTGCTGAATGGAGTACAAATATATACACGGTTTACAACTAAGATCAAGGCACAAATCAAGAGTCATTAATTACATAATATGCTGTAAAATGGTAAAGATTAATTTGGGTGTTTGACCAGATCTTGAGGCTGATTTGGTGGAGTAATATGGTCCGTAATACGCCCCCGCAAGATGGAGGATCCATTGGAGACTCCGATCTTGGAGCGAAATCTAAGAAAAGGTTGTCGAGGCAGCGGCTTGGTGAGTACATCTGCAAGCTGATCAGCAGAGTTGATATGAAGTACCTTGAGCAGACCAGTTGAGACTCGTTCACGGACAAAATGATAATCCAGTGCTACATGTTTCATGCGGGAGTGGTAGATAGGATTAGCACATAGGTATGTCGCCCCCGTGTTGTCGCAGAATAAAGTGGGAGTACGAGTTGTCTGAATGCCAAGTTCTTGAAGTAGATTTTGTACCCAGATTAATTCTGCAGTCGCATTGGCGAGTGCCTTGTATTCCGCCTCTGTTGACGACCTGGAGACCGATTTTTGCCGGCACGACCGCCATGATATAATGTTCGTTCCCAAGTATATGAGATATGCAGTTGTTGAGCGTCCCCCATCCAAAATTCCTCCCCAATCCGAGTCAGAGAATGCCGATAGGTCGAGAGAAGAGGTGCGATTGAGGAAGAGACCATGATGAATGGTACCTTTTAGATATCGTAAGATACGTTTAAGGGCTTTCCAATGGGTTTGAGTGGGCGCATGCATGAATTGGGAGAGCTTATTGACAGCAAAAGAAATATCGGGCCTGGTGAACGCCAAATATTGAAGAGAACCGACAAGCTTGCGGTATGGAGTGGGATCAATTTTTGGAGACTGATCATGCGGTGAAAGGGTGTCAGTGGTGCCTAGAGGTGTGTGGACATCTTTGGCACCATCCATGTGATAAGCAGTGAGTAAATCTTGAATGTGTCTATGTTGGGAAAGAAAAAGACCATTGGAGGTTTGGATTGCCTCGATACCAAGGAAATGGTGGAGAGGGCCAAGGTCTTTAATGGAGAACCGATTGGCAAGTGAAGAGGTAAAGGAGGCAAGAAATTCATCATTGTTACCCGTTAGGACGAGATCATCAACATAGACGAGGAGATAGGAAGTGATGGATCCTTTGTTGTAGACGAACAAGGATGGGTCTGCGAGGGATTTTTGAAATCCAAAACCGATTAAAAAGGTGGTGAGTTCGTTGTACCATGCCCGAGGGGCTTGTTTCAAGCCGTATAAAGATTTTCGTAGCTTGCAAACATGTTGAGGATATTGAGGATTTACGTAACCAGGAGGCTGTATCATGTAAACCTCTTCGGTTAAGGAACCGTGCAAAAAGGCATTGTTAACGTCAAGTTGTTTTAATGGCCAATCTTTGGAGAGTGCAATGGATAAAATGAGGCGGATGGTGACTGGTTTGGAGACGGGACTAAAGGTTTCGAAGTAATCCTTCCCGTATTGTTGATGGAAGCCCTTTGCAACCAGGCGAGGTTTGTATTTCTCGATGGAGCCATCAGGAGCTCGTTTGATCCTAAACACCCATTTACATCCGATAGGTGTGTGAGACGTATGAGGTACCAGTTCCCACGTCCCGTTTTGGATGAGAGCATTAAATTCACTATCCATTGCTTGGCGCCATTTTGGGTCCTTAAGAGCTTGAGAATGAGAAGTGGGTTCTAGAGTTGCTGGTATAGGATGAATAGTGGTGGTGTTGACCACATTGGGATTAAAGTATTTGGTATTAGGTTTACGGTTTCTTTGAGGCCGAGTAGGTACGGGTGTAGTGGAGGTTGATGATGTAGGAGGAGCGGGAGACAAGGAAGGGGTCGCTGATGAGGGGTTGGCTGGAGATGGTGAGGTTGTGGTGACCGTGGTGGGAATATTGGGTGTGTGAGAAGAGGCGGGTTGGGTGGATGTAGGATGTGGAGTTGTGGTAGTTGGTGTGGGAAGTTGAGATGATGGTAAAGTAATGAAAGGGATTTTGGGTGAATGGTCAGTAGATGGGATGGTTGTGTTGGGAGTGGTTTTGGAAGGAAGGGTAGTAAAGGCTTCAACAGAGGGAAGGTTGGGAATGGTGGTAAAGGTAAACGGAAAGATGTGGTCAACAAAGTGAACATGACGAGAGTGATAAAGGCGATGAGAGATGGGGTCATAGCACTTGTAGGCTGATTTGGAGAAGGAGTAGCCAAGGAATATGCATTTGATGGAACGTGGGTGGAGTTTGGATGAAGCATAAGGTCGTAGCCAAGGAAAGCACAAACAACCAAAGGGTTTGAGTTTTTCGTAATTAGGAGAAGTGTTGTAAAGTCGTTGAAAAGGAGAGTGGTTGTCAAGAATTGGTGTGGGAAGACGATTGATAAGGTAGACAGCAGTTTGAAATGCATGGGACCAAAATGAGAGTGGGAGATGAGAGTGGTGAAGGAGAGATAAGCCGGTTTCGACAATGTGTCGATGCCGGCGTTCGGCGACCCCGTTTTGTTCTGGAGTATGTGGAGGTGTAGTGAAATGGGATATCCCATGTTGTTGGAGGTAAGGACGAAGTCCAATATATTCACCACCATTATCTGAAAAAAGTGAGATGAGGGGTGTGCGAAAGAATTTTTCAACTAGAGCCTTGAATTGTGGAAAAAGAATAGAAACATCTGATTTTCGTTTCATGGGATATAACCAAGTATATTTGGAGTAGTAATCAACAAATATAACATAGTATGTGTAACCATCGTTGGATTGTTGGACAGGACCCCAAACATCAGAATAAATGAGTTCTAATGGTTTAGACACGGTAAACGAATTTGCACCAAATGGTATTTTATGACTTTTATTTAAAGAACAAGCATCACAATGAAAAGAAGTTTGAGTCATTTTATTAGACTTGAGTCCTAAAGTATTTAGTAGGGCGTGTAGGACTTTGATTGAAGGATGACCAAACTTGTGATGCCATGAAAGAAGTGAGTCCGGCGAAATTGTGGTTGAATTAAGTTGCTTGAGATTTTGGCGGAAAGAGCTTGGAGCATAGTACACATCATTTATGTTCACTCCCCGCAGTAGGCGCGCCCCCGTGCGAAGGTCCTTAACAAAGAAATCAAAAGGAAAAAATTCAACAGAGACTTTGTTAGTTCGACAAAGTTTAGCAATGGAAATAAGATTATGGCGTAAACTTGGGACAAGTAATACGTCCTTTAAGTGTAAAGGCCGAGATTTAGTCGAAATAGATGATTGACCAATATGAGAAATGGAGAGAGTTTTACCATTTCCTAGCACAATCTCATCGGGTCCGCCATATTCGGAGAGACTGTGTAGGAAGGATTGGTCATGGGATGCATGATTTGATGCGCCACTATCATACATGTCAAGCGAGTTGTGAGAGGAGCTTGCCAAGGAAGAGTTGACTGTTGGATTGGGAGATGTTGAATTTGGATGAGAGATGCGATGGTCTTGGAGGAACCGAACAAGCTTCCTACAATCTTTTGTATCATGACCTGTAATATTGCAAAAGTGACAAAAAAGATTGTTTCTGTTAGTTTTGTAATTGGACCCATGATTATAGTTTTGTTGAGGACGATTAGGCCGTGGCCCAGAGGTGTTAGGCCTGTTTGTGTTACGGCCTTCATAGTTGCCGCCACGGGAAGAAAATCTTTGTCCCTGTCGTTGTGTGCTGTTGACTGTAGCGATTAGGGTTGAAGGAGTGGCTTCCAGGAGTGACCTCTCATGGTCTACAAGTTTTTCAAACAGATCAGAGAATGTAATCGGGGTGTCCCGCATTTTCACCGAGGCCGTAATCTGTTTGTAATCGTCCCCCAGATGGGTAATGATATGAACGATTAAGTCATCCTCGTCGACCGGTTTTTGGGCGAGTGCTAGTTCGTCGGCTATGGACTTCATTTCTCGGAGGTATTCAGCAACTGGCCGGTTCCCTTTGGTAGTGGTTGCAAGTTTGGAGCGGAGGGAAATGATGCGAGAGCGAGAGACGCCTGCATATGATTCGGTGAGGCGCTGAAACAGTTCAAGGGAGGTAGCAGCGGAGGAGACAATAGGTAAAATGGTGGCAGAGCAGCTGCCAAGTAACGCACCAAGTAGAATCTGATCTTGACGGAACCATCGCCGGTATTCTGGATTCGGTTTCCCGTCAAAAGTTTTGGGTGGTGGTTCGGTTTTTCCATCAACATATTGTTCGAGTTCAAGACCCGTAAGGGTTGATAGGACTTGTTTTCGCCATGATGTGAAGTTATCAGGGATCAATTGGATGGGAAAGTGAGTGTGAGTGGAGAGGGTGATGATGGTGATGCTGCTGTCAGTTGCCATGTTGACAGAGAGGAGACAGCTTCAGAGAAAAAAAAAAGAAGGAGATGGATCGTGTTTGCTCGGTGGAGCTTTTGTAGCTCTGATACCATATAATGGTACAGAGAAGATGATAATTGAATTGATGATATACATTGCTGAATGGAGTACAAATATATACACGGTTTACAACTAAGATCAAGGCACAAATCAAGAGTCATTAATTACATAATATGCTGTAAAATGGTAAAGATTAATTTGGGTGTTTGACCAGATCTTGAGGCTGATTTGGTGGAGTAATATGGTCCGTAATAGCCTTTTCACTTGGACCAATTAAACGATGGTTTGTTTATTCCACTTTAAATGAATCCTAATTCTTACGTATAAACTTCGATGAAAATATAGTATATAAACATCAATAGAAATATAGTATATATCACAAGTCGATCCACCAACTAGTTTACAGGCTAAGTTAGTGCCCAAATATGCCGACAACATATTTTGACTCACGCAAACAAACATATCATATGGGTCGTGTTAACATGAATAAAATATGTGCTAGCATTTGGGTTTATCAGCTCAATCTATCATTGTAAAACATTGCAACCTGATAAAATTAACACCCCTACCGTAGATGCATAAATATTATATATCTTGGTGATAAATAAATTTTATTTAATTGTTATATGAAAAGATGGTATCTCTTTTTTATGATGAATTTTAACTTTCTAGCATTATTAATAGCAAATAAGATTTTTTTTTAATATTAAATGACAATTTTTACCTTTATATAGTTTCTATCAAATTTGACTTTCCCCAAAGTTAAAAGACAAAACCTATTGGTATGAATCTATCTTAAAAGGGGACACCGAAAGCCAAACAACTGAACAATGATCAAAATGAGTACCGAAGTCGACTTGTCATCAAATGTCAATTCATCATCACCTTATCAAACATGTGTCGCACCTTAAAGTGACCGTTACAAGTTCACCTTTTAAATACACAATTGGACAAAGATGAAAAGTTTTTTTTTTTGAACGGCAAATTTTTATTACACCTTTATTCACCTTACCTTGCATTTGCAAGGATTTAAACTCACAACTTTACATTTGTAAGGGGGGACACTATACCACTGGACCAAGAGGTAAGTAAACTTATCAAAAACAATAGCAAAAGTTTGTGGGTGGGGATGGTGTGGGTGTGTATATGTAGTGGGGTTTTGGGTGCTTGTATTAGATTTTAGGTGGACTTTACATATAATTGTGATTTTATATTCATATATGTTATGTATCTTGTTTAGGGCTGTTCACGAGTCGAGCCGATCTGAGCGGAGCTTTGCTCGTGCTTGGCTCGTTTACAAACCGAACCGAGCGGAGCGGCTCGTTTACAATCGAGCCGAAAATCGAACGAACAATCTTCGAGCGCAAATTTTCCGAGCGAGCGCCGAGCGAGAATCGAGCGGAGAATAATATGGACGATCATAAAATTGGGATGTTTCCTACGATGCATTCATTGTCGGGTGACAACTAAGGTCGAAATGTCCAATGATAACACTAATATTAAGATCCTAGTGTTCAAGGATGAGGCTTAGATTGAGGCTGGTGAGGTGATGAGCATACGTCAGAGAACAGTTGTTGCATTGTGACGTATGCGTGATATCAAGCGACAATTAGCGATGGACGACTAATAACATAAAGAAGTCAAGATTGTCACCTCATAACTTATTGTTTTACTATTAAATCTAGTGTTAATTTTTTTTATTGAATTAAGTGGGCTGGTTATATTTTGTTTGCATATACTGAGTAAAATCCAATATAATCTTATATATAAAGCCATAAATTTATCTATAAATTGTGTGTATATTTATTATTAAATAAATAAAAATTTATTCGAGCCGAACCGAGCCGAGCGTACCTTTGCTCGTGCTTGGCTCATTTACAAACCGAACCGAGCCAATCGGCTCATATACAACCGAGCGGAAGATCGAGCGAGCATTTTTCGAGCATTTTCCGAACGAGCGGCGAGCGATTTGAACAGCCCTAATCTTGTTATATCTATTTTCTATTTTTTAAGTTGTTGCACTTTCATCACTCATTTTCGTTATTGGTGACTTTCCGTTTTTTGTTTTGTCTGTTCATCTACTGTTTGTCTAGTTATTGGCTTCAATATATTGAAAAAAAGTTGAATGTCTTTTAAATGGTGAAGGTTTAAATCTAGTTTAAATGGAGAAGTTGGTTCACACTGTGGCGGTTGCTATGGTTTGGCGTTTATGGCTTGCCAGGAATGGTAAAGTCTTCGAAGGCAATTTTCTTTCGGTCAGATACTTTGTGGACCAGGTTAAAGAAGAGTCGTTCTTCTGGATCACCAACCGATGGAAGCCGTCTTTTGTTTCGTGGGAGCAGTGGTCTGTCTTTGATGTTGTGCATCTTGTGTAGTAGCTAGCTTTTGTCGTTTTTTGGTGGTTTTGTTGTTTGTTGCCTTCACTTGTCGGGGCTTTTGGTGTATTTCCAGCTGCTTGCTGGCGCTTTGTATTTAGCTATAAAGAACTTTGCCGTTAAAAAAAACTAGTTTAAATTCTGAGTACGTGTCAAAAACATGATATCCAAAGTCATCACAGATTATTATTACCAAGACTTTATGATCCAAAACAAGAACAATACACAGACTCTTAAGATACAAAGAAATAACCCTATCACATATATCACAGACTCAATGATTCAGTGAATCAACACAATCTAGAACAACGTTTCACACCCTAAGATACAAGAATCAGAACTAAAACCAAGATGGTTTCAGTACAAACAATAATCTCAGGCGAAACCCTAGATCGTAAAATCTGGAAGATGAGAGACAAAGAGTGTGTAAAAGATTAAAGTGTTTCGAATGACCACCAGGAGAGAGAAAGCAGGCCTATATATGCCTGACACAATCCGTGTGAAGACAAATCACAGCCATCCAAGATATAAAAGATGATCTCAGTCATTGAAAGAAAACACATCTTAATATGGCTGAGATATGAACATAACCGAACTAAACATCACAAGCCCACAAGAAGCAGAAGCCCATTAGCATATCTCAAGCCCAGCACCTTCCTAAGCCCATCAGATATAAGCCCAACCTGCCAAAGACTTATGCAATATGTTCAAGCCTAGAAAACTATAAAATAAATTTTATAAAACTTTTTTAGTTAAAACTGAAAGTCAACAAAAGTCAATATGACTTTTTAACATCCCCCCTCAGTTTTAACCTTTAAAGGGATCAAACATAGCCAAGGAATCATACATAACTTTGTGTTGCCCTGTATTTACCCCCTTAGTAAAAATATCAGCAACTTGATCCATCGTTCTAATATTGTTTGTCTTAATTAAACCTTTTGAAACAAGATCCCTTAGAAAGAAAAGATCTAATTCAAAATGCTTGGTTTTTTCAAAGAAAACAGGATTAGACGTGATAGCCAAAGCAGCAGTACTATCACAATGTAACAGTACAGGTAACTTAACCTGAATATCCAGTTCAGACAGCAAACTTATGATCCACAATACCTCACATGCTGCAGAACACATAGACCTGTACTCTGCTTCAGCAGATGACCTGGAAACTGTGGATTGTTTCTTGCTTTTCCAAGAAACCAAAGACCCACCTAAGAAAACATAATATCCAGTAACAGACTTTCTAGTGTAAGGACATTTGGCCCAGTCAGAGTTAGAATATGCAACAAGATCAAAGCTGTCTGACCTATTGAACATTATCCCCTTTCCAGGAGCCCCTTTCAAATATCTTAACAATCTCATAGCTATCTTTAAATGCCCCTCAATGGGTTTATGCATATGTTGACTAAGATAATGAACAGCATAAGATATATCTGGTCTGGTATGTGATAGATAAATTAATTTACCTATCAATTTTTGATATCCAGTTATATTACTTAAAACAGAAGCATGTTCATTGCATAGAGAAGTTAAGACATGATTGGGCTCTAAAGGGTTAGAAACAGGTTTGCATCCAAGCATGCCATACTCTGTTAATAGGTCAAGGCAATATTTCCTTTGGGATAAGCAAAGATTTGTGTCATTGCACACAACCTCTATCTCTAGGAAGTATTTTAACTCACCCAAATCTTTAATTTTAAAGAACTGTTTGAGACTCTCTTTGGTGCATTCTATATCCTTAATACTAGAACCAGTTAAGACAATGTCATCCACATAAACAAGTAGAACAGTCACAAAAGAATCACACATCTTTATAAACAAAGAATAATCACACTTACTTTGTTTAAAACCCAAGTCTTTTAGGACTCCAACAAGCTTTTCATTCCACATTTTAGGAGCTTGTTTGAGTCTATATAAGGACTTTTTTAACCTACAAACTTTATTTTCTCTCCCAGAAAATAACCTTCAGGAAGACTCATATAAACTTCCTCAATTGAGTCAACATAAAGGAAAGGATTCTTAATATCTAATTGAAACAACTTCCAATTATTTTTAACAGCTAAGGAAATAATGCATTTGACAGTGACAAACTTAACCACTGGAGAGAAGGTTTCATCAAAATCTATACCTTGCTTTTAACTGTACCCTTGAGCAACAAGTCTAGCTTTAAATCTATCTATCTCGCCATTAGACTTGTACTTTATTTTATAAACCCATTTACATCCAACAATACTCCTTCCATGGGGTAAATCAACAATATCCCATGTATTATTACTATTTAAAGCCTCAATTTCATTATTCATAGCAGCTGTCCAATTTGGATCAACAGCTGCTTCCTTGAAATTTCTAGGCTCAACACTCTTATTTAGCATACAAGCAAATGCTTGATTATTAACAGACAAGTGAGAGTAGTTAACAACTCTTTCAACACCATATTTAACCTTACCCTCTATAATAAAATCATCTAACTTCCTAGGCATAGTAGAACTCCTGCTAGACCTCCTAACTGAAGTTGAATCTAAAACATTCTCATTTGAACCATTAGAGTCATTACCCTCAAAGTTGGAATTCTCAGCATTGTTATATCTCACATGTTCAGCCCTGTCAGCCAATCCTTCATTCTGTTACTGAAAGTCAGCTTTAGAACTATCAGGATGGGACTGCTGAATCACATGTGTTTCTAACTCACACTCACTTTGAACCCTTCCTTCATCATTGGGCTCTTCATGGGGTTTGGGTGTTTCATAAAGATCAAAAAAGTTTAGAGAGTTGATTTCACTAAGTGTGTTTTCATCATGTTTTTGAAACATTGTTTTTTCTTCACCTTGAACCCTTCCTTCACCTTGAACAAGCCTGCTTACCGGTCTACTGGTTGGACCAGATTTAAAAACCGGACAACGTTAAAAATATTATTAATATATATATATATATATAGGTAGAGGATCCGGTAGGAAAATTGTTTTGTGTAGGAAGTGTTTTCAACCATTGGATCAAATCTGATTAAATCTTTAGATGAAGGGCATTATAGACTTTTTATCCATTTTATTAATTATCATTGATCCACTAATTTAGCATTTAAAATTAAGATATTTATGAAATTTAATCATCCTAAAATAACTAATTCTTCCTTAATTTCATAACAATCATAAAATATTTGCATCAAATAATTCGACCAAATACCCAAAAACTTGTTCGATTCTTAAGACTACCTGTCAACAGTGTTTTATAACACTTATTTTCAACAAACGAAAACAGTAGTGTTTTAAGACTATATGGACAGTGTTTTATAACAAATTATATATATGGACAGTGTTTTAAGACTACGTGTCAACAGTGTTTTATAACACGTATTTTCAACAAACGAAAATAGTAGTGTTTTACGACTATATGGACAGTGTTTTATAACACGTATTTTCAACAAATGAAAACAATAGTGTTTTAAAACAGACAGGCATAAAATATATGAAAAATAAGAAAGCGAAAACTGTAGCGTCATACATTTTACATATCTGCTAGCGGGGTTTTTTTTTCCTTGTGTAGTGTTTTTAACAGCTCGGATCTGTAAAACAAGACAAGAATAATGAGGTTTATAGGAGGAAGCCAATGATTAGTAAGAAGAAAGAAGCACCGATTAAAGACATGGTTGTATATTGGTGAAGATGGTAGGAGGAAGCCTACGATTTTAAGAATGTAGAAAGATGAAGAAGGTGAGTTATTATGAGAGAGAAACAAACGTTAATTAAGGAAGTGCTTAATGATCAAAGACAAGAAATTGAATTTCATGCCCTCTTTTAAAACATTTTTGGACCATCCTACCCTTGATTATTAAATTATAATTAGTATAATCTTAAGTAACCAAAACTTTTAATCTAAACCATCGATTTCTAGATCAAACGGTTAAAAACACTTCCTACACTTCATATACAAAACTATTTTCCTACAGGAACCTTACCCTATATATATATATATATATATATATATATATATATATATATATATATATATATATATATAAATTCATAAAAAACATAAAATTTCAAAAAAAAAAAACAAAAAAAAAAAACAAAAGCATGCAGTCTAAAGAGTTTACCAAACCTCTTTTATCATATTTTGTAGCCCCTAAACCCTTAGACAACCCTCAAAAGTCTACAGCCCCATTGTTCGTATTCATCAATCTTTATCGTTAATCTTCATCTTCTCCAATCATCATCGTTCATCTCCATTGCATGTTTATTTCGATCTTCTCATAATAATCATCATCATCGATTGTATATTTTTATAATAAAGAAAAAAACAAGTCGATCCGGTCCAAAACTGAGCGGTTCCCGGTTCGACCCCCAATCCCCGGTCCAACCGGGCGGGTCAGTGCAGAGGCATTCCTATATGGCGACCCGGCCATGCGTGGCCTTTGGGTCCCAGTAGAACCGGCCGATCCGATCCAGGGTTTACCCTTGTATTTTATAGAGTAATAGATCTCATTAAGAGTAATGAAGAACTACACACCACCGTCATCGTGGCCAATTCAAGCCGGAATGAATTTCTTTATGGATGTCAATCACAACCCATATATAAAAAATTAGGTTGATATGGGATAAAGAAAAAAAAGAGTTATACATAGATTCATTTGGGCCAATTAATAACCAAGAAAAATGCATGAGGCGGAACGTGGTTATAATTTGGAGGTGGTGTATGGGCGTAGCCAAGGGTAACAAAGACATCCAAACGGTTTTAGTTTGGAGTAGTGTAACATTCGGCAAAAAATAGATGTGATTCCGTACGTAATTAGTATATGTAATTAACGATTTAAGTGCATGTTTAAATTAATTGGATTAATTTAACTGATGCCGTGGAGAATAGCAAATTCCCCATAAGATGCATAGGAATGCACACGTTTAATGATGAAGCATGATAGGATCATGTGCGAATAAACCTGTCTGGTACGGATGTTGGTGATTACCCGATAAAAATTAAATAAACGAAAAGGATCCCGGACACCCATGATATAAAATAAAGGGTATTTTCACAAAATATAATGTGTTTTGGGACTCCAAAACCATAAGTGAAAACTTTACATACAAATCTCCCGGTAACGAATAAAGTGCGCGTACCGCACCAGTACGCGTATAACTTATAATTTCACCCAACGAAAGCCTAATTAACCAACCAACACTTAAACTAGGCTATGTTTAATGGTTATTAGAGGCTAGTATAATGTTCGAATAACACGCGATTAAAATCCGAAAAATACCCGAACGACACCCGAACGTTAAGGGATGAAACTTAACAAATTATTAGCAAATATTTTGTGTTGTGGACCCCACTAGACCCACCCCCAAAACCGGCCCCAACCCATCCATACTCTTAATCTCCTTTTTGGTACTAAACAATCTAATAAGGATCATGCAAGATATGGGATATCTTGAGTAGATATTATATGAGATAATATGGTGTCCTTTCAAGATCACAATCCTTCCATTCTTTTAGGATAATAATCGGCCCAAGCACCCACCTAAAATCTACCCAAGATTTATCCTAGTACAACTCCATATTATAACAGATTACATTAGATCTTGGTGATATTTGGAAGATCATGAGATCTTGGAGATATCTATAAGAGATTGGATGATCATATTATAAAGGATTGTGAGTACTTTAAGATAACACATATCTTTCTTTGGCTCTTGAAAACCCACGGCCACAACACCCTTTCCATAATCCTCCTAAGATTGCCATGGTACACTACATCCTTGATTCAAGGGATTTGATTATCCAACTAGATTACATATGAGATCTTTGTGTCCTTATAAGATTTACAAGAAATCCTCCCTTTTCTTAAAAACTCACGACCATACATCCTCCCAACACAATTCACCAAGATTTTCTAAGATCACTAGTACATACATGTCCATTTCATATGAGATTAAAATCTAGGGATGGATCCTTGAAATCTTGGAAGATTATTGTAAGATATGTTGAGGATATAAAGAATCACAAAGCTTAACACTTGAACCAAAATTCTTCTTCTTTTTCCTCCTTTGGCCGTAGGTTTGCAAGGGCACTTACACACTTCTTTCAAGTTTTAACACTCTAATTTCCTTCATGAACATCCATCATCCAAACCCCCATTTTGTGTTTCAAGCTTGGAGCTTAACCACATAGGAAGAACACACTAAACTCCATCAAAATCAAGCATTGTTAGCTTCCCTAGCCTTGTGCTAGTTGTAAGTATTCTTGATCTTGTTTTGTCTTTAAAAAGTTTATGTTTAATAGCTTGAAGCAAGTTGTACAAGGGGTTAACTTGAATAAGCTTTTCATAATAAAACATATGATTTTAAAGACTAAAATGGTGTTAAGATGGTGTGTATGGGCCGAAAATTGGTGATGGAAGTGTAGTATTCTTATGGTTTTTATAAAGTTCATGAATACTTGAAGAAAATGGTGATTTAAATATAACTTGCTATTAGAACTTGAATGAACTTAAAAATGGTTTTAATCATCTTAACATAAAGATATAAGACTTGTTATAATGTTATTTTTGTTAGAAAATAAGTACTGTAAAAATTGCATTATCAAAGTCTACAACTTGAAATATATAATTTGGACATGTTGGACAAAATACACAAATTACACTTATTAGTAGCCTTAATAAGATGATATAAGACTATTAAAAGTGTTGAAACATGAAAATAAACTAACATGACAAAAATGATCCATTAAAGTCTACTAGTTTAGTAGGAAATTGCTAATCTTGAAAGATATAATGGAAAAATGCAACTTTTATAAGTTAAAGGGACTATTTTAGTAACTTTAAAAGTTGAGGGACTAAAAAATGATATTTTTAGAAACTTGGGTCTAAAAATATAACTATGAAAAGTTTGGTGTCAAATGTGTACATAGTAATTTTCCAATGTAGATTTGGTAAATACTAGTAATTATACACATGTATTTTGTATAAAAGTGTATTTTTATAAAATAGAGTTTTATAAAAATATGAACTTTTCTAACATATGGATATGTATAAAAACAAAGGTTTTTATAAAAATGTTAGATAAAATAAAAGCTTGGTGGAAACTTATATAAAAATGAACACTTGTATATAAATGGGAATATAAAAGTGTTAGAGCATTTTTATACATAAGTTACCAAGTCTTGTGTTAAAAATACAAAGGTATTTATAAAACTTCCAAGTAATATGTGTAGGAAATTTAAGAGGTCAATAACTTTCCTAGAGTACACATATTGGGAAACTTGGGAAAAATTAACTATATATATATATATATATATATATATATATAAGTTAAGTAATCGGACTTGGACGTGTTAACGAACTAAGACGTAAAAACGGACAGACGAGAAAAGTATCATTACGTCAAGATAAGTATAAATATATTTTAAGGATTTAAAATATATGATTTGGGTAAAAAAATACATAACACTTTCCTAAGTGTTGGAAAATATTCGTGGGAGAAAAGTAACGTAAATAATCTAACGATTAAACGTTAAACAAGTGTATGGACTTAACAAGGAAAGTAAATATATATTCGACTCGACAAAATCTTAGTATATTTATTTAATGGGAAAGTAAATATACGTGGAGGTAAGTCGAGTCGAGTTCAGAAAACAATATATATATATATATATATATATATCGAATCGACGAGATCCTAGTGTATTTACTTAATGGGAAAGTAAATATACGGTATGGTGAGTCGAGTCGAGCGTAGAAAACATATTATCAAACGACAAGACCTTAGTATATTTATTTGATTGGGAAAATAAATATACGGTAAAGTGAGTCGTGTCGAGTGGTAAAGATATTATATCGAACGACGAGATCTTAAGTATAATTATTTAATGGGAAAATAATTATATGTTAAGTGAAGTTGAGTCGAGAATAATATTATACTTAATTAATATTCATGAAAGTATAAATGTAACTTGTAACAAGGGTAATCCATCACCAACGGACCTAGGACATATGTTTAATTAAACGGGGAATTATATGTAAATGGTGGTGTTGGGAGTTGGGTGTACAACTTGCCGGAAAAGCACACGCTATAGACTTAGTGACTTACACGCACTAGGACGTTCGTAGGTGCTTGACCACGGACTTGCTATTCTCTGCTATTTGAGTGTACGCTGTACATCAGGTGAGTTTCACGACCCCATATTACTGTTTTAACTGGGGGAAAGATATGTTTGTCAAAAGTTATCACATGTTGAAATGTTTTCAAAGGTTGAAATGTGATGAGTGGCATGATGAGTACTTGAGTTTTTGTTATGTGTTCGCCACTCGGGGTTGAGTCCTCGCTACTGTAACCATTAATCAGGTAAATGAAACCGAAGGAATATTTGGATAGTACTATTGGTGCCTGACAAGGCCCACCCCTAATCGATAGCGTCGATTATGCATCGGCGTATGCCAGTGGTGCACGTATTCTGAACTTAAGTCATTGGGTTCCGAGAAACGACTTGGAGCGGGGCATATTTATTAGTCTTGGTTTGGTTATGGGACTCAGGGATTGCTCATCATCATAGTTGGATCTGCACAGGATGTAATAATGTTGTTATTACGAAACTAAAACCTGTGAACTCACCAATATTTTATATATTGACGTCTTTTTAAACATATCTTTCAGGTAACTAAGTGCTGAATAGATATGGGGCTAGTGCGGTGGAATTCGGGATGTCGGATACTGGTCGGGGTTTCATCTATTGTTACCATCGGGTTGGAACATAAACGGAAATACCCCCACATCGAAGCTTAATGTTCATTGTTTTATGTAATGCCTTGTGCAATATTGTAACGAGATACTCATTTTCGACATCCTAATAAATTGATCTTTTCTAATAAAATATAGTTTGTGTTAATCTTGACTTTGATATGCATTCGAGCGTTGCGCCACGTGTTTCCGCCATTGACGTGGTGTGACAAGTAGGTGGGAGCAGCATTGAACAACATGTCATAAGGTGATTTGTTATTCAAGATGGTTGTTGGTAGAGGATTTATTAGATAAGTAGCGGCTTGGAAGGCATGTGACCAAAAATGTGATGGTAGGTGGGCATAGTGGAGTAGGGCAAGGCCCGTTTCAACAACATGTCGGTGGCGTCGTTCGGCTACTCCATTTTGTTCGGGTGTATGATGGGGTGTGGTGTAATGAGAAATTCCATGGGTGGTGAGAAATGGTTCAAGACCAATGTATTCACTGCCATTGTGGTGAAGAGTTGTGTGACCGGTATGTGTGATATGAAGTGATTTACCGTCACCCAAAGCAATCTCATCCGGGCCACCGTATTTGGAAAGAACGTGCGTTGAGTTTGGATTAATGGCAGTGTGATCGGATGCCCCGGTGTCCCACATCCATGGAGGGTTTAAAGCCGCGGCATGAGGAGAGGTATGATTCACAATCAGAATTGCGAATAAAAATAAATAAAGGATGCAAGGTCGGATCGGTGGAGTACTCGTTAGAGTGTATGTGGCTGTGATACCATATAAATCTAGTAAACACAGAGAATAATTTTTGTGAATTGTTGTACAACTTTACATACAAGATGAGAGTATAAATACATTGTTACAGTCAATCGTCAACGTAAGAACATAATTACAGTCAATGGTCAAGGGGATGAATTTGGGGTAATCAATTAGTAGTTTAACCATGACTTTGACTTGACTTAATGTTGATAGTTAATGGTCAAGGAGCTGAATATGAGGTAATTAATTAGTAGCATTGATCGAGACTTTAACTTCACTTGTTGTTTGTAATAGCATTCTTAATATTGTCCACATGCAATTCATAAGAATACAATATCATGCAATAAAGCAACATAATATATGTGTTAACAATGAAGTCACTACTCATGACGCGTAGGGTTCTACCAGACTCCAAATATTAATGTTTGATTTAGCATAGCCACCATCGTGGCCACCATTGACTCAACCGCCACCACCTCCACATCCATCACGACGCCACCGACAACCACAATTAGTTAGACTTTTTACTATCCTAAGCGATTCATCTTGAACCTTTTAGTTGTGGTCCACGTTAAACCAGACTGTTATTAGTAATAGTTTATGTAACCTAATTTACAAAATCTAATAGATTATTAAATAATATGCGCATATGTTTTGAAATTTATTTGGATGATTATTAACCATAAGTTTCTAACCTGCAACTTTTTTCATAAAAAAAGATGAAATAATTGGAAGATGTGATAGATAATAAATGAAGTCACATTATAGGATCGATTCGCGTAAAATTATAAGCCTTGAATTTAGTGGTGGATGAGAATCGCATTAGAATTTTAAAAAATATATATATAATAATCAAATACCCATCTTTTTGTGTTGAACATGTGAGGAAAGACGATGACGAATTTGACCATTCTACGGAACGATTCGTGGTTGAGGAACAAGTGTTATTATATGAGTAGATAACGATGATGGTGACAAATTCCAATTTAATGGCGTGATTAAGTTTAAATTTATGATTATAACTAGCTTATACCCCGGGAGCGTCCCGAGTTGAGAAATCTAAGTAAAATGAATAAAATTAGAAGTATCTAAACTATAAAAATGGCATCTATGTATCAACTTACATTAGATACTTTAAAAAAAAATATACCAAAATATCCATTTCACCTTACAACATCAACACTTAAAACAGAATATTAAAATCCCAAGCACTTCAAGGGGACAAAGATTGTTTAGCACCAATACATTCAATCAAAGGTCTTTAACTGCATACAATAAGATTTGAGCTATTTCAGAATATGGTAGAAAAAGAAAACATAGCAATTACCTGTTGGAGAGCGTCCCAGGTTGAAATATCTAATATGACATAATAAAATATCTAATATGACAACATAATTAATGACTTGTTAATATATGATTAATGAATATTATTATTATTATTATTATTATTATTATTATTATTATTATTATTATTATTATTATTATTATTATTATTTTAAACAAATCTCTGCCATAAGTTATCATATTCTAATATAAAAAAAGGGTAATTGGGTCGGGTATCACCTAATCCTAGGCCCGACCCAAACCCACATTTTTTTTAAACTAATATATCCCGGGAGCGTCCCGGGTTGAGAAATCTAATTTGAAATATCAATTTTACACCTGAAATAGACTGATGCGTTTTACAGTTACATGCAGGAAAGCTTCGGGTAGCACTTAACCTAAAACAATTAACAATGTATCTTCGATGTTAGTGCATAACCTTAAACACTGTATACCTCTAATATTAAAACCTAACCTAAAACAATGTACAACTCCAATGCTAACACATGTTGTAAATAAAAATCATATTTACTGGTTTGAACATAACTAATGACTTGCCTATACATGATTAATGAATAACCTGAACACTTTGTGTTTTTTTTCCTGTATGAACAAAACCACACAAAAAATAGTCTTTTTTTCCTCCGTTTTTTATATAGCACTATGGTACCGTTGAAAAGATAATAAAACGCTCGTTAATTTGGTGTAATTTTTTTCTTTAAAATATTTTGTATATAAAAGATATTAACGTTTAAAAGTTATGGGAGAAAACATTATAGATAAAAATTTAATTTTGTTTTTAAATTTTAAATTATTATTTTCCTAAAATAAAGTCCTTGCCACATGGGATGACACATGGCACACTCAATGAAGAGAATACCCTATTTGAATGCCATATCATTAAAATGGCTTTGGTTTATTATATGTATAGATTTGTTAATAGATTGTGAGATATTTACATGATTGGATGATGATACGAGTAATATTTTTGTATTTATTTTGATAATTAACGACCTAGGAGATGGTATGTGTCCAAATGAAAAGAAACTAGTTTTGTTTTAGTTATGAATATTGGTTAGGCGTTCGGCAATCATTGGACTTGCCAGCATAGTCGATATATGTCGCTATCATACGTTATTCGCTATCTCGATCTTTGTCATGGTCCGGCTACAATCGATTGTCAAAGACAACACAAATACAACAAGTTATGTCACATTTTGTAAACATATAGTGGGGTTTGTTATAAATACGAATAGTACTAATAGTTTTTTATAGACCTTTGATGTACAACGTACGATAATGAGATGCCAAATGGTTTTCAAGGAAATCAAGTATAAGGAGCCTTTCTACCACAAAACTTGTACCACATACGTATACAATCTACATTATAAACACGTAAATGAATGAGACTCTTGTGTGTTCATTAGAAATACACAAAGATTTTAAAGTACCTTTTGTACAAGATTGAATTTAAATATGTGTGTGTATATATATACTAGCTTATACCCTAGGAGCGTCCCGAGATAGACAGATTCTAGTTCAAATATTAGGATTTAGGATGTGCAATGTATGCATTTTTATTTCTATCTCAATAAATCTTCCAAAAACACTAAAACTCACAATCTTCTATAGTTGTCAACATTTTTCTACACCTACTATCAACTCTCAACAACCAACAAACTATAAAAACTCCTAATTCAAACCATTATGAACCAAAACTGAACTTACCAATTATCAATAGTAATTTACTTATAGTTATTTAACATCAATACAAGTGAATTCAAACTTTTTGCTAGGAAAGATATACTCAAAGTCTCAAAGTACATAAACATAATCATAACTCTCCAATTACCAATCACCAATAGTCATTTACTTATAGTTATTTAACTCAATCACTGCATGTCTATAGTATTCTAATCAGTAATAACTGAATACTTATTAATCTTCGCGATGGCGCCATCGAAGAAGATAACGTAGGTATCGTACAGTCCTTCAACCGCATATTTTGTCGCTAGTTTCAAATGATCCTATATTCCTGCAAGCGACGTAACAAAAACTTCATGAGTACAATACATTGTTTCGTATACCTTTAAAGGCTACTATCTGTTCAGATCTTAAAGTTAACTAAAAATAGATTGTAAAAAAAAACTAAAATATATTAAACAAATTCTCAGAGTTACTAGAGCTGCTCCAACAGTATCTTCTGTATTAACTTCAACAACATACCGATTACTGTTACCAACCTATCATTTAGCCCAATATAGGTGTTATCCTTAGCAGAGATCTTGATGTTAGCTCCAGAATGTTGAATGAAAGACCTGTAACAAAATAAGACGGGCGGATGATATAAAAAACGGGGTGTAAAATCACTAATGAAATAAAGTTAATGAACAAATGAGTTGTGACAAAGGGTATATTGGATCACTATATTATGCCCCGAGAGCGTCTTGAGGTTGAGAAATCTAATATCACAGGTTAATTTTACATATGAAATAGACTGATGCACTTTACATTTACACGCGGAAAAGTTTCGGGTAGCACCTAACCTAAAACAATTAGCAATGTATATCTCCAATGTTAACACCTAACCTAAAATATTATATAACTCCGTTGTTAACACTTAACCTTAAACAATATAATTCTAATGTTGACATGTAACCTAAAATAATGTATAACTCTAATATTAATAACTAACTTAAAACAATATACAACTCCAATGGTAACATCTAACCTAAAACAATGTATATAAATGTAACTCTAATATTAACACTCATCCTAAAGGCTAAAAAAATATGCAACTCTAACATACTAATATTGATACTTAATTTTTTTGAACGGCCAACGAAACTTTTATTCAAAAGCTAGCACGAAAACAATCCGAAATAACAACAACCAGGGGCGGCGGCTATCACCCAAGCCGGGGAGGCCATCCGGCTTTGGCCCATTTTTATCGGGGGCATATTTTTTTTTATAAAATTTCTATATGTATATGTGTGTGTGTTTTAGAAAACTCGTTTAACACTTAAAAGTTGGGTCCAATAATAATCAATTTAAAACTTAAATATTATTAACTCAAAACCCATAACATTTATAAGTCTAATACTTATTTAAGCTACTAATTAAAAAAAAAACCAATGCTATTATTTCTATTCAGAGTTGAAGTTGTTTGACACATCACAAACATTTAGTGACCCTATTGATGTTTTGGAGCACATGAAATAAGAACGTTATTTCCGAAATGCATGCATGCATTGCATTTAGAATATTATTGACCATTCCAGAAAGGACTTTTAATTAAAGTTGTTGAAATTATACTTACGGTCCATAATGTCCCAAGCAAGACTTAGTGAGTTAGCGATCATAGCTATTAACAAAAAAAATCTTAGAATGTTTAAAACTACGAAGAGTTGATCCACCAATTTGCTAGCAAAAATGCCAGAAGAGCTTCATGAATCGTCGGTTAGATACTAGCCTGTTACACTATATAATTTAACTCATTCTAATACTATTATTTTGCTAATTGTTATGTTTATTGCTATACCATTGATCATACATAATAATGAGTTTAAATTATTTAATTTATTAAAGCCTAATGGGCATATTTTTTATCGGCTCGGATAGGGCACATAAATCCTCGGAGACGCCTCTGACTACAACCCACGAGAACATCCGAAAAACAAACATAACAAGAAAACCGAAAAAAAAAAATACCAACCAAAGCCTAGACTATCTTATCTGTATCAAACAAACACCATGAAGCCCAAGACATATTAGTCATTCTCCCCCGCTTGGTAATCCATAAAAAGCTCATAACTTTTATCTCTTCCAAAATCTTCCAAACCGAAACTTGTTTTTGATTAAAGACATATTCATTCCTAGCCGCCAAATACTCCAAAAAGTCGTAAGAATAATCCCATAAAAAGTTTTCCTAACTCGAATTCCTCTTTTAGCCGTAAGGGGGAGCTTCAACAAATCCCGAACATCGAATGCGAACGCATTGGGGACTTTACACCATGCAAACAACACCTACCATACCTCCAAAAACACCGGGCTCCCTGAAAAGAGATGATAAACCGTTTCCACAGTTAATTCACAAACTTTGCACTGTTGCGATTCAATCTGCACATGTCTTCTAGCCAAAGCTTCTGTAGTCGGGAGTATATCTAGATAAGCTCGCCAGGAGACAATCCCAACCTTCATTGGTACCCAGTTACACCACTGAAACGAAATAGCTGTAACACATTTGACGAATCAAAGATGCAGCGCCGCATAGTCTTCACAGAAAATCCAATAATACCCCATGCCGCCCAGGTCCATGAGTCCTAGCCAGGTTGCAGATCCACTTCTTGTAAAAGCATCTGCAGATAAGTCAATTCCTGCTGATCAGCATTCAAGAGTTCCAAACAGTTCCATTCCCAAGTGTTGGTCAGATTCTGCAAACCAAGCTGCAACCCGTCCACAATAAAACATGTTCGCCTCTTTTCGAGAGCGAACAACAGGGGAAATTTCTTCATTAATGGGTCATCCGCTATCCACCAGTCAAACCAAAAAAGGACGTTATTCCCGGACCTCACATTTGCTTTTAGGAAGTGGTCAGCACCGATATGCATTCTGTCCAAGATCTCAGGAATACCTCCAATAGAGACCTTCAACGGAATGTAATTCCACCCACGACCGCTACTATGTATTGACCACACGACTTTACTCCAAAGAGAAGATTGATCGGATTTTAGGCGCCACCACCACTTGGACAGTTTACCCAAATTTGCATCCCTAAGTGATCCTAGACCAACACCGCCATATTCAACATGAACCATGACTTTGTCCCATGCCAACCAGGACATTTTTTATGCTTTATCCGTAGCACCCCAAAAGAAATTACGCCTTAATTTTTCCAATGTGTTTATCACTTGAATCGGAGCACGGAACAAAGAGAAATAATAAAGAGGAATAGAACTCAGTACCGATTTCAAAAGAGTCAATCGACCTCCATAAGATAAACTCTTCGCCTTCCAACTCGACAAACGCTTCTTAAACTTTTCCACAACCGGGTCCCAGCTTCAGATTAGATTCATGTTACAAGCAATCGGAACTCCTAGATGAGTAAACGGAAAACGGCCCTGTTGACAATTTAAGGAAGACGCCATTTCTGCAATCTCATTTCTACTAATCCCACCCTATACAAAGTACTCTTTTTTGTACTAATCTTAAGTTTGGATAATAAAAAGAAACCCCGAAGAAGGCGTCGCAGATAACGGGCATTCGCATGAGACCACTCCCCACAAAACACAACATCATCCGCATAAATAAAATGTGAGATGAAAGGTCCCGATCCACCCACTTTAATTCCATGAAATATTCCCATGGAACATGCTCTTCTCATAATACGAGCCAATCCTTCCATGGAAAGAATAAACAAAAATGGGGATAAAGGATCACCTTGACAAAGGCCTCGTTTGCAATCAAACTCATATGTAGGAGAACCATTTACCAATACCGACGCACGCGAGTTCCGAACTATGGACATAACCCAACCCCGCCACTTCACTGAAAAGTTCATTTGTGCCATAATATTGTCCAAGAATTCCCAACATAACGAGTCATACGCTTTTGCAATGTCCACTTTGAAAAACATACCTTTCATCTTTACCTTTTTCAACCATGCTATAATATTGTTCAGTAGCAATGGCCCGTCAAGGATATTTCGGTCACTTAAAAACGTCGTTTGTTCTTCCGACACGAGCTTAGACATAACGCATTTGAGTCGAAGAACCAGCACTTTTGATAATACCATGTTTAATACCCCCACCAAACTAATAGGGCGATAATCTGCAGGCGTCATCTGATCACGACCTTTCAGAATCAACGCACTAAATGCCGAAAAGCAACCCTCGCTAATAAAACCCTTCGTGTGGAAATCCGAAAATAGGCTAACAAAATCTTGCTTCAAAACCGGCCAAAAATTTTTAATGAAGGTAAAATTGAAGCCATCCGGACCCGGTGCCTTATCACCATTACAATCCCAAACCGCATTTGTAATTTCTTCTATTGAGAAAGGAGCATCCAAATTATGAACCTCCTCTTCAGACAATCGAGAAATATCCGGACAAATAAATGGCGGCAGAGAAGTTACACCTGCACTAAATTTTTCCACAAAATAGGAAGCAATCTTATCTTTTACCTGAACCGGGTCAGAGATCCAAATGCCATCATAAGAAAAACCATGTATCCGGTTATTTGCCGAATTAAGCCGAATCATACCATGAAAGTACTTTGAATTTTCATCCCCATCCAATGCCCATTTCGTTCTTGATTTTTGCTTGGCGTCTGACGCTTTCAACCGCTCCTCTTCAAATAAAAATTTGCTGGCATCAGCTCTAGATTCTAATTCAGCCTCGGACAAAGACGTGTTATCAGCAATATACTCCAAATCATCAACAATCTTTTTACTTTCAACACATTTTGCATCCCTTTTTTTCTGCTCCGCACCCACCCACAATCGGATCCTACCCTTCAACAACTTTAGCTTCGCAACATTAGCGATATCCGGGGGACCAGAAAACACAAACAACTCAGAGATGTGATTAACATAATCCACAAAACCTGGTAGCTCCATCCAGGAGTTATAAAATCTAAAAGGTATATGACCATAATCCGTGCTCTTCAGAGAAAATAATAGGGGACAATGATCATATAAGAACCTAGAGATAGCTGTAACAACCGCATCCGGCCAGAAACACATAACATCTTTACAAACCAAGAACCTGTCCAACTTACTAAGGTTATATCCCTTCCCAGACATGTATGTATATTTATGACCACACATGTTATACTCAAACAATTCAGCCTCCTGATAAAATTATTGAAAACTAACACATGTTGATAAGAAAACTCAGAATTTACCCTTTCGTCAGGACTACGGATCTCATTAAAATCACCCACTACCATCCACAAACCACATGAAGATCATCTATAAAACAGCATCTCATTCCACTGGATCGCTAGGAGCATGGACATTAGCGATACTGACATGGACATTAGAGTGTACCAACAGACCGAAATAACCAAAACATGCTTTGACCTAATAACCTCGGTTTGCTGAAAACACAAAGGATCCCACCAACAAATTAGACCCCCGCAACCCCATCCGAATTTACACAATCAGAATTAAAAACAGTATTATTGATAACTCACATTATTAACATATAAAACAGGCATAAACAGTCTCATAATAGGGTAGAATTAGGCTTATATTATTGATATTGGGTGCTTAATTTGTTCCTATTTGTATTTCTCAGGAAACTGGAGCTCCAAGACAGAAACAGAGGATTTCCGGGCAAAAACTGGAGATTCCTGAGGATACGAGACTTGCAGCTTGTTCCCTGCATGTTTGAAGACAATCCTGGGACTTAAACAGTGATAAAACCAGTCCGGGAGTGACCCCGCACGTCCACGCACACTTGTACAGAGGCCCTGCACGCGAGAAGACAATGCAACAAACTTAGAGAACAAGAAAACTTACTAAAGACACTTGCACGCCCGTGCCACATCACTTGGCACGACTGTGCTTAACTGAAACGTGTTCCCCAAGGCTTGAACTGACAAAATCTGATAACATACTGATGTGCACGCCCGTGCCAACCCTTGGCACCCCCTGCTTAAGTTGTTTTGCCTATAAATAGCAAGCTACCCCTCACCATTTGATCATCCCTTCTTGTGCTTTGTTTGGCCGACTACCAAGAGTCTTCCAGAGATCTTGGGGTCCTTTGGGAGGCCTTAGGGCCCTCCTAACAACCCTCAATGGTTAGGCCTCGACGTACCTTGATCAACTTGGCCAAGCACGAGATCGTAGAGTAGTTATGCAATAAATATCGAGGGTTGTGAGGATCATGTGAGTTACATATCACTTGAAGATGGAGAGCTTGTCTATGAGCAGCCATGTTCTTGTGTTGACTATTTCTTATGGTTGTATCTCTTCATAATTCCCGAACCCACTTCGATTTGTAGACTTTTATTATTATTAATAGTAGTTTATTTTTAGTTACTTGTTGTGTTATCTTCTTCTAATCGTTGTTTGTTTATCTTTGTGACAAGTTTGAATGATGATTAATTTAATAACTTAAAATACTTTAACTTAATTAAATAACAAGAGGTATAATCAGCTTCTGGTGGCACCGAGCTAGATACAAGGCGAGGAAACCGGTAGTGAGACAGATCCTTCGGGCTTCTGATATCCAAACCGGATTCTAAGCAATGGCTTCTGAAGTGGACCAGATCTGAGTGACACATTTCTGGTACTCACCATATGAGTGAATGATGTTCTTGGTAAAAGACGGTTTCCCTATGGGCACACTTATAATCTTCGGATTGCACGCTTTTAGGATTATGTGGCACCTTTACCAAGGATTTCATTCAGCTCGAGAGGTTAAGGGTTGGAGTATTAAGTTGTCATTCATTCTACCAACTTTATATTTAATTGATCACTGAATAATGAAGTGTCACTTAAAGGATAAATAAATTAAAGATTCTATTTCTAGTTCTCGTTAGTACAACGTCGTTAGCCAATGGGGGTACGAGTCGCCTGAGTCAAAAGCAAGAGAGATCCTTCGGTCTTCATGACCGTTAACCTACTTAGGGGATACGAGGTTGCCGGAATTGACCCTAAGGAGAGACCCTTCGGTACGGAACGCGAGAGCTAAGGGAGGTGTACGGTGTTCCAGGTCGGAAGTGAAGCGTCCAATTCAAGAAGAGGATAAGTTCAAGGACCATAGACTTGACCGCGGTTTGAGGAGCCCGCTATATGCGAGGACCTGACGGAGTACCTTCATGAGGGCCCACATTGGAAGGTTGCGTACGCTACTTAGTAGTGGCCCCGCTTCTCTATAAAGGAGTCAACACTTCAAGATCCCTCTCGTCTTCCTCACATTTGACTATCCTAAATTATTAATTTTAATAATAAACTTAACTATTATACGGAGGGTCCCGAGATATGCATATTTATCTACTCTACTATTTTATCTTTTATTTTATAAAACCAAAACCTTTTTCAAAACTATTTTCTTTTAAAGAACCCCTCCGTTTTATTTTCTTTTTAAAACCCAATCAGTTAATTGATGAAAGGCTGAGTAGGGGAAAGTGTGAACTCTGAAATACGATACTTAATACTTACCCTAGAGGCTATACTATGCACATCAGGTTCTCTGCCTATGTGTTGGTTTTAGTTTCTAAAGTAATTGTTGTTTACTTTATAAATTTAAAACTTGGTAAAACCGGTTTAGTAAAAATCAATCGTTTACCCCAAAACCAAGGTTTCGGAATTAAAACATCAAGTTTTTGGCACCGAGGAAATGACATCTTTTTAATTTGCTAAAACCAAACGCATCAATTACCCCAAACTTTAGACAATAACCAAAATAGAGGATCCGAAATCTTTGATTCCTGAATAGCCAAAAAATCCACACCATGGGTCGATCTCAAGCCCCTGACCCAACCCACTTTACCTTTTCCCCTAATCCCACGAACATTCAGCGACAAGCAGTTCATTGACAATCTGGTGCACATGTCTTAGAAATAACCTCATGAGCAATTTTACTAGTGAAAGACTTTAAATTCAACCCAACAAGATCACAAACCTGGACCATAGCATCTACTTCTTCATTGACTGACCGTGCCTCGGCAATTAACTCCGAAAGAGGCATATTATGGTTATGACAATTAGCTCCCGGATCAACACCCACTACTTCACTCGGCTCACCAGGGTTCATAGAAGTTTCCATTACTGAATTAACCATCCCTTCCCCAACAGTATCATCAAAGGAATTCTGAATAAGGTCCGGACACACCTGAACAGTAGCCGATAGCTCCGAAGCATTAAGTCTTAAAGATGGTAGTGTATCATCTGGAGAATTAATGGAAGATACCTGTGGCCTCTTTCTGCTCTTCAACTTTTCAGGCCCTTTTCCCACATTGAAACAAATCGGCCCACCAAATAAAGGCCCACTAGGAGTCATAAAATCGGATTGGGCCTTAGGAAATGAGTCCACCTCCGTAGAAGCTGTATGGTCCAAAGCATTAAAATGATCTTGAGCGGCAGAATTCGAATTTTCATTTGGAAAGCTTTCATGACCATGCACATTTCCAAATTCATTCTCCGAGTTTATTGCCTGATTTCCAGGCATTAAATTTTCCAAGGTGGTTCCGTTGACTTCAAGGTTTTCCGGCGCCGGATCCCTAATCTCGCCTTCCTCAATTTCATCAACATTCCCATCTATCGGAATCGACTCGAACTCCGGTACCCAAGTAGTATACTCTTCAACCACCCATACATTGTATGATCTATTTTTCCTGAATACATTAACTTCCTCGTCAATTCGAGTAGGAAGCTTAGTAAGAATGTGTGTAAAACCGATTGAATTACCCTCCCCTGTCCACGAAAAGTCGGAAGGCCAAACCACATCACCAAACAACCTGTCAACTTTATCAAAAGTGACATTTTCTCGGACAGCTACCGGCATTCCAACCACTTTCCAAACAACAATACGGTCAAAAGGCAAATTTTGACCTATCCATGGCGAAACAGACGTCAAAACGTCCTTCAAAACTTCCTCATTTGCAGCCAAAACAAGTTCATCTGATCCGCATCCCTGAATGTGATTAGGACCATTAAGCCATCGAGATACGACACGACAGCTTCTAAAAAACCTGCCAAAAATAGCATCTTCTTGACCGAGTGCAATCGAGTGATACTATCCGACACTCCCACCACAGCCCTGCCAATGGAATGATTTGGATACAAGGCACCCCCATCATCCAACTGAATAGCCTTCTTTGAACTTGAAGCACCGTAAACATTTGTCACTGCCAGAAACTCCTCATCGATCACATTCTTCTCTCTTGGCACCCATGCCTTCTTTACGACCTCAATAGCATCATATGAAATCTTTCTATGGGACCTATCAAACATTGCCAATGAAACTGAAATCTTGGAGTCCATAATAATAATAATATCATTAAGGGCTGGTAAAACATCATAAGGATCTGAAAGCTTTACACATCGAACAAAACCAAAAACTCTTCCTTTTACACTCCGCCGTCTTTGTACCCATGCATCAGTAACATTGACAAAAGACTTGAAAGCCTCAAGTAACTTTAATCCTGTTACTTGATCAGAGGTATTCGTAGTGTAAAATGTTGTTCTGGTGGCCGGATCATCACTATCACGGCTAGGTTTAGAAGCCTGCCGGAAATCGCCACGTCTATTAGGGATCCCCATTTCTAAGATTAAATTTGATACCTGACTTATTATAATGTATAACTCTAATATTAACACCTATCATAAACCACCAACCAATCCACTCAAAACCAATCCCAATTAAGAAATTAATTAAATTAAATTAACAAATATATCTTACTGCCTACACTGCCTACTCCTTGCCCTCCATATGCCTGACCACCTTCCCCACTTCATTAGCCCCTTCACATAATATTATTATCTCTTGGCTCCTTCTTCCTCAATAACCGCCACACCATGCCCCCTTTGTTAAACCCTTCTCCCTCATCAAGTTTATAACTTTTTTTTCAATTATTGACCACCCATTACAATCTTTTCTTCTGGGGGTCTGTATCTTTATCACTCAATTATGTTCCTTGTATTTTCTTGATTTTTATTTTTATTTTTTGAAGATGCCTAGGCCTGGTCCCAGACCCTTCCATTGAAGGTAAAGATTATGTTTCGAGGATTCGGGGAGGAAGTGGAGGAGGTTTGGTGGCGGTGACGGCGGTGGTGATCGTCGTGATGGTGGGTACGCTGGTGGACGTTGTGAAGGTGGTTATGATGGTTATGAAGGTGAGAGACGTGACCGTGGATATTGTTGGGTCTGCTGACCTGGAGAAGAACAGATGATTGAAAAGCCAAAATATACTAACAGTTGATCCATATTAATAAAAAACATTTACAACATACTCCTCCCAAAAGACTGTTGACCCTAACAACTGTTCTACCCAAACAACTGCTGTGACAAACAACTGCTGGATAACAACTGATAGAGAACAACTGCTGACTAAAGGTCTGATAGAGAACAACTGTTGATCAAGTGCTGAAGACTAAAGGTCTGTTGGAGCCAACAGCACTTAGGCTCCAACAGATGATACAAGACCATCAAAGTTTTCCTCAACAGTAGTTTACCTTATAGTGTTTTGTAATGTAACAGTAGTTTGTATAGGGCAGATGTTTTATGTTGTTATTCTGTTAGAGGTCACTATCTTAGGTGACGTCAGCCCAGGTCACCAGTGGTTTAGATTTGTCTATAAATAGAACAGTGCTTGTACTGTTCTATTTGTCACTCACAACATTCTCTCAGACAAACAATCACTGAGTAATCAGGCTGAGGGGGAGTACTTGTATAATCGTTTGTAATCATTTGAGTTTATGAAAGCATTCGATTGAAAAACATTTGTTCCTTTTGTTTTGATTATAGTTTATTATTCCGCTGCACTTTCCATATATATTCACTTCATTCATTTCTCATTTTACTTAAACAAATCAAAACAATCAAACTCAGATCCTAACAGATGTGGCGATGGTATGGTGCTGGCCTTGACGGTGGATATGGTGGGAATGAAGGTGGATCTCGTTACTCTAGGGGAGGAGGTGAGTCTGAAGGGAGATGGAGAGGAAGTGGAGGAGGTTAGGGTTTAAAATGTTAGGGTTAATTTTTTTTTTTCTTTTCTACAATCACCTATTGCCACGTGTCATACAACATGACACACTTAAGGGGAATGTTGGCCTCTTTAAGTGCCATGTGAGATTTTAGACTTTGGTTTATTATAATAGACTAGATGGAATCCCGTGTGAAACACACGGGAAGACTAAAATCTACTTTAAGGCTAACCAATAGATTTGCTGCACATTATCCAATGTATCCATTAATTATATTCCACTTTCAACAACTGATGATTATAATATATATTATTATATTAACATCACCCCAAACCAATAAATGAATGGCCTACATTTGTACTAACAATTGTAAGATATATTAATATTTTAAGTTTTGATGTACTTGAATGACCCACATATGTACTAACAGATGTAATATATATTAATATTTTAAGTTTTGATGTACTAACAGATGTTAGATATATTAATATTTTAAAATTTGATATACTAACATGACAAAGGCCAAACCTGTAAATTTTGTTTTACGTGCATACAAATATGTTTTGTATATTATTTTATTAATATCAAAGACCAAACAATATATAAAGAATGTAAGACTCTATTTATACTAAGACAATAACTTGTTCCGTAAGGTAATTCTACTCTAAGAAAAAGAAACAATGAAATAAACAAATTGCGAAAATTATTTCCAAACCAACACGTTCAATCAAGATTAACACCCTCAAACCATCGCGTGAAAGCTATCGAATCTTTGCTGCATTTGTTGTTGTTGTTGTTGCATCTGCTGCTTGTGTAGTGGTGGAATCTGCTGCTGCTATTGCCTATTGCTGCATCTACTGCTGCTATTGCCTATTGCTGCATCTGCTGTAGTAGTTGCATCTGTTCAAGTATTGCAACTCAAGTGATGATAGCTTCGCTTCCAAAAACTACTGCAAGTATTGCTTACAGCAGTTAATTAGCATAAATCAGCCATTGATAATTTTTATCCATTATCAACTAATCTTTCAATTACACGTGACATATGTTGATTGGATGTAAGCAATAGTTAAAAGGCCATACATGTGATTTTCCCTTAAAACAGTGATCTTACCCATATCCCCACTTGAAGTCTCCTTCACAATATAAATCAAAGGCTTCAAGAAACACTGCAAAAACAGATGAAACAGCCTTTATGATCATCTGTTCGAAAAATCATAAGCTTCCAAATAATAAAGGAATGAAAATTGTACTAAAATATAACTGTTTTATTAATGAGAAATCTTACATATTGAACAATTCAAGCTTTCATGATTTGATAAACCCGCACGTCCTTCCATCTCCATGAAATTAATTGACCACTTCTCACCCCTGACGAGAAAGAAAGAAAAATTATTCATATTGTCTGACAACATGTACAAGTTAAGGAAATGAATTCATGTGTTAGAAGCCACATACCCAAGCATGCAATAAGATATATCCCAAAGCAATACATTGCAAAAGCTTCAAAGCAATCTCTTAGTATCTCGATTTCAAGGCTAATCGATGGATTCATCAGCGACACAAACTTCACATAAAAGTTCTAACTATAATATGTATTCATGGTTCGTTTTTGGTGATCATAAGAATCCATTAGAGAAAACTCGGACTACCCACCAAGACCCTACTAACCGTGGACCACACAAATCGCAACTTACGCTGGACAAGTGGCCTTCAGAGGGTTAGTAAACCAATTGAAGCTGGATTTGAACTTCTGTTACTTAGTGGGGAACCAACGCTTATCAATAAGCCACCTTAAATCTTCCTATCTGTTGAATGCTATAAGAATTATAGACCTTAAACAGCTATATATATCATTAGTTACTACAAAGACTATGTGTGGATATATTATATAAACAAATGAAACGCAGTTTTCTTAGTTCTGAAATACCATTTGTATACTTTCTGTTGTAACAACAAACAGATCAGTTGTAAACCACGTGCAGATTCAACAGCATAACTTGGTACCATGAGTACAATACTAAATAAAAACTTTTGTTCCTGTCAACCAAGAAGCAGCCGAAGAATGTAAACGCAATTGAAACTGCAACACGATCACAAAAGCTATGCAACGGCTTGCAGAAATTGGGCAGAGACGACTGTTTGATCCCTGTCCGGTTCAGATTGGTGACACCGGATGCAGCTGATCCAAAACTCATCATGGCATACCCCAAAACCTGTATGTATGATCATATAATTATCCCAGTACATGATTAACTCAATTCATAACTAAAGAAGTCTAAACCTTTTAACAAATTACCTGATCAGTAGCAAAAAGAAGCCATGCTTGTTTCTTGGATGATATAATGGAAGACTTCCTTAGCATCATTCTTGATTTGATGAGCAGTTGAAGTAGAGAGTGAACTGTTGCAGCTGCCAATACTCCTACTAAATAGCTGGTCGATCGATCATGATCAACATGGGTAACTTGATCGATCATGATCAACATGGGTAACTTTTATGATGGACTGAACTAGGTCTGATCAGGCTGACTTGGCACATGTCAAAACTGCCACTTCTAAAATGAAGATAATAAAGCTATTTATTTACTTTTCAGCATCAAATTCATCTAATCCAAGATCCTCATCCCAAATGAATATGTAATCATAGGGTGCCACAATGTCTGGATGTAGAAAACGTTTAGCATACCACCTACAACCAATTTCACGGGGTTTTTATTGACAAGTAATCATTAATATAACATTTGAGCATTACATATTCAACATAACTATATAAATTTACCATTTACTTTGTCTGTGAGCATTGACATGTATAGCCCTCTTTGTCTATGAGCACATCAACCTTGCTGACATCACTCACTCTTCTCCTATTATGGAAAGTGTGTGTGTGTGTGTGTATATATATATATATATATATATATATATATATATATAATAATATGCCAAGTATCCACAAGAAACCCAAAATTTTGAAGAAACTCCCGCAAACCCATCTAGTGGCCCTCATTGTTCCACATCACCCATTAATAAATATATTATTTTATGTTTTAAAGGTTATATTGGTCTTTTTACTCTTCCCCCCATTTAAAATTTTGAATCTTTTCTTTCTCCCTCCTATTTAAACTAGATCTATCTCACACACACACACACACACACACTCTCTCTCTCTCTCTCTCTCTCTCTCTCACCATAGCCGCCATTATTTTTTTCCGGTGATTGATATTTAACCTTCACCATCGTAATATTACACTTAACCATAACCTTCACACCATTACAAGCACTAAAACCATAGACCCATTTAAAACTAGAGCTCGTTGGTCATCTCGGTCAGCAGCTTTTAGACGCTGCTAAGTCGCCGGAGTTTTATAAGTGGATGGTTAATATTCGTCGAAAAAAGTAGTGAATTTCAAAACGTAGTGAATTTCAAAAAATAAATTCCTATGGAGTGTGTGCAATGGTACACATTTTGTTAAGATGTGGATCACGTCTTAACATATGTTATCCACCTGAAAAAGTGTGATATTATTGGTGTTGGATTACACGTAGGTAGCATACGTTAACACGTAGGTTTACATATTAATTAACCTTTTTTATATATTAAAAACAAAAGTCACTAATCATGGGATGAAATATATGTTGTGCCTGTTTCGTATGTAACAGCAGAACTAAGTTGGTATAAATTAGTTTCTGATTTTTTTACCAGATGCAAAGGTTTGATTTTTTTACTTTCATCAGTTACACATGGGATAAAATCTTTGTTGCGTCTGTTTCGTATGTAACGGCAGAACTAAATTGGTATAAATTAGCTTCTGATTTTTTTACCATGTATTAATTAAAACAATAGTCACTAATCATGGGATCAAATATACGTTTGCGTCTGTTTCATATGTAACAGCAGAACTAAGTTGCGTAGGTTACACATCTATGTAGTTATATAACATTCCTTCTAAGTTAAGTTTGATAATCTTAATAACTAAATGGATAAAACAATGTTTGTTTGTATCAGTTTCGTATGTTTTTTTGTAATCTAGATGGTTAACATACGTTAAGACCGGGGGGGGGGGCTTTACATGTAAATTGATGATTTTTGTTTTATTTTTGCAGGTGATTGATTTGTAATGACCGTTTTATTTGTTTTTTAGCACTTTGTAAGAAACAATTCTTGTTTACATTTGAATGATTTTTGACCTGTAAAGTTTTTAATTGATTTTATACAATCTGTGTGTTTTAACGTATGCAACAAGAAATCACATATGAGACCAGAGTCTGTGCAATTTTAACGTATGCAACAATACATATGTTACATATGTAACATGACGTCCTGACAGATTTAGAACAATGGTCACAAAAGTATGAGAGAGATGATGTGACATGTGTGGGTCAACTTGTCATATGTGCTTTTTCATAAAAATGGCAATTGACTATTGTGCCCTTTTTTTGTCATCTACATAAATAAATGTATTAATATATTGTAGAATCAATCTCGTCGTCTAGTGACGCAATGTGTCGGTTTTGTTACCACCACTTGTTAATTTTTAAATTTCAAATTTGTCAATGGTTTAATGTTTTATGACATATAAAATTCAAATCAATTAGGCTGAAAACATTGAAATAACATCATAAATAACTTGACAACAATTAATAAGGTGGGAATTTCGTTCTCATTTTTCTAACGGAATTTCAAAGCAAATTTCTTATATTTTCAACTTCATTACATAATGAATGACATTAACACCACCGGGGCACTTCCTGTTTCTATAACGGGTACTTTACTACGGTAACTTTACTACCAGCACGACAATAAGGTCATCGGTGGTGCTGGTAGTGGATCCGTAAAGGCGAACCGTGTGTTTGACTACGGTTTTGAAACCGTGTGACTTAATTGTTTTCAATTGTTTTCAATTAATTTCTATTTATTTCAATTGTCCAAACACAAAAAAAAAAAATTAAATAAAACACACAAAACATAAATATATTAATATTAAAAATAAATAAATACAAATTATTATAACATAATTAAAAAACTTAAACATTACGCAACAGTTGTCATGCCTCGACATGGTCGAAACTGTTGAAGCATCGAGCCGCATAGTCGACATGCATGAACTTGATTGCCAACTCCTCCTCATGGCCTGGGTGCTCCCTCAAGGTGTTTGCGAAGTGGTTGCTCCACCAATCACATTTGATGTTGAGATCGATCCACTTGCGTCTAAGACTGTCGATTGTGCGGTCGTTGCCACCCACTTAGCGGTTGAAGTCCGCCAATACACAGTCCCAAAATGAGTCCCCCACCGAGTGGCGACGATGGGTGGGTTGTTGTTGTAGGGCATGATCGTTCCTTGCGTCTTGGTAGCACGCTACCAAGGCGATTTCTTCCTCCTCGTTCCAACACGTCCGTTTTTTTTAGTGTTAAGAGTGGTAACCGTGGGCAAATGTGCATTTTTTGGATACCCACGGTGGGTATTTATAGCCCAATTTTTTGACCGTTTAAAAAAAAATAACCGTTGCAAATTAAATTTTCTAACCTATCGTTTTTATATTTTGACATCGTGCTTGCCACGTCAGCACACGATTTGAATTTTGAATGAAAAATAAATATGAAAAAATAAATTGTAAATATATATATATATATATATATATATATATATATATATATTTAAATGTAAAATAAATAAACAGTAAAGTGCCACTACTAAAATCGTGTTTCTATGAAATTGAAAAATAATAAGTGTAGTGCACCTTCCCCTTAGACTCTTTGGTGAGGGAGTCGGTGTTTGCCTCGGGGAGTTGAGGTCATCGAGCTCTGTGTTTGGTTATATATATTTTCTTTTCTTTTTTTAAGGTAAAGGGAAGGGGAAAAATGAGGAAACCATTTTCTTGATTTGGGAGAGTTGAGAAAAAGAGCACCACACCGTATAGCCTACGACCGGCAATTCAGACACGAACACGAAAACCTGACACGAAGCTACACGATTTTAACAGGTTTCGTGTTTGCTTTAACAGGTTTCGTGTCTATAACAGGTCGACACGTTAAGACTTGTTTATTTTCGTGTCGTGTTCGTGTGTTACCGGTTTCGTGTTCGTGTCTTAATAGGTCTTATCGTGTTTCTTATCATGCTTTGTCTTGTCGTGTCATATCGTGTCTTATCATGTCTTATCGTGTCTTATCATGTCTTGTCGTGTCTTATCATGTCTTATCGTGTCTTGTCGTGTTAACTTATTTTACTAGGTGTTTTTTCTCTCGTGTCTTATCGTGTTAACCTGTTATGCACAGTTCGGGTTCGGGTTTAAAAAAACTGACACGATTAGATTTCGTGTCGTGTTCGTGTTTAGAGTTTCGTGTTCGTGTTTTAACAGGTTCGTGTAACCTGTTATGCCAGCCCTACTATAGCCTCATGTCTTTTTCTTCGGTCACCTTCCCTTCGAAGAATAGTTCGTCGACTGTCAACATCGGAACTATTAACACGTTGAAATGTGTTCATATGCTGAATATTGTAGTCTAATGATTTATAATTTCTTGAAAAAATTAATCAAAATTCTAGAATTTATCAACAGGTTCATCATTTTACAAGTTTGAGTTTACGACATTTAAATTTCCATAGTTGAACTAGTTAATTTACGGTATTTTAAATTTGATCGTGTAAATTTATATCTATAATAAGTTAGCGGGTTACCATCCACGCTTCGCGGCTTGTTTGAAACGTCGATAAAAATAAGCAAATCGTGAATATAATGATTAGAAAACCGTGTTGTGACGGTATATTGTAAAGTAACGTAAAAGTTATGTCGTTGTATACAACCAAGCTTTTTATCAAGAACTTTAATGAACGTTTAGCCATCAGCTATAACCTTAACTAAATCAACTGATGTTACTAGATTAACTATTTAACGAGATAAGCCATCGAATTGCCTTTTATATAAACCTATCCTTGTACCATGGTTTTTTTTATATGAAACCGGCTAAACCTTGTACGGATGTTCTAAGTCTTTTGACATGAAAGCAACAACACAAATTATAAAGGGAAAATCACTTAAATAAACATTAACCACCATTATTTACCAAAATAAATATTGTTATGGCTAAAGTTTAGAGAGTTCACAAAAAACAAGAGAAGCAGATGATAACGTGTGTCCTATTGGCTAATCACTAGCCGTGATATCCAACCAGTTAACAACCTACACATGCCATCCAAACCTAAAGTGGCTAATATGTAGGGTACTCTAGACGTCTCAAATACTCGGATTCTTTTTTGTTCCCTTTATTTTTTAGCGGTTTATTTCATTAGTTCTAAGTTCTAGCCACTTTGTTTGTTCACCCCTAAGTTCTAGCCTTTTGTCTCATCCCTAAATTCTAAATTCTAGCAATTTATTTACCCCTAACCTCTAGCCATTTCTTCTTTCCTAACCTCTAGCCACTTTGTTTCTTCCCCCTAGCCTCTAGCCATTTACTTCATTTTAATTGAAAGTGCTTGGGAATGGGAATGTAGTAGTATATTAAAAAAGCTAAACTTTAGGGATAAAATATGAAAGGAATAACTTTAAGGGGTTAAAGGGTTTTAAGTGGAAAAAAAAGCTAAGATTTAGGGAACATCAGGAATTGCAAAGGAATAACACCAGCAACCAAAACGTCTAAAAAAGGTAACGGCTAAGAATTTAACGTTTCCAGCTGTCTGATGCCCGCTTCGGTTTTGGCCAGGTGTGGCAGGAGGAAAAAGTATTAAAGATAACGGCTAATATTTAGCCCAGTTCACCAAAAGCTTAGCCGTTTGGGTTTTTGGACATTTGGACAATTTTTATTGGTTTAAAATGAGGTCCCACACATTCAAACGGCTACATGTTAGCCATCATAGACACGTGTTATCTATTCATCTTCTTGTTTTCTGTGAACTCCCTAAACTTTAGCCAAAAACAATGTTTATTTTGGTAAATAAAGATAGCAATGTTTATTCTAGTGGTTTTCCCCAATTATAAATCCAAAAGATAGCAACAATTCAACAAAACCCATTGAACTTTGTTTCTTTATAAAACTGATCATGTGAAATATAGAACAATGACACGCTACATCGTTCAGAAATTCCCAAATGCAAAGCCTAAAACACATATAAATGAAAAGCAAAACTAATAATTGGGGGCCCTTGAGATTGGAGGCCTAAAGCAAAGGTTTGACTTTACTCCCTCAACTCTCAAGAGCCGGCTTATCCACCGGTTTAAACAACCAATGCTTAAAAAAAACAAAAAAAAAACAAAAAACAAAAAACGTTTTACAGAAGGTGGTTAAAAACGACATTACGAAAATTCACGTTAAAATGTAGTTAAAAATAATTCATCGGAAACATTGATATAAAAAACGAATGATAGATAGAAAACTAATATATACAATTGCTTTACAAAAGCAACTTTGGACCGAATATGAAACAAGCACACTCCTTAGTTTCATTAGAGTATTTAAATGCTTCAAGAACACGTCAGGAATCTTTGTAAGAAAAGCCTGTACAGTATCGAAGCTTGACCCAAGATTTTAGGGGATCGGAAGTTACCGGGGATCGAAACCGTATATACCAAAAAAATTCTATATGAATACTATATAATTGAAACTTCTGAGCGAAAATTCAGGAGGGTCGACCGCCTCTCCCCGCCCCTTAAAAGATACGCCCATGAGCTTGTAAACAACAACAAAAGATATCCTCAAATAAGAAAAATAAACCTAACGAAAGAACAAATGGCAAGACAACTATACACATGCATGGGCGGATCTAAGGGGTCTCTGGGTTCTCAGGAACCCCCTCGGTTTGAAAAAAAATTGCAAAATTTAATGGGAAAATTGAAAAATTAGTAAAAATCACTTAAAATCTATGAAAGGAGCCCCTGAAAATTGTTTTTAGATACGCCACTGTGCACATAGGTATCAACAAACAAGTGTAATTGGGTAATGTTTTTTCTGTGATCTTATTCTTCCACAAAGGGGTATAATATATGAGGTACAAGGTATAAACAAGGAAACTAATAAAGGGAAATAATTACATAATAACTACACATTTAATTACATAATATATGCTTGCTAATAGGCCCCCACAGATGAAGCAGTAGCTGGCCGAATGCAAAGACTGGACTTGAAACGATCAAAGAGTATGCGTGGTAACCCCAGAGTGAAGATGTCGGCGTATTGATACTCTGTTGGAACATGAAGCACGCGAACAGCCCCTAGTTTGACTTTTTCTCGGACAAAGTGGATATCAATCTCCACATGTTTGGTGCGTTGATGTTGCACGGGATTATGTGAGAGATACATAGCAAAAATGTTATCACAATATATGATGGAAGCTTGACGAACCGGAACATGCAGCTCTAGGAGAAGATTACGAATCCAGGATAGTTCAGCAATAGAGTTGGCAACTCCTCTATACTCGGCCTCGCACTGGACCGGGAGATTGTGGGCTGTCGTTTTGAAGACCATGAGATTAGGTTGTCCCCAATAAAAACACAGTAGCCAGATGTTGAGCGTCTGAATCTGGACACCCACCCCCCAGTCAGCATCAGAGTAAGCGGTTAACTAAGTTGAGTTAGAGGGGGATAAGTGCAGGCCGTGATCTGTGGTGCCTCGAAGGTACCTCAGTATACGCTTGAGATAGTTTAAGTGAGGTTCCCGTGGTGCATGCATGAAAAGCAGACTTGTTGAACGGCATAGGAAATATCTGGTCTGGTGAAGGTTAGATACTGGAGAGCACCTACAAGACTGCGATATAAGGAGCCATCTGGAAGCAATTCCCCAGCTGTGGCACTGAGTTTGGAGTGTGTATCAGTTGGGGTGTGGCATGGTTTGCAGTTTCCATCTTAGCTCGAGCTAGAATATCCTGTATGTAGGAAAGCTGAGAGAGAAATAAACCGTCGTTGAGATGTTTAACTTCTATACCTAAGAAGTGATGCAACCTGCTAAGATCAGTCATGGAAAATTTTCTGGACATAGCATTAATAAAACATTTCAGAAGATTATCATTTGAAGCTGTAAGAATGATGTCGTCGACGTATAGCAAAAGATACGCCATATCAGTGCCCCGTTTGTAAGCAAATAAGAAGCTATCAGATGTAGAGGTTCGAAAACCACACTGAATAATATAGGAGGCAAATCGATGGTACCAAGCACATGGTTCCCATATAAAGAGCGCTTCAACCTGCAAACAAACTTTGGTTCCTCGAATCGACAAACCCGGGTGGTTGGAACATGTACACAGTTTCATTTAAGTCCCCATGTAAGAAGATGTTCTTAACATCTAGCTGATGAATAGGCCATGATCTAGATAGGGCTAAACTGAGAACAGTCCGGATTATGGTAGGCTTGACCATCGGGCTAAATGTTTCATCACAATCTACCCTAACCTGTTGTGATTTGCCATTGACGACCAGAAGAGCTTTATACCGTTCCAAAGTCTCATTAGCATGAAATTTGTGGCGAAACAACCACATGCAGCGTATAGTGTGTGCATCAGGTGGTCGTGGTACAAGATCTGACGTGTGGTTATCCATTAAAGCTATGTATTCAGTTTTCATAGCATCATACCAGTTAGGATCGGATTAGGCATCAATGTGGGATTTAGGGACTCGGGATATGGTTTCGGTATTAAGGTTAAAAGGTACTTTGGGTTTGGATGTGCCATCGCGGGAGCAAGTGATCATGGGATGTATGGGCGGTTGAGGAGTGGGAGCGGGTGTTGAGTGGTGCAACTGTGGGACCTACATTGGTGGCTGAGGGGCGGAGAATCCTAGTGGTACGGGTGGTGGGGGTCGGTTAATGCGTCTGGAGTAAGTAATGGGTGGATTTGGGGGTGGGTGCGGAAGGTGTTGGGTCGTGGCAGATGTGTTGGGTGGGTTTTGGGCCGAAGGGAATGTGGGAGGAGATTGGTGAGTTTGGGCCGAAGTATGTTGGTTTTGTGTGGGGGCGAAGATGGTTGGTCAATAGAGGGAGTAGGTTGAGTAAAGATAATTGGGGAGGATCATTCTCAAGGAAGGTGTAAGATTGCGGTGTGGGTTGGTACTCTTTGGAGAATGGGAAGTCAAGCTCGTTGAAGGTAACATGGCAGGATAGAATGACTTTGCCCGTGGAGCGATCTAGGCATCAATAACCACGATGATCAGCAGGATAGCCAAGAAACACACATGGTGTGGAGCCTGGGGCTAGTTTGTGAGGGCGCGTGTCAGATTGATTGGAGAGGTTTGGAAGTTGAGGGAAGGTTGGTGTTACCCGATCCTGCAACTGGTAAAAGATGGCCATTTCTAACTAACACATTTTTAATAGAATTAGAACACGAGTGAGAAATCATACCTGAGTGTGCAGTGAGATGGTTTGTGGCACCAGTGTCCATGTACCATTGAGGTGCTTCGGGTTCCACCGCCAAAGCTTGGAATGCCTCAGCCAATTCAGTGGGTTTAAGTGGATTAACATCTGTCACATGGGCTTGGGCTCATGTTTGGTCAGAATTATTGGGCTGTTGAGAGTTGTCTGGTGGCGGCATAGTCCAAGAGAGGCCCACCCGGGTAGGGTGGGATATGGGCAGGGTGGAGGTGGTACGGCCCAATAGTTGTTGGGCCAAAAATGAGGTTGCTTGCGAGTAGTTTTGGGGAGCCCAAGAGGGGCGGATGGACTGACCACGCTGACCAGATCCCGGACCATAATTCTGACCATAACCATAATAACCAGTACCAGATAGCTGTTGCACAAATTATCTCGACGAGGAAAACGACGATTTTGCTGAACATACCTGGAACCCTGTGATGAACCAAACCAAGAGGGACCATCACCACGATGGGGCTGCTGATTGTTGTTGGCTAAACCGTCGCGTCGCGGTGGCTAAGGAGCGACTACAGCATGGGCTTTAGATGGGACAGAGGCTGCAGCAGGTTCTCTAGCGGTTTGACGTTCCACATCACCACGTAACATCTCACAAGCCTCATTCCAAGGAGGGAGTTCTCGGTGAATGATAGCCGCAATGGTATCATATTCCCGAGGCAGCCCTCTGACCAGTTGCAGAACCAAGGTCTGCTCGTTGACCGGACTTCCAACATCATCAAGTTGTGCAGCCAGGTCACGTAGGGTTTGACAATATGTATCCAAAGAAGCCGATGTGGCTAATCTGAGGTTGACAAACCTGGACTGTAAAGCGGCGGCATGAGGGCCTCGGTTGTTGTGAAAGATATCCTTCACACGGTTCCAGGCTTGACGTGCAGTTGATGGTTCCTCAAGGACTTGACGGAGATAATTGTCAGAAAGGGTAGTATAGATCCACTGAAGAACAATTGCATCAATGTTCTTCCACTGCATATAAGACAGGTCATCCTCAGAAGGTGCTCAGACATGATGTGGTCCAGGACTTGGTACCCGCGTGCGTGAAGGGTGAAGAGTTTCACCCACGTGGAGTACGTAACCGTAGTTCCATCAAGCACCTGAACCTTCTTCTGTATGTCAGTAACAGTGTAAACTGGATGAAGAGTGCTGGTTTTGGGTTGGATGCCAAAGCAGAAGAGTTATCTGTGGTGGTAGACATGATGAAGAGGAAAAACACAGGACACAGGGATCGAGAATGGGGCCGGCAGATGAAGAATGGTCGAAACCCTAGATTGGATCGAGATCTAAAGGAAGAAGAAGTTGGTGGCGGGATTTTGGGCTCAAAGCAAATAAGCTCTGATACCATGTAATTGGGTAATGTTTTCTGTGATCTTATTCTTCCACAAAGGGGCTATAAATATATATGAGGTACAAGATATAAACAAGGAAACTAATAAAGGGAAATAATTACATAATAACTACACATTTATTACATAATATATGTTTGCTAATAACAACGACCTCACGAAACTTTTTTCCTTGTTTGCTTTGCAAAAAAATGGCAACGTAGACTGAGATGATGTGTGTATTAGTGTGTTACAACCCAAATGACTAGTCTATTAGGAGAGAGCGTTCATTTAGGTTATAAACCCCACATTTATTACTAATACAACTGATGTAAAACAAGTCTAATACATTGCAATAGTTCCATCACAAATTACAAGTGACAACACTATGAGAGACCTAGGTTAAAATTTATTTATTGTTTTTTTTAAGGTGGAGTTAAATGGAAGACGATGGATGATGACTAATATTGAACAACCGTATGAAAAGATAGAAGTAGAGTTTTAAGTGAAGGAATACAAAATAGTGAGGAATGGCTTAATTAATTGATGGTCAATTTAAAATTAAGATGACATTCTAAAAATTATGAACGGCAACTTAAGATTTTGTAATAAACTTAACTTTTCTAAGTTAGCTAATTGCCAAATTACATTATAAAAAACTATAAAAATCTATAACTTATAATAAAATAATTGAATATTGATGAGGTGACATTCAATGGAGACTCCCACATGGCACGTTGAGGTGAGAGTTTTTAATTTATTTTTTTATTTTGTTTTCATCCATTCTCCTACACTTATCTAGGGCTGGCAATTCAGACACGAACACGATAACCTGATACGAACCTACACGATTTTAAACAGGTTTCGTGTTTGGCCTTAACAGGTTTCGTGTCTATAGCAGGTCGACACGTTAAGACCTGTTTATTTTCATGTCGTGTTCGTGTTTATCTATTTCGTGTTCGTGTCTTATCGTGTACGTGTCTTATCGTGTTTCTTATCATGTCTTATTGTGTCTTATCGTGTCTTGTCGTGTCTTATCGTGTCCTGTCGTGTTAACTTATTTTACTAGGTGTTCCTTATCGTGTTTTATCGTGTCTTATCGTGTTAACCTGTTATACACGTGTTCGTGTTCGTGTTTGAAAAAATTACACGATTAGATTTCGTGTCGTGTTCGTGTCTTAACAGGTTCGTGTCTTAACAGGTTCGTGTAACCTGTTATGCCACCCTACACTTATCTAACCATAATCTCTTTAAGAATTTAAAAAACAAATTTAGATCTCTCTCTAATGTTTCCTCCCATCATTTTTAAACGTTAATATCTTTTATATACGAGATTTTTTAAAGAAAAAAAATTACACCAAATTAACGAGCGTTTTATTACTTTCCAACGAGTACCATAGTGCTATATGAAAAACGGAGAAAAAAACGACTATTTTTTTATGAGGTTTCGTTCATACAGGAAAAAAAAACACAAAGTGTTCAGATTATTCATTAATCATGTTTTTTTCTTTTAAACCAGGTTCTTATATACAATGTTGAAATTTAGCCCAATCGTCATGCTATCATTGGAATTTTACTCTTCTAAAGATGGATAGGTATACTTTATCAAGAGAAGCTAGGAGAAAGAATCGCGCAACACTGCAACACATGGTGTCACCTTATAGCAAGGTTATTTTTTTTATTATTTAATTACAAGAGTAATAATTATTACTATTAGTATTAGTATTATTAGAATGGTTATATTTTTCAACCCCGAGACACTCCCAAGATAAAAGCTAGTACTCTATAATCTAATATTAATCATCTTGTTTCATAAAATACTTTTGCGTAACAAATCAATACGTGAAACATGAGATGGAATAAAACTTGATAAGGGCGTTAGGGGTGCTACTAGAATTCTACTTATTTTTCACTGATTTTAACCAATTATGCACTGCCACATCACTTAACTGATTTACTTCATTGATTCACTTTTTTGTAGGCAGCACTCCACTAATTCTTGTTTTTTTTTTTTTCATTTAAATACAAATACAAATCTTTTTTTTTAAATACACACGGTTTATAAATTGCACCACCAAACCGTCAGTCCGTGTTTATTAATCAACCGTCTCCACCCAACACGGTAAAAATAAAATTAATTTCCATTTAAGTCGGTCTTATCTAACCGTCAGGAAAATTGAATTTTAACATGCAATACGGTTGAGAATTTTTGTATATAAACGACGGTGGTGAAAACACAATTCAACATCAACAAAACCCACAAAATGACTCGCTGGACCGAAAATGAAGAAATTGCTCTGGTCGTGTGCGTTAGAGACGCACAAAACGACCCATCCTTGCAACGACAAACGCCGCCAAGGCTCCGGGAGCAGGAACACACGCTTCTGGGACCGTGTCTTGGATGACTTCAAAGCCCAAGTCGACGAGAACGACCGCACAATTGAGAGCGTACAGAGGAAATGGACCGATCTAAAAAACAAATATGATCAGTGGACCACCTGCTATGAGCAAACCATGACCCGGCACCCAGGCATTGTGCCGGAGTTGCTATGGAGTTGACCCAGGTGACGTATGCGGCTCATTACAACGGCAACTTTGAGTATCTCCAGGCCTGGCAACTCATGCGTGAACTCTAATTATCTAATATGTTTTTATGTATTTTATTTATGTTTAATATTAATAAATATTGTTTTATGTTTTTTATTTAATTTTGGTTGAATTTATTTTAACTCTAAACGGTTTATGTAAAAAAAATAAACAAAAATGTTGCTTCCAAACGATTATAAATAATTAAAAAAGGCATTAAAGTAAATAAAAAATCAGAAAATACACGGTTACCAGCCCGTTAGATAGAACCAGAAAACGGTCCACGGGACCCCAACCAGCATGAGTGGCGGCGGTGTTACCGTGCTGGTAATAAGGTACTCGTGTCCAATTCTGGTAGCGCCCCGTCCCCCTAAGACACATGTATTTTAAATATATGGTAGATGCTTTTGTTAAATTACTAGTAGTTTACACACATCTTTGTAATGAGCTACACCCCATTATAATTGTACAGTCCATTCATGCCTCAGACCTAGACTCACCGTTGTAATGCTAGACACGTCGTTGTAGTTATTAGTGTAATTTCCACATTATTAAAATATATTTTTGAGGCACAACCAGTCATGTAAATATAAGAAAAAGAAAAAGACAAAGAAAAGAAGTAAACTGCAATTTGAGTCTTTATGGTTTTGAGCGGACCGCACCCTAAGTCCTATCTTTTGAAAATTTGTCCCTTAAGTCCCTGATGTTAAATTTATTTGTCAGTTGACCCCCCTCCAACGATCATGGTATGTCTGTTAGATATTTTGTGCAAAGACATTTTTTCCTTATTCCCTTTCAATCTACATTGCTACGGTTTGTTGTTTTTCTTTCCCTCCACATTCAAATTTAATGTGCACTCAAACATGATTAACAGCAACGACATGACCTCAAACACTATGATTAAGTACACCAAACAACAAATTTTATCATTAACATGACCAACAACAATAAACCATATATACAATCTTAATACTCTATAAAAATTATGACCAACAACAAACCTGTGTATACAAAATTAACATCATTAACAACATCAAAGCATGATTACATCATACTTAACACCAAAACTTACATCAGTATGCATACACACTGAGAGCCTGCATACTAAACAATAAAACTTACATAAAATAAATATGCATATTGTATGCATAGACACTACAAACTTGCATACATCATTAACAAACACATCCAATCAGATCTAGGGGTGAGCAATAAATGGTTCCGAACCGTGAAAACCGTGAAACCGACCCGGAACCGCTAGAACCGAACCGAACCGAATTAATGTTATAGGTTCCGGTTCCGGTTCTCATATTTTGGCATAATCGGTCCGCGGTTCGGTTCCGGTTAGAACCGACGGGTCCAGTTAAGAACCATTAGAACCGTTTGGAATTAAATTAAATATTTAAATATTCTATTATTAGTTTGAAATAAAATGTGTTGTTTCCTTCTTTATAGTTCTTAACACTTTTAAATTGTTTTACTTGGTAGGAATGTAGAGTATTGCCTTATGTGATGGTCAGCAGTCAGCACAGCTTGTTCTGGCCCGTTTAATCTGTATAAAAAGAATGATCTGATCCGAACAAAACATATTTTGATACGTAAACTGCTATACTTTTAGTAACCATGTTTAACACAAACTGTTGATAAATTTTTTTAAGAAAAATCATTGTTTTTGTTTATTTTTTTATTTAATTGTTAATGTTAATTTTAGGATTTTATTGACAACCGGTTCTGGTCTAGAACCGTTTCATGAGAACCGTTTCACCCGGTTCTGGAACCGAAACCGTTTAGTAATTATCGGTTCCGGTTCCGGTTCTCATATTTTGGAATAAACGGTTCGCGGTTCGGTCCGGTTCGGTCCGGTTCGGTTCGGTTCGGTCCGGTTCTGAACCGTTGCACAGCCCTAATCAGATCAATATGCTTACTATATGCAGACATAAATACATTAAAATATACATGTTTAAGTCTCCGATTAAACTCCCAAATTGCGGTTTTCGACTATAATTTCGTAGATTTGGTACTTAACCTTGTACTATTGATTTTACAGGTCCTAAACGGCGCCCCAAGGACGAAGTTGAAGGAAATGGGCAAAAACTGGATGAAACGGACACTTCCGGCACATTCTGCACCTTCTGACCCAGGTGCACGGCCATGCGACCCATGTGCACGGCTGTGCTGGTTAACTTGGCTCGGCAGCACTGCCAGTGCACGCGAGCATGCAAGGTGGTGCTCGAAAATTCTCGGTCAGCACTCCCGTGCGGACCACCTACATGACCGTGCAGGTCCATTTTCCTCGGAAGCACAAGCAGTGCAACCAAAATGCAGCTTGGTTCTCGATAATTCTCTGCACTACACGGTCGTGTAACCCATGTGCACGATCGTGCACCTTTATCTGGTCAAATCATCCACTTGACCCACTTGCGTGGCCTACGGATGCTGATGTCACAATCACAATAAAGTGTACGACCGTGCAACTCTTTTGCACGGCCATGCAGATTCAAAAAATCTATAAAATAGGGGATACCAGCTACTGATCGATTATTGGGTATTTTTCTCTGATTTTGGGTTCATTTCTGGGCTAAGAAAGCTGCTGAGAAGGTTCATATCAAGCTCGAAAATTGATCAGAATCCATTATCATCATCCAATCCATCACATTGTAGCTTTCTTATGGTTTAATTCTTGAACTAGTTTTTTATTCAGGTCAGATTTTGTAGCATATATGTTTGTATTTGTAAACCTACGGGTAAAAACACTAGTATTTGTTAGTTTAAACAATCGTTGTATGTTAATCATGTTTTGTATGAACTTGGTGTTTTTCATGTTTTAAATCTTGATGATCATATTGCAAACATGTTTCGTTGTTGGATTTATGAGAATGTTGGGTTCATTTCTGGGCTAAGAAAGATGCTGAGAAGGTTCATATCAAGCTCGAAAATTGATCGGAATCCATTATCATCATCCAATCCATCACATTGTAGCTTTCTTATGGTTTAATTCTTGAACTAGTTTTTTATTCAGGTCAGATTTTGTAGCATATATGTTTGTATTTGTAAACCTACGGGTAAAAACACTAGTATTTGTTAGTTTAAACAATCGTTGTATGTTAATCATGTTTTGTATGAACTTGGTGTTTTTCATGTTTTAAATCTTGATGATCATATTGCAAACATGTTTCGTTGTTGGATTTATGTTCATGTAACTTTAATGATTAGTGTTTTGGTTAATCAGATAAATGTTGAAAAACCGTTCGATTAATCGCTCACTAGTAAACTAGTTAACTTGTTAATGTGTTTACACCATGAAACTAGAAATGGGTATTGGTTTAGTAAAAGTTAGGCGAATAATGATCACGAATGCTTATCTGTACGTAAAAGGGTATAATCGGCTAAGGTGTTGTTGCAGATCTTTGACACGTACGGTTGATAATCTTTGTTAGTTATTTTGGTTGAAATGGCGATCTTAGTAGACTTGTTCAAAGTTTGTAAAATGGGATTGTTTGTGATATGCTCTACTTTATGCTGGTCTCGGTGGTTGTATTGTGTATTCGGTATTGCTTCCTTGATAAGTGAGGTTAGAAAACTCTTAACGGATGACTAACTTATCTTTAGAAGATTTGCATGAGATTATATCAATAGCTCGCTAATGAACAATTTAAGGTAGTTAACGTCTTTTTATCGTGTTAGCTTTCCGAATAGTTGTCATGTTAGGATTCCCGAAAGGGATACTAATTTTCTTAAAATACGAATGTTGATCTCGCGCCTTTTTTACATATGTTACATAGTTAACATGCTTAAGTTGTTAATAAAATATATTTACATATATTTTGTATTTGGAGGCGTACATATGTTATTGTAGTACTTTAGATTAATTTAGTTTAAAACATATTCCAACTACCTTTTACCGGTAAATCAGGGACAATGTTTTAGTACTATTGCATTGTGACAATAGTCAACAAACCAGGTCAACATCCGTACATATTTCATTTATTACGTCATCATATGTGCATATTTAGACAATTTGCATACACTATACCCCCCCCTCCCAAGTCTAGTGAAGCATGAGTTAATCAGAGAACTCAACACAGTACACTTGTTTAGTCATACAACACCCGGACATGCCACCAAACAATCATATCATGAGGTTGCTATGCCTTAACACATGATAGCTCACCTTTAACACACGTATGTGAATACAAGAACCACCATGGGTTAACACCTAGTAAACACATGCTACCTAGGAGACAAAATACATGTTAATGTCGTCATCAAAAGGCATAGAACTTAACTAACTCTTACCCTTGTGAAACCGGGTGATATTCCTATATCAAAGGGATATTAGAGACTATTTAATGGACACGATGTGCAACTATAATAGCACTAAGATGTGTACATGTCAATTTATTCACAAGACTTCACATACATGATAAGTTTTGGATCATAACAAAGCTAATTAACATGGAACTTCACAAACCATATACACAACCATACACACGCACGCCCACATATACATGGATATAGATTGTTTGTCACACTATACACAAACATAGAGTCTTACACCTCCTATTAACCTATGGAAACCTTACCCCTTTTGTCTAAACTAATCACTAAGAGCCTCACATCATGCTTAAACAACCCTTGTCCCTTGACTAATACCTACAGCCGAAGCCTTGATCACAAAAAAAAAAAGACTAGGAGTTTACAACATGGAATTGATTAACAACACATGTCTATGACTCCTATACCCTCATATTTCGGCCACCTACATTAACTAACAAAGAACATGTGCACACTAGATCTTTCACCAAAATTGACACAAGACAATGATTCTTACACATTAACTCATGTATGACAAACTTCCAAGTATGGGTAAAAGCAATCGGCCACAACACCCCATGGAACATCTTCCAATTGCTCACTTGGGATTGGATCCAAGGTAGGACAAACATACTCTTACACTAAAATAGAAACCTCACCTTTATACCCTTACACAAAATCCTTACCTCTCCTTCCTAAGATTTGCGGCCGAATACCCCACCCCTACCCCATGGAAACTTCCAAAGATCAACAACTAATACTAGGAACCATCAACATCCAAAGAGATAAAGACAATGTTTGTCATAGGGACATCACCATCACCTTCATACAAATCGGCCAAGCATGAGCACAACATGATGAAAGGGATGGATCATGGAACATCATAGTCACACTAGAAGACAATCATCTAGGTGTGAGTCACTTGCACTAAATCGGCTAAGGACAAGGAAGCAACACTTCTAAAAGCAAGTCAACCCTTTTCCTAAGGATGATTAGGAGCCTACAACTCTTACCCATACACATATTTGTGCAATCTTTCCTTTGACATAAGTTACGGCCGAAACACAAGGGGAATACCCAAATTGTTTTGTCACCACTCTCTTGAACTCCCTATATAAAGGCCCCTTCAATCCACTCAATATCTCACACCACACCTCTCTTTCTCTTGATCACATTGCAGCCAAAACCATCCACTACAACCACCCAAACCATCGGCCAAAGAGCAAGCATTAAGACGATGAGAAAGAAGCCAAGAACACTAGACATTGTCTCATCCCAAGCTCTCTTTAGGTAAGTCCTCTGTCCCCACATAGTTCTAACCTTCGGCCTTTCTATGTTCACCCAATCCATCAACATTTGGTCACTTAGAACCGACCCTATACATACACTAACCACACACATTGTTTCATTTATAACAATCACCTAACTAACAAACATTTTGGCACTAAGTCACTCATGGATAACATGATTCGCTCACACATATATACTATAGGTCGGGTTAAGTATAATGAATCTTAATCCCACCCTAAGCAACTTTCTAAATATCGTTTTTTTAGAACAAGCACATTTAATTCATAATCAACGGTTAGAGTTATAATGGATGATCTATAATTATTTTACCATCAAAACACTTGTAACACCTCACAAGTTTACGGCCATGACTTAAACAAGTGTATGACAAGCCCGTTGGATCCTTATTACGATCGGATTCAATACAAGCATAAGGCTTTGTTTCGGCTATGGGCATCTAACATGTGTTAAGATGGGCCGTAGCATGTGTTAATACATACTAGACTTATAGAAGGCTATAAAACGTATTAATGCACCTTGTTTTTCCTAAAAAGATCGACCACACATAACTGGGTATCTACTTAAAGGCCCATAAAACCATGTGGGGGTCCATCTTGAATACAAAACACCACACTTTCGAGATTACATAACTTAAACACACACTAAACACGAAGGTCCACAAAGGTCGGGTGAACAATTTGTATGATAAACAACAACTGAATGACTTACCACGTCCATAATGATCATAGGGTATCATTTGTCAGGACGTGACCACCTACAGCCTCACTAGACCTCATACATCATCATCAGGTGAGTTTATATGGCCCCATTTTACTATTTTACATTTTGGGGGAAATACATGCATCAATACTTGTGTCATTTTCAAGTGTGTGTACATTTTATCATGACTACCATGTGGAACATGAGACATTTTGGTTCATGAGCTCACTAGTCCTCGTACAACGTTTACTGTAACCATTAGCTAGACATTTAGCCATGGAACACTTTAATAGATCTATTGGGTTGACACCCCCACTCTTGGTTAGTCGCTCTAACCGGTTACATACAAAAGAGTGTTAGTATTCTACTATACATACATTGTCTTTGGTGTACAATGCACGAGGCACAACAGTCAAGAGGTTTGGTTACGGGACTCATGGTTCTCACATAAATCATTTGCTTAGCTAGCTTATGATTGGTCATACACGAATTACACATTCATTTTACTGTACATTCAAAACCCGTAGACTCACCAACATTATTGTTGACAAAACTCGTTATGCATGTTTTTCAGGTAACTAATGGAGGGCCACCGAGGATTGAGGGAAAGGTTCGAGCATGCACCCCGTGGTATCACTTTGATAGTTGTTGTCGGTTACAAGATGTTATGTTTTCATTTTCCATAAAACAATGTCTCTTATTTTAACACTATGGTTCGATTTTCAATAAATTCATGACAATTTTCATCGCTTATGGTGGTACTATTTGAATAAATGTGTATTGCTTGAACCTTGTGCTTGAAAACCTTTCGGTCGTTGCATCCCCGTGTTTCCGCCTTGGCGGGGTGTGACATGCATCCACCCGCGTCCATGTATCGATATCTAGTTCTTATCTATACTTTACTACATATATGATAGGGTACACTTTGTCATATTGTGTGTGTTTTAATGTTAAGGTCTAAACCATTTTTATAAATATTAAAACCAATCGTGTGTAAAATTCATTGAAAAACTATGCATATTCGCACGCGGTCAATACACGCTAAGATGATCAGATCAAACACACACAGATCATTTCAGTATGCATACACACTAGCACAGTAATAGTAACACTAACATGATCAAATCACACTAACACTACATGATTAGATCACGCTAACTACGGCGTGATGCTATAAATCAAATCACATCACATCATACACTAAATCAAATCCCCATTAGTTAACCAATGGTAACATTCATCATTACAATTAAGAAACCATATCATTCTTACAATAAACCTATACTAGGTGTAAATAGAAGGCCGAACCTGATTATTCAACAAAAAAAAAACCCATAAAAACCATTTATATGTTAGTCATCATTAGAATATTCACAACAAACCATTTATATGTTAGTCATCATTTTATTATTCAGAAAAAAAAAAACCATAAAAACCTTGCCTAATACTCTATGTAGTTCCTCTTTAGATCCTCAAATCGAAGTTCTAGTTGTTGAGGAACTTCAATATCACCCGCGCATGTAGCTTAACGTTACTCATGGTTGCAATTCGGCTACATCAATTGAGACCGAGATCAATCAATTGAAACTAAGAGAGATAATAAGCAGCAACAAGACATTACATACTTACATCTCACGTAATCGTTCTCAATTGTCTTCACCATTGTTGTCGTTTGAATGTTGCAGGTGGTTGTGTGCCGAGGAAGAAAGAGGAGATACGAGAGTGGTGCAATTGGTGGTTGGTGAAAAGGAACGAGGATGTAAGTAGGCCTCTACGGCCCGTAGAGGCCTCTACGAGCTGTAGAGGCCTGTGTCAATCATTGCAGTGGGCACCCACCTCTACGGTCCGTAGAGGCCTCTACAAGCTGTAGAGGGATGTGGTTTTCAATGCTCTGACACCTCTACGGCCCGTAGAGGTCTCTACGAGCCGTAGAGAGCTATAAAACCCTAAAAAATCCGGTGTAAATAACATGACCCATTGTTTATTTTGGAGCAAAAAGACAATTATGCCCCTAGTCTGAACATTGACAATGTGACCATTGACTGAATATACCATATTTTTTTTTGGGGGGGGGGGGGGGGGTCAAATGACATATAAAATTGAATGGCAGGGACTTAGGGGGCAAATTTTCAGGACGGGCTTATAGTGCAATTCGCTCAAAACATCTAATGACATACTCCCATTGTTTACGTAACAAACCAATACGTGAAACACAAGATGGAATAAAACTTGATAATACACAAGCAGAGAGGATCATATAAAAACATATTTTTCCCTAAAAATTTGCCCCCTAATGGAATGGGAGAGGGAATGAAATGGAAGAGGTAATGGAATGGGAGAGGTAATGGAATGGATCATTACCATTCCATGTCTTGTTTGGTTATCATGTGGGAATGGAATGAATTCTTACTTTGTGTTATTTGGTATGTAAGAAAAAACGAAAATATAAAATCGATGGTGAGTGGTGGGTGGCGGCAGTGACGGTGGTGGTGGGTGGCGGTAGTGGCAGTGGGCGATGGCGGTGACGATGTTGGGTGGGCGACGACGGCGGCAGTGGTGGGTTGCAGCATTGACGGTGGGTGGTGGTGGCGATGACAGTGGTGGAGGCAGTGGGTGGCAGTGATGCAGGTGGTGGTGGTGGTGGTGGTTGGACGGTGGTGACAATGGTGGGTTAAGACGATGGTAGCAATGGTTGTGGGTGGCGGCAATAGGCGGTGGTGGTTGGATGATGACAACGATGGTGGATTGTAATAATCATAATAATAATAATAATAATAATAATAATAATAATAATAATAATAATAATAGTATATTTGCTTCCATTCCTTGAAGGAATGAAAAAAAAACACCACCTTACCAAGGAATGAAAATTCTTAAAATGGAAGGAATCACATTCCTTATGGAATGATCCATTCCATTACTACATGGTAACCAAACATGTTTAGTTTCATTCCATGGGAATGATCTATTCCATTCCACCTTTGATTCCTTTATACCAAACGCTACCTAAGAACCATTCATTTAGTGACATGTGTCTTTTATTAAAATTCTCAATAAGGGTACCCTAGTCTTTTGCAACACTTTTTTTTACAAAAAAAAAAAAAAAAAAATCGTTAATTCCATCAAACTTTACACTTGAATATCCTACAATCATGCAATTTTAATTTCAAAATGGTTTTATTATTTATAGTTATTCAATCAGACTAGTTCATCAGGAAATTACGTTTCCATCTATTGATACTCTGGAATCGGCCGAAGATAATATCAACCTTTGTTTATCACCGATTTTGATAAGATTTTGATTGTGTTGTTTTCGAAAATTTGATTATGTTCATCACTGAAAACTCTTGTACAAGATCTTAATTAACTCAACCCCCCATCTTTTATAAAATTTGATGCTCGGAGTTGGAAGAAGACGATGAGGGTGGAGGTTTGATCAATGGAATGCAGTAAAAAAAACATAAAATGGTTGATTATAATCGAAATCATACAACCAAAACACATTTTCCATAACTAGTAACACATAATTTAAAAAAAATCCATCTTGCGCTGATTTTGAGGATTGTAGTTTGAACAAGAGGTTGGGTGGAGGGTTATTTCTATCAGTTTATTATCCCTACTTTCAAGGGATTAAAAAAAGTATATTTAAATAAAAATAGCACAATGACTAAAATGCCCTTATTAAAACTAATACTAATAATTAATTGTAAAGGGTTGATTTGTAATCAACACTAGCCATTGATTTAAAATTTATATGGCCCAGATCTGTTCTTACAAATTTTACAACAAACAATGTTTGTACAGGATCTTAACTCAATACACAAGTATTTTAAAGAAACGTCAAATACTTCCGTCTAATTATAAGAAGTTTCACCCACATCTTTATAATAAAATTTGACACTATTATATTAGCATACCGTCCATTCATGCCTCATACTTAAACAACTCCCCAACGTTGTAATGTTTCTACATTAGACGCATCGTCATAACCAATTTAAATTTTATACGGACCCTAATACCTTTGGGTGTGGACGAGGCCCATTTTCTATGATAGCCCTCCACTTCAGCTGACACGTCAGCGTGGGGTATGACCATTATAGAAATGATGGTCAAAAGGTGTGGAGGAGGCTCATCCTCATTTAATGTTTTTTTTTGTTTGTTTTAATTAAATAATATTCTAATATTAATATTTAAAAGTTAATATTACATAAAAAAAACATTACAAATAATTTAAAAAAACACAACTAAAATTAAATTAACCTATTCGACATAAAAAAAAATACAAATAATCTACGCTTCTCCGTTGTTCCAAATATATTCAACCAAATCCGCTTGAAGATTATGATGCGTGAACTCGTTATGTAACGAAACTCGTTTAAATCTTGTTGATATGGGTCGACAGGCACGGTATTCTCCGGCGGGGCATTCTCGTTATACTCACAGATGGTGGCGCCTTCGTCTTCAAGTATCATGTTATGCAACAAGATACAAGCGTACATACAGTAACGCAACCTTTTAGGGGTGAACATACGTGCCGGGTTTGCAATGATGTGCCATCTTTGTTGTAGAACCCCAAATAACCGTTCGATGTCCTTTCTTGTCGCCTCTTGAAACTTAGCAAATTTCTTTCTTTTTTCATCGAACGGGTGGTGAATATTTTTAACGATCATCGTGTAAGATGGGTAGATTCCATCAGCAAGATAATAACCGCGCCTATACTCCACCCCCGATACTGTAAACCTGGTATCCGGACGGGTTCCTTTTATGACATCGTCAAAAACCTCCGATTGGTTAATGACATTAATGTCGTTGTTCGAACCAGGAATGCCAAATAAAGCATGCCAAACCCATAGATCTTGTGAGCACACCGCCTCCAAGATTATTGATGGATGGTCTTGATCCCCTCGTTTGAACATTCCGCGCCATGCTACCGGGTAGTTTTTCCGAGGCCAATGCATGCAATCAATGCTTCCGAGCATTCCTGGAAAACCATGTTGTTGGTGATGGAACTGATACAATTGTTGGACATCACTAGAGTTTGGTTTTCGCAAATATTTCTTGCTGTAAAGCTTCACCACACACTTGCTAAACTTGTACAGACATTCTCGTGCAGTTCTTTCCGACATCTTAAATACTCGTCCCAGGCATCCGTCGTAGTCTCGTACGCTAGTTGCCGAAGTGCCACCGTGCATTTTTGTAGGGTGGTGAACCCCCTTTTCTTTCTAGCATCGTATCGTAAGGTAAAAAATGGGTGAAAGTTCGCACATCATCGGCTATACGTAAGAACAATCTTCTACTCATTCGGAACCTACGCCTAAATAGGGCCGCCGAGTATAAGGGTTCGTCGGCAAAATAATCGGCTACCAATCTATCATAGACACCTACACATATTTTAAAAAATATAAACACAATAAAAATCTACAATCTTAAAAAATTTAAATATAATACACAACTACAATGTTAAAATATATACATATATATATAATACATAAATAATCTAAAACAAATATAAAACTTACCTTCTCGGTCTCTATTTATAGCCTCTTGCCTAGTTCGAGGTACCGATTCGACTTCACCTCCTTCCTCCTCGGCAATGACCTGTGCCGCATGCGCCACGACGTTTATAACAAAATTTACGGCTTCGTTTGTAGATGATTAACCCGAAGAAGATGATAATGACATGGTTGTTTGAGGGTTTGCATTTTTTATAAATAATGGGTTGGTTTAAATATATTAAGAGTGTATGAGAGAGTGTTTTAAAATTGTTATAAAAATTGTAAAGGTTTGGATGTTTAAATAAAAGAAAAACAATTTTTTTTTTATTTGCAACGGTCAATACAAGTCCCAACGGTCAAAAATTGTTCCAACGGTCAAATCAAGCTGGTCAAATCAAGCCTCAACATGAAAGGCTTCTCCTTCCCGCTGATGTCGTGTCGGCCCTAGGGGGCGGTGTTGCCCGGGGCGGCAACGGCATGACCACCCTTGCCGGGCCACCACACCGAAAGGTCTTATTACCATATTAAACGCGTAACGAGTCATCATCGTATATATAACCAAAACAAAAAGAAAAGAAAAAAGAAAAAGTCTCATATGGGATCCAGATGGACCACAAGAAAGCAAGAAAGCTATAAATGCATTGTAGTTCTGATCCTGATTTTCTTTCATTCTCCCTGTTCAATTAAACTTAACCATTAAACAAAAACAATACACCAAACGTGACTATACCCGTGACCCTCTCCAACATCTTTGAATCATCATCACATACCATAAACAAATACAAATATATATATATATATATACAATCAAATAATTTTTTCAAGAAACCCTCTTACAAACCAATTCAAGATCATGGATTTTTACACATACCCATCTCCTCCTTCCCCTTCATCTTCACATATCTCATCTTTTTCCTTTAATAATTTCATCTTTAAAGTTAAAGATTTCTTCAGCTCTGCACTTTCAGCCATTGTTGGGAACATCTTCTCTGCAATTTTCACCTTCTTCTTTGCTTTAGGTATGTTTTTTGATCTGGGTTTTTGTTTATTGTTAATAAAGCTTTGTTTTTTGATCTGGGTTTTTGTTTATTGTTAATAAAGTTTTGTTTTTTGATGTGGGTTTTTGTTTATTTTAAATAAAGTTTTGTTTTTTGATGTGGGTTTTTGTTTATTTTAAATAAAGTTTTGTTTTTTGATGTGGGTTTTTGTTTATTTGAATTGGGTATTCATGGGTTTTGTTATTTGATCTCAATTGATACGTTCTTGATTGACAAGATGTTGATTAGGGCTAAAGATATATATATTTTTGTAAGAAAGGGGGGGGGGGTAAAAAATTGGAACTTGTGATCATCTTTTTGTGGGTTTGATTGAAGTTAATGGTTGGTTTATTGAATTTGCAGTGGGGACTTTGTTAGGAGCATTGACTGGTGCTTTGATTGGTCAAGAAACAGAGAGTGGGTTCGTTAGGGGTGCTGCGGTTGGAGCGATTTCGGGTGCGGTTTTTTCGATTGAAGTCTTTGAATCTTCGCTTCTTTTGTGGCAGTCTGATGAATCTGGGATCAGATGTCTTCTGTACTTGGTGAGCAATTCTGTTTCTGTTTTCTCACATTTGTTATTATTATTTGATTAATCGTTTATCTTTTAAGTTTGTTTGGTTGTTGTTAACTTGTTATATAATCTTTAGTTTGAATATGGCGATGGTGATTAACGTTTTTATCATCATCTTTAGTTGGTTAGTTTTATCATTATTCTTTTCATTGTAACCTGTTTGTCAAAAAGAGATCTGGTTTTCGGTTATTATTCATAGAAAATATTATTCACGAATACAGTTTTTCAGTTCCGAATTCTTTCATTCTAATACAAATATTATAAAAATTGAAAAGAAAAAAAAAAGAATATGAAGTAAATTAGGCTTTAAAGTTCATGTTTTTACCTTTTGTGCGTTGCGAAATATGATCAATTTAGGAAAATTTGTGTTAAAATGGTCTAGAATGCTTTACGTTCACGTTTTTACCTTTTGTACGTTGCGAAAGATGATCGATTTGGGAAAAATTCGTGTTAAAATGGTCTAGAGCGTCAAAAGGAATAGAGATTTAATGTTTCTTCATGAGATCTCCTTTGAATTAGGATTCAAAGACATCTCGGCCCAAAATTTATTGAAGTTTTCAAGAAATATCCAGTCAATATGGAGAGAAGACTTGATAACTTCATCAAATCTTGTTTTATCATGGAAAGTGATAGTTACATGGTGATAAATCTTTAGAATTTCATTATCCTGCATAACTTTTAGCCTATTTTATTATTATGACCCGTTAGCTGATATCGCTTTTATGACAGATTGATGTTATTGTAAGCTTGTTAAGTGGAAGACTTGTTCGTGAACGGATGGGCCCGGCTATGTTGAGTGCAGTACAAAGCCAGGTAAAGTTGAAAGCTTTCATATTTCATCAAGCGTATTTGTTGTTATTTCTTGTTACTGATCTTTATGCTTTTAATTTAGATGGGTGCGGTTGAAACAAGCTTTGACGAGGTTCATAACATATTTGACATTGGTGGTTCTAAAGGTTTGCCTGAATATTCAGTTGAAAAGATACCTAAAATCACTGTTACTAATGACAATAATTTGGATGATTCGGGTGAGCGCGTTTCGTGCTCTGTATGCCTTCAGGTAATTAAACCTTTTATAACTGTTTGGATAAACAGATTCTACTTTTGAAGTTTGAAATATACGGGTCGCTTTTGGATGTTCCATTTCATACAGTCTGCATAAAAGTTATAATCCTAGGGTAAATTACTTATGGGTCATTTTGGCTTACTCAAATTATATAACCGGTCAATTTGAGCCTACTAAAATTATACAAAGGGTCAAAGTGTGCCACTAGCCTTCATGAAAGCATATGTAGTAGGTGACCCATTTGCTACCCTTTTTTTCCTGCTAAAACGACCCATTTTGAAGCGAGCCCATATTGGTCGGAACCATTTTGACCCAAACCAAATCGATACTTTCTTAAAGTGGCCCGTTTTGATCTGTTTCCATCTTACAAACTCTTTGACCATTTTGCTAATAATTCCTTAAATAATAATTAATAAGATTGTCAAAATTCAACGTGTGAATGTGTGATCGTGTCTAAAACAGTAAAACTGATGATGATATGTGTTTTCGGTATTGGATTTTTGTTCAGGATTTTCAACTTGGAGAAACCGTAAGAAGTTTGCCGCAATGTCATCACATGTTTCACCTACCCTGCATCGATAAGTGGCTTATAAGACACGGATCTTGTCCATTGTGCAGGCGCGACCTCTAAAGATTCTTTCCTCATCTGTAAATTCCCGACACGAGATATTAGTTTTATTTTAACATGTATAATTTCTTTATATGTCAATATACTACTTCGGTTTGTTTTGTATACCATAGTATATGCAGTTAGGTTATACAGTATATGTATCTTGGTACATTTGAGAGTTGATCAGTCATATATATAACATAACATTCTAGCCCTTGTGGTTCTGCTTCTGTTTGAAAACTTTGTATTATTTGTTTGAATAATGGTGATCTTGTTTTGTTGCCATTTTTAGCAAGTTACCGTGTCCAGGCTTCTTTTATTTTGTGAATTGCCAGCTCGATTTGCATGGTTTGGTTCGGTTTTAACAAAACTGAAAGTTTCGGTTATTATGCATGTAAAACCGATCGCTACAATTGAGTTTGTATTAAATGGTTTGGTAACCAGCCGTGCCGAAGTTATTGCTGCTAGGGATGAGATCGGTAGTGTCGTACATAACCGGTACCGTACCGCAAAATAACGTAAGTGAAAAGCGGCTAAACTCTAAACCAAATACCATACTGATTATGGCGGCACACTACCTATCAGTACCAATCTCTTTCAATATACCAAAATCTTTGGACATTACTAAACCGAAAATACTGATACCAAATGTGCGGTTTTGATACGGTACCGACATTCAGAAAGGTAGTCCAAATTGCTGTGGTCATGCTCATGGTGTTTCAGTGCATTTTTTGGTCGTTTGTAGACAAGTTGTTCCACATATTTAGGGATGTATATCTATCTTTTATTACATGAAGTACAAGTCATCATAGGTTATGTTGCCTATATTTGGTTATCAAAGATGAAAATAGTTGGTAGCTATTAGGTTTTCATTAATGAAAGCTTATCCACTTCCTACTACCCATATAGTCATGCATATCAAGATTTATGTAATTGGTGAGTTTTGACAATAATAATTTTGAGACTATATTATATAGCATGCTTAGATTTTTATAGAAACAAATTATCTTTACCTTGTGGATAAAGATATTTTGAGATATTTTCTGTAAATTATTGATGCTTATATTTTGGGAAATAAAATAAAGAATTACCTATGACTTTTGGGATTAAAAAACAGAAAGAAAAAACTTGTTAGGAGAGTTTGGTGGCCAAAGTCTTAAGTGTTATAAACATATTGGTCACTCTTGATTAATATGTGGTTGAAGAGGTTAAATAGGTCTTGAAACCTGGCTAACTTTGGTTGGGTGAGTTTGGATTAGTTAAGTGTTAAGATTAGTCTAATTATAAATCTAGGCTAGTTATTTTATGAAATAAACAAATTAAACTCATAAATTTATGATTGCGTTAGAAAAAGGAAACATGTCCTAACCATCACTTTTACGTTTCTGAGTCTCATTTAACGAAGAAAAAGAACAGAAGAGAAAAGAAATGAAAGAGACTGAGACCTTTGTTTCAGAGTTTTCTTTTTAAGAAGTAAAAGAAAGGAAATAGGAGGATAGGCATTCCCGAGTTTTTTTAAAAGGGGAAATGAATGAGATGGAAATGAATAGAAAACAAGGCTTATTTTCATCCTCTTAAATTAGAGATATTTGGAGAGAAAAGAAAATAAGGGAAAAAGAGGGAAATAATATAAAGGCAAGGGATGTCTATCTTTTTTTTTCTCTCCTTAACTAAACTCGGGAATAGCGTTAGTCTGCGTTTGGCTAGGGCCTAGGGGTGATTAGAAAAACCGAAAAGCAAATAAAAACCGTAAACCGAACCGTAACCAAAAAAACCAATCCGAACAATGAATTTGGTGTTTAGTTTGGTTTTTTGTTCTACTTTTTTTTTTTTAATTTGGTTTATTCGGATAACCGAATAAACCGGTAAACTAATTAGTTATTAAATAAAAATAATAATATATAATAAGACACATATAATATATAAGCTCAAATATTAAATGTAAGCTCAACCCAAAATAAAGCCAAATTATTTCTATGATGTTTGTGTTTGTGTGTAAGACTATTTTCTGGATTTGTTTGTTTTATTTTGCTTTGACTGAATTACAAGTTTTGTCCTTTAGCTTTATACCAGATTGCAAAGCATGTCCTTTATGTTTAAAATTGACGAGTTTTGTAATTTACGTTTTAGAATCTTGCACGTTACGTCCTTTGACACTAACCCAGTTAGATTTTAACTGAAATGTGAGGGTAAATTCGTCTTTTTACTATTTTAGGGTCTATTTATGTATCTAAGTTAAAGTTTTGTATCAGAATAATATATATATATATATATATATATGTTACATATACCCCCCTCCTCTCTCTTTACCCCATCTCTCCCCATCACTTCACTGCCTCCACCAGCACCACTTATAAAAGGCTGTATCATCTACACCACCCATAACAACCCACTACCACTACTACCAACAACCGCCCACCACCACCACATAGAGAAAGGAACCAGAAGTTAGTTACACACAACCATCCTCTTCCTCTCAACGATCATAACCTAATCCCCAATTTCAATCCTCTAATATGTATCTAAATCTTCTAATGGCAGTTGCTTCCTATCGACGACCTGCAACCTCTGTCACCTTCAACCTTTATCACATGCAACCTCTATCAGTCTATCACCTCTGTTACCTTCAATTTCAAACAACCCTTCACCACATAATCGTCCTATGATCAAATAAACCCTAAACTTCACCAAATCATCTAAACACACATAAGAAAAAAACGAAATAATCAATCAAATCTTGTTCAAAATCAGTCACAAAGAACATAAACAGCATCCCTTTCAAATCCCCAAACTCCATCTTACATGTCACCCACATTACTATTCATCCCGTCACTTCTATCACCATTCTTGACCACCTATTCTTGCTGAAAATCATCATTAGAACCCAGATCATATCCCAGACCCACTACCATCACGATCTTCTTTCCCCATCTCTATTTCTTTTTATCAATCGAAAGGTATGCGTGTGTTGTTTTTTATGGTAACACCACCGGGATGAGGGGTCTCCGCCGTGAACTGCCGGAGACCCACCGGTCTCTCTCTCAGCCCTCGATTATCTCTCTTTAACCTCCGACTCTCTCTCTCTCTCTCTCTCTCTCTCTCTCTCTTCTCTTTTCGTCAAAGCCTTAACCCCAAATCCCTATGGTTGATGATGGTGTGGTGTGGTGTGGTGTGGTGTGGTGTGGTGTGGTGTGGTGTTGGGTTGATGTTTATTTCTGTAAACGTTCTTTTTTTATATAAATATGTTATCATTTTGGTTGGAAACCTTAAGTTAGTTACATAAATGGTCCCTAAAAGAGTAGAAAGACGAATTTACCCTCACATTTCAGTTAAAATCTAACTGGGTTAGTGTCAAAGGACGTAACGTGCAAGATTCTAAAACGTAAAGTACAAAACTCGTCAATTTTAAACATAAAGGACATGCTTTGCAATCTGGTATAAAGTTAAAGGACAAAAGTTGTAATTCAGTCTTTTGCTTTTAAACTTTCTTTTACAATATATTGCGATGTTTGATTTTTTTGGTTTATATTAATCGTTAACTTTCTATTCGGATTTCGGAACACAAATGTATATAAGTTAGAGAAAAAAAAAACTTCGGTTGAATTTGGTTGAAATCGGTTTGTTTGGTTTTAAACCGAAACCAAACCGAATTCAATTTGGTTGAATTTGGTTTGGTTTACATATTCCTAATTTGGTTTGGTTCGGTTTTTGGTTTGGGGTACAAAATTTTGAAAACCGAATAAACCAAGTAAACCGTAAACTGAATCAATGAACACCCTACGTTTGGCTTGCGGAATTTGAAAGGAATTGGAATTTAAAGGAATTTAATTTGGAATTAGAATTTTTCGAACAGATTTGAATTTAAAGAGTTTGAATTTATGAATGACAAAACAATCATGGATGTAGTTTTTTTTTTTTTTTTTTTCTCACTGTGGAGAGGTTATACATGGTGCCCAGCTTAGCTTCCTGGACTTGAAATTTGTAAATTGTTTTGACAAAAAATATAAAAAGTGATGCACACCAACTCTTTATGCTCAAATGAACAACCAATCTTTGTGAATAAAGTAGGTGTACTAGCCGGCCGTAATTAAAGTTATGTTGATATAGTTTGTCATTTGAAAGTTTTGAATAAAAAGAGAGGTGATTCACTTGTTCACATGTGATTGTAGTTCACATGTAAATTAATCCAACGTCTAAATTTATATGCATCTAACAATGATTAAAATTGAGAAACAAATAGTAGTTCACATGTAATTTACATTGTTAGCCAAGTTCATTTCTTATTATACTTATTATTATTATTATTTTATCTTTAATTTGTTTATCTTTAATTTGTTTGTTAATCATTTTCTATCTTTAGTTTGAATGTTAACATATTTATTTTTTTTGGAAGGCAACTTTCATTAAAAAACACCAACGCCCAAGTCCATCTCCAAGGAAGAGATGAACAGAGCAGAAAAAATTACATCAACGGGAAAGTAAAATTACACCAGTTTCTCCAAACGATTGAACCCTCCTTATGCCTACTCTTAAACCACATAAAACCAAATGATTTCACATCCGAAATAATATATGTAACATTCAGCTCCTTATCCTTGAATATCCGATCATTCCTAGCCTTCCAAAGACACCAACAAGTAATAATAAGAATCCCATAAATGATCTCCTTCTTCTGTGGTGTAAATGGCAAAGTATCTGTCATGTGTATCACATCATAAAAATCAAACACAAATAGCCGCGGTATATGACACCATGAAGCAATAGCGTCCCACACGCGAGTAGCTACCATGCAACCTGTGAACAAATGGTCCACCGTCTCTTCATCCTCACCACACATACCACATAAAGTATCTCCAACGGAGATGTTCCTACGCATAAGGGCGCATTTAGTAGGAATTCTATCCAAACTAGCCCTCCACATGAATATATTACATTTATTCGGGATCCACTTGCACCACTTGAAGATCGTATTACCATCATTCTGATCATTTCCTTTAATCCAATTCCTAACATCTTTCACTGAGTAGCCGTCACCATTACCAAGCATCCATGACCAACGATCCACATCGTTACTGTGCTTAACAGCGGCTAGAGCACGATGACACGACAACAGTTCGTCCATTTCCATAACAGACAGAGGATAGCGCTTCCAGTTCCAACATATAGCGTTATATCCATTCCGAACCTCTAATCTTTCAGCTACAACACAGCGTTTATTAGAATCCAGCCTAAATAAGTGAGGAAATTTGATTTTTAAAGGTTCCGACATTAACCAAGGGTCAATCCAGAAACGGATACTTGAGCCATCACCCACTACAGCACGCATGAGATTAGTAAAGCTAACGCCATTCACAGCCAGTTTATAACCTGCATTCACTAATCTCGACCAAGTACCTGGATATCGGTTATTACATTGAATAGTTTCCCAACGTCTACTAGAACCATGAATCGCATCTACCACCTTCCTCCACAAAGCCCCGCTTTCGATCCGGTATCGCCATAACCATTTTAGGAGCAAAGCATAATTATTATCTTCTAAACGAGATAATCCCAGCCCACCTTCTTTCACACTCTTCGTAACTTTTTCCCATGCCACCCAGTGTATCTTATTCTTATCTTCAGTTCCTCCCCATAAAAAACGTTTAATAATAGCTTCCATCTTGTTAACAACCGTAGTAGGTGCTTTATACAAAGAAAAAAAATACATCGGTAAACTTTCCAACACTGCTTTAATAAGTGTTACTCGACCTGCAATAGAAACTGTACCCGCCTTCCAAGAGGACAACCGTTTTTTAAATACCTCGATAACAAACTCCCAATTATTTATTCTGTTCATATTTGCACCCACTAAAATACCCAAATACTTAAATGGAAGAGACCCCGTTTTACACCCCATCCCATTTGCGTACCTGTCAACCTCTTCCACTGGTATACCAATACCAAATAAATTAGATTTATGCAAGTTTATCCGAAGGCCAGAACACATATGAAATATACGGAGAATTCGCTTCAAAGCCTTTAAATTGGAATGTGTCCACTAGCCCATAACCAAAGCATCATCCGCATAAAGAAGATGAGAAATAATAGGACCGTTGTTACTCACACGCACACCATGGAATACACCATCATCACATGCCCTCCTAATCAACGCAGACAATCCTTCCATAACAATCAAAAATAAAAAAGGGGATATTGGATCACCTTGTCTAATACCCTTCTCACAATTGAACTCGAAGGTTGGAGAGCCATTTACAAGAACAGAAGAACGAGCTGATTGAAGAATACCCTTAATCCACTTGCACCATTTTGCCGGAAACTTCATTTGGCTCATAACTGACAACAAAAACTCCCAATTGACATTATCATAGGCTTTCTCGAAGTCAATCTTAAAAAAGAAAAACTCTTTCCCCGTCTTCTTAGCCCAAGATAAAATCTCATTAATCATGAGAGGGCCATCCAAAATAAACCTCCCTGCAAGAAAAGCCGATTGCGTCTCATGAATAATATTACCCATCACTTTTTTTAGACGATTAGCAAGGACCTTAGAGATCACTTTACTAATTACGCCAATCAAAGTAATAGGTCGATACTCGTTCAGCCCCACCAGGTCTTTATTTTTCGGAACCAGCGTAATAAAGGAGGAACCCGTTCCACTACTAAAGGAGCCCGTGTCAAAAAATTCCTGCATCAACTTAAAAAAAATCATTAGCTAAGAGCGGCCAAAACCGCTTTATAAACCGAAAGTTAAAGCCATCTGGCCCCGGAGCCTTATCGCTACCACAATCAAACACGGCGTCTTTGATCTCCGCTTCGGAAAAAGGCATCACAATCTCATCAGCTTCTAAGTCAGTCAAACACTTCAAGCCATGACATTCCAATGTTGGCCGATCCACCAACTCTTCAAAAAACCGATTTCTAAAAAACCTACAAACTTCACGTTTCACTTCCGTAGGCTTGAATATCCATTTACCATCTACGTTTAGACCTGGAATCCCGTTGGAAACTTTCCGCATATTAACACAACTGTGAAAGAAACTTGTATTTTCATCCCCTTCCCGAGCCCACCGAACCCGCGCCTTTTGCTTTAGATCTTTCTTTTTAAAATTACCCAACTCCTTTAGGCGGTTTTTTGCTTCTTCAAATACCCACATTTCGGCTTCGGTTAAATCCCTATCATCAATCACCTCGTCCAAGTCTCAAATTTCAGCCATAAGATTAACTTCTTCCTCTATTTCATCACTCGACCATGACTTCTTCCATTCCAATATAAGGTGCTTCAGCCTCTTGAGTCTCCTAGCTAACACCAACTGAGGCGATTCAAAGTTGTAGTTCTCGGAACAAACTTTCTCCACCAAATCATTTAAGCCATCCCTATAAAGCCACGAATTAAAAAACCTAAAAGGTTTAGGTCCATAATTTCGTGCCTCCATTTTTAAAACCAAAGGACAATGATCCGATTCCTCCCTCGCAAGAGCCCGGTATTCCGCATTAGACCACTCGTTCATAACGTTCCATGAAACCAACACACGATCTATTCTGCTACATTTATTCCCGAAATAAACGTAAACTTCCTCCCTTTTAGCTCGAATTCATGTAAACAATTCTTGTCAATAAACTCATTGAACTCATTCGAAACTATAGCATTATATTTAGAATTCCTCCTCTCTGACCGGTCCCGAACACAATTAAAATCGCCAGCAACCATCCAAAACGTATTATCATGAGTAATAAGGCTGTCAAGATCAGACCACAGAATACGTTTATCTCTAAGCCGTTGTGGAGCATACACATTTTTTTTCGAAAAAGGCCGACCATTGTTCAACAGCTTGAGAGCCTTCATTTATAATAATCTGAGCCAAGTCATTAGAAAATTTATTCATGTTATGAACTCCCAACTTCTCAGCCATTAACACTGTCTTAGATGCCTCTTTGGTAATATCACCCTGTACCTCCATATTATCCAAATTCCCACACACAGACTCCGCAACACCTCCTCCTACTTTATCTAGAAATTCATATTCATTACACTCCAAACTACCATGCATCGGCCCACTTGCTTGGTTGGGGACCACTCCATTTTGCAAAGAACTAATACCCTCCTTCACTGTATAGATGAATCTATCGAGATCGAACATGTCCTCTCCGTCGCGCAATCTTTTTCTCGGCCGTTCATTACCCACCGGAGATATCGACTTATTCCGTGACCCCTTCTTTCTCGTAAAGCCTTTCCGTTTTGTCACAAATTGATCATTTCCAGCCACATCTACGTGAACGCCACTTATACCATCATCCGTTTTCCCTTCTTCTCCACTAAAAAACTTGACAGCCTCCTTAACCTTACTGTGATCATTCATACCCTCCTCTATCATGGGAGTCTCTTCCGAAAACACCTCTTCAACTTCCTGTTCCTCCTCAAAATTAACAAGGCAATCCGGTATCCAATCAGCCAACTCCTCCTCTACCAACACATCAAACGCGTTGGCTTTCCACTTCAACTTAACCCGTTGATTCACCCTACCCACTACCGACCGAATAATACCAACACAAGCTACCGATAAATCCCCATCTTCCTCAGGAAAAGTTGTCGTTTGAATCACCGTACCAAATCTGGAAGCTATGTCATCAAACGTCTTCACACATGATAAGCTTAAAGGAACACCATGGATTTTTAACCAGGCAATCCTATTCAGCGTAAACGTTTGTCCATACCATTCTTCGACCAACTCCACTTTATCTTCCCATGCAGCTTTATTGGACGTGAAAGCATTCTTGATCGCACTGCAACCAAAAACCAGTAATACACAAAGACCACCCACATATTTGATCTCTATAACATCGTCACTTATCTTCTTCAACCACAACCTTGCCGTAGTAAGTGCTTCTAAAGACTTCAGATGCATCACTACCGCCCTATCATACCACTCCCCAAAAGCATAACCATTAGCCTCGACATTGATCTCCATAATACCATTAACCTCCGGTTCCTTATTAAGTAACGTATCCTTAAAAGATCTCCTATCCTCCATCTGAATATCCACCGAATCAAAGACCTTCTCATGGTTCTCCTCCCTCACTTCTTCATGAATCTCTTTACCCCAGTTGCCATACCTTTTCCTCTTTTCTAGGAATATGTTTACCATCAACAAATCTAGCCGGTGCAATAAACAATTTGTATGAGCCAATCCAAACATCTTTCAACGCCTCCTGTAGATCCTCCATATTCCGTCCCCTAACAAAAAGATTATAATAAACAATTTTGTTTTAAACGAAGCTTACATTGAAACATATCATAAACATGACTCTTGTATTTAATATGTTTTGTAGAAATAAAGTAACTATTTTTTGTTCAGTTTAACTGTCCCGCCGCAACGCGCAGGTTTCTCACTAGTTTTTACAAGTGAGCGTCGTATAAACGGGCTATAAGTTGTGCCGCTATCTCTTTTTGAATTTATTTATATTTTTATATTCAAAAAAGTAATTATGGTTGATCAATATACGAAAAATCGTTAATTTATCATAAACTAAGTTTCAAGTACACGCAAATATGTAAAATATATATTTTTATATGAAAAATGTCAAGTTTACATGTGAACACAATTTTTAATTACCTAGAAACAAAAATCAACATAAGTGTCTCAACTCTCAATAGGAGGTGTATATATAAAGAGGAAAAAATGTTCAAGATTTTTCAGTTAAAAAATGAAAATTGTGTTTGGTTTAGTGGTTTGGTCTTTGATGCGTTTAGGAAGAGAAAGAATAGGTAAAATAATTGATGTGTCTAGAAGACTAGGACCAAACAAAGGCCTACCGTGACCCAAGTATACAAAGAGTTAAAAAAGGGACACCAAAAGAGTTAAAAGAGGCACACCACCACCTGCCGACATGGTCTTTGATGGCACCCACCATGGTTGCCGGTAGGGGCGGTTCTTCACTAGAGCCAGACCGGGCTTCGGCCCACCCACTTTTTTTTTGTTTCGTAGTGTAAATCTAACCGAAAAATTCCGGAAATTTTTATATGTATTGAGTCCGGCCCTGTCAGATCAAGCCCGGCCCTACCACGTTTTTCGTTCAAGATCCGCCTCTGGTTGCCGGTAGGTCGTCGAAACTTTAAAATAGTGAAAGGACAGACCATAGGAACGACAATGGGTTAGGTACTAATAATCTCAGTCACATGCGTAATTGACGTTGCCTCATTCCATGTTAGTTTGTAAAAAAAAAAAAATTACATGTTGGGTTTATCAAGAAATTTTTTTACTATTTTAGCTTTTATGTAATTTTATTACCCAAGGAAATTAGAAGATAAAAAGTGAAAAGTGTGGGTCAGTAGATTTCTCTATTATCAAAGAAAAGAAGGATATTGTTTACAAGTATGGTTTCGGTAAACGGATATGTATGTCTTTGACAACCAGTTCAGTTCTGATAACATCATACCCATAAAAAAAATAAAAGTAATCAAATACCCGCCCCCCACCCCCATTACGAGTCTCAAATGGTTCGAGTTTTGGATTCTTATGTTTAGGTTCGCTTGCCATCTCTAATGGATTATGATAGTGTAGATGGCATTGGGCTTCAAAGACATCATGTAGACTTGGGATCTTTTCAAAACACGAGTCGGAGAAGCCGATAGTGACGATTTATAGCGTAATTTTTTTATAAGTAAAAGAAATGTTGAAGATAATACAGTTTAAAAATAAAAATTATGTTTTGAATTTAGTGGTTTTGTCTTTGATGTGTTTAGGTAGAGAAAATAAGTGACATTATTGATGTGTCTTGCACCAAACAAAGCCCATCACAATTCAAGAATACAAAGAGTTAAAAAGAGGCACCCCACCAGCTGCCGACATGGTCTTTAGTGGCACCCACCGGTAGGTCATCGAAACTTTGAAACCGTGAAAGGATAGATCCTAGGAATAGTAATGGGCCGGGTATTAGTAATCTCAGTCACATGCCTGATACGTTGTCTCATTCCTGGTTTCATATAATTTTAACTTTTATATAATTTTTTTATATAATTTTAACTTTTATATAACTTTATTACTCGAAATAAAGGAAAATTCAAACCACAAAGTTGTCAAGTATGGTTAAGGTAAACGAAGATGTATGTCTCGAATAACCAGACCAGGTATTACTTAATCTCATACCTGTAAAGATATTAAAAGTAATCAAATACCCGATGTACTTCACAAATGTTACAAGTGCATACGGCATTGGGCTTCAAAGACATCGTGTAGACTGGGAGGTACATCTTTTCAAAGCGCGAGCTTGAGATGTTTAGAAGCCGGATGTGACCCTTTCATGTTGACGACAAGATGGGCCTTTGTACGTATGGATGACCGTCTTAAGCATCTCTCATGATAGATATACCAAAACCGTAGTAGAAAATTGGTTTATCGATTATAGGAGTTATAACTTATAAGAGGCTGTATAAAATACATATACGTAAACAATAGAGGCGGTAAGATATCTAGGTTGGGTAAAGATAACGGGTCAAAACATGTCATTTCTAGCGTCGTTTGGGACATAACAGTTTGTGTTGACGTATACACACTTTTTATTCTCTGTTTTTTCCATATTAACATGTCCATAAAGTGAAGAATAAAAAAGAAAAAGAAATATAACTCTAAGAACAAGTTTTACAAGATTTACATAACATAAGCTTCAAATAACTCTCTATACATCATGGAATTAAAATTAGAGATGGAAAATTACCTTTTTAACCTTCTTTTAAATCCATCCAACCACATTGAATGGTAATCAAGAATAGCAAGAGTAAGCGGTGCAGGCGTGATCCTAGGCGGTTGACGGTGGTGCCACCAGAGTTTTCCCTGAGAGGTTGATCCCGCCACCTCTAAGAGACAGAGCAGGTCCTTTCTGAGAGCTTGCTTTACTGACTAGATTCGAGTCTAGATATATAACTACAACTGTAATGTCGTCGTGGAAATGACGCCTTACTCCCCTGTCGATTTTCTTCAAATCTGTGTACCTCATCTCCCTCTTCTTTGCTGCCTCTTGTAAGGCGGTTTTTATCAGTCTTCGAGCAATTCCCTGCATCAAAAAAAGCAAGCTCATGCTCCTTAAGTCACTCCAGCGTCTTTAGTTATCTAACTAACTATTCAAAGGTTTCCCAAGGGCAAAAAGTAATGGGTCAAAACAAGTACTCCCACCAAAACATGCTGGGTCAAGTTGGGTTGACAAATACCGCGTAAACTTTATATTTTCATAAAAGACAAATAATTTGTGGAGCATGTTAATGCTACTTCAGTAGTAATATAATTTATAAAATAAAATGATTTAGGATGTTATGATGCTTTCGAAATATCGCTTCGGTGACTTTCAACCCGTTCGACCCATTTTACCTGTTAAGAGAGAAAACATAACCTAGATCGCTCAATTCCTAAGTAAACGGATTATTATGACCACGGACCACCTCTAAAATACACCGTGATTTTCAAGAATGTCTAATGCAGATGGCTCATGATATTGGAAACGTAAAATGAACTTTTGTTTTCACGTTTAAATCCAAAATAACGCATCATAGCAAAGTGCACGGACTTACTTTACGTGGGTGATTCTGCACTATATCCACGGCCTCCTGGTTGCTAAGATGCTCCCAGAGACCATCGGAAGCAAATATGATAAACTGATCGGTCGGTTGGATTTCATGCATTGATATTGATGGGTCAGGTGTAAGTATCGGCCTCCGAATAGGGTCACGAAGACGAAACTTTGCATACAATGGTTCCCTGTTGAATTCTGCCTTTTTTAGGTATACATCGCCTATCGATCTTGATATCTGCAATAACATTCCAAACAAAAAGAAAAAGAACTAGCATCATTTACAAGATATAAGAAAATAATATATATTTTTTTTAACGGCCAACAAATTAATCCCGAGCACTCTCGAAGTACCTACTGGACAAAGCTCACAATACAAGAAAACACACGAACCGTACCTGTATGAGCCCCTTTACACGCCATACGTTATGTTTTAACACCACAATTTGCGGATCATCAGGATGCAAACTATGGAGCTCCTGCCTAACCGACTCAATACTCGCATTATGCTCCACTGATAACTGAATACCAATAACCTCCCCAGTCGCCTTCACAGTCCTCCCCAAAACAGCACGCGAATCACCAGCATTAGCAATGTAAAGTATCCCATCACAAATAACACCAACCAAACAACACGTTCCAACAGCGGCTAACTGTGGTTTAACCGTCCAATGCTTAGCAACAATCGACAAAAACCCCTCTTCTGTCGCGTGATACGCTTTACGAATCACTTCCATAGACATCGATTTTTGTTCTGTAGCAAACCCTAAAAATTCAAAAAAAAAAAAAAATTATAAATAACCAAATTTGATATGATTTAAACTATGATTCAACATTTCAACTAAATAATATCAATGACTCACTTTTAAGATTCTGAAACAAATGATCATTAACATAACGCGACGTTTCGGGTCCACCATGACCATCATAAACTCCAACAAACGTCCCAAACGGACCCGAATCCGAAAAGCTCAACGCACCCGACTCAATCTGGCTTTGATCTTCAAGCAACATATTAGCTTGAACCACAGCCATTGAGTACTCACCATTAACATGTCTCCCATGATCCTTAAACCACAAAAGCCCTTCCTGCCGGCCAACGACACTCTCCGAACCGATATCATACCGGTCGGACGAAGTCGGGTACCAGCAGGCAGTTAAAATGTTCATCAATTGTGCTAATAACATCCCTCATCTCTCAACATCCAATAACAGTTGTAAAATACCCTAACAAAGTAACAAAGATTGATTATTTACAACACAAACAAATAACAAGAATCCAATAAGCACAAAACAAGCTAAAGGTCAAACAAAGATTCAGTCAACATTGATAAAGAACAATAATTTGGTCAAGATTTAATCTTTGACTAATAAAGATTTAAACTTTACCTAAAGAATACAAGATAGGTACAATCAAGATTATAATTAGAGAAAATTAGGGCATTAATACATAAAATAAAATTAAAAATTGAGGGTTTGAATCATACCCAGATGAGATTGATGAAGATCTGATTGAATTTGAATGGAACTGTGTGGATTTAGATCTGTTTGCTATCAGATATTGAAGTGTGTAGGAAATGAATGTTTGTGTGAGTGTGTGTGTGTGTGTGTATCTGCTCTATCTATACTATCTCTCTCTATAGATATGTATATACATGTGTTTGTGTGTAGATTGTGAAGTTTGATGGAGTAGATATGGAGTGAAATAGACAGGGGGAGAAGATGATGGTTCAAGGAAAGGATAGAGAGAGGAAACTATGGAAAGTTTATATTATTAGGCTACCCCGTGCTAGGCGGCGTTAGCGTTGCAAACGAACTGGACTTTCAGCGAATGTTTGTGAATTGTTTGGCGAGAATTTCGTTTGTGTTGGTTCGTTTAATAAATGAACGAACACGAACAAAAAAATTCGTTCGCGTTCGTTTATGTTTGATAATTTATTAAGTTTTTTAATTTATACTTTTTTTATATTATTTATTTTACCCAAAAATAATGTATATGAAGTAAATATATGACTATATGAGATCAATAAACCTACTTTTTTGTATCCAAGCTCATTATATGTTTTCATGTTCCAGCGTTGATGTCTTCTACCTCCAAGTATGTTTGGACAATTATGTTATATTTTGAGTGGATCTAGCTAATGTCTTAATGTATGTGAATTCGATATTATTCAAAAGTTAATATATGTTCATTTGTGTTTGTTTCCGTTTATGAACACTTTTTGTGGTTATAAACACTTTTTGTGTTTATAAACACTTGCTTATGTTCGTTAATGTTTGTTTGTGTTCGTGTGCGTTCATGAACAAAATTAACAAACGAACACGAACAGAAAATCCCGTTCGGTAAGTGTTCACAAACTGTTCGTGAACACATAGTTTTCTTAACAAACAAACACGAACAAGTCCTTGTTCGTGTTCATTCGGTTCGTTTGCAGCCCTAGGCGCCATGCCTTTGCCATCTCAGCCAAAATTCAAAGAATAGCTCCCTCCCGTTTCCTTGGCGCCATTGAGGGTACTATTCTTTTCTCGTCAACGCAATAACGAAGGCCAACGGGATTTATTTATTTTTTTACCGTTTGACAATGGTTTGTTTAAAAAAAATAAACCTTTTTTTACTATATATAAACCATTTTATCCCTTGTAATTTTAACACACACTCCTTCGTTTCTTCGCCTCTTTTACCACAACTCTCCACTAAAAAAATGTCTCCACGCATCTAGACGAGGAGTTCGTGTTGACCGTTTCACTTCTACACGTTAGGAAGTCAGGCATTTTTATAACGTACAAATTTGGTACTGAATTTGTGGGGATTTGGTTAAGCATAAATTTGACAAGGAAATGGGTTATGCAACCGCATGTACAAGCGAAGAAATGTCGTCAAAGTGGGAGAGTATATCGTTAGTACTTGAAAGATTTCATCATATCTACACTAGACGGATAGACAACTTGGGAGAAGCTGAAAATGATGACTATGTTGTCAGACAATCTTGTGCCGAATACGCAAGCGTTAATGGAATATTGTTTACTAAGTTAGAACATTGGGAACTTATAATCGACGCCACTGTTTATTAAATTGAAATATTTAGAATTTGTATTTTAACGTTATGATGATGATGATGATGATGATTTTAACGTTATGTATTTTTATTTTTAGTGTTATGTAATTCTATTTGTGTAACTATAATTTATTTTGTTGAATTTAAATATACTTAAAGCAAAATAAAAAATTAAATAATTGGGTAATGATTGATGAGGCTTTATTTTATTTTCGGTTAGTTATTGGGAAAGTTTTATTCTAACACCTTTTGACATGGTCATATGTGACGTTAGGGTGACAAAATGGAGCCTTTAAAAATTTCATTCTACGTCACCCAGCCTCTTTAGTATTAATACTTAATAATACTTAGAATGGAAGAGCTAGAGTGGATGTCATGTGGAGGTTGAGGGTTCGATTCCTGTCGGAGCCATATTTACCACATGTGGGGGTTGAACCTGGGGAGATCCCCAATCTAGGTAGGATGGGTAATCAGTACAGGCTGGCCCAGGGTATTAGTCGGAGCTCCACTGGTTGCACCACTTGCCGTTCAAAAAAAAAATAATACTTAGAATATTGTGATAATTATAAAATGCATGTAAAACGTTTAGAGATTTACTTTTTTGTCGGTTGAAAATGTAGATTGTTTTCGAGTAAAATATTATCACCATTCTCATTGAACTATTTTAAGACTTTAAGTGTTTGAATTTTTTTACTTTGAAATTGAAGATTGTCTGAGTAAAAATATTACTCATTGACCTATCTAAGTAGTTGAATTTTCTTAGAATGAATGTAGTTGTAAATACCAAAGGTAGTTGTGGTTTATGGGTATAAATGTAGCAAATGTGATTTTTCTTAATTGGTCGAGGGTTCTAGCTCTATCGTAAATATTAATGTAAATTTAAGAGTATTTTAGCGAGTATGTGATGTGTGAGTTGGCCATTCTATATAATTGTTGTCTTTTTTTTTTTTTTCATAGGGATAACGGCGCAGCTTGTTGCTTGCTTACCCATTATCTAGATGTAACTTGTTTTTACTGCTTTGATTAGTAATCCAAACTAACCTATAAAAGCCAATAATAATTTATACTTACGGTTTGATCAATGGCACTTCTAACTTTCACTTACGTTGTCAAAGACAATCCTAGTAATATAATCATCATAGATTCACACTTGATTTACACTTTTCTCCATTTCATTCATAATCATCATTGTGTGAGAGAAGTCGAGTATCAATGATCATTGTATCTTGACAACGAAACTAAAAGCGTAAAGCGCCATTGATCAAAATGTAGGTATAAATTATTATCAATCAACTGGTCATAGTTTAAATTACAAAATCCAATTTCTTAAAAAGAAAATATAGGATTGTATTTGTGTTTTCTTATTGAATACTAAAAAGTATAACATAATGTAGAAGGTTACATGTGTTATTAGGAAAACATGTTTTTTTTTTTTTTTTTTTTTTTCTGTAGACTATAAGAAAATCAAACAACTAAAAAGGACCCATTGTATGCAAAACTAATGAATAATAAACATATATAATACGTGGAAAAGGAGAAATCGAAATTTGTGTTTGGACAATTTAAAGAATGAATGAGGACGATATATCAGGTATCACATGGATATACATCCACGTGTGGGTCATGTGTCCGCACGAGTGCCTATTTAATGCTGTCTTGAATGTTAAGATACAGCTGGACTTTTAATCGCTAAATATAATTCAACCAATCCTTCCAAAACAGCTGTCTATGTTAAACCACTATCCAGGATCAACTCTCGAGACTTTTATTTGTCGTGTTACATCATTAGCATTAGACACGGGGACCATATATTGATCCCATGAACGAAGACATGAGAGAGCGAGGGAGATCTAGTGGTTATGGCTATAAATATAAACAAGTCGGGTGGGCTCGGGTCTGGCTCATTTAAAAACCGAGTCAAATTAAACCGGCTCGTTTTTTTATTGAGCTAAAACCTTGAGTTATCAAATAACTCGAGCCAGCTAATTTATTTTTTTTTGTCAACTACAAAAAAGCAGATTCAAAAATACTAATAAGTCGGTTTGTAGCTTACACTAAGGGTATGTTTAGATAAACTTATTTGAGTTCAAAATGACTTTTAGTTAAAAGAACTTATTAACTTATGACTTTTAAAAATGAGTTTTTTGAAAAGTGTTTGGATTAGCTTATGTGGTGGGGAATAACAATAAGTTGATAAGTTATTTTATAAAAAAAAAAAAGTGTTTGATTTAACTTATTTAGGTAAAATAACCAAAAAGGATATAAGGATTAAGGATGGTAGGTATAAGGATATAAAGAAGTCATGTAGGTAAATATCCATCAATAAGTTATAAGGAGGTTCAAAAAGTCACGCATTCCTTACTTTTCCAAAACAACTTATTAAACTATGTGGTGTGGGGGGCGGCCAAGGCCCGTCGACCACGTACAGGCCCGGCGAACACCGCCCCCGCCGCTTCGATCCCGGCCAAAACGGCTCAAAATGGACGTTGTGGCCGTCCGTTTTGATTGGTTGGTTTGAAATTGTGGGGCCCATTTATTATTATAACCGTTGGACATTAAAAAAAATAGCATTTAACCCACTATAAATGATCCTCATTTAATTATTTACTTATTTAAAAATTATAAAATAAAAAATAAATGGTGGCCAATAGGAGTAGAGGACTACCCAAGGAAGACTACCCCCACACCCTGGGTAGTCCTCAAGTTGTCTAAAACCAAGGTTGACTCACTTTTTGCTGACGTGTCGGCAAGGCTTCCCAAGCCTTGCCTCAACCACACCACATAGTCTTATAGTGAAATGAAAAGTTAAAACATTAAGTCTTTTTTTCATTTGACAAACACTTTTTTTAACTTATTAACTTTTTGAAAAAGTAATAAGTTATACGGAGGTGGAAATAAGGAGATCCAAACATGCTCTAATTATTTTAGGTCGTTTGAACTCCAAGTGAGTGTGTAGGCCCCCCACTATAAGCAGTTTGAGGTGGTTGCAAGATCGTAGAAAAACAATGGTCGTGAGTCGTGACTACAACCACGATTCGTTTTGTTCGCTCTCAAGAGGCAGATTCAATGAACTTGAGTCGTGTGAATCATCGGATTAGTTATCACTAAAAATGACTACAACTTTTTTAAAAACTATGGTTTAAAAATAGAGTAAATTACCAAAATCGTCCCTAAGGTTTGGGCCAATATTCCTGTCCAAACCAATCTTTTAAAAATTGCTTGAACACTCCCTGATCTTTCAGAAAATAGACCAAAATAGTCCAACCACTTAACCCAGTTAGCATTTTCGTACAATCGTCTAAAATTTTATAACCAGCCTTCCCTTTCTCGTTTATAACCCTGATTGAATCCAGTTTCTCCCCCAATTCACTATAAACCCTAAATACGATTGAATCCATTTTATAACCCTGATTGAATCCATTCATAGCCCTGATTGAATCCATTTTCTCACCCAATTGAAGACCCAACACTATAAACCCTCCACAGCAGGTCGTCTTCTACAGGTCGTCTTATTCTTCTTCTTCTGATTTACTATGTAGGTATGTATGTCATCACTGATTTAGGGTTTAGATTTACTGTTTATCTTGGTCAACCTTTTAAATGTAAATATGATATGGTGATGAAAATACTGATTTACAGCTGCATTGTTGATTATTGATTGCATTGTATGCCATAATGTTGTAGGTGCAAACATCCGGTTGTTATGATGACTGACAAACCTTCCAGTTATGGTTCTGATGTTGATGACTCTGAGAGTTTGACTGATGATGATCAAACTGGAGATCCACCTTTTTATCGTGATCAAGCCTTTAGATATAAAGATGATTTCAAGATACGTGTTAAAAAACCATGCTGTGTTTGACAAGAGGCAATTAGCGATTGACGGGAATGAAAATGTTACCATTCGTGTGGTGTGTAAGGGTATCAGTCCCCAAATGACTAGATGTGACTGGGTTTTGAATATTGAAAAGGACAAATCTAAAGGTGCATGGATTGTGAAATCCTTAAACATGGACCACCAATATCAGCTAATGGGGGATGCTAGGTTATGGTATGGTCAGTGGAAGGAGAGCAAGAGAACTTGCAACAGGAAGAGGAAGAAAGACAGTGGCCCTTCTAGTTAGTAGGTTATGTTAATGGTTTGTTGTAGTTTATGTATTAGGTTTAAATGACAATGTGACCTTTATGTACTCTTTTTTTGTTAGAATCTTTTGTATTCGGATATGTTGACTTTTAAATGTTATGGATATGTTGTGTGTCTATGCAGTTTTGTATGTTGACTTTTGTATGTTGACTTTATGTTGGCAGTATAATATTTACAAGTCAATTGCTGACCCAGACCCATTTGGAAGTCAACTGCAGTTTTGTATGATGTGTTAACTGCTTTATGTTATGTGTGTATGCAGTTTTGTATGTTGTGTGTTAATTGCAGGTCCAGCCCATATTTGCACACATATATGCAGGTCAACTGCAGGATATTTGCAGCCCATATATGCAGCCCATTGGGAAGTGAACTACTGCATATGTGCAGACAAATATTGTCACACCCCAACCGATGGCGGAATACATCGAGGCGCGACTTGTGATAGATTGTTCGAAGACTTCATGATACTAGAATTGTGACAAATTGATTTAAGGAAATTTCATTTCATAGCATTCAAAGTTGGAAATACAAATTGTTCAAGAAAAGGAAATACAACAAACAACATAATGATAATAAAATTGGTGCGTTTCTAAGTCCATGCCTACAAGATTTCTTGAGACATCGCATCAACTATTTTCTGCAACATATATAAAATATCCGTCAACACATAAAGTATTGGTGAGCATACTAGTTTTGGTTTACATACGTAGTATTAAAATGTTTACTCAATTCTTCATGCTATAGTTTTGCACATACAGAATCATACAAAAGGCATAATCAACACATGTTTGCACTGCTTGACCTATCACCGAAGTGATAGGCCGGTAAAACTTAACATGACCCAGTTAGGGGGCGGGGTGCTACTCCTATAGCGCTATACGTGTTAAGGGGGTTGTATGCTAAGCGGCATTTGTATGTAAAGTCTAAATTCTAGCATGGCATAGTTTATAAGCATGTTTAGTAGATTGAGCATGTGAGTATGAAAGTGTTTAGTGTATGTTTGCATAGGATACATGTTGAGCCCCAAAAGTGTTAAAGAGTAAAAAGGGGACAAGTATGAACTCACCTTAATGTGCGTTTGTTAAGTTCCGGAAACGGGTCTTGAGAGAAACTTTAGATTCGAGGGTTGTTTTAATAAGTTCAAGAATATCATACATGCCTTTAAGGCGAACCAAAACACAAATCATCTTTAAGATGATTCGGATGGTCAAGAGCTAAAGTTAATAACCAAGCACAAAACCACCATGTAGGCGATTCGAAGTGTATGAGTTAGAGTTAGGAATGTGAATCCATTTTAAGAGTGTTTCATGTCGTGACCACTTTGTTTATAGATAAAACATGGGTCTTGGACACGGGATTTCCCCTTTCTTGCATGGAACTTGTAACATCGCGAAATTTTCCACAAAATTTAATTATTTTCGTTAAATAAAGTCTCTTTATTTTCTCACAACTAATATATATATATATATATATATATAAATGTATAATAATAACAATAAATAATAATAATAAATAATAATAATAATAATAAATAATAATAATAATAATTGTTGTAATAATAATGATATGGGATGGGATATGGCATAAGCCCAAATCCTAATTTAAGCCTATTACGCGTTCTATAGTAATGGGTCAAACATTCCAAAAATTCCTTTCAATCGTGTATATAAGGAGGATTTAACCCAATTAAATTTGCACACACACCTACATACGAGCGACTAGGATAACCCACACAAAAAATTTCGTCTTCGTTTCCTCTGTTGATCGCATTGGAGGCGTTTTTGTCTCGGCTTTTGATGTGCGTTTCACCCCTAAGATCATAGGTATGAATCTAATTAATTATTGCTGTGGTTTAATCGGCCAAAATGAAGCATTAACCCCATGGTCAATTAAACCAAAACAGAGTTTACATACGGATTGGTGTTCTAGGGTTTATAATTTGGGGAAGAACACAAAACCTTGATTATATTTATTTTATTTAAACAGGAACCAAACACAACCACTGGTCTAGACCAAGTGGTTGTGTCTGGTGCACACTCTATGGTCCACGCGGGTTCGAGTCCCATCTAGGGCAAAACCTTTATTTTTGTTGTTTTTAAATCAAGATTAAATATATATTACATATAATTTTATAAATTCGTTTTAAAATATTAAAACTCTTTTGTAAATTCTAAAAAATTATCTTATATTAATCTGATGAAAAAGTTTAACACCCAATTTTTAGTTTTCAAAAATTCATTTATTTAATATATTTAATAATTAAATCAATTTTATGCTATTATATTTACAAAAATCCATTAAAATATCAAAACAATTTTATAAATTTCTACAAAAATTATCCTAAGTTTGTACAATGTTAAACTTTACTGAAATGATTTTTAATTTTGAAAAATCATTTATTTTATATTTTTAATCAATTTTTGTTAGTTTTAATCATAATTAAATCATAATAAATTCAATTTTCATTATTTTTACACCAAATTTTTATGCAAATTATTTCTGAATATTTAGAACAGGAATATAATTTTTAAAATGATAATTCTTCAATTTTAGTATTTTTAAGATATTAAAGTTTAAGTTTGACAATTTGTATTAAATAGATTTAATAATCTATTTTAAAGAAAATATTTTTATAAAAATTACTTTTATACTTTAAACACATTATTGTGACCATCCTAAATTTAGATTTCATAAAAAGATTTCTAGTCATTAATTTACTAAATTTCTCTCAATTGTCGAATATTTTCAATATTAATCAAACGAGCATTTATTCCCAATCCGAAGCCCTAGAAATTTATACATTTGTAGAATAGATAGACTTATTTATCACAATATATTATAGGGTGATATTTGGCATTATTTGGGCAACCCCATTATTCAATCTTTTCAAGAAGCATAACATTTGCTAAGGTGAGTTTACATAGCCCCTTTTACTCTATTTTCACTATTTTTGGGGTGAAACATGTTCAAATATTTTATACTATCATTTACTCATATTTACTTGTGATTCAAGTACATCATCATTCTATCATTTGACTGTAACAAAAAGACACAGTACAATCATTAACAATGATCAAGCCGCCTGTTTAGATTATAGCGCTATAGGTCTGACAAACCCATCCCCCCACGTAGACTCGGGGATGATCGATAACAGTAATAACATTTAACTAACTTGCGAGTTAGTCATCAGTCGACACAAGGTTTGGTTGTACAGAGACGCATTGTTGCATGTCGGTATCATACTCTATCATCATACAACTCTGAGTGTTGTATAAACTATTGTTATCAATTATTTTTCAAAAACCTATGTAATTCTCACCAACTTTTGTTGACCCAAATATTTTCAACTTAACATGTTTCAGGTTCTACTTGCTTGACGAATTGCTTGAAGATATGTGCATAGTTTATTCAATTTGATGTACGAATTCTGGTAGAACAATTGTATGTAATTTATTTAAATCAATTAATGAAACTTATCATTCTCCATGAGCTACTGAACAATCATCACTACGTGACACCTCGATGTTTCCGCCATCGGTTGGGGTGTTACAGATTGGTATCAGAGCCATGGTTATAGGGAATTAGGTTATTTGAAAAATAATCTAGTCTATAACCATAGGATTTAACCAGTACTTGCTTCTTTACTTGCTAATCTCTATCTCCCTCCTACTTCTTATCCCTACTATCATCCCTACAAGAAGATGCTCTACATCACCGGATTCACTCTTCGACTAATAAGGCAAAAATCCTCAGGTTTAACCTGAACCACCTTGAGATCTCATCGAAGTTCTGGATTTTAATAACGAACACGTGCAATCTGGAAGGGTGAACGCCTGTATTCTGAGTCTTCTGTCTAGGCTGGCATTGCGCATATATCCCAATCAGACGAGGGACCCGGATGCCTACCTGGGAATTCTCGGGATGAGTGTTCACTTATAGGCTAAAGCATGTCTTCATATGTTATTAGAATTTAGAATCTTTGATAAGTCAACGTTATTGTTTATTCGTTTTAATTAATGAATAAATGATTACATTCCTTATGTAACCTCATTCATGGTGTCTCTTACAGGTCATGCCTCCTCGTCGCAGCACTCGCAACAGCAATGGTGAGAACCACGAAGAAGGTGGTGATGACCATAACCATGACCAAGTTCCTAACCACAACAACAATGGTATCGATGCCCAACTGGCTGCAATCATTTCTCAACAAATGGCGCAGCAAATCGCAACTCTGGTTCCCAATTTACTCGCTCAGGTCATCCAAATGAACGGCAATGGGAATGGTCACGGCAACGGGAATGGGAACGGGAACGGCAATGGCAATGGAAATGGACCCCCAGCCTGCACCCTTAAGCATTTCAACTCTTGTAACCCTCCAAAGTTTAGTGGTGAAGAAGGAGCTACAGGGCTCCTCCAGTGGTTTGAAGGTATTGAGAATGCCTTCATCAACAGTGAGTGCCCCGACAACTTCAAGGTTCGTTACGCCATGAGTGTTCTCCATAAACGAGCACTCACTTGGTGGAATGAAGAAAAACGTACTCGTGGGGCCGAAGTTGCTCTTGCTATGACATGGGACCAAGTCAAGGAGGTCATGAAGGAAGAGTTTTGTCCTCGCAATGAAGTTAAGAAGCTTGAGGATGAGTTCCACACCCTTGCTCAGGATAGTGGGGAAAACCTTGCTTATAATACCCGCTTTCACGAGCTCAGCCTGTTATTGCCCCATAAAGTCACTCCGCTACCTGTAGCCATCGAAAAGTATATCGGTGGTCTGCCCATGCAGATTCAAGACACGGTATGGGGAAGGAACCCTGCTACCCTTGAAGAAGCCAAACGTTTAGCAGCTACCTTAACTGATAATCACGTAAAGAACGGGACCTTAGTTCGGAAAGGCAATAAAACAAGTATTGTAGCCGCGGTAACTACTGAGAATCGGAAGCGTAAGGCCAAGGATCCTGATGTCAACCTCACTACACAAGCTACTAACAAGAAACCTTATACAGGAAACCATCCTTTATGTAATACATGCAACCGACATCATCCCACTGCTTCAGCATGTCGATTGTGCACCAATTGTGGAAGGTATGGCCATCTGGTCAACACGTGTCGTGGGACCCCAAATCCAAATGCCAACCAACCCACCAACCCTGCTCAAGCTGCTAACCTTAATCAATACAACTATGGTCAATGCTATGAATGTGGAGACCCAAATCACTTCCGTAACCGATGCCCTAAACTGAACAGAGGTCAAGACCCTCCAGCTACTTAACAATATGTCCCACCACTCGAACGTTGTTTACTTTTATTCTATGTATTGACTCTATTTGAATAATAAATTCTAGTATCGAAATTTTTGTTTGAAAGTTGTTACATGATGCATGATTGTTTGAATGTGAACAAATTATAAAACTACAACCCTATACTGTGCATAAACATGTTATCAATTTGCAATCTATGTGCTACACTTAATAAAGGTCATCATGCCTTTTCAACAGTCGGGAGAGGCCCTACAACCTGTTCCACGACTAGTGAGGGCTATCGAACCTATTCAACGATTGGTAGAGGTCATTATGCCTTTTTAACAGTCGGGAGAGGCCCTACAACCTACTCCACGACTGGTGGAGACTATCGGACCTGCTCAACAATCGGTGGAGATATAGAAGAACGCAAAACTTTAATGTAAGGTAAATTGGTGATTGCGGTCCGGAACGTAATCATGAATTTACAGGTACATTAAGGTAGTGTGAAATTCTATCAAGGTTATAAACTCTAGTTGTCTGGTAGTTCATCAACCCACACAAAACACGAGACAGTTTATTCATGTCATGCTATAACCCAAATCACGATTATTTTCATTTCTACTCAATCACCTTCAACCCTGTGCTTTTCAATAAACTTCGGGACGAAGTTCCTAAAAGTAGGGGAGACTGTAACATCGCGAAATTTTCCACAAAATTTAATTATTTTCGTTAAATAAAGTCTCTTTATTTTCTCACAACTAATATATATATATAGATATATATATATATATATATAAATGTATAATAATAACAATAAATAATAATAATAATAATAAATAATAATAATAATAATAATAAATAATAATAATAATAATAATTGTTGTAATAATAATGATATGGGATGGGATATGGCATAAGCCCAAACCCAAAACCCTTATAAACTCTCAGTCCATTAACCAGGCCTCGGCCCACCTAGAATCAGGCCCAAACCACTAGTGAGTCCGGCCCACCTGTTCATTTAAAAAAAAAGGGGGGAGATCTGTTTCAGGCGGGTTTCGAACCCGAGTTAAACCACACAAACAACACTGGCTTAACCAACTGCTCTACACTCATACTTGGTTATTTATCCAACTCGTTTTATTATTATATCAAACATTCACAATAACAGTTGACTTAGGAAAGTCAACTGTGATCATAGATGACCATAATTAACAATCTTTGACGCGTAATTGATTCAAGACAGGAAAGATTACATGATTATCGGCCTATACACGCATCAATTATCATAAAAACCATCCTAATTTAAGCCTATTACGCGTTCTATAGTAATGGGTCAAACATTCCAAAAATTCCTTTCAATCGTGTATATAAGGAGGATTTAACCCAATTAAATTTGCACACACACCTACATACGAGCGACTAGGATAACCCACACAAAAAATTTCGTCTTCGTTTCCTCTGTTGATCGCATTGGAGGCGTTTTTGTCTCGGCTTTTGATGTGCGTTTCACCCCTAAGATCATAGGTATGAATCTAATTAATTATTGCTGTGGTTTAATCGGCCAAAATGAAGCATTAACCCCATGGTCAATTAAACCAAAACAGAGTTTACATACGGATTGGTGTTCTAGGGTTTATAATTTGGGGAAGAACACAAAACCTTGATTATATTTATTTTATTTAAACAGGAACCAAACACAACCACTGGTCTAGACCAAGTGGTTGTGTCTGGTGCACACTCTATGGTCCACGCGGGTTCGAGTCCCATCTAGGGCAAAACCTTTATTTTTGTTGTTTTTAAATCAAGATTAAATATATATTACATATAATTTTATAAATTCGTTTTAAAATATTAAAACTCTTTTGTAAATTCTAAAAAATTATCTTATATTAATCTGATGAAAAAGTTTAACACCCAATTTTTAGTTTTCAAAAATTCATTTATTTAATATATTTAATAATTAAATCAATTTTATGCTATTATATTTACAAAAATCCATTAAAATATCAAAACAATTTTATAAATTTCTACAAAAATTATCCTAAGTTTGTACAATGTTAAACTTTACTGAAATGATTTTTAATTTTGAAAAATCATTTATTTTATATTTTTAATCAATTTTTGTTAGTTTTAATCATAATTAAATCATAATAAATTCAATTTTCATTATTTTTACACCAAATTTTTATGCAAATTATTTCTGAATATTTAGAACAGGAATATAATTTTTAAAATGATAATTCTTCAATTTTAGTATTTTTAAGATATTAAAGTTTAAGTTTGACAATTTGTATTAAATAGATTTAATAATCTATTTTAAAGAAAATATTTTTATAAAAATTACTTTTATACTTTAAACACATTATTGTGACCATCCTAAATTTAGATTTCATAAAAAGATTTCTAGTCATTAATTTACTAAATTTCTCTCAATTGTCGAATATTTTCAATATTAATCAAACGAGCATTTATTCCCAATCCGAAGCCCTAGAAATTTATACATTTGTAGAATAGATAGACTTATTTATCACAATATATTATAGGGTGATATTTGGCATTATTTGGGCAACCCCATTATTCAATCTTTTCAAGAAGCATAACATTTGCTAAGGTGAGTTTACATAGCCCCTTTTACTCTATTTTCACTATTTTTGGGGTGAAACATGTTCAAATATTTTATACTATCATTTACTCATATTTACTTGTGATTCAAGTACATCATCATTCTATCATTTGACTGTAACAAAAAGACACAGTACAATCATTAACAATGATCAAGCCGCCTGTTTAGATTATAGCGCTATAGGTCTGACAAACCCATCCCCCCACGTAGACTCAGGGATGATCGATAACAGTAATAACATTTAACTAACTTGCGAGTTAGTCATCAGTCGACACAAGGTTTGGTTGTACAGAGACGCATTGTTGCATGTCGGTATCATACTCTATCATCATACAACTCTGAGTGTTGTATAAACTATTGTTATCAATTATTTTTCAAAAACCTATGTAATTCTCACCAACTTTTGTTGACCCAAATATTTTCAACTTAACATGTTTCAGGTTCTACTTGCTTGACGAATTGCTTGAAGATATGTGCATAGTTTATTCAATTTGATGTACGAATTCTGGTAGAACAATTGTATGTAATTTATTTAAATCAATTAATGAAACTTATCATTCTCCATGAGCTACTGAACAATCATCACTACGTGACACCTCGATGTTTCCGCCATCGGTTGGGGTGTTACAGAACTAATCCGTATTCCAAGATGGGTCTAGAGATTGGTAAGGTAGGGTGTAACCACAAACCTTCCAAGTTAATAGATTAATAGAGTTTTGAAAGTATCTATTTTAGTATTTACATAATATAACTAGAAGATTAAAGTAGTGTATGGTGACTTAGTTTGGAAGAGCCTTGGCTTTCCTTTGTCAACCATTAACCATAACACAAGTCCATCCAACATTAAGTTGTTGGTGAACTTGGTTGGTATCACTACAACTAACCTTCTAGTGCATAAAAACAATAGAAGATGAACCACCTTTGAGGCCTCATTTTGGTGTTATGCTCATATTTAATTGCCATAGCAAACAAGAGCAAGGTCCTAGAGGTTTCCCCAAGGGGTTACAAGAAGAAAAGAAGTGAAGAAAGAAAAAGAAAGTTGGAGTTTAAAATGAGAAAACTCACTTAGAAGTGGGCTTCCAGCACTTAGGATTTTCTTGAAAAATTGGGAGGTTTAGAGAGGATTTAGGATTGAGCAAGTGTTAGAATGAGTATGGAGTGGTGTATTTATAGTTGGGGTGAAGGGGTTGGGTATTTAATGAATTAATTAGGGTGGTTAGAAGTGAATTAAGTGGTAAATATTTTATTAAAAGGAAAAATAAATAAAATCATAATTATATAAAAAAAACTTACGAAATTATTTGAAATGGTGCATTCTTGTTACCTAAAGTCAAACGGCAAAAAAAAAAATTCATATTATTTTTTTTAAGTATTAAATATATATATGTTATATTAATAATAAGTATATATTAAGACCTTAACTAAATAAGTTTCTTGTTATAAAGCCTAAATTTAAATAGGGTAAATTATGATGGCGACTCGTCATGAATGGGTAGGAGTAACATACAAGAAGCGAATAAGGGCGAACTTGAAATTTGTTTAATATAGAATTTGAAATACATGCAAAAGTAAAAATAACGCGATGTTACAAATATTCAGGCTCTGTTTGACCCATTTGGAAGCACACTTTTGCATATTCTGTGTGTATATACAGCCTCTGTATGACCCATTTAGGTGGATCAAGTCAACTGCACATTTGTCATGGGTCATGGGTCATTAGAAACTTCAAATGGGCCATGGGTCATCAGCAACTTCAAATGGGTCATGGGCCATCAGGAATGACATAAAGTAAATGGGTCAACTGCACATATGTACACACCTATATGCAGTTATATATGATCAAGTAAATGGGTCAACTACTGATATGCACTAATATAGCCAAACCACATTTTACATCTATCTATAACCAAACCACATTTTACATACAAAAAGCTTGAAGTTCAAGCCATCAGTTTACATACCACATCAACTTACCATTGTTTATCATACCAAAAGACTTAACTACTATGATCTTAACCTACTAACACACCTACCTACTTCCAATGACAGTCATCATCTGAACAGTAGGGTGAATATAATGGATCATATTCCCCTTCATATGGATCATAGTACCAATCATTATATGCCTCTGTGTTGCGATAATCAAATGCTTGCTTCAACACATCTGAATCAATATCTGCAATTGGGTCATCATGCTCAACCTCTTTCTTAACCTGCTTAAAAGGATCATTCTCAACCTGCTCAAAAGGATCATCCTCAACCTGCTGCCAAACCTACTCATACCAAAGCTGATGAAAGACAAGTCTGTTTTTTAATGCATCATAGTCAGGATCAATATGCTCAGCATATATATATCAATTGAGTTCTCAGTTTCAGCAATCTTGTTCAACACGCGCACATTACTATCATTTAACAGTGGTCTTAAACCCAGTCCCAAGTCTTCACCGGGCAGCCTATAGAAAAACCTAAAGTCGTCATCCTGATAGTAACCAAGTTCCACCAGCATGTCACACAAGGTGATTATAGAGAAATAATCAGAGTTCACCTCATCAATGTAGTTAACCTTCCCGTTAACGTACATCACATTTACTTCTGTTGGATCAGTAAACTCCCTACCATGATGAATTTTAATTGAAAACCTTTCGGTAGAGTGACCTGCATTTTTTATTGTTAACCAAAATTTCAGCTTGCATATTATGATCAATAACAATCCTTATAACAAAGCCAGTAGCATAGCATCAGGTGCAGTATCAAACATAAGAACGGTAGCAACCTTTGCAACACACTAAAAGATAGTTCAATCATTCAACCAAGCTTTACTAAAACCCAAATCAACTTCCATAAAAAGATCACAAATAACAGGACTTTCATTAGGATTTTCACAAGGTGCACTGTACTCAGCTTACACACGTACTAATTCTGTTCTTTGGAGCTTACCTAGTGAAAACAGATTACACTAACTTTGGATTACCAAATCAAACAAATTATTAAAACCCAAATCAAACAGATTACCAAATGAGTAAGATGTGCATCGATTGACTTACCGTATTGTTCTTCAAGATTGACTTCGTCTTCCCCAGTTCGTACAAACCATTGTGTCATCTTCCTCTTCTTACGTTGCTGAATTTCCATTTGTGTGTGTGTGTGTGTGTTTGGAGGGAAATCAGAGAAGTGTGGAGGTGGAGGGAAAAAATGGAGGGAAACAACTTATAAAGGAGAGGGAGAGTGAAGGAAGGTTGGTTATAAAATTTTAGACAATTGGACGAAAATACCCCTGACTTAACAGAGAAAAGTTAACTGGGTTAAGTGGTTGGACTGTTTTGGCCTATTTTCTAAAAGATCAGGGAGTGTTCAAGCAATTTTTAAAAGATTGGACTAGACAGACATATTGGCCAAACCTCAGGGACTGTTTTGGTAATTTACTCTTAAAAAAAATGTTATACTTTTAGGCTATAGTACGTGTGTATAAATTTGGCTTAAGCTTATACGAGCTAAACGAGTGAGCCACAAGATGAGCTTATCTTGGCTCAGCTCATTTACAAACCGAATCGAGCTGAGCCAGCTAATTTAAAAACAAAGCCGAATTTGATTGAGATTTTTGAACAACACTACTTGTGGTCCACGACCACCAACCGTTCATGAGGAACACCAATCATTTCTACAAGAGAATGAGAGAAAGGGAAGGAAAGTTTGGAGGAGATAAGGAGAGATATGTCGGTCTATTTGACACTTTACGGGGCAACACTTTATGTGGAGGTGCGTGGACCTCCTTCAACTTTGGATGCTCTTATGTTCTTTTTATAAGAGAATGATCAACCACATTTTATTCATAATTCATACAAGATATATATACAATGAAGAAAAGACATAACCTACAAATATTAAATATTAATAACAACTTTGACTATGACCTTAACCAAGACTTTGACTATGACTTTGATATCAAAATACATATTCAAAATTTACAATTATAACAATGAGAATTTTGTGCATCTCTATTCTCTAATACTTTTTTGTATAAGTTTACTTTGGATGCTCTTATGTTCTTTTTCGTATAAGGATGACAACAACCATCCACCTTTTTAAATTTGAACATAGGCAAATTAGAAATCTCAATGACTTTTGTATAGACATTTGTATGTCAAACTAACTAGGGGTCATGTCGAATTGACATGTTTCAGATTGGTTTGTAGAATTGAGAAACTCGAACATGATTTATATATTTGTGTCAAATATATCAACTATAATCCAAACACGCTTAAAACATGTAAAAACAAACATGACCCGTGTAAGCAGACTATCGTGAGTATACTTTAATTTAGATGGTTGTTGTTGTTCATAACTTTAACACTAAACAAAAGGTCTTTGCAATTGTGTCACTTGACCAAACCAAATGGACAAGAGTCTTATAGCACATGCAAGGGAAACTTCGCTCAAGGTAGGAAATTAACATGGTTTTTTAGCTATACTTTGTCTTACATAATTGGTCCATAACCATCTTCGTATAAAATATTCTTCACATAGATATTTAAAGTCTAGACTCACTTTTGTATAACTTGAATGGTTTTATAAAAGTTCTAAATGATATTAATTGGTCTCAAAGTGTTCATTTGTTTTTCAACATGTTCCGAACAACTTAATCTTGAATCATTCTTAAATGTGTATTTATTGATGTTTGACTTGAATAGTTCAAACTGCCCTTTAATGCATTGTCCACAATGTAAATTCAAGGTCAAGGTTCATCTGACTTTTTGGAACTTCAAGATTTATTCAGCATTAGACCAAGCCGATAGACGGTTGGATCATAAATTGATCAAGTGGTCTATCTTAATACGACCCTTTCATGTATTTTATTATGTGAATCAAATGAGAGCATTCTTGACAAATGAGGATGATCGTTATTGAAGACAACTTGGTGGTGTGAAATAAGTGAGGGGCTGTTTGGTAGCCTCTTAATGAGATTTAGAGCTGAATGATTTAGCATTTAGCGCATTTGTTTTAGCTTCTGAATGGCATGGTTAAGGCTGAATCATTAAGACTTGGGATGTAGCTGAACCATTAAGCACTGAACTAGGCTGAACCTTAATGACAGTGGCGAAGCTTGGTTCTCGAATTGGTGGGGGCCGGACTTAATTTTTTTCGATTAGTGTGACCGGGAGATCAAATCTAGGGGCGGCAATTATTGACACGACCCGAAAACCGACCCGAACCCGACACGAAAAAAATAGATTTGGGTCAACTAACACGACCCGTTTAAAAAAACGGGTTGGGTTCGGGTCAACTAACACGACCCGTTTAAAAAAATGGGTCGGATTCGGGTTGACACATAAATAAAATGGGTTGACCCGTTAACCCGTTTAAGTATTTAGAAAAAAAAAATATATTATATTTTTGTTTTTCTTTTTCCATTTCTATGTACATGGTTAGTTATAATTGTGTTATTTTTGGCACACTATATTATTTATTTGTCACACTTATATACTCACTATTAAACATTTTATTGATAACCCGCTTACAACCCAACAACCCGCTTATAACTCATGAACATGTATTACTCATTTAAAAATATGGGTTAAACGGGTCGTCTTCGGGTTGACCCGGATTTTATGTGGGTTGGGTTAGGGTTGAAATATTTGACACGAATAATAATATGGGTCGGGTTCGGGTTGCACATTTCAACCCATCAACCCGCCAACCCGCAACCCATAAACCCGTCAACCCATCAACCCGACACGATTGACACCCCTAATCAAATCGGTGGGGGGCGGACTCAACCCGGACTCAATTTACCTACGAAAATCGTAAAATTCCACCACTGTGCCAAAAATTGGTGGGGTCAGGGCCCCCTCAGGCTCTAAACAACCTTCGCCTCTGCTTAATGAGGCTCTCTTACCAATGTAGGACAAGAAAACTAACCATTAAGATGTCCAACTTAATGATTCAGCACTTCACCATTCAAACATCTTAATGATTCAGCACTTAATCAACCAAACAGCCCCTGTAAATAACAAGTTATTTGTAACTCTCTAGAATACAAATTGAGACTTGATTTTTAAAGTATTATTTGCGGTTAAATTGTGAATGTTATGTGATGAAAAATAAACATGGCTGAATTATGTAGCAAAATTTGTCAATGTAGTGTAATTTTTTATAAAAAAAAAATATAGTAATTTGACAAAGTCATGAGAGCACAAGTTAAAACGTAGAACTTTAAAAATATTCAAAGGGTATAATCGTCATGATTGGTCAAAGAAAGCGGAAGTTAAAAGATGTTCGAAGGGTATGGTCATATTCGATTGACCTACATTTGGTATCTTTTTAAGTGGTGTTCTGTGAGAGAGGATAGAGAAGAGAAAACATAAACAGAAAAAAAATGTTTGGACTTGGAGGCAAACTTGATGATGGTGTATATATATGTCAAAAGGTTTGAAAAGATGCTAGGATTATAAAGGTTGAATTTGAAAGCAAAATTTTTAAGAGAAAATTACCAATCTAGCCTTTTACCAAAGGGAATTTCTAAATTAGTCCCCTCCCTTTTTTTGAGAGATAGTTCATAGGTTCTAAGGCATCTCAGACATCTCTAAGAGGTTTTGCCGTTTGACTAACCGCTGAGCAACACGTGTCTATTTATTATTATTTTTTATTCCCTGCCCTCTTTGTTTCCTTTCCCACGTCTCCAAACCCAGCATTCTCTGCACGTCTCCAAACCCACCATTCTTTGCACCACCATCTACACATACATACATCATATACATGACAAACATACATACATATTCATATAAAAGATGAAGTTCACCATTTGAAAAGAAGAAACAGAAGCTAACCGGAAGAAAAGGAGAGAGAGTGAGGGAGAGGGATTACGTAGAGAGAGAATCAGAATAGAGGGGTTACATATTCATATAAAAGATGCAGTTCACCATCTACACACACGTCTCTTCTAAGTGAACTCGTTTGTCTCCTAGGTTTAACAACCAAAGCAGTGTATACAACCAGAGATGACCCAAGTGTGTGAACTTGCACCTAAAATGTGTAGCAGGTAACCACTTTTGATAATTACAATCATGCCGAAAAGAATGTCAAACTCATTCAATAGCATCAAATGAAATTTTTGAAATTGTATTAAACACCTTTACGATTTAAGTGATTTACTAATTAGTTACAAACTGATTTTTTACGTATCAATTTTAATGACTTGTTGTAACACTCTGCACAACAATACAAAGTGAAGAGACCTCTTAGCGATTATGGCTGAGTTTTAAACATGACATTATGTCTTCTAAGAACTCTAAGGCAGCGTTCGTTTCATGGATTGCAATGGAATTGGAATTGAAATTCGCGCGATAACTATAATTTGATCTGGAGCTTAGATGTGTTCGTTTGATAAACTAAAATGAAATCTCAATGGAATTGAGATGTGGATTCCCTTCCGTGTGTTATTTAATTACAATTCCTTCTTTTTGTAACGAACAATATAAGAAGTCGAATATACATTTTAATTCCATCCCATTCCATAAAACGGACGCTATCAAAGTGCTTTTGAATCATACCTCTTAAGTGTTTCTCAAGTTAAAGTCTAGGGGGGGGGGAGTAAATACCTGAATTAACCGAACTATAACCAAATTGATTGAGGTGAATTAACCAAAGCGAACAATTAACAGATAGCCAGTTTTGGTTTTGGTGTGGGCATAACCGATAACCGAACCAATTAGCAAGTAAAATAGAGTTGTGGCCATTATGTCACAATGGATCATATTGAATTTGCATTTAATCATGCATATTAAAGGCTTAAAGTTGCCTGGGGAGTTCTTATACATGAGCTACAAGAGTTGGTGATAATTATGATATGCTAGTTGTCACGTCAGTTTTCATCTAAATAAATTGTTATACTTCTAATTACACGTATAAATAGTTTTGGCCAAACATATAATGTGTAAGTATATAGCATGTATATACCTACTAAGGCTGCAAAAGAACTTAAACAAGGCATTGTTCGTGCTTGTTTGTTAAGGAAATTATGTGTTCATGAACACTTACCAAACGAGATTTTGTGTTTGTTTGTTAAGAAAACACTCGTGTTTGTGTTTTGTTTGTTAATTTTGTTCATAAACGCTCATGAACACAATCGGACATGAATGAACACAAACAGGTGTGCATGAATACAGAGTGTTCATGAACGGAAACAAACACAAAGGGATATATATTAACTTCCAAATAATATCAAATTCACATATACAAAGAAATTAACTAGATCTACCCAAAATAACCTAGTTATACAAACATACTTAGTAGTTAGTACTTCACATATTGGGTATGTTTGGCAAGGAGCTTTTAAGAGCTTTTAGAAGCTTCAAGCTTTTAAGAAAAAGCTCTTATTTAATAAAAAGTCTTGTTTGGTTGAAGGGGCTGGAAGCTTTTAGGTTAGAGAAAAAGCTCTACTGTGAAAAACTACTAGTAGCTTTTAAGAAAAAACTCTACTAGCTACAAGCTTTTAATTAGTAAATGACACAAATACTCATTCTATTTTAAAAACAAAATAAAAACCTTCTTTACAAGCTTTTAATTATGCCCATTTTAGTCATTTTATACATTTTATTAAAAGCTCCAGCTACTCTACCAATCACCAAAATATATTTAAAAAGCTTCCAGCTGCTACCAGCTTCCAGCTACTAGCTTGCAGCTTCCAGCTACCAGCCTCTAGCTAGTTTTGCCAAACATACCCAATATTGGTAAACATAATAAAGTAGTGTCTAAAAAAAGTAAACCCGCATCTTAAACTTGAAGTCTTCATTAATTGGTTATTTAAATTTAAACTCTTTATTAATTATTTATTTAATGACTATACTAAAAATATGGTTTGTTGATCTTGTATAACCATATACTTACCTCACATAAATTATTTACTTGTTTGGGTAAAATAAATAAAAACTAAAAAATGTTAAAAAAAAAACATTTTAAAAATTAAAAACCCTATTAAACTATTGAACATAAATGATTAATGAACTTAAACGAACACATTACCAAACGTTCACGAACAGTGGCGAAGCTTGACCCGAAACTTCGGGGGATCGTAAGTCACTGGGGGGTCGGAAATCACTAGTTTCGGGGGGTCGAAACCGTATATACCAAAAAATTTCTATACGAATACTATATAATCGGAACTTCTGAGCGAAAATTCGGGGGGGGGGGCGGCCGCCCCTCCCTGCCCCTTAAGAGCTGCGCCACTGTTCACGAACATAAACGAACACGTTACTGAGCGTTCACAAATGTAAACTAACGAATGCAGCCTTTGTTCATGTTTGTTCGTTTAACTAAACAAACATTTTTTTTGTTCGTACAAACGAACTTCCCGCCGAACAGTTCACGAATTGTTCGTTGAAAGTTCAGTTCGTTTGCAGCCCTATTACCTACTATATAGTACTTGCGAGTTTGCACATCATGGCAGTTAATTTATGTGAAGGTAAAAACAATTACCCACACATAATAGACTTTTGACCCATACATACATGATATGTGTGGGTAAACATTTAAATTTCTTGTAGTGACATCAAAACTCATTGACAAGAACTCAATGCATATCTTAAGGTTTACTATATTCACCAAACACACATACATGATATGCACCCTTGAGCCTCATGAATAGCTTGGGAATAGTTTGTTTTGAAACTAGGGAAACAAACTCTAGGTAATTGCTACCAAATACCAATGTAAATTACTGCTACTCTAAAGTTGCTATGGCTCTTGCTTAATGTTAGAAAGTTATTGTCAAGTTATTTTGCCACTAATGATGTTTAGTAGTAAGCATTTCTACTCATTAAGAGTTAATGCTGACATGACAAGTTACTACTGATTACAGCTTGTTATAACTACTTTACTACTGAAGTGGTGTTGCATATATATATATATATATATATATATATATATATATAGGGGAGGGTTATCTTGAGAACGCTAAATATCGCGAGAACCGTGAGAACAAGTGAGAAAACTAATCAAAATCATTTTTTTTCAATACAAACCTAATTATAATTAAAATATAACATTAATAAATGAATTTTCTTTCCAAATAATTCATCTTTTCTTGCAAAAACACTTTCAAATTAACTTTTTACACATGTGTAAATGAAACAGTTTACACATGTATAAACAGTAAATTTACACATGTGTAAAAACAAATTATTTTCGTATACGTTTGAATTTTTACGCGTAATTTGTGTTTTTGAGATGGAATTTTAGTAATAAAGACAAGTGTAAAAAGAAATTTGGAATTTGAATGGTTTTAGATACCGTTCTCACGGTTCACACGAAATATAGGTGTTCTCAAATTAACTTTCCCCTATATATATATATATATATATATATATATATATATATATATATATATATATATTTGAAATAGACTTTCTATACTTGTTCAGGCTAACGTACAAGTTACAGCAGAACTAAGTTGCTACTAACTACTAATAGCAACTTGATGAGTAGCTTTTTACTGATCTAAGGTTCTAATGCATGGGTGGATACAATGTACAACCAGGGGACGTCTGTTACCCCTCGATTATCCTGGCGAGTGGAAAAAAATTTGTTTTTTAAGGTATTTTTATAAAATGTTACCCCTAAAACAAATTTTTTGTTACCCCTTAAAATAATTTTAATAAAATGTTACCCTTTGTTTTATTTTCTAGATCCGCCACTGTTCTAATGGATGGTACATGCTAACGTACAAGTTAAAACCCCTTTGTAATATTTGACGCGTGACAATCGGTTGATGTTTTTGAAGTTATTCTCTTTGTTTTTCATTATGTTCATCAATGTTGTTGAGTAAGAAATTTAATGAAAAAATTTCCGGTGGTTTCTCTACCTTTCAAAGTTTTCGAAATGGTTTCTAAAAGGAAACTTTAATGTTTTGTTAGCATGACGTTTGTGCTTTGGTTAGAATTCTACTAGATTTTATGGTATTCGTTCAATTCATTGTGTGGAAAGATTGTTAAATTCTAGTTGACAAACCAAACATTATATTTTTAATGGAAAGTTCAACTCTAATTCTCTTGAATTGAACAAACCAAATGGGCAAATGGTGTGTTACATTTCCCTCATAGTCTCATGGTTTAAGTGTAAATTGTTTTCTATCAACCATCATTTCCCTTCAGGTCCCAAGTCCATCTTGTTAAAAAAAAATTGTTTTTGTTCTTTTTTTCCAATTTTTAATTAAATAATCCTTATTTCATTTTATTGGTGTTATTGAATGAAATATCTGTTTATGTGACGCTGATGTGACACAATGAAGTCTCTAGGGGCTCCATTCCAATGAATTAAGCCCCCAAAGAGTTAACTACAAGTTAATATTAAAACTAAATTATATAATCGGTCTTGCTGTCTTGACAAAATGAATTGAGCAAAGAGGAAATTACACAAATTTTGGATATTTCTAATATTTCTTTAAAAAAATAATATTTAGAATGTTATTAAGACTTTTTTCAACCTAATTAACGTATTTTAATACTACTTTATCTTCTACAAAATAATAATAATAATAATAATAATTCAGCTACAACAGATTTTTCAATAAACAAAATACAATGTTCACCTCTAAATTCAATGAGAACATTGATTAGTGTCAATTCTAACTAAGACACAAACTTAAACCTAAACATGTGAACTCACTATGTAAGATTAGATTTACAAAAAAATTAAATAGAAATATAACTAACAAGCTCATCTAGTTTACAGGTTCATTACAACTCAGCACTCTTTACGACCCATTCGCAACTAGACCCCAACCAACAGTTTTGGTTAGTCACTGCGCTTGACGCATTAAGACAAACAAGTTGCATTAGATAACACAATTATGCTTTATGTTGGCAACCACATGTACCATTCAAATAAATGTAAGCATAATATCTTTGTGTTCAGGAAACAGTGAGTTTATAGCATACAAACCATGAATTACATCAAAAGAAAACCAATACATCATTGAGAGATAACATTGAACTCAAGCAGCATATCATACAGTTTCTGCGCGTATATCGGAGTTGGGTCTTCATCCTCCATTAGCATAGGAAACATTGGGACGAAATGATCACGACATACTGATTTCAAAACCTCTAGTCTTCGGGTATCCTTTGGCGCTTCGTTTAGCATATTAACAACCACCTCAAACCATATTTTTAAGCATAAGAATCTTGCATCTCCGTCTTTACTTCCTTTGCAAATAACTGATAGACTCGGGAGGATTTCAATGACAAAAGTGGTGTGGTTTTCCTCGATTACAGAACCTTCTTCAGTGATTGCTTCAAGAACCCGTAAAAGAGTTAACAGAAAATCATCTCGTCCCTGAAATCCAACCAAAAAAAAAGTGTGTTTGTTGAAGAACACTATATGCAACAGTATCCATTTATGCAGGCAGGTGAAAGATTAAACTAGGGGAGTAAACGAATCAAGAAGCTCGTGAGCAACCCAAGATCGGTTCACTAAAAAGCTCAGATCGAGCCAAGCTTAAATGGGCTCTAGCTGATTTGGCGCTCATTTAATGAACAAATTTGAGCATGAGATTCACGTATCAAGTTTGACTAAGCTCGTAAGCCTAAACCAACCAGTTGTTTATACAGTTTTATTTTATATACTAAATATAAATTTACATAATAATTATGTATAAGTTATGTATAAACACAAATAAAGAACTATATGATGGCATGATGTTATATATAGAAATTATAATTGTAAAGTATAAAAAAACGTTAATGTATATAAATAGAATAATTTGATAAATAAATTGTAAACAAACCGAGCTCGAGCTCAAGCTCAAGCTCGAAAACCAGTCACAAACCAAGCCTAAGCTTCAAAAAAGATAAACACGAGTTGAGCTCGACCTTAGAGCTCCAGCTCAAGCCCGGCCCATTTACACCCATAAATGAAACTAAAAATATCAACAACTGTTTTGTTTACCTGAAATGGCGATTCGACCAATTTGATTAGTACTTTGAGTTGCTGAAGAATCTGAGAGTCAACCACCCTGCGTTTAAATGATGAACTGCAAAGAAGGTTAAGAACCACCAGAAAAAGTGGCAAATTGGTCTTTGAACCACCACTTTTGCCAGTTAAACCACCACCTTGCACATGACGTTTCACGCCAGGCAGTTGCTTAATATCAGCAATGATCATATCCAGTAAGCCCGGTATAATGGACACCACACCGTTTATAAACGCCTCCAAACATTGCTGCAGATAAACACCCTTTTCCTTCACCAACCTATCCACAGTCGTTAAAAGTTTCACATTAAAGAAAAAATGAGCAAGCCATCTTTTTCGGTTTTTACAAAGGAGGGTGATAAAAACGAGTGTTTTTCCTCTCAGAACTTCACCACCATGTTCAATAAGAGATATCAAATTCGGTACTAGGCTTTTATCTTCTATTAACGGTAACAGGTGACGGCCGATATTGGCAAAAAGATTGCTGCCAAGCATTGCCATGTTCAGAAGATTTAAGCAGATCTGTTGTTCACGTGGACTTCCTTTGGAAATGGCGCTTGCGGTTTCTTTGAAGGTGAGTTTCTCCATTACTTGTTGGATTGAGGGCGGGTTGAAACGGGTCAAACGAACTAGACATGATCCTGCTGTAAGTCTCAGTGTTTCTTGTTTTGCAGGTGCTCGGAATATGTAACAAAGATTGTTGATTACGTCTGGGCTGGCGAAACGGGTTGCCCAATATCCTCCTTGGCTTGAGATGTTTTCTATTGTTCTTAATGCATAAAGTTGAGTAATGTCATCTTCACCCTTCCGTAAAAGTGATGTTACTAGTGAAATTAGAGTATTTGGAACCTGCTTCAAAAAGTTGAAAATTAGAAGCTAAATAATGGGCAAGTTAAGAAAGGTATAATTGCAGGTCAAAACTCAAAAGAGGTCTAATCGGGTTGGCCGAAAACAATTTTAAAAAACTGATAGAAATAATATTACAGCGTTTAGAGAAATAAAAAGACCCATCTGACAATAGTTAATTTCTAGGAAGGTTTAAGCATTTGAAACACATGGTAACTTTCTGCCCGTTTGACCCAACCAACCCACTTGACCCGTTTTGTCTTTAACTACATTGTTAAGATTTTATGGACACGTTAGATATAAGCTCAAATCAACCCATTTTTATGTTAAGAGAAATAGAGAATTCATATTCCCGCCTATGCGCATTATCAATATAAAAAACCAAATCTACCCCTCCATCACATATTTTATGCTTTAATTAGAAAAAAAGAAACTAGTACATCTAAAAAAAAAGTTCAATAAGATCTTCCAAATTAAGATCAAAGCAATGGTAATTAAAGCTGACCTGCCATCCTGATGAGGTCCTGTTTTCCTTTAATGGGCTTTCAGGTGGAATAACTGCTTTCGGTTGGTCATTCTTAGTTGATATATAAAATAACAACTCACCCAATGCAGCCATAGAAAACCTTCTGACTTTTTCTTGGCGGTCCACTAAACCTTCATTTAAAGAGCCCAATATCCCTGAATTTGCTAAGTCATCATCTATCTCAGTAGAATGTCGTATTAGCAACCCAAGAAGTGACACTAGCTGTACCCGCAAAGCTGAGGCTTTAGACTGCCGAAGCATTTTGACTAAAACAAGCATTATTTGACCATTTGTCAGAATATTAGCTGCATCAACACTACAGCTTAAAAGCTCAAGATATTTGATCACATTTTGCTTCTCACCAACAGAAGTGTTTCCATTTAGAATGCTTATGATGCATTTTGTGACTACTTCCAATTGGTCTTTTGGTAACTTCGCAAAATCAGATGCTGGAACCGCATCAAATGGAAGAGAAAGAGCCATCTCTGACCCTGGCCCTTTATCTATCTTTTTACTTGGCATTACTGGTCGAACCGTGAGGTCAGATGCATGCCAAAGAACTGTTGACACGTTAACCGCGCTATCAGAACCTTCTATAACTTTTTTAATCTTTGGTTGTGGTGAAGCACTCGGTGGAGTAGCAGGTACTTCAATATGATCTAAAGAGGATTCTTCGTCATTTCTTCTAGTATCATCTGTTGCAGGTGTGGTAACCATTGGTGATGCAATCAAATCGTTATCTGGAGCAGATGAATTCTCATCATCAACGCTTTGGGTAGAAGTTACCATTTCGGGTTCATCTTGTGTGTCATCTTCATTGTTTTCATTAAAATCGAGCTCCATATCAGTGTTTTCAATTTGAACATCAGCTTCATGTTCAGAATTATTATTAGGCAATGGCCTACGATAATTCTCCTTTTCATTTTCCCTCTGTAGATTTGATTTTGCTATCCTTGAAAGACGTAGCAGATTCACACCCTTTGTATTACTAGAACCTTTAGACAGAATCTTTCGAGCGCTGGATACACCTCTATTAGGTGTATTGTGGTTAGAATTTTCAGTGGTGCTCACCGTGGCTTTCAAATTATCACGCTGTCTTGGTGGGGTTTTGTTCAGATTTCTTTCTGAAAGGCACGGTTTATAACAAAGTTCAATCATGTTATCAAAAGCGGGTTGAGGAGGTAACGCTGGTGGAGTTAGCTTTGAGTTCCAGTAAGCATGACCACAAATTTCAGACCACTGAATTCTTTCTGCTGGATCTTTTATTAGAAGAGAACTGACGAGATTAGCAAATGGGCGGCTAGGATTGCCCGGTAGGGATGGAGTTGGATCTGTAAGAATTGATTTTACTAGCTGTGTAAATTCTTTTCCTATGAATGGAGGTCTGCCAGCATAGCATTCATATAGAACACAACCAAGAGCCCAGAAATCTGAAGCATAAGAATGAACTCCGCCATCATGAAACAACTCAGGAGCCATGTAACATGGAGTTCCACGCTTTGCTTGTGGTAACTAAATATTATCAAGAAAAGATAATTATATAATATACCTTCAAATTAATTATCTTAGATATTTATATTAGACTATCAGAGTTGGCGATGCCAGCACATCTACTTATGAATGGGTTAACTTGGGTTCCGTTTTATCTCATAACCGTTAACCAGAGAAAATAAAAGGGTGTAGCTAAAATGAAAACAGGTCAAATGGGATCACAGAGGTAAAACGTCCTCAAAGTGTATTCTCATCACATAATATCATGTAAATTTTCTTATAGACTTATACAAAAAATTTGACTTCTATTGAAGTTAGATGGTCAACTATAATCTATTAGACACGCTAATTGTGCATAAAAATGTTAAATATTTGGGTGTGTGCTTCGATAAATTAGCCGGTAACAAGCAGAAGCCCATTAAACCTAACCCCCCCCCCCCCCCCGTTTGCCCAACGCTAAGAAAAACTCATGCAACGAAAATGAAATAAAGATACTAGTGCCAGCTGTTCAAAAACCCACCAGTGAAGAAGGCGTTTTAGATATATCACTCAACTTTCTGGATAACCCAAAATCACATAGCTGCAAAACATATAACCAAAACAAACGCATTAGTAGGATAAGAACTATAAAATTATAAATAAAGCAAAATTACCTTTGTACGACCATTTTCATCTAGCAAAATGTTTGATGGCTTCAAGTCGCAGTAGATGACTCCCTTCGAGTGTAAATACCTAATAATTGATCAATTCAAGATTGCTCAGATAATATAAACTCTAGAGCCATGTAATTTTAAATATTATTTTCCATATACAAAGGCTAGATAGTCTTTTACCGTAAACCTCTGACAAGATCCCGTGCTAGATCATGTACTGAATCTTCCGGAAGTTTACTGTCCTGTAACTCAGTTAAAAAAAATATAGCTGGTGTCATAGGCATGTAGCAACAATCCATGTTTGTATATAAACAAGCATTTTAACATGAAAAGGTTGATTTTGAATCGAGTTCAAGCTTAAATAGATGTTACACTAGCAAATGTTTGAAAACTTCTAGAAATCAATAAATAACAGAAAATTTGTGTTTTATTGTTTACCCACGATATCCAATAATTAATAGTCTACAACTCTTACTCAATTCCTATATCCACAAAGCATGATGGTAAAGGAGGGTCAGAGAGTCAAACTACAAAAAATAGATGAAACACAAAAACAAAAGATCCCCCAAACTTTAGAATCTAAATATACTGATATACATCATCTCGAAAAATCTATAAAAAATTTTAAAGAGTAAAAGATATCAAAAAAAATAAGATGAAGATGAATGCTAAGATGCTTAAAAAGATGAAGATGGAAGGACCAAAAGATGAAAAGATACAAGATACTTTTTGCACGTCAAACCAATGCATGTGAAAACTGAGCAGAACAAGAAATATGGGTCAAGTTTGTCACAGAAGAGAACTAGAGAAGTAACAAAATGATATTTTTCACAAACATGTTAAGGACCACATTAAGTTTTAAGAGGAAGCTGCATTGTTTGACAACTACTAAGCTCCCTAAAACTGATGTTTGTGTCATAGCCTCATAGGCTTGGATTTTATTCAAAATTGTCATCAGCAAGATCCTGTCTTCAGAAGTAAACACAAAATCAGCAGTTCACCTGCTTCCAAGTTCGATATCTAGTTCATTGATAATTATATTTTTATTACAATGATGTTACTAAATACTAATAAAGCAGTCTTTAAAATATCAATATGTTTATGAACTGATCTCTACTGGTTGATACCTATCAAGGGCAACTGTATTGTGTAGACATTCAAAGTCGTTGTATCAAGCTCCGTTGTATCCCTCTATCATAATGAATTCTCATCTTACATACACACATACATACATATACATACACACACACATATATATACCTATACCTATACATAAACAATAAATATGCATACTCTCATATAACTTGCTATGTCACATGAAATGCTTAAAAAAACTTGCATACCTGCTCGAGTAATGTCTTGAGGTCACCTCCAACACAGTATTCTAAAATCAGCCACAAATGAGCAGAAGTTTCATACCTATTTCAAAAGACACAAAAAAACATATAACAAAAAGTGTTAACTTCCATTCCGCCATTAGATATCATATAACACCAATGATAGTTCTAGAAACGGAAGAATTCAATATTTCTAGTAGACTGCCTTACCATGCATGAAATTTGAGTACATTAGGATGGTCCGATGAGTGAAGAATTCTCACCTGCGGTTCAAATTCCAAACCAAAATAAATAATTTGAGAACAGAAAATAAAAATAAAACAGGAACAATATCAATAACAGGCATTCTATTCCAATCTAGTCAGTATAAGATAAAGAAAAAAAATGAAAGAAGGTATATGAACAGCTATGTAAATGTATAACAATATAACACTTCAAAGAAAAATAGCAGAAACCACTTGCAACCTATGCTTAGAATATACTAATTAGACAATGTAAAGAACTATGTATTCTTATTTTCATGTTGTGTGAGCTATTACAGCCATAAAACTAAAGTAAACCCCTCTACTACACAAAACTACATATAAGGAAAGAAGCTTACTTCCTGCAGAACCTTGCTTTTGTGAGATTTATCGACGCTCTTAAGTGCAAAATATTCAATACTTTTCTTCTTCCTTCCTTTGTACACAGTCTGCAAAACAGTGTAAAAGTAATCAATATACATACAAACTTTAAAAAAAGGACAGAAATGATGGAACGTTGAGAAATAGAATCCATTACCGAGTATTTCCCTTGGCCAATTGCTTCGTATATGTGATAGTTATTCATGTTCAAGATTGATGATTCAAATCCCTGCAAACTTCAGCAGCCTGGTGCCAATAAGACAAACATAAACCTTGTGATAAATGCTATCAAAGGCTTAAACTGTAAGTTTATGACATAACAAATTAAAGCGATAACTAATTAGGTTTGAATATTTTGCTAACACTTGCTCTACTTTTTGTTTCAAAGATTATACCTAGAGAATCAATGAATCATACTAGCTATACAACAATCAACCAAGTATAATAATAATAATAATAATCCCCGATGATGAAAATTGTCCGGGTTGCCGCAAAGCATGCCTTGATAAGTATGGGGAACATGCGTTGCATTGTAAGGAATTGCCAGGGTTTAAATATCGGCACGATTTAGTCCGGGATGCTTTGGCAGACATCCTTAGAAGAGCGGGGATCTCCGCAAGAAAAGAGGCGTCGGTTAATTTTCTCACAGACCCCGCGGAGGGGAGGTCCACCTTGCGCCCAGCTGACATCTTAGTTTTTGGTTGGGAAGGTGGGAAACATGCATGTGTTGATCTTACCGGGGTGTCCCCCCTTGTTAGGTTTCGAGATAGTGGGTTTGTGGCCGGGCAAGCGGTCATGAGAGCTGAATCCAAGAAAGTGGAAAAGCATGCTAAAGCATGTGAGGATAATCAGCATGTTTTCGTTCCCTTGGCCTTTGACACGTTCGGTTCGTTGGCACCGAAGGCGGTGCGGTTTTTGGCTCGGGTTCAACGAGTAGTGCATAGCAACTTTTCCACCCCCAAGGGCGGGGTTTTGTTTTTAGCAGATTGGGATTTTCTATTCAAAAATGGGTGGCGGCGCAGCTTGTTGCCCGCCTACCTACCATCCTTATGTAATTTACCCTTTTTTGTTAATGGAAATTTTAAGCATTAAATAATAATAATAATAATAATAATAATAAAGTAGCAGGTAAACGAGCAACAAGGTGACTCCAATTGCTTTAACATGATATTAAATCTACAGAAATGTGCAGAAATATAGATGTATTACCTATTACACTCAATTGTAGTGACTCACTGACTCCAATTGCTTTAGAAACCCTAAATCAAACAATTGAAAGGGTCTAAGTGTGATTTAATGATGAAATAAGAAAAGTGGAATTGATAATAAGGATAGATTTGAAATGAAATTAGTGAGTAGTGAATAGGGATTCATACATACCGCCTTCAAAGAGACCTAATCGGAGAGCAGCAACTTACTCTTCGATCGTTTGAGTTCAATAGTTGACCTGATTCTGGATCTTGTTGGTTGCAGAGAGAAATGGAGTCACTGATGATTGTAGAGAGAGAGAGAGAGTAGATTTGTGAAGGTTTGAGCGGGGGAAGGTTGAAAATCGAATTTGAAAAACCAAACCCATGAAATTATAAAAGTACGTTGGAATAATAATAATAATAATAATAATAATAATAATAATAATAATAATAATTTTTTTTTTTTTAACTCTAAAATTAGATTTCCATTTCAATAAAAGAGGCAAATTATTTGTTTACAAAAACTTTCTCAACATGGGCTCTCGCCGGAAACCTATTCCGGCGGAGATAACGGCAAGACTAACGAAGTTTTATGTTTCCAACATCCCTGAACGTTGTAGCGGGGCTGATTTGGCAAAAGAAATAAGGAATTTCGGCACCATCTTTGATATTTACGTAGCAAGGAAAAGAGACAAAGAAGGAAGAAGGTTTGCTTTTGTATCGATGATAGATGTCAAGGATCGGGGGGAGATGGAAAGGGTGTTGTCTTCTATTCGGTTAGGAGAATATAAACTTAAAGTTAACGTTGCGAGATTTGTTTTGGAAGAAGGAGAGATCAACACTCAAAAGCCAGTGGAACAGCCCAAGAAGAAAACGGATGGCGGTGGTACAAGACCGTATGCTCGTAATGATACGATCAGATCCACTACCATGTCTTTCAAGGAAGCTTTTTCTGGGGTCTTAAAAGGGAAGACGATTGAGATAGATGACTCGGTGAATGCTCTATCAGACCTGCATGGGAGAACGTTGTTGGTTAGAGTGTGTTCTTTGGAGGTGCTGACGAAGATTAAGCGATTGCTGGTTGACATGAAACTGGGGGAAGGAATAGTGAGGTGCCTCGGAGGGTTTATGATGTTGATAACGTTCAAAACGAAGGAACATGCAGTCATGGCGCTGGATGAAATAGTTGGCAGGCCTGACCTCTTCAGTTCGGTGATTAGTTGGGATGGGCAGGAGATTGCTTTCGAACGTATAGCGTGGCTTAAGGTTACAGGAATCCCCCTGAATGTGATGAACGACCAGACGCTTGAGAGTATTGGCGGATACTTTGGGATGGTTGTTAAAAAACCGTTGGTAGAGAGGGCTGAACTTGATACATCCTTTCAGTATATTGGAGTTTTGGTCGATCATGGGATGAGGATTCAGGATGTTTTGTACTTGAAGTGGCGGGGAAAAAATTATAAAGTTTGGATTCAGGAAGATGATAGAGACTGGATTTCGGACTTCATTGAGAGGTTGGTGATGATGACAGTGAGATGGAGGTTGAAGAGCCGGCGAAGATTCCCGTGGCGGAGCCGGAAGTCACACCGGCTAAGCCGGAGGAGAAATTAGCGGATGCGACAGTTAATGCTCAGGAAAGTTTTTTGGAAAAAGTTAATGAAAATATTGACTTTCCAAATATGGTGGAGGGAATTTCGGCTAGTCAAGGGGCCCCACTGAAGATTTTAAAAAGGAAAAAGGTAAAAAAAGAATTTAGTGGACTTGGGCTGTGTATCAGGGGGTAATTACTCCAGCAGCAATGACAGGCCCAATAAGGAGCCCAAGGTTGCTGATTTTTCAGGAGATGATCCATTTAACTTAGAACCTATTATAATGGGCCTGGACCAGAATGTGGTTAAAACTAGAGGTATGGACCCAGTCCAAGTGACAAACTCCTTTCAGGCGTTGGTTGATGAGAGTTCTGGAAGTGATGAAGAGACTGAGACAGCGACCGAAGAGGAGATTCCTGTGTTCGAAGATGTCAAAGTTGATAAAGCAGACGCTTGTGAAAAGGAGAAAGAAGCCACGATAGAGTTTGGACACAGACTTGGTGTTCAGCTTAAGGGGTTCGAAAATTTGGTTTCCACCACTATTGAAGGAGAAGGTTTTCAATCAGGTATGCGATGAATTTTATGTCTCTAAATGTTAAAGGGATTAGGGCGGCTGGGAAAGCTTCGTGGGTTAAAAGGCTATCTTCGAAATACAAAGTTGATTTTCTAGGGATTCAAGAGTCGTTGATATCTGAGTCAGACAGGTTTGATTTTTCGTTGGTCTGGGGTAATGGGAGTATGGAGGTGGAGTCTGTTGGGGCTATGGGGAGATCAGGGGGGATTATAAGTGTCTGGAATCCTAGAAAGTTCAAAAATTTAATTCTGTAGCTGATCAGAATTTTTTGTTAATATCCGGGAACCTAGTTGAAGATGGGACGGTGATTCATGTGGTTAATGTCTATGCTCCGCAGAAAGTGGGGGAAAAACGGGCTCTTTGGGAGCGTCTTATGGCGCTGACTCAGGGTATGGTTGGTATGTGGATTTTCTTGGGAGATTTTAACTCGGTGAGATGGGATATTGAGCGAAAAAACTCAAAGTTTAATAATAGGGCGGCGAAGGATTTTAATAATTTTATTGATGATGTGAATTTACAAGAATACACTATGCAGGGTGGTAGATTTACTTATCTGTCAAGGATTGGTAATGATGCGAAGATGAGCAAGATTGATCGTATGTTGGTTTGTCAAGATTTTTTCAACAAATGGCATGGGGCGTGCCTTCGGGTGTTGCCTAGGGAATTGTCTGATCATTGTCCCTTAATTTTAACGATTATTGACTCTAATTATGGTGCCAAACCGTTTAAGTGGTTTAATTCCTGGCTAGATAGGGATGGTTGTGAAGAAGTGGTGCGTGAAACTTTGAGTACTAGCATTGTTTCGGGGTCGGCTGATGTCAGATTGTTCAAAAAACTGATGGCAGTCAAGCTGGCTTTAAAAAGCTGGTGGAAGACGGTTTCAAAAAAGGAAGATGAGGTTTCGGATTTGATTACAGAAGAGATTCGGCGTTTAGAGTTGATTATGGAAAACCGGAATCTTGAGGAGTATGAGGAGTGGGTGTGGGAGGAGAATAAAAAGGAGAAGGATAGGTTGGCGTTTTTAAAAAATAAAGATCTTCAACAAAAGTCGAGGGCTACTTGGGCGTCTCTGGGAGATGAGAACTCGGCATTTTTTCATAGATGCATAAATGGGAGAAAAGCGGCAAACGTCATTTCAGGGGTTTTGGTGAATGGGGAGTGGTTATCTAAGCATGCGCTTGTTAAAAAAGAAGTGTTACGTTTTTATAGAAATATGTTCCAAGAAACTAACAATAGTTGTGACACCCGGCAAATTCTGGTTAACAACGTTGTCTAGATTAAAGTCTACCTTAGCGAGTCACGCGTATGTTATACTTAACGAGGGTTAGCTAGATAGCTAGATAGGACATACGTGCATTGTTGTGAGTTTCACTACTCTTTTCTCAAAAGCATGCGTCTCGGGTTTGAGACAACTTACAAAACGTTTTCTAGTCCGGTTTGGGACTACTTTCACATATCGGGTTATGAGATGCTTTGACTCCTTGTGTGGGTCGGGTTAACTTACAAAACGTTTTCTAGTCCGGTTTGGGACTACTTTCACATCTCGGGTTATGAGATGCTTTGACTCCTTGTGTGGGTCGGGTTTTGACTCCTTGTGTGAGTTAATATGTGATTACATGATTAGTGAACCTCGGACGTTGGTGAATAATAAACTTATGTGTCTCGATGATATCTGACAAACTTATGTGAAAACCATACGTGATTATGTGAACCTAAACCGAACACGTTAATAAAAATCATTAAAAGTGGAGCATGAGGTTGATTAGGGTCTTAACGCATGGGGTTACACTTGTTACGGTCCGCGATAACGAAAACGTCGATGGATAACGCGTCGGGAGGCGAAACGAAGCAAAAGCGCGCGCCTCGGACCTGTGAGCGGCCGCTCACAGGCTCCGAGCGGCCGCTCGAAACTACCTGACGGGTTTAAACCGCCTCAAACTCATATTTAAACATCCTTAACCCCCATGCAACCCCCATACTCAACCTAATCGCCCCCTTACTGCCCCACACGAATATTTCACTCCAAAAACTCCTGCTAAGGCTCAAGATCATCAATTGGGAGGCTCCAAGGCGCGCGATTGATTGATTTGAAGAGCTAAGGGTATAACTTATGATTTCTTACGCTTTTACCTTATGTTTTTACTATAAAAATCATATAACAAGTTTGTCCAGGTCTGAAAGTATTTTATAAAAGTTAAAACATGAGGATTAAGAAGATTAAAAGGGTCAACCACATTGTTACATAATGAATGTTATATGTTTTGCATGATTATGCATGTTCTTGATGTTCTAGACTTCTAGGGTTTGTGAATAATGATGGTTGTGATGTATAATTAGGGTTTTGATCAGATGTGATTCTTACTAAAGTTGTATGATGATTATTAGGTGTTATTGATTGATAATATGCAACTAGGGTTTGATATAATTGATAATATTGCACGATTAGAATCTGGACAGATTCTGAATGTCGACTTGTAGGGTCTGTTTCGTGGCTTGAAAATAATTGGTTTGATCGATTCTTTGCATGATTATAACGTACAAGGTCTTAGCTTTTCATAATGGGCAAAACCATCGAATTTGGACATCGTTTGAGTCGTTTTTGGAATTTTAATTGATTAGGGGTCATATCAGATTTTCGGATTTGTAAATTGGGCTAACTTTAAATGGTCATAACTTGAGATTTACAAGGAGTTAGGTTATGAAATTTTTACAGTAGGTCAATACTGGAAAAATAGAGTTTTTCCAAGTGGATTCATCTCGTTTGGATGAATACAGAATTTTTAAGAATTTTCTTACTAAACTGACCTGTTGAGGAGATTTTCTGGACATAGCTGTGTTGTACGAATTTTCATAATTTTTGTGTTTGGAATTAAGACAAAACAAAAATAGGTATTGTCGAGTGAATCCCAAAGAAAATTCAGTAAAAATTTGGGAGGTTAACTCACTGATTTGCTATTTTAAATAAATTCGTTTTGATGGCGCACAATCTGTCCTGAAAACACAGATTGTGTATTATGTGCTTCTGTGATTAATTGAGGTCATAGGTGGTATGGAATTGACATGTAACTGAAGTACACTTGTCTGAGACACATACGGAATGTAGAAACTAATTGTAACCAACGTATTCACCAACGGGTCCGTAGGGTTTACTATTGCATGTAGAATCACTAGGCGTCGCATACACACTTTTGAACATTTAAAACGCCTTGGACAAACGAGTTATATGGGTAATGATATTACGCCTATACTCACTGGGCGACACTGTTATTAGGGTGTCGGTAGCATATATTGCTTGCTGTTCGGATTCCTTGCTTGCACGTTAAGGTGAGTTTACGGCCCCTCTTTTAAACTGGTTTCATATTTTCGGGGGAGAAAACATGTGTTAAAACGATTATTTGGTAACTACTGTCATACTATGGGTTTCTATTGTGTACTACACGATCTTTGGAAGTCCCGGGGGGAACCATGAATGTGCGGGTTTGCACAACGGGGAAATGTGAATAGCGCTATTGGGAGTGACCAACCCCGTTCGTCGGCTTGGAGGGCCGGGAGAGTGCATATTGTCTCAAACAGGAACAACAGGAACAACTGGTTTACTTTTCGGGCACAACATCTGGTATGCGTGTTAGTAATGGTTTTCCAATCGTGGTAGTAACAAAACATACGCCTAGCTAGCATACACTGGTTTTCGATTTGTTATAGTATGGATAGGTTGACTTGGTACTTGGATACAAAACCTGTAAACTCACCAGCATTTTTGTGCTGACGTAAACTTTTACATGTTTTCTCAGGTCACTAAGGTAGCACAATGGAACTAGGGCGCACGCGTCTGCACGGCGTCTAGTTAGAGTCGCATGGTTTTCATATGTTGAACAATTGGTTTACTTTTGAGATACTGTTTTGAATAAGCTTCCGCTGTAAACGGGAATTTTAAACTATGTTTTGAAATTGCATTATATTCATTTAGACTTGTTTATTGTGATCGTTGGTTTGGATCCTGGTTTGTCATGCGCCTCGCGGTAAAACTCCGCAAGTGGATTTTGAGGGTGTGACAATAGTAGACCGCTTTTTTGTTGTGTTAATCTTAAACAGGTCCCTTCAGAAAAGATAGAAGGCTTGATTGCTCCTTTTCGTAAGGAAGAAATCAAGGAGGCAGTGTTCGATTGCGGGTCCGATAAAGCGCCTGGTCCAGACGGGTTTAATTTTCAGTTCATTAAACACTTCTGGGCGGATCTGGAGGAGGATTTCATTAGATTGTTTGAAGAATTCTATGATACGGGGGACATTAGCAAGGAGTGTAGTTTGTCTTTTATTACGCTAATTGCTAAGAATAAATCCCCTATGGGGTTAAAAGATTACCGTCCTATCAACCTTGTGGGAGTTATTAATAAGGCTATTTCAAAAGTGGTGGCTAATAGAATTAAAAGTGTCATGGGGGATATCATTTCGGACTCGCAATCTGCATTCCTTAAGGAGAGATTCATTTTGGATGGACCGTTAGTCCTTAATGAACTTATAGGGTGGATCAAGAAGTGTGGGAAACAGGCGTTTTTGTTGAAGATTGATTTCGAAAAGGCATACGACAATGTGAACTGGGAGTTTCTGCTGTCCATCATGGAACAGATGGGTTTTCCTTGTAGATGGTGTCTTTGGATTCGAGGTATTGTTACTTCTGCCAGGTCCGCGGTGTTGGTTAACGGGTCACCCACGTTTGAGTTCAACTGTCAGAAAGGACTTAGACAAGGAGACCCGTTATCCCCGTTTTTATTTGTGATTGTTATGGAGGCTTTGGCCAACATGCTTTCGAGAGCTGGTAGTTTGGGGGATATTGAAGGTATAAAATTGCCGGGGGGGGGGGGAGTATATCTCATATGCTGTACGCCGATGATGCTCTCCTAATAGGTACTTGGTCCGCAAACAATATTGTTATGGTGAATAGGCTGCTTCGCATTTTTTATATATGTTCGGGGTTCAAGATTAATGTTCATAAGTCGCATTTATTTGGGTTGGGGGTTTCGATGGTGGAGGTTAGTGGTATGGCCGAAGTGATGGGGTGTCAAGTTGGTGAGTTCCCGTTTAAATACCTTGGAGTCAAAGTTGGTGCGAATATGAATAGGACGGTGCACTGGGATCCTGTGTTAGAGACGGTGCGGAATAGGCTTCAATCATGGAAAGCCAAAATCCTATCCATAGGAGGTCGTTTAACGCTAATTAAGTCGGTTTTGGCTAGCCTCCCGGTATACTATTTGTCGTTGTATAAAGCGCCGAAGGCGGTCGTAGACGAGATTGAGAAGTTGATGAGAAAATTTTTGTGGTTAGGGGGTAAAGAGGGTAACGGTATTCATTGGGTAGCTTGGGATATTGTTACTCGGCCAAAAAAAGTGTGGTGGGCTGGGTATTTCTAGATTGTCCGATGTTAATTTAGCGCTTTTGATTAAATGGGCATGGAGGTTTAAAACAAACTATCGAGGTCTATGGCGTAAGGTGATTTTGAGCATTCATGGGGGTCGTAATAACTGGGATTTTCTTCCTAAGAAGAACGCTTTGCCGGGCACTTGGAAAGCCATTGTATTGCTGTTGGGGAAAGTCCGAATTCAAGGGTCAAGTATCAGCAGCTTTTTCTCTTGTCAACTTGGGAATGGTGATAACATAAGTTTCTGGAAGGATGTTTGGTATGGAGATATACCCTTACAGATTCGCTGGCCAGTTTTGTATTCACAGAACAAAGACAAAAATGGTCCAGTTAGCAGATTTATTGAACAACATGGTAATCTAAATCAAGCGAAGGAAGGCTGGTCTTTGGCTGCGCATACGGTGGAAGGTATATCGGAAGTCCAGGATGCGGAGTTTTTGCTGTCCCAGGTTCAGTTAAAGAATTCCAAAGATCGTTGGACCTGGGATAAGAATCCGAATTGGGTGTTCTCTGTGGCGGCTGTTAAGCATTCGCTGAACGCTCAGATGGCTGGTCAGTCTCGGCATTATGAATGGGTCAAATGGGTGCCTATTAAGGTTAATGTTTTGGCTTGGAGAATAGATAAAGATAGATTGCCTACGCGGATGGAGCTAGTGAAACGAAATATTGGTATTTCTGATACAAAGTGTCCGATGTGTGCGATGGTTGACGAGGAGGTTAATCATGTTTTGTTTGACTGTGGTTTCGCGTCCAATGTGTGGAGAGCTGTTTGTGTCTGGTGCCGGTTAGATCCTAATGGTTTTTTGGCGGTTGAAGATGTGTTACATTGCACGGCTCCAGCTGGTTCTAAGGGTAAGCAAGTGGTCCGTGGTATTCTTGTGATCACGTGTTGGGTGATTTGGAAGGAGCGAAACAAGGTGGTATTCCAAAATGAGGATCCGAAGGTGACGGAAGCCGTGTCTATGGTTAAATCCTTGTCTTTTATTTGGTTAAAGTATAGATCAAAAGTTAGTAGGATTGATTGGAACAGTTGGGTCAAGTACCCTTTGTATTTGCTGTAATGGTTTGCTGAGCGGTCTTTATTTTTGAAGGCCCTCGGTGTTTTGTGAATGAAATTAAATGTTCAAAAAAAAATAATAAATAAATAAATAAATAAATAAATAAAAGAGGCAAATTACATAAGAATAGCAGGTAGGCGGGCAACAAGCTGCGCCGCCACCCCCTTCTAGATAGAGAACCCTAATCTAGAGAAAACAAATCCTCGTCCCTGGGGAGTCGAGAAGTTGATGTGGACCACCCGCTGGACTCTTGTCAGAAATTTGATCGCTTCCGGGGTCAATGAGCCAAAAGTGTCAAAGGCCAAAGGGACTGTTTGGTTGATTAAGTGATGAATGATTAATAATAATAATAATAATAATAATAATAACCGGGTTTAACTCATGCACGCTATGGCGCAATAAGTAATTAAGTATGGGGTTGTTTGGTTGATTAAGTGATGAATGATTAACAGGTCTGAATGGTTAAGTGCTGAATCATTAAGTTGGACCTCTTACTGGTTAATTTTCTTGTCCCACGTTGGTAGGAGAGTCAAGTTATTATATGATATTTAATAATGAACATGCGATAACTAAATGTAAAAACAAGTGTTGTTAGATAGTAGATAAAGTAACCATAAAGAATGTTATTGTGGAAAAGATAGACCATTTGTTTAAAAGAGTAAAATCAGTCCGTCAAATCTAGTACTAAATAAGTTACATGATAAAATAACTTTTAGGGGTTGTTGGCAAGTGCTGAATCAGTAAGAGGCTTTGAACCAGTAAGTGTTGAACCTGTAAACTGTAGTTTGGTTAAACATTTGAATAAATATGTAAAATGACTATTTTACCCACCCACCTACCTCTGTTTTTTTCTTCTTTTTTACTTCATTCCTTCCCATCCCACCAACCCCATTTTATTTTCTCAAAACTCTCGTTAACATCATCAGACCATCATCATCATCATCATCATCATTTCACCTTCCAAAAAAACCCATCATCATCAATTCTTTTCCACCTACTCTTTTTTTCTTTTCACAAAACACACACTAGACCGATCATCATCAATTCATCCCTTTCAAAAAAATCATCATCAATTCATCATCATCTTATTCAGGTGGTGGTAAAGAAGGGGGATAAAAAACCTTGGGGGTTTTTCAGGTCATCATCATCGCGGTGGGTGGAAGAGAGGGAAGAGGAAAGAGGTGGGTGGAAGAGAGGGAAAAGGTGAGAGGGAGGAGGAGGAGGAGGGGCGACGGGAGGTGGTGGGTGGAGAGAGGGAGATGAGAGGTGAAAGGGTAGGGTTTTGGTTAAGGGAAAGGGAAAGGAGCTGTGAATGACTTGAGGGTGAAGAGGTCTTTTTTTATTCAGCATTGATAGGATGTTGTAAGGGACAGACTGTATGGAACCATTAAGAGGGTGGGATTTTTGCAACCAAACAACTCCAACCTCTGTCCGAATAAGAGGTTCACCTCTTAATGAACCATTAAGAGGTGAACCAAATAGCTCCTTAATCATAATTAAAAAAATGACATTGTGCGGGCATGAATTTAGTTGCACATCTTATATCAACCTATGACAATTATGCGTTGAGCATACATGTGTAATTACTTAGTACATAACTTCATAGAAAGTTACCATTTAGTTGTACTTGATGGCTCGTTTGACGCTATAAGCAAAAATGAACAATATGAATGTGAAAGAACTAATAGAAACATAGATGAGATTTTTTTTTTTCAACCAAAATTTTATTTCATACCAAGACAAAACGGGTTACATTTAGATAGTGGGTAAGCGGGCAACAAGCTGCGCCGTTATCCCCTTTTGAATCGCAAAGCCTATCCTGCTAAACACAAACCCTTGGTTCTTAGGGTTCTGCGAGTCACTGTGGACCACCTTCTGCACTCGTTTCAGAGGTGGTGTGCATTTAACCAATTTAATTACAAAGACTTGAGAACTTGAAGTAACATTAAGAAACAAACCAACCTCAAACTAAATTCATTTTCTAAACCTGGATTGTGGACTTAGATAACTTTATTGATTTGAGGTTTATTAAGTTATAAATGATTGTATTTGATCTTCCTTTTCATAATAAGATTTGAACTCAATTATTTGAAGCATGAAATTCACAAGGATTTTGAAAATGGGCAATGATCTTGAATATTGAAAACGTCATAAGCCATAAAAATTCACAAGATTTGATTTCGTGTAAATATATCTTTAGGTTACTACGATTCTTGGCAAGGCATTATAGCATTTGACCAGTTATAATTTAAAAATAAATGACAGCTTAATTGTTTTATGAATTTATATATTACATTTTATAATTATAATTTGAAAGGAAATAACCTTTATAGTATCTTTAATATCCAAATGACTATTATATTATCAGGTTGTTATATCATTATCCCGCTGTGAAGTGCGGGTTCCCCACTAGTATTTCTTAGTGATATATGTGTGGTCTAACTCTATATAGATTTGCGGATAAAGCGGATAATGTTTATATACTTTTACTTAGAAAATATTGGTTATGCTTCGGCCGTGTATTGATCAATTTATAAACTAAGCAAACTACCAAAGTGTGTAAAAGATTATTGTATGTTGATCAGCTTGAAAAACTTTACACAACAACGTTGGTAAGTTTATAAGTATTGTGAGTCGGTTTGAAATAAGCTTATTGCATTTTGCCACATTAACGTTGAGTGAATTACTATTTACGTCCTTGTGTTATAGTGGTTTTAACTAATTGAATCCAAAGTCCAAAACTTTAACTACTTGAGTCCCTGGTTGGAAATTAACTAACCTATTGAATCCAAATTTGTAACTCTGTTAACCAAGTCTGTTAGATCTGTATGAAATGACAAAAGTGTCTCCACTAATGAAATACAAAGTAAAAAATAACATATTTAAATCACCCCCCCCCCATCTTGTATGTATCGGGTATGTTTGGCAAAACTAACGGGTGGCTGGAAGTTGGTAGCTGGTGGCTAATAGCTGTAGCTGGTAGCTGTAGCTTTTTAAATATATTTTGGTGTTTAGCACAGTAGTTGGAGCTTTAATAAAATGTATAAAATAACCAAAATGGGCATTAACTAAAAGCTTGTATGCATGTTTTTTTTAATGATAGAATGAGTATTTGTGTCATTTACTCATTAAAATCATGTAGCTAGTAAGAGCTTTTATTTTTAAACGCTGGTACTAGTAGCTTTTCAATATAGAGTTTTTTCTCTTAACCTAAAAGGTTCAAGCTTCTTCAACCAATCAAGGTTTTTTATTGAGCATGAGCTTTTTTCTTAAAAGCTTGAAGTTTGAAACTCGTAAAGGGTATGTTTGGCAAAACTAGCTGGTAGCTGTAGCTTTTTATATATATTTTGATGTTTGGCAGAGTAGCTGGATGTAACACCTCAACCAACATAATCTGTTACACATCACCTTTGGGCAGAAGTGAAACCTTATGGCACTTATGTGAACGAGCTACAATGCTTAACGAGATCTTTATAACGAACTAATGTGACACGTCACCTTTGGGCAGAAGTGACACTTCAAAATGTTATTGCAAGTTAAGCAAGGTTTTATAATGTTTTGAATAAACTTGATACATTAGGTTTTATCAAAACTGTAATTTTCTTAGAGATCCCAAAAAATAAAGAGTTCTCGAAATAATAGGTTTTCAAAGAATTGAGTTCTCAAAAAAAAAAATTATATGAGTTCTCGAATAACATAAGGGGTTCTCGGAAAAATAATGAGTTCCCGAAAAACTTATAAGATCTCAAATAACATAAGGGGTTCTCGAATGTCATGATGAGTTCTCGATATACTGATGAGTTCTAGAATATATTATGAGTACTCGAATAACTTATGTTTTCGGATAACTTTAACAGTTCTCGATAAATAAGATGGGTTCTTGGAAACATTATGGGTTCTCGAAAAACATTATGGTTTTCGAAGATGAAGACTTTGACCGAGAACTCCTGTCCGTGAACCTGATTGAAATCTTTAAAACCGAGAATTTATACACCGAGGACCATTATCCGAAACTTAACTAATAATCCGAGAACTAATCTCGTTAACCTTAAAACCGAAAACTTATTATTAATATCGAAAACAGATAATTAAAATAATAAATTGGTTCAAAATTTTAGGGATTTAGAAAATCCGTTTCAATTAATTTCGGGATTTCAGTATATCTCCAAAAGATTCAAAAAAAAAATTATGATAACCCTATAAACTTGGAGATTAAGTTACTCCCAAAATTTTAGGAAACAAATTTTAATCCTACTTGTAACCAACTTATAGCGATTTTCATCAAAATAAGAATGAATTTTATGAACAGTCCCATAAACATACAAGAACCGTTCATACTAATTGCCAGATTTATTATTAAAGTTTCCATTAATAAAATCAAAACACTTTTGATTTAAGAAAATGTTTCGATTAATTAAATAAAAAAAACTTTGAATTTTTGTGATCACATAATGTTTTGACTTTAGAATTCATGTGATCCTTTTCTTAAATCCAAAAGTGTTAAATTGATATTTCGATTTGCAACAGTGGCCGAAATCAAATAGAATGTTATAAATAAGTTATTATGATGACTATCCACATTCCAACTCCCATCTCTTCATATGCTTTGTATTAATGTAAGAACCTTATAAATAGAGGCATCATGTAATTGTTATGTTACACACTCAATGAATAAGACTTCTCTCTTCTATTCATCTCTAAATCTTCCTCTAATCTTTGTTCATAGTTCTTATATTTTGTATGCTAGTAGGTCGTTGTTTTACAACACGTTATCAGCATGAATTGCTTTTGAAGTGGATCATATTATGATAAGGTAACTCGAGTTTGTTTCAAACAAAATCCATATCGTAATTCATACAATATTGGGTTATGTTAGAGATTTTTTTTTTCATTTGCCAAACATTATTTCTATTGCAATTCCTATAAGTTTAGATAAAAAATTATGCGGATGTGTTGTTCACTTGTTTGACAAATCTTTACTATCAAAATAAGAATTCTAAAAAAAGAGATTTTCTAACACATTGAAAAGCGTATTAATAAAACTGAAAAATACTTGTGCTCTTTTAAGTAAAATTGGTATATTTTGTATTATATATCATGGCATATTACATAATTAAGTCTCTACATCTTTGTGACACGATAAAGAAAGAAACGAAAACGAGGTGATTAATGAAATGATAGCCTATCTTCAATTTTTCATTCATAAAATAATTTGTTTCACATGTATTAACTTATCTTTTATACAGAATGTCTAATTTGCCTAATGTATTAATTTGATGTCAAACAATCATAAAGCGTGTTTTATGGTCATTATAGGCTATTAATTGTCATTATAATAATATTATTTATCTCTTAAACATGAACACTGGAATTAAAGAGACATTAGTTGCTAATAAAGTTTATTCAATTTCTTTGGTTTAAGCTAAAACATTAATAGTTTTTGGTGATACAAGACGTCAAGACTATTAATAACGACTTTAGTTGTCTTATTTCAAGATTTTGACAATCACATAATAGATGGGTAGCATATAACTGTTTTATATTATGGTATCTAAAATGTTGAAATTGTATATAGTTTCTATGGATATTTGTGAATGTTAAATTCATGCTTATATTTTGATATTTGAAATGTTTGTGATGAAAAGGTTATATTGTGATAAACTAATACATAAATTATATGTTTTTCTTTTAAATGATGAAACACTTTATTTCACAAAGATTGTACCATAACTTGTTTTATTTGGTAACATGTTATAACATCATATGTTGAATTATGTATACAATTGACTATCTTGTATTTTATACGCTATCATTTACTTAGCATTGAACTATACAAATAAAACAAAGTTATGGTTTACATTTGACATCCAAAGTCTCATACACATTGAATCTCATTATCATGTTATAAAAGGCCGTAAGATGTTGGGCCGATAATATTATATGACTTGGACATATAATTACTTCTCCATGGATGTTATGTGAAGAAAAGTTTATATATGACGGAAATTGGATAAAACAAATTTTGTTTGTTTGTCAAACCTCAAATATGCTCTTGAAGTAGCAATGCCATTAAAATTGGGTGAAAGGTTTGAAGTGACTTTATATCCGTCCAAAAAGGAATGAATATCCATGAATGTTTTCGGATTCTATCTCATTCCTTGAAGTGAATGTGATGAAAAATGATCGGTATAAAGGTTAAGATCATGTACATAACTAAGGAAGTTGTAATGATTCCACCATGGAAGTTTTGTGGTCATAATCCATTCTCTGAAGTGAATGCAATGCTATAATAAAATCATGATTATGGTAATTGTGAAAATTGTTATGATGCTCATGTTAATGAGATCGGCTTTGTTAATAATATGATGATTACAAAATGATCGTTATAGAGGTTATGATCATAGTAAATGAGGAAGTTGTAATGATCACCATGTTCATAACAAGATCAACCATGTTAATCCTGAATGAGGAAATTGTAATGATCATCATGTTGATAATAAGATCAATGATGTTAATATTGAAATCGACCACAAGAAGTGGCACACTAAGGAAGTAATTATAAGAGAATAAGATATATTATTCTCTCGTATTTCTTGTCGTGTATTAGACAAGAAAAAGTGTAACATGTCTAATCATTTGTCACATATGAGATGTGCTCATGAAGTAACCATATCGTTAAGAGAGTATGACAAGTTTGAAATCATCTCATATTCTTGTGATTGAGTAAATAATGAAAAGTTATGAAGCTTGTTTCGTTTATACTCCATTCTCTGAAGTGAATGTGACTACATATTGATCATTGTAAAGGTAATGATCATGAAGATAATTGAGAAATTTGTAATGATGAGATCGACCATTTGGAATTGTAATGATCGTCATGTTAATAATGAGATGATGGTTTGAAAATTCCATACATACTCTCATATCTTATGTTTTGTATTACATACGTGCAAGTAATACATTCGATCATAAACTAGAAGTTTAGTTTATGGATCATAATTATTTAATTAGTTGGCATGACCGGTAAGACCACACCGAGTCGATGATGATGTGAACATAAAGAAGAACTTAAAGATTCTTCCATCTGATACAAAGCATGTAATGTTTGCTCTTAAGCAAAATTATATATTTGCCATATAAAGTGGGGTGAGTATCACTATATATTTTGGAATTGCTTAAAGGATACACATATCCTAACATGATACCATTTAGTATTTAAAATCGATGCATCGTCTAAATGGTTATCAAGTGCGCAACCTAAAGTTTGTGTGATTGATTGCAATATCAATGATCATGAGAGCAAAAGTTCATGTTTATATTTAATTTTACATGCAGTAGCATTTATTCACATCAAGCCAATACGTGGTAATAGTTTCTCCTCATTATAGTTGGTTTTTGGTCAGGAACCAAATATTGCCCATCTAAGATTTTTGTTATGCGACATATATTGAAATTGATCCACCATGACGCATGGAGATGGGACCTTAAAAGGTGATTGGGAATATATGATGATGATTGGGAATATATGATGGTTTATAGAGCCTTCAACAAGAGATTTATTTACATCTCAGTTAATTGATATCCATCTCAATGGATTAACATTCCCAACATCAGGGGGAGATAAAATGCAGTTGGAAATAGAAATGAGTTAGAATGAAATATCATTGATCCTCGTACTAAACAATGTGAACCAAAAGTTTAAAGGATAATTCATTCACAGAGATTAGCGAATTAATTACCAGACGCGTTAACTGACCTAAATATGATGAATAGCTAATCAAGTCACATATACCAACTACTAATGCTCCATTTAAGATGAGTGTCCAGGAAGGACAATCGTATATTGGCAATAAGCCTACTGCACGCCTAATGCGTGGTAGACTAGTCGATTCCAAAGAATAAAAATCCTCGAGAAATTGGAGCAAGTAAGAAAGATGGTCAAGTCGAGGTTATAGTAAAAAGGTCTCCTGAAGAGACATTAGACAGGATGGTTCCAGAAGAACCTCAGGTACCTGAAAATAAAGAGATCTCGTTATACAGTATCATGTCTACGAAATGTATGGAATCGAAATAAAATCGATGTCGTTATAAATTTTATGTAATGTAGCGCTTGAAATGAGGATCAAGATTTAAGATCTGCCTATGAATGGATATAAAGAAATGATTGGCCAAAATGGAAAGACGCAAATACGGCAGAGTTGAATTCTTTATTGAAAAGGAAAGTTTTGGACCAGTAGTCCATACAACAAAAGTTGTAAAACATATAGATATGAAAAGGTCTTTTGTGCGAATCAACATTTGAAAAGAAAATGATATAAGGTAAAATTGGTGGCACAAGAATTTCGCAAAGACCCATAATTGATTATGAGGAGACACATTCTCTAGCGGTGGATACAATTATTTTTTCTTTATGTTATTAGTCTGGTAATGCAAAGAGAGAATTGAAATGCGTCTAATAAATATCATGATTTACTTGACACTGAAAGTTTACATGAAAATACCTGATGAAGGATTTAATGTGTCAAAATCTTGTAACGTAAGTTCTCGAGAACATTATGATCGGAATAAATAGATTCAATTCTGAATACGTTATGTTTGTTATATGATTGAATTGAATATAAGTGGAACTCCTCATGAGTATCCTAAAGCAACTAAGTGCTTAAAAGGTAATATGAAACATCGTAGGATGTAATTATTGTGCACCAATACACCACAGGTGATAAACTGAACCTGGTGATTATGATACTTTAATATATAGGAATGGTACAGTATATATTGGAGAAATAGATGTTATTGTTCTTCCAATTGAAGAGTTAATGCACTTGCGTAATTGGTCAAGATGGAAAAGTCCTTGATGGAATAATGATGCTTGCAGCATTGATATTAATACCTTAAGAAGTATTATGTATGGACTAAAATAAGGGGGTTGAGTATTTTAAAACTCATGAGATATCCCGATAAAGAGCAACATAAGTTTGATTGTATTATCCAGCTTGTATCAAAAGTTTTCTTTTAAAAGTTCACTCGCCGTTTATAATGATAATGTCTGAGCATTATCGAGAGACTCTGTAGAACTTTTAAAAGGGGGATATTTGAAAGTCCTTGACATAGTGCACTTGTTGCTTGATCTACAATTCGAGTATATATGTAATGATATGTTTACCAATCCATCAAAGTATATCTTGAAAAGATGGTGGGACATTTTACAATGGACATAGCTCATGTTTAAAGTGCATTAAAGGATGTCCAATTACTTGATATGGAAAATTCTTCATTTCATCTCCTACCAAAGTAGAGATTTTCACTCTACAAGTACCATAGTTAAATATATATGTATATTAGTATATGTCTTGCTAGTTATGCATGATTATTATATCTTCCATATGAACTTATTATCATAATATGTCAAGCAAGGAGACACCGGAATGAGTTAAAACAAATACTTCAGGTATGAGCAATATTTGATTATATTTCACTAACCCATGCAAACAAGTTTGGTTAGTCTTGTAGATGCAGGGAATATAACACATCACATTTGTTGATCTTATGACATTTATTTACGAGAGGAGGCAACATTAGTTCAACTTAAAGAATTGCACTTACGAGAGCATGGACTGAAATTCTGGAATGAAGATCATACATCAACGATTCAACTTAAAGATTTTCATGTCAAGTGATCAAGAACGCAAATCATTGACTACAAAACTTTGAGCAACTTTCTTAGAAGATCGACACCATCATTCAAATGATACATATTAAAATGAGGGGGAGTATTCGACACGTTGCACCCTTTTTCCCTTAACTAAGTTTTGTCCCATTGGGTTTTCTTAGTAAGGTTTTTAATGAGGCAACATACTTGATCTAGAAGTATCAGAAAAAGTAATACGCGCACTCTTTTTCCCTTAGCTGAGGTTTTTTCCCACTGGGTTTTCCTGGCAAGGTTTTTAACGAGGCAACATCACCAAGCGTATACTACATTATTTTCTTTTATCATGTGGATAGTCAAGGGGGAGTGTTATAAATAAGTTATTATGATGACTATCCACATTCCAACTCCCATCTCTTCATATGCTTTGTATTAATGTAAGAGCCTTATAAATAGAGGCATCATGTAATTGTTACGTTACACACTCAATGAATAAGACTTCTCTCTTCTATTCATCTCTAAATCTTCCTCTAATCTTTGTTCATAGTTCTTATATTTTGTATGCTAGTAGGTCGTTGTTTTACAACATAGAATTAATTTTTTTCGTGAGTTTTAAACCACAAAATCTTGCCATCATTGATTATTATTAATATGCAAACATTATTTAATTTGCAAAACTTTCGATTTTTTTCTTTCTTGATTCAACAAAACTTTCTGTGAACATTTCTTAATCACTTTAATATTTTGAATCCAAACGGATCACAAATTAATGAAGAATCATATCCAATCCACCACTCTTCCACAACTCTTGGATTCAAAACCCCCCAACATAGTTTTTAGATCCGACGATAGTAAGTTCACTAAAGACCCCAAAAATCCGTTGTATATAACATGATCTATTTGGTAGAAATTAGGTGTGTGGTGGCATTCATTAAAACATTGTAAATATATTAGTACACATAATAATATGTAAATAATGTGTTAGTTTGTTCATTTGTTTGCATATCCAAACTTTTTGTCAAGTCGTTAATTTGTCTTTTGATAAACCAACACCAACATAATATAAACACAAACAATTGTCTTGTCTTTTTTTTTATCACAGTCTCAACACCCAATCCTAAAAAGTACTTCACTCAATTTAAAACGCGTCTCTAACCTCACTTAAACATCTAGAAACACAAAACCAAAAATATTTATTACATTATATTATGACTTTAAGAATAATCTTATTTACCCCTAGATCAAACAAAGTAACACCTTGGATACTTGTAGCTTTACCCCAAACATCAAAACTACTCAAGCAACCTATGTATAACAACAATACAACATCACAACACAAGAACTAAACATGCCATAACTCAAACCACAAATCAACATAGTAAGACCATACGTAGTGGAAGAAAGATTCCACGTCCTCCACTTCAAATGGCGTCATCTGATTGCCCCCACAATTTGTGTCATAATCCACGCTCAATCCAGCGTGAAAAATAAAGCGCACACACAAAAAAAGACCCCAAAAACACCTAGAGGAGCGGTGTGCCCGGCATTTTAGGCCGTTTTCCCCCGTTCGACGCCCAAAATCCACGCTGCACTACACTTGTTCTAAAAAGGGCATTCCCGTCATTTCACAATCCGTACAGTTTCCAAGGGACATAGATAGAGAGAGTCACAACACCTCCGTTATCAATTTTGCGTGTGTTTTCTCTGCCTTTATTATCATTAAAATAATTAATAATATTATTATTATTACCATTACCATTACCCTGAGCCTCTCCGTGCTGCTGTTGTGTGTGATCGGATCCTTCCAACTGATCCATCGGATCATTAATATTTGGAACCTCAAACCCTAACATACATTCCATTCTCCGTTCTTCACCACTAGCTTATTCAATTCCTTATCCCTTTCATATTATTATTATTATTATTATCCTTTTTTATAGGTCGATCAACTTATTCGACACAAAACCCTAACTTATTCTGATTTCCTGTAATTTGCTCTAATTTTATTCTATTTTGTTGTATCTGAGACGGTTTTTGTTAGAATAAAACCCTATGGCTGATTCAAACGTTCAATCGGCTGATGATGCGTTAAACAGCCCTAGGGTTTCATCGGCGGTTGATTCTGCCCCGGTGGTTAGCTCGGTTGATGATTCGGCTGCCGACGGGCAGGCGGATGGTGGTTCTAAGAAGCCTGTGTGGAATAGGGCTTCTAATGGAGTTGTGGATGGTTTTAGTCCGGTTATGGGCGCGGCTTGGCCTGCGCTTGGCGAGTCGACTAAACCGAATGTTAAATCATCGTCGACTGAGTCGTTGATGACTCTTTCGGATGGCGCATTGTCGCCTGCGTTACAGGTAGTATTTATATTGATACTAATTCGAATTGAAATGTATTTGCATATGTTGATTACTTGGTTTATAGTTTGGTATTTGATAAGTGAAGTGGTTGATATTTAATTGGTATTAGGGGTTTTCGGCTTTGTTATTATTAATATGATGACTGTATACATTTCTTTTGTGTGGGTATGGTTGTTTTGTTGTAGGTTACGGGAAGCTCCTCTCCGTCGCGTAAACAGGCTAGTGCTGTTAATATGAGTTCAAATTCAACTGCAAACCATGCGGCGCCTTCGAGGCAGAGGTCGATGAAACGAGGAGGTGGTGGTGGCAGCAATTCTAGTGCGAATGTTTCAGCGAATGGGGTGGTTTCTCAGCTGCCAACGAGTCGGGATTCGGTAGTGGAACCGATACATAGTACGTCTGGGAAGGCGGGAATTGGAAATGCTGCTGAGCAGCCTTCTCCTAGAGATTATGCGCATAGGGAGCCACAAAAGGGAGGGTTTGTATCGCAATCTCACAGTGGTAATGATCACCATCATCAGAGGGGGTCGTATAGAAGAGGTGGTGGTGGTGGGCAGCATCCACGGGGAGATGGTTCTTATCATCATAACTATGGAGGGAAACGAGATCATGATCGTGGGAATCAGGAATGGAATCAGAACAGTAGAAGCTTTAATAATAGAGATACGCACGTGCAATCTCAAAGAGGTTTCTCCAGGGGTTATATACGACCCTCTGTACATACTACTGCCCCGTTTATTCCTCCGCCAATGGCTGTTCCAATGCAGCCTTTTGGCAACAATATGATGTACCCTGGTGAGGTTTTCTCTCATCAAATATTTATCCTATTAACCATGTTTTTGTATGATGCTTGAATCCTTTTGCAGACGTGGCACCTACTTTAGTTTATTATCCTGGTCCACTTCCACCACCCATGCCTTTTGGTGCACCGTTATCCCCAATGTATTATTCTGATCCTGTGTTGAATGCTAACATAGTGAGCCAAATTGATTACTATTTCAGGTACAATAATAAATGGAAAGCAAATGTTGGTTTTTTTATATTAATAGAAGCTAGCGGAGGATTTAATGGCTAGTGTTTCATTGCAGTAATGAGAACTTGGTTAAAGATACATACTTGAGGCGGAATATGGACGAACAGGGCTGGGTTTCTGCTAGCTTAATAGCTGGCTTCAAAAAAGTGAGTGTTGAAGAATTAATCTTTATTCATTCAGTTAATGGCTGGTGCTTTCTTCTATTTTAGTGTCCTTATGTTTGCAGTTTTTAACACCAGAGACATTTGTGAGTCTTAAGCTCTCGAGCATCACAAGCTTGGTGTTTGAGCAGAATTTGAATTAAATCTTACTTTGTTTTTCTTTTATTTTAGTTGGTATTAGAACCTACCGGTCTTCCATAGATGTGATTTCATCAAATTTTTGCAAATACTTCGTTTTTCTATCAATAAGTTGATTAATTTATTGACGCTAACATGTAAAATGGTTTATGTTAACTGTACATTTGAATGCTTTATGTAACATTATTTCACAACCATATTCAGTGATTTAAATGCCTGTGAACTAATGGCTATGAGTTTGTAGAATAGTCTACTGATTTTCTTCTATTAGTAACCCGGACTATGAACTTATTGCCATGCCTGTAAAAGTTAAAACTGCTTCCTTTTTTTTCTTCTGAATCTGCTCATGCAACTTGATCACAATTCTTCTACGGTCTATTTGCATACTTGACACGTAGCCCCTTATTTTATTATTTGTCCTGTTTAAAGTGCACACTTTGTTATACAAAGAGACCCTTGCAGCTAATCTGTTTTAGCTACATCATCTTTGCAGGTTATTGTATTGTTGTTTCTTCTTTTTTTTTTCTGTGAAAATAGTTCATTACGGTGTAAGGGGTTTCTTTCAGTTAATACTGAAGGCAAATGGTCACCTTCTCAAGTAAAAAAAAAATCACTATGATTGTGATATTTTGTGTTACCATCTTCTTTTAATTCTGTGAATAAGTTATACACTTTTAGATATACATGTATACTTGATTTGATAACATCTTGATCTTTTATGCACATAAGTGATAAGTGTTGAAATTTTTAAGTTATGGGATCACATTGCAAGTACTATATCTTAGTAGCATCCTTTTGTTTTCTTGTTGACCTCTATCCAATATTTTAAAGTGCCTTTATACTATCTAGATGGATATTATTGTAAGTGTGCTGGCTAGTGGCTGCACCATCTACCCACCTTATTTTTGGTTTTTATATTAATGCTTATGATGTGTGATGGACAAGGAGGCCATACACGGTGACAGACACTGGACAACATATATAGCTCAAACTTGACCTACATCCTCTTTATCTTTTGTGTTCTCTGTAAAGATGACATGATGTTTTTCCCTATTATAGGTTTCCTCTCTGACGGACAATGTTCAGCTAATCTTAGATGTTATGCGAACTTCAACTGTTGTGGAAGTGCAGGTACGAGTTATTGTCACCCTCTTACTTTATTAAACTTTTGCTAATAACTTGCACTAATTTCTATATGGACCAGTTAATAATAATAGCTTTACCTTGTAGGGTGACAAGATACGGAGGCGAAATGATTGGATGAAATGGATAATGCCCGCACCCGGTCAATACTTGAATCCATCAAGCCCCCAGGCCAATCACGAAGGGTTGGTGTCTCAGGTTCAGAGTCTTGCATTGCATGGGCCCGCTTCAACAAATCATGTTCCTGCAGAAACCCAGTTTAGCAGGTCAAGTTCTGAGGACTTCACCGGAGGTGATGAGACTGATCATGTGGCTAGTCAGCAGGCTGGTTCTGACAACGCATCAGCACCTTGAAGCTTATAGCAGCGTTTATCAACTCAAAACTCGTGTTTTTGAGAAGAATGGACCTCGGGTATGATGATTTGAGAGGCACATGGACAGACCAAAAAACCTTAAAAACTCGAAAAAAAACCCAAAAAAAAAGAAGAAAGACTTTAATAATGAATGGGAGAAACCACCAAAAGGATAGGATTATTATGACATGAGTAAGTATGGGTTTGTTGGATTTAAGGATTTGCTGTTTTTGGACCAATGTTTTGAATTATCTGTCCTTTGTGGTTCTTTGTTTATGTTTTGAGTTGAGTTGATGATACTAGGGAAGAATTTTGTGATTTACTTCCCCAACATCATATACTTCCTGCTGCTCTGGCTGGCTCATTTCATATGGATTATTATTGATTGTGTGCTTTTATAAACTTCCATAAGTCTCTATTTTACCTTTTCATTCTTGCATGCATGTGACACTTCTAATGCAGGTGCCCTGATGCTGAAATGGCATAAGTGTAGAGTTGCTTTTTTGTGATGTTTTGGTTGTACTTATGATCCATATTGATGAGTTTAGTTTATTTTGAGCTGATACCGATAAATCAGGAGTGACACTTTTATTTGATTGATAAAATAAAAAAATTCACTACTCTTTTTCTTCTGATAAGTTTTTTATGGTTTAATATATATTTTTGTACGGGTTACTGAATCCTAACTTTTATTTTATTTGTTGGTCGGCAACACTCTAAACTAACGAATTGTCTTCACTTTTAAATTGTAATAGTTTATTTTCCTCTACCACTTCTAAACTAGCTGAAGTGTATCCCTTCGATCAACACCATCTCCACCGCTGTCCTTCACCTCTGAAAACCCCCCAACAACCTAAACCCTAACAACAATCGTCGTTCACTTTCCCATATATGTTCAGCACATTCAAAACCTTAACCGGTCCACCACGGTTTATCCCAACCTGCACCCATCTTCAACCACCACCATCTAGTACCTCAACACGAAACCCACAAAATCTACCTTCATCCTCGACACAATCAAAGTCACATAACTTGATCGGTTGGTTTGTTTCTCCCGTGGTTGTCGTTGGGTCTTACAATCTAAAAAACAAGTCTTCAATTGAAACTCTATACTACCCTCAGACACTCGCCACTAAGATCAAGTTAATATGATTTTCTTATATTAAAAGTGAGCTTTAATCCTATCATTACTTTGTGCTTTGTTGACTCAAGAATTTGTGTCTTACGTCTTTATAAGATCACGTCAACTACTTTGAAGGTGGTTAGAAGTGTGGTTTGGGTTGAGTTCTTGCCTTGCACGGAGAGGTGACATACTCGATGTGCAAGGACTTGGCTTAAACTTATTAATGCTTTTCGATCTTGAGGCAGATAACATCAAATCTGGGGAAGTGTGAATGGTTTCAATCCCTTATAAGGTTGAAGATTAAGTGTGTGATTACAGTAAGGGTTGGGCATGGTGGTAACAGGTGGGGTGGTGGTTGTTGGCTAGTTGGAGATCTGTCGACTAATAGGTACCATCGTCATAGCTTCAACAACTAAATCCTTGATTCATTGACAAATGTGAAAAGGATGATAATGCTGTTGAGGGTGTGCAAGTTCTATCAAAAAATTCACACTACCAGATTTGATTTTTGGGCGGGGTGGTGGTGTGAGGAAGAAGATGATGAGGGTGGGAGGGTGGTTTAAAGTCCGAGGTTTGGTGGGGCCCACTATTTTAATACTTTTATTGTTTTGGATTTTATTTTGTTAAATTGAATTACAATTTGAAAAGACAAATATGCCCCTAATCATTAATGGATTAGGTAACAGACGTTACAATCAGGGATGGTGTATGTTAACACAAAAAAACGTTAAGGACGCAAGATGTTAACGTTGGATTGAACTTGTTAACTCGTGCAAATCACATGGACGAAAATTTGCACTTAACTCTAAACAGAAAAAGCCAGTCTTGGTTGAGATCAAATTTTGTGTTCGTATTCTTGAAGCTAATTTCCAACAGGTAAGAAAGAGCAACTCCTTGTATATAGCATCATATAATTATATACTTTAGTATTAAAGTTAATTTCTCGGTTTTTTGTTGTTAATAAATTAATAATCCTCTACGCTTGCACAGTTTAAGAGACCACCGACTACAACCAAGTAGCAAGTGTCATGTACATAATTGTCACTTGCTGTCAACATCGTTTTGACATTTGTAAAACCCCATCTCAAGATAATACAATATCTAAATGAAGTACCCTATATATGCGTGTCTATTTGTAAATAATATTAAACATTTTCGTAGGGATTGATTTGCCTCATAAATCAAGAAAGCAATTAAATGATCATTTCATCATCAGATAACGTGACAATCTATAGTGTAAAAAGAAATTATAAAAAAAGAAAGTCAAAGATATAGTTAATTGAGAATAAAAGTTGAGGAAAGAAAAACCACAACGGTTACAAAAAAAATAAAATAAAAAAAGAAGTTTATTTCAGAATAATTACAAAATACGGAAGTCACATCATAATAGCAGGTAGACGGGCAACAAGCTGCGCCGCCACCCCTTTTTGAATTGCAAACCCTAGTCTACTAAAGACAAAACCTTGCCCCCCCCGAGGATGAAACATTGCTGTGGACAACCCGTTGGACCCTGGTCAAGAAACGAATAGCTTCTGGCGCCAGGGAGCCAAAGGTGTCGAAAGCCAGAGGGATAAAGACATGTTGGTTATCTGCACAAGCTTTAGCATGTTTATCTACTTTCTTTGATTCCGCCTTTCTTGAACCACCACATAGGCATATGCATATATGACTAGTGGGGTGCCCGCATGTTGCAGCGGGTAACAACATTTAGATTGGTTAGGTTAAACAATAATCAATTGATCGAAATACTTGTCTTGGTGTGTGGTATAATCATTAGGGGGGCTTGACTGCATTTTCAGTAAAATCAGGGGGAACATACTCAATATCTAAAAAAATATTCGGAATTTTTAGGTAAAAAAATACACTACGAACAAAACCGGGGGGGGGGGGGGTTGGCTCATGGCCCCAAAGAAGTTGCTCCAGTGGGCATAACCGAATTAACCGATCAAATTATAAATAATGTATATAGATTTCAACTATCAGATTATACATTTTCAAGATATTTTCCTTCCATATATATATATCAAAAAACAAAGAGTTATGAACTTTATTATAGTGTTTTTCATTAAAGAAATCAAGTTGAGAACTATGTCACAGCGTGTATCTTCTCATTCAACAACTTATCACACAAAAAATTTGTTGCTCCAGTGGCCATAACCGAATTAACCGATCAAATTATAAATAATGTATATAGATTTCAACTAGAGTAAATTGCAGTTTTCGTCCCTGTGGTTTGCCTAAACTAACAGGTTCAGCCCAGGCTTAACACCCTGAGTACCTGTGGTTTCATTTTCTAACAGTTTACATCCCTCGAGCTAACGTCCGTCACCTCTACCGTTACATCACCCTCACGTGCACCTCACGTGAGGGGGATTATTGTCATTTTGTCCCTTTATTAACGTTCATAAGTCTGATATAATCTTCCCCAAGTTGATTTCTTCCCCATTTTGCTTTCTAAACCTTAATCCCACAAAACCTAATGTCGAATTCGAGGGATAGCAGATCATCAATGTCTAATTCGAGCTCCAATTATCATCGACGAGTTGAAAGATGGACTGATGTTCCTCCAATTTGCAGATGTGGGTCTGAAACACAGGTTCGAACATCATGGACTGAAGCAAACCCTAGTCGAAGGTTTCACTGTTGTGTAAGTGGATGTGGGTTTGTGACATGGGCAGAGGGTCCAGTTAGTGAAGGTAATTCCAAGGTCATCAACAGATTACTAAAAAATTTGAACAAACAACAACAATTAGCAAAAGCAAGAGGGTATGAGGCAAGGAAGCTTAGGATTATGCTTGTTTTTAGTTGGTTGTTCTTTGTGTTGTACGTCATTTATAGTTGATTAATGTAGGTGTATGCATTCTGTTCTTGTAATAACTTTGATTATGAATGAAATGAAAATGACCCATTTGACTGACTCATTTGTACGTCATTTATAGTTAACTGAAACAAATTGTGTTTAAACCTGTTCATCAAACTGCAATATAATGACCCATTTGACCCATTTTGACTGACCCATTTGCACATTAACCTGCATACATTCGGTTAACAAATGACCATAAAACTGCACATTTTGACTGACCCATTTGCACATTAACCTACATACATTCAGTTAACAAATGACCATAAAACTGCACATTAACCTGACCCATTTGCACATTCATTCAACAACATAAACATGACAATTAAACATTGTTCAACAACAAAACATGATTGTTCAGACAACAGAAACATAAACATGACAATTACACATTGTTCACCATCAAAAGAAACATAATCAGTTTAAAACTTCATAATCTTAAAACAACATCATCAGACTTAATCTTGAGGTGCTGACTGTGAGCACTGTTGTGAGCTTGGTTGTTGACCTCTTTTGCCACAGCTTATGGAGTTGTGCCCCTTCATTCCACATTTTTTGCAAGTTATTGTACCCCCTTTCTTGACTTTTTAACCACAGCAGTTGTTGATCCAACCCCTTCATTGACTTTTTTCTTTCCCTTGTTGTTTGGATCACCACCTTCCTTGCTTGCAGGTTCATCACCTTCATTGGCTGACTTTCTCCTCTTTTTCTTTGGCCTTCCAATATGTTTATGAACTTTTGGGGCTCTGATAGTAGTTGGGCATGGTGATGGTCTCCATAGGTCCTTACCATTAATTGGCTCAATAGTGTTCCTATACACTTTCCTTCATGTATCTAGCCAATACACCTCATCCACCCATCTTTCAGGGATTCCCACATCATATCCATGCTGAAACATGTCCCATATAACCGCAACAGCATGTTTGCAAGGCATTGCAGTCAACTCCCATTTTCTGCATGTGCATGTCTTGGCTTGTATGTCAACCACACGTTGGTCTGACCCAGGCATACTCACCTAAAACCAACACATTTATTAGCCATAGAATAAAAATTTTTGACATTTTTTAACATTGGCATACCTCATATTTGGTTGGACTTGCCATAAGAACATTATACTTTATAGCTTCTTCTTTAATGGCATCAAACATCTTAGTTGGATAAGGTGTCAAAGGTCCTTCACATCTTTCAATGACATTGTGAACCACCATTATCCTCTTAGTCATGTACTGTCTAATAAAATCCAAGCATGTGATAATAGGCTTATCCCTTCCAGGAACTAATTGTATATTAAAAACCTCACATAAGTTGTTGAGCAGAACATCACATTTGGCCCTACCAGTAAAGTGAGCTATGGTCCGACTTTCCACTGGAATATCCTTTAGCCATTGATATAACTTAGCATCTTCCTTTTTAACTTCCTCCATCTTCTTATCAAACAGAGCAATAGTTGTAGCACTAGCACATCTCCACAACAAGTTCTTGTATTGACCTCCTCTCCAATTTGTTTTCATATTCTCATGGATGTGTCTCAAGCAGTACCTATGCTCAGCCTTAGGGAATGTCTTAGCTAATGCAGGAATTAGATCCTAACCAATAACAAACTGTTTTAGGAACTAATAAATAAAAAAACAATTATAACATATAATGTGACATCCGTCACCTTTCGTTTTTATTTTTCTAACATTTCGCATTTCTATCTTGTACGTTATTATCCAATCAATAAAACGTCGCATTTTACCAATCTAGTAGGTCTTAAAAAAATTATTTTGTGACATCTTCGGACTTATATAATCATATTATATACTTATGATAATCTAAAAATAGTATATAATTGCTAAAAAAATAAAATGCACGGACCGGGACTCGAACCCGCGTCCATGGCCGGCTCAAATTACACAAACAACTCAACCAACTGAGCTACACCCATGTTTGGTGATCTGTATTAAAAACAAACATAGATAACTTATATTATATGGTCGCAGTTGACTTTAGAAAGTCAAATTCGAATCAATACATTCCAAATACAACTCCAATCAACGTTTTTGATCGTGTTTATTTGAGGAATGACTTTGGCTGACCTAATTAGCTTAACCCTCACGCCAATTAACATTTAAAACCTTCCAAACATATGATTATACGCGTTTTATTAAAGGGGCGAGTCAAAACATTCCAAATCTTCAATACGTGGTTAATAGTATAAATTGAACCATTCCTTAGAACCTCTAGACGCCGACAAACACATCCTCATTCTCAATTTCCCCTAAAAATCCTTTCAAATCTGCGATTCTTGCTTGGTTTGACGTTTTCGTTGACTACTTCGTTCGGGGTCATTAACACATTGTAAGTTCAATTTTCTTTGTGGGTTATGTTAGTCGCAAACATACAAGCAATAGCCCCAACATTTCAGGGGCTATTGGTTGTTAACTATTACGAATTGAAAACTAGGGCTCGTATGGTTCGATTTGGGGAAGATGATAATACGCCACATCTGTTTAAAACTATTTCAAAAAGAAAATATACCAACCATCTATCTAGATCAGATGGTTGTGTTAGCTGACATTCAAACGCAAGATCAGGTGTTCGATCCCCACACGCGTATAACCTTTTTCCTTTCTAAATCAATTATATAAACAGATCAGATGACCTACATAACTAATTAAGATCCAAGTTTAAACGTTCTCAGGGTCTAGACCAGATGGTCTAGGCCTGTGATATAAGATGTGAACCAGCCAGAGGCCTGGGTTCGAGTCTGGGCACACGCAACATATTTTTTTTAAACCTTTCTTTTATAATCTTTTACTCTTATCTTTTAAAAATAGTTTTAAAATACCAAAAGTGTCTTAAAAATTCTACAAAAATTATTTTAGGTAAATCACATGACAAAGTTTACCATACAACTTTTAAATTTCCAAAAATAATTTATTTAATACCTATTATTAATATTGCAAGTTTATTTATTTATAATTTTAAAATTCTATAAAAATATCTAAACGCTTTTATAAAATTCCACAAAAATTATTCTAAACTTGTAGATCAATAAGCATTTCAAAAATAAATTTTATTCTAGAAAAATCATTTGTTTCATATTTTTAATTGATTTTTGTTATTTTAAATCATAAATAAATCATAATAAATTTATTTTTTCAATATTTTTATACCAAAATTTTACATAAATTATTTTTGTTCATTTAGAACAAAAATATAAATTTTAATTTGAAATTTCTCAAATTTTAATATTTTTAGATATTAAAATTTAATCTTTGACAAATAGAAATAAATATAATAAATATTCAATTTTTGAGGAAATAATTTTATAAAAATTATTTTCATACTTAAAATCCTATAATATGATCATCCTAAATCAAAAACCTACAAAAGTCTTTTATTTAATTATTTAACAAATTTCTTTATTTATTAACAATTTACCTAATTAATACAACAATTACTTATCCCCACATTAGGAACCCTAGAACTACTTGTATCCTAGATAACTTAGACTCTAAGTTCATTCCCTTACAAATTATCTAATTCTTTAGGTAATCATTTGGGATAATCCTAATTCATATCATGTTGTTCGGTAGAGTTCAAGTTATTACGCGAACTGTGAGTATTTCCTATCCCCCTTTTGCTTTTATTCATTCTTGGGGTGTTACATGTACACTTATACAAATTACAAATACGAGTTCACATTTTTACAATACAATTCTAGTACTATGTGCATTTGCTTACAAACGTGCTTTATGCTTAGACATTACATGTAGAATACATTTGTACTTAGTGAAATCATTAGCCATGTACAAGCCGACCTTAACATTGGATAGCGCTATTGGATTGACAACCCGCCTAGGTTGATTCTCCCTCTTTTTCATCGGAGAATCCGTGGTCATTGTTAAGTTATTATCCATTTATTGGATAAGTACACCGCCGTTCATTTAGTACATTATACAGTCACAGGATTGATTTCGCTCATTTGTATGTTACATAGTTTACATAATTGCACTGTAGCTTCGCACTTGAATTGTATAACATTTTTCCAACTTACTATATGTATTAAATCTAGGAATGCTCATCAACATTTCATATGTTGACAAAACTTATTTTGTACATGTTTCAGGTGCAGTTTGATATTAGTATTATAGCATTGGAATTTAGTGCTTGCTTTTAATAAGTTATTTCAAATTTCATGTTTCATTCAGACATGGTATTTTTTTTTCATTTCATCTATGTAAGACAATTTAAATTATTCAATAATATATTTACATTTTAGTACCATGTGCTTTTGAACAATCGTCACTACGTGACACCTCGATGGTTCCGCCATCGGTTGGGGTGTTACATATAAAGAAAAGAAGAATAAACAGATTACCTTTTGCCTATCACTTATGAAAGTGAAATAGGACCTAGCATCAAGATCAAGATCATCACCTAGATTTTCTAAGAACCATGACCATGACTTAAATGTTTCAGCTTCCACAAGTGCATATGCTAGAGGATATATTCCATTATTTGAATCAACTCCAACAACAGTCAAGATCTGCCAAGGGTATGGACCTTTCATGAAACACCCATCTAATCCTATCAAGTCCCTCCCAAGCATGTTAAAACCAGCCTTTAATGCCCCAAAACAGATGTAAACTCTCCTAAACTGCCTAGTAGGGGAATTTGGATTGGGTTCAGGTTCAACATCAATTTTGATAGTGGATCCAGGATTAGATCTAAGTAACTCCTCACAGTAGTCTCTAAGTAGATGATACTGATCTTGGTAATCACCATTGATCCTTTTGTTTGCAATAGATTTGGCCCTTGATATTTTCATGAGGGAGATCTGGATATGATGTTTCTTTTGAAGTAGGTCCTGCAACTTGGTCAAGGTTATTGTAGGGTTACCATCAATTATTGGTGCAATCTCTCTTGCCATCCAACCCATTGTGTACAAATTTATTACCCTAGTCTGCAAACACTGGTGCTTTGGATTGTAAGTCCTCACCTCCCACAAATCATTCTCAGTGGGTCTGGATATTTGCACAGCCCAAGGACAAGTGGGCTTTGGATACTTTTTTCTTGGTTTTTTCTTTGGGTAGTTGGCTCTTTAATACTACTTTTACCACCATCCTTTGTTGCTTTTTTCCTAGCGGCATGTTTTTCTTCTCTTGGGGGGGGGGACCACCTTGTGTTTGTGAAGATTCCCCACTTGTGAACACTGGAGTATGCCCCCTGCACACAAATCTAAACCTGAGATGCTCATTCTTGACAATATGAAGCTGTCTCCTTGTATCCACAACATGTTCTTTAATAATAAGTTTGATCTCCTCCCTATCTTCAAACAAATCACCAACAGTAAATGGATTAAAACTTTTTTCTCCTCCCTTCTTCTGCTTCCTTTTCACAGATGCTTCATGTTTATACTCATCTTCTTCATCTTCACTTAGACTATCAAAGTCATCAAGGTCTACATGTAAGTCATCTGCATCAATGTCCACATAATGATGCATCTCCAAGTCATCTTCTACATCATCTACAGCAGACCTAAAATGTTTCATATCCACTTATGGGTCCTCTACCATATTTTCAGGATCAACCATATAATCAGAGTCATCACTATCATCCTGTTCAGAACCAGCTTAATCTTCAGTTTCATGAACTTCTTTTTCATCTTCTGTTTAATCCACTTATGGGTCCTCTACCATATTAACAACATAATCAGAGTCCTAACTATCATCCTGTTCTTGGTCATCTACCATATTGTCATCCTGTTTTGTATCAACTGAATTGACCAAAGACTTAACCAAAGTAATAGAGGGATTGGCATCAATGTTATCAATGGTTGTTTTCCCCTTAACCTGATCAAGTAGATCTTCAAATTCAGAATCAGAATCTAAATCAGGTTGGCCTACAAGATCATTACATTCAAGCACTGCTGCTTGTTGTTGCTTCTGCCTTTCTTCATGCTCAATCATAAAGGTATTAATCTTTGACCACCAATGTTGCACATATACCTCCATGACCATATACTTTGAAGCCAATGAACAAAACCTTTCAACAGAGTCATTTGTAGCCAATACCCTTAAACTAGTGTCTAAATCCCCATCAGGTAATCTAAAATGATAATAAACCACCATGTCACAGGGATAATCTACTGTTTTAGTCATCTCAACTAACACATCTATTTCAAAATCTTCAGTACAACAACAGTCTATATAGCAAGACTTGCCATTAACATACTTTCTACTAGGACTATTGATAAACTCACCACCATGAATCAACTTAATTGTAAACAATGTATTATCCTCGGCTACAAATAAATAAAAAACGAAATCAGTTTAACACCATGAATCATCCATAACGATGGTAAAAGAATTAGGGTTTTAACATACTTACAGTAAAATTCGAATGGGTCGTAAACAACGTCTGGTTCTCGAATCATCCATAACGATGCCCACATTGCAAGAAATTGATGTATGATTATGATTGAAGATTAGGGTTTAATGTTCAATGGATTGGAGGGAAATGTGATGAAGATCAGGGACGAATTTTGGTTTTTTATTTTTTTAAGCTGATAAACGTTTATAATGGGGCGAAATGACAATAATACCCCTCACGTGAGGTGCACATGAGGGTGATGTAACGGAAAATGGATGGACGTTAGCTCGAGGGATGTAAAGTGTTAGAAAATGAAACCACAGGTACTCAGGGTTTTAAGCTTGGGCTGAACCTGTTAGTTTAGGCAAACCACAGGGACGAAAACTGCAATTTTCTCTTTCAACTATTAGATTAAACATTTTCAAGATATTTTCCTTCCATATATCTATATCTATATATATATATATATATATATATATTTGAGATGGATTTTTCCTACATGGCTTGATTACATGCAATCTCTTCTCTTAGAGTGCCATGTAGGCGCATATGTGGACCAATCAAAAAACAAAAAGGTTTGAGTGATTTTAGGAAAAAAAAGAGTTTAAAAACAAATTTAAAATTTTCTCTCTCATGTTTTCTCCCATAATTTTTAAACGTTTATATCTTTTATATACGAGATTTTTTAAAGAAAAAAATTACACCAAATTAACGAGTGTTTATTATCTTTCTAACGAGTACCATAGTGCTATATAAAAAACGGAGAAAAATCGACTATTTTTTTGTGGGGTTTCGTTCATACAGGAAAAAAAAAACACAAAGTGTTCAGGTTATTCATTAATCATGTTTTTTCTTTTAAACCAGATTCTTATCTACGATGTTGAAATTCAGCCCAATCGTCATGCTATCATTGGAATTTTACTCTTCTAAAGATGTATAGGTATACTTCATCAAGAGAAGCTAGGAGAAAGAATCGCGCAATCCTGCAACACATGGTGTCACCTTATAGCAAGGTTATTTTTTTGTTTATTTAATTACAAGAGTAATAATAATTATTACTATTAGTATTAGTATTATTATAATGGTTATATTTTCAACCCCGGGACGCTCCCGGGATAAAGGCATATATATATATATATATATATCCAAAAACAAAGAGTTATGAACTGTATTATAGTGTTTTTCATTAAAGAAACCAAGTTGAGAACTATGTCACAACGTGTATCTTATCATTCAACAACTTATCTCACAAAAAATTTCTACAAACACAAATGAGATAAAATTCTGACATTAATGAATAATATCGGCTAAGTAATTGGTAAACAATTTTTAAACAAAATTTTGAATAGCGGAAGTGCAAGCAAATGAATATATACATAGCAATAATTTATGTGATACGATAAGCAAAAAATTAGGGTGACTATGAGGAAGTGAGAAATGTGCAAATGTAACTTCTCACTTCCTTTGTTTTCGTTCTGGTTATTACTTAACCCTAACATATCATTTTCTAAATTAAAAAAACTATAACAATACTATAATCAAATTAAAGAGAACAAAATGTTCATTTATACGGTGTAATAATATTAAGAAAATATTAATGTATGAAAAATTATGGATGTTTAAAATTCGTTGGAGTAGTTGGTTGAAATAAGGGTGAAAAGTGTAATTATTATTTAAATAAACAAAGTTGAGTAAAGTTGATGGGACAAATGTGTAAGTATTGTGTAAAAGACATATTACCCTTAAAAAATAGTTAATATGTGCATTGGGTGTTGTACTCTAACCAATTATACCTGTAAAACTTAAGTTATATGAGGTTGATAGGAAATCAACCCGAATCACCGGTTCAAATAAAACGGTAAATAAAAGGATAGATCTAACGACTCGTTTGGATACAGATTCACCACCAAACGAAACGATAGGGCTGCGAATCACTCCCGAAGATACAGATACACCACTCCGGTTATGACTTCGGGTCTAAGATCACCACTCAATATGCCACAATTGAGCTAGCATAGACACAATCAATTTAACCTCAAAATCCATTGAGATAAATTAACCAAAAGAGAAACCTCTCATTCATAAACTAAAACTCACTGTCCATTTTTTCATTGATTCTTGCAATACATAGAAGAGAAGAATACAGTTACAACCACGTTGCTACAACTTAGGAAACTCTAAAGAAACTAACTTTGACAAGTCAAAGAAAATAAAATAACATAAAAAAACACTACATGCAAATAAAACAAATTGCATCTTGTTGGTTCATATGTATATCATCCTCTCTTTCTTTGAAGAAGTTTGTCCTCAAACTTGAAACACCAACATTCGGTGGTGGTTCGGGGGTATTTCCGGTGGATATCCGATGTCGTATAGTTTGAAACGAGATTGGTTCCTGCATGGGTACCATAGGGTATGGTGCATCGCATGAAATAATCTCTTGTACTGTACATCTTGCTTTGGTGGTGGTTCAGGAGGAACTTCTAGACAGTGCACACTATATGTGTGTGTATTTATTTTGTCATGTAGATATCCCATTGATTTTAATGCACAATCCAAATCATGTATAATTCCCTCATTGTTGGAGTCAGCCTTGGTAGAAACATCAACTTCATAAATTGTAGATTATATTTTTCTACTGATATATAATCTAACAAATAATTTTAACGTAAATACCAATCACCCGGATAAAGGCACATAACCCAGCCTCTTATCAATTTCAGGAAAACCTATCATTCAATCAAGGCTCATTAAGTGGCTGTTTGGTTGATTAAGTGCTGAATTATTAAGTGGCCTGAATGGTTAAGAGCTGAATCATTCAGCATCCCTTATTAGCTTAATGATTCAGCACTTAATCATTCCATTCAGATGCTGAAACAAACAGTCTAAATGCTGAATGATTCAAATCTGAATGGTTAAGAGGCTGATTAAGAGGCTATCAAACAGCCCCTAGTAAAACCCTTAACTCACATGTAACGTTTTGCTCCAAAGGCGATTTAGCTAAAGAAACTCAACCGAATACCACTAAAAGTAACATTGTAATTTTTAAGATTTTAAATTAAATAGTACTAATCACAGGCGTAATTTTAAATAAAAAAATCACGTAACCGACTCTTAAATCTTAATAAACATTTTTAATTAATTAATATAAACCGCAATTTACGGCCGTATAAATAGGCCCCAGCTATGGTAGAAAGAATAAAACACTTTGGATTCCCCACAATCCACGTACCCGTGTCATCACCCAGCCACTCACACTTATCCACGTCAGCACCTAGATCTACGGTTATTCTTTTTCCTTTCTATTTCCAAATATATAAAAATTAATAATTAATAATAATTTGGCGGGCACTCAGATTCATTTCAAATACCCCGATTTAAAACCCTACCAACACTTTTTCCCCAATTCTCTCACACTCACTCTCTCTCTCTACTTTCTCTCTCTACAGGTTAGTGTTCTGTTCTGTTCTGTTCTGTTCTTCGTCTATTTTCAGGTAAACATCGATTAATTCATTGTTTTGAGATGAATCTATTGCTTTATTTATGTATGTTTCTATCTCGCTACATACGCACGGGCTTTGATTTTGATTTTGGTTGTTGTTGCAGGTGAACGTTGTAACAGAACGAGAGGATGAAGGTGAATGGTGATTTTTGAAGGTAATGATTTTTTGTATTAAGTTTATATATAGCACAAATTAAGTTTATGTATGTTGATTACAGTCTGCAGTTTGTCTGTATATAACTCTTAACTCAGCTTGTGGAAGCAGACAGTCATCGTTAACTGCATGAAGTACTGTTAGATGACTGTATCTATTATTATTATTATTATTATTATTATTATTATTATTATTATTATTATTATTATTATTATTATTATTATTATTATCTAGGAAAATTACAAAAGTAGACATTTGACCAATGTTTATTACCAAAATAGACATCTGTCGGCTTAGCCGGCAAATTTGCGGGCTAAGCTGGCAAATCTGTCGGCTAAGCCAACAAATTAGCCTCCAATTTGCTGGCTTAGCCGACAAATGTATATTTCGGTAACAAACATCAGTCAAATGTCTGTTTATGTAATTTTCCATATTATAAATCTTTTTTTTTTGAACTGTCCATATTATAAATCTGTATTTGGTTTTTAAAAAAAAGTCAATAGACTTTTTTTTATATTAATAAAGCGCAAATTACATTAGGATAGCAGGAAGACGGGTAACAAACTGCGCCGCCATCCCCTTCTGAATAAAATATTTTTGTCTATTGATTTTGTTATTTGTCTATTTTTTTGGGATATTTTAGGTTTAAAAATATATTTTTGAGGTACATTTGCTGTGCTTTCTGGATCTGATATTTGTTTGGATTAGAGTAGCAGTAGAGGAATTGAGGAATAAAGAGCTAATATAGAATGGGGAAAGTGTCACCTAAAGAGAAAATGTCAAAGACTACAAAACAGAAGAGGCGCGTAAATGGTTCGAACAGGTATTTGAAGCCAGGTGCGCTTGCACAGCTTCGTAACAGCAAGGTATCTGCGTCGAAGTCGTGTGTGGATATTGGGAAGAAGAAGGTTGATGTCATGGATGCAGAGAATAGTCAGGGTGTTGCTTTGTTTCAGAATGGATGTGACTGTGGCAGCCCTGTAATTTTATCACCTGAAAAGTTTAGATGTAATAATAATGTGGCTGGACCACTTGATGTGCTCAAAGAGAATAATTTACAGAGAACACCTAAGACACCTCGTGATCCGGGCCATGAAGGGGATGGATCTGATTATGAATCTAGACTTGAATCTCTCCCAATGGAGTTGCTGGTAATCCACATTTCATCTTTATTTTATATAGATTGATAAACTAATATATGGTAAAGTTTTAGTAGTTCAATTCTTTCCTGATGGCCAGGTTATAGGGTGTTTACCAACTGATGAGCATTCACTGCACATATTTTTTTAGCAGTCATTTTCTACATGTTTCATAAATTTGTTTAACATGTACAAAAATACTCGAAATAGACAAATAAGGTGACCACGCTAAAGCTCATGGTGTAAACAGTAAACTTGATATCACATATTAATCTGACTTATAAATTCTGTGTGCATATAATCACATTGATATAAGCTGCATAAAGTTTACATGTGCGCCTGGCAATAAAATTTGTGGTTTCTCTTTTAATCTTGTATGCTACTTTCTGACCATCTTTATATGATTAATTTTTCTGGAACTTGTGATTCAAGGTCAAGATAATTTGCCACCTACGCCATGACCATCTGAGAGCGGTTTTCCATGTCTCCGAAAGAGTCAGAAAAGCTGTGAGTTTTCTATATTTTATCTTTGTTTCTTTACTCATCACCAGGATTTAACAATCACAGAAAAGCGAATTTGAAAGGTCTGCATATTCATTCCTCAGGTTGTGATAGCTCGCCAGTTGTATTTCAACTATACCACACCAGATCGCTCTCGACAAGAAATTTTGTGCACAACACCACCACAACCTACCGAACATTGGCCTTTTGTGAGGTTAGCATCTCAAGATCCTGTTTCCTTTACGAAACTTACATTTTGTTCAATGATCTAACGACATAATTTCCAATCTTATATAGCAAAGGAGACGGTAAAGGCAAAGATTATAAACTACCTATCACTCCAAAAGCACCTAGGCATGGACCACGCCCTCCTTCCCGCCTAAAATTAACAGAAATGCGCCAGATTGCAGCAGTTTTGTTTCCAGAATCAGCATTTCATCCTAGCTACATTGTTCCGTCTTTAATACCGAAACCAATATGCAAATCATTCGCTTCCAACCGCGTGCTGTTCTATGATGAAGAGCTTGAGCTTTGCCAGGCTGTTGCTAAGAATAAACTTCTTTAGAGTCTTTGTTTTGTATAGTGGTAAGGCTCTCTAGGTTCATGTTTTTTAGGTTGGTACTACTAGTACTAGTAGGTAAGTAGAGTAAGATGGGGCAATTTTGAAAAATCTAATGGGGGCAGTCATCAGCTTGATGAGTGGTAGAATACTATGGTTGATAAATAAAAATAATAATAATAATAATATGTTGAATGTTATGCTTTGTACATACTATGAGAACTATTTCATTTAGGAGTTGGGTTGTTTTATGTTTTGTTTATGTCAAGTAATGCTATAGTTTGGTTTTTTAAGATGCTTTTAAGTTTTTTACCTTTTTATGCTTTGTTTGTAACTTTCTAGTTTTATTTTATTTTTTTGTCACAAGGTACTAGTAAATACTTTTGTCATATAGTGTTTGATATTTGGTTTTTGGATGGCACTGTTGAACATTTTTTTAAGGACACGGGTAAAAAAATCTTGGGACTTTAAAACTTACATAGAAATTAATTAATATAAAATTGAATAATAAAAAAAAGTCAGTTTAGACCAAGTGACCAACTCTCTTAGTAAATATATAAATATATATTAAATAAATAACCCTTTTTTGTCCTGAAACCAAAATAAAAAGGTTACAAAGGTTTCATTTAGCAATTTAGTAATAGTAATTAAAATGCAAGAAAAGAAGGAAAAGTCAACGTTTTTTCTCGCTACGATCTACATCTACATAGTGGGTTTACCCGCGTGTTGCAACGAAATTCACAAATGGATTACAATACAACATTATGATACTTAGGTTTTTTGTTGCAAGTTATTACGCAAAAAGAATAGAAATGTGCACACTATGTTTAACAAGTATTCGTAGAAAGAAAAGAAAAGAAATCTGCACCGCCACTTACAACTGATTGTAGTTCACCACAAAAACTATGTACTCATTATTAAACAAATTTTAATAAACCAAAGGTATGTTAATGTAATAGACCAATATGAACATAAACATCACTCTTGTGTAAGTTGTCCAGTCATTGATATTTACATAACCGTGCCATTAAAAAAACCTTGCTAAATGATAAAGTTCATTTACATAACAAAAACATGTAGTAATAATATAATATTGTATAAACTATCAATTGAAGGTTATTGTCAATTTATAAATTAAAAGTTGTGATTTGTAACTTTGTAATAGCTTTGCCCAACTTGACCCAGCAGCTAAAAAATTGCCCAATGTAGCCAGTGACTCGAACCATCTCGTTCACTTTGCTGCTGGGTAGACGCCTATATATGAAAAGGGTTTATAATATAAGTATTATTATGACAAAGTTCTAAAATTCATACAAGTTTAGCTGAGATACGATTGTGGTAATGTAGGAAAGATTTATATGAGATTATAGGTTTAAAGCTTGTGTCTTTTTAGATGTCATTTTAACTTTGATAATTTAAACATATTTACCCATGTCTCCCCTTTATAATATAGTATAGGTATAAATATATTAAACAAATAACCCTTTTTAGTCCTAAAACCAAAATAAAAAGGTTACAAAGATTTCATTTAGCAATTTAGTAATAGTAATTCAAATGCAAGAAAAGAAGGAAAAATCAACTTTTTTTTTTCTCGCACAATCTACATCTACATAGTATATTGAAGGGATAGGGAGCCTAATCCATGTGGAGGCGGCGTCTCTATCCCTCTTTATGACAATCTGTGGAACGATCACGCGTAAGTCACTCCGCCAGGAGCAATAGGACTGCACATGAAGCAGTTTTATCCACTTCACAAAGAACATGCGCGCGTCCGCCCACGCGTGGAATATTCCACTGCTCACAGCTTTTAGTACGAGGTACGGAAAATCAAGGATCAAGAAGATCCACCTGCAGAAGATCAGAGATACCGCCAGTCAGAAGGCGGCACGTGTCCGCAGTGGTCCAACAACCACTGACGACCAACAGTGACTTGACTGCTTCCATGCTTCCACCATGTTGCCTCTACAGTGTCGAGCAGGCATGCTTACCTGCTGTCAGGGGTCACATCAGACACCAGCAGGTAAGTCAATCATGCTGTGTCAGAACGACATATCGCCGACAGCCAGTCACAAGCCGCCACGTGTCCTCCAGGCAAGGCAGTTCCAACTGCGGATGACGTCAGCAACAGAGCCGTCCTTTTTCCCGCCCTTTCCATGGGCCCAAAGCAGGTGGGCCGAAGCAAGGCCCAAACAATACAAGACTCCTCGTGGGCTTTCTACAAAGCCCGCGACTTCCACTATAAATAGAAGACATCAACTCCTTTGCAATGATTCGAAAATTACTCTTGTACTAGAGGGCTAGGTTCTTCTTGTAATACTTTGTAAACTCCAAAGTAATATACAACCGGCTCTTGACAGTGGACGTAGGTCGAACGTGACCGAACCACTTACATCTTCGTGTCTTTACTTTCAACACACACACACACACACACACACACACACACACACACTCGTTCTTATTTCACATCTCGGGTCGAACCTACGGTTTGGATAAAGGATTGTACTTGAACAACGTAAGCATAAACCCCTCGATGATTAGTGATAATCTCCGAGATACTTATTGTTTCTTCATATATATATTTACTAAAATTGCATAAACAAATCAAAATGTCCTATAATTAAAATTTTTACCAAATCAACTTATATATATTTAGAAATAAAGGAAACCTTGACCATGTATGATATAAATCTTACAAATAAAACTATTATCAATGAAATAGGGTTGTAATTTGTAAATGAACCAAACTAAATGAGATATTGTTCGTGTTCATTCATTAAGGAGATGATTTTATTCGTGTTCGTTCATTAATCTCATAAACAGATGTTCCTGGACAGATAACTGAAATGAATTTCGTTTTCGTGTTTGTTCATTAAGAAAATAATTTTTTATGGGTATTCGATTGTGTTAATACGTTAGATTCATAATAATCATAAACATAGTTGTCGGGACAATAAATATAAGAGTAATAAACTAACTAAAAATGAAAAATGAAAAAAAAAATACATCTTTAAATGTTAGGGCACTAAACCAGTAGCTAAAAATGTAAAATATCTTTAATAACCAAACATAAACAAATGAATGTAAACGGACATAAATAAACGAACATAATCAAACACATTGGTTTCAAGAACACAGTGTAAAGGACTCGTTATTGTTTATGTTCGTTCATTTAATTACTGAAAAAAAAAACTTTGTTCATGTTTATTCATTCATTAAACAAACACATGAACATTTATCGACCGTTACAAAGCTAATAACTTCAATTCGAGAGAGTGAAAAATTCTTATATCGCTAGTTGTGATACACATATTACTCCAGGTTGTACCATTCCCTCGTGACAAAGCTAATTACACTTCAATTCGACATGGGAAATAAACTGTACATGAAATGGTAGTAGTTCATTTCATTTAATAAGCTAAACATGAAGAAAGTGATGTGGATCTTGTGTGGCTCACAAGTATACTTAAATGCATGGGGACATTTATCACACCAACTACTATGCATCACTTTCTCACCGCTTTGTAAAGGAAGACACCCATTTGTTGACAATTGACATGTTTACTTCAGTAAAAGTAAAGAGACCTTTTAAAAAAAATGATATATAGAACTTCTAAAAAAAATATAATACTTTATAAAACCTTATTGAAAGTAATGTAGTTTTCGTTTTGTTCTATAAAAGTGTGGTAACTTAGAGCAAGTTACCGAGTTAGCATCATAACCTCGGGTTATCTATCATTCATAGTCAGTGGCGGATCTTGAACGTTAGCCAAGGGGGGCCGAAATCACGGCTTGGCGGGGGTCCGGGGGCAGCGTCCCGGGGAGCGGGGCCCAGGGGCGGCAGCTCCTGGCGGGGTCCAAGGGGCAGAGCCCCTGGTTGGGGTCGAGCTGATAATGGTTAAATTGCTTCATTAAAAATGCATTAGAAATTTAATTTTCAATAAATTAGCAATTAATTTGAGGTTGGAAAATTTGGTATGATAATCAATGATAAACAAAGAATAATCTATAATACATTGAGTTAAATGTTTAGTATTTGGGCTTTAGGAGTTAACTAAAAATTGGGTTAAATGTTTAGTAGGCTAGAGTCAATCATTAATAAACAAAGAAGAATCCATAATACATTGAGTTAAATGTTTAGTGTTTGGGCTTTAAGAGTTAACTAAAACATTGGGTTAAATGTTTAGTAGGCTACAATATAGACTAATCACTAAATAAATTAAACGAGTAATAATGGTTATTGAACCTAAACGTTTTTTTTAATTAGGGTGGGTCGGATTCGAAAAAACCAAGGGGGCCGGACTCAATACATAAACTTTTTTCGAAAAAAAATCCGAAAATCAGTGCTTCTGGGCGAAAAAACTGGGGGGGGGGGGGGTCGAGGCCCGGGCTGGCCCATACAAAGAACCGCCCCTGTTCATAGTGGCGGATCCAGCCCACTTTTGTGGGTTCCCGGTGTGGAAAAACAGAAAATATTAGTGAGAACCTTGTGTGATTTGAAAAAAAAAAATATCAAAAAGGAACCCACTGAAATTGAAAATTGTGAATTTCTGAATCCATCCCTGTTTATTCATGGTCAGTTGGTCACACAATTTGAAACGGGAAAGTTACTTTTTAATTTTCATCTAAAATCTATTGTAGCTTATTGTTAGTAAATTGTAATATTTAATATAAAGAGTTAACTGCAATTTGAGTCCCTGTGGTTTAGTGGAGCTGGCACCTTGCACCCATTTTTTAAAACCCTCGCAACCTGAGCCACTATCCTTCTATTTTCTTGCACTTTGAGCCCAACTTTTAACTTTCCATCCAACTTAACGTTAGATGCAAGGGCAGATATGTAATTTTCCATCCCATTAAACTTAATCCTTTACCATTAAAATTCTGATTTAAAAAAAAAAGCCCTAACCACAATTGAACAACAGCAATGGAACAGTAATCTTTCAAAAAATCCTAACCTGGTTCGATTGAACAACAACAATTGTTAAGGATTCGTAAGGATGGTGATGCTTTCAACCCAAACGCCATTTACAGTAAGTTTATCAATCGTTTTACTATTAATTTCTGAATGATTTGATTCAAAACAATCGCAACTTTTTAGTTAAATGTATATGATTTTGTTGACAGGTGACATAGAGAATCGGTTTACCCTAAAAAATTTCATGGTGGGGAGTTTTCTGACTACCCGGGTAAAGAATACATCAATGGTAAGTCAAATTACATTGATTTTGTTGATGTTGATGATGTTGGAATCAATAAACTGGAAGAAATACTCAAGTATATGTTTCAGCAAGTATATGCGGGAAACAGTGTTTCATATGGGTCAAATAAGACCCACTGTTAAGATATTGTTTCAGCAAGTATATGCAGCAATAAAAAGTGTGTTTCAGCAAGTATATGCAGCAATAGTGTGTTTCAGCAAGTATATGCAGCAAACAGTGTGTAAAAAACTTGTTATGTGCTGAATTATTAAATCAGCAAGTATATGCAGCAATCAGATTGTTCGTGCAACGGTTGTAGGGTATATTAACATGGTTGTACAGGTCAAAACAGATCAGCAATCGGGTCAGACTCTTGGAAAATTAATATAGTAAACGTATGGGTCAAAACAAATCAGCAATCAAGCCAGACTCTTGGCGAATTCAGCAATCAAGAGGTATTTTTCATGTTGTTTCATGGGTCAAATAAGATATTGTTTCATGGGTCAAATATATATTGTTTCATGGGTCAAATAAGACCCACTGTTATAATATGCAATACAAAAACTTGTCATTAATGTGGGTCAAATGATCCCACTGTTATAATATGCGGTCAACACATACAAAGACTTGTAAATGCTAAACTTCATACAATGAGTTGTCATTAATATTATAAAGAGTTTACTACAACACATTCCAACATTTGCTCACAAAGCTAAATCTAAACTACAACACATTTCAAGGGCGAAATACATAAACAACAAACGACATCACTAAAATTCGTATTGCAATCTTCAATTTCCACACTTCCTTGGTCTTCGCCTTCGCTTCTTCCTCCTTGTCGTTAAGACTCCTTACCAAAGCGGGAATCAACCTTTCACATCCTCGACAGTGGAGATTATCAGCCCATTTTATCAATCCACACCTGCCCTTCTGTTCATTTATGCAGTAACTTTTGTGGTTAGTCGACGAACTACTTATACAAGAAAACAAATCTCAATACAATACACATGTCGGTCAAAAAAAAAAAAAACTTACACAACACAGAAATCGGCGTCCGGGGTTTTCTCGTGTCCTAGAATGCGATAACATGTAGGCGCACCACATCGGCACAACTCATCGGCCATATCGAACCTTCATGAACTCACAGACGACGAACAATACGACATTACAAGCCCTGTAATAAGGCTCGATTGTTAGTAGCAAACATTCCATGTACATAACAGGCTAACAACATCAAGAGGCCTACAACCCAACCTTTGTGCTGTGAATTACAACATTTTGATGAAATTTCTTTGTAATTTCTTTTCACTCATATAACACAATTGTGTATTAACTTCACATACCCTAAAACATTTTTTTCGTTTTTGGACAAAAGAAATAGGATGGATAGACTAAACACAATTATTAGAGCTTATAAATAATATGGTACTGTTCTAATGTTTGTCTTGAGGTGCTTTGTAAAGTGAATAAGAGCAATTAATGGTGAAGACAAACATTTGCAGACCGATTAGAGCAGCCCGTTGTAAAACTTTTACAACTTAGTTTAATACGTAAGTTGTTACCTCAGGATGAGTGAAGAAGTTGGAAGGATGCTTCGACTAAATCAGTGAAGTTGGATGGATCAATTAGAGCAGGGAAGAATTGGGGAAAGAATTAGGGCTCATAGGTAGATAAAGATTGCATCTGATAATGGGGAAGAGGGTATTTTAGTAACTTCAATTTTTTTTTTAACGTTAAGTTGGATGGAAAGTTAAAAGTTGGGCTCAAAGTGCAAGAAAATAGAAGGATAGTGGCTCAGGTTGCGAGGGTTTTAAAAAATGGGTGCAAGGTGCCAGCTCCACTAAACCACAGGGACTTAAATTGCAGTTAACTCTAATATAAATCTAGATACACAAATTTCTTATTTTAATCTTAATATAATTGTTTAGAGTAAATTCCTTTTTGAGTCCCTGAGTTATCTTGATTTTAACTAGTTGAGTCCAACATTTTCATTTTTAACATTCTGAGTGCTTGTGATTAATTTTTGTTATGGTTTGAGTCCAATTTTCTAACGTCGTTAACCAAGTCAATTAACTATAAGGGTATCTCAGTCATTTTACACATAGGTACAACTCTGTAATGCATAAGGTATAACGTACAAGTCTTTAATGCATAAATAAAATATATTATATAATAACACACACTCTCTCTCTCACACACACTTTCTTCTTCACCCCTCCACCACACCATAAACCACCACCACCACACCACATCGACCATCCCACCACCACTGCACCATAATCCACCACCACTGCACCAAATCCGGATCTGAACCATAATCCACCACCACTGCACCAAATCCGGATCTGAACCATAACCCACCACCCCCAAATCCACACCTGCACACACTTTCTCCCCCCTGTACCTGCAACCCACCAAAACCACCACCACCACCGTCGTTTCTAGAGGAAAACGATGGGTATGTACCGGGTTAACTTCTGTTGACCCGTCCTTTGACCCGTCTCCTGGATACCCAGCTATCATCCAAACCCTCTACAGTCTACATCTTCACCTCTTGAGAACAATAACCACAACAGTCACCGGTAACCACCATGACCACCATCGGCAATAATCAACCATCCTCATCACTTCCAGTAACCACCACTGACCTCCATTATACAAAACACCATCACCACAGTAACCACCGCCACAGCTTCACCCGGTCACAATCATGACCACCGGTCCCTGAGAGCACTGTACTACAAACTCTGACCATCAACCATCCCACCTCAACACCACCACAGCCTCCCATCGTAACCCCTGCCACCACCTGAACCCTAACCCCCAACCACCTCCTCGTTTTCCTCTGTTAATCGGGTATAAAAGAGGTTAAGGAGGAGGGACCATAATCGAGCTATTCCGACCGACCATTCGTCTTCTCCGGCCAACCACCGTCCCCACCTGCAACTGACCCATAATCTTTCCGGCCAACCATTCGTCTTCTCCGGCCAACCACCGTCCCCAGGCATCTCTCTCTCTCTATTACTCTCTCAGATCTCTCTCTCTCTCTCTCTCTCAAGATATGTGTAAATGACTGAGATATGTAATGGGTTGTTTATTAAATATATATAATAAAGTATTTTAATAATTATTTATTTTTAATGGTAGGGGTATTTTGGTCATTTCATAAATATTAACAGAAAAAATCTAACAGAGTTAGAAAATTGGACTCAAACCATAACAAAAATTAAACACAAGCACTCAGAATGTTAAAAATGAAAATGTTGGACTCAACTAGTTAAAATCAAGATAACTCAGGGACTCAAAAAGGAATTTACTCAATTGTTTATTGAAAGCTAAGTTATATCCAATATAGATTTTTTTTTTGTCTTGTAATATCTAAAAAAAACTTCATGTTGAATAAAACTCAGTTTTTTGTAAAACACGTACTGAATATATCATAAAAAGCTGAATAAGTTTATATATTTAAATTTATAAATGATCAGAAAAAAACTAAAGTACATCTTTAACTGAAATGTGATAAAAAAAAAACAATTTAAATTGTGTAAGCAGGGCAGGAAGAACCCGGGGTTATAACTTATAAGCCAAGAAACTAAACTTTTAAAACAAAAGAAATATACATTAATTTTCTGAAAGTTGAAAAAAAAATTATAATAATCTGTACTATCTTATAAAACATTTCAGACGGACCTCTTAATTTTTAAGTAATACAATTATAAATGCTTAAAGTACAACACATAATGCATGTAGTAACTACTTTTTAAGGGCATTTATGTCTTTTCAACATAAGTTACACACATACCCCTTATTAGTTATAGTTTCCACCCTTTTCTATCTATACTATATTATAATTTTATACAATACTTACATATTTGCCCATCAACTTTACTCAATTTCTGTTTATTTAAATAGTAATTACATTTTTGTACCTTTCTTTTAACCAACTACCCCCACGATTTTTAAATCTTCATAACCTTTTCATATGATAATATTTTCTTAATATTATTACACCGTATAAAAGAGCATTTTATCCTCTTTAATTTGAGTATAGTATTGCTATAATTTTTTTAATTTTTAAAAAATTATATGATATGGTTAAGCAATAACCGAAACGAAAAAAAAAAAAAAAAAAAAAACGAAAACAAATTGAAATCATCTAAACTTTATTATAATACATTTCCCAATGAACTTTTAAAATTCAAGTTTTACAAGTATATTGTTTAGAGTACAAAACACAATGCACATATTAACTACTTTTTTTATTGCAAACATGTCTTTTAAAAAATACTTACACATATGCACCTTCATCTTCACTCAACTTTTGTTTATTTAAATAGTAATTACACATTTGTATCTTTAATTTAACTAACTACCCCCATGATTTTTAAACGTCCATAACTTTTTCGTGCATTAATATTTTCTTAATAATATTACAGCATATAAACGATCATTTTATTATTTTTAATTTGAGTATACTATTGGTGTAGTTTTTTTATATAAAAAAATGTTATGATGGTTTAAGTAATAACTGGAACGAAAACGAACCAAATTAGACAAAAACTAATAGTTACAAGTTTTCCTTGTTTTAAGAAAACTACCCCAACGATTTTTAAGCGGCCATAATTTTTCTTACGTTAATTTTTTTTTAAAAAAAATAGCATAAAAACGAGAATTTTATTCTCTTTAATTTGAGTATAGTAATGCTAATAATTTTTTTAATTTTAAAAATTGATGTATTATGTGATTTACCAAGGCCGACTCGACCATTTTACGGGCTTAAAACGAATTTTAAATTTGAGGCTCTTTTAGCATAACAGAGACACAGTAAAAAAAATCATATCATTGAAGGGATTGGGTACCAAATCCTCATGTGGATTGGCCTAACCCGTACAACGCGAGTCCCAAGAGTGATCACTTGGGAGAGCATAGTCACACGTTTCTAAGGATGTCCCGTGCCAGGAAGCCCTGGGCGCAGGCATCCGAAAATGTAACACAGGCCTTGTGCCTCTGCAACCTATTGGCAAGGCACATAGTGTATCGTACGCGCGGAGCCAGAAAGTCACACGTGCAACAGGGACGGTTGTACACGTTCATCAATGATAGGGGGGAAGGGGCGCTCCACTGAACATGTTTTCACTTCACTGATAACACTTTTTTGGAGGCATCACTTCACTGAAATGTTTTTTTTTTTTATTTTTTAAATAAATATTAATTAATCCATATTAGTTTAAATGTATTTGAAAACAAAAATTCTATTTTTTTAATAAATATTATTTAATCCATATTAGTTTAAATGTATTTGAAAACATAACTTCTATTTTTTTTTGATAAAGAAAACATATGTACTGCAACTCAACCTAATACACACACTACTTGTGACACCCGGCAAATTCTGGTTAATAACATTGTCTAGATGAAAGTCTACCTTAGCGAGTCACGCGTATATTATACTTAACTGGGTTAGTTAAGTCGTGTTATGGTTCGGGAACTATCGGTTTAGTCTAGAAGATCATTGGATGTTGGTCTAGAGGTTCATTAGATGTCAGTCCTTAACCAAGTGTACAAATGGTGACGATTCGTAGAATCGTCAGGACATACGGAACATACAAGTCTCGAGTCCCGGGATTTGGTGAACGAGTGTGAATATGTTTGTTTGCAAGTGTTATGTGTTTACAATCATTATATGACTTGTCGGTATGTGAATATGTGTTAACGTATGTTAAAACGGGGTTTAACGCGCAAAATACAAGGAACCAGCCCCTATAGGCGATTAGGGGTGGCTAATCGCCTATAGGGAGGGCGAGTGGGCAACATTAAGGGCGATTGGGGGCTAATCGCATGCCATAAGGGGCGATTAGACCCCAAATGCATGGAGGTCATGCGATTAGCAACCCTAATCGCATGAAGCTGCTGCATAATCGCATGGGACGTGCTGGACGACTAAAAACGACTATAAATACAATGCTTAACCTCCTAAACCTCATAATATCAACCCTAGTCGTCCCATAACCCGCCCCAACACACACACAACCTCTAGAACGTGATTTTTGATCAAAACACAAGGTTTCAAGCTTATTTCATCAATCTTTCACAAATCTAAGGTGTGGTTTCCATCCATGCAATCTTTATTAACGTTTTTATTAAATCCCTAATGGTCCAGACCTGTTCTAAAACAAATAAGCTTTCTGAAAATCGTTAATAAGTGTTGTTAATCGGATTCTAACTATCATACATGTGTTATGTGTGTCTATGATTAAAAGCTAGGGTTTTTATGATTCAAGATGGATGATTAACATGTTATTAGGTTAGTTTCAGATTAATAATGATATCATGCTAATGAAATCTGAGTAATTGTTCATTAGGGTTATAGTTATGCATGTTAATGTGATGTTTCATGCTATGTGTATTGTGTTTGGATTACATGGTTGCATGTAGGGCTAATAATACGAGGTTAAACGAAGGATTTTGGTTTAAACATGTTTGGTATAGTTGTTGGATTGATATTGAATGATTACACGCGTTCTGGGTCTGATTTGGAGTGTTAAACGCGCGAAAAACCGGAACAGCTGGGTTACTGGCGATTAGCAACCCTAATCGCCTATGTTATAGGCGATTAGGAGGCCAATCGCCTATAAAGAGGCCCTAATCGCCTATATACCATGCAATTGGGGGCTAAATGCCTCTATTACATGCAATTGTGATCCTAAATGCTAGTTAAGTCCTGAAATACATGTCTTATAGCCCTAATCGCCTATAAACTCAAGATTTACATGTCTTATGACCCTAAATGCCTATATTACATGCAATTAGCCTTCCTAAATGCCAGTTGACCAACCTAAATGCTAGTTGACTTTTCCTAATCGCGTGTACTGCTGCTGTAAGTGTAAATTAGCATTCCGAGACCCGATTTGACATCTAGGAACATGCTAGGAACCCCGTAACATATCTAATAACTTGGTAACATATGTTTGGATGTAATTATGTGATACGTGAACTACGTGCTATAACTTGTTGGACGTTAACGTATGTTAAGTGTGATTGCATGATTGTTTGTTTGGGAGCGTAAACATAACACGGGGAGTCTCGGGTCACCAATGGGATGTCGAGTCTTGTACATTGGGTCAGTTAAACAGTCACAGTGTTTTCAAACGAACTTGGTTATGGTCTGGACATCTAGGGACTAACTAACCTGCGGGTTATTAGTCTAAGTACTTGTAACTGTCATATGTTAGGTCGCCGCTCTACGGGACTAGCATAGCTGCTGAGTTTATTCGTGTTACGGGGTAACGCAACTTAAGGTGAGTTTACGGCCCCTCTTTTAACTGGTTTCACTTTTCGGGGGAGAAAACATGTGTTAAAACTTATGTTTGGTAACTACTGTCATACTATGGGTTTCTATGGTTTACTATACGATCTTTGGAAGTCCCGGGGGGAACCATGAATGTGCGGGTTTGCACAACGGGGAAATGTGAATAGCGCTATTGGGAGTGACCAACCCCGCTCGTCGGCTTGGAGGGCCGGGCGAGTGCATATTGTCTCAAACAGGAACAACAGGTTACTACATCGGGCACAACATCTGGTTTGCGAGTTAGTAATGGTTTTCCAATCGTGATAGTAACAAAACATGCGCCTAGCTAGCGTACTTTGGTTTTCGATTTGTTATAGTATGGACAGGTTGAACTTGGTACTTGGATTACAAAACCTGTAAACTCACCAGCATTTTTGTGCTGACGTAAACTTTTACATGTTTTCTCAGGTCGCTAAGGTAGCACAATGGAACTAGGGCGCACGCATCTGCACGGCGTCTAGTTAGGATTGCATGGTTTTCAAACGTTGAACAATTGGTTTATTTTGGATTATGTTTTGAATAAGCTTCCGCTGTGATTGGGGATTTTAAACATTGTTTTTGAAATTGCATTATGTTCATTTAGACTTGTTTATTGTGATCGTTGGTTTGGATCCTGGTTTGTCATACGCCTCGCGGTAAAACTCCGCAAGTGGATTTTGAGGGTGTGACACTACTTGGCCCACTTTTATCTATTTATATATTGCCCCACACACAATACACTAACTATACATACACTTATATCTATCTACCTCTTCCTCTTTGTTTTGGAGAGGTAAAAAATAACATACTTCAACTTAAAAGAATACAAAGGGTAGAGAGATAGAAGAGAGATATTAGAAAGAAATAATATTTTATTTAAATTTACAGGTTCACATCCGTTAGATAGAACCATTAGATACAACCAGTAGCAATTGAATTGAATGAATGTTCGTCAATACTCAGATACGTATTTATTTCCTTTCTCAAATAATATTAATATCTTTCAATATCTCTGAACTATCAAACCATTTTATACATCTCTGCATCTCCTCCATCAATATCTTTAAACACAGAGATGAAGGGACGAGAAAGAAGAATCTGCTAGCTACGATACCGCAATGGAAAGAAAGCCAGAAAGGGCTTTTATTGTTGTTTAACGGCCCGACTGGCCGATTCGACGAACCACTAAACCAGGGAAAAAAATCAAACCGGCCGATTTTTAGGAAACTAAACGAACTGCTGTGTTCAGATCACTCAGCTTACCGAACCCTGGTTTAACCGGCCGGACCGATCCAGTCTCCAAAACCTTGTTTTCAATCAACTTATTCTAGGAAACTGAACGTAGTGGTTCAACTGCAAAAAAATACCAAAGCACATAACCTAAAACGAAATGATACAAGCCTAGTCCGATTTGGTTTGGTTAGTATTGATTCTGATTCTGATACATGAAGTAAGCAATGAGTAAGGCAAAACAATGTTTAAAACAAATCCTACCTTATAAGAGTAGTATCATGACATCCTACAGCATTATAAACCTTCAATTAATTTACAAAATCCGTACCAGTCACCTTTAAATAAAGAGGAAAATCAAAGCAAAACTGTTGGAAATCAAATGAGTCTAGCGTCTTTTTGAGTTTTTGCTTGACGACTTCTTGCCCTTCCCTTGATACTTTTCAACTTCTTCCTCCTCGCCTCTTCGTCTCTTATTGCCTCCCATTTCCTTCATTTTCTACAAAAACAGGAAAAAGATAACAAAATCAATTACCACAATCAGCCAGCCATACATTCTGAACAATTGTAATGAAAAAAACACTTACCATCCGTGATAACCGTTCAGCCTCTGTCACACGTTCCAACAGTAACAAAACTTCCTCTTCTTGGGCATTAAACTCTGGCAACTTTTTGCCTGAATCATACAACAATAATGCATGTCAAAACACGTTTTAATTTCAAAATAAAACAATTTAAGATGTTTGTAAATTGAAAATTTAGTATGTTTGTTACCAATAAGTTTTTCTATTTGGATATACCACTCCAGCTCGTACTGGTTGACTAGCGAAATAGCAACCCCAGATCGTCCTGCACGTGCAGTTCTTCCTACCCGATGAATATAATCCTGAAATCCCATTTGTTAATTCATAAAGTAAGTCCAGATGGCACTTCTATATCTATATTAAGCATAACACAGCTAGTTAGTTACCTACCTTTGAGTTTGTGGGGATATCATAATTTATAACCATATCAACAGACGGAATATCAAGTCCTCTGCTGGCTACATCAGTGCATATAAGAATATTACACTCACCAGCCTTGAATTTGGTCAATGCACCAAGCCTTTTTGACTAATTTGATAGCATAAACAAATTAGAATAAAAATTAACACTAAAGAGACATATATGAAAAGCTCAAGTGGTACCTGAGTCATTTGCCCAGAAATCGGGATTGCACGTAGCCCAAGGTTCCTAAGCATCAAAGCCAAATGACGGGTTGCTTCACATGTACGGGTGAAAACCATTGATGTACTTGCGGATTTTTCAATCAAGATATATACAAGATAACAGTTCTGTGGACACAACAATTATTTGATTACGATATCAACCCATAGATATTATCATATTAAACAACTTCATAACTAATATATGATTTAAATCCAGTACCAGGTTACAGACCTTGTATTTTGCAGGTACAAAACCATATTGCTGTTTCAAAGTGTCAACAGTAGAATATTTAGATGCTGCTTCAATCTGAAAGAAACAATAAAAACAGATTAACATAGGAGTTAAAAAAGTAAAAAAAAAAAAAAGAACATACAATTTGTAGTAAAGTTTATATTGCTACCTTTACAGGATTTCTTAGACAAGCTCTCTGCAGCTTTTGAACCTGCAATGTGAAAACACTTTAGAAACAACTCTTTATTTATTTTTTTGCTAAATAACGATGATAGTAAAAAAACCTTTTTAGTCATAGTAGCAGAGAATAAGTATGTTCTCCTCTCACGAGGAATGGCACTAAGAATTTCATCAAGCGATTTCTCAAAATCCTCATTTAACAGTCTGTCTGCCTCATCTAACACCTGTCATATATACATGTGAACCATGATAAGGTTTATCTTCGATTAAAAAAAAAGGGACAATATAATCACAAAAAGAATGCAGAATTCGAATAAATTCTTACCAGGTACTTAATTGTGCGAAGAGAAAAACCCTTGGTATTAGATAAATGATCCACAAGACGTCCAGGTGTTGCAACCTGCATTTTGAGAGTTTCATATACAATAATAAATAAAAGTTTTCTACCTTCATTTTGTATTTTGATAATTAAGCTAATATTATGATGATTTAATAACTATGCTAGTAAAGCAAATGAAGAAAACAAAAAACGATCATCAGCAAGAAAAACTTACAACAATGTGTGGCCGTTTTCCAAGTGCTATGCTTTGTTGTACATGGTCCACCCCTCCAACAAGCTGCAAATTAAAATGCATAATGCCACAAATTCATAAATCTTAAATCATAACATTAAATGTACAAAAAAAGTTTTCATGTAATAGTTGAGCATGTATTTATCAATCTTTAGCTGTCACGTGTTACCAAACAAATTAGTTAGGGATTTAACGGTAACTGTCAATTAGATAGCACTTAGTTGACAATAACTACCATAATAGTATATGGTTGATTAGTTACTTAATTGTAGTTCCTATAAAAGTGTAAATGCAGTGAAAAATATTGAAAAGGTAGCCAGGACTTAACCAGGATTAGTCCTATTTCCTCTCAAGCTTCTTTCTTCTAAATCGATACATGTCATTGGTAATTTGGTATCATAGCGGTCAACTCTCAGGCGGTCAATTATGGGAACTTGTGAATCAAATATGACCAATTAAGCCATGACATTCAACACAATCAAGAGTAGGAGAAGACAGTTAAAAAATTGAAAATACACTGTTAAAATTGAATGTTGAAGTGTGAGAAGACAGAGCAATCATTTGTTGATTCGCAAAACATTAGGGAGTGTGGTCAGCGTCAGCCTCACAGGAGACATCATCAGAGGCACTAGTGGGAACAAGAACCTGAAGAACTAATCACCTAGAAAAAAAATTAATATTGGCATGGGGTGATTATGTAATTACTACAATTTTAGATACCATGATAGAAGATGCCAAAGGATAGTTTAATTCGCTGAATAAATTAAGACATCTACAAGATTATTGCCATGAATAGGGTTTGAAACCGGAAATCAAGTGAACGGTAAAAATGTTCAGGCCAAAGTCGTTAAAGGGCAGCTTATCCACTAGGAAAAATGCAAGATAATGCAGTTGTTTTAAGCAACTATTAATAAGGGTTTGTCAAAGCTACAATGGAACAACCCAAACTTGGAAAACCTACTAATGCTGACAGTATTCAACTATCCACCGTTGCCAGCTCCACCATTAAAGAGTACTGAAACAGGGTTGAAGAGGTTGACAAGCAAATAAATTTAAGGTCAAGAGAGCAAACAGGAAGTGTTTTGGTGCACATACAAGATTATTCCAGGTCACAGATGCAAGAAGAAGCGGTTGGTCATTATAAAAGTTGACGAAAAGAGAGGCTTCAATGACAGGAGTTGAATAAGAAGAGCAATTACATATGCAGCACTGAAGATTAAGGGTTGAGTTCAATAAAGTTTATTCTTTATTTTTTCTTGAAGTGTTGTTTTATTGTTAGTCTTAAAGTCAAGGAATGCTTGAGGAAGTAGCATTATTACAGTACAAATTAGTTAGAGGTTTAATGGTAATCGTCAATTAGTTAGCACCTAGTAGACACTCAACAACAACATCCATAACAGTAATTGGTTAACTAGTTGATTGGAGAGGTAGCCAAAAACTTAGTCAGGTTAGTCCTATTTCTTCTCTGAATTTCTCTCTAAATCAACATTCAACATTCAGCACACATCATCACGGAGTGAAGTTGGTGCTTAGTACATCGAGTGGGCAACACAAATACGCTAAAGTTACTTTCTAATATTGCATAATTTCATCAAATTAAAGATGATGTAAAACTAAAGAGACCCTTCACTTAGCATTTTAACCACATAGTATTCAACCGTCAAATAACATTTAGTGCGATAATACAACGAACAAAAGAACGTCATCTTATATCTACAAACTATTTAAACAACTGCAACTAGCAAAAAAAAACTCACCACTGCAGACCTCAAACCAACGCTCGATCCCAAGGCCTCAAACTGTTCAGCAATCTGAATTGCAAGTTCCCTACAAAGAAATCAGACCATCAAATACTTATAAAGTGCATAACCAAATACATTCGCTAAACGAATTACCGAACGGAACACACACCTAGTGGGAGAAAGAACACAAGCAAAGAATGCATGTTTAGTATGTTTATCATCCAACAGATCTTGTATAATTGGCAAAGCAAAAGCTCCAGTTTTACCAGAACCAGTTTGTGCTAACCCAATCAAATCCTTCCCTAAACATTAACCCAATCAAAACACACAATTTATAGTAATATAAAAAAATTAAAAACTGGAATAATAATAATAATAATAATAATAATAATAATAATAATAATAATAATAATAAAACCTTCAAGAGCATGAGGAATAGCTTCAGCCTGAATTTTGGAAGGAATTTTCCAGCCCAAACTATCACAAGCTTCAATAAGTTGGTCACAAATTCCAAGTTCTTTGAATGATTTCACTTCTTCTCTTTCTTCTTCCATTTTTTTAATCTAAAAAAACAGAAACATAGTAAGATTGCTACATAATAATAATTAACATAAACAAGTGGTTGTTACAAAACTTTAGGGTTAAAAACTGTTAATTTCCAGGTAATAATAATTTAAAAGATTATACAATATACATACCGATTGTAAGCAGCACAGGGACGGTGTAAGGTTCGATTTAGGGGAGAAGGTGTATGTCAGTTGATATGGTTTGGTGGTTCAAGTGTTAATAATATGAGTTTAGGGTTTATAGAGTATATGTATTGGGTAACTATTAGCCCATTGTGTTATGAGCCTTAGGCTTATGAGATATGTTTTTAAAGGATTTGTCAGCATTGCTTTTATCTATTGGGCTCTCTCTATTTTTATTTTCATTTTCATGAATCAACATCATCATATACATAAAGTTAGGGGCTGTTTGGTAAGTGTTGAACCAGTAAAAGGTCTGAATGGATAAAAGACTCTAAACCAGTAAGTGCTGAATCCGTAAATTGTTGTTTGGTTAAACATCTGAATAGATATGTAAAATGACTATTTTACCCACATCCCACCTACCTCTCTTCTTTCTTCTTTTTTACTGCACTCCTTCCCACACCCACCCCAGGTTCTTTTCTTTTTTCTATCGTTAACATCACAGACCATCTTACGATCTCTTTTTTCTTTTCACAAAACACACACACTACACCCTTTTTCTTTTCTATCTTTACACCACACACCTACAAAGCAGCAGAGAGAGATGGAGGGACGATAGAGAAAGAAACCAAAGAAAGAAAGAGGGGGGAGAGAGAAGAGGGGCGAAGCTGGGGGGAAAGGTAGGGCCGGCGACGGAAGGTGAGGGAGGAGAGGTAGGGCGACGTGATGGTCCAGGTAGAAGGAGAGGAGATGGCGGCAGGAAGGGGAGGAGGTGGTTGTAGGGAGGGGTGAAGGTGAAGGTGAATGGGCAGTTCAGAGGTGAGGGCAACTTCTATCCATTTTTTCATTCAGCATCCTCTCTTGGCTGAACCATTCAGACTGAATGGAATCATTAAGAGGCTGTGTTTTGGTGAACCAAACACACCTACCTCTGACCGATTTAGAAGTTGCCTCTTAATGGAACCATTAAGAGGTAAACCAAACATCCCCGGGAAATTTACAGGATAGATAAATCTAATATGAAATGACAAATTGAGTATACCGTAAAAGAAATAAGTCATTTTTTCAAAAAAAAAATGTATAGGATCAGCACTCGATAACTTATACAACTTGCTTCTAATTATACGTGTGCACTTTTTTATTTTTCTAGTTAGAAGTGTATATAAAATGTATATGTTAGATATATATACATGTTGATAAAACTTGTATGTGTATCAATATTTACATGCTTTCAAAGTTTCTTTTTAGAGTAATTTGTAGGCAAAAATGTTGACCGCACCCATTAAAAATTCAGTTAAACCTCTCGATCACACTCCTTAAAAATAATTCATGGTCCATCACTGGGGTCTGGGTGTATGGCAGTTGATATGGTTTGGTTGTTCAAGAGTTTAGGGCTCGGTAAAAAGCTTGAAACGAGCCGAGCCTTATCGAGCTCGAGCCGAGCTTGAGCCTAAAACAAAGCTCGTTTATTTATCGAGCCCGAGCTCGAGCCTGACGTATGAAACTCGTTAGACTTGTCGAGCCTTATCGAGCCTATGTATAGTATTAGTTTTTTTAATATTTAATCATATTTACCCCTCGTTTAAAGTTGTTAAGTTAACGAGCCCGAGCTCAAGCTTCACTTATCGAGCTCACGAGCCTAAACAAATTATTATTTATATTATTTTTATTTAATAAATTAACTAATAGATAACAAACGAGCCGAGCCCGAGCCCGAGCCGAGCTCGAGCTTGATAAATTACTAACGAGCCGAGCTCGAGCCCGAGCTCTTATAAGTTAATCGAGCTCGAGCTCGAGCCTGATCAAGCTTGGGCTCGGCTCGGCTCGTTTGCACCCCTATAAGAGTATGTATTCGATAACTATTAAACAGTGACCTCTTTAATATAGATGTTGGATTATATAAGTGCATAAAACATGTTGTTAAAAAGATAATATAATATAGATGTTAGATTATGTATGGCTAAGTGCATATAACATGTTGTTCTAAAGATAATAATAATAAGAAGCTAGAAATTGAAATAAAACAAGAAGGTGTATACCAAATCAGAATAGAATAGAATTATGTGAAGGAAATGAAACATTGATTTGAACCTAGCAACAAAATCAAACCTGGATGCAAGCCGTGAACAAGAGAAGAGTTGAGAACTAAAACCTTGATGTGAAAGAGAGATGCAGGTTTCAATTTCCCTTGGATCAGTTAATTTCCCCTAATTGAAAACCTAATGGGATACCGTCAAAAAATGCAGGTTTCTAGTTTGATTGGTTGCTTGGGTCTTGGTAGCAACGGTTGTGTTGTGGTGTATAAACAGAGAAGGTGAGGTTTGTTTAGTTATGTACGTTAGTTAGGGTTCGATCTGAGGCTGTAGGAGGAGGATGGGGTGAAGTTTTATTCTTAAATACAACCCTAATGTTATGTTGGTTTTAATTTAATTAAAAAAAATGGAACAAAAAATTGATTCAAAAAAACTATCTGAAATAGGGATGAGCATTTAAGCCCGAATACCGATCCCGTCGCGTCCCGATCCCGATACCGTACCAAACCGATACTGAACCGAGGGGTTTCGGGATCGGTATCGGTATCCATATTTATGGATTTTCGGTTTCGGTATTATCGGTATCGGTACGGGATCGGTACGGTATCGGTATTTTAAGGAAAAATACCAATACCATACCGGTACCGAACCGATACCGTACCGTACCGTATGTGTTCGGTATCAGGATCGGTATTGGGTTTTTGGACTTTTCGGTATCGGTATTGTCGGGATCGGTATCGGTTCGGTACCGATCCCGTCCCGAGCTCCTCCCTAATCTGAAATAGAGCTTGCGAGTCGAACCGGTGACCTTAACTTCAAATAGGGGCTGAAATCCACTGGACCACTTCACTAAGCTTGTTATGGGTTCCTTTCTAAATTTATTTATGGGTTCCTTATGTATTTTTTATATATATTAACACTAAAATTTTAAAACCGACTGGGTTCCGGGAACCCATACCCATACAAGTAGATCCGCCCCTGGACACGTGGCCAATCAACAGACGACACGTGTCCCTTCCAGGGATACATTCGGTAATTAAGGCAGTATTGATTTCATTTCCATATTTAAGTATTTATTTCCAAATTATGATTACTAATTTGAATTAGGTAGAATTATACTTTAGCCAAAGTTTGGTTTTAGTTATTAACAAAATTAACTTAACCGGACTGAAAAACAACAATCTAATCAAATAAACCGAACCAATTAACCGATCAGTTAATAAGATTATTTAACCGTTGACTTTGGTTTGGGTTGGGTTGAGGCTAATAACTGAATTGAACCGAATCATGCATACTCGTAAAATTAGTTGTGTTCACCGCCGCATCGCGCGGGCACATTACTATTTTATAAAAAAGCTCTGATTTATATGGTTTGGAAACATTTAAATCCTATTGACTGAAGTCCTTAGACACATAATATACATCCAAATAACATATAACTTTCATTGTAAAACAACTTAACAGGATTAGTACAGCACCATCTTCAAGTACTTATAAAAAGATCAAAATACAAATCAACCAACATATAGATGAAAATGAATCCAAGATGATAAGGGTTGAAGAACAATGAAATCCAACTTGTTTCGCCTTTGTTTTTCGATCTTTTAGATCACAATATCGAGCATGCCTTTTGACCCTTTCTTCCTTTCTTTTTCTTCGCCTTTGGAGGCGCCAGAACTACTCTAATTGCAGCGTCGAAAACTTGCTTCACATTCTTGACGAACAAAAAAAACCCGGTTTAACATTAAAAAAAAAAAAAAAAAGCAGCTGCAAGACTGAACTTACCAACTGTGTTTTTGAACTGCATTCAATGTACTCAGGAGCTTCAATCGTCTTCTTTAATTCCTCTCCCTGTAAATAGTCAAAAGATTTATTGTAGAGGAACAAACGGGTCAGATTTCTGGTGCGGATCAACCCATTCATATGTTAACGGGTCAAAAGTTATATTGTTTTGGGTATGAGGTTAGCACCTGCGCACTGGTAATGGGAGTTGCCCCAGGGTGATCTGCGAAAAATTGACTATCATCCCGAAGATCTACATTTCATTAAAATTCAACTACGTTACGTTTGAAGCAATATCTCATTAGGCGCAGGTTCAATGCATAACCAGTTTTAAACAGAACTGCGACACTTACATAATGCATTTGTACGCAGTGTTTGATAGATAGATATAATGGGAACTATAATGAGTAAGGGGTTACATAACTGCCGTATGTGTCACAGTTAAACAAAATGTACAGGTATTTATGCGACTCTCGTTGTTCTTTACTTATAACTGGTTCTTTATTGAACATTCTTTGTCACGTTAAGATATAAAGATAATCAGAAAAAGAGAAAGAAAATACGATCTTGCAGACCTACAAACAAACGTTGAAATATAGGTAAATTTGACTCGGCGATTTACATTTTTAGCCTCGTAAATCTTGATGTAATTTTCTCAGTCATGGAATGAAAATATTTGATTAAAAAAAATAAATAAAAAGAAAGATTGTGAAATAACTCACCAAGTTTTGTCCCAACAAGAACGATTGGGACACCAGGGGCGTAATGCTTCAGTTCTGGAATCCACTAAGCGCATAAACAACGAAACATACCAGATAACTTTTAAGTCCAAATTATCAGTAATTTTATGAACTACAAAAAGATCATCGAAAAAAAAAAAAAAAAAGAGAAGGCTTTCTTCACCTTCTTGGAGATGTTTTCATAGCTGGCCTTGCTAATGAGAGAGAATGCTAAAATGAAAACATCGGCTCCACGATAACTCAAGGGTCTTAGGGGCTGTTTGTTTACATCTGATTGGGGTCTGAATGGAAAATGGGTCTGACTCGGTCAGAGAAACTTGTTTGGTTGGGGTGGGTCTGATTGAAAAATGCCTCTGACTAGCCTCTTATTTGGTCAGCTTTGAAGTTATATCTGACTGATAATATTCCCTCTTTGCCCTAGGTTTTTTTTTTCCTCATTTCTTCTACTCCACAGCCTCCACCCTTCTCCTACCCACTGCCTCCTCCCTGCACCACCATCGGCAGAGGCGCACCACCGCCGGCCGCCACCTTGTCCTGCTCCTTTGCCACTTGGTCCCTGCTCAGCAAGGTATGTTTCATTAGTTTTTGTTTTTGTTTTGTTTTGAGTGTGTTTGTATATTATCTACAACCTTCTTGCCTTCTATCCCTAATATGTGTTGAGCCCTAAATCTCTATTTTTGTTGTTTCATCTCGGTACATAGATTCAACAGAATGAGTGTTTTGTTTGTATCATATTGCAAGGATATGGAATATTATCCTAATTATTATATAGGAGAAAAATTACAACAATTTATTGATGTTGTTTGGCATTTTGAGGCTTCGATGTATGTTGCTGTTGTTAGATAGGGTATTTCTTTCTTTCTTTTTTTTTTTTTTAATGAGAAATGGTTTTGACCGCCTAGTTTTTGCCGATGTATGTTGCTGTTGTTAGGTAGGCTTCGATGCATATTAGTTTTTTTAAAGCTTCATTATAAAGTGTAAACAGCTTGATCTATAGTTGATCAAGTTAATTTGTATATTGGTTTCTTTGTATGCTAGTAATTCATACTTCTAATTTCTATAATACATGTTATCAATTGGTAGATTCTTCTAAAGAAATGGCTGAAAAAAAGATTAAAATTAATTGGAAGCAAGAAGGCGTTGATAAAACCTTTCTAGAATCATGTATTCATGAAGTTGCACTTCATGGACGTGAGCCTACCGATCAACAGACTCGTTACAGGGGAAGAGGAAAGGGTGAATGCTTTCAAAATGTTTTAGGAATCTGTAATTTTGATATGATATTCACGTTCGTATGGGCTGGATGGGAGGGTATTGCATATGATTCACGTGTTTTGAAAGAAGTTGCATTTAATCCGACTTCCGAATTTCATTTTCCCCCACCAGGTTTTTAACCATTCCTTAACTTTGATGTATTTGTTTATCTAGTTTTTTTTTTTATGTAATAGTTTTCATACTAACGATTACAGACAAATATTACCTTTGCGATGCTGCATACACCAACACTCGTGGGTTTATGACTCCCTACCGTAATACGAGATATTGGTTAGCCGATTTTCGATGACAGCGTGCATTGACTAAGGAAGAAAAATTCAACCATGCCCATGCACAACTCAAAAATGTGATTGAGCGCGCATATGGTGTTTTGAAGGCAAGATTCCCAATCCTAAAACAAATGGCCCCCTTTTCATTTCCAAAACAAAGAGACATAGTGATTGCGTGTTTTGCCATCCATAACTTTATAAGGAAATGGAATATTCATGATCAGTTATTTATGGCATACAACGAGAACACTTTTTTTGAAGAAATGCAAGATGAGGAAAGTAATGGCCAGTCTGTTCACGACATGGAATGGGGCTCACAAGGCATTGAGCATATGACTGCTTTGCGTGATGAGATAGCCACTCAACTAATGCCAAATGCTTAATACCAAAATTGTACGCGACTTATTAATTTCTACTTGGATTTTAGTATGTTTTTAAGAAGGATTTATGTGTAATTGGATTTTCTAGGATGGTTTGTATTTTTTTTTCTTTAATAATTATTCACTGTTAGAAGTTATGATCAACCAGATACATTACATTCAACAAAAAATAATTCAGAGGGGTAAAATAGTCATTCTGCACACTCATTCAGAGATCCAACCAAACAGACCCAAACTGATTCAGCACTTACTGGTTCAGACCTCTTACTGGTTCAGACCTCTTATTGGTTCAGCACTTATCCATTCAGACGTTTCCAAACAGCCCCTTAATCTGTTGTAATCCTCCTGTCCTGTTTCATACAGCATATGATCAATGTATTAATAATCAAACAGATATTATGAAGCTAACTAATACGCGTTTTCAAAAGGTTACCAGCAGTGTCCCACAAGCCTAGATTAACCGTGCTGCCATTGACAACCACATTGGCACTGAAATTATCAAATACCGTTGGGACATAATCCTGTTTAAACATAAAAAAAAAAAAAAAAGCATATAGCTCAGATCCGGCGAACTGAATGTGAGGTTTAACTACAAAACATTTCAAATGAATGGAAACAATCAAACATGGTTACTGTTATAAACTAGGAGCATTTATATCTTTGATCAACAAAATCAAGAAAACTTGAAAAAAAAAATCATCCAAATTCTTCATCTTCAATGCGAAAATATTACACCGAATTCGATAGTCAAATAAAAGAAAACTCAGGCAAATTCATCATCATCATCAAGAACATGTTAACCCAAATTATACACCCAATAACCAGGAATCAATCTAAACAGCATTAAAATATTTAAACAATAAAATCAAGAACAAGAAAAACATAAAATCTTAACCAATAGAATCAAGAACAATAATAAGAGCAAACTCATCACATTCACTTTAATAAAATCAATCATAATCCAAAAAGAATGCCATCAAAATGTATTAACAATCAAATCAAGAACAATAAAAAACACAAAATCCAGGTAAATTAAGCATCTTTATCAAAATATGTCAATCAAGATTATACCTTTTTTCAAGAAAAATAATAAAAATCAATCATAACCCATAAAGAAAAGAGAAAGATTTACCGTAGGGAAGGTATTACTAGTGTAAGAAATCAATAAACATGTCTTTCCAACAGCCCCATCACCAACTGTAACACACTTTATAAACCTTGATGCACTCATATTTCTTCTACACTCAGATCACCCAATAACTCCCTCTTCTTTCTTCCCTTATAACAGATTAAAAAATAACCTTTTTTTTTTTGTTTAAAGAATTGGATGAAAATTTATAGCTAATCCCCTAGTGGAATCTTGAAGGACCCATTTTGTTTTTGGTTAGAATTGTGTAAAGACTAAAGAGTAGGAATTGATTAAAGGGACCTTTGTTTTGCCGGGAAACAATGTAGTTGAATACTTCTGAGTTTGTTTAAAAAGTTGAAAGAGTTTTGTGTGTTTTTGTTGTGATTGGTTTGGTAGTCCGTATTTATAAATGCAATTGTGTGAGGAAAGAGGCTTTGTTAATAATAAATGCATAAACAAATAATCATTACTAAAATATTGTTGAAATGATTTTAGAGATACCATAAAATCTAGAAAAAATTTACCACAGGGTACCTGCGGTTAAGGGGGTGCGGGTTGAAACAGCTTCGGTAATACAACCGCAACCCCTTGTGGGTAAGCTGACAGGTTTCTAGATTTTGCGAAGACAATATATGGAGTGTGAACGTATGGAAGCAAACGCTCGCTTAATGAAAGATTACTTTGATGAAGAGCCGACTTATCCAGACCCAAAAACTTTTAGGCGTCGTTTTCCGGATGAGCAAACGTTTATTTCTACACATTATCGGAGACTTGGAAAACGAGTTTGATTACTTTAAGCAAAATCCGGATGCGAGAGGGACGCTTGGATTTACCGCTATTCAAAAGTGTACTTTAGCACTACGCATACTTACGTACGAAAACACGGCCGGCATCAATGACGAGTATTTAAAGCTGGTTGAGAAAACAGTACGCAATACCTTAGAGCATTTTTGTCAAGGTACACTGCATTTTCTTAAAAAACATATTCATTTGCATTTATTTTTAGTTAGTTTAATAGTATATTTATTTGTTTTTTAAATCAATAATACACTTGTACGTTGCACGTTACCTGAGAAGGCCACTTGGTACGATCTACAAAAAATATATTAGGTGCATTCAAATAAACATGGTTTACCAGAAAATGCTTGGGAGCATAGATTGTTGTCATTGGCTGTGGTATAATTGTCCAACCGCATGGCGAGGTCAACACACACGAGGTGACCAGGGACAACCAACGGTTATTCTTCAAGCGGTGGCTTCACACGGCCTTTCGGTTTGGTCGGCTTACTTTGGTGTCTCGGGATCATGCAATGACATAAACGTGTTTTGAGCAGTCGCCTCTGTTTGAGGATTTCATTTATGGTAGAGCATCAAAGGCATCTTTCTACGCTAATGGAACTACTACCAACACAGATATTATTTAGCTGATGGAATATATCTGAAGTATTTGATTATCGTGAAGACTTTTAGTAATCCATATGATGGGATTACACCGGGATCTTTAGTATATTCTTCTTTCCTTGTTTTCACGCGTTCTTTCTTTGTTCAGATTGAGGTCTTTATTTGGGTTGACTCGAACCTGCGTTTTTGCTTTTTTTCTTCCCATTGGCACTCGTGGGGGCGTTACGCATCCTATCATAGCCTGGTGTGACGCGGGGAACCCATCCCCATAGTCAATTCGCTTTACATAATGTGCATTAAAACACTTTTAAAATTTTGATATCTATGTTGGGTGATTGCTTAGTTACCGCTCCTTGTGAGACTTGAACTCAAGATCTAACCCTTTAAGTGTATTAAAAGGTTTTGCCTTGCCACTGAACTGACGCGTACCATAGTTATCTTTAGCAAAAAATAATAATAATAATAATAATAATAATAATAATAATAATAATAATAATAATAATAATAATAATAATAATAATAATAATAATAAATTGTAGGAATTGTGTTTTACATGTGGAGTAGGTTGAAATGTTGAATATCTTCTAAGATATCACCAACGAATCTTGTTTTAACCAAAATATTCATAAATGTTAGGACTTTTATTAAAAAAAAAAAAAGCTACAAGTTCGTTTAGCTTATTTTGTTGAAATGATCATGTATTTGATGACTTAATAATCTTATATATGGATCTTAATCATTTAATCTTACACTTCACTTTATTTTCAATAATGCGATTAGGTTTTCCAGGTCGGCCTAAACTAACAAATGATCAAATTAATTGTATTAATATTAAAACAAATCGGTGTGTATGTTAAGCAACCCCCCAAAGATTTGAGTGCATGAAATAATGGTGTGTAGAGTGTTAGTTGGAAAGACATCCACATCACTCTTTTTAACAAAACTTGCTTCATATTTTTACAAAATCTCAACCTTTACTTAACAAATATTAATGCATGCCTACGTCATTATTGTATATATTTTTCTAATATTAGTATTTTTACTATTGTAATAAATTTTTATTTTTAACATACTTTGTTTTCTCTTATAATTTTTAAAATACGTTGCTATGAAATTCAGAGTACGTCGTTATGACGTGCTTATTTTTATCTATTTCTCGATATTTGTTTTAAAACTGAGTATGCCGTTATTAATACTTGTTTTTATGGTTTTCGACTTGATGTAAAACATGTGCTGATATCTTTTTAAGCATATGATAACTATATTTTTTGATTTTTATCTTTCAGTTGCCATATTAAGTACCGACATCGATACCATAATAAACCGGACCGATACTGACCACATTCCCCACAACTCGTGACAGAATTTCCAAAGATATTATTATAAACCAAAATTCATTATTTACCTTTACCAGAGTTATTATTATAAACCAAATTCATTAATAATTAATAACAATCTATATCTTTAAACAAAAACTCACATAGTTATTCTAAATGTGTTTCACAAACTGGATTTAAACATCAACCACTTGAGACATTTTAAAGATACTGAGGATATTATTAAGACAAAAACATGTTAGTAATAACAAATATATTCTGCTTTGAGTTAAATGTTAATTTAGTTCTTGAGGTTTGTCAAAAATTGTCACTTTCATTCAAATCTTTTTTTTTGTCAATTTAGTCCCCGTGGTTTTATTTTTTTGTTATTTTAGTCCCTATGGACTAACAAGATTCGAATGAAAGTGTCAATTTTTGAAAAACCTCAGGGACTAAAATGACAAAAAATGAAACCACAGGGACTAAATTGACAAAAAAAATTTAGACGAAAGTGACAATTTTTGACAAACCTCAGGGACTAAATTGGCAATTAACTCTTCCGCTTATAAGTTTATTACAGGCCCAGCCCATAGCTGGGCATAATGGGCGATCAATTAACCCAATAATGTTTAGTATAAACCCAATTATGCAATTTCCCAAGCAAACCCAATAATGACCCAATTATCATTATATTATTTAGATGTTGTTTTATATGTTTGAAAGACCTATTTTTTCAAGTCGTATATATATGGCTTGGTTTCTTAAAAGATAAACCAAAGCACTTTTTTTTTCTTTTAAATATCAAAATTTATTTCATGAGACAAGTTTACAGCAGGGTGATAGACAAACAGGCGACAAGTTACAACGCTATTCCCTTCTGAATAGCAAAACTTATCCTTTAGTTACGTGAAGGGCTTCTTGGAGGACGACCCTTTGATGAGCATAGGTTTTATATTTTTTCAATAAACATAAAATGTAATGTTTTTTTTGTACCAAATTGGATTAGGATATAATGATCTATCAGTACGTTTTATGTTTTAATGAAATTGGGTTCTTCACCATCTAAAAGTACAAAAAGAAAAAAAAAAAAAAAACCTAAGATCGATTTTATAAAAATGATTTTATTTTGTGAAAAACGTTAATAGCTAAAAGAGAGATGAGATAAATTGTATTACTTAATTATAGCTATATTTTAATCCAATTGATAAAGAGTTATTTTTTTAACGGCAAGGAACGACGTGCCAATCACCGTGATACCGAACGTTGTGCCCAAGATCAACTACTCGACCGCCGCCACCCCTTTGTCTCTCGCAAATGCGCGGAAACCCGACCTTCACCTGCCCGAAGACATGACGGTGAAATAATCGTTAAAACCTCGCCCCTTATCCGTATCGAACCAACACCACCCGTATTCGCTCTTCACTTGTAGAAGGGTGGGGCCAATTGATCAAGAGTTATTAGGCTTTCTCATAAGATAGGGCTTTGTTAGGAAAATAGAATTAAATGTTTAATTTAATTATATATGCCTTTAACCGTTCATAATGTTTTATTTTGGTTGTCTAATTTGTCTTAAGTGGCCAATTCTCTTTAGAGATTCCTTTTGCTTTTTTCTCATGCCTAGAACTTGTCACAAAACAGGATCAAAAGGGAATCAAACATACTTTAAAGTCCAAACTTTTTTGGTGCACACATGTTCACATGTGTCTCATTGCAGTGCCAAACACACTAAAATTTTACAACACCTCTAAAGCATTAGCCTCTTTACATCATGCGACTCCTCGGGCCGCTTGGCTCGGTTGTAAACAGACTCGAACCCATGGGTCCACACGTTAGCAAAACCCGTCACCGCTTGAAAAACATGAGGCAAACTGATCTGTAGATTACTCAAAGTCATGGCTCTTGTTACCCTGATCATTTTCTCGTACTTGGCTCTCTCTTCTTCGGTCTTCGCCCTCAACGACTCCACCTTGGCCCGTTTGTCCCCAACCTGGTCCTTCCCATTTGACGAGCTAGAAAACGGGCCAAACTTACGTTCGAGAGCTCGGAGAACGGACATTTTTTTCTCGAGCACTTTAAATGACGATTCCGCTCTTTTCTTCTGCTTCTGCTCTTCAGCTTGTTGGACGACTATCGCATGAACCGCGGTCAGTAACGCTTTGATTCCCTCGGACGCAACTTTGTCAGGGGCATTATCGACCACGAGATGCCATTCTTCACAAAGGGTGTAGATAGGGGAGTCTTGTTTGGTGTGTGATAACGGGGTTTTCCCGAACTGGAAGAGGCTGAGGCGGAGCCAACCGGTCAATGACTGGATGTAGTCTCGTTGACTTTTTACAAGGTTGCAGAAGGACTGGTGCCATTGTTGGACCTCGAGCTCGAGCTGGAGACCCGCTTGGCGGTGGATTTCGGAAGTGGGGTCCGTTGACGGGTTGGCGTGAAGGTACTTGAGTTGCTGGACTATGTGCATTTGGACTTGGTGACTTTCATATAAATTCCTCCACATGCCCATTAACCTGCAGGAAAAATAATAGTACTGGTGGTAGTTAGTACGAGTTGCATCAGCGTATCACCTGACATACAATTCTAGTCCTTTCGCTTTGACCATATATATGGTACAATATGTTGCTATGAAAAAAGATCATATGATATGGAAAAGGACCACAATGAGAAAATCTTGAAAAGAGTCATCATTATGCTAGGTGTGTTACATCTCTTTCGTCGTGTAAAGACGAAGTCACATTAAAGACATGAAATCCGTCGTGTGTGTGTACCTTTACTCGCGTGACATTTATACCCGTGGTGATTAACTAGAGAATCTGTATGTACTCAAATGTATCAATTATTATGGGAATGGTCCTTTTTCAGAGAACATGAACTACGACTTGATTTGCGTATTTTTCTTTTATAATGAGCCGACGAAACAACATCCATTTGGTTCATGGTTCCATGATTTCAACCCATATCCGAAACGAACTTAAGAGTTAAGAATAAGACTAACCCTTTAACAAGCTCAACAAGCTGCGGGTAAAGCTCTTCCTCGCGGAGTTTGACTATTTCATCCGACGTTGACTCAATCGCCTGCGAAGAAACCATCATTATCGACTCCAACTTCTCAACCTCTTTCTTCGCTTTCTCGGTCTTCATATAGTCAGCCCTCTTAAGCTCCATTTTCCTCAATTGTTCCGCCTTCTTTGCATGCTCAATCTTCGTACTCTCCATAGTCTATAACCCCAACGAAAAAAAACCATTCAGGTAAAATCTCACTTACAGCAAAGCTATTGGTAATATCCGGTTAAAAAAAAAAAAAAAATTGTACCATATAAAAAAAACATAATATAAGGTTAAGACAAGTACATTTAACTAAATTGGTAATTTCACATTGTTACAATATTGTTGTTACCTTAACTTCCTGGTATAGCTTCTTCTCCCATGCATACAATCTCTCCACCGTAGAACAATGGCTCCCACCACCAAGACCGCCACCAACCGCAGTAACTCCGCCCATGCCATCGCAACCAAACACATTTAACTTCGGGGTCGAGCTCCATGACCCGAACAACGGGCTCAAATTCTTCCCATACCCATGAACTTTACCTATGGCACATAACATAAACTCAAGATCTCAAGGGGCTGTTTGATTGATTAAGTACTGAATCATTAAGAGATCTGAATGGTTAAGAGGCTCTGAATGATTAAGGGCCGAATGGTTCAGTTTTTAACCATTCCATTCAAAGCCTTTTTTAGGTTGAAACAAACAATCTCAGTGCTTAACCATTCAGAGCTGAATGGTTCAGAGCCTCGTTAGGAGGCTAGCTAATATTAATCAAAATATGACAAAACCCTTTAATAGTTCAATGCCCACGTGGATTTTAATTTTAATGGTGTTTAGCATGTTACAGTTTCCAGAAGACAAAAGAACACACGTCGAGTGCACGTGATGGATACTCATAACATCACACATTGGTATCTTGGAATCATGCTACCAGATTAATTAATATGAAATCAAAATAATTTATTTAATTTAGCCAAATTAGATTTTTATATAATAATCCATACATGTAACCGGTACAAATATTACTTCGTTTGCAACTGCAATTCCACGGTTTTAACCTTTATCTCAATTAAAATGTCGTAACCATTGAGGTTGGTGGCCTGATGAGTACGAGAGATGGGAGAAGCAAAGCTTCATAAGTCGTGAGGTATACTTTAACCATCCTCAACTCCACCGAGATGACACGTTACTCAATTTTTCACATTTCACTCCACCTTACCTAAGAAAATAGTTTAATCCCATTAACTTGGTTTTTGGTTTGGGAAAGGGAAAAAATTAATTCAGACTCTTAACATCTCATTAACAAATAACTCATTTAGCACGTCTTAACACAAGGAGATGTTGATATGCCACGCAAGTTGACATGCCAGCCTGCCAGGTTATACTTAACATCGTAAATATTAGAGTACACCCCATGGCCTAAAAACACTTAAATTGGGGAGGTCGGTTTAAGTTCAACAAGAAGTAAAAAATGAAATTTTCTATTAAAAAATAAATAAAATGTTGTAAATTGTTTTTTTAAGGACGTAGTTCAATGGTGAAATCTTAGTCTTAACAACATCCGGGTCACAAGTTCGAGTCGTCCCACACCGGGCCCTTTCAACCTTAACGGGTATGATTTTTCGATGAACGAAAATCAAACCCGTGACCAAACCCCAAGCGGGAACCCACTAAAGAGGTAAACCTTCTCACCTCAAACCAGCTGGGCGGAATATACTAATCACTTATTCAACATTAATAGCCATATCAATAATGTGACATAATGACGAGTATAATTTTTATATCCTTACCAAATTCAATTCCAACTAATTTTACCTCAAACTAAAATGTTAATAAATTATTTCAAACCATATAAAGGTGGATACAACATAATATTTTAATTAAAAAATATTTTTTTAATTTATAACTATTTTAAAAAATATAAAATCAACTGGTTTATTTACCTGATGATCCTTGACCGGGAAATGTACACGCCGGAACTTCCAACAACGCCGACAGTTTACCACCGGTATCCGCCGCCTGAAGAAAATACTCATCCAATTCCTTAATAATCTCTTCCAAATCCTTAACTTTTGTAGACACCACCACCGCCATCTCACTACTAGTAGCCGTAGACCCACTAACAGCAGAAGGCGGCGCCGCCACACTCGCCGCCCCAACAGTAGTCGTCACCACCGTCTCCGACGCCACAGTAGTCGACCTCTCTTCCCATTCCTCATCATCAACTGTTCCTGATCTTGTAGAAGACGGCATAAACGGGTCCCAGAAGTCCCACGTGGACGACGGCGGCGGTGGTGGCGGCGGTGGCGGCGGTAGTGGGGTGGTGGCAGTGTTGGTGGTGGAGGTTGTGGTTGTTGTCCATGTTTGGGTACTTGGGCTCATGGGTGGTGGTGGTGGTGGTTGTGGTGGTGGTGGGGAAGGGAGGGATGGTGGTGGTAGGTGGTGGTGAGGGTGGGGGTGGGGGTGGTGTGGTTGACGGTGGTTTCATTGGTGGCGAACTGTAAGAGGGTGGCACCGGTGGTTTTTAAAGATCTTAAGTACATGCAATGTGAAGCAGCAAAAGCATGTCTTGCTTTAACAAATTGTTTCATGTATCTTTTTCTTGCTTTGCATCTTGAAACTATTTCTTCCTTCTCTACTCTTGAATAACAACACCCCATTTTATTATTATTATTATTATTATTTAGCAGTTTAATATAAAATGGTCAAGATTTGTGATGGGGGAAACATAAAATGTGGGTCATTTTGGATGAAAACTCATGTGGGTGTTAGTAAAATAAATGTTGAAAAGATTTGATGTTTTTGAGTGTGGGAGGAGAGGATGAAGAAGACAAGTCTTGAGAAGTACAACAGAAAGAGCACAAACATTGTTGGACAGAGTGCAAAGAAGAGCTTTTATATTTTTTGTAATTTGATTATTTTAGTGACCATAGTGCCCTTGTAACAGGTTAGGAATTAGAAAATTAAGTATAAACCGTATTTATTTTTTTTAATTATGTTTTACACGTATATTAGACCATGGGTAATCCACGGGGCATGAAAAAGGAGGGGCATTTCTAGTATGATGCCCAAAGAATGAAAAAATAAAGAAAGCAGTGATTAAGGGTATGTGTAGTGGTGGATAGTTATGTGGGGGTTATAGGATTAAAATATTAAAAAGTAATAGAAAAGGGGTTATGTTGGGGTTATGGAAAAAGAGGGTGTAGTGGGAAGGGGGGTTATGTGGGGGTTATAAATGATTGGTAATGATTGGTTAATTATTGTTTTTTATTTAAATAAGAATATTTAATAGTTAATAATATTTCATTAAAAATAAAAAAAATTACAAATACTAAAACAAAAAAAAATACAAATACTAAAAAAAAATTACAAACCATAAATAAAAGATAAAAATACTAGAAACCATATTTTTTTCGATTTTAGCCTTTCGGCTCAAAGCCATTTCAACGCTTTCCCCTCTAGGTGGTCGTGATTTGCCGTGTAAAAAAGCAAAGTCGCGTTCAAACTGTCGTTCCTTCATGATGTCAACCACCTCTCGGTTTTCTTGGATACGCTGAGCCCCGATATCGCGCAAGTCTTGGAGCCGCTGGTTCATTTCAGCAAATGCCGGGACTAACTTATCAACCCCCGACGAAGACTCCGTCCGTGCGGCTCGAGCAGCCCGTCGACCGGCGGGACGAGGTAGCTCCTCCGCCCCCTCCTCCCCTACAAAAAAGGGATTTTCTTCTGGTGAGTTGAGGTCGACATAACGCGCGTCAGACGTAGGCGTTTCGGGATCAACCGAGTCAGAGGTCCTCGACTTTTTTGAAGGCCTCGTATTTTTGGCCCTAGATGAAGAAGTTCCAACCGTTGGGCGCACGGGTGCCATTTGGTGCAGTCTTTCAGCACGCGCCAACATTTCACGTACGCGAAATTCCCGTACGTCTGATTGTATTCTTCCAAAGCCGCCACAAAGACATCCTCGTCACTTTGCCCACTTTTCCACCCGTACTTGGTGCGCTGATAAATGCCCTGAAAATTTGTGCATTTTTGGTTGATATCGGTCCACTTGCCCGATATCGAATCATTCTCCCGGTAGCCTTCTCCTTTACCAGAGAGACCAAAAAATATTGCCCGTACTCTTTTCCAAAAATCGCCTTTGGATTGATAGTTGGCTGAAAAAAACATACCAAAAAAACATTACCAACAAATATAACATTACCAAAAAATATAACATTACCAAAACAATATATAATTTCTTACCGACTTCAGGATCCTCCGACACGTCAACCCACGCTCGGGTTAACGAGTACAACTCGTGGTCGGTCCATGGTATAACGTTTTTCTTGGCACGACCGCCCGTCTCTTTTCTTGTGTGGCGTCGGGCGGGTGCTTTGCCTCGCACGGGCTCTTCCTCTTCAACCGGGCCTTGTGTCTCCGGAACCGACTCTTGCCAAGCGTTTGAAGAGCCGAACATTTGGGATGACCCGTACACTTGGGATTGGCCAAACCCACCTCCTATGGGCATCCCAAAACTCCCTCCCATGTTAACATTATACATGTTCGGGTCCCAACCATACGGTTGGTTTAAGAGGTTCGTGAAAGTTTGCGGATTTGAACCCGAACCCGGAGCTATAGGTCGGGTGTTGTCGCCACTGGTTTGGGAACCAAACCCGAAACCTCGACCGAAAGGATTCATCTCTTCACTCACAAGAAAATTTCAAAGTGTGTGTGTGTAGTGTTTGTGCAGCAAAGTATGAAGAATGTATATGTGTGTGTGTGAGTCTTGTGTTATGTATATTTATATAACAAATATTTTTTTTTTATTCAATGCTTCGAACAACCACCCCAACCCCCGGTCAAAGAGCATTCAAATCAATTTATCTCCCCAATGCCATGCAAAACGCCAGTTATGTGGGTAAAGATTCCAACCCAAAACGCCCTATAGCGCCTGGGGGGCGGTGTTCCCCGGCGCTATAGGGGCTATAGCGCTGCACAACGAGGGCCACTACGGGTACTCTAAAAGGGCATTAAAATGGGTTATAAGCAGTACACATCTTTTAAAGGGACATTATAATGATGATGTGTCAAAAAATGCCCCTTAGACCATAAGTAATGGTCTTATGAGAAATTATTTAAAAAAAATAGAAGTTTATTAATGGAAGGTTATATTAACACCTCCTCACTTCTATTTCCACCCCCCTCCAAAACGCCTCGCTTTGGCCTAAGCGAGAGACTTTGGTTACTTTTTTAACTACCTCAGTCCGAGGTAAGTTATTCTTTCTGATTTGACCCCAAGCGCCTCGTTTTGGCCTAAGTGAGGCGCTTTGAATCCAGCTTTTATTTTTGTGGTATTTTTTGTGTTTTGAATTTATTTTTTATTTTTATTTTTTTTTAATTTTTTAATATAATTATTGTAAAAAAATTTATAAAAATTAAAAAACAAAATAATAACCACCAACTTTTAACGACATTGCTCCAACTCAACTCAACAAGACATTTAAGCCGAAGACACTTTCCATCCAACACAAGGATTGCTCCAACTCAACTCAACAAGACATTTAAACCGAAGACACTTTCCATTCAACATAGGGTTCACTAAAACTCAACTCAACAAGACATTTAAGCCGAAGACACTTTCCATCCAACACAAGGATTGCTCCAACTCAACTTAACAAGACATTTAAGCCGAAGACACTTTCCATCCAACACAGGGATTGCTCCAACTCAACTTAACAAAGACATTTAAGCCGAATACACTTTCCATCCAACACAGGGTTCACTAACAGTTGTGTGGTCTACCTTTTTGCTTATGATCCAACACCAAATCTCATTATCTGTCAACGATGAAGGCAACCTGAAAACAACCGGATGGTTGGTGGCTTTAGGTAAGAACATTGTGGATGAGGATTGTTTACCTTCCCATTGATTTCAAGTATGTTGCCTTCATCGTTGACAGATATCTCTCTAACAACAACTGAAGGCAACATGGAACTAGGTGATGGCCATACCGACATGAGGGTAGTCCATTGGTATTAATGGCAATGTGATTGTAAGGGAAGAAGAAGAGAATGTTATATAATGTGACAGAGAATGATCAGGTGTGATTAGTTTCTTTTGCAGCAAGATATGTTGCCTTCATACCTTTACGGAGGTTTGCCAGAGGGTCATTGGTCTTTAGAGTTTCCAACCCCTAATACATTCATCAAAGGATATTCATGTGAGAATGCACAGTAAAAAAATTCTTTTGACAAACGTCTGGCTGATATCCAGGTGCTGGAATTGTTTACCTTCCCATTGATTCCAAGTATGTTTGCCTTCATTGTTTACCTTCCCATTGACTTCAAATATGTTTACCTTCCCATTGATTTCAAGTATGTTTACCTTCCCATGGAAACTCTGAAGACCTTTACGGAGGTTTGCCAGACGGTCATTGGTCTTCAGAGTTTCCAATCCCTAATACATTCATCAAAGGATATTCATGTGAGAATGCATAGTACAAAATTCTTTTGACAAACGTCTAGCTGATATCTAGGTGCTGGAATTGTTTACCTTCCCATTGATTTCAAGTATGTTTGCATTCATTGTTTACCTTCCCATTGATTTCAAATATGTTTACCTTCCCATTGATTTCAAGTATGTTTACCTTCGCATGGAAACTTTGAAGACCTTTATGGAGGTTTGCTAGAGGTCATTGGTCTTTAGAGTTTCCAACACCTAATACATTCATCAAAGGATATTCATGTGAGAATGCATAGTACAAAATTCTTTTGACAAACGTCTGGCTGATATCCAGGTGCTGGAATTGTTTACCTTCCCATTGATTTCAAGTATGTTTACCTTCAGTTTGCTGTAGGACTAGCACCCTGTATGGCCCAATTAAAATGACACATGCAAAATGTAATGTCATGCACAATGTGTACTCACAGTGACATCAAACACTGTATATGAGTTTGATTAGCTTGAATCTCTCTGATCCATGGTATCCACTAACCGTAGCGATTATCGAAAGATTCATTTTAGGAATTGTTTGAGAATATATTTTCTGATCAAATGATCCATAACTGAACAGTTATTTGGAATGTTCCTGATCAATTACAGTAACGATCGCTTTACAATGCCGAAAACGACTATCATCACTCTGTATGGGTTGCTTGTTAGCGCCGATCCTACTGTGGATTTCTTTCCACACCCATTGCTCCAACATAACTTGAACCAGCTTGAGATATGAGTTTGATTAGCTTAAATCTCTCTGATCCATGGTATCCACTAACCGTGTTAGTCACCCTCATAGGGAAATCTACTCTCACACTTATGCGTAGATCAAGAAGATTGATGAAGATATTCATCAAGACCCTTATAGAGGGTCGCTATTCATATACCATTGTTGTTGGATGTTCATGTGAGAATGCATAGTACAAAATTCTTTTGACAAATGTCTGGTTGACCTGAAGTTCCTTTGCAACCTAGTTCCTTTTAATTATAAACAACATTAAAGAAGGACTTGTGCTATTTCTTTTCAAACCCTTCCATCATATATCGATCAAATTGCCATAGGGTCATTGGTTTTCAAAGTTTCCAACCCCTAATACCATACAAAATGACCGTGTTTGAAAAACGGAGAGTTCTGACCGTGTTGGAGCACTATTCTTCTTGATCTTGATCTTCACACTTGCTTTTGACAAATGTCTGACTGACCTGAAGTTCCTTTGCAACCTGGTAGAAAGGAACTAGGTTGCAAATATAAAAATTCATCACACCACAATTTGCATCCCGAGAATAATGAGTAACCTACTAACTAACCCTTCATCTTCTCTGTTTAAAGTCCTAACAAAATGTAAACTAAAAGAACAATGCTTCAAACACAACTTTTTGCTCAAGGTAATATTATTGTAATATAATATTTCAGCTGTACTGGTTGTCGAAAGAAATCGACAGTAGGATCGACGCTAAAGACAACCCATACAGAGTTCGTTGTATTGGCTGTCGAAAGAAATCGAGTGATGATAGTCGTTTTCGGCATTGTAAAGCGATCGTTACTGTAATGATCAGAAACATTCCAAATAATTGTAATGATCGCTACGGTTAGTGGATACCATGGATCAGAGAGATTCAAGCTAATCAAACCCTATATTTATGAATGTATAATGTTTATAATAATTCGATGGTGGCTTAATAATTGGGACTTTAAACATGTGATAAAGCAGACATGAGTGCGATTTTGAGCTGGAACCATGTGGTAGAAACCAGATCCAAGTTTGGGTGCGATTTGGAGGTGTAAGATCCATTTTTTGTTAACGCGGGTCGAGTTATGTTTGGGTTTTTGACCCGTTTTGCGATCCGGTTTGAATCGGTTGGATTTGATATAAGTTTTTGATGCACGGGGTTGAACATGGTGTTTAATGTGTTTAATTGCGTGCGTTTAATGTGTTTTGAATGTGTTATTTGTGTGAATATGATGACTACGCAATTGCGTGTGATTGCAGGTTAAATGACGAAATTGGAAGGAATTAAAGGTCAAAAAGGCATAGTAGATCGAGCATGGATGAGAATCGAGGATATGGAAGTGTTCGGGGCTATTAATGAAGAACAATGAAGATGGAGAGATGATTGGATAAGAAGAAATCGGATTCAGGGATGTTTGGATGAAGAATTTGGATTAGAAAAGTGCATTGGGTGAGAGTGGCATATTATGCCGTAGCATACGGTCTTTATACCCTAGGTTACGGTCCATCAACGTGGAAAAGGAGTTCTTCTCAACAACTGTTGAGCGTAGGGATGCCAAGCTAGACCGCCGGGGTGGTCAACAGGCGAAGGAGCAGCACATTGGGATGACTGTAAGCTATAGTCTTCTTATCGTAGCTTACGAAACGGACGAGGAAAATAAGGAAACTTGGTTTTCTTGAAGGAATAAAATGGAAAATTGAAACTTAATGTTATTTGGCCGTCTATAGTTGAAAAGAAGCACATCTTTGGGTGATTTTGAGCTAAAAACAACACCTTCCAACATCACTTAATCATTCCTTTCACCCAAATCAACATGTATTCAAGCTTTCATCAATCCACAGACGCGTATTTCATCAAGATGGGCGGCTAGACCACCCGTGATCCTCTCCGGGTGAATGGTTAGTTACGTAGTCGAGGGTTTATCATTTGTCAAACAATGAATTGAATTTGTGATTGTTTTGTTACGAACTTCAAGTGTGGTTTTATATGAACTATTTGATTTGAACGTTTATTGAATGATTTGCTTGTTTTGGTTTCATCAACCATAGCGGTTTAATGATCGATGGTCATTGATTAATATGCAAGTGTTGGCCGTTCAATCTTATGAGTATTTAATAAATTGTTAAGTGATAATCAACCAAATCAACAGTAGCGGTCTAGTTATCTGCTGTCATTTTGGTCATTAATCAATTTGCAATATAAATCATATTTAACCACAAATCATGTCTATGTGATTTCAATTGGCAATTCGTATAACCCTTGGCGATAGTGATTAACCGAGATCCTAGAGAGGTCACCATTTCTCATAATTGTTTACACTCGTTTTCTTTTAAGTTGTTTTATTTAATTGCAATTTACTCAACAATCCAAACCAATCGATTTTACTTTTCTGTCTAGTTTAATTCAATAGTTAAATATAACACTTTACACAATACTCCTCGAGATTTGACACCCGACTTACCCTACTAACAAGTTTTGGCCAGGTTTCATGTTTGTCGGGTTATGTTTGGCGTGAATTCGCTTAACTTCGGTTATATATATATGTGTGTGTGCTTATATATATATATAATGAGTTTTAATAAAAACAAAATATGTTTTTAATCAATCGTTTTACTTCAAAATTATGGTTTATGGTACTTAACAAAAAACTAAAAATATTCTTAATGATTTCTCGTATAAAGTCGTGTGTTTCGATTAAAATAAATCGTACAAAGTACATGATTATTACAGGTGGTCAAGGGTACATGACAACAATGGTTCCCGGTGGTGAAGACGATGATAGTTTGGTTGGTCAGAGATTTCTCCTACAACCGGATTATATATCTATATATCTATATACCTTATTAAAGAAACTCGGTGTATAGAATTGTAATTTTGCCATCATTTTAAGATGGCATTCAAAGAGGCACAAATATAAATCCCTATATTTTACCAACTTTCTTTCCTTTATGCCCCTGCTATACAACCTTTAATGCTAATTGTATAATCCATTAATGCGACTCATCATCATGAAGTGGTAAGCGGTATTTGATCAGCCAAGCGTTCATCTTCAGCTGTAACTCCATCATCACTCCAAATTGAGTCGATCATCAGTTTTCCTCATTTAATTTCATGATTATGACATTTAATTCAATGGTACATTTAACCATCAAAATTAAGGTTGGCTTCTCTTCTTCTCTAAATCCGTTTTCCTAATTGAATTTCATGATTATGACATTTAATTCAATGGTACATTTAACCATCAAAATTAAGTTTAGCTTCTCTTCTTCTCCAAATCGGTTTTCCTTATTGAATTTCATGATTAAGACATTTAATTCAGTGGTACACTTAGCCATCAAAATTAAGGTTGGCTTCCCTTCTTCTCTAAACCCCATAATTCCATATAAAGACATAAGACCCACTCTATCACAAGCCTTAAACAGGAATTTGTAGGTTTGGTATTACAATTTTATCAGTTTATTTTCTTTATATCACTTTAAGGATATTCATATTTATTTAATATAAAATGCAGTCTGTTCGTGATCATTTCAAGAATGATGAGAATGCTAAGGCTTTATTGATAATGGGGAAGGTATAAATGTTTTCAAATTTTTAGTTTTTGAAATACTATGGCTCTTGGTATGACATCTTAAACTTGATGTAAAATTACCTATTTATCCATCGAGTTTCTTTTACAAGGTATATAGAAGGTTTGGTATTACAATTTAATCAGTTTATTTTCTCTATATCATTTTAAGAATATTCATATTTATTTAATATAAAATGTAATCTGTTCGTGATCATTTCAAGAATGATGAGAATGCTAAGGCAAATTTTTAGTTTTTTGCAACCACATTTCGTACCTTTCAAGTATACCTTCTTTTTGCGGGGTTTTACAAAAAAAAAAAAAAAAAAAAAAAATTGGATCCATATGTGATTGAACAATAAGCACTATCAGAATCATCGAACGACCATTCTGTTGCCATGAATGTCGACGACTAGGTTAATAATCTTGCTATTGAATATTAATGATTAGAGGCATATCTCGATAGCTAAATGAAATATTGTTTATATATTAACAGACAACCCAACTATTCAACTTTTTAATTAAGTTCAGCAAACTCCTAAAGCTATTTTATAGGTCATGCTACATGTATACGTTCAGTTTATCTTATATTAATTATGAGGAAAAGAGCATGCCACACGACGGAGATAACACTAAAGTCTTTTTAATAAAACGAGAAAATAAAGTTTGATAGTCATTAGCTGAATGTCAACCAAAAGTTTATAGCTTGTACAATTTGTAACACTCACTATTATTTACATACTTTTCTATCCATTCCTTTTTGTATATGTTAAATGAAGAAATGAAAAAAAATGCGTACTCATTTTTTTAAACTTTTATTCATCCATAGCTATTCAAATATATGTAATATATTTTATAATTGTTACTATGTCAGTCACTTGGTCTATGTTTCATGTTAATTTAAGAGCAACACTTATCCTAGCTTGCTTCGAGTAAGGTGTTCAAAGACCCGTTTCTGTTGATGATATTTGTTGTGAACTAATTTCCATCGCTAAAGATAGTCTCAAGATAAATGTAGCTTTATCATAAAAGGGCAGTACCGATGTGCGACCTTTTATGAAGTAGGTGTGCTTTCTTCATTTCTTTTAAAACTTGAGAAATTGTTAAATCTCAACTTGAATGATTTGAACCATCCGGCGAGTCCAAATTAGTGCAACTCTATGCTATAACACTTCATTATTGAGCAAGTTAAATAAAATCTAATTAAGTTTTAAGTTTAAAGTATAAAAGTTTTTCTTTAGTTGGAATCTCACTATTGATTTCTAACATTTTCTTCTATATTTTTGTTACTTAAAACTGTCAAAACCAAACGATTTTTTTTTTGTTATTTACTTATTTAATAAAACATTGTGTTGTGTTTTGATTTGTTAATTATGTCATTTTCCCAAAGAAATTTGATATTTGTTCTCTTCTGATATATACAACTAATTATTGATGTTTTAAAGAATTTACTATATTTGATATACGTTTATCATCTTTTTATTGTTTGTGTATATTTTCTTATATATGACCTTCCTTGATTGTTATTACAACTACCAGAGTGATCTTAATTTTCTAGAAATATGTGAGTATGAATGTATAGATCTTGAGAAATATATAACAGTGAATGCATGTGCCGGAGAATAATAAAATTGATATTCGGAGATTGGACAAAGAAAGACACGATGGCTTTTTTGGCATGTTGAAAGGATTTATCGTATACATCTAAATCTTAAATATTTTGTTACATAATTTTGGAATTACATCTATCTATATATAAGTGCCAATGAAAAGAAACATATTCATATGGTCACATTTAAATTGTTTTAACAGAACTTTTACCTGATGTGGTAACCATGGTTTTAAAAGGAGGTGGGTCCGGTTGAACAACGCAAAAACAATTTATTTACATCTAGTTTAGGTTTTTTTTTTTTTTTTTTTTTAGTTAGTATATAATTGTAGATTCTTGATGCTATCATCTTATTGTAATTCATGTGTATTTGAGTTTGTAGAATATTGGCTTGACTCTTTGAAGTCGTCCACATAAGACATTTTTACCTACTTCACATATTACTTGTACTACTATATCGTATTATGAACATCTTCTTTACTTGACATTTTTTTATCTTTTATTTAAATTGATGTTGTACATGAGCTTTTAACCTAGAGTATTGATAAACTAACATAAGCAAGTATAGATTTGCAAATTGTAAGTGCCGCGACATCACGGGTTTATTTGATTTTCTAATTTTTAGTCCATATTTTATTCAATTAACTATGTAAAAGCCACTACCTCCTCTTCTTGGGTTCATGATAAATGAGCACAACCATTCCCAGTTTGTTTTAGAAAACATAAATACCCGCGGCAACGCGCGGACGTTCCTGCTAGTACTAATAATATATATATAACTAATTTACACTTTTAGTCCTTGTAAAATCATAACTAGTTTAATAGAAACTATAACTAGGCAAAATGACATGTTATTATTTTATAAAGGCTAAAAGTGTAAATTTAGTTTCAAAGTTAACCAAGTTTTTTAACGGAGTTAGGCTAAAGGACAGAGAGTATAGCGAATTTAGAAAATAAAGAATAGAAGGGGTGAAAAATTAACATAAAGGGCAGAGAGTGCAATTTCGCTAATAACTAAAGGACAACCTGTGTAATTCACTCTTATTATTATTGTTATTATTTCAGCAGCTTCACTCGTTTTGCTCCTATAACTTCTAATCTATAATGTTTTGTAAGATTTCGAATATATTCGTAAGACGAACTTGTTTTTCTCTACGTGTTGACCTAAGTTTCATTTAAAACGGAGTAAGGTCAAATATAATATATTTTATCATTATTACTAAACGGTCTCATATAACACTAAATACTCATTTAGATCTCATCCATGGAAAAAATTATCATCTTATTCGCTTGAAAATATATGAAAAATAAAATTCGGACATATTTTTATTGATCACAAAATGGGGTGTTTAATTTCTTAGCTCGAGATATGCTTCTGTGAATTTTTTTGGCTTTTCTTGCCACATTGTTATCTTTTAGTTGATTGAAGAGACCACGCCTTTCTTTTTTTCATGAGGAGACCACTACTTTTTTTTTGACTTGAGGACTAGGCAGGGGCGTACCTTGCAGGCACGACCCATGTCTTGAGTTGCAACTTAAAATTTTCTTTATTTTCTTCACTCTTTCGCTTCTTTTATCATTCTACGGCCCGATTGTCTTGAAAATTAAAAGTAAATAAATTTAGAACTAATTTACCAAGATTTTAAAAAAAAAAAAAATCTAAAGCAGGTTATAAATGATGTGAAGAACTTATTTACATGTATGCACATCAAATATCCACACTTGAATCTTTGCCTTTCATCAATCAATACTCATAAATATATGCTTAACACACCTAGATGGAATAGGTAGAAAAGAAATGTGATCTGTAATTGTGTTGTGATTCCTAGCGCATAACCGGTTCTCATTGTTACATCTTCAAGTCACGTTGATCTTTTTTTTAAAAAAAATTACGAAAGAAATATCACACACCTCACAAGTGTTCGCTCAACACTCGGTCAATTTATATATGTGTATAAGTGAGAACTCATGCCGAAATGAAGCATGCATATATCATAATTATATCATAATCTTGAAAAGAATCAAACATGCACCAAGTAGCATAATTCGCGCAAAACATTATGAGGACTTAAGGGGTGTGCATTAAGGGTAGAATAAGGTGTGAAAAATTTAGTAAAAAGTGGCTAAAGTGAAAAAAAGTACCGGTATAAGGTTAAACAATCTATTTTTTTACTGAAATATGAGTTGTTAAAAAAAATTGCTCGACCAGTTAGATATTGATCTTTATTTGCTTTTCTCTTTTGTCAATCTTTTTTTTTTTTTTTTTTTACCCTATGAAATGAAAAGTCACACGATGGGTGTTTTTCTATAAGACTGCACTTTGAAAAATTGGGTGACAATATATAAAGACTTTTTGGCTATGTGGCTAATTTGCAATAAAATGTTGTGTTTGAAATGATGGGGTATATAATCAAGTAAATAGGTACACTTTATTGAGTAAACGGATATATCCTAAGCCCGTGAAAAAAATAAAACTAGTCTCAAACCTGATTACTCAAACCCGTCTCAAATGTGTTAGATTTCGAATTTACCTATCAGGTTCGGGCTCGTTATACGTACCTATGGTATAAAATATGTTGTGGGGTGAGATTGCTTTATACACATATTTACCATTAACTATCTTCTATTACATGTATAGCGTTATGTGTTCTTATCAATGTTGTGCCTTGCACACATAAACCAATAAACATTTTATTTATTTTTCTCTTGAATTGATGACTTCTAGAAAATCCCAATTCCCGTATGATGCTGGTTGTGGTGTATTATCTTATAAAATCTAAAAATTGCCAAATTGCTGTTTGAAGAAAAAAAAATATAATAATAAAGTTACAAATCGAAGAAAAAAAAATATAACTAGAGTATATAGCTCCCACTAAATAATATACAATTACACTTAAATTCTTAATAAATCAAATGATAAAGAATTTCATACAGATAATAAATAAGACAACTTTATATATAAACATTATAAGTTTGTCACAAAAGTTTATAACCTTCGTATAAATGTTGAAAAAAAAATACAAAACAATAAATGATTATGGTTTGAAAATCAAAGTATAAATTAATAACTTTAAAGCCATAGCACCCGGCCTATTAGCTCAGCTGGTTAGAGCGTCGTGCTAATAACGCGAAGGTCGCAGGTTCGAGACCTGCATGGGCCACTCTAATGAAGTTTTCGTATTCTGATTTTTTCAATTAAGCATTACAGTTGAGTTGCCAGTACCTAAATTCATTATTTCAATCTGATTTCTCATAATGATGCAACATTTTTCAGACTTTGAATTATATAGCCTAACACGAAAAGGCCATTTTTTTATCCTTTTGATTTTCTTGTTCCTTCGTAAAAAGAAAATCAGAAAAGTGTATAAAAAAAATCACCGTTCTTCTACAAACTTGATCATATATATAAAGAAGACAAGAAGATAACTTTTCGGATTCTTAGGTCGTGGTTTAGAGACGTGTTAAGCAGTGGCGGATATAGAAATGTTTTTCAGTGGAAACGTTTTTCATTTTAGTAGCAACGTTTTTCAAATTTCGTAAAAAAAAAAAAAAAAAATCAAATTTTCCACTACGCAGGCGAAGTTGAGCCGCAACGGACGCGACCCCTCCTTCCTACCTATGTCCGCCCCTGGTGTTAAGCATTTCTAGTACTTTTTTTGGAAGCCTTTGTACATATAAGGCATCTCACTTGTATCATACAAGTTGTATGTGTAGCGAATTCATGCAAAACTAGACATTGGAATGTTGATGTCCGCTAGTGTCAGTCACAAGGCTAGCTAGTTTAGTTGCATAACATAATAATCCATGCATACATTTAACATAAATCAAATTATATATAATACAAAAACCAACTTAACCCCGCCGTCAACTTCCGTTAACCTCACCCACCCCTGTTTTGGTTGCAAACTCACCGTTTAACTTCCGTCAACTTCTTTCTCCACTCTTCACCGTCGACGTAACCACCGTTTATAACCGCCACACGACCGTTTCCTTTTACTGACGTCGCAACCACATTTACACAATTCATCCCCCTTCGCTGCATCTTCTCTCTGATTTCTCTTTGTCTACCGGATCCACATCCCGTTTTCCGCCTCACCCTGAATATGTACCGCTTGATTTCCCATCAGTTAAGAAGAACGAATGGATGAACCGTTTCATCCACACCTTTACCACCGTTTCACACCCTCCATAACCCCACCGTCACCCACAAATCTCCAATCATATTATCACCAGTCTGAACCGTTTGCTCCGTCGTTTGACATTGTTTCACACCTTATATAACCCCTATCGCCATCAGAATTCTCCTGTCATGTTATCAGTTGTCTAAAGATTTCAAAATTATTAGTCGCTCATGAGGGTATGAATGACTGTTGGAATGAGATGAAGGTTGAATTGGTTAGTGATGGTCAGGTTTATGGTTGCAGCGTTGCCGTCGTGGCAATCGCCGGAGCTCTCTCTCCCATTTTTCACTTTTCCTCTCTGTTATGAATCCTGAATTTTTTCAAAGTCCAATGTTTAAAGTTTTTTTTTTTTTTTTTTAAACCCACGTGTCAGAGAATAGGTCTTGAGATATGAGTCAACTTGATATGTAATTTTAATTAAAACTAGATGCCTAGATGCACACATTTTAGACATACACACTATCTCCAAGAATCCACGGCTAAACCCCCTGAATTCAAACTAACAAACAAAGAAAGAATGGAATCATGGGTTCCATTGATGAACATATTCATCAACTCTCTTTCTCCTGAAACAGAAGCATCCTTATGGCTCCAATCATCCTTTAATAACTCTCTTTCATCAACCAACATCTCCACTGCTTCTTTCCTCTCCCTCCTCATGCAACCCACTGAACCCCTCCTTACCAACCCATCTCCAATCCCTTCCAAACAAAGGTATATTCCCTATCTTTTTAACCAAAATAAAATACCCATTTGATCAAAATAACTTTTTTCTTATTTTTTTACTACTATTATGTTATTTTCCCAATCTTTTTAACCAAAAGAAAATACCCATTTGATCAAATATGTTAATTATTAGGTAAATTCCCAATCTTTTTAACCTAAAGAAAATACTCATTTGATCAAATAAGTTTATTATAGGTAGACACAAGCTCCAACACACCTTGACAAAAAAAAACCCTGTAACTTCTTTTTTTTTTCCCGCAAACAAAAGCACCACTGCCACCATAACCACCTACCCAGCACCACCACCAACCGGCGCCGCCTCTCAGGCTTCAATCACTTCACTCCAACACCACACGCCGCCACAACCGCTGCCATTATCGTTAACCGGGTTGACATGCACGGATGTCTCAGATCTGAACATGCAGGGGAGAACACCATACCGGAGTTTTGACCGGAACTCTCGCCGCCATCGTCGTAGGCGGCTGTAAGTGAATTTGTATTTTCGCTGATATTGTTCCGAGCACTGTGGTTGATTGAAGTTTGGTTAACTTAGTAATTGATTTACACGGTGAATTAGCAGAAGGAAAAGATGAAATCACGAAAAGACAAAAAGCTGGGTATATCAGTTGACGCGGTTACCGTTAATTCGTTGACGCCGTTATCGTCAATTCACTGTTTCCCGTCATGTTTGAAATTAATATATATAAGAATTATTAAACCTTTATGGTTGTGACGCATAGGGGACGCATATTCCTCATCTATACATATGCTACACTTTTTACTTTTTGAATTAAGTTTAGTTTCAAAACGCTACACTTTTACTTGCAAATTGGTCATTTAGGCAATAATTCTTTTTTACTTTAAACTTAACCATGTTAAATCGAAAAAAACTTATCTCATTTCTGCGGCACAACTAATATACCTGTAGTATTATTTATGTTAATGTTATAATTTAGATTCAACATAAAGACATAATTTACATCAAGCTGCAACGCACGGGTTAGCGTCAACTTGTATATATACAATTAGCAACTTGGGTTACCTTTAATCATCACCACCTTTCTGTTGTCTAATACCCACCTTTTCACAATTTAACATGAATTTCCTTCAATAGTTACGACCATTTACCCATCCATTGGCACCGTTTCACAAACTATACAATTTGCAACTTGGGTTACCTCTAATCATCACCACCTTTCTGCTATATCCAATACCCACATTTTCACAATTTAACATGAATCTCCTTCAATAGTCGCGACTCTTTACCCATCCATTGACACCGTTTCACAAACTATATATTATCTATCCATAAAAAAAAAGTTTACTTACATTTTATTACGCTTAATTAATTTTAACCAATTTATTTAAGATTTAAAAACGAAGAACACATCAATTAAAATTTCCCTCTATTTTGCTCATCAAATTTCCCTCTATTTTGCTTATCAAAATTCTTAAGTATATTGAATCCAAAATCAACATCCATAAAAATGTCCAATAAACCTTTTTTTTAGATTATTTTTGACAATTTTTGTAAGGAAAAAACGGAATTTAAAAATTTAAATAATAACAAAATATACTAATTTTATTTTTCAAGGAATTTGAATCGGTGTGAAAACTCCGATGATTGGTAACAGCCATCTATTTAGGACTACTTTCTAATCGTTGGTCATCTAAATATCAATTACACGCTCACCGGTTACGTCATTCGATTTACTTTGCTCTTTGTTTTGTTGTTGCAATTGTACACCGACTTTGGCCGTAGTCGCCCATCACTATATATCACCGACAACCACCTCTATTTATCCATCAGACAAGAATCTATATACTTTTAGGTAATCAAGCGAGGTAATCGTTTTGTTACGTCAATTGCCGCCTTCTCAGTAGCTGATACGACCTTTCACATAACACTGAAACACCATAGTCGAAACACCATAGTCGATGATGTAGTCATGAGTCGGTACCATTTTTCTTCTCCAATCTCACCCACTCCTTCTTCTCCACTCAATTAACCAGTCTATTTATTTCCTATCTTAAAAAGGTGAATAGTCTGACTCTTTTAACATTTTTAACTTACCCAAAACCACCTAATTTACATATATGATAACCATTAACAAACTTCGCCAATTGTCTAGCCCCATGCGAACCCCTACCATTTTTGCTCAAATCGCGATTACCAATTAATTCACGATTCGAAAAACACCCAGATAGATTTTAGAAATCTTCGCATATCATATAACAATACTAAACGCATTCATAATCAACGACCCGCTGCAACGCGCGGGGTGGCGTAAACTCGTTACTCATCATTAACTAACTAAAGTAATATTTAACAGAAACAAAATATTTTCAATTTAATATCATATGCCCCTTATCATAAATCATTTAAGAAAAAATTATAATAATATTAAGTTGTTTTTACTACCTTTTTTTCGTCATTAAAACTCTTTGAATGAAGAGTTATTTTGTTAACGTTTATAACGTGTGGCGTATTAGCTCAGCTGGTTAGAGCGTCGTGCTAATAACGCGAAGGTCGCAGGTTCGAGACCTGCATGGGCCAAATGAACAATATTTTTGCCACCTTAAATGGATTTTGTAAAGTTTTCCCTACACCTCATCCATCTCCTACAACTGTATAACCCATTTTTTCAAACATTTTATGGCCTTTTCTGCATATTTGCTATCTTTATCCTGAGGATTACGACCGTTAATTGCCTCCGGACATGTCACATGTCCCACACTCCCATTTGTTACCACTTGTTGAGATCTGGATCATAGCGACATGGGTGTGTATAGGTTCATAGTCCGGTAATCCCAGTCTACACTATGCGTTCCCAACTCTTGTAAGCTTTGTACAAAATTTCATTACCTGGATTAGAGGTTTCAAAGGTTTAAAAAGTATGTAACAGAGTTAAATGAGAAGGTTAATTTGTTGATAAATGGTAAACATTGATTTGTATCCTGGTAATAACGATTTTAATAATACTATTTATAAAAAACGATAACATAATTATGTGATGTGAAGAGAAGAGAACAAAAATATATATATCGTGTCCGTGCATGTCTTGGGTTTTTTCTATTAAAAAATAAACAAGAAGAAGGATTCGAGAGAGCATAATGCATATGTTTGAAAAAATGTATTTTGTGTGATTCCGAAACTGCGAGACCATGTGTTTACAACGTGGTTTTTGTAGCTTCGGTAGTGTGGTAGGCTATTAGTGCGTGGTGTAGAATTCCCCAAATCTTTGCCTTTTCGGTTAGGGATTTATTGGAGTTACATATGCATATTGATCCATCTGATCATTGTTGTTGTAGGATTTTGAAAGCTAGGAATAAGAAGTTGTTTTTTTTTTTTTTTGGGTAAAGATTTCAAGATTGATAATATTATCATTGATGTGAAGTTTCTAGGTTTCGTATGGCTTTGCTAAACTCAAATCTACAAATGGTTTTGTGGTGGTTTGCTGTTGTTGTAAATGAATTTCAGTGTGAAAAAAAAAAAAAAAAAAAAAAAAAAGATTGAAGAGAGGATAACGCAAATAAAGAAAGTTCACGGCAACAAGCCCAATTAATAAACCATCTAGTGTTATTGGGTTGAATATATAATATTGGGTTAAGTGGTGTATTTACACTACAAGGCCCACTTTATATATCCTAGAAAATATATGTTACAGACTTACAATTATTTAAAACAAAGACCTTAAGAATCGTTTGATTGCAGTTAGAAAATTAAAACACAAAATTTCAATTTCCATTTTCTAAAATCTATTGGTATACAACTATTTTTTTTTCTTTTTTCAAAACATCAGTATTACGTCCGTGATATCTGTAAAACTATTACACATGCCTAGTTGTTTTTGACAAACCTCCACAGATGAATTACCGACAGATCTTAGATTCACCTACAGACAAGCAACACGTTTGTCCGTTGCTAATGTCCTTTGTTTTGTAGTGTTTATAGTTTGATTCGGTTATATCACATATTCTAATGGTCAAATATGATGAATACATTATACGCAATTTTCATAAATATATTCAGTAAACTCAACTTTACCGATAATTTCTATCAACATGTAATAACATTATAAAACCATACACAAGTTAGTAAATTGTAAAGGCTTAAAGCTCCGTTTTTGGTGTCACTGCCACAGGTAGATCATTCTCTACCCATCCAAGATAGCCCCCTCCCATGTTGTATATATGCTTGAATCCCTGAAATGTTTTTAGTAAACATTTACTTCATTATATTCATATAAAATATATAAATTCTTTAATCTTAAACAAACGTACCTAGAAATAGACACTTATTTAAGACGGAAATAAAACATACCGCTTCAAGAAGAACGTTTGAGGCGTATACAGAACGGACCCCAGATTTACAACCCTACAGACAACATTCCAGTGTTACATGATTAGTTACATTTATAAAATTAGTTGCATATAAGTATATTATTTATGATGATATTTATGATATAAAAATCCTAGAAGGCAAAGTAAATATTAGTTATATGTTGACATGTTGTAATAATTACTTAATACGTATTTATATGTATTATTTATTTAATTTAATTTAATTTACCACAACAAGATGATCATCCTTCTTGCACAATGAGAGTACTTGTTCCAGGAAGTTGCTATTAACCACCCTACCTGAAATTGCATAAAAATAAAAATAAAACTAAGGGTCTGTTTGGTAGCTTCTTAATGAGGCTCTGAACCATTCAGATCTGAATGGTTTAGCATTCAGACTGTTTGTTTTAAGGCTCTGAATGGAATGGTTAAGAGCTGAACCATTCAATACTTTGGTTGATTAAGTGCTGAATTATTAAGATGGTCTGAATGGTTAAGAGGCTCTGAATGGTTAAGAGCTGAATCATTCAGTATCCCTTATTAGCTTAATGGTTCAGCACTTAATCATTCCATTCAGATGCTGAAACAAACAGTCTGAATACTGAATGATTCAGATCTGAATGGTTAAGAGGCTGATTTAGGGGCTGTTTGGTTGATTAAGTGCTGAATCATTAAGATGGTCTGAATGATTAAGAGACTCTGAATGGCTAAGAGCTGAATCATTCAGCATCCCTTATTAGCTTAATGGTTCAGCACTTAATCATTCCATTCAGATGCTGAAACAAACAGTCTGAATGCTGAATGATTCAGACCTGAATGGTTAAGAGGTTGATTAAGAGGCTACCAAACAGCCCCTAAGAGGCTACCAAACAGCCCCTTAATCATTCAGAGTCTCTTAACCATTCAGACCTCTTAATGATTCAGCACTTAATCAACCAAACAACCCCTAAATCCATCATGCTTAGACTATTCGTTGTGGGCCGCAAGCGAGTCTGTACTCACCCTAGCCACAATAGCCCCACACGAACAGACGCGGCGCGAGCACAAGCGACAGTGGTCGCGTGCGTTAACGGGAGAAAGTGAGCTTTGGTCGCGCCGATGCTCACCCCAGTCACAACGGGATCAAGTGATTGGGTTACTTGAGAGTGAAGTTAGTGGCTAGCGCATGCTCGCTCGCGGCCCACAACGGATAGCTCCTTTGAAACCAGAATAAACATATGGTATAAAATTATAGATACAACCCACTAACCAATATACTGACTTTTTTACAACTTAATTACAACCCATTTAGGGGTTGTTTGGTTGATTAAGTGCTGAATCATTAAGAGGTCTGAATAGTTAAGATGTCTGAATGGTTAAGCGCTGAATCATTAAGTTGGACCTCTTAATGGTTAGTTTTCTTGTCCCACGTTGGTAGGGGAGCCTCATTAAGGTTCAGCCTAGTTCAGTGCTTAATAGTTCAGTGCAAACTTAACCATTCCATTCAGAAGCTGAAACAAACACACTGAATGCTGAATCATTCAACACTGAATGGTTAAGAACCTTATTAAGAGGCTACCAAACAGCCCCTTAGTCTATAAACCCGTTTAACTTGTGGACAATTTTACATGGTTTAAGCGTCTAGGTTAACGTTGCTAATTTTAACAAATTAAAACTACTAGTTATTCAAGTTCATCAATTTCAACCGTTGAACTCGAACTATTAACCTGACACGATTTATGTCTCAAGTAACAAGATATTCCTAGAAATGACAAATTTACCTTGATGGGTATCAAACATGTACGGAATATTAAGAGCATCATCAAAATCAACATGTCCTTCGACATATTCTTCCGAAGTCCTGTCAACAAATTAAAAAAAAAAAACTAACAAACTGAAAAAAAAAAGAAAAAAAAAAAAAAAAACCTTAACTAATCCAAAATGAAAAAAAAAATGATAATTAAGAGATCGAATTACCTGACATCAAGGAAACGGTAGTCGCCATTGCGAAGAAGGCGGTTCGCTTTATGAACATCAATTGTGATCATCTCTGGTGCTGCGTTACAGGATTGAACCAGAATAATAATAATAATAAGAAGAAGATAGATCATGTTCATTGTGGTGGAGATTTAAAGGATTTGAAGAATGTTTGAATTTGTAGAGCCAATTGGTAGATTAAATACCATTAAAACGATGTTATTAAGAAGATGAAGATTGTATATGGTTACTTGGTGCGCCCATATTTTTGCAGAATTTGATTTTGACTATTCGTTGACTTTCCCGCACACAAATTAACTCAAATTAGATATAGTATTTTATATTTTATAATTTTATTTAAAAAGCGCTTTTGATACCTCTGTTCCCCTCGGATGAACCATGCCTCATTTGCAAAAAAAGCATGTCTGGATAAATTTGGCGAGCATGCGCTCCACTGCAAGGAATTGCCGGGGTTCAAGTACCGCCATGATTTGGTCAGAGATGTTCTATGGGATGTGCTTCGAAGTGCGGGGGTCTCAGCCAAAAAAGAAGCACCAGTCAATTTTCTGACTGATCCGCGGGAGGGGAGATCTACCTTGCGTCCTGCGGATGTTCTTGTGTTTGGATGGGTTGGGGGCAAACATGCTTGTGTTGACTTGACAGGGGTGTCCCCCTTGGTAGGTTTGCGAGACAACGGCTTTGTACCAGGGCAGACAGTTTTGAAGGCAGAAGCTAAGAAGGTCGCTAAGCACGAAGCAGCCTGTTTAGAGAATCAACATGTGTTCCTACCGTTTGCTTTTGACACATTTGGATCCCTGGCCCCTGAGGCAGTACGGTTTCTGAAACGAGTGCAGAAGGTGGTCCACGGTGACTCGCAGAGCCCTAAGAACTAAGGGTTTGTGTTTAGCAGGATAGGCTTTGCGATTCAAAAGGGGATAGCGGCGCAGCTTGTTGTCCGCTTACCCACCATTTAAATGTAACTTGTTTTTGACTATTAAATAAAACTTGAGTGGTTTTACTGCCTTCATTATTTTTTGTTACTGAGGGCGGGGTGCTACCCCGAATTTCACCGAACTACCATGATTTTCATATCACTTTACTGAAAAACAATTTTGGAGGCATCACTACCATTTACCATCCAACCTATAAAAGACAAAAATCTCCACTCTCATTCTATTCGTGGTATACAATCCGCGAAACATACCAGCTCTCAATACCCCTGTTATACAGGACGGTGTTACCGTGGGGTACGAGCCCCATTTGCTGTTAGTGCCCGAACTCCCTTAATTTTGATAGATATTGTCACAAATCGCTTTAGATTTTTCGAACTGTGTATTAATTATTGATTTACCAACGTCGTATGCAAGCTTAAACATAAGCTTGAGATCAACTCGTGTTTTTTAATATCAGAAAACTTGTATTTCTTTCACTTATAAATATATAAATATAACAAAAGAAATATTTCTTTCACACGTAGACACATAAAAAAAAAAAAAAAAAAAATACCCGAGTGCTCTTTTGCCCTTAAAAGTTGTTTCCTAAATGACCCACTTAAGTTGAACCCAACTACACGAGCAAGCTCAACTTTGAACGAGTAAGAATGACATGCAATTTAAGTGAGGTGACTTGGACCTGACTTGTTTATTTACAAGGGAGCTTTTCTAAAGTTGTTTTCGACAATGCTATTTGAATGCTACTAGTTCCACATCTTTTTATTTTAGGAGTTATTAAAGCCTTTATTTCACAATCTATGTGGCTGGATTTAGTTGTATATGAGGAAAGGACACCATTGGTAGGAGGTTACCGATACGGTTTCTAAATAGGTAACACCACTGCCACCTATTCGAGTACTCCAAATTGGGTGATGATTGTGGGTTATGGTTACCGAGAGTAGGTACAACAACAACCGTACCCAGTAAATCCAACAGATAGCAAGCTACTGTTAGGGTCTGGGGAGGGTGTGATGTAGGCAAACCTTACCTCTATCCATAGGGATAGAGAGGCTGTTTCCAAAGAGACGCCCAACTCCAAAACAAATAGAAGACGACACAACAACAAACTATATAGCAAGAAACTACTAGTACACAAGACAAACAAAGGAAGTTGAGGAAAGTAAATAATATATCTAAGCACTATGACATTATAAAAGAACTACACGCCTACGTTCGAATATGCAATCACATGTCAACTCAGCATAAAGTGGAGGAGAATACACGCATAAAAACAAAACTAAAGACCCCCTACAACTAAAAATCTTTAACTTTAATCCTACTTCTCCATAAACTCCTATCATGGATCATGTCTTCAGAGAGGTGCAACTCAAGCAAATCTCGTCTAAGCAGCTCATCAAAAGTCACTTTGGGCCTGCCTCTACTCCTCTTACCATCCACCGTGAGGGTTTCCACTGCTCTAACCGGTGTTGTCAACTGACGCCTTTTCACATGTCTCAACCATCTCAATCTTCCCTTCTTAATCTTATCAGATATACTAGCCACTCCTAACCTTACCCTAAAAGCCTCATTCCTTATCCGGTCTAACCTTGTGTGCCCACACATCCACCTTAACATCCTCATCTCTGCTACCTCCATCTTGCGCGCATGGGTCTTCTTAATGGCCCAACACTCCGTTCCATACAACATAGCAGGTCTAACTGCGGCCCTATAAAATTTTCCCTTTAATTTATTTGGAAACCTTCTGTCACACAATACCTCTGTGGCTGCTTTCCACCTACACCAACCTGCTTGGATGCGATGGGCAACATCACTATCTATCTCCCCATCCCTTTACACAAATGATCCTAGATATTTGAACTTAGTTGCATGCGGAACCTCTTGCCCGTCAATGGTAATCTAAGTGTTGTCATTAACGCCTGCACCACTAAAATCACAATATAAGTACTCAGTCTTGGATCTACTAATTCTTAACCCTTTGCTCTCTAAAGCTACACGCCACTCCTCTAACTTAGTATTCAAACTCTGCCTAGTCTCCGCCACTAACACAATATCATCTGCAAAAAGCATGCACCATGGAGTTGCCTCCTGAATTGACATAGACAAGTCATCTAATACTATGGCAAAAAGAAACGGACTCAAAGTAGATCCTTGGTCAAGTCTTACCTCCACGGGAAATGAATCAGTATCTCCTATAGGCGCACGAACAAAAGTCTTCGTGTTAACATACATATCTCTAATCATGTCTATATACTTCACAGGTACTCCTCTGTCTTCCAAACTATCCCAAATTAGGCCCCGAGGCACACTATCGTAGGCTTTTTCAAGGTCAATAAATACCATGTGTAGATCCCTCCTCTTTTCCCGATATTTTTCTATCAATCTCCTTAGGATATGTATCGCTTCTGTAATTGACCACCCTGGCATGAAACCGAATTAGTTTACCGAAGCCTGAGTTTCTCTCCTATATCTAGTTTCAATTACCCTCTCCCATAATTTCATAGTATGGGCTAATAACTTTATCCCTCTGTAACTCCCAAAACATTGAGCATCTCCTTTGTTCTTGTATAAAGGCACCATGACACTACTCCTCCACTGATTTGGCATTTTTCCAGATTTAAAAATAGTATTGAACAAACGAGTCAACCATTGCACTCCTACTTCCCCTAAACACTTCCACGCCTCTATCGGTATGTTTTCCGGACCAACTGCTTTATCCCTTCCCATCTTCCTAAGTGATATCCTTACTTCTCCCTGAGTAATACCCTAACAATAACAATTATTCCGTAGTTGAGGTTGAGGGTTTTCGCTTTCTAGATGGAAGCCCCTTAGGTCGTTGAAGAGATTGTGGAAGTAGGTTTTCCACCTTAACTTAATGTCGTGTTCTTTGACTAACACCCGTCCATCTTCCCCCTTTATAAACTTCACTGCTGCAAGATCCGACCTTTTACGCTCCCTAGCCTTAGCAATCTTGAACATATCATGCTCCCCATCCTTTGTTTCTAGGCATTCATACATCCTCTTATAGGTTGTGTTCTTTGCCTCCGTTACTGCCTTCTTCGCCTCCCTCCTTGCAATTTTGTATATATCCCTCAACCTCACTCTCCCCTATTCATCATTGCACCTCAAAACCTCCCTCAGCGTATCTTGTTTATCCTTTATTTTGGTCCTCACATCATCATTCCACCACCATGACTCCTTATGCCCACTTGTCTTTCCTGTTGAGACTCCTAACGTCTCCTTCGCCCCTAGAGTTATGGTAGTCGCCAAAGCCTCCCACATCTAATTTGCATCCCCACCTAGTTGAGTCGGTGTCATCGAGATCACCTTTTCCTTGAACAGTGTACCCATGTCACCTTTTAAATTTCCCCACCGGATCCTCGGTCGCACTTTCCTGCTCTCCCCAAACGGCTTGTTTAAAAAAACTATATCTGCCACAAGCAGATGGTGTTGGGCGACCGCTGTCTCCCATGGTATAACCTTGCAGTCCCTCCACCGCCGTCGATCTTCTCGTCTCATCAATAGATAGTCAATTTGCGTGTTGCGTCCCCCACTACTAAAAGTGATCAAATGCGAATCCCTTTTCTTAAAAAAAAAAAAAAAAGAGTTTATTATACCTAGGACCCTAGGTCATGGGCAACTGCAAAATCCAAAAGATCCCTACCAGGCTCATTCCTATCACCTAGACCAAAACCCCCATGTATCGATTGAAAGCCATCGTTTTCCTGGCCATTGAAATCACCTCCTATAAAAATCTTCTCCTCCCTTGGTATGACCCTCACCACCACGTATAGGCAATCCTAAAAAACTATCTTAGCTTGAACTCCTAGGCCCACTTGTGGAGCGTAGGCGCAAATCACAGTGACGACATCCTCACCTAAAACTATCATCAGCACCATACTTCTATCATTGTTGCGCACTACCTCAATCACATTCTTATGCAATTCAATGGCCACTAGAAATCCTACCCCATTTTTTTCCCATCGGACCCTGAATGTATTAGCTTATACCCATTGAGCTCTGCCCCTCTAAGTCCCTTCCACCTAGTTTCTTGAAGGCACGCTAACTGAACCCTACGCCTTTTGAGTGCATCTACCACTTCTAACAATTTACCATTTCGAGTTTGTACATTCCAAGAGGCTACACGCAAACTATACTCCCTATTGTTTACCTTTCTTGCACCCCGAGAGTAGGTAAAAATGAGATATAGAGACATGGAGAGTAGAGAGGTGGAGGGGGTAGAGTAAAAGGGGTGAGGTCCATTATTTAGGGTTGTATTGCCACATACTTGGGTGTTTTAGGGTAGTTTAGGGTAAAAGTAATGTGATAATACGGGACTGATGAAATATGACGCACTGTCAATGAGTGCCACTTCCTCCCTAAACAATAAGATGTAAATATGCAACGACATCCACTTGATTCATTCACAAAAAGCCCATGCATTGGTTAAATATATTTCTCATTACTAAGCAAATGCAACAGGGAAGAACATATATTACATTCTCTCCTATAACACTAGTATCCCAATTCCATGAATTTAATAAGCCCATAGCCATATAATTTAACTAGATTATACCCGGGAGCATTCCGGGTTGAGAAATTTAATATGATACATCAATTTTACATATGAAATAGACTGATGTATAACTCTAATGTTAATATCTAACCTAAAACAAATTAACAATGTACAACTCCAATGCTAACACCTAACCTAAAAGAATGTAGAACTTTAATGTAACTCTAATATTAACACCTATTCTAAAGACTAAACAAATGTACAACTCTAACATACTAATATTGATACTTAACTTAAAACAACGTATAACTCTATTAACCTATTCGGCTCTAGTTGAAAAAAAATTCATATTTACTGATTTGAATATAATTAGTGACTTGCCTATACATGATTAATGATTTACCTGAACACTTTGTGTTTTTTTTCATGTATGAACAAAACCCCACAAAAACAATTTCTCCGTTTTTTATATAGCACTATGGTACTCGTTGGAAAGATAATAAAACGCTCGTTAATTTGGTGTAATTTTTTTCTTTAAAAAATCTCGTATATTAAAGATATTAACGTTTAAAAATTATGGGAGGAACACATGAGGGTGAAAAGTTCAATTTTGTTTTTAAATTATTTTTTTTCTCTAAAATATCTCAATGCCACATGTGATGACACATGACACACTCAAAGAAGAGAATGTCTCTTTGAGTGCCATGTCATTAAAATGGCTTTGGTTTATTATATGTATAGATAGATAGATAAGCCCATAGCCTTTAAGTCTTAAGTACCACACTTTTGTAACATCCTCAAGAATCGTTGTTAACTTACTCAATGAGGTTTATTGACAGGATTTAGCCTATAGAATAATAGTGGAACGTTTTGAGAATTGCTAGGGCTTGACTGACGTCAAAAGAAGTTTAACGAAGTAGCTTTGAGAGCAAGTAGCAAGATACGAAACTTGTGGGGCTTGGATGTAAACTTGTGATATAAAACACATAAAGGACAAATCCTATGCCACGACGATTGGAAGGTGAATAGGATAAGGTATCAGGGTCGATTCGTAATGTCTCGGCTTCCACTTCTGACTTCTAGGTAAATCCTCTATCTTGTTCTTATTTCAATTTTGAGTTTTGAGGATTGGATGTGGGGTTATGGGCTAGGAATTTAGCTCTGCGTTATGTACTGCGTCGTAGGGTGGCATCGTGCATCGTATTTAGGCAGGCATGTAGCAGGAGCCACGACTATGGTGGTGGCTAGGGTGAACAACTTTAGTGGGGGCGTCAGGAACTGGAGGTGGCCATAGTTGTGGCGACTGATGTGTTGCAAAACACATATGTTTTCCCTTGTATTTTGAATCGATTTTAAGTCATTTAGTTAGTGTGTTTATTAGTTTTTAGCTTTTATTTATGCATCTGGTTTATACAAACATCTGTGCGTAGGAGGAGCATATACGAGGCAAAATCATGGAAGAAAAGCACAGGTGGTTAGTTCAAAAAAAAAAAAAAAAAAAAACAAATGAAAATATGAAATTTGGTTTTTCCACGCCACGTGAAAACCATATGATAAGAGCTCGCGACGCGCGAGTAAAACCAAATTCAGGCACGACTAATTTGTCTTTCGTACCACGCAAAAGACTCTGATGGGCCTTCACGACGCACAAAGGCCGCCATAATTCCCAAAAAGCCCAATTTAACCATTATAAACAATTTTAACCTAGCTAGTCGTCATAAACAGAGGTAAAAACAAGAGCTATTAGGTGATTAAAAGCAGGAGAAGTCGGTTGGGATCGAGAATCGAAGATTTGGATCAAGGATCGAACCTATTGCAATGTGTTAGTTTATGTTCTTGGATCCGTTTTGTTTTATTTGTTTATCAACCATGATGTTTACTGAATATGTTACTGAGTTAGGATCAAATACACAAGACACTTTTTCTAGGAAGGGTGAGAAAGATTGTGGTCCATTGATCTTATATTTCAAGGGTTGAGATTAGTTTGTTGGAAAAAAAATAATAAATTAGAGGAAGGAAATAAAAGGAAAACCATATTTGTTAACTTTCTCTCTCCGCATGCAATGCACATGTCAATTCTCCCCATCATTTTAAAATGTCTATAACTTATTCATACGATATTCTTTTTTTTTTATTTTGACCATATTAACGAGCGTTTTTATCTTTAATATGAGTACCACATTGCTATATTAAAATTGAAAGAAAATTCCGTGTTAAATGAGTTTTCTTCTGCATTGTGTCTTCTGCTCGTTCATTGTGTTATAGTATGAATGGGTGCTTTGTCCATTGTGTTTTTAGTATGCTTTCTATTGTGTTTTACGCAAATGAGTTTTGTATTTATGGTGTACATTGTGTTTTATTATGTTGTTCATTGTGTTTAAGCTTACTATTCATTGTGTTTTAGTTTTATGTTCATTATGTCTTTAGTATGTCATCCAATGTGTTTTATTAGACTGTTCATTGTGTTTTATACCCTATTGTTCATTGCATATTTAATTGGTATTCACTGTATTTTACGTTATCTCCATTGTGTCTTACGTAATTGGGTTTTCAAGTTTTTTTTTTCAAAAGTATAACAATATGGTACTCATATTAAAGATAAAAAGACGCTCAATTTTATGGTATAATTTTTTTAAAGATGGCGTATAAAAAAGTTACGGACGTTTAAAAATGAATGTGGAAATGGCATGCGACTTGAATGTGCATATTCTTTTGACAAAATTACACTTCCCACTTGTTTAATTCTTTGAACACATGTTATTTTTTAGTGGCTTCTCACATTTCTCATTTTTTTAACCTTTATAGAATAACTCAACCCATTACCTATACAAAGTACATAAATGCAATTTTTCTATCTTTTATAGAAACATCACTTTATTTGGTAAACTTTAATCCTAAACACCTATTTTTCAATCATGTATGCCGTGGCAACATGTAATACTTTCAAGCCCCATATGGAGTGACAAGTCAAGCAGTATAAGATTTAATACGTGTTCATCTCCATGTGAGTTATCAACAAAGGCATCCATAAAGTAGAACAATATTCACATGAATGACGTCTAAAATGTTTATATGTTGGCATACGCTTGAAAGGGGTGGCTGTTATGATACCCTTTTTCATTTATATAATTTAAAATCATGTTCAATTAGTTATTTATTAGGGGATAATATCAAAGCATGGTCAAAGATGCAGATGGGATCAACACATTGAGGTTGATAAGGCAACAAGAGAAGTTCCAATCATGTGACACACCCCTATCAAGGAAACAAGACATCTCAAGAAATAATAGACCCATGTGTTCATAACTAATTGAAACCATAATTAGGGATCGATCTATGGCTTACATATGATTTGGTATACCTTTTAATTCTTTAAGGCTGGTCAGTCTAGTAATGGCTTCCGCTCCATCTCAACCTTTTTGGAGTCAATAGTGCCCTCTTTGTTTCTTGGGCGTCATATGGGGACGCTATTGTGGTCTCGTCAGCCGAATAACGGACTTCAACGGCCAGTTACTGTTGGTAATTTTAGTGTTATCAACATTAATGGTGATATTGGATTAACTTGTTGAATGGGTTGATCTCGTTAGTCATTAACCGAATTAGGAGATGCAGTAGTGCGGGCTCGGTTATCACTATCGGGATTGTGTGTGTTATTGATTTAAGTAGTTAAAGTATAAGTTCATTGGAATTGGGCCTATTGGATTAATGGCCTAATTAACTAGAGTCTAGTTTATTTATGAGCTATTAATTGAATGGAATAAGGATTGGGCCTTGTTTGCTCTTAGACATGCCTACAGGCCCAATGATTTTAGCCCATGGAAATATGTTAGTTTTCAACATATGACAACTGACAAGAAAAAGAGTTCTTTCATTTTCTTTGAGAGAATTCTCTAGAAATTGGGGGATTTCTACACACAAAAATCTATTCATATTTTGATTATTGGTACAATAATACTCAAAGAAATTAAATCCGATTCTTGTGTATATACTACGTTTAATCCGTTCAAACATTTGATTGTACCGATCAAATAGTTTGTTCTGATAGTGATTACACGACTCGTAGTATAATCCAAGTGATTTTCGATTTCTTCTATGGTTTCGGTTCAATAAAACCAACAAAGAACAAACTATTTGAATTGTTGTTCAATTCTGTATTGAGCACATATTCTGATTTGTTGTTATGGGAAGAAATTGGGTATAAGATGCATGGTTTGTTCTGCGCCTCTGTTCAATTATGGAATTTCAATTGGGTTCACTATTTTGATTCTGTTTATTAAGATGTATCAAATTTAATGACCCTGGCAAGTCTCTGCAAACACAAAATCGGTTGGATAAGGATGGTTGCAATCTTTATTAATTAAAATGAATTTCATTGATTTAAATATCATTTTTTTTTCAAAATGATTTATACGAAGTCAATCATGTTCATTGTTCAATATTTAGATTTAATTATGAAAAAGCAAGTATTTTGTTTTCTTTTGTTTTGATTAACCCATCACATGATAATCCATAGCCGTGAAATTCTATTTCATTTGAAATCAAGTTGAATAACAAAGAATTTTAATTCTTTGTTGGGGTGATTTATTCGACGCAAAAAGACGGAAAGAAAAGAAGGCCGTGACCCGGTTCTGTTTGAAATTATGTGATCACATGTTTATATTCGCTTAGTTATTTGGTATTCTGTTTATAATTAGCAACGGCCGTGGGATGAAATTTGGATTATTGTTGATAAATATTCAAATTTCTTTGTTATAGTTGCTGGTTCATATTCGAATTTGTTGGGTTCTAACTATTTTATTATTCGATTTTCAATTTCGTGTTTGGTTTGCTTTGTTTGAGATTTGATTGACGGTTATGTGGTCGATGAATCTATTTGAAGTCGAAATTCTATGGAATTATTGTTTGTTTATGTGGAGTTCAACTTTGTTGGTACAAATCACAAGAGTTCGACCGGATTTGATGAACGAATTGTGTGTGGAAAATCTAGTTCTTCAACAAAAGGGAAAATGATTATTTTGATTGCCATGGAATGTCAAACATAATTGTTTTGATTTTAAATTTGGATTCTTTGATTGAAGTAAGAAAACAAATTTAAGGGGTGTTGATTGCCATGTCCTTTGAATCAACACAGAACCAAAGTTAGGTTCTTGGTGGGGTGACAATATTCAACCAAAGACTTCAAAAGTCAAAGTTGTAGACTGTGTATTTAAGAGGAAATCATATTTTAGTTCGTTGATTTCTTGTCTGGGCAAAATCAACACAGTTTGATTAACAATCTCTTGTTCATGGTATAATTTGACAAGGGGATGTCATCTTATACAACTAAGGTTAACTTATTTCTGTGTTGTGTCATATTATTCTGGATCTAGTTTCGAATTTCTGAGTCCAATTCTGAAGTACCGTGTTCAAAAGCTTTGTACGAATATTGACGGGTTCGTCATATTTTGTTCGTGGATTAATTTCTGTGTGATCGACTTCTGTTCGATTGAAGATGGCGACTAGTGAATCTTTGCGACATATACAAGTAAGTGATTCATTATTTTGTTCAGTAAGAATCTTGTTTTGATTGATACTAGTATAGTTGTGATAATATTTAGAAATATGTTGATTGTATGCAAGTTTGTTTTTCAACTAGACATGTGGTTCTGTGAATTTAGGAACATGTTTTTATAAATTATAGTGGCATAGAAAGTCTCATGTGGATTGATTTTACCGTAGTGGGTCAGATCACTAAACACATGTTTTCAAAATTTTAAATTGTGGATAGATTAAAAGTTTCCAAGTATATTTAATATTATTTTGATATGAAATATGGAATTAATTAATGATCCATAGAATTTTGAAATTCAAAGGCACATGGAAATATGGATTGAATTTCCATTTAAGAAAATGCTTAATATATAACTTTGTAAGGATGGTATTATTCTTGCCTATGGTAGAACTTGCATGTTGATTAAAATACTTTATGTTTTAACGATATTAAAAGAGAGTCAAAGCTATTTGAAAACCACTTTATAAATGATCCATGTGATTTTTGTTTGGAAATTAATTTTATGTATAATAAAGTGGTATGTTCATGCTTTTATAGATGTTTTTGTAAATAATCAAAATGGTTCGATCATGTTTATTCAGTAATGAACGAAATATATACACAAACATTGTAGCATACTATCCTAAAATACAAGCAAGATCAAAGGAATGATAAATGATAATAAATACAATTATACAATATTTGGAAACATGGTCAATGGGTCTTCAATGCCTTCAATGTGTGGTCAAGGACCATTGACTAACAGTCCCCCGCAGTCGAAGCGGTAGAAGAGCGAACGCAGAGACTGGACTTGAAGCGTTGAAAGAGTTGTTTCGGAAGTCCCTTGGTAAAGATATCTGCATACTGATAATCTGCGGGGATGTGTAGGACACGAATGTCCCCAATACGAACCTTTTCTCGGACAAAGTGAATATCGATCTCCACGTGCTTGGTCTGTTGGTGTTGAACGGGGTTGTCAGAGAGATAGACAGCGGAAACATTATCACAAAATATAATAGTGGCATCACGTGTTGGAATGTAAAGTTCGCATAACAAGTTGCGAATCCAACTTGTTTCAGCAGCGGTGTTGGAAACTCCCCGGTATTCGGCTTCAGCGCTGGATCTGGATACTGTCTGTTGGCGCTTAGAGGACCACGAAATTAAATTTTCTCCGAGGAAGACACAATATCCTGAGGTGGATCTGCGAGAGTCCGGGCATCCTCCCCAATCGGCATCGGAATAGGCAGTGAGTTTGATGGACGAAGATCGCCGAAGATGAAGAACGTGATCTGTGGTTCCCTTTAAGTAGCGAAGAATACGCTTGAGATATTGAAAATGTGGCTCGCGTGGTGCATGCATGAAAAGACACACTTGTTGTACGGCATAGGAAATATCTGGACGGGTGAAAGTCAAGTACTGCAGAGCGCCAGCCAAGCTTCGATATAAGGTACCATCAGTTAGGAGAGTGCCGTGTTCAGCACTAAGTTTGGACTCTGTGTCGCATGGGGTACTACAAGGCTTGCAATTAGACATGTTGGTGCGAGTGAGAATGTCCTTGATGTAAGCCTCTTGAGATAAACGAAGACCCGTGGGAGTGCGTGTCACATGAATGCCAAGAAAATGATGTAGTTCACCCAAATCTGTCATGGCAAATTCATGTGAAAGTGTCTTGATTATCTGTTTAAGAAAACTGGGATTGGAAGCGGTTAGTATAATATCGTCCACATATAATAATAAGTAAGCCATGTGACCGTCTTTGTTGTAGACGAATAGAGAAGAGTCTGATGAGGTGCTTCTAAATCCACTATTAATAATAAAAGTTGCAAATCGATGATACCATGCTCGTGGTGCCTGTTTCAAACCATATAAAGATTTCTGCAACTTACACACAAAATTAGGGTGAGTCTTGTCAACAAAACCTGGTGGTTGGTGCATAAAAACAGTTTCATTGAGGTCCCCGTGTAAGAATGCATTTTTAACATCAAGTTGACGTATAGGCCATTGTTTTGAAACGGAAATGCTCAGGACGGTACGTATGGTAGTAGGCTTTACAACAGGGCTAAATGTTTCAAAGCAATCGATACCCTGTTGTTGTGATTTGCCATTAACAACTAAGCGCGCTTTGTAGCGTTGTAACGTACCATCAGCATGAAATTTGTGGCGAAAAAGCGACATGCATCGAATAATATGAGCATTGGTCGGCCTAGGTACCAATTCCCACGTATTATTTTCTATTAGAGCCTTATATTCATCAGTCATAGCCTGTGCCCAATTTGGATCAGTTAATGCATTTAGGTGGGATTTGGGGATGGGGGAGATGGAATTTTGGCTAGTGGTGTGAAGGTTTAGAGGCGTTTTTGGTTTGGAGATGCCGGCCTTAAGACGTGTGGTCATGCGATGTGTGTTTGTGGAAGATGGAGGTGGTGGGTGGTGTTCGGCATTGTTGGGAGGGTTAGGGACAGTTGGGGCCGGGTTGGAGGATGTGGGCTGGGCCGGAGGTATGGGTGGGTTGGAAGGAGGTTCGGGTGGGGTGGAAGGTGGGCCGGAGGGTGAGGTTGGGCTAGAGCGGTTTGGGCTTGGTGAGGTGAAGTCAAGAGGGTTTGTGAAGATGGTATTTGATAAGTCATCTTCGAACGGTGTATAGTCGGGGGGTGAGTTTGGTTGGGAAAAGGGGAAAGCTGCTTCATTGAACGTGACATTACGAGAAAACGTGGTCTTGCCGGTTGATAAATCAAGACAGCGATAGCCACGATAATCTGCCGGATAACCAAGAAACACGCAAGGTGTGGAGCGGTGGGTGAGTTTGTGAGGTCGGGTGTCGGATTGATTTGGATAACAGAGGCACCCAAAGACACGAAGGTGATCATAAGTTGGGTGACAGAGGTATAGGGCAGCGGTTGGTGTGTGATGGTTTAGGATTTTGGTGGGTAAAATATTGTGGAGGTACACAGCGGTATGCACGGATTCCACCCAATAGGTGGTAGGAATCGACGCATGGGTTAACAGGGAGAGCATGATTTCATTAAGTCGTCAGATCATGCGTTCAGCTTTCCCATTTTGTTGAGATGTGTGTGGACATGAGAAACGAAATTGCAAACCATGGGAGCTCGCAAATTCTTTGAATTGGTTGTTGTCAAATTCACCTCCATTGTCACATTGAAGTGATTTAATTGGGAGATGAAATTGAGTTTTAATATATGTATAGAATTTAATAAATCGACTGACTGTTTCGGATTTGTATCGTAATGGAAACACCCATGTGAAGTTGGTGAAGTCATCAACGATGACCAAATAATATTTATAGCCACTGTGAGACACAATAGGGGAAGTCCATAAGTCACAATGTACGATATCAAAAGGCAAGACAGTAGATGAAGTAGATAAATTAAAAGGTAATTTCTTGTGTTTGGCAAGTTGACACGAATTGCAAAGCAAGTGTTTAGTTTTATTACAAGAAATACTTTTATTTGAAGCAAGAAAATCAATAGTGGAAGCGCCAGGGTGTCCTAGACGTTCATGCCATGATTCAGGGGCAAAAGCAGCAAAAACTGTGGAAGGGACTGGACTTGGGGCTGTGACAGGATAGAGTGGTCCATCACTGTCGTGGCGGCTCAGGTGCTTCCCAGTCTTGAGGTCCTTCACAGTAAAACCAAATGGGTCAAACTCAACGGATAAGGAATTATCGGTTGTAAATTTACGAACCGATGCAAGGTTTTTAATAACATGAGGTGCATAAAGGACATTTTTTAGTAAAAGGTTGTTTTGATGGTTTGGGAAAATGGCATTTCCCGATCCAAGTATGGGCATTCGTTGACCATTACCGACAAGTATAGACTTAATAGAAGTAATAGTAGGAGATTTAGTACATATACCTTCCTCATCGCTCAAATGATCAGAAGCACCGGTATCCATATTCCAATTCGGGTCGTCGTCGTCCATGCCTAAGGCTTGAAAAGCTTGCCCAATATCAGTGGGCTGAAGTGGGTCAAATTCAGTGAGATGGGCCTGAGCAGACTGACGAGATGGGCCTGATTGCTGTTTCCCTTGTCCGCTGGGCTTCTGCTGCTGCTGTTGGGCCCAAGGAGACTGCTGCCATGGGCTGGCCCATCCTGATTGAGTGGGGTAAGGACATGGAGGCGGTATCCAGTACTGGGCTGTGTTGCTTGGACAGGCCCACCAGGGAGGTATAGCCCATTGATTGTTATTACCAGCCCAACGAGAGGAATTTTGATTGCTGTGTTGCGTGTTACTGTGCTGTCTGTTTCCTCCATGCGAATTACCTCGGTTGCTTGGACTGTTTTGCGAGCCGTTCCCACCACGAGTAGGGTTGGAATTCCACGATGAGCGGCCATCAGAAGAAGGACGACGGGAGTTATACCTGGAGGCAGTCCGGTTTTGGTCAACAGGACGTCGTTCAGGATGTGACTCCGGTGGTCCGGCCGATTCCTTGACAGCAGCAGCAGCAACGGGATCCGTATGGCGGGCTTTTTGGCGACGTTCCTCAGCATCAAGCAGGTTGATAGCGTCTTCCCAGGGCGGGAGGTCTTTGTGAAGTTGAGCGGCGATGACATCAAACTCGGCAGGGAGACCGGAGACAAGCTGAATGATGAGTCTCTGTTCCGTCACGGGCTGATCAACATCCGCAAGTTGATTGGCGATTTCTCGGAGCTTGTGACAGTATTCGCCAAGAGACGGCATGGACTTGAGAGTCAAGTTGGTGAATTGTTTTTCTAACGCGGCGGCACGAGGTCCTTTGTTATTGTGAAACTTGTTTTTCAAGCGGCACCAAGCCTCATAGGCGGTGCATTGAGTGTCCAGAATTTGATCAACGTAGTAGTCGGAGATTGTGCAATATATCCATTGCAAGACTATTGCATCGATCTCCAACCATGATTCGTATTTTGGGTCATCCTGAGCCGGAGGTGGGGTGCCGTCTACGTGGTCAAGCACCTTGTAGCCTCGGGCGTTTAGGAGAAAGAGTTTTACCCATGATGAGTAAGTGACTTTGGTTCCATCCAAGGTGCGAACCTTGTTTTGTATGTTTGTCACCGTATACACGGGATGAAGGGCTTTACCAGCGTTAGAACCGGAAGAAGCTTCAGTGATTTGATCGGCCATATTCTGTGATGAAGATGAAGACACCGTAGTGTTCTGTAATCAAGGTGAAGAGACCGTAGCCTCAAGACAGAGCTGTGAGACCGTAGCCTCGGAAAAAAGAATGCGGGATCGGTAAAGAGCAAAGCTCTGATACCATGTAAATAATCAAAATGGTTCGATCATGTTTATTCAGTAATGAACGAAATATATACACAAACATTGTAGCATACTATCCTAAAATACAATCAAGATCAAAGGAATGATAAATGATAATAAATACAATTATACAATATTTGGAAACATGGTCAATGGGTCTTCAATGCCTTCAATGTGTGGTCAAGGACCATTGACTAACAGTTTTCTCTAGATTTTGCTTCGCATACTTGTTGCATGCAAAAGACAAAGTCTTAATAAAATTTACATTGTTTTAAGACTGAGGTGGTTTTTATAGAGGAAATGGTTGATAACTTGTTGTCATATTCATGGCTAAGTAAAGAATTTTGGCTATGTTACCATGTGATTTATTGAATAGAGTATTTAATAAAAGGACTAAGGTAACATCGTATGAAATTTGGTACAAAAGACACCGGATTTGAGTTATCATATGGGTTTGGAAATGTAGAGCCGTTATGAGGCTTATTGAACCTAAAATGAGAATCATATGTGAAAGAGGCATAGATTGCATAATCATTGGGTATGTTGAACATTCCTTTGTTTACATGTTCTATGTCATAAATGATTATGTATATGTTCACTCTCTAATTAATTCAAGATAGTTGACTTTGATAATGAGGATAGGTTTACCTCAGTACCTGGACTAAAGGATATGACTAGTATAAAATAATTTAGAATCACTAATGCCTATGGTGATAAATCTGGTAAAATCAAAGATGTACCTATTTATAATACTAAATTCCAGAAAATGTACTATATTAAGAAAAGCTTAGTCTTTTCTTATATAGTGGTATCATAATTTGATGGAGTTGTATTGTCAGATGGTTTGTTTCTTAACCATGATAACAAGTATATAGCAAATTTGACTCTTCAGGTAAATGAGTCATATTTGTCTATGTATGGATGACATGTTGATCTTTAGTACCAATCAAGATCAAGAGGATAAAACCAAGAAATTCTTGTCGTCTAAATTTGCCATGAAGGACATGTGGGAGGCAGAATTGATTCTTAGTATTAGAATCACATGTGAGGACAATGGCATTTCAATCTTCTAACCTCATTACATTATGAAGATTTTAAAGAAATTTAAGATCTAAAATTGTTCACATGTTGGAACTCCCACATAACCTTATATTAGCCTTATGCCTAGAGATTCCTATTTCTAAGTTGGAATATTCTAAAGCAATAGGTAGTTTATTGTATGTTATGATTAGCATAAGGCATGGTAAGTTCTATGTTGTGGGAAAACTAAGTGGATTTACTAGTAATCCAAGTACTTGGTATTGGCAAGTTGTGAATAAATTGGCTGAAAGGAACCATGATATGTGGTTTGTGTTATTCAGGCTTTCCTTCAGTTTAGAAGGGTATTTTGATGCAAGTTACATAACTAAGTAGAGTTGAATGCTCTCTTGGGGAAGGTGTCAATTCTTAGGCAATTAGGATTTGTACTTGCATAATTTACAATGGAATGTGAGTTTGTAGCGTTTGCAGCAGCTGGTAAAGAAGCTGAGTGGCTAAGAAACTTGTATTGTGAAATTCCATTGTGGTCTAAATAGGTATCACCAATATCTATCAGGTATGATAGTGCTGGCTAATGATTATCGTCAGGTGTATAATGGAAAGTCTAGACAATTGAGTATTATACATAGCATGATTCATGAGCTCATCATGCATGGTGTGATATCTGTTGAATTTGCAAAATTTGAGTATAATTTGGCTGATTGTCTAACTAAATAGTTAGGAAGAGATCTCGTGAATAAATCAGTCATAGGGATGGGTTTAAAGTCCACACTTTAATGTCCTATGTCAAGATACCCAATTCCCATCTAATACAACGTTAGATGCAGAATTCAATGTGGAAAGCTTGTCATATAGATATTGGAACACATGATCATAATCATCCCAAAGTTTGTGTTCAGACTGCAAGATAAAGTAGGCTGAAGTTTAACTTCTTAATAGTCCTTTGCATTTGCGGGTGCAAGAATAAAGAGACTACCTATAAGAGTATGAAGTTTAGCCGCTTCAAGAAGCTTGGACTTGGCTTTGATATACTCTTTGAAGGATTGGACACTGGCTAGTAAAATATAGTGTCAGGTAAGAACATATGGATTTATAAACTTATGTGTATTTTACCTTCAAGTATTCAAATGGATAGCAAGGGTTCAATCCATAGAGACACCCCGATATTCGAATATTTGGATCGTGTAATTTACTAAGATGGAAATTCAATCCTCAGGACATTTCCATTTATGCATGAGTTTGAGTTTCTTTGAGAATTAAGTTAAGTTAATCATGGATATCACTAAAATGGGGGAGGATGTTGGTAATTTTAGTGTTATCAACATTAATGGTGATATTGGATTAACTTGTTGAATGGGTTGATCTCGTTAGTCATTAACCGAATTAGGAGATGCAGTAGTGCGGGCTCGGTTATCACTATCGGGATTGTGTGTGTTATTGATTTAAGTAGTTAAAGTATAAGTTCATTGGAATTGGGCCTATTGGATTAATGGCCTAATTAACTAGAGTCTAATTTATTTATGAGCTATTAATTGAATGGAATAAGGATTGGGCCTTGTTTGCTCTTAGACATGCCTACAGGCCCAATGATTTTAGCCCATAGAAATATGTTAGTTTTCAACATATGACAACTGACAAGAAAAAGAGTTCTTTCATTTTCTTTGAGAGAATTCTCTAGAAATTGGGGGATTTCTACACACAAAAATCTATTCATATTTTGATTATTGGTGCAATAATACTCAAAGAAATTAAATCCGATTCTTGTGTATATACTACGTTTAATTCGTTCAAACATTTGATTGTACCGATCAAATAGTTTGTTCTGATAGTGATTACACGACTCGTAGTATAATCCAAGTGATTTTCGATTTCTTCTATGGTTTCGGTTCAATAAAACCAACAGTTACAGAGGTATTTGAGCTACTTATGAGGGCGCAATTTATGTAAATGCTTAAAGCTTCTCCAGGAGAAGATTCAAAAACATCTCACATCAATATCATATCTAGTTTTTTCCCTCAGCGAAAAAACAATTCAAAATTGTACTAAAATTTAACATTAGTTTTGTCCAAGTAAACTTGATGTGAATGTTTTTTTTTTTCTTATCATTAATACTAGCTTATGTTCAGAAGTTTTCCGAGACAGACAAATCGAATATGAAGTGATAAAATGTGTGTTAAAATGTAAAATAGAAATTAATGTACTAAAATACGAGAAAACAACAATTTTAATCATGTGAATAAGAATGAAATGTATATTAAAAAAATGTATGTTTGGATGAGAAGCAGAGACAGAAGCAACCATTGTAGGGTGTGATTGAGGCGGTGGTCTTGAAGGTGTTGCTTTTGTTGGAAAGTAACATATTATGCTTTGAATGAAAATAAAATTTCTATTTACTCGTTTTAGTATGATTATTGACTTGTCTAGACATGATTAATGAATTATCTGAGCACATTGTTTTTTCCTGTATGAATAAAACCCACTAAAAAAAGTCGTGTTTTTTTTGTATAAATATTGGTACTCGTTGGAAAGATAATAAAACGCTCATTAATTCGGTTTAATTTTTTTATTTAAAAAATCCCTTATATAAAAGTTATTAATGTTTAAAAATTATTAAAGAAACAAAAGAAAGAAAATATTTTTGAGAGAAATAAGAGTATCCATAGTGGGAAGCGTTAATTAGCGCCCCTCCCTTCTTTTGATTGGTTGCCACAAAGTTGGTTCAGAATCCAATGTTCAGCGTTAACAATTTAACGCTCCAAGCCAATTTTTCAAAATTAACGCCCTTTAAGGACCCACTGTAATTGTGTTTGAGGCGCTAAAATTGGATTAAGGCCCTAATTGGCGCCCCACTACAAATGGTCTAAGGGAGAGGAAGCTTCACCTAGTATTATGTGTCACTTAAGGGTATTATTTTTTATTTTATTTTTATTAAGCCCTAACTAATGTCGTGTGATACAAACAAAAGGGGAGATGACCTAAATGAACGTTATCGAAGAAAAAAATGTTTTTTTTTCTAATATTATATATATATTTATAGATGTGAGTTGATTATCTTAAATACAATGTCATTAACTTAGTCATCTGTTGGCATAATTCTCTTTTAGAAAAGGACAATTTGCTTTCTTTCAAACCATTTTTAAGACACAAATCTCCAGAATATTTTGAACTATGTTTGAATTTTTTATAGCGCACGAACTAGATTCTAATGAGTCGATTTCACATATTAAGTTTCATATGAATACAAAGGGTGGTGATATTAAAACCCCTCACTTCTATTCCCCCCATCGTTTTGGCCAAATCGAGGCGCTTTGGTTACTTTTTTAACTACCTCGGTCCGAGGTAAGTTATTCTGATTTGACCCCAGGCGTCTCGCTTTGGCCTAAGCGAGGCGCTTGGAATCCAACTTTTATATTTTTGGTATTTTTTGTGTTTTGGATTGGTTTTTTATTTTTATTTTTTTAATATAATTATTGTAAAAAAAATTATAAAAATTAAAAAACAAAATAATAACCACCAACTTTTATCGACATTGCTCCAACTCAACTCAACAAGACATTTAAGCCGAAAACACTTTCCATCCAACACAGGGATTGCTCCAACTCAACTCAACAAAGACATTTAAGCCGAAGACACTTTCCATCCAACACAGGGTTCACTAACAGTGGTGTGGTCTACCTTTTTGCTTATGATCTAACACCAAATCTCATTATCTGTCAACGATGAAGGCAACCTGAAAACAACCGGATGGTTGGTAGCTATAGGTAAGAACATTGTGGATGAGGATTGTTTATCTTCCCATTGATTTCAAGTATGTTGCCTTCATCGTTGACAGATATCACTCTGACAACAACTTAAGGCAACCTGGAACTAGGTGATGGCCATACCGACGTGAGGGTAGTCCATTGGTATTAATGGCAAAGTGATTTGTAAGGGAAGAAGAAGAGAATGTTATATATGTTTACCTTCCTATTGATTTCAAGTATGTTTACCTTCCCATTGATTTCAAGTATGTTTACCTCCCTCATGAAAACTCTGAAGACCTTTACGGAGGTTTGCTAGAGGGTCATTGGTCTTTAGAGTTTCATAATCAACTTAATTGTTAATGTAAAAAGACTATTTCACCCCTTTAGTACTTTCATTAAGTTATTGTACCATATGCATTATATGTTGTAATTACTTAAATTTGGTTGGAATCCTTCCCTCATGCTTTATAATATAGTATAGATATAGATAAGATGTACATTATTACTACAATTAATAACTATTGTTACTACTACAATATAAGTTTTTTTTGAATGGCTACTACAATATAAGTTATGGTTGATAAAATAAACTAAAAACACTCAACAGCCGAAATATAATAACGCCAAAATAACAGCTTAAAAGCTATAGATCTCTCTGCTCATACCAATACAATAATACTTAACCAATAATATATAAATTTACTCGCACATGTGCCAAAAAAGTTGTATGACTTACATAGTTCCTATTAGATCTAATCAAACTAGAAAATTAACAAGTCCACACTAACATTGGAAAATTTAAACCCATTTGTAGAGCTTCAATCGGCTTGTTCCAATTGAAGCCGAGGAAAAAAAGATGAAATAAAACACTTCAAACGAGCTGAGTCTATTGTCACGAGTCAAATGTTCAAAGATTGTTTTGCTAGGTTTTGTACTTGAACGTTTGAGAGATTACTCCATGACACTTTGGTCTGATCTAACAATATGTTGCCTTAAAAAAAAAAAAAAAAAAAAAAAAAAAAAACTATAGCCTCCAAACCGACGTTAATATGAAAGCAAGAATTGTAACGGAAGAAACGCCGACTGCATTAGCCAATGAGCCGATGCCGCTACTCTCAGCCGATTGGCCGGCTCCTGTGGATTTGCGACTGCACACAATTTCATAATATTTATTATTTAGACTATCGAAAAATAAAATAAAAAAACTTAATAAAATGAATTGGAGACTGTTAATTCCATACAACACGGTTACGTGGGCGGCATTATGTTTCTGAAATTTTATTTTTTTATGTATATTTTTCGTTAGTGGCACACCGACTATCGATGGGCACATATATTAATACATAATAATATTCTTTAGATTTTAATTCGAAAATATTGGTAGTAAACATAGATCGACCTGAATAAGCAATGCAAAAGGTAAAAAATATTCTTAAATCTAGCGATATGTTCTGCCATTGGAAAATAATATATTCAGTTTACAGAGGCATAAAGATAGTATTATTATTACACATTTTTTATAAAAATGCTTACACATAAAAATGATTTCTTCTTTTATAGAAAGTATATGCTCATCACAAGTTCATAAGCATAAGGGAGTAAAATGAATTAGTGTATATCATAAGGGTTTAAATGGTAAGTCTCTCATATAACAAGGGAAATTATTGAATGGGATTTATATATTACTTCTCAACGCTAATGAATTAGATAATATGATGGTTTAATCTTGTTTAGCACAAGAATTACTATTTAGCCTCTAAAAACATATGCATGGTTGTAAAAATTCCGTTTAAGCGGCGATCACTTAACGAGTGATCTTTGAGTACTCCCCACTAGGCCGAGTAGTCGCAACTCCATAACTAAAGAGAGTAGGCACTGCCTAACAACTTCAACTTTTGTAACCGTGAACATGATTATTTAACTTTTGACGGTGTATTAAATAGGTATAAATTAATTAAAAATATTTACTCGAAATAAATAAACATAAAAAATAATAATTATAGTATTATACATCCCAATCGCATCCTATGTTGAATCATGTATGACAGATAATGACTCAAAACCAACAAATAAACAAATTTGTACAAAACGACAAAACAAAAACATCGGACTTATGTACTAAGAAATCGATAAATTAGTAACTATACCTGTTCGCCGGAGTAGGGCAGAAAGCGATGACGTAATTGACGGAACTACACGTAAACGTACTCGTTCCGTCATCGTACGCATAGCTATACGCAGTCGGACACGCGGTTTTAAAATACTCCGAATACGACGTCGGATTACACGTTTGTGGAGTCGAATACGCTCCACTACAACAATACATCGGATCACCAAACGCCTCACAAGCACTCCTACAAGCAACCGAATCATCGTTACCGACTCCGGTTAACCGAAGCTCTGATGGACAGTTTTTGTTCAAGTCGACAAAACAGCCGGTGACGTTACATTTATCACCACCTGTTAAAAATAATAATTGTACATAGAAAGAGTTGTTAGCGTTTATTGCATTAGAAAACATGGTCATATCATGTATACATGAATTAACCTACGTACAAATAATTAAAGTAATTATTACTACTCTACAGTTTTTGAACTATTAATCATAGTATTAAATAACACAGTCCAAATGCTACAAATAGACAGCTACCTTGTGGTAAAATCATCATGGGGAGATTGTAACCATCAACAAGGCTAACATCATAGAAATCCAAACCATTAGCTCCATTAAGAGTAAATTCGGCTAAGGTCGCAGGCGGAGCGGCTCCTCCACCGTTGCATTCAACGGTTCCAGAGCCGCAATCGCCTGTGACACAGGCAAATCTGCCTGTTGAATCGGTGGAGCAAAGTGTTCGTCCCCAAATCCGGCCGGACCAGCCGGCAGGGACGGATATGGAGTTCGATTGGCTCGGTTGGAGCGGGAAGCCTGTCGTTGGGAGAGGCGGGGTTCCCGCTCCTGAGAGAAGGCCGGTCCAGACCGGATAATCACATTGGTTTGTGAGTGTGAATGTTGAAGAGTGGATTGAATTGAATGTTGTTATGAGACAGAGAGTTAGGAGACTAAGAGAGATTTGAAGTTTGGCCATTGATGATGTCAATGACGGTTAGAATTTTCAGGTGAATGTGTAGGAGGGAGGTTGGAGAAGATGGTGGTGGTCGTTATGTTTGTGTAACCGTTTTGCTTCACATCCTACATGATGTATTTATAGTTTTGAAACTATCACTTTTGTCCCACATCTTATAAACATGTATCAAACTAGTCCATGTAAGACTGTGTTGCGGACAAGCGAGCAGTCACAACAGCCCACGCTCACCCAGCCACAACAACTCCACGTTAATCCGACGCGAGCGAGCTAACGCGAGCAAGCTCACGGCGCAAAGAAAGAAATTTGTATTGGATTTGTACATTGTGGTCTCGCCGGTGCTCACCCCAGCCCCAACAGCCATGGGAAGCGTAACACTCATTTATGGTATGCGAGTGGTAGGTATTAGTCCTGCTCGTTTTGAACTCGGGTGGCTTGTCTAACCGCTTAAATGTGATGTTAGCAAGCTAATGAGGAACCAGTTTATCTGTCCCTTTCAAAAATAAAACTTATCAAGCAAATCATGCAGGGATGGTATGGTAATTTACATGAAATTTAAAGACGTCTTTATGAAAGAGTATAACTTATAGTACAACTTTCTAATACATAGTCCATTGTAAATTACAATTATATCTTGGGTTATCAAAATGACGCCATTATTTTGGTATTTAATGAAGTAATCAATTAGTTTTACAAATATAATTTTATTTTTTTATTCATAACATAATCATTTAATTTGAAGACATTTATGTATTACCGTAATTAATTTATCTGTTTTCGGCTATTTTACTTGTTTTTTTTTAAATTTATTCTTTAGCTAAACTTAATATGGTGATTTTATATTTCTTTTATTCATTTTTCTTAACCAAAATTTTACAAGGACAACTAGCTTTTGGTGCTTTTCGAATATATTGTTATTATTAAGTGCGTTTTCTTTACAATGTTCAGAGAGAACCAGCCGCAACAGTAAAAAAAACCTATATTATGTCACGTAGCACAGGTATGCTTGCTAATCGATTTGCTTATATTTGAACGGTTTTAATTGATTTTTAATGTTTGGTTTACGAATATTGATCGTTAAATCCCTTAAAGGTATGAGATCGTTAAAGCCCTTAAAGGTATGAGGATCAATATATATTTCCTTTTCATTTGATTAATGGCATATATTTAAAACACGCTTGACATTATTATATTAATTTTGATATGAAAAACAAACACTTGTTAACAAGTATTAGGTGATAATCAAATAAGTTCAACGATTAAAACAAGTTGAAATTTATGGCCTAAATCATGCATATTGAATCCATGTCCTACTAATAATTTTTTTTATATATAACTTTGACTTAAAAAGTAATAAATCCAAAAATGTTACAATCGCAAATTACTTTTTGCTGTAGTGAAAGTGTAGGCGAAAAACATAGTTTAAATAAATCAACGGCCAATGTGAGGCTAGGCCACTTAGTAAAAGTAAAGATATATGGTAAAAGTAGAGATATCTACATGCCTCTCTTAAATGGAAATATATAGCTTAAAAAAGTGTATACTTCCCGTTAAAAAAATAAAAATAAACAAACAAAGAACAAATAAATAGTTACTTTGAATGGCTTTTGTGTGTACTTTCACAAAACTTTAGTTGTTTATAATGAAAACCATATATAATCATTAAAACAAAAATCAATAGCTCCTTTGAAGATCATGGCATAATTCCTATTTCATACTAGGGTGTTCATCTAATTTAAAACGGTTTTCTTGAACAAGAAGCTTTTGAAAGTGAGTTTTGAATTGGAACTAAATCAGAATTAAAGATGGAAAATCTGGATTTAGGTTGATTCGAATAAACCAAATTAGAAAAAATAATGTGAGTTTATGACTCGATTCATGTTGGTTCGAAAAAAGGTGTATTTGTATGTATTTTTTTTTTATTAAATTCATAATTTTTCCATTAACAAAAAGGGTAAATTACATAAGGATGTTAGGTAGGCGGGCAACAAGCTGCGCCGCCACTGCTTTTTGAATAGAAAGTGTTGTGCGGAGAAAAAAAAAGATCGTATTATTTTTTTTGTTTATATTGTTCAATAATAGGGGTGGTTAAGTGGTTAGAACCCGGAACCGGACCGAAAGAAAGTGAGCGGTCCCGGGTTAGGCTGGTCGGTTTCTCACTTGTTAGGTGATTGGATTGTTTAAATTGGTTTGGCCATGAACCCACCAAAACCAAACAACCGGAAACAAAATGGTTGAACAAAATTGACCAACCCGAAATGTGAAATCCACCTAACCAAACCAAACCAAATGGCTAGAACCAAACCGAACAGACAATATGTAGTTGAAGAAACTCAACTGTTTGGTTGGAAGTTGAAACCGATTTCTGAATTTGTTATACTTGATTATATATATGTTAAATTAACATGATTCAAGGGTACTCTACAAGCATAACCAGTTCCACATTTTTTAAGTTCCGCTGATGACCATTATAACCCAGAACCAGACCGCAACTTATCAGAGCTCAACATTCAGGCCCGTGAACCGAACCACCATCACAACAAGGGCTAGATTAGATGGGCCTAGTGTTGCGGCCCAAACGGCAGAACTTACTCAACTTACATGCCAAAGAGGAGAACTAATCTCAAAACACTAGTCTGGTGGGTGAAGAAGCTTATTTGGTGTATACACCCACTGCCTATACAATAGATGTGGGACAGGTCACATATGATAAGTACAATGATTTTTAGTCTAACAATTAGCAGACCGGTCCAAGGGCCGACTTGCAAACTGCTTACACTACCTATTTTGCCCCTAAAGATGAAAATGTCACATTTTCTTTTAGTATAAGAGACCGTTTCATTGAATAAACAAAGAGTTACAAGTGAGCGGCGGGTAAACGAGTAACAAGCTGCGCCGCTACCCCTTTTTGAATAAAAAGCCTACTCTATTAAAAATAAAGTTTGTGTCCTTGGCCGCATAAGAGTTACTACTCTGCACCACCCTTTGCACTCGATCTAAAAACCGGATTGCTTAGGGAGCAAGGCCCCAAAATGTGTCAAAAGCGAATGGCACAAAGACGTGTTGGTTTTAGTGAATTTAACACTTAAATCGTTATCACATAATCGGACAAAACTAATCATCTTGATTCTTGAAGGCTATATTATACTAACATGTTCAACAACATTAGTGAACACCAAGTTATCTTTATAAGGACTTCACCTCTTATGTTGCCACTAAAAACGACAGGCCCGGTTGCATACTAAGATTGTTAGCATTGTTCATACTAAATTTTCTCAGTATAAGAGCAATTTTGAAGTAAATAATTTGAAATATGTTTGTTGTGGGAAAAGTGAATTCTTTGGTGATTTTAATTGTTTTAAAAGAAAAAGGTGTTCTAAAATCTTTTAGTGTAGATGTATGATGTTTTGCTGCTTATACTATTGAAATATCCAATCCCAAGCATTGGAGAAAAAATAATAAAATTGGTTAACATAACATGAGATTCATGACTAATTCTGTGATAATCTTTACTAGTGATGCGTGACAAAAATGTTGTCTTATTGGTTTGTCAAAACATTTATTTTTTTACCATCCTTGAGATGGTATATTAATTTTTAAGCATGTCCCTTGTAGAAGTTTGAAAGTGTTTGTTTTTCACTGTGAAATATTTTTTACTTGTTTTACAAATCAATGAATCATTGTCCTCTTTTGTACAACATTCTATGAGTTCATTCACTTAACTCTTCAAACCCTTTTCGGTACCTACATTTTGCGTTTTTCGGGATTTAATTTACCTTCGAATACCACATTGTCCCATACCTACCACTTTAGGTACCGGTACCTATTTTTGGCGCTACTTGGTACCGTCACGTTACCAAGCTCATAGCTAAATCAAAATATACCACATTTCCCACAAATATGGATGGTTTTGTGTTAAACTTTAAGCCAAAAATCAATTTCAATATTGACTAAAAAAGTCAGTCATGTTTGACCTCAGAAGTCAAAGTTGACATTTGCCTTTTGGACGACTAATGACTTGTATATATCCATCCATCTACCAGTTGACATCAAATCCCACAAAAGCAGCATGTGATATATGCTGCCACTTTTCAAAGTTGTGTTCTTTCGATTGAAGAACATGAAGAGTGGCTTGTTTGCATCACAAAGATGCAGCCCACAAAAATCGTGAAAAAGAAGTTAAGGGGGTGTTTGGATGTAGCTAAACAAAATCAGATTAGTTGTAGCAAGAAAATAGTGTTTGGAAAACAAATCCGAACACCTCCTAAGCAGTGGTTGCGAAAACTTGTGACTTTTGAGGTCGAATGAACTAAAATCTGAAACTATCGTATCTAAAAGCGACATGATTACTGCTTCTAGAATTTCCAAAGCACGCAATTCTTTTGCAGGGGGGGGGGGGGGGGGGGGGGGGAGGGCTTTGGCAAGGGTATTAGTCTCTCTGTTCTATCCAACATGCGTGACTTTGTGAAATACAGTCGCCTAAAACAGTTTGCTCTACGGGTACCAATCTATCTCATTTTATAAAAAAGATAATCCCACATAAATTCTTTTAAAACATCTTATTCTTGCATAGGCTCTGGCTAGGACGCTTGATGAAGACAAGCTATGGCATCTCAAAGATCAGTTTTATGCAATTGATGTGGCTAAAAATGGTGCTATTAGTCTCGAGGAAATGCATGATGTATGTTTGACCTCAATAGTCAAAGTGCAGTTTGTACTAAAATCATAGTAGCTAATGGTGCAAAGGCTCACCTGTCCTCTAAGCGCCAGGTGCAAAAAAAAGTGCAGTCCCGACACAATAATAAAAACATCAAAAAATACATAGACGCATAGATTATTATTATTATTAATTTAATAAGCTTTTACAAATATAATAAAAAATACATTATAGGCATCATGTAAAGAATTTTAAGAAGTGAGATGGCTATAAAAGGGGGCCAAGTCAAAACAAGGAAGAGCGAAAATTTTTAAAAGTCTTTTTTAGGCTGTTTCTGGCTGCCTTTTAGTTTGTTTAACCTCATGTGTCGTCAAACTTTTGATAACCACAACTTAGGGGTGTTTGGATTTGCAGTTTGGAAACGATTATCTACTTGGGGAGTGTTTAGATTTGCATTTGATTTCAAAAGTCAAACTTCTCATAACCACTACTTGAAGTCACAAGCACAGTAATAAGATCTTAGATTATACTTATATAGTTTGGGTGGATATTCTGTTTCCTGCCAGGACAAAGCTGATAATCTAGTGGAAAAATAAGATTTACTTATTTACCCTTTTTAACCTAATCTGATAAACTTGTTTTTTTTGGTAAACTTTGACTTTTGAGGTCAAACATACTACTCGCTAGTTCAAAATTAAAATTGATTTTCGGAGGTAAAAGTTCAACACAATCATCTCTGTTGGTGGGAAAGGTGGTACACTTAGACCTAAGGATCGGATTATATTGAAACTGTAGGAATCTGTCTTAAGAATCAAGTTGAAAATTGGTTCATTTGACCTCAAAGTCAAACTGTATTTACTACTGGTGGATTAACAATGTTGACTTCTGATTTTGAAACATTACATGGATATGTTATATGTATGTGTGTATATGTGGTTTTTAGGCATCTAAACGTGTATGCGAAATTCGCAAAAGTACTTAGTTTTAATTAAATCCATTAAAAAATCAATTAAGTTTGTTTATTTTACAAAGCTAACTGCCATCAATTTCTCCAAAAATTATATTTGTAACACACTTTTCTTAAAAACCCTGCCAAATAATTTCTTCCTGCTATCCCAAATTGGATTTCCATATTTTGATATATATTTTTTGATTTCCATATATATTTTTTGGTTTTCTTGAAGTTTTCTTACGATCCCTTCTATATATATGTGTGTTTGCGCACCTATTAATGAGTATGACCATAATACTTATGTTATACTAGTTTTTATCCCGGGAGCGTCCCGGGTTGAAATATCTAATATGACATAATAAAATATATTATTATTATTATTATTTTAAACAAATCTCTACCATAAGTTATCATATTCAAATATAAAAAAAAAATGAATCTCTGCGCCAGGGTATAAATCTAGTGCCATTACAAATGAATTTGGAAGTTTGTAATCGATCATTCTAAAAAGAACTAACATGAAATAAGAAAAAAAGTTAATTATTGAAATATCGAACGCATTAGTCTAAGGGTTATGTCATATGTGATGCGTTAAAAAATTCATGGGTATATGATCGGGTATATATAGTTTGGGTATTTGTGTATGTTGTTTCGGGTAATCGGGTCGGTATCACTTAATCCCAGACCCGACCCAAACCCACAATTTTTTTTAAACTAATCCCAAACCTGACACAATACCTGTCGGGTTACAAAAAATAGTCATTTTTTTCTCCGTTTTTTATATAGTACTATGTTACTCGTTGAAAAAATAATAAAACGCTTGTTAATTAGGTGTAATTCTTGTCTTTAAAAAATCTCGTATATAAAAGACATTAACGTTTAAAAGTTATGGGAGGAAACATGAGAGAAAAAATAATAAAATTTTAATATTTAGATTTAATGGATTAGGTATTTAATAGATTAGGTTAAAGATTATAATAGATTAGGTTAAATCATATTTATTTCTTTTTTTTTTTAATTGGTTTACACTTGCCACATCACATCCTATGCGGCATCTCTTAAAGAAGAGATTGCATAAGAGTATGACATGTAGGATTCATCCCTTTGCAATATATATATATATACTAGCTGATTACCTCGGGAGTGTCTCGGGGTTGAAAAATCTAATATTACTTAATAAAAAAGGATAAAAGAAATAAATAGTCTCAACATCTTTTAATGTTAAAGAAAGTTGTTCTAATGTTTATACTAGCAAAAGGGGTTCTTATGCTGCATTCCCAGCAGATTAAAAAATCTCAACCTCTTTTAATGCTAAACATATCGTTACAGCACATGAACATGGACAATTCATATAATGTAATAGTAGGTTCAAAAACATATATACTATCATAACATGATTAGTGACTTGCCTATATATGATTAAGAAATTACCTAAATACATTGTGTTTTTTCTGCATGAACAAAAACTCACTAAAAAAAACATTTTTTTCGTTTTTGTATAGCACTATATATGGTGCTCGTTGGAAAGATAATAAAACGATCGTTAATTTGGTGTAATTTTTCTTTTTAAAAAAATGTCATACATAAAAGTTACTAACATTTAAAAATTGTGAGCGGAAAATAAGAAAAAAATAAAGATAAAAATATTAATTAACATATTTGAAATTTTAAAATAATATAGATATAGATTTTATTTAAAAATACAAAATAAATAAATTTAAAAGAAAGCTTCACATGATGCCACATGGCACATTCAATTGAATGCCACATCACACAAACTCAATTCTTTTATTAACATTTAAAAAATGTGAGAGGGAAATAAGGAAAATATATTAATTAACATATTTGAAATTTTAAGATAATATAGATATAGATTTTATTTAAAAATACAAAATAAATAAATTTAAAAGAAAGCTTCACATGATGCCACATGACACATTCAATTGAATGCCACATTACACAAACTCAATTCTTTTATTATAAGTTATTATTATAGATAACATGATTAGTGACTTGCCTATATATGATTAAGAAATTACCTAAATACATTGTGTTTGTTTCTGCATGAACAAAAACTCACTAAAAACATTTTTTTTTCGTTTTTGTATAGCACTATATATGGTGCTCGTTGGAAAGATAATAAAGCGATCATTAATTTGGTGTAAATTTTTTTTCAAAAAAATGTCATACATAAAAGTTACTAACTTTTAAAAATTGTGAGCGGAAAATAAGAAAAAAATAAAGATAAAAATATTAATTAACATATTTGAAATTTTAAAATAATTAATAGTTCACTAACATTTAAAAAAAATGTGAGAGGAAAATAAGAAAAATATATTAATTAACATATTTGAAATTTTAGAATAATATAGATATAGATTTTATTTAAAAATACAAAATAAATAAATTTAAAAGAAAGCTTCACATGATGCCACATAGAGGCCTCCATTAAATGCCACCTCATACAAACTCAATTCTTTTATTATAAGTTATTTATATATATATATATATATATATATATATATATATATATATAGGGGAAAGTTATTTTGAGAACACCTATATTTCGTGCGAACTGTGAGAACGGCATCTAAAACCATTTAAATTCAAAATTTCTTTTTACACTTGTCTTTATTACTAAAATACAATCCCCAAAACACAATTTACGCGTAAAAATTCAAACGTATACGAAAATAATTTGTTTTTACACATGTGTAAATTTGCTGTTTATACATGTGTAAACTGTTTCATTTACACATGTGTAAAAAGTTAATTTGAAAGTGTTTTTGCAAGAAAAGATGGATTGTTTGAAAAGAAAATTCATTTATTAATGTTGTATTTTGATTATAATGGGATTTGTATTAAAAAAATTTGATTTTGATTGATTTTTGTACTTGTTCTCACGGTTCTCACAATATTTAGCGTTCTCAAGATAACCCTCCCCTATATATATATATATATATATATAGGGGAAGGTTCAATAGAGAACTCATAGTTAGGGAGAGAACTCGAGAACTCCTTAAGTATGGGGGTATTTTCGTAAAGTTGCATCAAAAACAATTATATGAAATATTATATCCATTCAATCTATAATCTCAACCAAAAATCTTATCATAGATATACAGATCTCCTTCCATATTCAAGCAGATGATGTTGTATATTGATTACGTGAACTTCGAAGATTATTTACAACGATTTTAGCCTCTGTCAATGCATAAACGAGTTCATATTTCATCTTTCTCAATCGATCATCATGTCAATCGATGGTAAAATCAATAGCTTTAATCTCAATCGATTCAATATATGTTGTTTTTTGTGTTGATTTGTTAAGTTCTTATGCTTTGTTGTAATTAAATTGATTAGATATATAATCCTATTCGAGTCCAAACATTGTTGTGATGATCACAGATCTACATATGATTTGATGCTAATTGAGGAAAAAACATACATTGGTAGATGATTATGCAGATACAAGCTCGATTAAGCCTGCCTCTTCGATTTCTGTTACTCCTTCATCTGATAACTTGAAATTTTACTGGAGTTGAACCTTGAGGTATATAATTTGCTTAATATGTTGCATATGTGTATTATAGTGTTGTTAAACATCAACATGTTCATAAGTATTACACGTATGTATTGCATTACATTATTATGTTGTATATGTTCCACTGCATCAATAATGTTTGAACATGTTTATGATGTTATTATGTTGTATATTACTCGTTGTTTTAAGCAACATATAGGTTTGTGTTTTTTTAGTTACGTACTGCACATGTGCAGTACATCGGGATTGTTACTACTCTATTTGTTCAAACATAGATATATTTGTTAAAAACTTATGTATTGCGTATGTGCACTACATTCGTTATGGCGTTCTTCATATTTTATACACTGCATGTTTTATATTTTGTGCACATGTTCACTTTATATAATATTAATAATGTTAACGATACGTATATTGTTTTTAAGTGCAGGCCGTGTATCCAGTCATGTTTATAAATATGGATTCTTCATCACATATAAAAGTTAAATGAAGAAAACAACCTATCGTGGTAGACGATAATGCAGAATTGACATCAAACGTTGTTAAATCCGCTTCAGATGATACAATGCTTTGTGCTATTGAACATAGAGGTACTTATTCTAAAATTTCCGTACTGCAAATGTGCACTGAATTCAGTTTGTGTTTACATAATGTTTTACACAGCCTAGATGTATGAGTTTTTTTTCTAAAATTTACGTATTGCACATGTGCACTATATTCCAATTGTATTTGCTGTATTTTTTTACACAATATGTACGTGTTTTTATATTTACGTATTGCACAAGTGCAGTACATTCAGTTTGTTTCTGCTGTACTTTTTAACACATCATAGATACATGTCTTCAAAATTTAAGTATCACACATGTGCACTACATTCATTTTGCGTTTACTGGAATTTTTACACTACATGTTTTATAATTCATGCACATGTTCACTGTATAATAATAATAATAATATTTTTTAAATGCAGGTCGTGTATCCGGTTATGTCTATATAACTCCTGGTGGAACCACCTATCGGGTACTGAAGTATTGGATTCGGATGATGTTGTAACATGTGACAACTGTGGTCATGGAGACCACAGTAGGAGAAATTGCAATGAGTAGTCACAATAGAATGGGGTTAATCAATAATAGTATGCTATGAACATGTCTTTTGGATGATTTATGTTATGAACATGTCTTTCGGGTTATGTTTGCTATGAACATATTTTATGGTATTAAGTTAAGAACTTGTCTGTTTGGTATGTAATCAACTTGACGAATTTATGTTATGGTATTTATCATTTATGTAATGTTGTTTGTTTTGGTATGTGTTACAAATTACAACAAAAAAAGTGTCGAAACATGTTAAAAGCTGCAACCAAGAAAGTGCCGAAATGTGTTAAAAAACTGCAACAAAATTGTGTCATAAAGTGCAGCCAAAATGGGTCATAAACTGCAACAAAAAACTGCAGAAAAAATGTGCCGAAATGGGTCAAAAGTTGCACCAAAAAACTGCAACAACAATATTCTAAAATGCATAAAAATTGCAGCCAAGAAAGTGCCAAAATGTGTCATTATGCAACCAAAAATGCCGCTCAAGTTTAAACAACCAAACTGATATTAACATGCCATTCATTCATCCTTTAAACTTTATACATACATAAATTCAAAACACATGGAAAAATTATCACACGTGTAATACATGTCATACAATGCCTGTCCACGGTTAACATAAGCTACACCAAGCATATTACACATGTGGATTCCAGTTACATCTATAACATATGTGCAACATATGACAAAAAAAACATAGCCTCAATAATCACTATCACAAATTATAACATGTGTAAAATATTACTATTTATAACACGTGTGTGGAACATGACATACAAATAGTGTTCATAATTTACACTGGCTATAACAACCGCATTACACATATGAATACATTTACATCTATAACATATGGCAGCACATGACAAACAAAACAACATATCATTTTAACATTAACCTATCACAAATTAAATTATCACACATGTGTAATACATTACATACTTATAACACATGTGTAGTGCATTGCATACAAAGCATATTCACATTTAACATCAACTAAAACAATCTTACTACACATGTGGAATACAATTACAAATATCATATATGTGCAACATATGATAAACAAATAAGTCTAACTTAACACTATCACAAATTATATTATCACGCATGTGTAATACAGTTTTACGATTATCACACATGTGTAATACATGGCATACCAGTTAGTATTGCACATGTCAGTCATATAACTATAACAGCTGTGCAATACATATCATACAATTCACTTAAATATGTATTACACATGACAAAACACAATATCCTTTGAAACTACCATTTAACTTATTGCACATACAATACATTGAAACATCAGTTAATGGTTTGGTGTTTTTTTTACATAAACGCCTAATTATTTGATGTAATACGAGTATAAATCGTCTCGGTGCGTGTGCGACATGAATAATACGAATAAGATGACAATACCTGATGTTGACGATCAATTGCTTGATGAATTCGTACATTTGATGCATATGATCGATTGTTCACTGATGTTGATGACCGATTGTTTGTATAAACCCTAGGTTTTCATGTTTTAGAGCAATGGATAGAGAGAGGGAAAGTGAATGGTTTTCTTCTTCTGAAAGTTTTGAAATGATGAAAGGTTAATAAAATGTTTTTATAGTTCCCCAAAATACCCTTCCTTGTTAAAATTAATCTATTTGTTGTTGTTTTTATTTCATTAAATCACAACCATTGATCTACTAAGATCAATGGTTATTATTTAGTTCTCAAGTTCTCTCAATAAAATGAGTTTTCTATTGAACCATCCCCTATATATATATATATATATATATATATATATATATATATATATATATATATATATATATATAATATATGGGGTGGTTAAAATAAAAACTCTCCAAAATGAAAAAACTTTGCAAACTCAATCCTAGCCATCCAACAATTTAATCTATGGTCACCATTTTTTCTATAATATTGATTTAATTAAATATGTGAAAAAGGACAATAAAGGGTAATAGGGTAATTTGGTTTTTCTGAAAAAGAGTATGACAAAAGCTGATATGACACCCCATCACATCATCTCTCTCTTACTTTTTTCACATTGTTATATAAGCTGTCAGATGCCCGGGTTACATATGTAACATGTGTTGTGTTACGTAGGTTAAAACTGAGTTGCCAGTTTATATTATTTAAAAAATGTTGATTTATTATTTTTTTTGTTAGACCATATTTTTTTTTTCATTTTATTGTACCAGCACCAGAATTGTTGCATACGTAACAAGAATTGATATGGTTATAGGCATTTTGTTTCTTACAAAGTGCTAAAAACAAACAAAACGGTCATTACAAAGTGCTAAAAACTTTATAGATCAAAAAATATTTAAATGTACACAAGAATTATTTCTTACAAAGTGCTAAAAACAAACAAAACGGTCATTATAAAAATCAACAAAAGCTAAAAAAAACTATCATAAATAAAAAAAAAAATTTGTCTACACTTCATCATTGATAATCATCTTCATCTTTAATGTAAAAAATATGTTCACCTGCAAAAAATAAAAAAAAAAACATCAATTTACATGTTAAGAGACACTAATTTATACCAACTTAGTTCTGTTGTTACATACGGAACAGATGCAAATATAGGAAACAGATGCAAACATACATTCCACACATTATAATACTCATACAAACATGCACGTACTGGTAAAAAAAACAACTCAGACATATTGTCGCATACGTTAAAAGACACTAAAATTCACCAATTTTAAATAAAAAAAACATATTAATAATAACAACATATAAAAAAGGTTAATTAATATGTAAACCTACGTGTAAACATGATTAGTTATGGTGTTACATACGGAACAGATGCAAATATACCAAACACTAATTAGCTCAAATTCAAACTCTAACCATTAAATGTTTTCTAACACCTTTCAAAATCATATTAAAAATAAAAACTTGGTGATCATCATTTACCAAAAACCATTCCCAAACACCCACCATCTCAAACCAATATTATTATTATTATTATTATTATTATTATTATTATTATTATTAATCAATATTACACATGTGTAACTCATGAAAATAAAAAAAAAAATCAAACCTTTGTATCTGGGGAAAAAAATCAGAAGCTAATTTATACCAACCTAATTCCGTTGTTACATACGAAACAGACACAACATAGATTTGATCCCATGTGTAACTGATGAAAGTCAAAAAATCAAAACTTTGTATCTGGCAAAAAAAATCAGAAACTAATTATTTATACCAACTTAGTGGTGTTGTTACATACGAAACACCTATACACAAAACACCACATAACTCACAAAGCCCAATAGATGGACCTTGTAACAACCCGGTACAGACCCCCAAATTTTTTTTTTCACGATTATTTTAATAGAGACCAGTGATAAACGAGACGATAGTGTGCAAAACTAAAAACCGAACCTGTATATATGACATATTATTAAAGAATACCCGTCACGAGACCGAGCTAATACGCGATACGAACCCAACCCGTACCCCTTTGCTTATTCACCACCCAAGACACATGACACCTTGAGATGGTGCCATGTGCCTCCCCACACATAAAACCTTGAATGGTTTTATAAAACCATTACAAACTAATTCCTTAATAAAAAAGACACAAGCCCATTTGCCTTGTCTCTAATATTCACGCACACACATAATTACGTAAACATCACCTAAACACTGATTATTTATTACAACTGAACTTAAAAAATGTGTGTGCTTAATAACAGAAATGATAATATAGGACCATTATCTATATATAATAATTCTTAACTAAATTACAAAAATAAATCAACTATCATCTATTTAGACTCATTTTACTGATCTCAATAAGATGATATAAACATTAATCAACAGGGCTGAACAGAACATTTCACAGATTTCTGCAGAAAAATACATATTATTTTTTAGTGTTTCAATTGATGATGCTATAGTTCTTGGTTAAATCAGTCGATATCATTAACAATATTATAGTGTATTTCAACTAATTTAATAATTGTAGACAACAAGCTTACAAAACAGAACTACATCAGAACTATGTTATGTATGTGCCGACCTCTGGACGATGTTATGGGGTGGTGGTCGATGTTGAAGATGGTAGTGGATCTCTGTATCATCTTTCGATGCGTCTTCTTCAGTGGTGGTCGATGTTGATAATGGTGACCGTGGTTGATTTTGATGATGGTGGTGGTGTTTAGGGGTGGTGTTTAATGGTGGTGGAAAGAAATCTGAATGTTAGATACAAAGAAAATAGGGAGAGAATGTGCGTGAGAGAGAGAGAGAGAGATCTAGATTATATAGGGAGGGAGAAAGAGAAGATTCAAATTTTAAAATGGGGGGAAACTAAAATGACTAATATACCCTCAAAAACATAAAATTATATTTGGTAATGAGGTGATGTGGAATAATGAGGGCCACAAGATGGGTTTGTGGGAGTTTCTTTATTTTGAAGGGTTTCTAGTATCCCTTTCCCCTATATATATATATATATATATATATATATATATATATATATATGGGAAAGATCCTGTACAAAGTGTTTTTTCGGTAAGAACTGTGAGAATCAAAGGAGGGTATTTTTTTTTATTTTGTATTTTTTTGAAATTTTTTCCCCATATTGTTAAACATGTATTATAGTATTGAAAACTAAAAAAAATAAAATTGGTGTAGAGTAATTACGTGGAGTAATTACATAATTAATCTAATGTAAACTAGTGTATTTACTTTAATGACGTAATTACACTAATTTTTTTTTTATTTTTTTTGTATTATTCATATAGAAAGTATGTTTAAAAGCATATGGGAAAAAAATTCTAAAAAAAATAAAATAAAATTTTTTTACCCCCTTTGATTCTCTCAGTTCTTACCGAAAAACAGTTTGTATTTGATCTTTACTATATATATATATATATATATGGTAGAGGATCCGGTAAGAAAATTATTTTGTGTAGGAAGTGTTTTCAACCGTTGGATCAAATCTGGTTAAATATTTAGATCAAGGGCATAATAGACTTTTTATTCATTTTATTAATTATCATAACCCACTAATTTAGCATCAAAATTCTGGATTTTAATGAAATTCAATTATCCTAAAATAACTAATTCTTCCACATTTTCATAACAATATTCAATCTCTATAACACTTCATCGATTCTTCATTATTTTTCAAATATATAATTTTTATCTATTGGTTGTTCGATTATGGCAGAAGGTTTATAAAACACTATTTAAAACACTACTATAAAAACACCATCAACAAATTATCTAAAACCCAATTATAAAACACAATTTATCAAGACCAGCGATTTAAGATACTTAATAACACAAAATTAAGAAAACAAAAAAAAAATACAAAACCGATTATATAAAACATTATTATAAAACACCATTAAAACATTAAGAAAACAAAAAAAATACAAAACCGATTATATAAAACACTATTATAAAACACCATTAAAACATTATCTAAAAATAATTATAATACACCATTATAAATACCAGTGATTGAAGATACCTAAGAACAAAAAATTAAGAACAAAAAAAGTATCTAATAACACTATTATAAAGATCAGCGATTAAGAAGTAAGAACACAAAATCACAAAACTAAAAAAAGAATCCGATTAATCTCTACCATAGACTCATCACTAATTAAAACATTATTACAAAAATCTGATTTCCCTCCATTTGAGTCGTTTTTTGTTCGAATGCGTCTGGATCAACAAACGGTTTGGGGTTTTTTCTTTTTTTCCTTGCGTAGTGTTTTTACCCCAATTTGGATCTGTAAAACAAGACTATAGTTATTAGTTTATATGACGGTTGTTAGTAAGAAAAAAGAAGAAGATACAAAGAGGAAGAAGATGACTAAAACTTGCTTTGTTTTTTTAATTTTTGATTCTATTGAGAGAGAGAGAGAGAGAGAGAGGGAGGTGAGTAAATAAGAGAGATAAACAATTTAGCTTGAATTAAGGAGGAGTTTCTAGATAAATAAAAGAAAATGACTTTCCTGCCCTCTTTTAAAACACTTATTGGACCATCCTACCCCTGACCATTAAATTATAATTAGTATAATATTAACTAACCTAAACTTTTAATCTAAACCATCGATTTCTAGATCAAACGGTTGAAAACACTTCCTACATAAAACTATTTTCTTACCGGAACCCTACCCTATATATATATATATATATATATATATATATATATATAGGAAAAAGATCATTTAGGAACCAAGGTACTAGTTAGGAACTTAGGAACCAATCTGAGCCATTCATCTTTTAATCTTGATTTAAGGGTAGGATGGTAATTGAACAATTATGTTTTATATTTTAATTTAAAAAAAAAGTTTTAAAAATGGAAGTTAATAAATACACGTTTGATTGCATTAATCTTCTTTATACGAATTCATAACTTCCTCCTAATATCATTCAATTGCCTTCCTCCAATCTCTCAACATCATGCGTACGTTCGATTTCAAAGAGAAGCAATAGAAAAACTTTCGGCTTCCATTGATTAAGATATTCAAGTGATGGATAATAATTATATACATGAAAACATTCAATCAGTTTTCTCACGATATTGAGGATCATGATACACAATCACAACCTTTTTTGCTAAATAGTGTTGAGAATCAAGGTATTTGTGTATTTTTTTTTTTTAGTTTTTTAATTACTTTTTGTTCGAAATTCAAGTTTTTGTGATTTGTATTATGGATTCAGTTTTGCGAAATAGCAGTTTTTTGCGAAATATAGTTTTCGAAGTACACAAAGTTATACAGTAGTGTATTTTTTGCGAAATAATTGTTTTGTATTATACAGTTTATTTTTTTTACATACAAAATTGGAATTATACACCGGTGTATTAATTATTGTTATTCGTGGAAGCACACAGAAACAATAAGATTTCCTCTTAGTTTAATAGGTTGGTATGCACCAGCGTATATTTCCTAAAGCTTACAGATACAATAAGCTGGTAATATAATTAAACATAATATACACTGATGTATATATGTTGAATTTGATGGTACTATAGAATGTTTTTGTATCACTAAATGGACTTTACACTGATGTATAATTGTTGAAATATGAATATACACTGACGTATATTTGTTGAATATTATGGTACAGTACAATGTTTTTGTAGTACTAATTGGACTATACACTGATGTATAATTGTTGGAATATGAATATACACTGACGTATAGTTGTTTAATGTTATCGTACAGTATAATGTTTTTGTAGCAATGATTGGACTATACACCGATGTATAATTGTTTGAATATGACGATACTAAACACTGTTCTATAGCATCAATTTTATTAGGGTCTGATGTATATTGTATGTATACACTGATGTATATGCTAAACAACCTTTTTCTTTGTTTCAGTTTACTCTTGATAAGACCAACCTATCAACAATTATACTACAGTCGACGATCTTCAATTAAAACATAATATACACTAATGTATATATGTTGAATTTGATGGTACTATAGAATGTTTTTTGTATCACTAATTGGACTTTACACTGATGTATATATGTTTGAATTTGATGGTACTATAGAATGTTTTTGTATCACTAATTGGAATTTACACTGATGTATAATTGTTGAAATATGAATATACACTGACGTATATTTATTGAATATTATGGTACAGTACAATGTTTTTGTAGTACTAATTGGACTATACACTGATGTATAATTGTTGGAATATGAATATACACTGACGTATAGTTGTTTAATGTTATCGTACAGTATAATGTTTTTGTAGCAATGATTGGACTATACACTGGTAATATAATTAAACATAATATACACTGATGTATATGAGTCGATGCACTTCATTCTGGACATTAGTTGTGTTTTGTCAGTTACAATGGATAAAAAATAACCTATTAATAATCAAATACCTAAAGACAATATTACCCCTTGTTTAATTAAAAAGTTAATTAATGTTTAACATATTTACCATCATGCCATTGAAGATGGATGGATGAGATTGGTTCCTAAAGTTCCTAACTAAGGGTTGGTTCCTAAATGAACCCTACCCTATATATATATATATATATATATATATATATATTATATATATATATATATATATATATAGGGTTGGGTTATTCTACAAAGGCTACAAAAAATGAGAAGGGTGAGAAGCCACTAGAAAATGACATGTGTCCAAAGATTAACAAGTGGGAAGGGTAATTTTGTCAAAGGCATATGCACATGCAAGTCACATGCCATTTCCACCTTCATTTTTAAATGTCCGTAACTTTTTTATATGTCATCTTTTTTTTTAAAAAAAAATTATACCATAAAATTGAGCGTCTTTTTATCTTTAATATGAGTACCATATTGTTATACTTTGGAAAAAAAATTCAAAACCCAGTTGCGTAAGACACAATGGAGTGTAAAACACAATGAGCACCAATTAAATATAGGGTATAAAACATAACCAAGAGTCTAGTAAAACACAATGGACGACATACTAAAGACACAATGAATAGAAGACTAAAACACAATGAATACTTTTGAAAAAAAAAAGTTGAAAACCCAATTACGTAAGACATAATTGATGACATACTAAAGACACAATGAACAGAAGACTAAAACACAATGAATACTTTTGAAAAAAAAAGTTAAAAACCCAATTGTGTAAAACACAATGGACGACATAATAAGGACACAATGAACAGAAGATTAAAACACAATGAATAATTTTGAAAAAAAAGTTGAAACCCCAGTTGCGTAAGACACAATGGAGATAACGTAAAACACAATGAGTACCAATTAAATATGCAATGAACAATAGACTATAAAACAAAATGAACAATCTATTAAAACACAATGGATGACATATTAAAGACACAATGAAAAGAAGACTAAAACACAATGAATAATAGACTAAAACACAATGAACAACATAATAAAACACAATGTACACCTAAATACAAACTCATTTGTGTAAAACACAATGAAAAGCATACTAAAAACACAATGGACAAAGTTAAATCATGTGTAGACTAAAAAACATAAATAACATATTTATAAAGCACACATACATACTATAACACAATGAACGAGCAGAAGACACAACGGAGAAGAAAACCCATTTAGCACGATTTTTTTTCAATTTTAATGTAACAATGTGGTACTCATATTAAAGATAAAAAACGCTCGTTAATATGGTGAAATTTTTTTGAAAAACAAATGTCGTATGAAAAAGTTATATACGTTTTAAAATGATGGAGGGAATTGACATGTGCATTGCATGTGGAGAGAGAAAATCAACAAATGTGGTTTTCCTTTTATGTCCTTCCTCTAATTTATTATTTTTTTTTCAAACAAACTAATCTCAACCCTTCAAATATATGATTAATGGATCACAATCATTCTCACCCTTCCTAGAAAAAGTGTCTTGTGTATTTGATCCTAACCCTATATATATATAGGGGCAGGATCAAATACAAAAATATAAAATCGTGCGAAGCGTGCGAAGGATCACTTTGTACATGATAATTACGTAATGATAATTACGTAATGCACAAATGCATGATAATTACGTAATGATAATTACGTAATGCCTTCATGAACATAAAAAACATTACGTAATTATCATTACGTAATTATCATGTACAAATGCATGATAATTACGTAATGATAATTACGTAATGATAATTACGTAATGATAATTACGTAATGCTTTCATGAACATAAAAAACATTACGTAATTATCATTACGTAATTATCATGTATAAATATTCTTCGCATCCTTCGCACGTTTCTTTATTTTTGTAGAATAACCGCCCCCTATATATATATATATATATAGATGAAAATAAAATTAATTTGAGTAATAAAACTATTAATGAGTATGACCATAATTAAATGTGGGAGTATAGCCGGTCCAAAAAAAAAATAAAAAAATTATAAAACTATGTAATGAGTTATGACCATCATTAAATGATGAAAATTAGTCACAAATTCACAATCCTTATATAATATAAAACTTATTTGCGTCATAATCTCAAGCTTAATTGCAAGGATGGTGATGTAAGGTGAAAATGATGACTTTTATTTAAATTGAAAAGAAGTGGTGAACCGCTTAATTTATTAGCCAAATTGGCAATGATTGATCTTTAATAGATCAAAATTGTACTTTCATGAATGTGTTTAGACTTTAAAATGCATATGGGAAGTGATCTTCTACGGTTAACAAGTCGGTTTGGTTTGAAAGGAACAAGACAGGCACAACCCAACTATTAGGTCACATGATCATAGGGATGCCTAAATTTAAATAAGGCCATTTAGACTTGAATAGATTTATAGAATAATTAAATTTATCAACAGGCCATGATCATACCTTTTTTTTCTTACAAAATTGACTTTCATTAAACCACCAACAAAGGGCAAGTTATCACCAAGGCGGAAATAGCAAACCGAAAACCACAAAATACACAGGAATTACATTAAATCAAACGTACACCACGTATCCCAATCCACTACCCATTGTTTAAACCTATGTTTATACCACAAAAAACCCAAGATTTTGATGTCCGCTACCATTTCCACTACGTTAGGTTCCTTACTCGAGAAGTTTTGTTAATTGTGCTGAAAGAAGTACTGCACAACTATGTGTAGTGGGCGTTACCCCACTTCAACATTAATAAAAAGTAGCTATTATACTTAATTAAAGTTATTACTTATAATAGACTAGTAGTTATTCTTCTTCTTTTTTTAATCGGCTAAGGACATCACCTTGGTACCCGTTTCGAATCCTCATTTCCGCATCGTCCCTGAGGGCATAAGCCATTTCAACGTCAACGGGTGTATTTTTGCTGGCCCTAGGATTCGAACCGTGTACCTCTCCCAGGCGAGAACCTCCCTAGAGTAAACCCTCCCACCTAACCATCCACTCTTCAAATATGGATTTGTGGAACCCAAACGTTTTAAAATTCGGTTCGCCCGAAGTTCTGTAATCTTCATCTCCATCCAATCTTCAAATATGGATTTGTGAACCCAAACAACCCATTTTTCTAACAAATTCGTCCGAACAACCCATTCTATATGAACCAAACACTGAGTGCTCGCCAAACAACCCATACAACTCGAGCAACCTTTCCAACACCTATTTCAACCGAAGCGAAGTTTATCGTTCCGTACTCCCAAACCTAACCGTCACGTGACACTTTCTACGATACTCAATTTACTAAAAAAATGAGTTCCGTACTCGGTTGGGCCTACGGTAACTTGGGTCTTGGAAATCGTTTATTTCGTATATTGAGTATTATAAGTGTCGGGTGACGGTTAGGTTTGGGAGTACGGAACGATAAACTTCACCTTGGTTGAAATAGGTGTTGGAAAGGTTGCTAGAGTCGTTTGGGTAGTTCGGCGAGCGCTCGGCGTTTTGCTCATATATAATGGGATGTTCGGGCAAGTGTCGTAATAGCTTATTACCAACCAACATTTATAGTTTGAATTATTAAAATTCAATTTAACTTTTCTTTCAAGAGTATAATTGTCATATTGCACATTAATTTTCAACATATTAGTGAAAAGAACAAAATGTGTTAATGATTGATTAAACTATACTATAGAAACCATACTGTAACTTCTGAAAAGAAATGATTACTTTTAATATGAAAATACCACATAGACATGCTTGTATAATTAACTCAGTGTTACATATTTATTTGATACTATGTATAGGAAAACTATACAAACACTTAACAACAATTACACCAACAGAACCATGTTTTACATACAAATAAGTGTCCGCTTGCAAATCAAAAGAGTCGATCTCTAGTGTTGTCTCTTCTAGTTGAAGCTTACAAAGATAGCGATATACATACCTTGGTGAACATGAATGCACCTTTGACTTTTCTTGACCGTGCCGATTGAAAACTTCCAAGGCATTGTTTATTGTTATGATTATGTGATTATGCTTGCAGTTCTTAGCAGCCTTCGGAACTCTGACAAGCTAATCTTACCATCTTTGTCGATATCAGCTTCTTCAAGAAGAGGATCTATCGAACCCTTCAAGCCCGTATGCTGCAAAAGTCATATCAAAAGATGAAAAACCAGTCTTTTTTTACGACAAAAGTCATAAGAAAGTCGATGGGCTTACCACTCGGAGTTCTTCAGGAGTTATGTATCCGTCCTTATCAACGTCGAATTTCTCAAAAGCAGCCTGTGATAAATGTTGCCATTTTTCAGAGTTGTGTTCCTCTAACTGATGAACATGAAGTGTGGCCGCAACAAACTCCTTGAAGTCAATGAGCCCGTCTGTGTTACTGTCTATCTGCATAACAAAGATATAATCGTTCAAGATCCCGACAAAGGTATGAAACTTATCATTTTATAACCGATTACTCGACAATTGAATAACAATATAATCAAAGTATCAAACGTGAAATCTAAACAATAAAAACCAATTACTGCGACATCACGTCACAATAATAAGTCAAAAAATGCAAATGCATACACCCCTTTAGAAATGACGGACTTACTGCTTCTAGTATTTCCGAAACACGTGATTCTTTGATCTTCCAAGGAAGGTCTTTAGCAAGGGCCTGCCACAAAAGCGACATAATTTATATATAAAGAGTACAAAGTGCAATTATTATGTTTAGTTTGACTTATAGGGTCAAACATACCTGTTTCATTTCCTCAAGACTAATAGCACCGCTTTTATCTACATCAATTGCCTGAAATTGATCTTTAAGATCTGATAACTCCTCTTCATCAAGTGTGCTAGCCAACGCCTATGCATGAATATTGAGTCTTAGAGGAAACGATTTTGGGTTGCTTTTATAATATGATTCGCTTTTATACTATGAGATAGATAGTTACCTGTAGAGCAAACTGTTTTAGCCGACTGAATTTCACAAATTCTCGCATGTTGGATAGAACAGAAATGTCGAGAGGAATTTCAGAAGCGTTTCCGCCTTCTCGAACCATGGGTGTGCTATAAAGATGGACATGAGAGTTAAAAGAGATTATGTGGTATTGAAATATGATCAAATTTGATGAAAGCGGGATATAATAGAATGCCGAATACAATGTTTAGACGTGATTATGCTATTTGAAGTTGAAATAATTATATAATTAGATGTTTTGATGTTTGACAATTTCTTATCATTTGAACAATTAACATGTAGCATGATTAACAATACAATTTTGTTTAAAAAAAAGGAACAACGTTTTATAAAACGGGAGTAAAATTATCTCAAGTTATGTTAAGGGGCGATAAATAGGGAATTTTCATTTACCTTTAAATAATTAGTTTTGTTAAGGCTGGTATGATACTTATCTAATCCCCTAAATAACTAAATAATAAGATATATCACTTCCAAAACATAAAAGAGATCAGAGAAAAAAGAAAGATTTTGTTGCACCAATGGTCTTTGGTTTATACACAATCATTTTCTTGCATACTTGAAGAAAAGTTAGTATTTTGACTCCATACCAATAAATTTCTAGATAAAAATTATAGAAAATCACAAAATAATCACTTTCTTGGGTGTGTTATACCAATATAGCCATGTTGGAAGCAATCACTTATTTGGCCATGAGATACGCAACTCATAGTCATGTATACACGTTTATTCGCTTGTAAGACTTGTTCTATCAAAATGACTTGATCTAATGTTATACATGACACCATACCATGTATGGATTTGCCCATGTATTCTTACTTGTGTATAGATTCACATTATTATTATTATTATTATTATTATTATTATTATTAATGTATAGAATTAATATATAGAGTTTAGTTGTAGTAGATATGCGACCAAAGACTCATGTAGTCATGGGCGCATGTCTATATGCGTGAAATTGTTCTAACATGACCAATTGACCATAGAGGTATAACACACTCCAAAAAAATGCCTACCTTCGGATATTCTCTACAATAATTAAGAAGAAAAAAGAAACATACATAGGGCTTGAGCAGCAGTTAATCTTGAACGTGGATCTTTCACAAGCAATTTCTTAACAAAATCTTTGGCACTTGGACTTATGTTAGGCCATGGTTTGCGCTTAAAATCCGGTTTGTTTCTTAACACCTATCAATTTATACAAATCTTGTAAAAGATACCATTGAATCTATCACCAATTTTAGATACATTTTATTAAGAAAAGTTACCTCTTTAAAATTCCATTTTCGGTCTTATCCCAAAAGGGGCGACGTCCGCATAGTAAAATGTATGTGATAACGCCTATGCTCCAAACATCTGATTGCGGACCTGATTTACGCCTCAACACCTCGGGGGCAACATAGTATGCACTACCAACTATATCCGTAAACTTCTTTCCTGCCGATGGTTAAAAGAGTTTTGTATGAAAGTCAAAAATACATCAATATAATGAATATGTTAGATATATAACTATTGTCAGCCATTGTATTAGGCTTCTGTTCCAACAAATCATTATTGTTGCAAAAATGCAAAAAAAAAAAAAAAAAAAAAAAAAAAAAATACATTTTTTATGAGGATATGCCAAAAAAAAAAAAAAAAAAAAAAAAAAAAAAAAAAAAAAAAAAAAAAAAAAAAACTTTTTCCTTAGGCTTAACCCAAAAATGACTTGCATCTAATTTATATTTTGAAATTTCCGTTAAACCAAACACTCGTAAAAACTTAACTTATCAGATTATTAAAACCTCAAACAACAGAAAAACATTTAGGCACTATAAAACACAACCCGTTTTATAGCAACTAGTTTATTTGATTCTCCGCACACCCCTTAGTGTTGTTCTTGTATTCCCACAAAACCATTTTTTTCATAAAAATAAACAAATATGATAGTTAAAAAAGATAAATACTAAAATAAAATACAGAACAAGATATGACGCTAACCTGGTTTTATAAAGTCCGATAGACCAAAATCTGTCGCCTTTAAATGTGAATCATCTTTTCGGGACTTGAAAAGAAAATTCTATATAAAAAGTTGTGAGAAAGGGTTAGTGTCATCCTAGGAACATCATGTATACGTGCGACGGTTTGTAGTATGTGTTTTTCATACCTCTGGTTTCATGTCACGGTGTACCAACCCGTGTAAATGGCATTCTGCTGCAACTTTAAGCATTTGCCTTACAACGATTGCTGCATCTTTCTCTGAGTAACGACTATCTTTCCTGGATAAAACAAACTAATTCTAAGCCGTAAAATCATACTTGCAAACTTAGGCGTGTCAAGACTTTTGTGGTCAAAAGGGTACGGATTCAACTTCAAGATTGATTAAAAAAACAACACCTATCAATAAGTTAGAAGTTCTTACTTCCCTAAAATCCGGTCCAATAACTCGCCACCTTCACATAACCTGAAAAGAGTAACCATTAAGTCAAGTTCTTTATAACTAACATCAATCACCAAACAAAAAACATGCCATCGCTGTTATTCAACATACTCCATAACTATGTACACATAGGAACTATCTTCGTATGCATTATGAAACTGAACCACATTTTCGTGACCACTTAGAGCTTGCAATATTTTGACTTCTCTTTTAACATCTTCAACAGCGGCCGGCGATTTCATCTGTCAAAAAAGTAATAAAAAAATAAATAAATAAACGACTCATGACTATTAAGTGCATACAACTATATCAATTTTATAGGCGAGAAGGTGACATGAACCATAACAAAACCAAAACATATGCTAATATTGAGGCATCCAACTCAAACACCGATGAGATGTGTGATTCAAGTAATTGGTCAACCGTTGCATCTTGCAAAAAATGATGAACATTCTATTGTTAAACTCATCACATGATCTTTCTGAGCTTCAAATTTTACAAAACATAAGCTTAATTATTAATTACTTAATACCGATGATACTAAACTACAAAGAAACAAAACTATTCAATTTTTTTTTCTTTTTTTGATTTTGTATATTCCTTATAATTTCATTATACTAAAAAAACCAAATTACATCCGGATAATGGGTAAGCGAGCAATAAGCCGCGCCACTATCACTAAAATATAAATCATTTATCAATCATCATACAACCAAATAAGGTAAAACCAAGGCTAAATCCAGACAATACATAACTAAAATGATCAAAAAACAAAATGACAAAAAAATACCTTATTTTTATCAATTTTCTTGACAGCAACACGATCTCCATTGGCTTTATCAATAGCAACATAAGTATACCCAAACTGCCCATGACCCAACAATTTTCCAATAGAATAATCCCCATCAAAATCCTTATTATACCCAAAATCTGTTCTTTTCCCACAAGGAATAATCACTTCCTTTTGTTTTTGTTTATTATCCCTTTGGATCTCTTTGGGCTTATTAACATTAACATCATGCTTACCTGCAGTTGTGCTGTTGGAACCACTGATCTTGGTGGTTGATAAACAAGCACCCATGTCTTGTTCCTTCACTAAAATTAAATAAAAATTAAATCTTTGACATGGGTTTTGCAAGATTTAACATAAATATTATTCCATCAGATGGGGTTTTTAATTCATGGAGTGGAGAAGATGGAATGACAAAAATCAAGAAAATTCAAGAAAATCAAGAAAATGTGAAGTAAAAGATGGGTAAATGACTAAAATTAAATAAAAATTAAATCTTTGAGATGGGTTTTGAAGGATTTTATATAAATATCATTCCATTAGATGGGTTTTTGAATTTATGGAAATGAGAAGATGGAATGAGAAAATTCAAGAAAATCAAGAAAATGTGAAGTAAAGAGGTAAATGACTAAAAATTAAATCTTTGACATGGGTTTTTGCAAGATTTAACATTAAAATAATTTTAAAAGATGGGTTATTGAATTCATGAGGTGGAGTGAGAAAAGAAATAAAATGAAGAAAATGTGAAAAAAAATAAACTTGAAGGAGGAGGGTAGATGATGAATATGATGATGGTGGTGGAGGGGTGGTTCTTTTTCTCAAGAAGAAGAGGGAGTGGGGGACCCATGTTGATTTGGTCCATACTTTTGTTAAATTTGCCTAATTCAATGTTTATAGTTTGTTGAATAAAAATAAAAATAAAAAAAGAGAGAAAAAGGAAAGGACTTGGGAGTTGGGAGTTAGGTCCCACATCTTGTGTTATCTATCATGTCATGTCTCCATTCACACATGTGTGTTTTCATAACTTTATAGTTTATGCACCCAAAATTTGGCACTAAGTGTCTATCCAGCCAGTATTGAGTTGAATAGGACACAAAGAAAGTGAAATTTGAAACAAGTTGAATTCATTTTATGAAATGAAATTGGAATTGAGTTTTTGAATCGGATAATTGAGAAATGAGTGAACAAATTCAGATTTTGGTTTCAAATCTAATTCAAATGCTTTGTATTATTAATATAATGTAATTTGTGATTTCAAAGCTAAACCTGTGAGTATTTGAATGATAGAAATTTGTAATCTATTTATTCTTTTATTATACGAGTATCAGATTGACTATATACTCTTCCTTTACCGAGCATAGCATTTATGGGAGAGAAAATATTACACATGAGGCTTTAATCATGTTATTTCTTTTTTGGTTTTCTTTTAGAGAGGTGAGGCCGTCTACGGGTATCATCATTTGGGTAAGGTATCCAATTCAGTAACAACACCTCCACCATTGAAGGTATCGAAATCGGGTGGGTACTCCCTTTTTTTTATTTTTAGTGATTGCACTCCCCTCTAAAGTTTTTAAATAAATACAATCAAACCTTTATTTTCTAAGACCACACGGTACGGGGAGCGGCAAGGGGCCGGCGACGCCAAGCCGGGCCGGGCTACACCGCCCCCCTGGCGCGGCAACGGCTTAGCCGGCAACCCCTTGCCGTTGATGCCGGGGCTTGTGATTGCCTTGGGAAGCGTGATTTGACCGTTGGGGCTTGTGGACCGTTTGAATAAAAAAAAAAAAAAAAAAAATCAACCAAATAAATTTTTAAAAAACCTATTTAAACCAAACAAATCCAACCTTTTTCACCACAACTTTTATAAACTCTCTCACACTTTTATAAACTCTCTCCCACTTTTATAAAATCTCTCACCACAACCATGTCGTTATCATCTTCTACGACGTCTTCGTCTTCTTCGGGTTCGTCGTCTACAAACGAAGCCGTAAATTTTGTTATAAACATCGTGGGGCAAGCGGCGCAGATTATTGCCGAGGATCTAGGAGATGAAGGCGATTCAGCACCTCGAACTAGGAAAGCGGCTATAAATAGAGACCGAGAGGGTAAGTATTATATTTATTTTGTAATTTTAATTTGTTTATATTTTTGTATATATATAGTATAATTTATTTGTGTTTATATTTTTGTAAATATATTGTAGATTTTTTGTGTGTTTATATTTTTGTAAATATGTGTAGGTGCCCATGATAGATTGGTGGCCGATTATTTTGCCGACGAACCGTTATACTCGGCGGAATTATTTAGGCGTCGGTTCCGAATGAGTAAAAGATTGTTCACCCGTATAGCCGATGATATGGCTAACTTCGAGCCATTTTTTACCTTACGATACGATGCAAGAGGGAAAAGGGGGTTCACCACCCTACAAAAATGCACGGCGGCACTTCGGCAACTAGCGTACGGGACCACGGCGGATGCGTGGGACGAGTATTTAAAAATGTCGGAAAGAACTGCACGAGAGTGTCTGTACAAGTTTAGCAAGTGTGTGGTGAAGCTTTACAGCAAAAAATATTTGCGAAAACCAAACTCCAGTGAGGTCCAACAATTGTATCAGTTTCACCACCAACAACATTGTTTTCCAGGAATGCTCGGTAGCATTGATTGCTACCATTGGCCTTGGAAAAACTGCCCCGTAGCATGGCGCGGAATGTTCAAACGAGGGGATCAAGATTATCCATCAATAATATTGGAGGCGGCGTGTTCACAAGATCTATGGGTTTGGCATGCTTTCTTTGGCATTCCTGGTTCGAATAACGACATTAATGTTATTAACCAGTCGCATATTTTTGACGATGTCATAAAAGGCACCGGTGCGGAAACTAGCTTTACAGTATCGGGGGTGGAGTATAGGCGCGGTTATTATCTTGCTGATGGAATCTACCCACCTTACTCGACGATCGTTAAAACTATTCACCACCCGTTCGATGAAAAAAGAAAGAAATTTGCCAAGTATCAAGAGGCGGCAAGAAAGGACATTGAACGATTTTTTGGTGTTCTACAAGCAAGATGGCACATCATTTCACACCCGGCACGTATGTTCACCCCTAAAAAATTACGTTACTGTATGTATGCCTGTATCTTGTTGCATAACATGATACTTGAAGACGAAGGCGCCGCCATTTGTGTGTATGACGAGAATGCCCCGCCGGAGAATACGGTGCCTGTCAACCCACATCAACAAGATTTAAACCAGTTCTCGTTACATAACGAGTTCACGCATAAAAATCTTCAAGCAGACTTGGTTGAATATATTTGGAACAACGGGCAAGAGTAGATTATTTGTATTTTTTTTTTTTATGTCGAGTATGTTACTTTAGTTTTAGTTATTTTTTTTTAATTATTTTTAATGGTTTTATGTAATATTTACTTTTTAATATTAATATTAGAATATTTACTTTTTATTGTAACATTAATATTATTTAATTAAAAAAAAAGAAAAAAAAATGAAATAGCATTAATGGATGTTGGGCCTCCTCCACACCCCTAGGAGCATCATCCTAAGGATGCTCCTACCCCACGCTGACGTGGCAGGTGAGGTGGAGGCAAGGCATGGATGATGGGCCTCTACCACACCTAATGGTCTAATGCTTTTAAATTTTCATTATAAGGTTTATCCACTTCCAATAACTTAAATTTTGAATACGATTTGCATCTAAGTGTCAATCGACTGAAAATCAAATTACTAGCAATCCATATTAAGTATTAAAAGGAAAATTCCAACCTTTTCTTTTTCCCAAAGATAATAAATAAAAATTGAAATCTAATATCTCGTGATTTCTAGATTTTCCATTTCACAAAAATTAAATTGCAAAACTTTTGTCACCATTTGAATCAAAAGCTCAGATATTTTTTTTCTTGAAACTATTTATTTTCTCCTTTTCCATTTTATACGATTATTAAAAGTAAAACAAACATTCTAATCAAAATTCTAAAAGTTGTTTTGAGATATGTATATTGTATACATATGACTTCTCCCGGTACATAAATTCTTCGATTGCATAAGCTTGGAGTTTTTAAACATTTAAAAAAAAAAAAACTAAATTATATAACAAATCTTATCCAACATTTTCAAACATTCCAAAAAATTAATTAAATTATATAACCAAGTCTTATCTAAAATTTTGTACGAATTAAATGCCTATCCATTATTTATTTATTTACGTATAGAACCAAAAATAAGGATTTTTATAGGGGTGGAATTTGACATTTTTAAAACTATTTTTTTAGAAAGGGAGTGTAAATAGTAAAAAGAGGGAGTGCATTCAGGCATTCAGCCTACCCCTATATGAAACTGAATGTGGAGAAGCCATTTTTGACTGTTGAATAGTCATATATATATGGGGCGGCTTTATAAAAATTATATATGTGTGCGCGCGTGTGCATGTGTAGGATTCGGTTCGGTTGAGAACTCACTCCAGTTGTGTATAGGGATATATATATATATATATATATATATATATAGGAAAAAGATCAAATAGGAACCAAAAGCCTAGTTAGGAACTTAGGAACCAATCTGAGTCATTCATCTTTGATCTTGATCTAGGGGGTAGTTATGTAATTAGACAATTAAATATTATATTTTAATTTAATTAAAAGTTTGATATATGGCAGTTAATTATCTTCCTGCAATTAATATGCAAGTTTTTTTTACTTTCCTTAAATCTCTCAACCTATTATCATCTCTAATCCCAAATAAAAAAAAATCACGTTCGATTGAATTCCATTGAATCGAAATAACTTCCAGTCGAATTCAGAAGATTTAAATTGATTGAATTGAAAAAACTTTCGATTTAAAAGAATCTAAAATCGGCCAACAATTCAGATTTCTAAGTTATGGATAATAATTCTATACATGAAAACATTGAATCACAATCTCATGTGATAGAAGATCATATAACCGTTGTATATATGTGTTTGATGATGATGATGAATGAACAAAAAAAACTGATATACACCAATGTACACTTCAAAAACTGTCACACCACGTCTAAGGCGGAAACACGTGGCGCGACGGTTCAAAAGTATTAAGCCAAGATTAATGCAAACCACAATAGTAATCAAAGAAAACGGGCATTTATTCAATGCTAATAATCATGTCAAATTATCCATACATAATTATAAATTGTTTTTGAAATTGATAAGGAGGCTCCTCCCTTTATCCCTAAGTCCATGGAATAAAGAGATGAGACCCTTTTACGACATTCCCAACGCCCAACTTGGAGATATCCCCGACCCTGCTCGCCATGCTAGCTTCCATCAATCAATTACCTGAAAGATATGTTTGAAAATCGTCAATATATAAATATTGGTGAGTTCACAGGTTTTAATTTGATAAATCTTTATAAAGTGGGAATATCCTTGTTATGACATTTATAGGAGTTGCAAAGTCCTACAATTTACTTGAGCCTATAACCAAACCAAGACAATTAATAATGCCCCCGCCCCAAGTCGTTACTCGGTATTCCTACGACTTTATTTCAGAATAAGTGCACCCCAGGCATACGCCGATGCATTATCGACGCTATCGATTAGGGGTGGGCCTTGTCGGGCACCAATAGTACTATCCAAATATCCCTTTGGTTTCTCATTCCTGAATAAATGATTATAGTGGGGAGGTCTCAACCCCGAGTGGCGATCTTTACTCAAGTTTCCAACCCGTCATACAATCCCAACATATCTTTCCCCGCAAAAACGTTAAATAGTTTAGAAATGGGGCCGTGAGACTCACCTGTAACTGTGCTCGGCTCAAAGAAAATAGTAAGGTTTGTGATCCCGTACCTACAAAGGTTCTAGGCGTATAAGTCACTTACACCTATGGTGTATGTGTGACACCTGGCAAATTCGGGTTAACAACGTTGTCTAGATGAAAGTCTACCTTAGCGAGTCACGCGTATATTGTACTTAACTGGGTTAGTTAAGTCGGGTTATGGTTCGGGAACTATCGGTTAGTCTAAAAGATCATTGGATGTTGGTCTAGAGGCTCATTAGATGTCGGTCCTTAACCAAGTGTACAAACGGTGACGATTTGTAGGATCGTCAAGGCATACGGAACATGCAAGTCTCGAGTCCCGGGAATTGGTGAACGAGTGTGAATATGAGTATTTACAAGTGTTATGTGTTTATAATCATTATATGACTTGTCGGTATGTGAATATGTGTTAACATATGTTAAAACGGGGTTTTAACGCGCAAAACGCACGAAACTAGCCCCTATGGGCGATTAGGGGGCCAATTGCATGACTGTTCATGCAATTAGGCCCAAATGCATGACTGTTCATGCGATTGGGGGGCCAATTGCATGACTGTTCATGCGATTAGGCCCAAATGCATGACTGTTCATGCGATTAGGATCCCTAATCGCGTGTAAAGCTGCATAATCGCGTGTTACGTGCTGGACGACTAAAAACGACTATAAATACCATACTTGACCTCATAAACTTCATTATACAAACCCTAGTCGTCCCATAACCGCCCCAAACACTTAAACAACCTCTGGAAGGCGATTTTGATCAAAAACACAAGGTTTCAAGGTCTAACCATCATTCTTTTACAATTCCAAGGTTTGATTCTCATCCATAACACTTTGTAAACGTTTTTAATAAATCCCTAATGGTCCAGACCTGTTCATAAACGAAAAAGCTTTCTGAAAATCGTCAATAAGGGTTGTTAATCGGATTATAACTAATATACATGCGTTATGGGTGTGTATGATTAGAAAGATAGGATTTTTATGATTCTTGATGATGATTTGATGTGTTATCATGCTAGGTCAGAATTAATATTGTTAGTATGATGATAGAAATCTCAGTAATTGGATAATAGGGTTATGACTACATGCGTTAATTGAATGTTGCATGCTATGTGTATATGTTTGGATTTGCTTTGGTTGCATGTAGGACTGATTATACGAGGTTGAACGAAGGGTTTTGGGTTAAACATGTTTAGGATAGTGTTTGGGATGATATTGGGTAGTTACACACGTTCTGGATCTGATTTGGAGTGTTAAACGCGCGAAAAACCGGAACAGCATGGTTACAGGCGAGTAGCAATGCTAATCGCCTATAACTCATGCGATTGGGGTGCTAATCGCCAATAATATCATGTGATTAGCCCCAATCGCCTATAATTTCATGTGATTAGCCCCAATTGCTAGTAAGTTCATGTGATTAGCCCCAATTGCTAGTAAGTTCATGTGATTAGCCCCAATTGCTAGTAAGTTCATGTGATTAGCCCCAATTGCTAGTAAGTTCATGTGATTAGCCCCAATTGCTAGTAAGTTCATGTGATTAGCCCCAATTGCTAGTAAGTTCATGTGATTAGCCCCAATTGCTAGTAAGTTCATGTGATTAGCCCCAATTGCTAGTAAGTTCATGTGATTAGCCCCAATTGCTAGTAAGTTCATGTGATTAGCCCCAATTGCTAGTAAGTTCATGTGATTAGCCCCAATTGCTAGTAAGTTCATGTGATTAGCCCCAATTGCTAGTAAGTTCATGTGATTAGCCCCAATTGCTAGTAAGTTCATGTGATTAGCCCCAATTGCTAGTAAGTTCATGTGATTAGCCCCAATTGCTAGTAAGTTCATGTGATTAGCCCTAATTGCTAATAATAACATATGGTATAGCCCCAATCGCCTATAATAGAGGCGATTAGGATTCCTAATTGCTAGTTGACCAACCTAAATGCTAGTTGACTTTTCCTAATCGCGTGTACTGCTGCTGTAAGTGTAAATTAGCATTCCGAGACCCGATTTAACATGTAGTAACATGCTAGGAACCTCGTAACATGTCTAATAGCTTGGTAACATATAATTGGATGTATTCCGGTGATACGTGAACTATGTGCTATAACTTGTTGTGTGTTAACGTATGTTAAGTGTACTTGCGTTATTGTACGTTTTGGAGCGTAAACATAACACGGGAAGTCTCGGGTCACCAATGGGATGTCGAGTCTTGTACTTTGGGTCAGTTAAACAGTCACGGTGTTTTCAAACGAACTTGGTTATGGTCTGGACATCTAGGGACTAATTAACCTGCGGGTTATTAGTCTAAGTACTTGTAACTGTCGTATGTTAGGTCGCCACTTTACGGGACTAGCATAGCAGCTGAGTTTACTCGGGTTAAGGAGTAAAGGAACTTAAGGTGAGTTTACGGCCCCTCTTTTAAACTGGTTTTATACTTTCGGGGGAGAAAACATGTGTTAAAACTATATTTGGTAACTACTGTCATACTATGGGTTTCTCTTGTGTACTACACGATCTTTGGAAGTCCCGGGGGGAACCATGAATGTGCGGGTTTGCACAACGGGGAAATGTGAATAGCGCTATTGGGAGTGACCAACCCCGCTCGTCGACTTGGAGGGTCGGCGGGTGCATATTGTCTCAAACAGGAACAACAGGAACAACAGGAACATACATCGGGCATACTTTTGGTATTCGAGTTAGTAATGGTTTTCCAATCGTGGTAGTAACAAACGTACGCCTAGCTAGCGTATACTGGTTTTCTATTTGTTATAGTATGGACAGGTGGACTTGGTACTTGAACTGCAAACCTGTAAACTCACCAGCATTTTTGTGCTGACGTAAACTTTTACATGTTTTCTCAGGTCGCTAAGGTAGCACAATGGAACTAGGGCGCACGCGTCTGCACGGCGTCTAGATAGAGTTGCATGATTTCACAAACATTGAACTTGATTTATTTATGTTGGATTTTATTTGAATAAGCTTCCGCTGTAAACGGGAATATTAAACTGTGTTTTGAAATTACATTTTAATTCATTTAGACTTGTTTATTGTGATCGTTGGTTTGGATCCTGGTTTGTCATGCGCCTCGCGGTAAAACTCCGCAAGTGGATTTTGAGGGTGTGACAGATTGGTATCAGAGCCAATGGTTATAGTGAACTAGGACTGCATGTAGAGTCTAGTCTATAGCCGAGTCGCACACACTAGACGATCACATGGTACTAAACGTTATAGTGGTTTACGTATGGTCTTGTCGGGGTGTCTCTAAATCGTTGGTCTTTCTACGTTACATCATCCGTTCTATCTTAGGTTGGGTTACTTGTTATCTAGGCAGTGTAGTCTATTGGAGTAACTCGTGTGCTCTTGAGAATTGTCCAAGGCTCGGACATCTCCCTTTTGTACTCCAATAGAAACACTTGCCATAAACTACCGTAGTATTACGGTGTATAGCTAAGAGTCTATGTTCGGTGATTTGAACTTTGAACTAGGAGAACACTTGGAGGACCATGTAGAACGGTTTATCATTTTGGGTGCACACAAAATCATAAACCGAAATGCATGGAAGCCCTGGTGAGCTCTGGGTTTGAAGGGATAGTCCTGGATTGGATCTAGCTTTGATCTTGCGAACGCTAGTGGTTACCATTAGCTGTGAAACTAAATTTTCTCGTCCTTCATGTCGGAATCATGTCTGGAGTGCAAGGAGGACGTGGAGGTGGCCGCGCTGGTGGGCGTGGTGGTGGCGGTCGTGGTGGTCGTCGTCGTGGAGGTGTGGAACCTCAAGATGACTGGGTCTGAGATTGAGAAGTATACGGTAAGGCGTAATGAGTTGGCAGTGCTGTGTCCTGACTTGCATGTGCCAGAATACAGGAGGATTGAGCACTATATCTCGGGGTTGGTGCCAGAAATCGCAGGGTTGGTAGCTGCGGGAAATCATCCTACATACGCAGAGGTGGTCCGATCGGCTCATAGGATGACCAACTTAAAGGTGAATGAGGGTATTTTACCTGCTAAGGGTTCGACTGTTAAGGCCCCAGAGAATAACAAGCGCAAGTGGGAAAATGACGAGAAGGGATCTGGGCCAGCACAGCAGAATAAGAGGTTCGACAATGGGGGTTCTTCTTCTTCTTCGGGTAACAAACAGGGTGGTTATGCGGGGAAACTGCCTAAATGTAACAAGTGTGGACGTCATCATCAAGGGAACTGCGACAGTAACCGTTGTCATCGCTGCCAGCGAACAGGGCATTATGCTAAAGATTGTCGGGCTACACTTCCATCGACTCAGGTTCCGACTAACAGCTCAGCTCCGACTACTCAGGGGACTACAGGGAAACAAGGATGCTACAACTGTGGTGACACTGGGCATTACAAGAAGGATTGCCCAAAACTGAAACAGGGTGGGAACAACGGGAATGGTAACAACGGGGGCGGCGGCAGAAATGCACGTGCCTTCGTCATTGGAGCTGCTGAGGCTAGGCAGGACCCTGATACAGTCACCGGTACGTTTCTTCTCAATAATCATTCTGTTAGCGTGTTATTTGATTCTGGTGCCGACAAGAGTTTTGTATCCATGGATGTTAGTCGACTGCTAGATGTAGTACCTGTACCATTAGAGACCAAGTATATTATTGAGTTGGCTGACGGTAAAACGATTGAGGCTATTAGTGTTCTTCGGGAGTGTCAGTTAGAGCTGTCGGGTTTATCGTTTCCCATCGACCTTATGCCGGTACCATTGGGTAGTTTTGACGTTGTGGTAGGAATGGATTGGTTATCTTTGTATCGCGCGGAGATTGTCTGTTACGATAAGGTTATTCGGATTCCTCTCCCTGATGGAGAATTTCTTTCTGTGTACGGTATCAAGGGTGGTGTTTCGCTAAACATCATCTCTAGCATGAAAGCCCTTAAGTGTCTTCGAAAGGGTTATCCAGCCGTATTGGCGCTTTTATCTGTTTCCTCTAGTGATGAGAAGAAGATTGACGACATTCCGGTGGTACGCGAGTTTCTTGATGTTTTTCCCGATGATTTATCTGGTCTTCCTCCTCATCGTCAAGTCGAGTTCGGTATTGATCTTGTACCGGGGGCTGCTCCTATTGCTCGGGCCCCCTACCGTCTTGCACCTCCCGAGATGCAGGAATTGTCTAGCCAGTTACAGGAACTCTTGGACAAGGGTTTCATCCGGCCAAGTTCTTCCCCTTGGGGAGCCCCGATTTTATTTGTCAAGAAGAAGGATGGGAGTTTCCGATTGTGTGTAGACTACAGAGAGCTGAACAAATTGACCGTCAAGAACCGTTATCCTCTTCCACGTATCGATGATCTATTCGACCAGCTTCAGGGTTCTAGTTATTATTCCAAGATCGATTTGAGGTCCGGTTATCACCAGCTGCGCGTCAGGGAGGCTGACGTTGCAAAGACTGCTTTTCGAACACGTTATGGCCATTTCGAATTCTTGGTCATGCCTTTCGGTCTCACGAACGCACCGGCGGTTTTCATGGACTTGATGAACCGCGTCTGTAAACCGTATCTGGACAAGTTTGTCATTGTGTTTATTGATGACATTCTGATCTACTCCAAGAACGAGACCGAACACGGGGAACATCTGCGGTTAGTTTTGGAACTCTTGCGACGGGAACAACTTTACGCCAAATTCTCAAAGTGTGACTTTTGGTTACGCGAAGTTCAGTTCCTAGGACATGTGGTTAATGAACTAGGGATTCATGTCGATCCAGCTAAGATCGAAGCGATCAAGGACTGAGGAGCACCAAAGACGCCAACTGAGGTACGGCAATTCCTAGGCCTTGCGGGCTACTATCGTCGTTTCATTCAGGGGTTCTCGAAGATCGCTCAACCCCTCACCACTCTCACTCAGAAGGATAGGAAGTTCGACTGGGGTGAGTCACAAGAGTCCGCATTTGAAGAACTGAAGTCTAAACTGTGTTCTGCTCCTATTTTGTCTTTACCTGAGGGCCCTGATGATTTCGTTGTTTACTATGATGCTTCTATTCATGGTCTCGGTTGTGTGTTGATGCAACGCGAGAAGGTGATTGCGTATGCTTCTCGTCAACTCAAGGTGCACGAGAAGAACTACACCACCCATGACTTGGAGTTGGGTGTCGTGGTTTTCGCGTTGAAAATTTGGAGACATTACTTGTACGGTACCAAATGCACCATTTACACCGATCACAAGAGTCTCCAACATATTTTCGACCAACAACACTTGAACATACGACAGCGTCGTTGGATTGAACTCCTGAACGACTATGATTGTGCCATTAAGTACCATCCTGGCAAGGCGAATGTTGTAGCAGACGCCTTGAGCAGGAAGGAATCGACTAAACCTCGTCGCGTTCGGGCGTTACAGCTCACCATTCATTCATCTCTACCTGATCAACTCCGTTCTGCTCAGTTGGAAGCTTTGAAGGAGGAAAACCTTAAAGCTGAAACTATGCACGGTACCGACAAGCACCTCGAACGAAGGCCTGATGGCCTGCACTACTTCGCAGAACGCATATGGGTTCCTTTATTTGGGGGACTACGGGAGCTTGTCCTTGATGAGGCTCATAAGTCCCGGTATTCTATTCATCCTGGTTCGGATAAGATGTACCAAGACCTGAAGGTGCTTTACTGGTGGCCAAACATGAGGTCGGACATAGCCTCATATGTGAGCAAATGCTTGACCTGTGCTAAGGTCAAGGTGGAATACCAGAAACCGTCGGGTCTCTTGCAACAACCTGAAATTCCGGAATGGAAATGGGAACGGATTACCATGGATTTTGTCACGCAACTTCCTAAATCACCAAGCGGGAATGACAAGATATGGGTGATTGTCGATCGGTTGACGAAGTCAGCTCATTTTCTTGCTATTAAGGAGACCGACACCATGGATCGTTTGGCTCGCCTTTATTTGAAGGAAGTTGTTTCTAAGCACGGGGTGCCAGTTTCTATTATCTCGGACCGTGACTCCCATTTTACTTCTCACTTCTGGAAGTCTTTGCACAAGGCTTTGGGTACCCAACTAGACATGAGTACGACTTATCACCCACAGACTGACGGTCAGAGTGAGCGTACGATTCAAACTTTAGAAGACATGCTGCGGGCATGTGTGATCGATTTTGGCAAGGGTTGGGAAGCTCATCTACCGTTAGTAGAATTCTCGTACAATAACAGTTATCACACGAGCATCAAGGCGGCTCCGTTCGAGGCACTGTACGGACGGAAATGTCGTTCTCCTCTTTGTTGGGCTGAAGTGGGTGAGAGTCAACTCACTGGGCCTGAACTAGTGTACGAACCTTCGGAAAAGATCGTACAGATTCGTAACCGGTTGGCAGCGGCACGGGACCGGCAAAAGAGTTATGCCGATCAGCGTCGCAAACCATTGGAATTCCAAGTCAATGACAAAGTACTTCTAAAAGTCTCACCATGGAAGGGCGTCATACGCTTTGGGAAGCGTGGCAAACTCAATCCGCGGTATGTCGGTCCATTTACGATCCTGGAACGGATTGGGCCGGTAGCATATCGTCTTGATTTACCGACGGAGCTCGGTAACATACATAACGTCTTCCATGTGTCCAACTTGAAGAAGTGTCTGGCTGACGAGTCTCTCATCGTTCCACTAGAAGAGATCAAGGTTGATGATCGTCTTCGGATTGTGGAAGAACCTGTGGAGATCCTTGATTACAAGATTCGTAGCCTACGTCACAGCAAGATTCGTATCGTTAAGGTTCGGTGGAACTCGAACCGGGGACCGGAATATACGTGGGAACGGGAGGATCAGATGAAGTCTAAGTATCCTCATCTCTTTCCTAAGGAAGCGTTCGAGTCGAGACATGTCTCTACGGCAGCCGAATGAATCTCGGGTCGAGATTCCTTTTAACGTGGGGATGATGTGACAACTCGGGTAAATCTCTCTCTTGGTTTCTATCTTTTGTTTTGTTCCTTCGTTAATTCTTTTGTTCTTTCTGTACTTGTGCAAATTTTCGGGACGAAAATTCTTTTAACGTGGGGATGATGTGACACCTGGCAAATTCGGGTTAACAACGTTGTCTAGATGAAAGTCTACCTTAGCGAGTCACGCGTATATTGTACTTAACTGGGTTAGTTAAGTCGGGTTATGGTTCGGGAACTATCGGTTAGTCTAAAAGATCATTGGATGTTGGTCTAGAGGCTCATTAGATGTCGGTCCTTAACCAAGTGTACAAACGGTGACGATTTGTAGGATCGTCAAGGCATACGGAACATGCAAGTCTCGAGTCCCGGGAATTGGTGAACGAGTGTGAATATGAGTATTTACAAGTGTTATGTGTTTATAATCATTATATGACTTGTCGGTATGTGAATATGTGTTAACATATGTTAAAACGGGGTTTAACGCGCAAAACGCACGAAACTAGCCCCTATGGGCGATTAGGGGGCCAATTGCATGACTGTTCATGCAATTAGGCCCAAATGCATGACTGTTCATGCGATTGGGGGGCCAATTGCATGACTGTTCATGCGATTAGGCCCAAATGCATGACTGTTCATGCGATTAGGATCCCTAATCGCGTGTAAAGCTGCATAATCGCGTGTTACGTGCTGGACGACTAAAAACGACTATAAATACCATACTTGACCTCATAAACTTCATTATACAAACCCTAGTCGTCCCATAACCGCCCCAAACACTTAAACAACCTCTGGAAGGCGATTTTGATCAAAAACACAAGGTTTCAAGGTCTAACCATCATTCTTTTACAATTCCAAGGTTTGATTCTCATCCATAACACTTTGTAAACGTTTTTAATAAATCCCTAATGGTCCAGACCTGTTCATAAACGAAAAAGCTTTCTGAAAATCGTCAATAAGGGTTGTTAATCGGATTATAACTAATATACATGCGTTATGGGTGTGTATGATTAGAAAGATAGGATTTTTATGATTCTTGATGATGATTTGATGTGTTATCATGCTAGGTCAGAATTAATATTGTTAGTATGATGATAGAAATCTCAGTAATTGGATAATAGGGTTATGACTACATGCGTTAATTGAATGTTGCATGCTATGTGTATATGTTTGGATTTGCTTTGGTTGCATGTAGGACTGATTATACGAGGTTGAACGAAGGGTTTTGGGTTAAACATGTTTAGGATAGTGTTTGGGATGATATTGGGTAGTTACACACGTTCTGGATCTGATTTGGAGTGTTAAACGCGCGAAAAACCGGAACAGCATGGTTACAGGCGAGTAGCAATGCTAATCGCCTATAACTCATGCGATTGGGGTGCTAATCGCCAATAATATCATGTGATTAGCCCCAATCGCCTATAATTTCATGTGATTAGCCCCAATTGCTAGTAAGTTCATGTGATTAGCCCCAATTGCTAGTAAGTTCATGTGATTAGCCCCAATTGCTAGTAAGTTCATGTGATTAGCCCCAATTGCTAGTAAGTTCATGTGATTAGCCCCAATTGCTAGTAAGTTCATGTGATTAGCCCCAATTGCTAGTAAGTTCATGTGATTAGCCCCAATTGCTAGTAAGTTCATGTGATTAGCCCCAATTGCTAGTAAGTTCATGTGATTAGCCCCAATTGCTAGTAAGTTCATGTGATTAGCCCCAATTGCTAGTAAGTTCATGTGATTAGCCCCAATTGCTAGTAAGTTCATGTGATTAGCCCCAATTGCTAGTAAGTTCATGTGATTAGCCCCAATTGCTAGTAAGTTCATGTGATTAGCCCCAATTGCTAGTAAGTTCATGTGATTAGCCCCAATTGCTAGTAAGTTCATGTGATTAGCCCTAATTGCTAATAATAACATATGGTATAGCCCCAATCGCCTATAATAGAGGCGATTAGGATTCCTAATTGCTAGTTGACCAACCTAAATGCTAGTTGACTTTTCCTAATCGCGTGTACTGCTGCTGTAAGTGTAAATTAGCATTCCGAGACCCGATTTAACATGTAGTAACATGCTAGGAACCTCGTAACATGTCTAATAGCTTGGTAACATATAATTGGATGTATTCCGGTGATACGTGAACTATGTGCTATAACTTGTTGTGTGTTAACGTATGTTAAGTGTACTTGCGTTATTGTACGTTTTGGAGCGTAAACATAACACGGGAAGTCTCGGGTCACCAATGGGATGTCGAGTCTTGTACTTTGGGTCAGTTAAACAGTCACGGTGTTTTCAAACGAACTTGGTTATGGTCTGGACATCTAGGGACTAATTAACCTGCGGGTTATTAGTCTAAGTACTTGTAACTGTCGTATGTTAGGTCGCCACTTTACGGGACTAGCATAGCAGCTGAGTTTACTCGGGTTAAGGAGTAAAGGAACTTAAGGTGAGTTTACGGCCCCTCTTTTAAACTGGTTTTATACTTTCGGGGGAGAAAACATGTGTTAAAACTATATTTGGTAACTACTGTCATACTATGGGTTTCTCTTGTGTACTACACGATCTTTGGAAGTCCCGGGGGGAACCATGAATGTGCGGGTTTGCACAACGGGGAAATGTGAATAGCGCTATTGGGAGTGACCAACCCCGCTCGTCGACTTGGAGGGTCGGCGGGTGCATATTGTCTCAAACAGGAACAACAGGAACAACAGGAACATACATCGGGCATACTTTTGGTATTCGAGTTAGTAATGGTTTTCCAATCGTGGTAGTAACAAACGTACGCCTAGCTAGCGTATACTGGTTTTCTATTTGTTATAGTATGGACAGGTGGACTTGGTACTTGAACTGCAAACCTGTAAACTCACCAGCATTTTTGTGCTGACGTAAACTTTTACATGTTTTCTCAGGTCGCTAAGGTAGCACAATGGAACTAGGGCGCACGCGTCTGCACGGCGTCTAGATAGAGTTGCATGATTTCACAAACATTGAACTTGATTTATTTATGTTGGATTTTATTTGAATAAGCTTCCGCTGTAAACGGGAATATTAAACTGTGTTTTGAAATTACATTTTAATTCATTTAGACTTGTTTATTGTGATCGTTGGTTTGGATCCTGGTTTGTCATGCGCCTCGCGGTAAAACTCCGCAAGTGGATTTTGAGGGTGTGACAGTATGTGCCTTGGCAAGTTGTACACCCAACTTCCCGACCACGTCTTTATCCCAATTCCCGTTTAATAGTTTCGTATCCTAGGTTCAATGGCGATGGATTACCCTTTCCTTACAAGTCGTATATTATCCTTATTAATATTCTTTAAGACTTGTACAACATTATACTCGACACGACTCTACCCAACGTATAATTATTTTCCCATTTAAATAATTATACTTAGGGTCGTTTCGCTCGATATAAAGTGTTTTTCTTATTATCCGACCCGACTTTGCCACATATTTATTTTCCCATTTAAATAAATATGCTAAGTCTTTGTCGTTTGGTAACATAATCTTAACGCCCGACTAGACTTACCACACCGTACATTTATTTTCCCATTTAAATAAATGTACTAGGATCTTGTCGGTATTCACGCGTTCGTAGATATATTTCACCTACTCGTCTCGGTTTTCCTTCTCGCATATCTATTTTCCCATTTAAATAGATGTACTAGAATTCCGTCGGAAACGAGTATATGTACATATATCATCGCGTGGATACTACTTGTTAAGTTCACGTGTCGTTTTAGCGTTTTTAATTTGTTACGTTATGTTTCTCCTTTTCCACGAATATTCTTTCTACACTTAGGAAAGTGTTACGCACGTTTCACCTTTATTATATATATTTTATTTCCTTAAAATATATATGTATATTTTTATCTCGACGTAATGGTCTTTTCCTTATAAGTCCGTTTACGTTGGTTCGTGTAACTAAGTTCGTTAGTTAGCGTTTTTCATATTTATTTCCGTTGCGCGTTCTCATGGAAGTATTGTTCCTACTTCCGATTCCGAACGTTTATTTCTCGGAAAAATATACTATGTATGTTGTGGCTCGACTTGTCCAACTTGTTACACAAAAATGTTTTCCGATACTTTTATATTCCCATTTATATAAAAGTATCCCATTTTTGTACAAGTCTTCCCAAGTCTTTATTTTATAAAATCTTACTTTATAAAATACTTGCGTTACTCCATTTATTTTTATAAAACGTCCACTTTATAAAAATATACTTTTCATATGAAATGCCCAAGTAAGCTACTAATATTTACCAAATCAACCTTGTAAAATCATTACTTACACTTTTTGACACCAATCTTTCCATTTTAGTGTTTTTGGACTAATAGTTTCTACAATATTTATTTTAGTCTCTCAACTTCCAAAGTTGCCATATTAGTCCTTTACTTTATACTTGTTGCATTTTTCCCCTTATCTTACAAAGTTAATATTTTTCTTCCACTTTAGTGGACTTTGAAGAACCATTTTCATCATGTTTAGTTGTTTTTACTTCTTTTTACTTTTAATGATCTCCTAATCCATCCTAGATGTCATTAATATGCTTATTCCATATTTTTATCCAAAACATCCAATTTTCACTCATCCAAGTGAGTGGACTTTGAAGATGAAACTTTTTCATCTATGGCTTTCTAACTCATTTTAATATTTTTATAACATTATTATATCATCCTATGATGATTAAAGTCATCTTCATCTCATTCAAGTCCTTTTCATTTAATATGCCCAAATCATCATCTTCTCAAGTGTTAGTGTATTTTATTATTATTTCTTCCAATATTTCATTTATTAACATAAATCCAAGACTCATCAACATTATTATTATTCTTCCATTTTCATTTTTAACAAAACCCATTACTTTTATAAAACTCATCTTTATTACCCAACATTGTACAACTTGCTTTCATAGCACAAAAATATGAACATTTCAAGTAATAAAACAATGCAAGACTTACTACTAGCTCAAGGCTAGGGAAGACAAAATCTTGGATTTGGGTGAGGTTTAATGTGTTCTTCCAAGTGGGTTATGCTCCAAGCTCTTGAACACACAAGAAGGGGTTTGAATGATGATGAACTAGAGATGATTTGGAGTTGTAAAAATGAAAGAGAGATGTTGGTTGGGTGGTGAAATGTTACGGCCAAGAAGAAGAAAAAGGGGAAGAATTTTTGTGATTTTTTCAAGTGTTCTTCAAGTGGTTTATAATATCCCTTCAATATCTTCAAAGATTATATAATATCTTGTATAGATTATGGAAGATTTAGAGAAGATTATGTTGTGATATGGAAGGATCTTTGGGGATATTATTGGGGTGTTTGGGCCGAGTTTGTGAGAGAGAGAGGGAAGGATTATGTTGATTAATATTCTACCCAATACCTTTAGGTGCATGTTAATCATTGCTAATAATATTATCATGGAAGGATTAAGAAGCAACTTTACACAATCTCTCACTCAAGTGGGCCCATGGCCGGCCCCCTATAGGGTGGTTGGTGGGGTCCACTTTGCTAATTACTTCTCCATATTATGTTTAAATTAATTCCTTTCGGGTACCGCCCGGGTATTTCTCGAATTTTAACCGCGGTTTACCTCAATATTAAAATACCGTTAATATTTATTAAATTTTGCCCAGTTAAATTACTGATAATTTATTTCGGCTTTTGCCGGGTGAATTTACGTGTTACGCGCGTATCGGGTGCGGTACGCGCACTTTATTCGTTACCGGGAGATTTGTGCAATAAGCTTTCACGTATGGCTTTGGGTTTCCAAAACTCATAATATTCTGTGAGAATATTATTTATTTTATATTCCGGGTGTCCGGAGTTCGTTTCGCTTATTTAAGTTTTACCGGGTAATCGCCAGTGTCCATACCGGATAGTTTTGTCTGCGCACGATCCTATCATGCTTTGCTATTAAACTTATGCATTCCTATGCATTACTTGGGAACTTCTATCTTTCTAAGGCCTCGATTAAATATTCAGCACATAATTACGGTTAATTACGTTAATCATGTTTAATTAATTAGTACGGGATTACCTTAATTTTGCCGGTTGTTACAAAAACGAATATACACCAATGTATATCTGTGTACATCAATGTATATCTGTGTTGATGATGAATGAAAAAACGAATATACACCAATGTATATCTGTGTTGATGATGATGAATGAAAAAAACAATATACACCAATGTATATATGTGTTGATGATGTTGAATGATGATGAATGAAAAAACGAATATACACCAATGTATATCTTGTGTTGGTGATGATGATGAATGAAAAAGCGAATATACACCAATGTACATGTTGTATATATACCGAGATATAATTTTAATAGTATATATAATAAATACGTTTGGGTATACCATAAACACTAATTTGTTGTTTCCAAATATACATAAGTTTCTTATTAATTACCTAATAAATGATTTGAACAAAAGACATTAATACCCCTTTATTAAAATAACAATTAATTAAAGTTTTACTTATTTACAATCATGCCATTGAAGATGGATGGCTCAGATTGGTTCCTATAGTTACTACTTAAGGGTTGGTTCCAATTTGAACCCTACCATATATATAGGGTAGGAACCTGATAGAACCATAGGATAATTGAGAACTAGGAGAACCATTCTAGACAGGTACAGGTTCCGGCCAATACAAAGGAAATTTTTCGTGCAAAGTTTGAGAAGTCTATGTAGTCATTTTGTTTTAAATTTTGGCTATGATCTTTTCGATTTCTTTTGCATTGTATTATATAGAAAAACACGAAATATAACAATTTAAAAACAATCAAATGTATTCTAGACATGAAAATTAAAACACACTGATTACTTTCTTTGTACGGTGTTTTAGATTGCATGTCGAGAATACATTAAGTGTTTTAAATTGTTAAGTTTTGTATTTGTCTATATAATACTATGCCAAAAGAATATAAAACATCATACCTAAAATTTAAAACACAATGCCTATATAGACTTCTCACACTTTGCACGAAAAATATCATTTGTACAGGAACTCCATCCTATATAAGTGTGTGTGTGTGTGTGTATTGAAGAAACGCTAGTCTAATCTCCGGTTAAAGATGATTAGATTGATAATTCCACAGGGCTTATCCTTCATTATGTCTGAGGTTGCCTGAAAAGAAAGTCAGGAGTATGGAGGTGACCGCTAAGAATTTTTTCTTGTTTATAGACACAAAAATGGTGGTTGCGCACTGATCATGTGCATTGAAGATAATTCCAAAGTGTCTATTTAAGGAGAAGAATTTCTCCTTAAATAGGACTCACATGGGTCGCCATCATCAACTCCTAACCTGAAGTGGGCCTGAGCCTAGTTAGAGGATACCTACCCTAGCCCAATATTAGTATAAGATAAATAATAATATTAAACAATAAGAAAGAGGAACGAGATACCAACTTGACCCTCTCCACATGGCGAGGTTCTGTTGGTGACGCTGCGAAGTGCGGACAGGTGGCACCACAGGAGTGGCCACATGTCTGAGGCCTCTGATTGGCCGATTGTCATTTTCCTTTATGTAACACCCCAACCGATGGCGGAAACATCGAGGTGTCACGTAGTGACGATTGTTCACAAGCTCATGATACTAAAGTGCAAATATTATTAAATTCAAATTCAAATGTCAACAACCAAATAAGAAAAATGCATCAAATCCCAAAACAATTCATGAAATTAAGTTTGTTTTATTCAACTAAGTCCCAATGCCTATGTGAAATCATCAAGCGTCTCCTGAAACATGTACAAAATACAACGTCAACAATAATGCTGGTGAGTACACTTAGTTTTGTGTACATATATATAACTATAAAAATGTTTACAATTCAAGTGTCATGAGTCATTCAAGGCAACTATGGAAAACACGTAAGTACACAACGCGGGTCAAAATCAAACCTCTTATGTGACAAAGATTAAAGCATCAACAATGACCTAGGACTTCCCACACACATAGGTACTTTCCACTAGACGGGTTGTCAATCCAAATAGCGCTATCCATTGTTAAAGTTGGCTTGTACGGAGTTAATGATTTCGTAATGATTGCAAGTATACTACGTTTATGTTTAAGCATAAAGCACAAGAATTCAAAGCATAACACGTGTATGAATTGTATGTAAAACGTTTATGAATATGTCTAAGTGTAAGTTTCATAGGTGTACATGTTTCACCCCAAAAGTGCATGAAAACGAAAAAGGGGACAAGTATACTCACATTTTTTGCTAAGCGAATGAATCCAATAAAGCTCGTCACAAAATAAAAAATGGGAATTCCGAAGAACTCAACCTATACGTATAAGAATGCTAATGAGGAAAGTGACTTAAAAGTCTAAGACATCTAGAATCTAAGGCATTAGGGTTTGCTAGTCTTATGTAGGGAAGATGACGTTTTATGACAATTCGACTTTAATAAGTATTTCGAATTCAAAGAGTATATTATACTTTAAGATCAATCATACGACCAAGAAAATAATTTTTACTATTTGCATATTTTTTAATAGAATATTCTAAGTAATTTTATTCAAAGATTTAGTTAAATAACATAACTAATTTATATAATTACAATAATTGTATTTAATTACATAAATGTATACAAATAAATAAAACATACACATTTAAGTTTTCCACACTTAGAAATATTTCTATTTTATATAAAGAAAATTCATAAAACAGATTTTATAATTTATATTCATATTTATATTTAATTAAATAATTAGTTATGACTAATTAAATATAAATAAGCTAAAAATATATGATGTGCTCCAAAAATAATATTTTTGTGAAAAATGATTATTTTCTGATGTAAAAGAGTGAAAATAATTTTTCATAATTTTTCTCAATTTATTTTATTTAAAACAGATTTAATGAATTTAAATCATATTTTAATGATTAAAAATGATAAAAATACCAAAAACAACTATTTTCTAGAAAATAAATTTTATATCAGTTTATCATACTTAGAAACAATTTTCCAGAAATTTTGGGATCAAAATCATTAAAAATGAATTTTTAATCAATTAAATATGATTAAGAAAATTTAAATTAATAAAATTATTAAAATAAGATATTTTCCCCAAACTAAAAATATGAAAATTTTCTATGAGGTGTCAAGATACTACACCTAAAGTTTCATGATTTTTGGAGCAAAAATGAATTTATTATGGATTTTTAAAGGTTTACACATATAATATAAATAAAAAACGAAATAAAAAAAACAGATGTGTCTGGGCTGAGAATAGAACCTGGTCCTTCAGTTTTGTTCAACAACCCTACCACCACTATACTACAAGTTCATTTTGTTAATTGTTTGAATAAAAAAATATTTATATAATATAAACACTTCATCTTCTTCCCCAAATACAAACCCTAACCCTAGATTTTTATAACCTTTAATTCATCAACAATGGAGCCCGATTATAGAGGGCTTTTAAAGAAGAATGAATAATAAACAAAACAGCATCAAGAAATTGGACTTACAAACTCGTTTAAGTGTTGAAAAGTAAGCTTCAAGAACCGAACGAAAAATCACGATTAGAGAGCTTCTGGACACGGTTTGCTACGTTTTTTTAGTGAGTTTGGAACGTGAATGAGTGCAGAAAACTAATGGCATAAACGAATTATATAGTGGTCGAGTAAAAGTAGTGTTTTAAGACGTTTAAATATTCCGGTCGTTACACCATAAAACCCGAATTAAAACTTGAGTAATAACGCGTTTATGGTCGTTTTTATCATTCAAATTTGTGCATATGAAGTGGAGAAACGTATAGGTATCAATTTCTAGACTTAAAACGCATTAAAAATCGTTGAAAACCCCTCGCCGGAATTCCGGCCGGAAAACCCGCCGGAAAAACGTTTTTTTTTTTTTTTTTTTTTTTTTTTTTTGCAGTTTTTTTTTACAAACCAGGAATTTTCTAAAAAAATGTTTAAAAATAAACTCTAATAGTTAAACATTTTTTTTCTTTATATTATAAAAACTTCCCGCTTAAACTTTAACGTTTCTCCAAACTTTTCTGACGAGTTTATCATACGCGTTTAAGTTATAATCTTTTCACAAAAATGTATAAAATAATATTAGAATTTAAAATGATGAAATTCACTCAAACGCCCAAGCATAATATGTTTAAGTTACGATACGTTTATGATTAATAACGACATACAACCCAAACAAGAATATACCGATCAACGAAGTTTGTCGCTTTATTAGAATTCAAAATGCTAAACGTACAAGGACTAAAAATGCAAATACGTTAAAGTTTAGGAAACATGCAAATGTTACACCTTATACTATTTTCTCATATGACACTGACCATTAGCGGAGGTTGCTGATAACGTGACTTCTTGCAATTTGATTGGTTGAGCAACGTTGGCACTATACTTGTTGTCCCTTCTGTGTATAGCATGATCGTGGTATGCTACCTGTCACCAGTGTTGGCATGCTCTGATTGGCCACACGTTATTAAGACGTAATTTTTTTGCTAGAGCATGCTGATTGGTCAGACGTGTGCCTTATTATTGCTACACATCCCTTGGCTCTTATTGGTCCGTACACCATCGTCATTTTGTACTATTTATCACCCTGGTCATGCGCATAAGTAAGAATGAGCGTCTTGACTTAGGAGTTTCCTCAGAACCGACGTTAGTAGTTCCTGGTGCACATCTGCAATCATGCGCTAGGGAACTTTCGTGGCACGCATGATGCTGGCTGCGCACAGTTATGTACTCGTTAGTTGCTTCTTTAGGGCTTTTAGGATATGCGTTAACCCCATCCGCGCAAGGATTTTGGACCATATTGATCCCTTCAATTCCTCTTTCCTTTTCATTATTTACATCAATGAATACGAACGACCTCTGTTCCATGATTAGAGCTTCAAGTTCCATCATTGTTCCCTCGCCATCTACCTTTAGCCTCCCCCGCCTTCTCTTATTTCGTTTGTGTTCGTGAACATGCTCCTTTCTTTAATGAACAAACATGAACAAAAACTTCCGTTCAGTAAGTGTTTATGAACTGTTCGTAAACACATTATAAATATATCAAACACACAACAAATTGAATAGTAAACCTATTAATTGCATTTGTCCTTTTCCTATTTCTTTTCCTTTTTTTTCAACACTTATTTATTTATTATAAATAGATATGATTCCATATTTATTTGTAAAAAAACTTGGTGGTGGAGTGGTTTGTATTGGATTTGTGTGGATAGAGGTCTTAAGGTTCAAAACCTGGAACATGAATTTTTTTTTTTTTTTCAACACTTATTTATATATAAATACATATGATTCAATAATAATTAACAAAATGGGTTAGTGGTGGAGTGGTTTGTGGTCCATGTGTGTGCTTTGAGGTCTTAGGTTCAAAACCCGTTTCAAACATGGGATTTTTTTTCGAACACTTATTTATTTATAAATACATATGATTCCATAATAATTAACAAAATGGCTTGGTGGTGGAGTGGTTTGTGGTGCATTTGTGTGGTTTGAGGTCTTAGGTTTGAAACATGAGGGTCTTTTTTTTTTTTTTTTTTTTTTTTTTTTACAAACACATATTTATTAATAAATATATATGATTTCATAATAGGTCACAACATCGCTTGATGGTAGAAGTGTTTTCCACATCCAGTTTTGATGTTGAGAAAATGGTGGTAAGTTGTGGTGAGAATTGAGATGAGGGATGTTATCAAAGTTGATAAAGTTTGTCAAATATTCATGATTTAAAAATATTAGTAGGATCTTAGGAGTACCACGGTTTTACAAACCCCGCCCCCGCAACACGGGGGGTACACACTAGTTATTTTTTTAACAAACAATTACTAACAAGATATTGTTAGTGTGTGTTGAGTTTGTTGATTACTAGGGGTTTCACCTCTAGAACTACTAAGTTCAAAAATAAAGATACTCTCGTATAGGCGTTTACTTTGTGTTGTGTTAAACTAGTAATAATGTTTATCCTAATTTAGCCACCCAAACTAAAATATTCTTGATGGCAGTGAAACCCCAAGATACTAAATATCATCACATGTTTCTCAATGAAGATTGAAACCATTTTTTACCTTTTCTTATCTTCTTTATTTCTCTGACTCTACGTCATTCTTAGCCACATTTTTCATCATAAAAGCCAAATAAAAGTAAATAGAATACTTATTCCTCACTTGCATAAGACCAAATAATTGAGAAGGCTCCACATTTGGTGGTTGTAGTTTTCATAGCGTACAACTAGCATCATTTATTTTTTCTACAGCCATCACATTTATATTATGGGAACGGGGCGCTACCCGTATAAGACAAGGGTATCCAGGACCGACTTGACAGTGTTGCACTGTTGCTAACCCAAGCTAGGGCTTGGGGCCTCCTCAAAATAGGGCCCCATTAAGAAAAAAATATATATATACATATATAGTAGATAACACTTTTCTAACAAAAATATATTATTTATGCATCAAATTAACCAATAAAAATAAATTTGATCTCAACTTTTTTATACACGCACGACATGTAACTTTTTGATTTTTTTTAACTCCATTGACTATAAAAGTTTTTAGTTTATTATTTGCGGTCTCAAGTTTGAGAAAGTTGGAGGGTCTATATCAAAAGTTTTTGTCTTTTTGAAAAAGGCCTCAACGTTTTAGTTTGCTTTAGGCCTCTTAAAACGTTGAGCCGACCCGGCGGTATCTCACTATCCTCACGATAATACCATCATCATTGGCAGGGGTAGTGGAGCCGTAGAGTATTTGCAGCTAATGACTCTTTACGGGGCTTTTAATATTAACGTTCATTTGTTCATTTGATCGTTTGAAATATTGGTTAATTTAAAAAACCCTTTTTTATTTAATATATATATATATATATATAATATTGAATAATTTCAAACACTCTAATCTCAAACACTTTCAACCACAACCAAATCAAACACTTTCAACCCTAATCAAATGGATCCAAGAAAAATAAAGGGTGTCGCAAAGGGAGGAAGATGATCCTCTAAATCAAAAGGAGTAGGTTCAAGTAGTAAGGGTAGAGGATTGGGTTGAAAGGCGGTTTCGAGTGCGGGGGAAGGGTATAGGCTTGCGATGAAAAGATCATGGAAGAATGTAAAAGATCACTACAAATGGAAAATACAAGAACTGATTGGTGAAGAACCATCTGATAATCATTCTGATAAGAGACGTAAGTCATCGGGAGCCGGTAATTATCATGCGTATAGTACATCGGACGACTCCACCCCCACTAGTAGGATGTCGGATCTCAATGAAGATACCCAACTAACAAGACCAAAACAAAAAAAATAATAAGAAAGCCGCCATCGAGACTTCAAATAACTCCTTGGTTGACGAATTTAGGTCATACTAGGCGATGAAAGAAGATAAGTTGAGCAAGTTGATGGAAATAGAACCTCAACAAGGCGAAAAAACTTTAGCACTTTTGGAGGAACAACACGAATTATAGAGGCAAAGACAGTATGACTACGACTTGAACATGTATTCAAAACCACACTAGCACCTCAAAGGAAAAGGCTTGGATGAACACGACATCTTGATCTTCAATCAGTCTTTAGCAACACAAACTTTGCTCAACTTTGACTAGTGGTATCCAACGTTGATTTTGAATGCAAAACATAGACGTATCACACGCTGGAATTTTAACGCTTGATATGACAAATACCATTGCCCGGGAACCCCGCGTGTCTGCCGTTCCAACTCCTAGGCGCAACGTAGGTCTGCTACGTCGACTATGATCACCCGGACACTCCATGGCCTAGTCTACGATTTAAATTGGTTTTGAAACGAAAAAAATGAAATCACTGCCAAATATGGTTGGGATCGCTTTTGGGAGGAAAACGAAGATGACGATGAGTAATTTTTTTTTGTAAGTTTTGTTTTTAATTTATGTTTCTTATATTTTCTTTAGTTTAAGTTAATGTACTTTTATTTTATTTAATAGAATGTTGTTTTTAATTAAACTCATTATTAAAAGATTTTTTTTTAAATAAACATGTTGGTGCAGTGGTTAATGGTAGTGATGCCTTCAAAAGTGTGTTTCAATATAGTGAATCAGTGAAGTGAAATGATGGGACAGTGCAGAATTAGTAGAAATCATGATAGTTCAGTGTTGCGCACCTCCCTCCCTTATTTCAATGTCAATAAATTTATAATCAAAATACAAAACCAAACGTCTTAAATGCACCACATTTATGCTAGGTAAAATTTTGGTTTTGTTTTATATTCTACTATGTTATATCTCAGGAACTTCCCGGGATATAAAATCTAATATGAAGTGATAAAATGTGTGTTACGATGTACCATAAAAATTAATGTACTATAATATTGTAAGACCCTCAAAACCGACAGGTTAAACAGTTGGCATTCGAAGACTAAAACCATGTTAACAATTCAAAAGAAATCTTATTTTATTTCAGAGAATACGCAGCGGAATGTTAAAAGAAATTATTAAATTTCCAAACATGGTTTTCCCAAGACGGGTCAAAAGAATATTTAATAATCAACTAAAAGCTAAAAAAATATGTAAATAATGTTCGAGTAATCTCATAGACGTCTTCTTAATTGAAATGTCAACCGCAACTAAGTAGCTCCATTGCATGCCAAGGCGCCCTTTATTCATCCACAACCTGAAATCAATCTAACGTGTATGCAAAAGTCAGCTACGCTGAGTGAGTTCAAGTTTTATAAGTTTTCAATAATAAGTAAGTTGTTAAAATAAACGATAACAAAATACTATAACCTTAGAGTCAACAATACGCGCAATCCGTCTAATTGTTCCCTAAGCAATATTTAAAGTCTAGGATAAGCGCAATCCGCCTATTTAACCAAGACTTCAATTTCCCACTATAATAAACGTATTCCGCTTATCAACACAAAACCAAGTCTAGAGACCAAGCAGGCATCTCCCACTTCTGTCATAGCTCAGTTTATAATAACCCATATAACATAAACCATGTAACAACCATGACACCATACTAATACCATAAATCAGAGTAGGCGTATCCCACTTCTAATAACACATAAGCCATAAACTATGAGAACCATGACAAAAACTATACCATAAAGTAGAGCAGGTCTATCCCACTTCTAATAACAAATATAACTAAAACCATATGATAAAACATTAGGCGCATACCGCCTACTTACGTTTCATGTCAAAATAATATGTATGAGTTAATATGAATTTCATTCGTACACAAAATATTTTTATAACTTCATAAAAAAACTATTTTGTGACTTTAGAAAAATAATCTTGCTAGTTTAGCATGCACGCCAGCCCATAAACATTTAGAAAAATGATAACTAAAAGAGTGGGCGCAAGAACTCACCTTAACGTAGATGCTTCTGTTATCAACAAGCTAGAGAAGATAGAGAAGGCGCAAAACCTAAGATGGCGTCAAGAGCCTGGTCAATGGTAGTTTAGCGCCTCAAAAATCTAGTTTGTTAGGTTACTTTCATATATAGGTACACTCCTAAGTCACGTAGATCACCATCATCCCATGCAAGTAAACCATTCACTTGATCACAACTCCACACCATCAACATTTGAAACCAATATGATTTATCATCTTCATTCCACGCTAACCTGTCATCCCATACATACATGATATATCCATTTTTTTTCTTGTGTAAACAACCACACATCTTCAATTTCATGCGACACTCCAAACTTTCAATCAACACACATGCTACATCACAACACCACTAGCGCCATCATCATCACGATACGCCATACATCAACGTCAAACAATACCCGCATCGGCATGACCGTCGTACATAACTACCGAACATCGTCTCCCTACTGTCACCGTCTCACCACGTCGATGTCACCCAACGCCGCTACCACCGTCGTCGTTCCGCGCCACCACCATCCCCACCGAAGAGCTCTGCCATCCTTATAATTATAACCAAATCACCACAGCAAATATCAAGAACCACCCCAGCACCGATCTTATGCGAAAACAGAAAAAATGAAACACGTACAAAATGGAAATATAAACGGGGATTACATGATTCATGATTTGAATTCAGACGAGTAATGAATCACCTCAAACCACCACCTCCACCGTGTCCTCTTCGTTCAACTCGGTCGTCACAAATCCTAGACCTAAAGTGTGTTAGGGTTTTGTTGTGTTGTGCTTTATAACCCACGAACTTGCCGTTAAGGCCCTCTTGATTTTTTTTTTTTGAAAGGCGAATTTCTTGCTCCTTGTGAGACTTGAACTCAAGACCTCACAATTTTAGTGTATTAAAAGCTTTGCCTTATCACTGGACCACCAACCCCAATGATCCTCTTGATTTTTATTAGATGGCAACTTACTCCAAGGTTATTAAAACACACTTTAAACCATGACAACCGGGCCCGTATACCCTTATCATGCTTTTATCTTGAAGTTTATTTCAAAACGATAACACTTGGTTTTGTCAAGCAATTAAATAAGAACTCCCGCGCCGCTTTTCATTAATCGCCTCATTCTATAAGAATATGGATTGTACACTATTCATTTTTTTTAAAATGATGAAAATTAGGATGTTACAAATATGAGAAAACAACAATTTTAATCATGTGAACAAGAATGAAAATGTATATTAAAGAAAGAATGTACGTTTGGATGAGGAGCAGTGGAAAAAGCAATCATTGCAAAGCGTGACTGAGGCAGTGTTGTTGAAGGTGTAGCTTTGTTAGAAACAACTGGTTTTGACCTATTATGCTCAGGATGAAAATAAAATTTTCATTTACAGGTTCATTTAGTGTAAAGAACTCATTAGAAACTTATGTATTACACGAGTTATAACGTTTTTTTTTATTTATTAGTAAGTTGAAAATTTTAATATTACATGAGTTGAATCAATAAAATATTAAATAGTTTTTAATAAGCGAAAATATAAAAAGAATTAGTTAAGAAAATAAATATTAAATAAATAAGAGATAAACATGAAATTATGATTTAATAATGTTAGTTTATATGAAAGAGATTGAGATTATCATAAGATTTTTATTTATTACATAATAATGTAATAATAAAGATAAAGATTATAAATTAATAAATATTGGGTTGATTGGGTTATTTATAACCTAATTTTTTTTTTTGTGGAAATTCAAAGGTGTGGATGGCCTCCTCAAGTGACATGTGTCCCCCACCCCAATCGCTTTATGATATATTAGTTATATCCCAAAAACTTCCCAAGATAAACAAATCATATGAAGTGAAAAAATATGTGTTATGATGTAGCATAGAACTTAATGTACTATAATATGAGAAATCAACAATTTTAATCATGTGAATAAGAATGAAAATGTAAATTAAAAGAGAATGTACATTTAGAGGAGGAGCAAGGTAGAAGCAACCATTGTGGGGCGTGATTGATGCGGTGGTCTTGAATGTGTAGTTTTTTTTAAATGACTAATTTTGACCTATTCTAATCTAGACGTAAACATAACTTTCATTTACAGTTTCATTTAGTGTAAAAAAGTCATTAGAAACTATGTGTATTACACATGTTATAACTTTTTATGTTTTATTATTTATTATTAGGTTATGAAATTTAATATACATCAGGTTGGATTAATAAATATTAAATGGTTTTTAATAAATGGAAATATAAAAAGAATTAGTTAAGAGAATAAATATTAAATAAATAAGAGATAAACATGAAATTATGATTTAATAATATTATTTCTTATAAAAGATAATTTAGATACTCATATAATATTTATTTATCATATAGTAAAGTAATAATAAAGATAAAGATTATAAACTAACACCCATCTGAACCATTCACCAAGTGACACATCAACACTTTTATAATTTTTTGTATTTTTTTAGTTAGGGGTATAAAAGTCTTTTTGTAGACAATATTATGGGCATTTTAGTAATAACAACACCCCACCCCCACCCAAGTTACCTTTTAAATAATAATAATCTCTCACCCCCCCTCTCTCAACACACCGGCTCTCTCTCTCTCTCTCTATAAAAAACACACAGATCTGGTTAGGGTGGTTCTAATGGAGGGTGAGGTGGTTCGAATAGAGGGCTGATGATGGTGGGTTTGACGGAGGGGCGGTGGTTTGATAGAGGGTATGGTGGTGGTTGAGGGGTGGTTCGAATGGGTGGTTGGGTGGTTTCAGGGGGTGGTTGTTTGGGGTAGTTCGAATGGGTGGTTGACGGGTTTCGACGGGGGCGTGGTTTGATGATGACGAGCTAGGTTTGGTGGTGGTTGATGGTTCGACGCAGGGGGGTGGATCTGATGATGGTGACGGTGGGGAGGTGGTGGTCAATGGTGGTCCGGCGAAGGGGGGGTTGAAGACGGGGTTTGACGAAGGGGGATTGAAGACGGATTTCGACGGTGGTGGTGAATCAACAGATGGTGGTCCAGACGGTGGTTTTCGAACAGTGGTTTTGATGAAGAACATGTATTATTATTATTATTATTGTTTGGTATTATTATTTTTTCTGTTATTATTATTATTAGTATTTCTGTTATTATTATTATTGTTATTTTTATTGTTATTATTATTATTATTGTTATTTTTATTGTTATTATTATTATTATTATTGTTATTATTATTATTATGATATTATTTGTGAAAAATATAGGATTTTTATGTTGAAATTTTGGGTTTTGTCAGGAGGTGATGCTGTGAAGAGGATGATGTAAAACACCAGTGTAAAATATGAATGTGTAGATGTTTGATGTAAGAAAACACTGGTGTAAAACACCAATTACACCAGTGTAAATCTAAATGTATAGAAGTTTGATGTAAGAAAACACACCATCATCTTTATAGTTTGGTTTTTTACACTAGTGTGGTGTAAATAATTACACCAGTGTAAATCATCCTCATCATATGTTTGTTTGGTTTTTTACACCAGCGTAATTTTGTAAAAATTTGCGTATCCAGATTTACACTGGTGTAAATAATTACACCAGTGTAAATCATACAAAAGTTATGAAAGTTTAAAAAAAGTAAACTAATTAAAAAATAAAATAAAGTTTAAAAAATTAATTTTTTTAATAATGAAAATAAAAAATTAAATGAAATAAAGTTTAAAAAAATGAATATTTTTTAAAAGTTTTGTGTATGACAAAATGTATAATTTGTTTTTTTAAAGTAATTTAATTAAAAAAAATAAAATAAAGTTAAAAAATGAATATTTTAATAATGGAATAAAAAATTAACATGATATTATATTAATTTTTTCTCTCCCATGATTTTTTTTACCATAATACCCTTTAATGTACTTTATTGTATTAAAAAAAATACTTATTAACCAAGTCAAGACAAAAAAGTCCATCCTTTAATCTCAACCACTAGATCACCAAGATCAATGGTCCATAAGGGTTCTCTAGTTCTCACAACTTACTTGCGTTTTCATTTGATCCTATCCCTATAGAATTATTACATTTATATTGTTCGTCTTTTCAATTAAAGAAGAAACTTGTCACAAACACCCACTATTATAGTGCTACTAGTTGCATGTTTAAATTCTTAAGCGAAAAAACCATATGCAGATAAAGGTGAAGATCTAGAAATCGATTGATTAGTTTTCTCAATTATTTGTAAAATTTGCACATGTAAATTAAGAGAAAGTATGCTATACAAAGGACCTTAACCTACAAAGTGTAAAAAGGAACAATAGCCATACACGTGGATGACAGTTATTTTGAGAACCTTGTATTTAATTTTTCAGTCAAGGGGTAGAAGAGACATTTGCGCCATCCCTGTAATCACGTTCCATTCGTTTTATTCATATTTCAAATTCAAAATTACTAAAAACTAAACCTAATACTGAGTTAAAATTTCAAATTAAATTATAAATCATTTCACAGTTCATTTAATCGATCTATCAATGGTTTGTGTTTTTCGCAGCTATTTTGAATCACGTCATTTGTATCCGTAAATATGTCTGGTATTTTTGTTTTCATTTATTTTTTGCGTTTTTATATGTTATTGACATTTAATCGAATCATCAGTTTTTGTAGTGAGTTGGATCATTTTTTTCTCCACCAAATGTGTTAATTGTCCTCTGTTTTTCAGAATTCAAAATCGTTTGAGGTGAAAGAAATTTTGAAGATTATTGAAGGGTTCAAGGATTAGAATCATACTGTATGAACAAGAGAAAATTATGATGGATTGGATTAGAATCATACTTGCGATTATGAATATTGTTTGTTAAAAGCTGTTTTGTTATTTTGTTTTTTTTTTCATAATATTTGCGTTTAACATTTTTACTATGAATGATACTTGCGTTTGTTTTTATGACAGTGATGATCTTTTATTTGTTATTTCAACTTGCATTGATCTTATATGTTAATTGAACTTGCGTTTAATTAGAATTGTACTTGCGTTTCTTATTATTTGTATACAACTTATATTTTGTTGCGTTTAACATTTTTCTTATTTTTAATTGAACTTGCGTCTGATTAGAATTATAGTTGTGTTTGTTTTTATCACAGTGATGATCTTTTATTGTTATTTGCATTGATCTTGTATGCTAATTGAACTTGCGTTTGATTAGAATTATTCTTGTGTTTCTTATTATTTGTATACAACTGATATTTTACGGCGTTTATGTAAGGACCGGAATTTTTTTTTTTGTAAATACATACACATCCAAATACTTACATACCAACCATTAATATTTACAACTAGTTCAAGATTCAAAGCATAGTTTGAGAAGTTGTCATGGGGATCTATCCTAACATGAAACAAAACGCTAACCCAAGGCATTTATAAGTTATCAAAACATTGCTAACAAAATAGATCCCAAGTCTTTAACCATGACACTTAGACCCACCCAAACACGTGTGCACTTCCAAATCCGATCCGCGACTTGATCCTCAAGCATGTGCCTTACCTATTACACAACACAACCAACAAGTTAGTTGACCATACATTTCAAAAGAGAAGCAACTATCCCCATCACTTTCCATAAGGTATTCTACTACATACTTTCACCCGTTTGACCCATTAAGGCCTTTTCAACCTTGACCCATTAAGGTCTTTTCAACCTTGACACATTAAGGTCTTTCTACCTATTCTACAAGGTTCCAACCGTATGACCCGTTTAGGTCTTCCTATCCTTTTTGACCCGTTGAGGTCTTTCCACTTATTCTACCTTATTCCACCATGTAACCCGTTAAGGTCTTTCCATCCTCTTTGACCCGTTAAGGCCTTTTCAACTTTTCCCCTCATTTCCAACCCATTGACCCACTAGGGCCTTTCCAACCATTCTATATATTTTCAACTATTGACCCAATAAGTTCTTTCCAACCATTCTACATCTCTCCAACTATTGACCCAACAATTAGGACACAATAATATACACATAGCAATAGTTGATTTAAGTCAAACCAACTTACCTTTGTCTTGCGAGTCGTGCCTCCTTGTTTACTTGATCCTTCCGTCTTAATACCTACACTTGATGAACTCATAGTTTAGAACTCATGAACTCATCTTCTCTTTTATACACACCTAGCCATATCATAATGATAACTTTACATATACACCATCATTTTACATTAATTCACACCACATTAGCCAAGATGCTTTTGCACTCTTTCATTTAGATATTTCAGCATACACTTGGTGTGCATTATCTTTAATTTAAGTTCATACACCTAATTATGGTCACATAACCTTCCCATCAACAATATGCATCTACACTTATCTTACAACTAGCAAAATCACCACATAAATTTCATCTTTACTAAGCTAAAATCTTGTTTGACCTGTAGAAAGTCAAACATGGTCTCCCTTCCTAAAACCCACTTTTACATACCCACATTATCATACAATTTACCACTAATCAACTGAAATTATACATGCGTTTTAATAGATTTTCACAATTAAACATACTACTTTAAATTTCAAAGCTAGATTACCAACAATCATACATTACTACCATTATCCAAGAATTTCATCAACATAAAACAACCATAAAAATGCATTCTACAACTCACCTTGTGCTTATAATGACCTAAGGACTCGAATTCACTTCACATGCAAGTTCAACAATTGATTATTGCTTGGATTTGGGGCTGATTTGTGGGTTTTTAGGTTGGGGTGGTTTTTCTTCTTCTCCAAAATCGTATACTCCTTTTCCTAGGAGTTTGTTTTTGTTTCATTCTTCCCCCTTCCAACCCTTAGATATAATATTATTTCAATTCAGCCCATCCCCTTTGGTTTCTAGTCATTTTAGGTTATAACTTGAGTTACTTAGCTAATTAGCCCTTTATTCATTCAACATTAACAATTTAGTCTATTTATTTATGTACATGTTTACCCACTACCCCCTACTAGTATTATTTTAAATTTTGGGGTGTTACAGTTTAATATTTCTCTTATTTTTTAATTGAACTTGCGTTTTATTAGAAATATACTTGCATTTTAATATTTTTTGTGTGAATTTTTTTAAAAGCAAATTTGTTCACCCTTTCATAAACAATTATAGACAAGAAAACTAGATTAACCATTTCATTAGATCAAGATAGTTGTTTTTTACATCCATTTCATTAAAAACTAAACAAACAAGATAAAAAAAAGCACCACAATAACCACCACCACCACAAGACCATCCACCAACTCCACCCATGAAGAATTTAGTGTCGATTGGGAGAAACTCTAAAGTCAGTTTCACCCTTAGACGTAATACAAACACGTAAAAAAAATTAAAAAGACACTACGCCAAAAAAGTTGAGGGGTAACTGACGTTACCCCTGCTTACACTCTAGATCCGCCCCACATATACGTATATTTATGAGAGTCCAGTCACAATTAATGAAATCCACAAATAGATATCCAATACAATTATTGAAATACATAAATAGATATCTAGCATTATGAATGGATAGGTCTACTTGATGAATATTTGTTGAACTTTCTTGGTTTGGATATATACAAAGTCTCCGAGTTGACCAACCGGTCGAAGTTGAGTGATCCGACTTGGGAGAAATGGGTGAATTTTGATTTTATAAATATTTTGTAATGGTCCTGTAGTCATGTATGCGGTTTGCTGTTTTCCCAACACCGTCTTGATGGGCCTTTATATTTATATATAAAGTCGTTTATCGTTAAAAAAAAGAGTTACATATAACGATGCATAACATATTCTCATCTATACTATATAAAATTTTTAAGAATATCTTTTAATTTAATGGATAAGATGTAACACCAAAATGAGTGTAAAATAGAGGGAAGGGGCATTACCCTCTCAGGCTCACATCCACTAATCTTGCACTATCATCTCAATTCTACCCTTAACTACCTCTCAAACCATAAAATCGCTAAAAGCAACTTTTGGTGTTTTATTTTAATCTTTTAACAGTTTGGTTGTTTTGACTGTTCCAACTTTTAATCTTTTCTCTTTATTATAAAACTATCTTGAAACTCACCATAAACATTGTAAGGAACCAGGTGTCCTTTATCATAACCATGGATAAACATAACTTGTATCGAGACCATCTGCAAGATTTTCATCCACCAAATTTGGTATTTTATTGTACTTTAAGATAGTGTTTGGTATGCAAAAATAAAAGACAAGATGGAATGGACCGTTGTGATCGAAGGAAAAATTGGTGTTTGTTTGGTCAGTCGAATGGAATCGCCCATTATACTAAGTATTCCATTCTCTCAAAATCATTTCAACCCCCCTATTTTTTTTTTGTTCCATTCCCTCTTTCACTATCCATTAACACCACCACAAGCCACCACCCACCATTATAGCCGCCACCCACTGCCAATTGCCACCGTCCCTGCCGTCACCACCCACCGATGTCACTTTCTCTGCCACCCACCGTCGCCACCCACCACTGCCACCCCTACCACAACCCCATCACTGTCGCCACCACTGCCATCTATCACCACCTACCATCACTGCCACCCACCACCACTGCTACACACCACCAATTGTACTTCTTAGTGTTTTCTTCCCTACCCGACGACACAAAGTATTAATTCATTCAGTTCTCACATGGTAACCAAACAACACATGAAATTGTAATGTTGCATTTCATTCAGTTTCATTACCTCGTCCATTCCATTCCATTACCCATATCAAACAGACTCTAACACTGTGTTCCGAAGTTTACTAAATAAAAGAAAAAGAAGAGAAAGGGATATTAGGAGAGAAAAGAAAGGAAAATATATAATTTTATTCGTGTTCCTAAGTTGAAAGGAAAAGAAAATAAACTAAAGATTTTATGTGTTCCCGAGTTGAAAGGAAGAGAAAAGAAACATATACTTTACAATTATACCCTTGTATGATATTGTTATAGGTTAAATGAGAGGGTAAAATGGTAAATGATATACTTTATATTTTTTTCCTTTCCCTTCCTTCCGCTTCCTTCCAAAGGAAGGTTATTTGGGATAATTTTCTTCCCTCTTCTCTTCATCTCCTTCCTTTAATGAAACTCTGGAACAAAAAATTGTTTCCCTTTCTTTCCACTTCCCTTCCTTTCCTTCTATTATTAAACTCCGGAACATAGTGTAAAAGAGAAGATGATATATTTGCAAAACTAAATGGAATATCTGACCTTGCTCGTCTAATGGTGGATACATGAAAAGATCGTACCTTCCCTTTGATTTATCGGGTGTCGAAGCTAGCCATGGTTTTACTAGTGGCAACCACAACCATTGATATATGTTTTTTTCCCTTCTAAATTGAAGCTTATTAAGAAAGATTTATGCAATCTGATGGGTGATGCGTATTTGAACAATGCTTTATTTGTGTGTGTGGTCAAAAGAGAAACCTTTGATAAAGTTACAGTAGACGATGTAATTGCTTGATTTCAGACTATAAAAACCCGAAGATCACAAATCTATTAGGTATTTATTAAAACTTTATTATTATCCTTTTTTTTCATTATTGTATGAATGGACGATTAAACATTAGATACTTTGGTAAGAAGAAATGGATCTTTGTTATGGAAGGAAAAAAAGGGTTTTTTTTACATATGTCCCCTTCCTAAGTTGCCTTATTACATATTTACCCAACCCATAAAATCAATTACATATTTCCCCTTCCTAAGTCATATATATTACATATTTATCCTTTTCATTTAAATTACTCTTATTAAATTACTATTTTACCCTTAATGAACTTATTAAATGACTATTTACATATTTCCCCTTTCTATTACTATTAATTACATATTTCCCCAATTATATTTTTTTCCTTTCCCTTCCTTCCGCTTCCTTCCAAAGGAAGGTTATTTGGGATAATTTTCTTCCCTCTTCTTTTCATCTCCTTCCTTTAATGAAACTCTGGAACAAAAAATTGTTTACCTTTCTTTCCACTTCACTTCCTTTCCTTCTATTATTAAACTCCGGAACATAGTGTAAAAGAGAAGATGATATATTTGCAAAACTAAATGGAATATCTGACCTTGCTCATCTAATGGTGGATACATGAAAAGATCGTACCTTCCCTTTGATTTATCGGGTGTCGAAGCTAACCTTTGATAAAGTTACAGTAGACGATGTAATTGCTTGATTTCAGGCTATAAAAACCCGAATATGACAAATCTATTAGGTATTTATTAAAACTTTATTATTATCCTTTTTTTCATTATTGTATGAATGGACGATAAAACATTAGATACTTTGGTAAGAAGAAATGGATCTTTGTTATGGAAGGAAAAAAAGGGTTTTTTTACATATTTCCCCTTCCTAAGTTGCCTTATTACATATTTACCCAACCCATAAAATCAATTACATATTTCCCCTTCCTAAGTCATATATATTACATATTTATTCTTTTCATTTAAATTACTCTTATTAAATTACTATTTTACCATTAATGAACTTATTAAATGACTATTTACATATTTCCCCTTTCTATTACTATTAATTACATATTTCCCCAATTCTTCTAGTATTTCTTTTATGCTTTCACTTGTTGCTCTTCCAAAACAATACCATAATATCTCATAATCAACCACTCCAAAAAAACACAAAATTTCAAAAATGTAACCAACATTTGTTCATAATCAAGTGCTCCAAAAACATAAAGTTTTGAAAAATGTAAATATATCATCTTAAGCAATTACAAACACGATACCAAAACAGTAATTCATGAATTCTTCAACTTTGACTAATTTCTTTGAGGGGGTTTTGTACTCTTTCCTCGTCCCCTTGTTGTGGCTTGATGTTGAGTAGATTCTTCATATGCCGAGTTTTTGCAATGAGGGGGTTTCGTACTCTTTCCTCGTCCCCTTGTTGTGGCTTGATGTTGAGTAGATTCTTCATATGCCGAGTTTTTGCAAGTCTTTTGACGATGCCCATACTCACCACAACGCAGACATTTTTGTCTCCTTTTAGGCTCGTCACCTGGTCTAATTCTATTCTTTCTTGGTCTTCCAGGTGGACGTTTGATTGCTGGTGGGTATATCTTCTCCTCGTCTATATGCACCCATTACTTCTAAAGCATAAGCTAATTTTAACTTCTCAATTGTAAAATACGAATCAACGTATTTGTCCCAGTTAGCATCCCTCGTGAAAATAATAAAAGCTGCCGCATGCACACAAGGAACACCTTTAACCTGCCAAACCCGACAAGAACATTTTCTCTCATCAAGTGACACTTCCCAACGCTTGTCCATGTATTTCACTTCAGCTCGATTTTCACCACTTCTACAAATTTCATATCCACCCAAATTCTACACACAACATTAAAATTATTAAAAAAACTCACCCAAATTTTAATTTGAAATGTATTTAAAAAAAAGAAACATTACACTAACCTTAGAGGTTTTGTCCATGTAACTTTTAGTTTTTGGTACTAAGGTACCCTTCCATTTTTTTAAAAGCCGCCTTTTGTAGTCTAGGCGGACCATAATCTTCTCTCTAATGGAATCAAGTAGGTCAAGTACCGGTTTGTAACGCACCTCACCTATCCAAGCATTAAATGCCTCCAAAAGATTATTAGTAAAATAATCACACTTTGATGCTTCCCCAAACCTACAACGACTCCATATCTTATTGTGATTCTCATTAAGATAAGTAAGTGCATCCTTATTTGCTCTAGCAATTTCATTTAATAATTTGTCATGCTTAGTTACATTGTAGGTCCTAGCAGCTCGCCATAAATTTCTAGTGAATAAGTCACCATGAAAACGTCTCTTGAAATTACTAAATAGTGCCTAATGCACTCTCTATGCTCAACAGTAGGGTAAATTTGTGTAATTGCAATGTCTAGACCTTTCTGCATGTTTGATGATATAACTAGCCCATTTGGTGTACCGATTGTTTTCCTAAGTAACTCAAGAAACCATATCCATGAGTTTTTGATTTCTGATTCAAGTACACCATAAGCTAGAGGAAAAAAAGAACTGTTACCGTCAACACCATTGGCAGCGACCAGTACCCCATTGAACTTCCCTTTTAGATGGCATGCATCTAGAGAAATATAGGGACGACAACCATCTAAAAATCCTTTTGAGCAAGCTAACAGTGAAACAAAAAAGCGTAAAAATAATTTCTTGTTATCTTTAGTCTCAAAGTCAACCTCAACAACGCTTCCCGGGTTTCGCCTTAATAGTTCCTCCTTGAGATCATTTGTCTTTATGAATGAGTCTTCCCAGTTCCCGTACAGATCACTATAAGCTTCTTCTTTACCTCGAAAGACTTTCATGTACGGTACATCCACATTGTATTTTTTCTTAACCCACTTTTGGAGTTCTGTAGCTGAGACATCCCCATCGGATTTTAGCTTATCTCTAACCACACTAGCTACCCATCCTTGTGTTGCCACCTTATTGGCACCTTTGTTGCTTCGAGTACAAGAATGTGGTTCCACCAGTGTCTTAACCTACAAACAATATTAGCACAACATATAGTTTATTAACAATATTAAAATAATAAATTACATATAAGTTATATTAATACACTTACCTCGAATGAAATTCCGTCTTGCATAACAGAAGCATGTATTCTCCAATTGCATTCTAAGTCAAGACACCTTGTTAACAATATTAAAATAATAAATTACATATAAGTTATATTAATACACTTACCTCGAATGAAATTCCGTCTTGCATAACAAAAGCATATATTCTCCAATTGCATTCTAAGTCAAGACACCTTGCTGTGACCCGTGTGGGTTCACTTTTCGTTACGCAAATTCATTCATGATTGCATAAGAGGCTAACGCTCTTCTAAAATCTTTCACATTTTCAAATGTGGAGTTAAGTTTGATAGTTCGACTTTTGTAGCTAAAAGTTACCGATTCGGAATGACGCTGCTCAGCGGTCATTCTTGGGTTGATAAAATATTATTTTTTTTAACAAACGACAAAATAGTAGCAAGATAGGAACAAAATAGTAGCAATATAAAAACAAATATGAGAAACTTGTTCATCGTAATATAAATCCAAAAAATCATAACAGAAGCAATTAAACAAACAAATTATAGGCAATGACAAAATCAATGTAAAAAAAACACCACTGTCGTTTATTAACGGTTCTAAAAATAAGAATTCGATAGAATACCTGCTCCGACTTTTCCGACTGTTCAGGTCCATCGTTATCGGAGAAAGGGGAAGGGAAACCAGGGTTGAAGGTTGCGATCGTTTCTTTGTGCCGTTTGATCATCCAGGGTTTTATTAAGGATAGATTTTAGGAATAGATTAAAGGAAGAAGGAAGGGTAAATGGGTAATTTTATAAGAGAAGAGGAAATATGTAATTGATTTTATGGGTTGGGTAAATATGTAATAAGACAACTTAGGAAGGGGAAATATGTAAAAAACCCGGAAAAAATGGTGTTTGTGTCCTCAATCAAGTACTTGTGTTATTTATACATTTATTCATTAATCAATCTCGATTTTGTTTCGTGTTCTTCAGGCTCTACAGCGGAATCACCGTTGATGAGGTAACGCTCCGAGCTTCCGCCTTTTCCACCACTGCTTTCAGGAACGACGACCATTGACAACCAAAGCCGACTATTGACAATCAATCATTTATGTTATGTACATAAATAAAAATAAAGATTTTATATGGGCTGAATTTGACAATTTCAAAATTAATGTATTTTTCAAAAGGGGTATGACAAGTAAGAAATAGGTGTTTTGGACTGTCCCTTTATTTATTTGTTTCATTTTACCTTTTATAAATACAGTTTTCGAATGGCAAACCTTATTTGGCCAAATCATGGGCTTAAAGGGCTGCCAATAATAAAATGGGCCTAAATAAAAAATTACCCATCATCAAAAGGCTATGTTTTTTCCGTTTAGTTTATAATCACATTTAACAAACCATAGTATAGTCAAGCAAGATGAGCTCGAAACAGAACAAGCATTTTTAGTTGCATATATACAACTTAAAACTAGGACGCTTAATACTATCAATATTAAAATTTACTATTTATCATAACCTTATTATCTACGAGCTGTATGCCTCCAACCTTCTTGCTAAACTCAAAACCATGGATGCCACGTAGGATCCATCATGCATAAGTTTCTTGGAGTAAGAGCTGCCTCGACAAGTTCCGTTACACCTCTTTGCACTGACTGCGGCGGATCCACCGAGTTTTCCTCCTATAAATCCAATCCCAACAGATAAATAACATCAAAATTCAGATATGAATATATTGTGCTGACTCATGAGACAAAAATGATCTTAAAAACAACATAAAAGGTACAAAATTATAAAAAAAGAACAATTGGTTTGATGTCATTTTATGTATAACCAACCTGCACGTGTATGTAATCGGTATAGATTTTAAAGTTTATGAACGATCTATCACAACACGAAATGGTTCAAAATTCTTCCCGCTATGTCTTGATTTTTGAAAAAAAGGGAAAAACGGGTTTGTGAAACGATCAACTATTACACACACACACACACACTCACAGAGGGGGACATTCAATTCATAACCAATAATATGTTTGGAATTACGTAAAGCGCATAATACGCTTGTATAGAGTGTTTTGAATGTGACATGATGGTTATGTACCCACCTAACTCTTTCTCCCACTACTTTGATTATCTTCCAATGCAATATATACAAGTGCATTATGCAGTTTCTCAACATATTATTGGTTCTGAAATGAACGGGCCCGTACATAAACACAGACATATTCAAACATACCTCTTCTGATATGAACTGAGGAGCGATCCCATTGATCCGGCCAATAACTTGCTCCACATTTGTGGTGATCTTTTGTCTGAACTCAACAGGGTTCAGACTACCTCCACCAACAACCGGGGCCAATGGCATTCCAAGAGGTCTTCTCCATGACCAAGATAAAAGTTCATCACGGAAAAACATAGCTAAATGATGCCATAGATGTTGACTTTGCTGCAATCACATCATGTAAGACCAAATTAGCGCCAAATGTCAGTGCTTTATAGGCTGTAACAATTTAAAAAAAGCAAGTCACCTTTGGGGACACAACAGATTGTGCTGCTGCACACATGGAAGACACGATGAGGCCCTCCACACCAAAATGAGAGAAAAACGCCTGCAAGTTTCTAGTCAACCGAAAAGGCACGGGTTCGTTAAACTCGATCATACCATTGGCATCATATGCTGGATGAAAATCTGTTTGGAATATTTTCCCAGTGTTCTTAGCAAACAGTATTTTATTAGGGGATCTTCCGCCTATTTGTAGCATGAAGGACGTGAAACTCGAAAGTGCCAACTGTATGGCAAACTGCTTCTTGAAAGCCCACATATGATGTCCACTCAACAGTGTTTTGTACATATACTGGGAGAATATACTGTCAAACACGTAATCTTTTGTAATGTGGTTGTAAGCTTGAAGACGAAGATCCACTACAGTTTCGGGTGATATTTGGCCCGAGATTGCTTGGTTTAACTGCTCCTTAAAATAAGAAATGGGTAAGTCAGCCTCTTTATTGTTTCTTGAACAATGGTTCTCATAGACCTCCAGAAAGGTACTGTACGTTAAGTCATCTTCTACCATCCTCACCTGTAGAGTGGCCAGTTTAGACTTTAGAGTTTGAAAGAACCACAAGAACATTTTATGAATGTTATACCTGAGACCAAACAGGGATGATAATTGGTGTGTGAATGTTGATGTGGCGGCGTCTTGATTCTTTGTGCTTATCGAACATGCGATTCATCACACGGAAAAGCTGTAATATTCTTTCATCACTTCTAGCATTCGGTGTCAAAGATGTCTGGACAATAAAATGGCGTTGGGACCCATCTGAGCCTATAAGAGTCAAACGACGGAAACTGCTGCCATGCCTACGCACGATTGGGATATCAGCCCCTACCCTGTCTAGCTTCACAGTATGGTCAGGTGCAACTTCCTGCAGTGCAGTGGAAACAAAAAAGGGTAAATAAATATTGAAATGGTGAAATGCAGAAGTTGGGTTTTTAACTTACTTGATCAGTGAAGTACTGTCCAGGAACCTCAACCTCAACCACATGGAAGTCACGCAACACACGGCTTTCTTCCTCAAGTTTTAATACAGCTGGGAACCGGTCTTCGACATTGCTTTGGAGAATGTTTTTCCAGTGTTTAAGTCTTTCAGTGAGATCAGATAGAGTGGCCGGGAATGTAGCAGCGCTTTCTGGATCAAGATCACGTTCAAAATCCTGTTTGTACTCTCTAACAAATTCAACATGTTTGTTAACAGCATCTGCTGAAAAACAAGCCCTGCAAACACCAGAGAGTTCCTTTTTCAGAGATTGAGGAACCTCCGCAGTTGTGGCGGTTGGATACTTGTAACAACGGTGGAGTAGAGCATTAACCACCGCCAGTAACCGCTCCTCTGGTAGGGTCACAAATCTTGAACCGATTTCCGTCAGCAGACTCTGTCAAATGTTAACAGTTAGCAAATTGGATTAGAAAATAACACTTCACCAACGGTCAAGTTATACCTCAAGTTCACTGGCTAAGTTGGTGTGTTTGCTTCTAAGTGCTTCCATTATGTCTTTAGCAGCATCAAAAGCACTAGCAGCAGAAGCAACTAAACCCATAGCATAGTTACGCCTGACAGCACTCTGACCACCATCATTAATAGAGGAAGAATTCTGCTGTTCATTACCCCCGAGCACACTGCCTTCACCAACTGCGGACCTTTCAGATTCTTGACCCTGAGAACTACCACCATCAACGACACCGGTTGACTGGGTTCCTTGATGAATCTGACCGTCCGAGGCTGAAGAACCGCCAGCTTGTCTGGAATTTCCATCAGCTCCACCAGTCATGTTTTGTTGCATCCTTTGCTGAGCCATTGCCATTCGACCAAATTCAGATTTATGTGCAACGTCGCGGCGCTCGAGCAAATATGTGCGCAGCCAGTAATACAATGCCTAAAATTTTAAAAAGATTATTAAATCAAATTATATCGAGTCCAAGAACCAAGAGAATATATATGTATATATTCTACCTGAGGATATACAGTTGCGACTTTTAGTAGAACTAGTTTGCAATGTGGGGCTTCAGATCTTTGTAAAGAGAGTAATAGTTGTGGGATCCATGAAAGCCAGACCCAGTGAGGTATTTGATCAATGTACTTATCAAATGATCTTCCCACAGGTTCATTGGGAGTGTCAAAGCTGAGAAGGTAAAGAACACGAGCTAGATGGCTTCTGGAATTACTAATGCCAAATTTAATTCCTTGAAGAAAACAACTCACAGCATACTCCAACCAAATCTCCTCATGTGTCTCTTTGAAAGCCTGTAAAATGATACAATATAACATTTTGTCGATAAACTAGCAAGATCGGAAACAACCAAGTAATAAATAAAAGAAATGGATACCATATCACAATAGTTTCCCCAGCTGATCCACCCTTTAGGCAGGTTCTTGAAAAGGTTGATGGCATTTGAGTATGAAAGATTAGCTCCTTCAGAATCATGTAGCTTCAACAAAAAATCACCCTTGATACGGAAAATTTCTGCTTTGTGTTTGACATGAAAGTATTCCAAATTAGTATTGTTAATCAAATTAAGACCACTTGTAAGCTCTCCCTTCATTTCTAGATATGCCTTTGCTTGCTCTCTAATCTTAACAAAAGCCTCCTGCAAACATCACAAAGAACGAAAAGGTACATTTTTGCTCAGATTAAGATTCTAATTCCTTTTCACCACTTCGGTAACAATTATTAAAAGAAAATAAAAATTATACCTGCACTTCCATAGTAGAGTGGCCATACATTTTTTCCAAGATGGTCACACAAACATCATGAAGACCCTGCTTGCGGGCAATGTGGGCAAGTTTATTGACATTCCATGCCTTGTCACGGTATCCAAGATGATGAAGTTGAGGATTTGTGTTCGCAAAATCTTTGAATGCATCAATCACAGAATTATACATTTCATTTCTCCACTGAAACAAGTCATACCAAACAGACAAATTATCCCATTCGTTTGGAGTTCTAAGCCTCCATGTTTCAAGAATGTCTTTTAAATCAGCATAAAGACCACCATGTACACCAGCAGAAGAATTTCCAGCTACTTTGTTTCCATTAGCAATATCTACTATAACTCGGGATGATTCTTGAACCTCAACTAGTTGTTGGAATTGCTGCAAAAGAGGGATCCTTGCATGAATAGACATCTCAGGTAACTGCCACCACTGTTCCAAAGCAAGGTCAACACCTTTACCGACAATATTTTCAGCATCACTAACACCATTTGTATTCTTTTCATGTAGAGAAAAATATGCCTGGATTATACGAAGCTTTGGAGTTTCTTCAACTTGTGCCTTTGGAATCACATTATCTTTCAAATATGCCCAATCAGGTTGTTTCCAGAGACTATCGAGTAATATTTCATAGTTGTCAACAAGTTTACCAAAGTCTGACAACACGTCCCATTGACTGAGTTGACTCGCACAAAGCAACCACTGCTCTTCCCAAAGACACATCTCAGCTTTTGGTACAGTATTATTGTAAGTGCCTTGGGTTGCCTTAACCATGGCTTGGTAAAAGAGACTTTGAGCCCGCTGCCAGTAGCCATGTTGAACAAGTGATAGCCCAACCCGTGTTTCAGCAGTAATTGATCGTTTCTTCCATAATCCATATCTCATATCTTCCTCATTCAGCAATCGGTAAAGTTCAGCAAGAGATTCAGAGCATTTTGTATCATTCAAAAACAGCATCACATGACTTTCTAAAAGATTTAGTGCAATGTGCCACGCGTTGTAAGTCTTGCCAATATACTTTATTAATTCACTAGGCATCCGAGGTTGAGGGTGGCTTAACTGGAGTCCTTCTAAAAGAGCTTGCACTACATTTGGCCTGTTACCTTGTTGCTTTTTATGGTAATCTTTTGATAAGAGAGTGATTATAGGCTTAGCAAGTTTCACTTGTTCATCCTTACATAAGGTCACCCAAACAATTGGAAACACCAATACCCATAAATGATATGCAACATTTGCATCTGTATGGGCAAGCTCTCTCAGTGGGATCACAAGATCACCAACCTACAATAGAGTTAAATAAGCTAGAGAAAGTGCAAAAATTAAAATAAAATGCTAAATTGCGAAGAGCTGATACCTGTAGCCGACTCATTTCACTCAAAAATTTGGCATGCTTTGTGACAAGGGAATCAATGGTTAACGGGGTATCTTCGGCCACCTCAGATGCATCCATAACCATAGACTGTGCTCCAGAATGTTCCGGAAGAGAACCTGCAGCCAGAAGATAGGCAACCTTGGCAGAATTTGGAGGAAGTGTGATAGGCTTGTTCTCAACTAAGATGGCAAGAAGAAGATCAAGCCCTTGTTTCAGCCAGAATACATCACTCAAAGCCTCCCAATCCTGAACTTGTATAATGTACTGCAACCTTGTAAAAAGTGTTTTCTGAAGAGATTCGTGATATAGAGAGAAAAACTTCATCCTCATTTCAGGATCCTTTGCTCTTAAACCTAGTAAAAATTGTCTCTCTACCTTCTGAAAAACGTCTTGGCGCAAGGTCAGTGGATACCTGTGAATCAAATAAAAGATGTAGGGTTTAATGGGTTCACTTATATTTTATATATAATATACAATTCTTGTGCTTACTTATTCGCATCTGCACAAAGCCCGTAGAGAAGCTCAAGATATTTCCGGTCCCACTCTTCAAGAGAACTTGTGGAAAAGTTCTGCTTGTCAACTTGAGAAAGCTTTTGAAGGAAAGATACAACTTCTTTTGGAGTAAGAAAAGAAGCAGACATAGCTGTCATTCCAGGCGTACCGAAATTTTTATCAATCCAACCCTTTATTACATCAAGGATGCAAAGAAGCACAGTATGATCAGTTCCTTTTTCAGAGAGCAAGGAACTTAGAATCTGTGTGATTGACTTTTTGAATTCAGACACCGCCATGACCTTTTCACCAATCAGTTTCATGACAGATTTAAGGTTGGCAATCACCATTCCGACATCAGCACCTTGACGAGAAGAACTAACCGCAGAATCTGGGTCTGCTCTTTGGCCCTGAAACATGAAATTGTTACCAATTAGCCCTATACAACATAATAAAGTATTGTCTAAAAATTCAAAGGCATACTTGTCTTGCATAAGATCCAGGTGCAGATGCCAAATCACGTGCTAAACGTTGAAGAACACGAACCAAATTCAAAGGATCGATAACACTCTTTTGCACTTCTGATAATGTTTGTATGATATACAGAACAAAACTGATCATAGAAGAAGAGTTATCTTCACCAGCTGTTTGAGGAGCTGCGACAGAAGCAAGGTGCTTTTGTATAAGCTCCTCAACTTTTTGGTATAATGCTTTAACATCCTGTGGGGTACTAGTTGCTTCTGAAGGAAAAGCAACAAAAACCATTTTCAACAAAGAACATAATGACTTCCCAGCATCTAACATTTTATACTTGAAACAAGGCTCAAGAATCTGCAAAACATTATTGCTTAATATAATTAGACCTTTTAAACATAAAATTAGACAAAGATTGTGATGCTTACTTGAGAAATATGAATGATATTATTGCGGATGAACAAATGCGGTTGTTTCTCCAAAACTTTATTCATCACATCCAAACCCTGTGCCAGAGCGGTGGATGGGTCCTTTGACTGGGTTGGTGGAATGCTACTTAGAAGCTTCTCTAAATAATTGAATTTAACATTAGCATTTGGCCACACTTCCAAAGCTTGTGATAAGAGCTCTAGAGCTTGCTTATACATGAGGCTTGCTTCCTTGTCCTTTGGCTCTATCACTAAGGCTACCTGTTAAACATATATTAATCAACTGTCAGCTGACCTTAAATAAATTTTAAATTTAAAAGGAGTTAATATTTAATAAGGTAAACACTTACTCTTATCAGAAAGTTTATTATCATTTCCTCCATAGCAGCATTCGGCTTAAATTCTTCATCTGGTTGTCCAGTAGATCCTGGTGTTTCTATATTTGTTATTGAGGAGGGCCCACCAGGTGACATGACACCAAGAGACTGAAGACCAGGCTCAACCTTTAACCGTTTGGTCGGATCTTCAGAAAAAGTGGATCCATCCACTAGTCGCGTAGAGTCAGCACCAGTGGAACCCAGGTTTGACCCAGCATTATTCTGGCTAGTGCCTTCGCCATCATGGACTATTTTCATCTCATTTTGTCTTTGTTTCTCCCAATTGACAACCAACCCGGCAAGTTCAATAGCAAGTCGGCGGTTCTCTGAAGTAGTATTATAAGGTAAACCAAGGCGACTCAGAGAATTGACCATTTGAGGTACAAACTGGGCCCTACAACTGTAGAAAAGATCTGAGTGACGAACAATGAGTTGGAATATATGGATGAGATTAGGAATTGAGTGTCCTTCCTCCACGAGAATCTTTTTTGTGTAGCGTATCCAAATTGGCATACGGGAATTATCACCAATTGGCAATCTACGTGGAAGTGCCGGCATTAATATGTCAAGGGCTTGTTTGACCAACATTTTATTCTCTGGCTGACAAGTTCTAAGAAGGGCAACGAACACCTGTAAATTTGGTTGTGCATTTATTAAGTTTCTCAGTTTAATATAAGATCTAAAGTAGTTAGATGTAAGCAAGTTTCATCAATTAGCAGCTGTGAGAATATTCTCCATATTGCGCAGGCCCAAAGACATGGGACCGTCACAAGACTAAGTAGGATCTCTCACACTTGATATATCATGTATGCGACAAAGTTTATCATCTTAATCAATACATATCTTATGTTCACGAACATACCTGCAGTATGATCTTTTCTGGAGCTTGATAGGCCTCTAAGAAGTGGCATACGTTGACAAAGGCCCACTGCTTACTAGCACTCTCTTCACGTTTCAGGTGATTCCACCCAAACTTTATGAGTTCCTTCCTATGATGAACAAGGTCAGTTTGGAGATATTTGAGAAGTAAAGTAGCAAGTTGTAGAAGCTCGATCCTCAAAGGCTCGTCATAATCAGCAGAAACCTATGCAAGATAAGAAATTAGTATAGTGCCTGTTATCAACTTGAACTAGCATAATTCATATGACTTACAGGAACAGAAAATGCTTGTAAGGGGTCAATAACTCACCTCTTCAGGAGGGTCCAAAAGCTTGTCAACAATTGTTTTGATGATGGCATTATCTATAACCTCCCACGTCTGGTCATTCTGGAATGCATGAGCAAGCATTGGAAGAATCAGCATTTGCATGATGACAACCAAGTGATCATGGCCCATTTGCTTTGATTGGAAAATGTCTAAAAAGTGCAATAGGAGAGTTTTCTTCATACTGGGAGGATACCCCTCAGCCACCTGGATGAAAATGGCACAATCAGATTTGACAAGTCACGGTAAGAACCTTCGTTTCTATTCAGAAGTATATGAAGTTGCATATGCTTGTGTTCTCTATATACCTCAATGATGTAGAACTCCTTCAAAAAGGTAAAATCAATGCGTGTATGGTATAAGAAGATTGAGAGGATTTCAAACAGCACATTGACTTCATTTTTATCATGGCGTAGATAGTTCAAGAAGCATTTGACCAGCCATTTGCTCTCTTTCACCTGCATTTTTTACAGTAGAAAGAATATCACACATTATATGAGAACTCAAAACAAGGTAGAATACAGTTTTAATCAAGTAGGAAGCCTAAAAGTCACTGAGCACTTTATAGGCAGTAGATAAAGTGCTAACTGTGTTCCCAAGATGCATATATAATACTCACTTGCACCAAACTCTGTTCCTGCTTATTCTGCAGCCGCGATATTCTTGCAGGTGACTTCCACAAAAGAACCAATGAATCAAAAACAATGCGGTTACTCTGCAACCATCCAGGCATGAGTTTGACCAATGTTTTTACGAGAGCAAGGCCCTGGAAATAAGCATCTGCCAAGACATTTGGAGCGGCGGGGTTAGATTGAGGCTGAGTGTTGTCATCACCCCCTAATGAAGAAGTTTCTAGAGACCCCTGCGCCATTGATGTCTCAGCCTTTGGAATGAACTCCGGGAATGCACTTGAGAGTATCTTCTCTGGTGACTTTGCAAGTTCTTCTCTTAAGGGCTGACCAGCATCTGAACGAATGATGTACATTAACCTGGATAATGCTCAAAAAAAAAAAAACACGCTAGATGAGAAATTTACCAAAAAAAAGGAGTTCAAAATAAATAAGGTAAGCATATAATTTGAATCCTACCGGCGGAAATATTTTGGTTCACATAATCGAGCAAGAAAATAATCAACAGCAGCTTGTGGATAACGATTTAAGAACTTTGTCAGTGGAAGACGATAAGGACTGTTGATCTCACTATAAAACTGTCCAGGTGGGAGGGCTACTTCTAAATCAATCGTCAGAGTTACAAGTTCATCAAGGAACTTCCCTGCTGCATTGGGGAGTAAGTGAAAAAGCTCGATGATAGCTGCATTAAAAGTTGACATGAGCGTAGTTAGATATGAATTATAAACTACGTAATTATTTAGAAAAAGAGAGAGAGAGAGAGAGAGAGAGAGAGAGAGAGAGAGAGAGCATCCATATGATCAAAAACACAACCCACCAGCTGCTATTTTTGGTTCTTCACCACTTTTCCAAGATTTTTGAATCTGTTGAAGCTTTTCTGGTTCCAGCCATCTCTTCAGATGCTCCAAAAGTTTGCCTCCCAAAGCCACATTAAACCAGTTTGATAAAAGTTCAAGAAGGCGGGCCAGACCTTGCAGTAGAGGCATATTGAGGTTCTTGGTATGTGCCAAATTAACTAGAATAGGCCTCAGGCTGCTCTGTAGGAGTTCCTTGGGCATTCGTTGCTGCAAAATAACCTAAATGGTGACACCACCACAGAAAAGACAAGAGTCAATCAGTCAATTGCTGAAATCTGAATAGGATACATACTAACCTATAGTACAATATTATCAAAATGCACAAGATTCTACTTCATTCTAGGAATGAAGACCTTAACACTTAAGGAACACTAATGAATATACCTGTCTCAATCCCTCTTTAGCAACAGCTACAATTTCTGGTGTCCTACTTGTCAAGGACTTGAAAAACATGGAAATGATTTTTGCACGCAGCTCAGAGTGATTTTGAGTCTTAAAATCTGCCCACGCCATTGCTGTACATAAAAGTTCAATGCAAGCTGTGCGGAGTTTAGTCAATGACATAGCAACTTTTGGGTTCATAAACTTTGCAACCCACACAGTCTCATCAGCCTCAGCAATCTGTAATGCTTCTTGAACAAAATTGACTAATTCAGGAGTCAACTTAAGAAGAGGGGGCCTCAAAGCAAGACAAAAATTCAAAGCAGTCACAGTCCCAACCTAAAAAATACACAGAAAGCTCACAATCAGAATGACAAAGGAGTCATTATTAGTTAACTGACTATGGGAAGCATGGTGTTTACCTGTTGGTCAACATTCTTTGATCTAAGAGGACGCATCAGAAGAGACTGAAGCAAAGGCTGGTATAATGGTTCAAGCAACTCAGACACTTCACTACCAGTTCTACTAGCCAAAAGTGCCAAACAAGACTGCACTATTTTACTGACTTTTACAGTTGCATTTGTATTTAATAACTCTGAAGCAAGAAATTCAACAACTCCCTGAAAACTCTGCCTGTGGGCTTCACTGTTTGCTTCATCAACATTATTCACCACCCGAAGAACCTGAGTCAGCACCTGACTAGTTTCTTCTTGTTCTTTAGCAGCATAAACAGGGAGTCTTTTAAGAACAAATACAAGTCCTCTTACAACACGCACTTGAAAAACGCATAAAGTTTCAACAGTGACTTTCCCCACTAACACACCCAGACCAATAACCCCACCCATTTGAGCTTGCCAAGTAGACCCATAGCAGCAGTGCAATAAACGAGGTAATAGTTGATCAAAAATGGGAACCCTGACACTAGGAGGGGGTGAATAAACAGGACTCATTGATGGGCTAGAGACGATCATAGGTGTACCGGGACCCCCTCTTGACATGAGCACATCAGCATGCTTGGAGCGAGCTAGTAACAGAAGGGTTTCAGAAAAAATATTTAAAGCATTGAGGGCGGCTTTGGCATGGAGTCTGTTTTCATCCGCGAGCACTTCCACGAGAGCATCTAAAAAGATCAGTGGGTCCAGTTCCTTTAAATTTGAGCTGCTACCGTTTATTTGTTTCAAACTGTTACTCGTGTTGGATGACAGTAAAGGACCACCAAGAGGAATTGCGGACACAGGGGCATTGGTAGACGAACTTTCCAAGTGAAATATGATTGCAAAATGGTGGCAAATATTAGCAACATATTCATCCTTGGGGTCAACTAAATCAGGCTCTGCACTAGCAGCAATAATGGTCATGAGAAGGATCTTGAATACGAATTTTTCAGCCATTAGTTGGGTTTTGGTCTTGACCCCCAGGTCAGTCTGCAAGAGAAATTTATAAGCATCAAATGGAAAGGAAAACTTGTTAGCACAAAAGAAATCACAATGATAAAAATCAATCAAGAAAACAGTTGTTATTGATATTCAGAAACAGCAAATGTAAGAAATAAGTCAAGGAATATAGGTTATGAAACAATCCCAAGCGATAACAATAAAACAGAGCAAACAAAATAAGAAATTTTAGAAGTACCAACTTAAAAAATGTAACATTTAGATAAAACATGTGCGTTTAAGCAACATCTACAAATGAATGAATTTTATATGGCTGTACAACAACAACAACAACAACCTTACCCAGTAAATACCACACTTAGCAAAGCTAGGAGTAGGGTCTGGGGAGGGTGAGATGTAGGCATACCTTACCCCTATCCTTACAGATAGAGAGGCTGCTTCCAGAGAGACCCCCGGCTCGACAACACACACTCAATCATGCAAGCAACTCTAAAAATCTACTAAAAGCTACTGATTTTAGGGGAACACTGAAAACGGCATGTAGTAAAACAACATGTCATCCTAAAAGCAACATAACACATAAACACCAAAAAAGCAAAAAAGCAAAAAACAAATAACATTTCATACCCCCTACCAGTTTAAGAAAAAGTCTAAGCTCCTAGAACCACGCTACGGGCAAACAGACTCTCCCTAGTAATCCTTAACCTTAATCTTGCACCTCCATGAACCCCTATCCTTGACCATGTCCTCAGAGAGGTGCATCTCTACTAAATCATGCCTAATCCGCTCGTCCCAAGTCAATTTGGGTCTTCCCCTATACCTCTTTCCCTCTACAGTGATGGTTTCCACTAATCTAACTGGGGCCGTCGTTTGCCTCCTCTTCACATGCCCATACCATCTTAATCTCCCCTCCTTTATCTTGTCAGATATACTAGCTACCCCTAACCTTTTCCTAATAACCTCATTTCTTATTCGGTCTACCCTAGTGTGTCCGCACATCCACCTTAGCATCCTCATTTCTGCTACCTCCATCTTGCGCGCTTGTGTCTTTTTGATAGCCCAACAATCCGTCCCATATAACATAGCCGGTCTCATGGCAACCCTATAGAATTTTATATGGCTGTACAGAAATTAATTGTAGGGATCATTAAATCACATTATAGTTTTAATTAGAGGGATCACTAAATTATAGTTTAGAAGTTCAGTGCTGTGGTCGCCAGACATCAAACTACACCAGTAGGAACAAATAGTATCGAGGCATATGCCCTAATGCCTTATGTGTCAAGTATGCTTTTCAATCTTCTCACATGGTAATGATCATGTTTGTGCAGTCAATTATAAAGACAAAAGTTAAAGTCGTTATACCAACTGACCAAACATGGAAGAGTAACATGTTTTACTTCACGAATTGAAAAAACTAAGTGTTGACTGGACAGTAAATAACAAAATGAGGTACAGGCTACTCCCACAGTCCTCACATGAGATGTATTAAGGTCTTCCAAAGTAGGAAAAAATGCTTAGCAAAAGCATAGTTATCATAAAAGGAAAAGAAGTATTAAAAGAATGATGGAACCTTCTCATTCAATCAAATCTATGATTGTAAAACATTCAGCTCACTACAATGGGTTTCAGTTCCAATGCTCCCAAAAGCAAGAAGACTGAAATTTAGACTACGATTAACTAAATCTTGACAGCCTTGGCATTAAATGAGATATCAAAGAAGGAAAATAACTAAGCAGTTCAAGGGTGAATCTTCTATTAGAGTATGATTACAGCTGACATGGATCTTACAAGATGGCTAAGTGCTAAAAACACAGCATAGGCAAAATGTAAATGAATGAACAAGAAGAGAAAAAGGAAAGTAGGAAAAAAAATTTATTTTTTACATAACCTTTAAATAAATCAACATTCGACATGTCCAACGTTCAGAAAGGAGTTATAATTAAAAATTATATTAGAAGGCAGGTTAAGGTTTCGTGATCAATATGTTGTCTTTTTGCGAAATTAGTTTAATCTTAATACATATAAAGGGTACACGAATCAACCCATGTACTTTATGTTTTTTTAGAACGAGCAAAAAGCCACTGATTACGCTGAATTGAGGTAAACCTCCATTTTTTCCTCTTTTGCATTACACTTCTCAAACTTTACAGAAATAAAACTCCTTTGTAAATTATATGTTTATCAGAAAGATTTAAAATAAAAAGATAAAAGTTGTATATATTTGAAAAATCATTTTCATCTACCTTTATATAAACTTGCAAAAAGCTCGATACTGTAACAAATACTTGGTATTTTCATGAACTGAACACAAATAAGTGTAACCAAAATAATGGAAACATACAGAAACGCATGGACAAACACATCAATTTTAACAAAAAAAAGACCCCCAAACTTTACAAGAATCAACCTCAGAAGAACAAAAGCAAAAGAAAAACATATATAGCGAGCAATCATAATGGATCAAGATAGAATTTGTAACTAAACCAACCTTTACATCAGATGCATCAGATCTTCTCCAAGATGGATCAACTGATGAGACCAAAACGGTCGATAAGTGCTTAGATATTAACCCATCATCAGTTACACGACCAGGCAAATCAAGCTGTGATGATAAGCATACTTGAAGAAACTTCAAAGCTTGTTTCCTATAAAAAGCATCCATACTACTGTTCTTATTCATAACAGCTGCTATAGCAAGATTAATACACCGATCCAAAGGTACAAGAAATGGGGTTTCAGGCTCAAACGTAAGAATTAATCGAAGCCCATGCTCTGGGTTTTCCTTGCACTCAAGTGCAAGTGGCTCTTTAAGAAACCTTCTATTACGACCACCCAACTTGCCAAGAAGTTGTAAAGATTTACCACCCCATGGGTACGGTGCAGGCCTTAAGTGGGACCATAATGCTAAAATCACTTCAGACATCACATTTGCCATACTTGGCTCCAGAAAATCAGGATTCAAGCTATCAATCCAGAACTCAAGTGTTCTCAATCCTAAGCTAACAAGTTCATCACTCCCATTAAGACACATTACAAGTGGTTTCATCAAACGAGAAAGGTGAGGTAACAATGAACTTAACCGTGCAGGGAGTGTTAAGCAAAGCTCTAGTAGAAGGTCTCTCATTTCTTCAGCTGTGGGGCCCTCGAGCATTGCCAACAACATATTCAAGCAGGGTTGTAATGTGGGAATCAAGTCTCTTAATAAAAGCTCGAATTTGCCACCAGCTAGGGCACGAAACATTGTTCTAAGAAGTTGTAAATAACCAAGTGGTCTCTCAACTTCACTGGCGTTTTTCATGCACGTCTCCACAATAACAGAAACATGAGGCTGCAAAATACGTTCACAATCTGCAGGAGCTTTGGCTACAGCACCAAATAAAAACCGGAAAAGATGTAGAACAAGTTTTGCTGCAGGAGAGTCTGGATGTTTCAGAACGTCAAGTTTGCTGCTTACTAAGAAATTAACCAAGACATCTGCAAATGGCCTGAAAACCTTGGGTGCTTGAAGAAGAGTAGAAACTATGTGCACAAGCTGTGTGTTGGATACCATGCATTCAAAAAGTTCTGGCATGCATAACGAGAACATATCCATAAGATCTCGAGGTTCCATGATAGCCAAAATCTGGGAGAAAAGATGGATCATTTCTCTTTCTTCATCTTTCTCCTTGAAAAGAGCTAAGCAACGGACACCACTCTTCAAGACGCCAGACGCCCTCCATACCTACCCAAAGCCATTTCTTTAATTAGTATTATTTATCATATTATTCATTATTTATCATAAATTTGTATATACAATAATACCTCTTCTTCTCTCAGCCCTTTAAATGGTTGTCCTACGGATGAATTAGGTGGGGTTGCAGGAAGCATCTGTGAAGGTGTCCCATGAGTGGAAGATGAGACCTGTGATCGGGGTAGATGTGCGTGTGTGATGCTCCATATTATCGTTTTCATTCCTAGTAATTTAAAGGAAAGATGAGAACTTAAGAATTAGTGTGTGTTCATTTTGCAGAAAACTAATAAGAAATTTACTTGGATGACAAAATCATTCAAGATAATCCTTAAAATTGGCAGATCATATATAAAAGAAAATTACCCATAACCAAGGTCTTGATCAGATGTTTACAATCACTGACTTCTTTTGAATGTTCCACAGGAACCTGAATGTTTAGAACAGCCTGCCAGATAGTTTACATGTTCAATATAGTGTCAGTGTGCCAAGTATTTATCATAAAAAACATGAGTACAAAACCTAATACACCTAAGTTACGTAATAATTTGTTTTGCTAGATTCTCCTTTCAGTGTGTTCTTAACTTCTTATTACCATAAACTCACAGAAGATTTAGTGTGGGGGTAAACTCTTGGGTCAACAAATGTAACAAATGTCTTGCTACATATAACTAGAAGAATATTGCATAGACAATATGCCCTACTGGCTTCGTTTACCTTCCAGTGGTACTTAATCTAGTAAAAACTTTAAGAATTAGACGTGAATTATCAAATATTTCTGAAGACGTGTGTAAATGTACCACGTGCACATCATATCATAAGAAAAACTTGGTGTTCATGGAAAAAAGGTTAGGTGATCGATATAACCTGCACTGGTAGCTCAAGCTTTGATTTTAAGGTAGATCGTTCCTTTCCTTCCTCTCCATCTTCCAGTAGCTGTTAAGAGACAATGAACACAATTATTGGATTAGATACAAGAGTTATAGAACAGGGGAAGAAGCAACTAACAGAGATATAATGTATGACACTGTCATTTAGTTTTGGCTAAAACGCTTGGCATACAAAAAAATAGTGAACAAATGGGTTAAGCATGATAATCTTACTCATATTCATTCGTCAGACTAAACGGCACATAACCAAAAACATTTCCACTTCTTAGTTCTTATAGGCATTTTCACCTTTTATCTTCAAACAAATATCATTTGCTTATGTTATTAACTACTTTGTCTATTTCCCTCCCCTTTTTACCAGAGAAGCATATTAAAGTTGAGGAATCACTCTATATACCACATGAAATCATCCACTAACTATTGAAAAGAGCATAACTTTCTTTCAATTTTTTTCCTATCTCACAATTTGTTTCGAGTCTGTTTCATCTTGTGAACTACTCAATTTAGTTTAGTCAATTGTGATGGCTTGTCAAGTGTCTACACATTTTATCCACAGATCAATTTTGTTTGATTGGGAAGATATCCTTACATTAATTACATGTACTGTGATTGTATGTGTAGAAGTCTATGAACATTATTGTATGGGAGGAGATGTAAATTTTCAACAACTGCTATCTCCTTTCTCACAAATTCACAAAGACTAAATAAGCCGGGATAACAACAAAACAAATTATTAGTCGAATGTAGAATTTGACTGGAACTCTGGAAGTGGAAAGTAATAAAAGCATGCAAGAGGATGATATCCAAGGAAGCAGCATCCCTACAGGTATTGGCAGTGTTGGAATGTTGGTGGCAATAGAGGTGGAGCAACAAGGTTGGTGATTTGAGTTTTCACCGAAGAGTACATGGAACATGGAACCAAAAAGACAGGGATAGATAGTTTTCTGTTTATCTCCCATCATTTTGTTTTCAGCTACAACAGTTGCGTTTTAAATTAAACTATGTGATAGCTACACATTAGAATCGGTGGCACTTATCAAACGACACACAAAAACTAGATTTCAATAGATATATGACCATTACAGTTGAGTTGGTCGATTTAAACAAGGCCTTCCATGGTAGTAGAAACTCCGTATGGTTGAAAATGGTATTTATGTCATTATAACTGTTTTAGAGACTTAGTGTATCAATGTGAAGTATACCTGAGGGATAGTACGTTTAAAGGTGCTAAACTTCCCCACAAAAGCATCCAATATGCGCCCCTACACGTAAAATAAGAATCAGCTATCATTATTCTAAAGAATAAACATGTCTTAAAACTGCCAATATGGTCAGTTGTAACTCCAGAAAGATTAGCAGACTAAGCCAAGAAGTCATATAAATCTAACCAATAAAATCCTTGCTTCATCCATGGATTGCAGATCAATACCTTTCTCAAAAATCGGCTCCACCTAATTACATGTTAATGAAGTAAACTTATGATTAATAGACAATGAAAACAAACTAGATCTTTGACACCTAAAAATGAGAAAAATATAGGGATGAAACATTCTTAGCAATTTAAAGTGAGATCCAAGCTGTACCAGATTTAACATCAACCGGGCACACGTGGTGTGGATGCTAAGAGATAACGATGCGTCATGCATATTACTTGAGAATAGGTAGATAATCCGTGACAACTGCAAAAAAAAAAAGATAAAAATATAAAATACAGCAGTAAGAAATGTAATACAAGAAAACAGCACATAACACCTCATTAACTTATCAAACTATCAATACCTCATTATTGACATATATGACTATGGTCAATCAAAACAGGAAGCAAGAAACGAAGTTAGAATGTGAACAAGAACTAAAACATGTTACGCTATCGAAAAACAGATATAAGATAAATAAACAGAAAGAATACATATACATCCAAGATAATAAATGCGCTATAATAAAGTAGTGAACATTAGTGTGCCCACCCGTGTATTGGAGTTAATGAACTAGTTAATATAAGCATGTATACCCCCTCCCGTGTATCTTGCCACAACAGGTATGGAAATCTCTAATGTTGTTTACTTATCCCTCACAAGATCATAATCCATTCAAGATTTCAAGTCGCCACAAATACATTAAGTGGATACCTTATCTACCACATTGCGCATTGTTATTTCCACCAGTGTGATTAATATCTAACACCCATGTTGGCTGACAAAGAACGTTAATCTATGATACATTGATACATGCATATGGACAACTGATGGAACTAAAATACAATTGCCAAACTTAATAAAGAATACTGAAGTATGAAATATAATTATCAGAAAGCTCCAAACCTGTGAAAGAGAGAGGTCTCCCCGAACATGATGAACTATTTCTGCTAAGAGACTGTATGCCAATGGTCTTAGTGTCTCAAAACAAGCCCGGCCAATTCCCACGAGAACCCTAACATATTTCATAAAATTCTCAAAAGATGCTTTAGACATTATATCATATGCAACACACTGTCTAAAGAAATAAAGGCGAGTTATCTGATTAAAACAGCAGATCCCTTTTATATCTGTCCTGATTAGAGGCAGAACAAGGATTATTGATGCATGGCTACACCTCTTATAGGAACTTTTCATATTAAAGCCACAGCCTTTATCTCATAAGATTACAAGTACTTTCAAAAAGTCAAAGAGTAAAAACAAGTTATCAAATCCATATCTTCTTTGATAACTGACAGACAGATGGTGAATCATATTTTAATTGAAAAAAAAATGAACAATGTCTATGTTGAATTTTCAGTAACAAAAGAGAAACCAGATGATGAAGTTAGCAAAGCTATGGACAAAAATTACCTCTCTTCCAAGAGTGTATCAATCAGAGGAAATAAACCCCTCTTAAAATCCGTTCCAAGGACATGTTTCAGTGCTATTAACAATTCCTGAACATAATAAGTATATTATCTATACCAGTTCACATACATGTGAGAAGCATTTAACTAAGAACAGACAGATCTAGGTCATACTATCACCTTTCTAATGGAAACAGAGTCTGAACAAGTAACAAGCAGGTTCACAATGCTTTTACATATACTTTCCTCATGTGGCCTAATATAATCAGCAAAGCTCTTCAAAAGATAAGTCAGGAATGAGACGGTCTGCAACAATAGTGCCAAAAACAGATAAGTATACAGGATAGGATAATAAGAGCTCAGTGATTATAGATTTTTGCCATGTCAATAATTTCATTATACAGGCTGTATGTATGTTATACAGGATAATAAGAGCTCAGTGATTATGCACATAATATTGTTTAGATTTACATACACTAATATACTAAAATAATCTCACAAATATGGCATGCTGATGGCTGGGCACCTATGTTACTTCCAGAAACATTTACCAGTGCATGAGGGGATAAATGCAACAAATATGATTTAGGAAGAACAATGTAAAGATGATTCCAAGAAATTACCTTAACCTGAGCGCCTTTTAGCTCAGTGAAATGGGTCTTCAAATGCGGTGGAACCTTGTCAGGACCAGGGACCGAAATGGCAGCAACCATCAATGGCAATAACTGAGGGATATTAGTCTGGACAAGCCGGTTATACAGCTGAAAGAGAAACATGACCACCAAAGGACTCTCGGTCACAATCTTGAACGACCTAGTACTTGGATTAAGTTGTCCAGCCCCAGTGCTTGAGGGAGTGGAAGACCCTACTTGATCTGACATCTCCATTGGCTTAACGTCTTCACTACCAAGCGAAGGTAATGCTGACATTGATGAAGGTGGTGGCATTGCTGGAGCCACAACTGCCCCACTTTCAAAGAAATGGCTAACAGTGAGTCTAAAGTTCTGGTAAATTTTACATACGAAGTCAAGAAAAGGCTGCACTTCAGTCTCTTGGGTTGGTCTGAAATTCCTCAATAGATCAAATATAATGCGAATGCAAATCAAGCCATTCTCCTCGTTGTCAGTAGTAAGAACATGCATTGCAACTTTTAGCAGCTCTTGAACAAAAGGCCTTAACACTTCACTGTGAGGAAGGCGATTGAGTATTTCAATAATAATGTTTCGCAGCTTATGCTCCGGGTTGTCGGTAAACTGAGGCTTTGTTATGTGATAAAGAATCCCAGAAAACGGGCGGAAATACCACTTTAGAAAATTCAAGTACTCCCCTGTATGTGTTATCTCTAAACTATCCCGCACCTCCATCGCCATTTGTAGCCTGCCTTGAATAGCTGTCACAAAACAAAGATTTACAACTACAGCTCAAGAAAACACGTCTTCATTATACTTGGTATACGAAGTAAAATAACTCTAAATCAAAAACCATTATCGTCAGTAAACGTACCACATTCTTTCAGCCTAGCTTAATAATCTAAAATTTGTAACAAGTTCTACAAATAAAATCTTACAAACTTTAGTCCATAACACAATTCATGCCAGTATAAAATCAGAAAAGTCCTATACTTACGAGTTGTCAAGTTCAAGAATCGTAAGTGTGACTCATCTACCTCACCCCTATATTTTGAAAATTCGCTACATTAGTTTTTCATATATGAAATTCATCCTCCATCAAATTACTCTTTGAGTGTATAAAAACAAGAAATATGCTAAAAGTGGTATCTGTGAATAAGATAAAGATAAAAATGGTGGATGGGATGAGAGAGATTTTTTAAAATGAACAATATTTTTTTAAAAGTATACCTTTTAGTTAAATTATATGGTAGAAAATGGTGGAGGGGATGTGAATGCTCTAGGAGCATTGAGCATTCACAATTGCTTCTTCGTTTTACTCTCCCCTTAAAGTTATAGAGAACTAATACACTTATCATGCATTTAATATCTACATTACGTTCTTCATCTCAAAAATATATAATAGATATTGAATTCCATATCTATCCTTGATACGTTACTATTCATCTCTAAAATACGTATTGCAAGTGTCATAGTTCTTAAAAGCCATTGCCTCTTGCGCCTGGGCCCATTTTTAGGCAAGAAAACTGAGCTTTAAGTCGAAACAGTTGCGCTTTAATTCTCCAAGTGATGGTTTAGCACAGATTCCGGCAAGATTACCAAATCCCGAAGAGTTTCCGGCCAAATTCTCTAAATATTGGCTCGATTCCAGCCAGATTTCTACTTTTACCTAAGGAAAACTACTTTTATACATTAATACACTAATATTACTTTTATACGCTAATATTTTAAAACTTTTGATACTAATTAGATGATATTAAATGTTATATAGTAACTTTTGTTTATTTTATTTGAAGAATAGTATTACTTTTCCAATACATGATATATTTTTACAATTTTTCTTTATTCACTTTTTTTTTTAATCTTGGGCCTCGCTTTTTTTGCGTCTTGCGCCTACGCCACAGGTGAGGCCCATGCGCCTTGAGTACGCTAGCGCCTTTGATAACTATGGCGAGTGTATAAAACAAATACAATAAAACATAATAGAATAACTGTTTGTAAGTACAACAACTAAGATAAATACAACCTGTTAGTCAGACTAGGTCTAAAAAAAGTAAAAAAATCCATAATTAATATCCTTCTTAATACTACTCTACTAAACAAACAAACAATTACAATTAAAGCAATATAATAATATGTGTAATAACAAAGGAATAGAATTATATATACATATGTCGGGTTCCATGAGATGCCGGGAATGCTGTTCGAAATTCTGAACAGGACTCATGACTGGACGGAACTGAAACCCTAGCTTTACTCCGATCAATTATTAAACACCGATCAGCGAGCAGATATTGTGGTTGAAGTTGAATTAGGTGAGGTTTTAGGGCTAAATTGTGACGAACTGTTGGTTATGAAGTTGATAGTAAGATTAGAACTGTACAAAATTAGGGTTTATATCACTGATTGTAGTGATTTAAAGGAGTATGTGTCTGAAACCGAGCATGATTGCGTGATCAGTCAAGCAGGTCTCGTACTAGTACCGAAAACACTTCATAGCGTAATTTATAGACCGACTGAGCGAAGCAAGTTTCGTACTAGTACCGAAAACACTTCAGTAGTGTGTGTGTGTGGGGGGGGGTTTATGAAATCTTTTTAAATAAAGTATTATTATTTAAAATCTATCCCGGAACGTGATTGTGATAGATTTATCCCTTTTCGAGTTTGAATATGAGCACAGGGGGTAATGCAACCAACCCTCTCGGCCCAAAGGCTTTTTGATCGCATATTTTGTAGGTGATGAGAATCGTCCTCGCAAGCGGGAACCCACCCACACGTGGTAATGTCACACCCTCAAGTTCCACTTGCGAGGTTTTACCGCAAAATGCGTGACACGCCAGGATCCAAGCCAACGGTCACAATAAACGACAATTATATGAGTAAAAGTAACGTAAAACAAACAATGCAGTTTTAAAAGTTTCAACCAATAACACAGCGGAAGCATAATAGTTTACAATTCCCAAATGTAAATGAAAGACAAATGTTTAACAGTTCACATGATGCATGAACCTAGACGTCTTGAGACTCCGTGCGCCTATCCAATGTTGCTACCTTAACGACCTGAGAAAACATGCTAAAAATGTCAACACACAATGCTGGTGAGTTCACAGAGTTTATAAAACGTTTCATAAGTTTCTGAAAAATCAATCTCGTTACTACTATGTTATGCAAACGTTAGCTAGACATATGTATGTTACTACTACGACTGGAAACCATTACTGACAAGATGCTCCATGAAATGCCCAATGAACTACCATCATCCACGGTAGAGCCTGTAGTCCGACAATATGCACTCGTCCGGCTTTCCCTCGTTATGTAACCCCACATATTCATGGTTTCCCTATGACTTGGATGAGTCGTATAGTAAACAAAGATAACAAAAGTATAACATGATCTTTACGAATCCAAAATACGTAGCATGTTTCTCCCCCATGAGAAAGTGTGTGAAAGCGGGGCAGTAAAACTCACCTTAGGTTGCTTCCTTCTTAAATAGATGATCTGACAATGAAATGATAGTCCCTAATACCGACGACCTATCAGGAAATGCGTATAAGTGTCTAGACTATCAACCAATAGGTTAACTAGTCCCTGATTGTCCAGATCATGACCATGTATGTTTGAAAACGTGTTTAAATGCTGACTTTACCACACAAGACAGACTCGAAATCCCTTTGGTGACCCGTTACTTCAGTTGATCATGCACATACAGTTTACATACAATAATTGCACATAAAACACTTAATTTACATCAAAGTTTCATTTCTGCAGTCGTGGGCACGAGCCAAAAATATTTCATTTCGTTTGTACCTTTTTAAGGGTCGAATGAGTTTTATAAAGTTTCATTCGTACCTAGATGGTACGAATGAAAATTCCATTCGACCTGTTTGCCTGTTGAACTATTTTGACGAACAAAAACCCTTCAAAACTGATCGAAAACTTCACGAAATGCAATAAATCACTACAGTTAATCATATCTATCCTATCCACATGTAACCATACCATTTTACACCCATAAATCCGCCCATTTCACATAACAAATCACAACTTACCCAAAATAGCAAATTATGGAAATGTCACATCAATTGCATGAAAAACTTTACCTAAAATGGAAACTATCAAAATAACATTATGTACAGATGAAGAAGGCCTAAAGGATGTTAGCTTGGATGCTTCAGAGGTTGGTGGTGATAATGACGGGAAAAGAACCAAGAAGGCAAAGAAAGCAAAGAAGGCTAAGACTGTGGAGACTGTTGCTGCAGAGACTGAAGCTTCGAAGCCATCTGCTTCGGGTAATGCATCTTAAGTACCTTATTTTTAAAATTGAAAGGGAAAGATCTAATGATTGTTCAAATATATGTGGATGACATCATCTTTGGGTCTACATGTAACAAAATGTGTGAAGAGTTTAGAGAACTCATGACAGCAGAGTTTGAAATAAGTGCTATGGGTGAACTCCAGTGCTTTCTTGGTCTCCAAGTTAAGCAACTGCAAAATGGAACATTTATTCACCAAAATAAGTATGTTAAAAACTTACTTACAAAATTTGAGATGAATGACTGTAAACCATGCAGTACACCCATGAGTACTACCAAGTTACTCACTATTGATGACAAAGATGAACTGGTTGACCAGACACATTATAGATGCATGATTGGGTCTTTATTGTACCCCACTGCATCTAGGCCAGACCTTATGTTTGCCACTTGTGTCTGTGTAAGATCCCAGGCATCACCTAGAAAGTCAAACCTTATTGCTGTGAAAAGGATATTCAGATATCTAAAAGGTGCTCCCACAATTGGTATTTGGTATCCCGCTAATGGGAACATTGAGCTTTCAGGTTATTCAGATAGTGATTTTGCTGGTTGTCACACCACAAGGAAGTCAATATCAGGTGGGTGCCAATTTCTAGGGAATGCCTTAGTCTCTTGGCAAAGCAAAAAGCAAGCAGCTGTTTCAACATCAACAGTAGAGGCTGAATACATTGCCGCTGCAAGATGTACAGCCCAACTCATGTGGCTTCAAAACCAGCTACTGGATTTTGGTATAACTGCATTAAAAACTCCACTCATGCTGGAGAGTCAAGCTGCTGAAAATATCATCAAAAATTCAGTTTCCCATTCAACCACAAAGCACATTGACATCAGACACCACTTTGTGAGAGATAGCTATGAAAAAGGTTTGATTTCTCTGCACCATGTTCCAACAGAGGATCAGCTGGCAGACGTGTTGACAAAAGCTTTAGACACATCTACCTTTGAAAATCTGATCTCTAGGATTGGTATGCTAAACATGGATTAAAAACAAAAAATGTTTTCATAAATAAGACATTAAAATGTTGTCAGAAAATCAAGAATCCATCCTTAAAAATAGCTTTTGGTTGAAAAATGTACTCAGATAAAACAACCACTGTTTCATACATTTTATCATCTGTTGGTTGAAAAATCTGTTTCAAAAATCTATTCAGATAAAACAAACACTATTGGTTGAAAACTCTGTTTCAATACTCTGTTCAGATAAAACAACTGTTTTCCACTAATATATATATATATATAATAAAACAGTGATTTGGAAAACTCCATCAGATGTTTGCCACGTCTGCTCTCAAAAGCAGTGCTTTGGCCACATCAGCGGTTTCACCTGAGACTATAAAAACCCTGTTTTTCCCCAACAGTTGTTACACTGTCTCATTGTATTCAAAATACTGAAAATCGTCTTCCATCACCCTTAAACCTTCGACCTAATTCCATTAATTTTCTTACTCGAATCCAACACATGGATCTTCAAGTAAAATCTCCTCACAATTACTTGCCATATCTGTCTAAAACAGATGAAAACCTTTCATTCCACTCCATCATCGACGTCATACTAAAATCCAAATACTTGCCCGTTCTCACCACTGATTCTCCCATTTACATTGACACTCTCCAAGAGTTCTGGTTACATGCTGAAACCTTGCTTCAAGATAAAAAGCCAACAACCATTATCCCCAAAATTGGAGATACACATGTCACCATTACCCCCCAAATCATATCCACAACCTTCTTACTGAACGACCTGGTAGGTGTCACACCCCAACCGATGGCGGAATACATCGAGGCGTGACTTGTGATAGATTGTTCAAAGACTTCATGATACTAGAATTAAGACAAATTGATTTAAGGAAATTTCATTTCATAGCATTCAAAGTGGGAAATACAAATTGTTCAAGAAAAGGAAACACAACAAACAACATAATGATAATAAAATTGGTGCGTTTCTAAGTCCATCCCTACAAGATTTCTTGAGACATCGCATCAAATATTTCCTGCAACATGTATAAAATATCCGTCAACACATAAAGTATTGGTGAGCATACTAGTTTTGGTTTACGTACATAGTATTAAAAGATTTTACTCAAATCGTCATGCTATAGCTTTGCACATGTAGAATCATACAAAAGGCATAATCAACACATGTTTGCACTGCTTGACCTAACACCGAAGTGATAGGCCGGTAAAACTTAACATGACCCGGTTAGGGGGCGGGGTGCTACTCCTATAGCGCTATACATGTTAAGGGGGTTGTATGCTAAGTGACATTTGTATGTAAAGTCTAAATTCTAGCATGGCATAGTTTATAAGCATGCTTAGTAGATTGAGCATGTGAGTATGAAAGTGTTAAGTGTATGTTTGCATAGGATACATGTTGAGCCACAAAAGTGTTAAAGAGTAAAAAGGGGACAAGTATGAACTCACCTTAGGGTGCGTTTGTTAAGTTCTCAAAAACGAGTCTTGAGAAATGAGGATTTTAGCTCCGGTTAGACTAGAGTTAAGAAAAGAAAAAAAATGAATTTAGATTCGGAGGGAGATTCAAGAGTTCAAGGAAGTCATGCATTGGCTTTAAGGCGAACCAAAACACAAACCACCATAAAGGTGATTCGGATGGTCATGAGAGTCAAGTAGTGCCTTTAAGGCTAACCAAAACACAAACCACTATAAAGGTGATTCGGATGGTCAAGAGAGTCAAGTATTGGTAAGGTAGGGATGTATCCACAAACCTTCCAAGTTAATAGATTAATAGAGTTTTGAAAGTATATATTTTAGTATTTACATAATATAACTATAGGGTTAAAGTAGTGTATGGTGACTTAGTTTGGAAGAGCCTTGGCTTTCCTTTGTCAACCATTAACCATAGCACAAGTCCATCCAACATTAAGTTGTTGGTGAACTTGGTTGGTATCACTTCAACTAACCTTCCAGTGCATAAAAACAATAGAAGATGAACCACCTTTGAGGCCTCATTTTGGTGTCCTACTCGTATTCATTTGCCATAGCAAACAAGAGTTAGGTCCTAGAGGTTTCTCCAAGGGGTTAAAAGAAGAAAAGAAGTGAAGAAAGAAGAATAAAGTTGGAGTTTATAAGAAAACTCACTTAGAAGTGGACTTCCACACTTGGGATTTCCTTGAAGAATTGGGAGGTTTTGAGAGGATTTTAGGACTGAGCAAGTGTTAGAATGGGTAGGGAGTGGTGTATTTATAGTTGGGGTAAAGTGGTTGGGTAATTAAGAGAGTTAAGAGGTGGTTGAGAGTGAATTAAATGGGGGATATATCTTAAAAGAAAGAAAAAAAACTAAATAATAATAATAAAACGTACGACAATGTTGACGTATGTTGTTGTTTTGTAGAAAAGTCAAATGAAAATCAATTTACGTTTTTTTCTTTTTTTTATTTGAAAGTATTATTATTAAATATATATGGTTTGTTTAAAAAAAAAGATAAATATATATTAAGATATTTAACTAAATGAGTTTCTTGTTATAACGCCTAAATTGAATAGGATAAAATTATAATGACGACTCATCATGAATTGGTAGGAGTAACATAAAAGAAGCGGATAAAGGCGAACTTGAAATTTGTTAAACATAGAATTTAAAATATATGTAAAAATAACAAAATCACGCGATGTTATAGCAGGTAAGGATTCTTTCCCAAAGACTGAACTTCACACATAGTTTTTAGAGAGGGGATATGAAGAACAAATGACTGGGGCAACCATTTTCAAAAAATATTTTCCCCCAGCCATGAAATTTTTCTTTCATACTCTGCTCATCTGTCTCTCTGCTAAAACTACTGCTTTCAATGAATCCCCATTGAAAGTTCAGTACTTGGGATATGCAATGTTGTCAGATATTGACTACAATCTATCCGAGGCACTATTTTTAGATTTAGTAGCAAATGTGAAGGGAGTCAAGTCTGGGTCAAATAATGCTTTTCTACTATACCCAAGACTTTTAAGTGTTTCCCTACAAAAGGTTTTACCTGAAAAGGATTTTTAAAAGGGTAAAGTTTATCAAATGAAAAGTCTGTCACAAGAAACTTTTACAAGAATGTTGGGTCCAAACACCCAAGAAAAAGTATCAAAAGCAAAAGTTTCCAAAACACAAGCAAAGGATGTTGAGACAACAACTGTTGCTGAGCCCACTGCTCCTGGTGATCATGGCACTACATTCAGTGTTGTGAAACCCACACCAGACACCACTAGAAAGAAACTTCCATCCACTAAGCCCACCAAAAAGAAACCAAAAAGGTTAACTCTTGAAGATGAGATACCAGAGGAAAACCCTATTGTAACATAAATGCAACAAACAACCATTTTTGATACTTCCTCTCAACAGATGGACATATCTCCACCCATCCAAACTCCTCATGTATCCTCACAAAAGGATCATGTTGTAAGCCAAGGGGAAACACATTAAGAAGCATATGAGTCACTTGACCACATGTTCAAAAGTCCTTCTCCCGGGGTTGCTTCTCTTTTCACTCCATAACCATCACCATCACATGATATTCCACCCACAATGCAACCATTGTTCGAAGCCATTGACCAAACTCAGGATAATCCCAGTTCCTCTTAATCACCTATCACTGAGAGTATACTTCCACAAGTGACTGGGCCTGAGAAAAGTCAAGTGGCTAGCCCACGAACAGAGGAGGCCACACCCTTTGAGTTACATGTAACTCAAGGAGGTTTTTCAAGTGAAGCAGCGACTACTGTTGTAGAGACCATTGTCTCACAACAGGACAATGGTTACATACTTAAGATTTCCTTGGAGGCAAAAACTGATGAGGCCACTATAGTGACCCCTAAACCAGTTGGAAGTCCCCAGAACCAAGACAAATGGGCATCTGGTTTCTTTTCTATGGACTCACCTCCTAGAACTGAACCAGTTACAACTACCACTTCTGGTAGGAATTCAGATGATCCTATTAAATTAGGTGATGGATTAAGATACCGGGAATTGACGGAGAGAGTTAACACCATTGAGTCATCAGTGAATGAAATCAAGACTGATCTCAAAACTATGATGCAAACTTTGGCTACCCTCACCAAAAGTCAACCATCCACCCAAGACATTGCTAGTGAGCTATGGAAATCTGTCAGTCCAATTATCATAACTCATCGAAAACTAGCAGATCAAACACCTGAAACTTATATGGCTGCAATCACAAACATGGTGGATGCAAGGTACACAGATACCCAAGCAGATATCAAAGCCATCAAGGAACATCTGCTGAAGACCACTGGCTCTACCCCCACAACTATACTAAGAGATGAACATGATGATGAGTTCACAGCTGATGATGCCAAAAAGAGGGAGAGTGATAGAGATAGATTGCCAAAGCTTGATCCCTTTGGAATTCCGCCTTCTCAAAAAGGTCAATCACAAAAGTCTGCTGACAAACCAGGGTCTGCTTCAGCTCCTCAAACCTCTGCTGATACTGCGAAAGCTGAAAAGGCAAAGAAGATTGATGAATCTGCAAATGTCATGGCTGAAAAGGCTGCTGAAGCAAAATTGAAAAGGTCTGAGACTTTGGAAGTCAAAGCAGAGTTTCTTGTGCAGTCAAGACAAGAACAACAGCAGGAAATAGAAGATGTTGGCTCCTCAAAAAAAAGAAAAAGAAAATGCATGCAAAACATGTTAGGCAACCACCATCCAAAACCTCTGTTCCCAAAACAACTGCTGCCACCATCACAACCATTGTACCCATCATCACAACAACCACCACCACTACACCATCCATATCCATGTCACTCATACCATCTTCTCAACCTCAAACATCTGCTGGTACTAAACAAGTGCCAATAGATGTTAACACATCCACTGCTTCACAAACACCATCATCTCCTCTGATCCTGTAAAGAAGGAAAAGAAAGTCAACCTTTGTGGTACAGGATGAGAACATAGAGACCACACCAACACCCATTTCATCACCACAATCTGAACCCATTCCAGCCATTCCATTATCATCTTTCTCACCACACACTTCTAAATTTTCATCCCATCCTTCCACCACCAAAAGACCACCACCATCCATTACCCCATTGGCTGCTCAGTATCCTCTTGAACTTGACTTACTCAAGGGGGAAATTCAATCCTTCTACAATACTGAGGATCCATCAAAACTATCCTTCCAATCTCTCCCAAATCTTCCTACCTAAGAACATTGATGAATACTTGAAACTGAAAGCAGTGCAGACAGATATGATCATCAAGGAGAAATGTAAAGGAAAGGATGACAGGATTATTCAGGGCATCCAATTAGCAGAACTTAGCAAATTGAGAAGGATTGGGGATTTTGCTAAGGACCTGAGTAAGTCCATGTCCAATAAGCCAATCAGTGGTGAATTAGAGAAGGTAGTCAGGGAATCTATTCTGGATCAAATCATGACAACTAAGCCTTACAAAGCAAATAAAAAACAATTTGCAGGTGGACTACTCATGCTCTTCAAGAAGAATTGTACAGAATTGAAGAAATGGCTAAACATCCTAATCAAGTGGCTTCTGCTCCTGATTTTAGAAAAGGTAAAGACCATGTCAGAGCCTTGAAATTCAAAAGAATGAGGGAAGAAATAGTTTATGCTAAGTATGGAGAGATGAAGTATGTGGCAAGATGGTCTGAGCTAAGGTTAGTTGAAACTTATAAGAAACTTGAAGAGAATAGAAAAACTGATCCTGCACTTCCAAGAAAACCAGTCTACCCTGATGCAACAGTGGTTAGAAAATCTCAACAGACGTTTTCACTTGATAGCCTACTCTCAACATCTGATCTCACCATTGCTGCCAAGAAACAATACAAAAGCCAGAAGCAGATGTCTTAGGAGGATGAAAAGGTGTTTGAAGACACCTTTGTGAAAGAGGGGATTTTCAACCAGGTCCACTACTTCTCTGATCCCATCAGTGAAGAACTTAGAAGAATCATTGGCAGGCCTCCATCACCAAACTCATCTAGAATAAATTTGCAACTCAAAAACTCCTCAGGTTCAAAAATTCTAAAGTGGAAGGTCAACAAAGACACCCACGAATTGACTCTGCTCAGATCTGATGGGGAAGCTCAAAAGTTAGGGTATGTTTGGCAAAACTAGCTGGAGGCTGGTAGCTGGAAACTGATAGCTGGTAGCTGCAAGCTGATAGTTGGAAGCTGAAAGCTTTTTAAATATATTTTTGTGTTTGGCAGAGTAGCTGGAGCTTTTAATAAAATGTATAAAATGACCAAAATGGGTATAATTAAAAGCTTGTAAAGAAAGTTTTATTTTAGTTTTAAAATAGAATGGGTATTTGTGTCATTTACTACTTAAAAGCTTGTAACTAGTAGAGTTTTTTCTTAAAAGCTACTACCAGTAGCTTTTCACTGTAGAGTTTTTTCTCTAACCTAAAAGCTTCCAGCCCCTTCAACCAAATAAGGTTTTTCATTAAGTAGGAGCTTTTTCTTAAAAGCTTAAAGCTTGAAGCTACTAAAAGCTCTTAAAAGCGTATTGCCAAACATACCCTTAGTACAAACAGAGTTGTGAGTGATCAGGCTGAGGGGAAGATTGTAAACTTGTACTGTAATATGTGATGGCTTATGAAAAATACTTGTTGAAAGCAATTGTCTCATTTGTTATGATTTAAAGTTTATATTTCCGCTGCACTTTCCATTATTATTCATCTTCATTACTATTTCATTTATTAAACTTCATAACAAATCAATATGACATCCTTCTAGCCTTTTTAAAAAAAAATTAAATTGCAAACTAACACATTCCTAAATACTTATAAACATTCACCTTACACGGTTCAAGAGTTGGTATGTCGACAAGTTTAAAAGCTGATCAAGAGCCGGTCAAGATTTCAAGGATCATGAGTTGGCTTCTTGGTCAAGTTTTATGTGTTTCAAATTTGAAGATTGTTTAGGTTCAAAGGTTGTTTAGTTTTTTTGTTCATACATTAAAAATAAACTATTTTCTTTAATTTCACATATGATTTAATATCATTACCATATATAAATAAATCTTGTAAATTATTATAACAATATCTTTTATAGGTTTTAATATTTAGACAAAAGATCAAATACAAACAAAGTTTATCGTGCGAACATACGAACTGAAGGGAACAAAATAAAAGTGGCGGTGACATTTTCGTAAATAATGACCACCACTTTTTGTTTGTATAATTACTCTAGTGTATATAATTACTCTAGAGTAAAAAAGTGGCGGTGGCATTTTCGTAAATAATGACCACCACTCTTGTTTGTATAATTACTCTAGTTATATAACTACGCTATATAATTACTTTAGAGTAATTTTATAATTACTCTAGTTATATAATTACGCTAGAGTAATTACGCTAGTTATATAACTAGAGTAATTATATAATTACTCTAGTTATATAAAGTTTCCAATATTTACAGAAATGCCACCGCGTGTTTTTTACTTCAGTTCGTACTGTTCGTACGATAAAGCTATATGTACGTGAACTTTACTCTTAATATTTAATATAAACTATCCTATATAATTCTTACAAAAATAATTTAGGAACGGACCCAATGACCCAAATGTTGGTGGGGACAAATCATGGCAGATTTGATTCACCCTTTCGATGAATTAGAAATTAGTTATTACCGTAAACACACAACACATCATTATAAAAAAATGATTAAAAAGAATAAGATGGTGCAACCACCAAAACAATAAACATCAACTTCAATTAACAGAATTCTAGTGAATTGGAAGCCAAGAAATGTGCATAATAATATCTATTTTTCTCTCTTATAAATCATTCATGGACATCTTCATTTATTTCACAGAACACCTCTTGGCTGTGCTTTTGTTGCATGCATATGGTTTTAGCTTTTTGATCTATTTTTACAAAAATTTGGTTTTGTGGAGAGATGGAGGAGGGTTTGGTCGTGAATGGGAGGGTGGAGATTGATACGCGACAACCATTTAAGTCTGTGAAAGAAGCCGTTCGGCTGTTTGGAGAAAAAGTTTTAGTAGGCGAGGTTTACGCGCAAAAGCTCAAAGAGGTTTATGTTGCTTAATTTCAGTAACTTTTATTTTTCTGCAATACTAAGTTAAAATTGAGATCATTCAGTCATGCAATATGATTTTTGCATTCTAGTTAGAAAGTATATAGAATCTTTCTTAAAGAGTAAGGTGTGCAAACTTTTTATGAAATTGAATATATAAATTGTTTGTTATTAAACTTCTAGATTAGGCCATGTCTACAAATATTAAGTTCAAAAAAAAAACACACACACACACACACATTTTACATACTTTTTTATAATGAATATGGTATACTATCATTTTCACAATACTAAGTTGTTAAATTTACTTGAAAAAAAAATGTTTTGTAGATATAACATAATATCCAAATAAATATTCATATTTCTTTTATGATAACTAATATAAGCTTATTTTAAATGTAATTGTGATCTATACATTGTGGTATGTTATATATTGATAGATGGCAAGCGAAAAGGAAAACAACCAACATGGAAAGACAATTGTTGTTGAAGAGAAGAAACAAACGTTAGAAAGTTCTAATGATGAGGCAAAACTAATGGCCTACTATCTTATGTCGCTCAAACAACAACTTGAGGAGACAAAATCGGAACTCAACCAATTGAAGTCAACAAGAGAACCCTATCCAAGTAGTTACACGCACCCTGACCCCGAGATAGAAGAGATCAAATTCATGGAAGATCCAAAGCCTACTCGAGCAAAGCAAGATAAATACGAAAAAAATGATGACAATTTGTTTGAAATAAAACGAGATGATTCAAACAAGTTTCAAACTCCGCCAACCAAAGTGATTGTGGAAGTATCAAATGAAGTACCAAAAATGCAAGAGAGAAGTACTTCATCATTCAAGATCAAGAAAACTAAAAAGAAAACCCTAATTCCATTACTTAGTGGGATTTTCTCCAAAACTAAAGGGTGATCAAGAACTAATCATCAATCAAAGAGATTTTGCATTCACCTAAATCCAAGTTTTTAATTTAAACTTGGAATATGAGTATCATTCGGTTCAAGTTTGCTTTATTTTGTTTTACCTTCTTAATTTGGTAGCGCTTTGTTTGAAAAGATTATGGTATTTCCAAAATAAAGGGAGTTAAAACTTAAAACACACCAAGCCTATTAAATTTTGCTTATCGTAAGTTTTAGTGTTAAAAATAATAAACTAACACATAATACATTTTACTTGGCATATTTTAGCTGCACCTCTAAAATTCAACACCAATGAGAATCGGTGTACAATTCTAAGTTTAATCAACTAAATTTTTATAATTTATTAATGTTGTATGCATATTAATCAAAGTAGTGGAAACGTGTACACTAATTATTAAATCCGATTTAATCTAGTCTGTGATCAAACTATAAACCACATAAATAGTTATAGTCCAAACCATTGGGTGTTAAAAAATTATACCTTCGACGAATAATCAAAGAACACATGCGTTGGATTCGACAAACGTCATGATAGTTGACAAAGTTCACGAATTCCTGAATCCGGATCAACCTTTTGACTAATCGAGAAACACCACAAATCGGTCACGGAAAATGAGATAAGGCGACACTTGGAGGCTCGGGCGGGCCGGAGAGAGCGCATATAGCAGGCGCAGGACAATGGTGGTGGTTGATGTTGGACCGGGCTAAGGAGAGGCGGCAGTTTCAGTGTTGGATTGGCTGGTCGTCTACGAGAGAGAGGAGCGGCAACGGCGACAGTGTCCGATTTGGCCAGTCGTCGATGAGAGAGAGGGGGAGCAGTGTCAGACTGGCCGGTTGTCGAGGAGAGAGAGAGAGAGAGAGAGAGAGAGAGAGAGAGAGAGAGAGAGATAGAGGGGAGGGCGAAGGGGATAAAGAGAGGTGGAGGGGGAGAGGGAGATAGAGGAAGGAATGGAGGGGGGGGGGGTGAGATATAGAGAGATTCATCCACCTCCTTTATTAATATAGTGCGAGTGCCCGCGCGTTCCGTGGGTATTTATGTTTTTTTTTCGCACGTTGCGCAGTGGGTTTCACTTATTATATTTATAAAGTTTATTTGCTAATACAAGAAATATATCAATTCACAAAGGGCAATTGAGTATAAACCAAAGAATTTGACATTACATACACGTAAATATTTACAAGGTTGCAAATCATGTTTTTGTTCTTATAGTCAGTAACGTACGTAGTAGGAAACCCGTGTGATGCGGTATGAGCAAGTTGCAGCGCAGTACTCAGTGAGTATTTATTCGGTTCGTTAGGATACCGGTACAATACCAACACTCGTTATGACAAACGAAAAGATGAAACTTAAAGAAAAAAACAATGACAATCAGTTGATATCCCCCCGTGCGTTGTCATAGGAGAAACATGTACTAAAAAAATAAGTTTCACTACAACATGTTTACATTACTAAGCAAAAAGGTTCAAATACAAAAGAACTAAATCTAAATAAGAGGTCTCGTTGTAGTACCATCTCCATCGTAAATTTGTAATGCAATGCAAGTGTACCTCGTATTTTCCACAGATGTAACGTAAAGTTTAGTTTGCGTTCTGGTACAACGCGTAATGTAAATAAGTGTATCAACATCTAAATGATTATAAATAAAAAAAATAAATCTTCTTAAACACTTGGTGAAATTTTTTTTAAACAATTTTGAAAATTCACATCTTCTCTTCATTCATCAACCATCATAGCGACAATTTAGACTTTTTAATTGTCATTTTAAGACTAAAAATGACTCATACCCTTGAAACGATATATTAAAGTACAATTTTTTTTTTATCTATAATTCAAATTGGAACAATTATGCTTACATGGTCCCATTAGTTAGTGAAATATTGGTGAGGTCCTATGAGTTACCTGTACGTTTGTAACTCTTCTCATGGTCAAATATAAAACAAAAGAAGTAGAAGTTGCTTGTATATATACAATAAAGAAAAACATTTTGTTTTGCTCAAAGTGACAACATAGTGTATGTGGCCATGTTTCATGAGCAGAATACTGACAGTGATTTAGTTCACCTGAGCCACTCACTCATATCATTAGTAGATTTCTCATATCTTAACACATTACACATACAGTTAAGCAGGAAAAGTTGTAACTCAACCTTGGTGTTAGTTTATTGACAGATAATCCTTACAAGGCTTTTACTATTGTATTCATTTGGCTAATGTGATTCCTTTAACTACTGGCCACATTGATTCTCTAGAGTTAACCTTCCTCTCATATACCTATATTTTGGATTTTAACAAGATATGACATATAATCATATTCTAAAATCATAGATAAATGGAATGGTGATGAATAACAAGTGTTTAGGGGAAGTTAAGGAATTAAGTTATTTAAACTATTATATAATAAACACACTATTATGACACTTACGATGTTAAGGAGGCCACAAAGGTGGTGAACCATGACACTTTTTCTCTTAAAATGTGAAAAATATTTTTTGTGTTAGTAATTAAAACAACTCAACCATAAGGGAACCAACTCATGGGTAGAAAAGGGGTGAATGGGTCCTCACTTAACGTAATTGTAGATGCTCCTTTTTAAGTTTCCTTAATACCAAAAGAGTGATGTTTCCTTCTAGGTTCCTCTATCACAGAACTGGAAACAAGAGAGAATAACAAAATTATAATCGTGATCTGTAACTTTTTCCTTTTTAGGTTGAGGTAAATATGATGGCACATATGTAGACATATTCTGCAACTTCTTCTGTTGCTTTAGAGATGCTTGAATCAGATTCTACATATAGATCAAGCAACCTAAGTTCAAATAGTAGCTTTATGTTGTTATTCAGATAAAAATAAATACCTTGTTACGAGTTTCATAGACAAAAGATTTGAGGGTGTTTCTTTAGTGCTTGGTTTCCTCCACCTTTATATCTTGGAACAATCAACAATAACCATCACTGAAACAAAAATCAACCAAAAAAACAATCAAGTAAACCAAAATAGATATGGATAATCGATTGAAACTAACCAGAAAGCATTAGCAAAACTTACTCAGCGTTAAACATGAGTCATCTCTGAACAACTTCCATGCCGGAAGCATCTCCCATGGTGGCGTGGGGTGGTGGATGAGAGTGACGGGGAAGAAGAATGAGACAATGGTTTTGTAGTAAGATGATTTCTCAGGAATTGGCGTATTTGTGTTTGTAGTAAGATAGTATTTGTATTTGTGTTTGCAAGCTTCAATCTCATTGAATCCCATTTAATAGTTGATGGTGAGGGTACAATTGTAACGAAAGTTCTTTGATTAAAACATGGGATTCTAGAGGGTGACTTATACATCAATGCATAATAAACATATATGTCGGTTATTAGAAAGGAAGTGGATGATAATGATGTAGCCTTAATTGAGTGTTTATGAAGGGGTTAAGACTTAAGAGCATTCACAATAGAGACCCTATTTTTTTGGGTGACAAAACCCTATAATTTTTTTTGAGGATTGGAAGTGATTGTGAGTGAAGAAAATGGAAAATCTATAGTGTGTCAGTATATATTGGGTTCTTTGGGAATCTTTTAGGGAAATCAGGAAAACTGTATTTATTTTTTAATATTTGTTGAAAGTGGTTATGAGTGGAGGAGAGAGAAACTTTAATGGGGTTTAGTGTAATATGTGGTTGTGATTGGTTGTGAGTGGATGGGGGATGAGGATTCTATTGTGAATGCTCTAAGGGATGTAAAGTTATGAAGGGGGTTACATATGAAGATGGTTGTAAAGTGTGTATTAAACAAATATACAATTAGCATTAAAAGTTGTACATGAGGGGTATAAAGGGAAGAAAATGACCAAAACTTAGTCATTTGTGAATGGGCCTTTAGACTCCCATCTTAAACACTTGATAAAATTACCTTTGTAGCTATCTCTCCTCCTTAATAAGGTTACATAGGTTAATATCCATATTATTTACACTTAGGTACCTAATTATAATATAATATAGATTCATCCACCTCCTTATATTTATCTAATAAGTATAAATATCTATTTAGGTTATGGGGTGTGGTTCCCCCTTCTTCCTCCTTATCCACCTTAGCGTAACATCACTGTTGTAACATCGCAAAAAAAAGATTTCAAATATATTGTATCCATCTATATAAATCGGTTATCCATTTTTTAATCATTTTTTAAATAATAAACATAAATGTATAAATAATATTAATAATAAATAATAATAATAATACAACCAAGACATGACAAAAATGACAAATTTAAAATTCTCCCTTTTACCTTGACGTTTAGAAAAAAAAATAGTACAATTAATGCATAAAGTTTTACATAAGAACAAAATTGAAGAGGTTTAGTAAGACAAAATATGGTCAACATCCAGAAGTCAAAACCCATAAACCACTTAGCATTTATCTTGCAATCCTCCAATCTCGGTCCACTAATCTTGCTAATTTAACTGGTCAACCACAAATCTCGCTTTTTCCTTGCTTGGAGCCAACTCCTTTTGTATATAACTTGGGTTATTACATTGTTTTGATTATCACTGTATAAAGAAACACAAAATCATTTTGCTATACATGCTCTAAATCTAGAACCTGATCTGCTAATCCCCTATAAATTGCCTCCACCTAAGGTCCCTATTCTATCGCAAACACAAGCAAGTTTGCTCTGTTCGCGCTGATCATCGGAATCGAACCTGGTCGCTTTTCGTATCCAATCCGTTCGTCGCTTCATTCTCGGGTCAAGTATGTACGATGCTATTAATCTTTGTATTCTGGTCTCTTTTTTTGTATCATATAGGAACCTTATAGTAATATTGAAATCAAGTTTGTTTATATGGTAAAATTGTTGAGTTAATGGCGGGACTGGTTGGGTAATATTAATTGAGGAAGATGGCACTTAAACATTAGTTTTTTTTTTTTTTTATAGAAAATCAAATCAACTGAGCTTGTAGGTTAGCTGGTTGGTCGGTTGCTTAATAAAATCAAGACCCTAGGTTCGACAATTGTGTTAGAACCATGTGGGTGATTTTTTTTTTTTTGTCATGTTCTTTTTCAAACAAACAATATTATTATTTTATTTTATATGTTTATTACTATTATATATAAATATACATATATAACTGTTTTTAGATAACTTTATAAGTACTTTATTTTTTTACTTGAATTATTATTATATTTTTTTATTAGAATTAAATACGAAATCAAACATTTAAATCTCGTTCCCCAAAATTAGAAAGCCCTAATCAATCGATCTAGTAGACTTGTTTGACTTGTTATTCTTAGACTTTGTGATGGTTAATCTAGGTTGATTTCTTTGAGAATCGATATATTTGTTATTGGAAGTTGTACAAGTATTGGAACACATAGGAGCTTTGGGCCTAGTTTATATGAATCAAGTTTATGTAATCATTAATTTATATGACAATTGTAAATGATTTAATTATAATCAACTTTCATTTAGTACCATGAGCTAATGAACAATCAACACTACGTGACACCTCGATGTTTTCGTCATTGGTTAGGGTGTTACAACTGTCCTTTTCCCTTCCTCCAAATCAAGAAAATGGTTCCACCTTCCCCGCAATTAATACCAAAGAGAGAAAAAGAGAACTCGGGTAAGGAGGGAAAAATTCCCCGTCTTCACCAATTTGAGAACGAGGTGGGGGGGGGGGGGGATTCCCCATCGGGGATAGGTGCCACCTGTTGAAACTGAAACCCCGCTACATAACGCGGGTATTTTTACTAGTTGATTGTAATTTAACAATCAATAATAAGTATCACTATTTTAAAATTGTTTCAGCAATCAATTAGTTTAATTATTCTACAAATAATTATTTAATTCTCTCAATTAAATAAACCGCATTTTATTAGCTAATATTTAATGGTTAAATATTATAACTTGTTTATCGTATTTGAAAGTATAAAATTTTAGATCGTACCTCAATAGTAATGTTGAGTAAACTTGGGACATCCCTTAATAATAAGGTGTTTATTTATTTGTTTGTTTGGGCCAAATACACATATGTATGTAGATTAAAAAAATTAAAAATTAAGGGCGTTAATCTATTGGGCTGACTCTGGTTCTTCACTTCTTTGTTCTTGTCTACTTAATAGTTTGATATCCAGCCATAGTGGTGGAGTGGGCTTTGTTCACTTTATGTGATTAAGGGTTCGATTCCTATTCTTAACATTTATGGTTTGGATATTTTGCCAAGGGATGGTTGAACCTACTTTTGGAGGGGTCAGGTTTGATTCTGACGGCCCCCGGTTTTTTACTACCGTGCATTTACTTCAGAGAGGCTTGCCTCTTGTGAAGGGTGCAACATCTGTCAAGTGGCAGGTGGCGAAATTTTTTCCGGGTGGAAGCCTTAGTGCCCCTTATTCGCGGCCTCGACTCGTTTGTGGGCCGGCCACTCTCGCGTCAGCGTGGGCCGGATTAAGACAACATAGTCTGACCGTTATAGAGTAGCTAGGAAATTCCCTTATGAAGGTTGTGATGATCTCTGTCACAAGATAGAAAAATCATCTTTAAAAAAAACTTAATAGTTTGATTATTAAGTTTTTCAAAGATCATTTTTACCAAATAATAATTAAATCATCAATTCTCTTATACTTAGCATTAGATTAATATACTCAAAATTTACCTGCCTTAGAATTTTAAATAATGGCGATGTGTCTGATAATCACATCAATAATAAGAAATTAGTTAAGAATTGTGAATCAAATTATTCTCGTTAATATTTTAAATGTTTTTATTTGTCATATCGTTAAAACAAGAATTTATAAAATTGTCATTATAACTAAACCAACCAAAGAAACAAAACTAAACTCATAGCCGCACATTAAGACACACGCAATATGTTTATCTCAGTGCGTTATTGTCGATTCTTAAGGTGTTCTTACAAGTCACAACTAGACGAACAACCATTTGGATTGAGAACAATATGTTTCGGTTGAATACTTTTAAGTCGGTTTAATTTTCACTGAGCGATTATGATGCCACTAAGACTATTGGGTGTGCAGACAGGGCACCACCCCCGTCCCATATTCTTGTCCCGTCTCCAAGTGGCTACACCACCCCTTCCCCCCGTCCCGGGTGTCCCCCGTCTCTACCATAACGAGAGGGACGAACCAATTTGGATTGGGGATCCACCGCACACTTGGCGATTCCGGTTGCCCTCCCTCTCTCTGTTTGATGTGTTTGTTTGGTGTCACCCACTTCCACTTCCAGATCTGGCTATATCGTTCTCCCCTTTCATGGTGTAGTGGTAAAAGAAGGGTCAGTGATGTTTTTGTAATTTATTCAAAGTAAAAATTTCAAGTTATTAAAAAAAGAGCAATATAGTCACTCTTTAATGTATTTTTATTAAAATAAATCAAAATGGGTATAACCGTATTACCCGCTAAAAAGATAAGTACCCCAATGTAGGCCTTCTTCCACTTTTTCTCAGGGTCCAAAATATTGAACTCTTTAAACACATTGATGATGCTTAAGAGGATCACAGTGTATCCTATACTGTGGTGGTAAATGTTCCACGTATTAAAAAAAAAACGTGTTTGAAAAAAAAACGTGTACGAAAAAAACGAGTTCGAAAAAAAAACGTGTTCGAAAAAAAAAAACGAGTTCGAAAAAAAAACGTGTTCAAAAAACCACGTGTTCGAAAAAAACGAGTTCGAAAAAAAAAACGTGTTCGAAAAAAAACATGTTCGAAAAAAAAAAACGTGTTCGAAAAAAAAAACGAGTTCGAAAAAAACGTGTTCAAAAAAACGTTTTTGAATTTTATTTTTTTATAACTTTCCATTAATTGCCATTTTGGCACCTGATGACATAAAGGACGAAATTGCCCCTGAGACTTAACTGACTTTCAATACTCAGTTAAAAACTCAGTTAAATATGGACCATTTTGGCAATTTTTGATCTGTGAGGGGTGATTTTGGCAAAAAAATTAATTTTGTGACCAAACAAGCAATTTGGGCCAAACCGTAGGGGCCATTTTAGCAATTAACTCTAAATTTTTTTAAGATCTGAGAGATTTTTTTTTATAAAAAATGGGAATAATGTATAAAGTGTTGTGTATAAAAAATAGGAAGAATGATGGGTTTAAATAGGTTTTAAATTTTGATTAAAAAAGTTTTTTTAAACAGCTAATTTTGAATCAAACGGTATTATTACCGTTGCAAGGCCCACGTGGATCAAATGGATTGGTGGAAAAATGGAGTGGATGACGTGAAATTTTTCACGCTCAGGCCATTACCGCCCTTTCACACCGGGGGGGGGGGGGGGTGCAGGGCGCTAAACTGCCCCTTCACGCCCTTTAACGGATCCACTACAGTTGGTTTAACTGCTATCGACTAAAAAGATTGTAGGGTAGTAACTTTTCATGTCTTTAGACTATTTTTTTTCTACTTATATATAATTTAAATATCTATTTCATTAATCACCATATAAAAAAGTCGGTTCTTTTTTTTATTTTTTTGTATAGCATTATGGTACTCGTTGTAAAGATAATAAAACGCTCGTTAATTTGGTGTATTTTTTTCAAAAAATAAATGTCGTGTAAAAAGTTATTAATGTTAAAAAATCGTGGGGAAGGTGCATGTGCGACATTCACATGAGAGATAAAAAATAATTTAATAGTTTTTGAGAGAAATTAAGGGAAGAGATGGCCAATAAGAAGAGTAACTTGCCATGTTTATCCTTGTGGTTGGGTGAACTATGCCGCTTCAATCCACTTTTTATTTTTGTGTATCTTTCATTCTTGACATTTTTCAAAACATGCTAGTTTCATCCAACTTATTAACTCCGATTAAAATAGTCAGTTAACCGATGCACATGGCTGTAAAAATCCCGACTAGCCTCCGATTAATCGCTAGTCGGAGGTTCATCAAATAGACACCGATTAATTGCTAGTTGGTGGCTGTCTAGCGATTCCAGCCAAATTCCAGCTAAAATTTGTAAATTTCGATCAGATTCTGACCAAAACCTGTAAATTTTGACGATTTAATCCTATATACTTAAAGATATGGGTTGAGGAAGGGGTTAATGTAACGTTCCGTATTTTCATTGTATTTTGTTATATTGTAATTCATATTTCAATTTCAATCATTGTAAATCCAAGACTTTGATCATGATGGAAATCTATTTTTATCAAAGTTACACAATATATAATCGACCACAAATACGCGTTTTTATACCACACCAAACTATACTTTAAGTCTATAATCGCTTCGGAATATGATCATACATTTTAATCATTATACATACTTGCATACACTTATTCATAATTATGAGTTTTCAATATAAAATAATAAGTAGATCAAACCGTAGGGGTTAAATTGAAAATACTAATTATATTAACTCCTAACCACCTCCTAACTCCCAACCAGCTTCTTTATTACCCTAACCCCCATCCTCTAATAAATACCAACCTCCACCACCTCCTAAACACTTCCCACACTCTCAAATCACTCCCAAATCTCTCTAATCTTCAAGAATATCAAGCAATTTTTCTGCTCAAAATTAAAGAGTTTTAAAGCCTTAATCTTCACTTTTCTTCCACTTCCTTCACTTCTCCTCTTCTTCTAGCCCATTGGGGAAACCTCTAGGACCTTGCTCTTGTTTTCTAAGGAAAATATACATGAGCGAGACACCAATTTGAGGCCTCAAAGGTGGTTATCTTTTATTATTATTTTTATGCACTAGGATGTTAGTTGTAGTGATACCAACCGAGTTCAACCACAACTTAATGTTGGATGGAGTTGTGTTATGGTTAATGGTTGACAAAGGAAAGCCAAGGTTCATCCAAACTAAGTCACCCTACTCTACTTTAATTTCCTAGTTATACTATGTAATACTAATATATACTTTCAAAACTGTCACACCCTCAAAATCCACTTGCGGAGTTTTACCGCGAGGCGCATGACAAACCAGGATCCAAACCAACGATCACAATAAACAAGTCTAAATGAATATAATGCAATTTCAAAACATAGTTTAAAATCCCCGTTTACAGCGGAAGCTTATTCAAAACAGTATCTCAAAAGTAAACCAAATGTTCAACATATGAAAACCATGCGACTCTAACTAGACGCCGTGCAGACGCGTGCGCCCTAGTCCAGTAGTGCTACCTTAGCGACCTGAGAAAACATGTAAAAGTTTACGTCAGCACAAAAATGCTGGTGAGTTTACAGGTTTTGTAATCAAAGTACCAAGTCCACCTGTCCATACTATAACAAATCAAAAACCAGTGTACGCTAGCTAGGCGTATGTTTTGTTACTACCACGATTGGAAAACCATTACTAACACGCATACCGGTTGTTGTGCCCGAAAAGTAACCTGTTGTTCCTGTTGTTCCTGTTTGAGACAATATGCACTCGCCCGACCCTCCAAGCCGACGAGCGGGGTTGGTCACTCCCAATAGCGCTATTCACATTTCCCCGTTGTGCAAACCCGCACATTCATGGTTCCCCCGGGACTTCCAAAGATCGTGTAGTACACAATAGAAACCCATAGTATGACAGTAGTTACCAAATAATCGTTTTAACACATGTTTTCTCCCCCGAAAATATGAAACCAGTTTAAAAGAGGGGCCGTAAACTCACCTTAAGTTGCGTTACTCCTTAACCCGAGTAAACTCAGCTGCTATGCTAGTCCCGTAAAGCGGCGACCTAACATATGATAGTTACAAGTACTTAGACTAATAACCCGCAGGTTAATTAGTCCCTAGATGTCCAGACCATAACCAAGTTCGTTTGAAAACACCGTGACTGTTTAACTGACCCAAAGTACAAGACTCGACATCCCATTGGTGACCCGAGACTTCCCGTGTTATGTTTACGCTCTCAAACATGCAATCATGCAATCACACTTAACATACGTTAACGCACAACAAGTTATAGCACATAGTTCACGTATCACCGAATTACATCCAAACATACGTTACCAAGTTATTAGATATGTTACGGGGTTTCTAGCATGTTCCTACATGTCAAATCGGGTCTCGGAATGCTAATTTATACTTACAGCAGCAGTACACGCGATTAGGAAAAGTCAACTAGCATTTAGGTTGGTCAACTAGCATTTAGGAAGGCTAATCGCCTATAATATAGGCGATTAGGGCTATACCACATATAATTACTAGCATTTAGGGCTATACCACATGTAACTACTAGCATTTAGGCTATACCACATGTAACTACTAGCATTTAGGCCCTACTCGCATGTATCTAATATCATTTAGGCCCTACTCGCCTATAACATAGGCATTTAGCCTCCTAATCGCCTCTAACATAGGCGATTAGGATGCTAATCGCCTGTAAGCATGCTGTTCCGGTTTTTCGCGCGTTTAACGCTCCAAATCAGACCCAGAACGTGTGTAACCACCCAATATCATCCCAAACACTATCCTAAACATGTTTCAACTAAAACCCTTCGTTTTGCCTCGTATTATCAGCCCTGCATGAAATCACGTAATCCCAAACACCATTCACATAGCATGCAACATTACACTAACATGCGTAACTACAACCCTAATAATAAATTCTCAGATTTTATCATCATAATATTATTAGTATTCTGAATTAATCCTAATAACATGTTAATCCTTCATCTTGAATCATAAAAACCCTAGCTTTCTAATCATAAACACACATAACACATGTATACTAGTTAAAATCCGATTAACAACACTTATTAACGATTTTCAGAAAGCTTTTTCGTTTTTAGAACAGGTCTGGACTATTAGGGATTGAATAAAAACGTTTATAAGATTGCATGGATGAAAACCAAACCTTAGATTTGTAAAAGGATGATGGATTAAGCTTGAAACCTTGTGTTTTGATCAAAAATCGCGTTCCAGAGGTTGTGTGTGTGTTGGGGCAGGTTATGGGACGACTAGGGTTTGTATAATGAAGTTTATGAGGTCAAGTATGGTATTTATAGTCATTTTTAGTCGTCCAGCACGTAACTAGCGATTATGCAGCCAGTACACGCGATTAGGGATCCTAATCGCATGATGTTCAGGCATTTGAGGCCTAATCGCCCCCTAGGGCACACGAGTAGCCCCTACTCGCCCCTAATATTGCCTACTCGCCTCCCTTATAGGCGATTAGGCCTTCCTAATCGCCTATAGGGGCTGGTTTCGTGTGTTTTGCGCGTTAAACCCCGTTTTAACATATGTTAACACATATTCACATACCGACAAGTCACATAATGATTGTAAACACATAACACTTGTAAATACACATATTCACACTCGTTCACCAATTCCCGGGACTCGAGACTTGTATGTTCCGTATGCCTTGACGATCCTACAAGTCGTCACCGTTTGTACACTTGGTTAAGGACCGACATCTAATGAACCTCTAGACCAACATCCAATGATCCTCTAGACTAAACCGATAGTTCCCGAACCATAACCCGACTTAACTAACCCAGTTAAGTACAATATACGCGTGACTCGCTAAGGTAGACTTTCATCTAGACAACGTTGTTAACCAGAATTTGCCGGGTGTCACAAAAACCTTCATCCTACAACTATGAATCTAATAATTTGGAAGGTTTGTAGATACATCCCTACCTTACCAAACTCTTGAACCTTCTTGTAATTCGGATTTATTCCATACAAGAATGGGAAAATCCCTTGTTTAAGACCCATGCTTGATCCATAAGCAAAGTGGTCATGACATGAAACTCTTTAAGATGGATTTACATTCCTAACTTAACTCTCACCATCCGAATCACCTTCATGGTGGTTTTGTGCTTGGTTACTAACTCTAACTCTTGACCATCCGTATCACCTTCATGGTGGTTTGTGTTTTGGTTCGCCTTAAAGGCAATGCATGACCTTCTTGAACATATAAATCATTCCTCCGAATCTAAAATTCATTCCTTTTCAACTTTAGAAAAACCGGAGCTAAATCTTTTCCTCCCAAGACTCTTAACGAGAATCTAACTAAGCACACCCTAAGGTGAGTTCACACTTGTCCCCTTTTTCTTTTATCACTTTTGGGGCTCAACATGTATCATATGCAAATACACTAAATGCTTTCATATACACATGCTCAATCTATCAAACATGCCTATATGCCATTGTCATGCTAGAAATCAAATTCTAAGATACAAGAGCCTTAAGCATACAACCTGCCTTAACATGTATAGCGCTATAGGAGTAACACACCGCCCTCTTGGGGTCATTGTTTAGTTTTAATGGCCTAACACGATAGTGTTAGGATATGCAGTGGTAACAAGGGATTGATTATGCCTTTTGTATGATTTGTATGTGAAAACTATAGCATGATGATTTGAGTAAAACATTTTATTATTACATATGTATTCAAAAACTAGTATGCTCACCAATGCTTTATGTGCTGACAAGATATTTTATACATGTTGCAGGAAATGTTTGATGCGTTGATTCAAGAAACTCATTAGGGTGGACTTAGATATTCATGCCTTAAATTTTGATCATTATGAATGTTGTAATTTCTATTTGAACAATATGTACTTCTTTGCCGTTATGTTATGAAATGAAATCATTTAAAATATATTGTCGCAAATCTAGTGTCATGAAGCTCTTGAACAATCTATCACAAGTCACGCCTCGATGTATTCCGCCATTGGTTGGGGTGTGACAGTTAAAACATACTTACTTAAAAAAAACTACATAAATTCTAATCCGATTAATCCCTACCTTTTTTTAACGACAAGTATAAACCAAATAAATAGTTATTTAATCCAAACCAAAGGTAGGGATTAATCGGATTAGGATTTTATATGTAATTTTCAATTATATATGTAGGGATGAGATCCGGTAAAAATGAATTTTCACATGCGAAACACTAGCGTGCTTATCACTCCACCGTTTTAAATATCGTAATAATCATTACACAACCTTATATTTTGTTAGACCGTGTGTAAGGGGTATTATGTGGGTATGAATGAGCTTGATAACGTCATTAACACTATATCCTCTAAGCATTATAGGGGCATGAAGAAGGAGAGCATTTCTAGCATAATGCCTAAAAAGGAGAAAAATAAGGAAAATAATAATTAAAAGGCCATAAGGATTAACCATTACATTCTTTAAAGAGGTATTATGATGATGATATGGCAAAAAAAATGCTGCATTACTCATTACCCATGATCTTATAGCGTAATAGTTATTGTAGTACAACAAAACTGAAGTAACTTAATAATTATTACGCTAATTTAAACATGTAGCGTAATAATAAGTACTCTAGTTGTTTTTTAGTAGTGTAATTAACACTATTATTATAAAAATGGCACCACATGTTTTTATCTTTGCTTCGTAGGATTCGCACTGAATATACTGTTTGCATTTGATCCTAATGCTACGTGTAAATATTTAAAATTTAAATTATTTACAACCTTATCTGTTTTTTTAAACAGGTCAGGCCAGTCCGATAACTGATCTAGATATCTTTTAACACTAATTTTGTCAATCTTAAGATTCGTATTTTTAGGAACTTCCTAAACCAAAAACATCCTATGCTGTCTCCTTTCATTCCGAGCTATGTCCTTTGTCTATACTAACAAAAGGCACAATTTGCCGGCAACTAAACACCTTATACAAACCTCCATCTACTACTAATGTATGCACAACAAATAATATTCATGGAAACTAAAACAAACTCAACTACTTATGATTCCAGTGATGAGTGGCATTGGTGGTTGTTCGTCATGGTGATCGTTATTCTCGTCGCTGGAGCTGCCTCCGTTACTATATGGAGAGACTTCCATGAGGTCTGGCACAAGTTTCCTCGGATTCGAAGGCCGCCTGGTGGCGTTATGCAGAAATATAGCGACGCTCTTCGCATTTCTACTCAATTCTTCGATGTCCAGAAATGTAATCAATGATTGTGATTTTTTTAATAACTTTAGTATTAGTGTATCATGGACGTCCACTTTGTTTGAAATCCGTCAATAAAGGCTTATACCGACGGTATTAGCAACAAATTACTGACAGACTTTCCAGTGACAGAAATAACAACAGATTTAAACACAGTGGCGAAGTTTGTTTTTTTTTTTTGTTGGGGGGGGGGGGGGTAAACTAGGGGCGAGCTCAATACATGTAAAATTTTTGGTCAAAAATTTGTAAATTTACACTGCGGAGCAAAAAAACAGAGGGAGAGGGCACCCCTTGGCCCCAACCAAGCTTCGCCTATCTTTAAAAACATTAATTTTTAGCGACGGAAATACCTAGAGATTTATAAATACAATCTTTTTAGCCATGATACTATCTACAAGTTAAAAAAAAAAGTCTTTTTACCTACGGATTTTAAAATGTTATGATCACATATTTTTTTGCTTTTCTTCAAGTAACTTAAAGAACAAACACTACCCAGTGTCCGTCGGAAATTCATTGGAAGTGGCCTTTCCAACAGAAATTCGTCGGTGATACTTCCTTAGAATTATAGCCATGGGTAATCTTCGACGGCTTCCAAACAATTTTTAGCGACAAATTAGTAACGGATTTTTTGTCACAAATTCGTCACTAAAAGTCATACAGGATTTATAAAAAACTGTTAGAAAACTGTTGCTATATAATTTGGTTTAATTTGCAGCTGGTAAACTAGAGAACAATCGGATTAAATGGAGAGGAGATTCCGGGTTAGAGGATGGAAAAGATGCAAACCTTGATCTATCCAAAGGATTGTACGATGCCGGAGACCACATGAAATTCGGTTTTCCGATGGCTTTCACGGCCACAATTATGGCATGGTCGATCCTAGAATACGGTCAACATATGGAAGCAGTTAATGAGCTTAAGCATGCTCAAGAATCACTCAAATGGATCACTGATTATCTTATTAATGCTCATCCTTCTGATAATGTCCTCTACATTCAGGTTAATCAATTCATTTTCTAACTTGTGTTTGCATTTTGGGTTGAGGCCAAAACCAAAATTTTAGTTTTTTTTAAACAGTTTAGTTTCGGTTTGGTTTGGTTATCGGTTGCTTTGGTTATCGGTTGCTTGTTGGTTTTGCGTTTGGGGTAAAAGCTAGTTAGACTGGATGGTATGGATTGGTGCAAGTTACATGGCTCCACAAGATCTAGCCGTTACCCCTCGTTATTGGGCTGGTGACGGAGAGAATGGCGACTCTCCAATGGCTCCCAGGAAACAGGGCGGGGGCGTGTTATTGGGTGTTATTTGTTGGATATTTTAGTGTAATTGGATTGACTGTTTGACCAATATGTTAATAATAATAAATCATATAGGTATGGTGGTGCGGAGTGCACGCCTATTTGAATTTATTATGAACTTAGGGGCGAAGCCCCTAAGGAATGGAGGTCCGGGGGCAGCGCCCCTGGGAGCAGGGTCCAAGGGGCAGAGCCCCTGGCTGGGGTCGAGCTGCCAGGTCTAAAAGGCAGTTAATGGCCCAATTGTTTCGTATCGTATTCTTCTTCTTGGTCAAAATTCTCTGGTTCTTCAAAATCTCAATCACAACATACATAAAATTCTCAATCTCTGATTGTATCCGATTGAATATTCGAAAGAACCGTCGAATTGATTCAATCTGAAAGCGATTACGTGCCTTCAGAGATTTCTGTTATCCGTTTTGTTCGTTTGTTACGGTTATTCCCCAACATTATTTGGCTAAGGTGGAAGGGGACGTTATCCCATACCATCCATTTTTAACCCGAAACTTTAAGCACATATTAATGAGTTTGGATCTACAACTAAACCATAAGCCTGAATAATGAGTTTAAGACTTTAAGCTATAGATCTAGAGGTGCATAAGTCGGGGTTATTTTTGCCATTTTTGGCCCAAAGTGGTTCGGGTTGATCCTATGAAATTCAAATCTAGTTCTTAGCAAAACCGACTCGGGTTACAACTTGATTTTGAGGGGGAAGGATCGGGTTTGACTAGTTTGAAACCGTGTTTTAATTGATTTGGTTGAGGTTCATAGTGGAGGGTTACAAACCGATTTCAACCCTTTGGTTCAGTTTGATTAAACCAAACCCATTTCTAATTGTTGGTTCAGAGATGATAAATAATCAAATGAAAGCTAAGAACAAAATATGGCAGAAGGTTTACTTTATTGATGTACTGTAGTCGACACAGATTTACAAAGAGATCAAAGGAAATGGATCGTTTTTTCGACTAATTATTCAGAACCTATGCTTGCCTATTTAAACAGTAAATAAACTAACTAACCCACAAACCAGGTCAGACTCCTAATAAAACTTAACTGACTTCCAACGTCTTTATTCAAATACACATGCACGTTCCCAAGCAATTCGACTGAATGAACACTTGAATAAGTCAACATTAACCAACATTTTCCTCGTTAGTGTTGACTTCATTCTTCACATCTTGAACTCCAATGAGTCTTCTCATTTCGCAAAACTTAACATGAGGCAACGCTTTAGTCAGAGTGTCCGCTTTCTGCAGCTCCCTGCTTACGTGTTTGACATCAATTTCTTCCAGTTCTACGCATCTCTGTATAAAATGGTACCTCGTGCGTATGTGTTTGCTCATCTTATGGAACACCGGGTTCTTTATCAAATCTATGGCTGATTGATTATCGATCAGTAATTCGACCTTCTGAGCTTCACTTCTAGTTAAGTCACTTAACAAGTTTCTTAACCACAATGCTTGGCATGTCGCCGATGATGCCGCCATATACTCGGCTTCACAAGAACTAAGTGCTACGGTATTTTGCTTCTGGGAAGACCAAGTAACTAACTTTCCCGAGTAGTAGAATGCCATACCTGTCGTACCCGTCCATCTTCTATGTCTGACCCGTAACTACTATCAATATACCCCACAAGTTGACTATCTCCACCTTTGTAGTATTTCAGCCTGTAGTTAGTAGTGCCTTTGAGGTACCTTAGTATTTGTTTCACTGCTGCAAGGTGACATTGTTTAGGAGATTGCATGAACCTACTTACCACTCCAACTGAGTAGCACAAATCGGGACGAGTATATATCAAATATCGTAGGCTTCCAATGACTTTCCTATACTTCGTAGCATCCATTGGCCATTTTGTTGGGTTGCAATTACTCATACCCATCATCTTTAGTATTTTGTTAGCATAAGCTTCCTGTGAAAAGGTGATTTCATCACGCGTTTGAGTCATTTATATACCCAAGTAACTGAGTTTTCCCAAATCACCCATATAAAAAATATTCATCATTTTTCTTTTAAATTCTGCCACCTCTTTCTCATTTGAGCCAGTAGTAACTATCATGTCGTCCACATAGATTCCAACAATTAAAAATGATTTGGATCCACATAACTTGTATACTTCCTGGTCGTGGACACATCTCTTGAAACCCAACTCTTTGAGTGCCTTGTCAAGTTTCATATTCCAGGATCTAGGAGCCTATATCAACCGGTAAAGAGCCTTATGTAACCAATACACGCAATTCTTTTTACCCTTGACTTCAAAACCTACCGGTTGTGACACATACACCTCCTCCTTAAGTTCTTTGTTTAGGAAGGCCGACTTGACATCTAGTTGATGCACAACCCATATTCGAATTGCCGCTAAAGCGAGCAGTAATCTGATCGTCTCCAGCCTTGCTACCGGAGTAAAGGCGTCATCGAAATCGATACCCTTTTGGTGCACGTAGCCCTTTGCTACCAATCGAGCCTTATGCTTCACCACCTTACCTTTTGCATCTCGCTTTAACTTGAAGAACCATCTCTACCCGATTACCTTATGACTACTAGGCAAGTTGACAAGGGTCCAAGTCTTGTTTTGTTGATGGAGTCCAGCTCTAAATCCTTAGCTTTCTTCTAATGAGGATCCGTTTTAGCTTCTTCGAATGATGATGGTTCATCATTTATAAGGTACAACTCATCACTTTCATACAACTCTTTGACCTGTTGTTTGCTCATTGGACTTGTCTCTTGATAAACTTCATTTAGTCCACGATATCCTTTCTTGGGTGTATCATCAATCAAACTTCTATATTCTTGGCTTGAACCACCACTTGTCTGATAATTACTAAAAGAAAACTCTTGATTTTGTGTACCTACAGAGTCAACAACTAAAGGATAATTATCACGGTTAGACAAAATATGTGAGTTTGGAGTGCTATGGGACCACATATCATTATTAATAGGCTCATCCAGACCATGTTCTGTCCTTTCAAAATTCACATGCACATGGGACCAATGGGTTGTTGTACTTGTCTGCTTCTCATGTTTCCAAACCCATGCTCTTTTCTCATGGAAAACAACATCCCCATCTCTTGCACTTATCACCTTTCTAGCATAAGGATCGTACATCTTGAATCCGAGTGTACCTGTTTCTACACCCAAATAAACTAAAAGTCTACTCCTATCCTCCAACTTGGTGACATGACCTTTCATCTTTATAGCATAGCCTACGCACCCAAATACTCTTAAATACTCGAAAGTAGGCTTCCTTTTTTCCATTTTTCATAAGGAGTTTCATTTTTTACTGCTTTGGTGAGCACCCAATTTAATACATATACTGAATGGTTTACTGCCTCTCCCCAAAACATTTCTGGAACATTCATCCCTTTTAACATGGCTCTAGTCATCCCCATCACAGTCCTGTTCCTACGCTCCACAGCCCCATTTTGTTGTGGAGTGTAGGGTACTGTTTTCTGTCTTCTTATTCCATTTTCTTTACAAAAATCATAAAGGCTTTTGAATTAAACTCACCACCCCTATCCGTTCTTAACATTTTCACCACAAACTCACTTTCTTTTTCAAATTGGACCTTGAATAATTTAACCTTTGACAAAGATCAACATGTAAGAGGTCCAACGGTTTTATAGCTCTCCACTTTGCCACCTTTGGAAAACTTTTCCTGGTTTGTTTAGCTACAAGACAATCGTCACAGAATTGATTCGGGTGTGTTATGCTCAGTAATCCAGTGACTACCTCTTTCTTTGCCATTGTCTCTAGAAGATGGAAGTTTGCATGTCCACACCTAGCGTGCCATACCCAGGCATCCTCTTTCAACTTCATAATTAAACAAACGGGTCTCGTATGATTCAGCACAATCTTATACAACCGATTTGCTGATCTCTGTACTTTTATCACGAGTCTTCCTCTATCACCTCTAACTTTCAGAAATTCCTTTCGCATGGATATGTCGTATCCATCTTCTGTCATCTGGCTAAGACTTAGAATGTTACTTGTTAGTGCCGGAATGAAGTACATGTCGTGGATTATCAATTGATCTTCATTTGTGCCTTGAAATAAAAGAGTTCCCTTTCCTTTTCTCTCAACCTTTGATCCATCTCCAAACCGGACATGACCCGTTACATTACCATTTAACTCTGCAAAGAACTCCTTTTCTCCCATCATATGGTTACTTGCACCATTATCTAAGTACCATACGTTTTTGTTTTGATTCCCCCGATCTTCCCGTTGCAAGAAGACATTATGTTCATTCAAATGAACCACCATTGAAGTCTCTTCCCCATCCACACTTAACAACAAAGTAGGCTCATCCTCATTTTCTTTGCTCAAATGCACTTCTTCTTGCTTCTTCTCTACCTTGCACTCGGATGCAAAATGACCAAGTTATTGATAATTAAAATACCGAATATGACTTTTATCATAGGGTTGTGACTTCCGATTCCAGCCTCCACTTTTATGGGTTGACCTGCCACCCCAGCGGTCCCCTCTACCTCGACTAGAACCTCTGCCTCTTGAACCACCTCTTCCATTCTTATCATAGCCTCTCCCATGACCACCTGTCGTGTGCGATGTATTAAACCCTCTTGAACTTGATGCATTATCAGCCTTCGCAAGCAACAAGCTGTTATCACCACCTGAACTTCCTTGTCTGAGCCTTAGTCTGTCCTCATATGATTTTAACTGGCCGATTGCCTCCTCGAACGACATCGTGTCTACATCAGAATATTGTTCCATTGAAGCAACCAGATTAATAAACTTATATGTGACAGTGTTAAGCAAGTTCCGGACCAACTCCTCATCTTCTAATGCTGCACCAACACTATTATATTTGGAGATCATTCCTGACAACTTACCAGCGTATTCGTGAATGGACTCACCTTCTTTCATACGCATTCTTTCAAATTCACACTTCAATGTATGTAATTGAGCCTTCTGTACTCTTTCGGCACCTACAAATCTAGTTTTTAATGACTCCTAAACCACCTTGGTAGTCTTTTTCTTCGCAACCTGCAGCAAGATCTCATCTGGCATCGCTTGAAAGATAAAGGCTCGAGCTTGTTTGCTTTTCTTCTCACCAACAACCACACCGGTTGTTGTTTCGACTGAATCCCACAATCCGTGGGCATCCAAAATAGCCTCCATTTTGATGGACCAGGTAGTGTAGTTTGTAGATGTGAGTATAGGACATTGAAATGGAAACTGGTTCTCTTTAGGAGGGTTAGAAGTATTGGTAACAACTGACATAGTGTTGAATCGGAGGATCTTAGGCATACACGGTAGAATCAGAACAAGTGCTCTGATACCAATTGTTGGTCCAGAGATGATAAATAACCGAATGAAAGATAAGAACAAAATATGGCACAAGGATTACTTTATTGATGTACTGTAGTCGACACAGATTTACAAAGAGATCAAAGGAAATGGATCGTTTTTTCGACTAATTATTCAGATGCTGTGCTGCCTTATTTAAATAGTAAATAAACTAACTGACCCACAAACCAAGTTAGACTCCTAATAAAACTCAATTGACTTCCAACATCTTTATTCAAATGCACCTGCACGTTCCCAAGCAATTCGGCTGAATCAACACTTGAATAAGTCAACATTAACCAACACTAATGCGGATTCAGATCAACAACAAATATTACACACAAGTTTGGCTGAATTCAAAATTGGAACAAGGATTAACAAAAATCGAATTGTAATTTTTGGTAAAAAAAAGAACTGAATCGTTGGCTTTTAGTTTGGTTCAGTTATTTTGTTTTCGGTTTGGTTAATCGTATTTGCTCGCCCCTACTGAACTCAGTTCTATGCTCTTTTTAGGTGGGTGATCCGGAAACAGACCACAAATGCTGGGAAAGACCAGAAACATCAACCGAAAAAAGACCATCAATCCAAGTGAACGCCTCATATCCAGGCTCTGACGTTGCCTCTGAGACTGCGGCCGCTTTGGCGGCCGCATCTCTAGTTTTCAAGAACCAGGACGCCAGTTATTCCAAACTGCTTCTTGATCATGCACAAAAACTGTTCGAGTTCGCTAATAGTTATCTAGGAGTTTATAGTAAAAGCATCCCAATTATACAAGATTACTACAACTCTTCTGGGTTTGTCGACGAACTATTGTGGGCCGCGTCGTGGCTCTATCACGCTACCGAAGATGGCTATTACATCGATTATGTCACCGTAAAGCACGGTAATGCGTTCGCTAATTGGGGTAACCCAACTTGGTTCTCATGGGACAATAAGTTAGCCGGGACACAGGTAACTTTCACTACGTGTTATAGTTATTATTATTTGATTTAAAGTTTATTATTATTATTATTGTTATTGTTATTGTTATTGTTATTGTTATTATTATTATTATTATTATTATTATTATTATTATTATTATTATTATTATTATTATTATTATTATTATTATTAGCGGCGCAGCTTGTGGCCCGTTTACCTGCGTGTCACTTGTAATTGGCTATTTTATTCAAATATTATGAGTAGTTGGTTAGCTTTATCATTATATAGTTTTTTCAGCTCGTTTAACTTTTTTCGTTGATATTTGTTTAGGTGTTATTATCGAGGGTAAATTTCTTTGGCACGAATACAAAGATATCGATCGTAGAAAATATGAACCTTCAAATGTACCGAAGAACCGCCGAGGCTCTTATGTGCACGGTTTTATTACCAACAACAATGAACAAGAAAACTAACGGTAAGTTTTGAAGCACAAATGCGAGATGATTAGGTAAACAATTAACAAAAGGGGATTAAATAGATCAACTCTTTGCAGGTGGTCTAATATGGGTGAACGAGTGGGATTCGTTACAATACGCCACTGGCAGCGCATTCTTGGTAGTGGTCTTTAGCGACTACATGTTCGCATCCAAGACACCATACGTATATTGCGATGGGAAGTTATACGAGCCGATGGACCTTCGTGAATTCGCTGTTTCACAGTATCGTGAGTAAACAAGAAGTAGAAGATACAATACTAGAAAACTGGGCATTTAAACCGTAATTAATCTTGGTCGCCAATTTTGCGACAGTTAATTCTGGTCTCAATGCCCAGTTTTCCGGCAGTGACTTAAGACTACACGACGTGGGGCGTGGGATGGATAGGGTGAAGCCCCTCTAGGCCACCAACACCCAATGTTTCAAAAACCAGTTTTTATACTTTATGGGTTGGGCTCAGAAACGATTCAACCGGTTGTACTGGGCGGTTCAATCAGGTGTACCGGATGGTTTAACCAGTTGTACCAGGCGGTTCAACCGGTTGTACCGGCCAGTTTGAACCGGTTATCAAAACATTGCCAACACCGCATTGTATGTGGTGTGGGAACCGGCATGGGGCAAGGGATGAAGGTTTCCAGCGGCGTTGGGGCATATGGGTGGGGGTGTGATGTAGCTGACGATGATTTATTGTTGGAACATGGTTGGTTTGTTGGATTAAAAAATTAAATAAATAAAACCAAAAACGCCCCCTTCACTACGCTCCACTACCCCGTGGTTTTTTAGGGCTTGGAGGGTAAATCTCCATCTGACATGACTGTCACATGTCACTTCACGCCCCTTTCACCCATGCATAACCACACCGTAAAGCATAATAAACTAACAAAATAACAAACCATCTTTTTTTGTGTATAGGCTGATTATGTGTTGGGAAATAACCCGATGAACATGAGCTACCTAGTCGGCTACGGGCTTAACTACCCTCAGTATGTGCACCATCGCGGTGCCTCAATACCAGTCGATGCGAATACAAGTTGTCACGACGGTTTCAAGTGGCTTAACTCGACGAAACCTAATCCTAACATAGCAATCGGGGCGGTTGTTGGTGGACCGTTCCTCAATGACACATACATCGACTCACGAAACAATTCGATGCAAGCCGAACCCACGACCTACAATAGCGCCTTCTTTGTTGGCCTTTTGTCAGGATTAGTTACTTCATCTTCTGTGGTTAGTTCTTTCACATGACACAACTATTTTAGTTGGTGTAAATATTATTCTAGAATGTATAGAACTTAATACTTATAGCATACACATGACTTCTTTATGGTGAAACAATATGAAATGGGTAGAAAATGGATCAAATGGTATCTGAGTAAGAGCTCTTTGTGACGGTTTATAGTAATGTTGGTAACAAGTACTTAAAATAGACTGGTGTTACTATAAACTTTATACTTGGTTAATTGTTTTTATAAGTTTTTATAAATGGTTAGTAACTCTGTTAAACCTATTACCCTATATTTATAAAAAGTTAATAGGTTGACATTTATTAATATATATTTTGACCAACAGAAACTATATATTTAACCTGTTTTATTTCAATTAGGTCGTTATAGTTACTCATTTGAGTCCTTGGAAAAGTATTAGCATTTCCTAAATAGATGGATATTGTCCCTTATGTTGATAGAAAAGTAAAAGCCAAATAACAAATAATATAAGACAAAAAAATATATAAAATGGCACACTTTATAGACTACCTATATAATATATATATTTTTTTGAAGTTTTTTAAATATTAAATTATAACAAAAAATTGAAAAAAAGGATTGAAATATTTTAATTTACACAATATTTTTCCAAGGGTGGCATCACCACATGAGAAAAATAGAAAAAAATCGAAGTACGATGAATTTTGCTCAAAATCATCACACAAAGATGAGTAAATCAAAAGAAATTAAAAGAAAGAATCATGTGGTTGGGTTGAATGATAGTTTCATCATATGACGGATAAGAGGGACAAGAAATCTTGTTCATGACAAGGAATGGTTAATCCCATTTCATGGTTGAACCCAAACTCTTCTTCGGCCCGTTGTAGCAAGCTTTGGAAGCCCTTGTGATGTAGCCATGAAATGGGCACAACATATCGGCTTCTTGTATCTCCAATGTAGACGACAAAGTGTCCTCTAGGGACGTCGGTTGGGTAGCCGTCGTCATCCCTAAAGTTTGAGCCTTTCTTGATGAACTTCTTGAGCACGGTTGCTTGTGTTTGTTTGTTTTGTGATTTTATAAAACCCATTATGGATTACTTTGTGCAAGTATGATAATGAGAAAAAAGAGGGAGATCGAGGGCGGAATGGCGGTGATTAGATGGAGAGGTGGTGATGGTTGTGGTGGTGGTGATGGTGATTAGATGAAGGAGGGTTTTATAGTGAAGGTTTGAGGGGCAAATGCATGTGGAGGTGCATGAAGGTGGTAAGCAAGAAGGTGTGCTTGTATAATCATGGGTTCATACCACTTTGGGCTAACCCTACCTTGCTACCTCTGTATAGGACATAGTGGCCCAGTGGGCCTACTTTCATTTATGTCTCAATGTAATATGTATTAATTATGCAAGCCTGTGTAGTGTTGTACATTGAACACAGAGTTTTGTTATCCATCCATTAACATACATTATATCATTTTTATCACATATGAGTATATGACACCGACCACTCATAGATCTAGTGGATGTTATATGCCAAAATTAGAAGAAAAAAAGGTTTGAAATCCAAATGTGTAAACCAAAAGAGTTTGATATAGGAAACATATGAAACCGACCATTCATAGATCTAGTTTTATGATTAAGATATCAGGCCGAGTATGAAATCACCATGGATCTAAAGAGTAAGAGGAAAGAACATGGAAGAGGAATGAAGTAGGTGGGATGGGCTTACCGCGGAGCTGAAGAGAGGCGGTGGTGATGATAGAGGTGACTACCGCGACTAGGCTTATTTAAGATTAAGGGACAAATAAGATTGATCAAGATAAAATTTGTTTGTTCAAAGGAAGTTTTGCAAAACCTATTAGTTCTATAAGATTCCGAAAATAACCTTCATGTGTCTTTCATGATGAAAGCACACTAGCTTGGTTGTGCATAGGCTTCATATGGTGGGGACAAAACTTATGTAGTAATGAAGGTACACAAAGGTGGCCTTCATCCAAACCTAATCCATATTTGGACTTTGACTTTTTGTATTAGGCTGGATTTTGACTTTTCTTTAAATCTAATTTTGAGTTGCAAGAAAACATAAAAATATGCAAATAGCCTTGTAACTTCGTTTTTGACTAGACAACTCCAAGATATTTTTATTTTGTTTTTGATGATATTGAGAATACAATGTGGATCATTATAAAACAATGAAAAGTAAATAAAAATTGAATATACAGAGAGAAACAGAACAAAATTATCTAATAGTTGTCGTTTTTTCTTATATAATTAGTGTCCTAATCGTCTAAGATTCATATGTTAATCAATCTATGGACCTATGACTGGAACAACCAGTGGCGGATCTAGGCCACAAAATCAGTAGTAACGTTTTTCTTTTTTTTTTTCATTTTAGTAGCAATGTTTTCCAAATTTCGTAAAAAAAAAAACCAAATTTTCCACTACGTGCGCGAAGTTGAGCTGCAACGTCCGCGACCGCTGCTTCTTCCCTATGTCCACCCCCGGGAACAACACAATACAAAATACAAAAAACAAAAGTAGAAAGGTTCATGGAATAATTTTTGATACATCATTTTCGTTTTAGATGGCGTGGGAGGGGTATAGCTAAATTATATTGACAATACGTTGGATGGACTACAAAACATTGGGATGCGATAACAAATTTAAATCAAGATACGCCTAAAGCTTGCACCAAACGACCAATACTGATATTTACATCGAACTTAACACTTTCCAAATTTACAACAAACCAACTACCTTCCAAATGTAGAAGGTCGAGTTTCAGACAATTTTCCTTATTTCCTCATATACACGTTGAACCTTCGGGTTCTGTTTCTTGTAATAGTTTTGTGTTGGTTAAGTATAAATGGCGTATTGGATGATGAAACATCGCTGCATGTTTTCACTGGTTGTGGATGGTCGTTTGGTCTTTGGTCGGCTATTGGATCGTGGTGTAAGCTAGGCCCAATCTTTGCTTTTGAAGTTCAAGACTTGTTCAAAATTGTGAGCGATTGTAGGAGTAAAGATGCGAAGCAAATTATTCAAGGCATTTTTTATGTATCGATGTGGGCTATTTGGATTGCTCGGAATGAAAAGATTTTCAAAGATAAAGAAGCGAAGGAGTTAGAGGTGCTGGCGTCAGTTAAGTCGTTATCGTTTTTATGGTTGAAGTCTAGATCCAAGTTTAAGAATTTAGTTTGAAAAGATTGGTCGAAGTACCCTTTATATATGTTGTAGTTGTTTGTTGTTCCGGTCCTCGCTTTGAGGTCCGGTTCCGTTTTTAATGAAGTATACCTTCAAAAAAAAAAAAAGTATAAATGGCGTATGCACATGAACCAAATATAACATCTTCTTTAATTAATAAATATTAAGTTGGTCAGGATTGGTTAATTAGGTTGACATATTTAACATGTGTAATGTGTAATTAAACGAGTAGTGTTGGATTTAACATATTTTGCATGTTTTTTTTTTAACGGCCAAACAAAACTTTATTAGAAAGCTAGCAAGATGCTAGCAAAAACCCGGGAACAATATCCGACTAACACTCCGAAAACATAAAACAAACAACAAACCGAAATAGACAAAACAGCCAAAACAAACAAACAATCTAAGTATCTAACCCATTTTAGCCGAATCAAACCTGCACCAATCCTCCCAAGACATAGCCGACATCTTTCCCCGATTAGTAATCCATAGGAAAGACATAACTTTAATCTCCTCCAATATCTTTCGAATCGAGACCTGCTTCTGGTTGAAAATCAAATCATTCCTAGCCCGTCATATACTCTAGAAAGCCGTTTGAATCACCCCATAAAAAGCTTTCCTAACCCGGGTTCCAGTTTTCGCCGTTAGATGATAATTCAATAAATCGCTAACATGGAATGCAAAGAAACTCAGGACTTTACACCAAGCGAAAATGACCTACCAAAGATCCATAAAAACTGGACAACCAGTGAACAAGTGCTACGCCGATTCCAACGTTTGCTTACAAATTCTGCACTGATCTGATTCGACTTGAATATTCCGAGCTTGCAACGCTGCTGCAGTAGGCAACCTGTCAAGAGAAGTACGCCACGCCACAATATCGACCTTCTTTGGTACCCAATTCCACCACTCGAAAGAAGAAACCGGTAAAGAGTAAGATACATCAAAAATAATATCCTTCATCATACGAACACAAAATCCGCTACTCCCACCAGCCATAACACTCCAAGAATCGCTCCCTGGCTGCACATTCAACTGTTGCAGAAAATGACACAAAGCTTCAAGTTCTACAACCTCTTCGGGTGACAGATTTTGTCGCCTCTGCTCCCACACAAAATGTGCAGGCTGCACATTATTAAAAAGCCGATCTGCGACACTGCATAGCCGATTCTTCTCCAAAGCAAATAACAACGAGAATAATATAGATAGCATATCATCTACAGCCCAACAGTCGAGCCAAAACAGAATATTTCTGCCACATCTCATATTTCCGTAATACTCGCGATTTGTTTCCATGTGCCCCCAATTGATAGTTTTAACGGAAGAAAATTCCTACCCCGACCGCTAGCGTGAATAGACCAAACCACCTTGCGCCATAAAGAATCTTGATTAACTTTGAATCGACACTTGTAGTGATTTTTTGGTGAACTATATCCCCCCCCCCCCCCGCTGAAGTTATCTTTAAGCAGACACGTACCTCGCGGGAGCTATTAGACGACAATGTCGTGAGTTTGAAGAACTTCCTCTCCACCTCCGCGGAGATCGTCCGCGAGTGGGGGGGGGGGGTTATGCTTCAGAATAGGCAGCATGCCATGGAGGAGAGGAAAAGGTTTGAGGATAAGAAGGTTTATGAGAAAGAGCGTAAAGCGCAGGCCCGGGCAGTGCGAGCGGCAAAGTGGGAAGCAGCCACTGTCCGCGAAGAGAAGGAGATGGCGGAGAAGGTTCTGGCTGGTCGCGAGGCCGAGGGGAAGGCGACCTGCGAAATAACCAACCAGAAGCTTCAAGCAACGTCTGATCGCGAGCAGAAGTTGAAGGTTGATCTGCATATGGAGTCGCAGAACACTTTGCGCCTTTATGGGGTGATTGAAGGCCGGGATGTTGCCTTGACGTTCGCCAACGACAACTTGAAACTTAAAAATGTTGAGTTGGCGGAGTATAAGGAGAAGGTCGCGGTGTTGGAGGCTGAGAAGGCATCCCTTGTTAATGAGAGGGATGTCGCTAAAGATAAGGTTGCTGATATTCAAGATGAGGTTAGGCTGCTACAGAGCGACCGCAAGTGGCTTTTCACTGAGTGTATCGCTGAGGTGTGTTCCTTCCCTATAGGTCTGTTTTTTCTCTTATACATTGTTGTTTTACCCTTTTGTGTGATTGCAGATTGCCCACTATGCTAAGGACGAGGATGACATGCGCAAAGCTGTGGCAGGCTTAACGGTTGCGTCCAAGCTTGTGGACCGCAAGGCTGGTTTCCTTGAAGGTTTCCAGCATGCAAAGGATGGGAAAGCACTCGGGGAGTTTGCCCTTCACGACAAGGTTGTTGACGCGCTGTTGAAGAAGAAGTCTGCTGAATATGATGACTTGGAGCTCCACCTAGTGGAATTTATTGTCAGCCACGAGGGGCGGCCCACTGTTTATGAGCTTCAACAGTCGTTGTACAAGTCTGGTCATAAGTACGTCCGCGACCTGAAGTGAACCTGAAGCTAGTGAACAGGTTGACTTTTCTGGGTCGTCTGATGATTGGAACGAATCCCCGCCTAGGGACAAGGCCAGTTGATTATATGAGCTTCTTATATTTGGTTTCCCTTTGTGATCTTGTAAACCTTGCGCCTGTTCATTGGCTATGATATATATGAACAGTTTATTTCGATATTATAATTTGTTGCATAACCAGTGTTTGAACTCATCAGGTCTGATGCTTTTGTTATGGACTTACAATGTTTGCAGGTGTGCGCTTAAAAGTTTACCCCGTTTTCAACACTTTACTGTGTTGATGCATTGTGAGTTACCTGCGCCGTTGCCTTAAGGCGGTTGCGCGGAGACTGTAGCGCGACTGTTGTTCGAATCTAAGCCTTAGGTTTTAGTTTAAATGTGTTTTGCTACACAGTTGTGTTTAGTGTTGCATGTTACAATGTAACATTTTATTTGCTTGTCATCATACTTTACTGCAAGATTGTTTTTGTGTTTGTTTGGCATTACATTTTACTATGCAACGTATTTATAGTGCGTTCAACTATACAACATGTTTAATGTTTGTTTGTCATCATTCTTTGCTGCAAGAGTGTTTTTAAATTTTTGTTGTATGCCGATGCACAATTGTTTGAGTTTATTTTTGTTGCATTTTGTTATGCAACGATTCGATTTTTGCTGCGCGTTACTGCGCTGTGCATTTTGATATGTGGTTGCCCTTAAGCAACCTAGGACGATACAATAGAATAGGTTAAAGGAGAAAGTGGACAATTTCATTCACTTTGTTGGCTCTAAGGCCTTAGGTACAAGAAAAGTAAATTACATATTGCATTTTCGTAGTTGTGTCGCGTTCAATGTGTGCGACACAGGCTTTTCCTCTAGAGTCACTAACTTGTACGCCCCTTTCCAAAGAACTTCCACCACACGGTAGGGTCCCTCCTAGTTTGGTGTGAGCTTGCCTTGTGGAATTGCATTGCTTGCCTCATTGCTTCTGACCACAAAGTCTCCCTCTTTGAAGGCATTGAGTTTGACTTTGGCGTTATAATACCTTTCGAGCTGCTTCTTGTAGTTAGCCTCTTTGATGGCGGCTAACTCTCTGCGCTCTTTTGTGAGGTCAAGGTTAAGGTGCAGCTCAGCATCATTGTCTATCTTTTGTGCGGAGAGGACTCTGGCGAAGGGGAGACCAATCTCGCCTGGTATCATTACTTCTGGCACATAAGTTAGGCTGAATGGGGATTCACCAATGCTTGTTTTAGTCAAGGTGCGGTGCACCCATAGCACATTGGGCAACTCCTCCGCCCACGCACGACCCTTGGTTCCCGGCCTTGCCATTACCATGCGGATGAGCAACCAATGTGAAGATCGGTTGGATATGCAAGTCGTCGTACCATTTCAATAGCCCCTTACTGTGTGCCATTATCCGTGACGATGTTGAGGGGGAGACTAAAGCGACAGATGATAAACTCCCATATGAACTTTTTCACGTGCGCTGCCGTGATTTCTGCCAAAGGCTTTGCTTTCACGCACTTTGTGAAATAATCAATGGCCACAATCAGATATTTTCTTTTCCCAGTTGCCATTGGGAATGGGCCGAAGATGTCTATTGCCCACTTCTCGACTAAAGTCAACCAAGATCTGACCTTTTAGGGCTGGGCGGGTCTTGTAGTTTATCGTGTGCTCACCCAACTCGATAGCCCATTTTGCCAATCTACTTGACAGCTTCGGTTTGGCTAGAACATTTTTCAACTTATAATCAGTCAGCACATTGATTGGATGGCCCTAAAAGTATCTGTGCAGCCTGCGTGAAGCGTGCCCCAAGGCCAAGACCAACTTCACCATTGTGGAGTACCTTGTTTCAGCATCTGTTAGGACCTTGCTGATGAAGTAGATGGGGGTTCGCACCAGTTTCGTGTCTACTATCAGCACCGCGCTGACCGCCTTCTCTGTTGCGCAAAGGTACAGTGTTAGTGGTTCTTTTGGAAGTGGGGCAGTCAGTGTCGACAGTTCCATCAAACACTTTTTCATTTCTTGGAACGCCCCTTCCGCCTCAGGGGTCCATTTAAACTGGTTCTTCTTTAAGCATGTTTTTACTATTTCAATTAAAGGGATAGACTTGCTTGCATGATGTGAGAGAAGCCAATTGATTGCTACCCGACGGCCGTTCAATGTTTGCACCTCTTTTAGTGTTGAAAGAGGGGGCATTTGCGCGATGGCTTGAATTTTCTCAGGGTTTGGGCGGAAACCTTCTCTGGTAACAATCACTCCCAAAAACTTGCCTTCTTCCATACCAAATGCGCATTTTCTTGGGTTGAGCTTCATGTTGATTCCGCGCAGTTGTTTGAAGGTTTCTTCAATGTCTTTTAGCATCTTATCTTCTTCCTTGCTCTTGATAACTAGTTCGTCCATGTACAATTCCAGATTCTTACCAATCTAGTTCACGAATGTGGGGTCCATCAGCCGTTGGTACGTGGCGCCTGCATTTTTTTAACCCGAAAGGCATCTTTGTATAACAAAAAATGCCTTTGTCAATTCTGAAGGTTGTCTTGTCCTCATCCTCTAACACCATCTGTATTTGATGATAACCTTTATAGGCGCAAAAGAAGCATTTGAATCTGAATGGAACTAGAGAATCTACTTTGAGATCGATCTCTAGTAGCGAGCAACACTCCTTCGGGCAGGCTTTGTTCAAGTCTTTATAATCAGCACACATTCTCCAACCCCCATTGCTCTTCTTGACCATGACTGGCTTTGCGACCCAAGTCTGGTATCTGGTCTCATGTAAGATCTCTGCTTTTAGCAACTTGTCCACCTGCTCGTTCATTGCCTTTGTTTTTTCAGCGCCCATGCTTCTACGCTTCTACGCAATAGGCACCATGGAACGATAGGTGTTGATCTTATGTTGTGCCAGCTCTCGCAGGACCCCCACCATGTCTGATGGTTGCCATGTGAAACATCACAATTCCTTATAAGGAGCTATTTCAAATGATCTCTGATGTTTTCTGAGATGGTTGGCCCCAGCGTGATCGGTTGCTCAGGAAACTTGTGATTCAAGACCCACTTTTCTGGTTCAGTGTAGGGAGTTGGCTCGACCATTCTGGGTGGGTGCGGCTCATTTTCCATGGCGCATTCTCTGTTGGCCCAAACTATGGCAACCCCCGTTGGTGTAAGGAAGCCGATTACGCCGTGAGGTGGTGATGGAACCATATTATAAGCTGCCATGGATTCGCGCACCAAGATGATGTCATGCTTCGATCTTTTTGGAATCACTAGGAACGTGATTTCTTCTGTTCTTGAGTGTGTCCCATTGCTGATGGTGAGGTCGAAAGAGATCTCCCCCCCCGTTGGGTTCACCGCCTCGTTTGAAAAGCCCATGATTGGTGAGTTGATGGGGCGCGGGTGTGCCTTGTCTTCGTCATTTAACAGATTGAAGCACTGCTCATACATGATGTCTGAGTTGCTTCCTAAGTCCATGAAGGCTCTTGTTATTCTGTAGTGACCGAAGATTGCGGTGATGATCAATGCGCGAGTGGATGATGGTCCACCTTTGACAATATGGAAACAGACTTGTTATTCCTTCCATCCCATGACCTGGTCGGTGTTTCTTTTATTGCGCATGCGCTTGCCGCCTTAAATCATCATTCTTACATTCTTGATGTTCTTATGCAGTGGGCCATCGTTTTGCTTATGTTGTACATTTTTTTAGAAGATGCCCCAACTTTTCGGACATTAAAGTCATTTCTATTGCGGTTTTCAGTTGGAAGCATGCACCTGTTTCGTGCCCAATGTCTTGATGATAGGTGCATAACTTGTTAGGGTTCAGGCCATCCCTTTTCTTGATCACCTTTGGTTCTAGGAAGTCAATGTTTTCCATGGCTAAGACTTGCGCTGGAGTTTTAATCAAGGGCGTACATGAATTGTGACTGTGCCTTGTGGACTTGTGGTCGTTTGACTGATGTCCCTTGTTTTCTGATGCTTCAACGGGCTTAGACTCTGGCTGGGAGGTTCCTTGAAGCCTGTTCCAGATAGATCCTTTCCCCTTTTCTGCCATGTCTGTTGTGCCTGTTTCTTGCAGACTGAGCTTGTGTGTCCCTGTATTGTGGTGCTTGCACTATATTCCATAGAGACAGTTCTCTCTCTGTTCAGGCATATATCTTGGCTCCGCGCATGATCTCGTCCCAGGTATTTGGCATACCTGTGCACCCTGTGAGGGCGCGGACGAGTGCGTCGCATTACACGCCTTGTTTGAAAGCTGCTCTCATAAGCTTGAAACCGATAGGTCCAATTTGTAATGCTTCTCTGTTGAACTGGGTGATGTAGTCTTCAATTGACTCATTCTCATATCTGCACACTTATAGGATATCAGTGGAGTCGCGCTCCACTCTGCGCTGCTGACTGAAATGGCTTGAGAACTTGTCAGTAAGCTCTTTGAGACTGTCAATCTGTCCATTTGGTAGACTATCAAACCATGCCCACGTGGCACGCGTGAGTGTCTACGCGAACATGTGGCACCAAGGTAGTATGGTCCACCCTGCGTATTTTCCTGCCACTTCGAAACTCAGTAAGTGGTCATCAGGATCCCCAGTTCCATCGTATTTTCCTAAGTTGCTTGGAATCGTGGTTTTTGGTGGCAACGGGGTGAGCGCAATGCACGGAGTAAACTTAGATTTTTCACTGAAAGACGGAGGGTAGTATGGCTTGGTGAGGTCATCTTCGTCGGACAAATAGTGTCCACGCCCAATAGTGTTGGCGATAGAGTGGCTATTGTCACGGTGGAAGTGACTCTGAGATTCATCAGAATCTTCCCTCCAAGTAGGGTCTTTCTATTTGCGCCCGCTAGCATATCCGATGGTCTTAGAGGGACCCTCGGACACCGTGATGGCCCTTCCTTCGTCATAGGATAACTTCCGACACATTTCTTTGAGTTGCTGCTCTTGGAGTATCTGCGCATACCTGCGCTTCAAAGCCTCTTTTTTCCTAGACATACCACGTCTTCGGATTAACCATCGACATGGCATTTCCAGTAGGGGTTCTCTGACTAACGTTGTCAGTGACACGGTGGAAAGAAGGAGTTTGGCAGGTGCTTGAAGATGGTGTGGTATGTTGGACAGTCTCTGTTGGGTTTTCTTGCCCTCCTGGGTGTTTTCAGGCTGATCGGTACCGACTGGAGTAGTACCAGTAGCTGAGTTGTTCCTGGGGAAGGACGGTGGTAGAGAACTCATAGCTGCTTTTTAGAATGAAAGAAGTAAAAAAAAAAAAAAAAGTTTGTTGTTTTATATGCTCAATCACAGATGGCGCCAATGAAGAAACACTAGATTAAACATCTAATTAGACGAGCACCATGAAGTGATATTTTATTAATACTTGCTGGAACGATTACACAGAACTTGACTATAAGTGGAATACAACGTTTCGACTATAATCTCTCCTTCTAAGCTATTACAGAATTCTCTGTGTGTTTGTGTGTGTAAAACAGAATGAATCATCTCCTTTGGGGGAGAGGAGTATTTATAGCCTTGGAAGGTCTCCTGTGATTGGTCTATTGGGAATTACAGTTGTCTCGCGTGGGTCCCACGTAGTTGACAACCGTTGGAGCTGGGCTGTTGTCCTTCTGTGATTGACCACATGTAACTTGCAATCGTCCTTTGTGTCTTTTTCTGTACCTCGTACCCGCCAGACGATCGTGGAGCAGGGAATGACAGCCTCTGACTGGCTGCACGTCATTTTCCTTGTCGGGTCACAGTTGGCACGTACTAAGAAACGTGCGCAGGTTTCCAAAAGCTTTGCTTAGCGCTCCTACTAATGTGTATAAAGATGTGGGGCCGTGCGCACGATACATATCTCTTCAGCTCCTTATCCAAATAGAAATAAAAAAAAATAGAAATAAACCTTAGATTTGGATACTTCCATGTTCCATAATTGAGTATGGACACATCAGTACAACCAACTACGGTTGACAGACACATCTGTCATTAAATGATGTAGTTAGGACTAATTAAGTGATCTCTTATTGAAAGGGAATTGTAACCAAATTAAGCATGGGGTCTAAGCTGCTTCCACATGCAAATGTTGCAAAGGACACTCAAGGACACGACGGCTGGAAAACGAACTTATTATGCTCATAGAGCGTAAAAGTACAAGTTTAATTGCTTCCCTCGCTTTAACGAGGACTATATATGCCACATGCATATATGACGCAGTAGAGAAAAAATAGTATTATTTCTTTTTAGTGAATAAAAATTGGTAACTAATTAATGATTATGAAACGTAAAATTTATAGAAATAAATTCAAGCCAGATAGCTAAATAAATGTGTGAGCTATATATTAAGCCCAAAAAAAAAAAAAAAAAAAAAACTGGATGATAAGCTCAGAGTCAAAATTAGGGAAGAGATTAATGAATTTAAGTTAATTAAGACATTTTATCTATAGCTTGTGACTCGTAATTTCAATACGACAAGAACGAAAAAAAAAAAAACTCTTTATCTATTTTGTGTACACTTGGTTGGTTTGGTTGCTTGAGCCAATCATCATGGTGAAGTAGGTTCTAGATAAAGGAAATGTTTATGTTGCTTACAGCCTTACATTACTAATCTTGCCATCCAAAAGATTGGTGAAGTAGGTTTGCTATTTTGTTCATCTCATAAAATTAAAATAGTTTTAGGGCATGTTTAATGGTTTGATTATAAACTTAGCTATGGAAATAACATTTCAGTTCAAATGATTTATAAGATTATGAAGATGGAGATAATGTGCAGGTGTGACTACAATTGTGGGAGGATAATCAGGTATAACAGGGTATATGGATGCAGTGGTGGATCTAGAAATTAATTTCAGTAGTAACGTTTTTCATTTTTTTCATTTTAGTAGTAACGTTTTCCAAATATCATAAAAAAAACAAATTTTCCACTACGCGCACGAAGTTAAGTAGCAACGGACACAACACCTAGCTTCAAGCTAGGTCCGCCCCAGCATGGATGGACTAAGTTAGGATACATAGTTTTCATATCTGATTTCGATGTAATTTATGTGAGACCAACATGTTATTTTTTTACAACTTTGCACGTTGCATTTTTGTTCATATCAACTAAGCACATTTCATTTTGCAGGTTGCATTTTGTTCATATCATCCTCTCGCACGTTACATTTTGTTCATATATATCAACTAGCATGTTTCATTTTTTTTCATATATATCGTAACCAATCTAAACTAAAGGTCAGTTACCAAAGTTGGAGTTTGCTTCTTTTTTTTTCTACACAATATCCGTCTCTATACAGATTAAATTGCAGACTCAGAGTTGTGGGTGCTTTTCATTATGTAAACAATATGCATTGGGTTTGTAACGAATTAACTGAAATTGTAATTAGACAATTGATTGCCAAATTGTAAACATATATCTTTGGTATTCTTGCAGCAAAGTACGGGGTAAAATACTAGTTACACCTGAAAATCAAATTGATGTAGTTGGGCCTTACAAGCCTTGTCACCATCCTCCGCTCACCACTCATTGGCTAAGGGTCATGTGACACACACATTAGTCCCGATTTTTTTGCCAAAATAGTGGCTAAACCCATTTTTTTTGTTCATTTGGAGGGTGTCAGCAACAAAATTCCAAAAATGGTGTTTCCGCAAGATGGTCTTGCGGATTTGGTGACGTGGAGGGGAGAGGAGAGAGGCTTGTGCTGATTAGGAAAGAGGTAGGTGTCTGCGCAAGATGGTCTTGCGGATTTAAAAGGTTTTTTTGTAAGATTCTTAATTCTTCAAGGGGCTGTTTTGTAAGTTAAATGGAGGTTGATATATCATCTTGCGGATCCTTCAATGGAATCCGCAATACCATCTTTCGAATCCACTATAAAACAACCACTCCAACATTCTTCAGGGGGCTCTTATGTAAATGTTGTTTTGGCTTCTTCTCATTTACTCGTGGCCTCGTGCAGTAGATGTAAGAAAACTTTCACATGCATTACACCCCAACCACACAAAGGGGGTGAATGCTTTTTCAGTAAGATTTGAAGTAAGACTTGACTATACAATAATTATTATTGCATGCATGGAAGTACATGCAAATAATCTAGTAGCAAGTAGTGTTATAAATTTGAACGAGTAATAAGCATGCATTCTCAAAATTCAAGCCAAAACCACATATATTTCATAATCTGCATTCTCAAAACTCAAGCCAAAATCCAAGCCAAAACCACATATCTACCACTCTTATAATTTGCACTATGGCATTTGTAAACCCTGGTCCTCGCAGCAATGAACTTCTATGGAATCAATCACGACATCGTTCGGCGATGTTGTTTGAAGGAAATGCGGTAGATGCAGATGTTAATATTAGACGCGGCGACCAATCCTTTTGGTCGACAATTAACAACTTTTCATTGGATGGTCGTATTAAATATATGCTGCGCACTGCAGGTTTTCTTGGAGTTTTTGAGTGTGGTTACCGGAAGGTTGACCGAGGGTTGATAACTGCCCTCGTTGAAAGATGGCGTCCCGAGACCAACACGTTTCACCTACGATTCGGTGAGGTGACAGTAACGTTAGAGGACGTTGCATGCTTAATGGGTCTTCCTATTAATGGCCACCCCGTGTTAGGAGATCAACTTGACGTGACGAATAATGATGAACGGGCAGTACTTGTCTACAATTTGTTGGGTATAACAACCAACAAATTCACTGGAAACAAGATGCTTGTTCGGGATGTTACAGATAGAATTTCTAGTCCGTTGCCCGATCACCCGACTGACGTCGAGATCATACAACGCGCCCGTTGTGTGATATTACTCTTGTTGTCATGTTCTTTGTTTAATGACTCAAGCAACGGGACGGTGAAGCTGGGCTTTTTACCATACCTAGAGGACCTCAATGAATGTCGGACCTTTAGTTGGGGTAGTGCTGTGTTGGCATGGTTGTATCGCAACCTGTGCAAAGCAGCAGTAATGGACGGCGAAGCAATGTGTGGGTGTGTGTTTTTGTTACAGTTGTGGGCGTATACCCGAATCCGGGTATTAGCTCCCATAATTGCCCCTGAAGAACAAGAAGAAGGCGCGGATAGACTCCCATTTGGTGCCAAGTAAGTAGTATTTTATGCGTGCATATCATTGATTATATTAAAACATGTTATTTTTGCTAATAACTATTGCGTTTGATAATTTTTTTTAAAAGGTGGCGTGTAGCACACCGGTTTAAGCAGACGACCAGACACTCGTTACGCGCAATCCGTTCTCAACTAGCCAATCTTCACGAGGATTCGGTAAGAGTTAAGTTACACTAAATTACTGTTGAATTCCGTACAATGCGTTAATAATTAATTATTTTTTTGCACCAGTTTGTCTGGCGTCCATATGAAGAAGAAATGGGTTCCTTGGCGGATTATTGTCTAGATGGGCAGGATTCCTGGTGTTGTGAGTGTTACATCTTGTGGAATCAAGTGGTGGAATACCACTCACCATCTCGGGTCCTTAGACAGTACGGGTTCTGCCAATGGAAACCTCTAAATCCCCCCCTTAGCCATGAAGAGCTCCTTTCCCTGCGTAAATTGAAGCGTTCCGGCATACGGATACAGACTGGAGAAACAGACATGAAACGTATGTATCCTCCTGGGACAATCGCAGATTTAATAGAGTGGTGGGGCAACCGATGATGGCAGGGTTTCCTTCCGTGTTTCCAGATTACATGAGTTGGTATCTGGAACACACGATTGGATTTGTGACCAACCCGGCGAATGACCCGGCACCACAAACCGGGTTCCGAGATGATGGGTCAATCAACCAACTAATGGTTTGTATATCAGTTTAATAAATTTACCCAATAGTATATAATGCAAAAATATTATTTTAATGTTCTTTATTTTAATATTAATGCAGATGGAAGGCTATGCAGAGATGTATAGTCAAGCGGCTCAGTTTATGCAACACGCTCCTGAACAATTCGCAGCGATACAAAACACTGCTAGCGCAGTGTTGACTTCAATTCGCGAAGGAGATCGTTTGAATTATCCTTCGCGTCTACAAGATCACCCGGTCGGTAGCCAGGCTGACAGAAGCCGACCTAATAGGGTGTCAGGGCGTATAAACCGTAGTCGTGGTCGGGTGGACCAGGCAGGGCCTTCTTCAGCAACTGGTCGGGTGGACCAGGCAGGGCCTTCTTCAGCAACTCAAGACCCTCCCAGGAATTATGACCAGTCTATGGACATGGACTGGAATAATTTTGATTTCACAACTTTTCTGAATGATGATGATAGTGGGAGAGGTAATTTTGAAGGGGCTAGTTCCTCACAAAACCCCGTTCATCCACAACAGTTAGGGGGGTTCAATCCACAACACTCTAGGGGGTTCATACCTACTCCCCAACAGTCTAGTATGTATAATACCCCCGTACCCCTAAGTAACACCCAGGCGTCTACATTTTTTACACCAGATAACCCGTTTAACACCCAGCAATCCTCGTTCACTTACTGGGCACCAAATCAAAGTGAACAACCAACGGGTTTTAATAATTCTTGGACGCCTGTACCCTTTCAATATGATGAACGTCGTAATCCACCCAGAAATCGCCAGCGTACTCGATGTGGTACCGGTTCTAGATACTGTAATCAGGCTAGTTGTGGAGGTCCTGGTTATTGTAACAATGATGCAGATTGAATAAATTCGTTTATGGATGTTAAATTTTCATGTTTTAGCGTTTATTTTTTAATGGTTAATGTTAGTTTTCATGCAACATAAAGCGTTTATTTTTTAATGGTTAATGTTAGTTTTCATGCAACATAACATACATGAAACACACATCTTTGGTACATAAATGTCACACAACACACATGAGATTTATAATAAGAAATACACATGCTCACAAACGTTAACAACAATATTTGTTACATATTATTTGGTGTCCAACGTCCACGGTAAAATTCATCAGCGATGTTCCGACGGTATGCTGAACAAGAATGCGCAAGATCTCCTTCAAAGTTGATATATTCCTCATTAATTAGATTCTTCATTAACATACATATAAGGACTCCAGAATTACCACCAACTGAGCCGTGATCTTCAGTCGGCCAGACTTTTGTATCGGACACTATCATTTTTTCCACATAATTTCTTCCGGAATTTTCCCAGTATGAAATTTCATCCAGGAATTGCTTGAACAAAGTCTCGAACTTCACAAATGTTGGGTAAATCAACACTTGGACGGCCCAGTTCTTTGAATCTTTGTTGGAAACTATAGCACTACCTTTTTCGGGGTCATTTTCCGGTGGCTTTTCAGTCGGAATCTCCGTAGACGGCCCAGCCTTCGTGGATGACGACGGCCTCTTCATACGCCTCCAAAGATCTTCCGTCCAGTTCGATTTCTTAGCAACTGGTTGAGAACAGAAATAAGACCCGACCTCTTCGTCCTTCTCCATACTATAGAACGTTTCTTTTCGAATGAATGATAATGAAACTTCACATATATGTATTTATAGGTGAAATTGACAATATTAAGAAAGGTAAAACTGCAACATCATCTTGCGGTTTTGATAATGATAGTAAATGTCCATACCGTACTTAAAGTAAAACTGCAATATCATCTTGCGGTTTTTGATAGTGATAGTAAATGTCCATACCGTACTTAAAGTAAAACAGCAACATCATCTTGCGGTTTTTAGTTAATATGGCGTTTTTTAAACAATCTATTTCCGAAGCAGAATACATCGTATTTTTTTAGTTAATATGGCGTCTTTTTTAGAATATTGTTTTGTCATTTTCTTAAATTATAATATGTTGTTTTTAACAAAGATATGTTGTTTTTAACAAGGTTATTTAATAATAATAAATTGGAAAAACACAATCGTAAATTTATGCACTAAAACGTTAAATATACAATCTACCGAGTTACAAAACAATCTATTTCCGAGACCACCAATTCCAATATTCTCCCAGACGTCGCTAATTAAATTTGCTGCCAGAATTAGTGTACAACGGTGATGGAAGGCGCAAAACAAAAACTTAATGCAGAGTTCATTAAGCTTTTGTTTCGCACCTTCCATCTCCATTGCTTTATTGAAGTCAAATAGGGGGCTCGGGATCAAGCTGGGATTCCAACCGTGCTCCTTCAAACAGGTACCCAATGGTCAACCCGTGATTCATTTCTTAAGTAGCACGTTGAAGAATCACATCATCCGATGTCACCGACGTCGCTAATCACATGATGTGATTCATCAACACCGGATGGCCTTGCCCTACAACCTTTGTCTGGAAAGTTGACCCCCGAAAGAGACCGTTGGAATGTCGCGGTTTGGTAGACTGGAAATTGAGACTAGCAACGACAACCAACGGCAAAATATTATAAACTACAGTGACAGTGTTGCATTCTACACGTGTTATACCACGTGTGGATGTAACACCGATCTAAGTAGTTTCATGTGGATGTAACACCGATCCAAAGACACCGCTTTTTTGGACCCCAGAAAAGCGATGCGACGCGGGGGATGAAACGGGCATCAATGCCTTTAAGCATGGCTCATCCCCGCCAAATACTGTTATAACTCCAAGTGGATGTAACATCGATCCAATGTTCCAAACGAAACTTCTCCTGTCACCACCAATGATGGAATGTGGATGTAACAAAATGAAAAATGAGATGAGAACAATGATCGTCATTTTTGTGTATCTACCGGATGAAAACATCATATTTTTTTTTGAACATCATGTAATATGTAAATGAGATATAAGATGAGAACACCGTATGTCTCAATATTATATAACATACATAATATATGGAAACCGCAACATGATCATGCGCAAACATGCTGCCCCCTGCAACACCTGCAAATATATGTGGTTGGGTTTAATCCATCTTACACGAGGCCACGAGTAAATGAGAAGAAGCCAAAACAACATTTACATAAGAGCCCCTGAAGAATGATGGAGTGGTTGTTTTATAGTGGATTCGAAAGATGGTATTGCGGATTCCATTGAAGGATCCGCAAGATGATATATCAACCTCCAAGAATCTTACAAAACAGCCCCTTGAAGAATTAAGAATCTTACAAAAAAACCTTTTAAATCCGCAAGACCATCTTGCGCAGACACATACCTCTTTCCTAATCAGCACAAGCCTCTCTCCTCTCCCTTCCACGTCACCAAATCCGCAAGACCATCTTGCGGAAACACCATTTTTGGAATTTTGTTGCTGACACCCTCCAGATGCACAAAAAAAAAATGAGTTTAGCCACTATTTTGGCAAAAAAATCCATTAGTCCCCTCCCTCATCTTTTAATCTTTTGAAACTAGTGGCGGATATAAAAATGTTTTTCAGTAGTAACGTTTTTTATTTTTTTTTTCATTTTAGTACCAACGTTTTCCAAATTTCGTAAACAAAACCAAATTTTCCACTAATTTTTCACTACGCACGCAAAGTTACGCTGCAACGGACGCAACACCTGCTTCTTCATTAGGTCCGCCCCTGTTTGAAACCGACCCCTAAAAAATCCAAATAAGAAATTTTAAATATAAACACTAATTGTCATTATAACTTATATAATTACCAATAATCAGAAGTTAAAACCATTGTGACTTGAGTCACTTCTGTTGGATATATATAATATGTCCGATGAAATTAAAAGTCGAGTTCAATGTAACCCGACCCGGTACGATTCGAAGAGTTACACGTTGGTACACGAATCAGATAAGTTCATGAGTAGGTGGATTATTATTTGTGAAATAATAATAGTTTAGGACTTGAGGGACTTAATATTAATTGGATTAATATTAAGGAATATTATAGTAATATGCAAGGGGGCTTAGTGTAAGTTTGTGTTTTATAAAAAGGGGGATTAAGGTGTAAACCCTAATCACACTTTTTAACAAAACAACTCCTTCCTCCCCAAGAAAGGGTTCTTGGCCGCCACCCCTTAGGGCCGCCCCTCTACTGCCGCCGCAAACCACTGCCGCCTTTCGCCATCCCCTTGCAAAGCGTTGCTTCCTGGTTGGTTCATGCTCGGGTGTGAACTTCCTACTAGTGAGGATTCCTTGTAACCCGCGTGTTACAATTCCGGTGTAGTCATCAAAGGTTGATTACTAAACCCTCTATGGTTGTTTCTTATTTATTTGTTTATACGCGTTTAACCGAGATCCTGATTGGGAATATTTTATTAATTGGATTAATAAAATTATTATTATTATTATTTATATATATAAATCGCAAATATATATATTTGTATATATATTCATTTTAATTTTAAATAATAATAGAAACCGTTTCCGCTTCGTATTTGATACCATGATTCCCAATAGTGGTATCAGAGCACGGTTACGCGCGTATAGATGGTAAAGTTATAATTTTGATCTATGTATTATTTGTCAAAAAAAAAAAAAATTAACAAAAGATCAAAAGCTTTTTGTTGTTCATGGATTGTGATGTGAATCTAGCCCTAGGTATTTTGACCCTTGTCATTGTTGTGTTTGTGATGTTTTATTTTTTTATTGATTTGTATTTTTATTACGGATATTGGATCCGGTGTAATAGATGGGATTAGAATAGATTTGTTTTATTTGTATTTCAAATTTATTTGTAATCCTACAAGTACAAGATCAAGACGAAGATTAAAAGGCGAACATGTTCCATGAAGATAGAGATCTCGGGTCAAGTGGGAGTTATCAAAATAGTTTTGAAACCCTTTTTAGATTAGTTCGTTTCGTTTCTGGCTAAAACGAAACGGGCGACCTATTAGGGGCTCGATTCGTTTAGTTTATTATTATGTTTTGTGGTTGTGTTTTATTTATTGTAAATAATCGAGATAACACAAAATAAATAAAAAATTTCACAATCATGGCAACGGTTTTATTAAAACAAGTTTTATAAAAACCGAAAAGCATATTTAATAAAAGGAGTTTTATTAATATTAAAACAAGTCTATTCGCGATAATACGACCAACATAGTTTAATTAGGGTATTTAAAACTATACCGTGTCGAGTGTTGAAAGGAGTTTCAGTTATCACGAACAATAGAAAATTGGATTTTATAAACTATTGTGTGACTCACATCATGTTTAACGAGTCATTCAATATATTTATGGTAAATATTAAAATTAAATCCCAATTTTAAATTGATGTTTTATGCCACCCTTAACGAGTTAACACTTCGTTCTAAATCGAACCCAAATGTTACTGCTGACCCTACATCTGGGCGTTGATCATGAGTGAAGGTAATCATCGCATTTCCTGTGTAACATAGGCCGGTGTTACAGTTAACAGTAAAGGACCAAACATCGCTTGTTGACAAGTGGGCATAGTTGGGATTAAACATACATCGCTCTTAGCGATAACCCCAAATGGAGAGTTGTGTAGTGAACACAACAAACAATCGTTGTTTACCTACCTAATCGTACCAGTGGACATTGCTAAGCCAGTTCACTGTGTATTGATGAATCGGGGTCTCTTCCTAATTAATTTTGCTTTGGGGTCATAAGATAAATTAGGATATTTAAAACATAAAATACTAATAAATTAGATTTTGAACTTTGTAGATGTCAACTGAAAACAATTGCGCCTCTCAATTCTCTCTCAAGTCCATCTTAGAGAAGGACAAACTTAACCACTCCAACTTCATGGACTGGCACCGCAACTTGAAAATTGTTCTCAAGGCGGAGAGCAAGTTGTATGTTCTAGAAACGCCAGTTAGCACTCGTGTGCTAAAAATGAAGGCATATGTTGATCACTTGGCTCGTCTGGAATCCCCCTTGAGCGATGAGTTAGTTGGGGATATTATCCCAAACTCATTACCCAAGTCATATGACCAATTCATTATGAACTACAATATGAACGGGATGGAAAAGACACTTGTAGAACTGCATCAGATGCTTAAAACTGCTGAGGTGAACATACCTAGCAAGACTGCACCAGTGCTAGTGATCAAGGAGGGTCAAGTTAAGAAACCTAACACCAAGAAAATGCGCAATCAGGGCAAAGGCAAATCAGTTGCCAATAAGAAACCTCGGAAAGATGCGAAGTGTTTTCATTGTGATGAAACTGGGCACTGGAAGAAGAATTGTGCTAAGTATTTAGCTGAGCTGAAGCAAGCTAAGGCTTCAGGAGGAGAGTCCTCAAGTATATATGTTATTGAAATCTTTGCTTTTCCTACCAAAACATGGGTGTTTGACACAGGATGTGGTTTCCACATTTGTAATGTTTTGCAAGGACTAAGAAAGATTAGAAAGCTGAAACAAGACGAATTGGAGGTCCATGTTGGCAATGGACAAAGAGGTGTTGTGAAGGCTATAGAAGAATGTGTTCTCTTACTTCCTTCTGGTTTAGAACTTGTTTTGAACAATGTTTATTACATTCCTAGTGTGACTAGAAATATTGTTTCAGTTTCTGCTTTGCGTGGACAAGGTTTTAATTATCGTTTTAATGGTGAATTTATTTCTGCTTATTTTAACGATACGTTTTACTTTGATGCAAAACCCAACAATAGGATCTATGAGATAGAAGTCCAAAACGATAACATATTATGCAATATCTCTCATAAACGTAATAAGTTGGACTTTAATGATACGTATATGTGGCATTGTAGACTTGGTCACATTAGCGAGAATCGTGTTAAACAACTCAAGACCGCAGGAATCCTGGATTCCAACGGTTCAGAGTCGTTTGGAAAATGCGAATCATGCTTGAGTGGAAAGTTAACAAAAGCACCTTTTTCAAATGTTGGAGAAAGAGCTAATGATCTGTTAGGACTTATACATACAAATGTATGTGGTCCATTCAGAACAATGTCAAGACATGGAGAAAGATACTTTGTTACATTACTGATGATTTCAGTAGATATGGTTATGTTTATCTTATGAAGCATAAACATGAGACTCTTGAAAAGTTCAAGGAGTACCAAAACAAAGTAGAAAATCAGCTGAATAGAACTATTAAGATGCTTCGATCAGATCGAGGCGGTGAATATCTTAGTCAGGAATTCATCGACCATCTAAAGGATTGTGGAATAGTTTCACAACTCACTCCACCTGGAACACTGCAACATAATGGTGTGTCTAAGCGGAGAAATCGAACTCTATTAGATATGATTTGATCAATGATGTGTCGAACAAACCTTCCAAATCCTTTTGGAGTTATGCTTTGGAAACTGCCGCAAGACTTGTGAATATAGCTCCAACGAAGAAGGTTGGTAAAACGCCTTATGAGATATGGCATGGAAAGAAACCTCATGTATCCTACCTTAAAGTCTGGGGATGTAATGCTTATGTCACTCTAGAATCTTCGGATAAACTAGATCCCAGAGGCGGAAAAGTGGTTTTCGTTGGATATGGTAAGAAGATCAGTTACCTATTCTACCACCCCACTGAAAATAGGATTTTCACTAAACGCAAAGGCACTTTCCTAGAGGAAGAGCTTCTGGCGCGAGGGATTGGAGATAGCCATGTGGATCTTGAAGAAATTCGAGAATCACAAGTGACTGAACCAGTTGTTCAGACAGAACCAGAAGTAACTGATCCAGTTGTTGAAGTTGAGCCTGAGAGGACTCAAGAAACAATAGAAACACCAAGTGTTCGAAGAAGTATTAGGGATCGTCGTGCACCTGAAAGGTATGACGATATCTTCATGATTGATGAAGCTGAGCCTACTACTTACAAAGCTGCAATCTTGGATTCAGAATCCAAGAAATGGCAAGAAGCCATGAATGCAGAGATTCAATCCATGTATGATAACCAAGTCTGGGATTTGGTTGATCTTCCTGCCGAATGTCGGACTGTGGGAAACAAATGGATCTTCAAGAAGAAGACTGACATGGATGGGAATGTGCAAACCTACAAAGAAAGGCTTGTAGCGAAAGGTTTTACTCAGACTCAAGGAATTGATTATGAGGAAACTTTCTCGCCTGTAGCCATGCTTAAGTCTATTAGAATTCTACTTGCCATTGCTGCATATTATGACTATGAGATATGGCAAATGGATGTCAAAATCGCGTTCCTTAATGGACACTTACTAGAAGATGTCTATATGGTTCAGCCGGAAGGTTTTGTCGATCCAAAGAATCCTAATAAGGTGTGCAAGCTGAATAAATCCATCTATGGATTAAAGCAAGCATCTCGCAACTGGAATCTCCGCTTTGATCAGAAAATCAAAGAGTTTGGTTTTATCAAGAACGAAGATGAACCATGTGTTTATAAGAAATCTAGTGGGAGCTATATCACTTTTCTCATACTGTATGTAGATGACATACTAATCATTGGAAACAATATCCCTATGCTTGAAGCTGTTAAGAACTGGTTGGGTAAATGTTTCGCAATGAAAGATCTTGGTGAAGCCGCTTATATTCTGGAAATAAAGATTTATAGAGATAGATCAAAGCGGTTATTGGGTTTGAGTCAAAGTACATACATTGATAAGGTCTTACGACGCTTCTCAATGCAAGACTCAAAAAGGGGGCTCTTGCCCATGGCACATGGAACCATTCTTAATAACAAGCAGTGTGCAAACACTAAAGAGGAAAAGAAGAAAATGGAAGGTGTTCCATATGCTTCTGCGATTGGTTCCATCATGTATGCCATGTAAGTACTAGACATGATGCCTCGTATGCTCTTAGCATGACGAGTAGATATCAACATAATCCAGGAGAGAGTCACTGGGCTGCAGTGAAGAACATTCTTAAGTACTTGAGAAGGACTAAGGACATGTTCTTAATATATGGAGGGCTGGATGAGGAGCTGTCAGTTAAGTGTTATACTGATGCAAGCTTCCAGACTGGTCGTGATGACTCAAGATCACAAACGGGATATGTTTTCATTCTGAATGGTGGGGCTATTACTTGGAAGAGCTCTAAGAAAAGTGTGGTTGCTCAATCCACCTGTGAATCAGAATACAATGCTGCATTGGATGCTGCAAAAGAGGCTGCCTGGATGAAGAAGTTCATTACTGATCTCGATGTTGTGCCTAGCATAAAGAAACCAATAGAGATACTGTGTGACAACACTGATTCCATTGCTCTTGCAAAGGAACCAAGGTCACATTAGACCACAAGGCATATACTCAGGAAATTCCACTATATTAGAGAAATAGTAGAGCGTGGAGACATCATGATAAACAAAGTTCATACAATTCTAAATCTGGCTGACCCCTTTACTAAGCCTTTACCTCAAGCTAAACATGAGAAGCATACTGGAAAGATAGGGCTTAGAGTTGCTAGACAATGGGCATGATCTGTAATTAGTATTTATTTTGAACTATGACAGTTATATTGAATGTTTATTTGATTTAATGGGTTAAATGCAAATTTAAATATTTATTAACTGTGTTCATAATTTGTATGTTTAAATCCTTGAATAAGAGTATTCTAAATGTCCGTAGTCGATCAAATTACATGGGAATGAATTTGAATGTAAGACTATTGTGAATTGAGATGGTTGTATTCATGAGATGAATAACTCAAGGGTTTGAGGATCATAATTCACATATATCATTAGGGAATGATCTTGGATGTAACTCTCTTCAAAACGATCTCCATGGATCTGTGTCATGAGATGTTTTGATATTGATATGTTCAATCTGTCCTTTTTCCTAAGGCACATATTAAACTACATTGATCAAGGACTATCTTTGATGTTATCTAACACTATCCTAAAACATGGGTAGCGTTGGGAGAAATCCAAGATTAAGTGGGAGTTGTATAACGCTGATGGAATTTTGTACTTCTATAGGATTAGAAGTCTAGAGATTCTGGCGCCCTCGTAAACTCAAACTGGTATAAACGCGTGGCCACGCTCGGACTAAGGTAGTTCGTTAGACCACTTTGAATTAGAGACGAGAATAGAGAATGGTTTATCACTATAAGAATGAATGATCCATGTCTTATGATCAACGGATGTCTATATAGAAGGGACTTATTGATAGAATTATCAGGGCTATAGTATTTGGTTAAGTAAAGCGTTACTTGAACACAAAGAACTAGTTGATGACTGTAAAGTGTCATACTATGTTGGGTGCAGTGCGATGCAGCTAGGCGTCCAACTCTGCACACATTGACTCATTTAATTAAAATCATCCAAGTGGGAGATTGTTGGATATATATAATATGTCCGATGTAATTAAAAGTCGAGGTCAATGTAACCCGACCCGGTACGATCCGAAGATTTACACGTTGGTACACGAATCAGATAAGTTCATGAGTAGGTGGATTATTATTTGTGAAATAATAATAGTTTAGGACTTGGGGGACTTAATATTAATTGGATTAATATTTAGGAATATTATAGTAATATGCAAGGGGGCTTAGTGTAAGTTTGTGTTTTATAAAAAGGGGATTAAGATGTAAACCCTAATCACACTTTTTAACAAAACAACTCCTTCCTCCCCAAGAAAGGGTTCTTGGCCGCCACCCCTTAGGGCCGCCTCTCTGTCGCCGCCGCAAACCACCGCCGCCGTCCGCCATCCTCTTGCAAAGCGTTGCTTCCTGGTTGGTTCGTGCTCGGGTGTGAACTTCCTATTAACGAGGATACGTTGTAACCCATGTGTTACAATTCCGGTGTAGTCGTCAAAGGTTGATTACTAAACCCTCTATGGTTGTTTCTTATTTATTTGTTTATACGCGTTTAACCGGGATCCTGATTGGGAATATTTTATTAATTGGATTAATAAAATTATTATTATTATTTATATATATAAATCGCAAATATATATATTTGTATATATAGGGTAGGGATCATACGAGAACCAACTTTAGGGAGAGAACCAAGGAACCAGTGTGAACAGGTGGCATTTTTGTAAATATGATAACAAATAAATGAAAACCCACGCTAATAACTTCTTCTACCCTAACACCTTCTATGAATCCCTTAACATCTTCTTCCCCACTAAGCCCTTTTTCATCAGTACCATCCACAAATACTAACACCACCGTCACTCCAATGACCAGATCCGACCCGAAATCAGACTCTGTGAGCTTGTCCCTAATCTCTGCAGTATCGATAATAATTGTTCATTCCTATTTTCCACCATCACTTAACCATATCCCACTTTAATCATTCAAATTAAAGTAAATGCTTAATACACTAAAAAAACAAAATAAATCACATTGAATGAAGAAGTAACTGTCTTCATTGAGAACACCATGGAGAAACGTGCAGAAGGAGATATTATTATCATATCAGATCATCAAATCGGGTTTAGTTGGTTTGAATTAGGTACGTCAACAACCTACCTCTTACGACACCGTAATTTTATTACGTTTAATTAGTATTAATTAATCAACAAGTACAACAAAAATAATTCAATAATAACTAAACAAGATCTGATGCTTTGATTGAAAAATAACAACAATCTGATTTTAAAAAAGTGTAAAAAAAATGTAATGAATCTGGTTAAATTGATTAAGATGAACAGGCCTCGATTGTGTTTAGGGGAAAGAGTAATACAACATGACTTGTTGAGTTGTGGATTAGAATTAGTTTCTTTATGGTGGAATCCAATGAATGGGAGATTAAAAGAAAGGTTGCTTTTAGGGGTCAACTGGTTATTGTTTTATGGAAGTCCTTGTTTGACTGAAGAGTGTTTATTGCATATGTTATGTGGTAATGAAAAAAGTAATCTTAATGCACATGTGCAGTAAGATTGAAAATTTGGTTTTCTTATGTGTTGCTTATTATTTGTAGTCAAAGATGAGATAAAAATTAAAGAATGTAACTTTTGTGTTATAATCGGGGGAGAAAATGTTAAAAAAAACTACAGGATGCGATTGAGGATGATGACGTAATCGTTAAGTGTTAGTTGAATGAGATATTTGATGATGGCTTAGAACTAGTCTTGGCAAAATGGGCCGATTGGGCGGGTTGAGTATACGGGTCAAAATGGGTTGAGGGTCAAAATAGGTTAAGTGTTAGTTGAATGTCGAAACAGGTTGCGTTGGGCTGGTCCTACACGCTAATAGTTGTTGGTGGGTTTTGGTGAGAAAAGGGTCTGTTAGCTTATGTGTTGAGGGTCAAAATAGGTTAAGTGTTAATCGAATGTCGAAACATGTGCATTAAGATTGTTAATGCACATGTGCAAAACGTAGTTTATAATGTTTAAATTAATGTTATATCACATATTAGTATAAGTAAGTTAGTAATAATAATGCACAATTGCATGTGTTTTGTTGTAATTAACAAAGTAATGGTGTTGCACATGTGCATTCAAGTCGAAATATTGGTTTTCTTATGAGTTTTTTATTGCTTGTAGCTAATAGATGGGGAAAAAAAATCAAAGAAATAACATTTGTATTACAATCGAGGGATAAAGGAACAAAAAGGTTACCGGATGCAATTGAAGATAGTGACACGATTATTGATTAGAAATTTGAATCAGGTTGATATTATTTGTTTAGTCCGGATGTACTTCGTAGTTACTTTATTTCGTTTATTAGTTATGTTCTTTATTTATTGTATAGCAGAAACTAATCGAACTCCATTTGATCTCCCAAAATCGGAAGCTGATAATGTAATGGATGTTTATCAAGAAGTTGAATCAGGTTGTTATTATGTATTAAGTACATTTATATAGAAATGCACATGTGTATATGTGTAGTTTTATCTTTTGAAATATTAAATGTTTGATGTTTACTCACACAAAACATCCTATGTGCAGATTTCGAATTAAAAAGGAAGGTTCAAACGAGGTCAAACAAGCGGAAACATATTGAAACGGCGAATAATGATGGTATGTTGATTTACGCAATATTTAACATATATTGTTGATTATGCACATGTGCATAATTATGGATGAACATGATATAATGTATTTTTTGACAAATGTGTGCAGATGCAATTAGAAGAAAGAAAAAAACATCAAAGTGTGTTAAAATGGTGGTAATGAAGTCAACTCAAAAGAAGGTTATGAAAAAAGCAAATTGGCGTTTGAAACAAACACGCGTTACACCACATCAACTTTGGTAGGGGATAAGGAAATTGTCAAACAAACAAAGAAGTTTGTATAACATTTTGTGTAATGTATGTTTGGTTTAACATTTTGTTATGTTGGTGAACGTGAGGTTGTGAGATAATTAGAATTTTGTATGTAGGTGGTTAACATAGTTGGTTTGTAATATGGATATTTTTTTGTTATCGTTTGTTTTATTGAGTTAATACGTTTGGTAGAGACTACATGTAGTTGTATGATAAAGGCAAATTGGTATAAAAACTTTGTTATTTGAAGAACGATGCATGCATATATGTATGCCCGAAAGTTAAACCACTAAAAAATCTAACAATATTAGTGAAATGCACATGTGCATGCAGTACGTGTTTCTTATTTTATAGGTCTTATATAGAGGTGTTTCAAGTTTATTCATGTTTGTTGTCATACACCTGTTTTATTTTCAATTTATGTTATAATATACATGACTAAACACTTGACGAGTTCGAGTGTATTTTATATCTCACTTTGCGTTCATTTATTGACCATTGAATAGAATTTGTGACCCTTTATATATCTGTATCGCGTCCATTTTATAATCATTTAAGTATGGTAATTGATAATTCATTCAAAAGTGTGATTTAATCGTGAAATGCACATGTGCATACGGTGTATTTCTGTATATATAACAGCGAAATGCACATGTGCATCAGGATGACGTCATACGACGTCACAAGCCATTTTTTTTATTATTTTTTATTTTTTTATTTATTTAGGTTATATAAATTTTTTTTATTTTTTTTTATTTTTTGATGGAGGGATTTTGTAGACACCCTTCATATTTATAAAAATGCCACCTGTTCACACCGGTTCTTTGGTTCTCTCCCTAAATGGTGGTTCTCAAATGATCCAAATCCTATATATATATATATATATATATATATATATATATATATATATATATATAGGGATCATACGAGAACCAACTTTAGGGAGAGAACCAGAGAACCATTGTCAACACAAACAAAAAAAAACCTAAAAACCCCACCTCCACCCCCTAAAAACCTAAACCTACCCACCTCATTCCCTAAAAACCTAAACCCCCCATCCCCCACACCGCCCCAACCCCCCCCCCCCCCAATTGTGAAATGCACATGTGCAGCTAACCCTACACCCCCCAAAAACCAAAACGCTCCATCCCATCCCCCAAAAAAGATACCCCCTCTTCCACCATACCCAAAAACTAAACCTTAAAGCTAAACCCATTAAAAAACTTAACTATAATAGTGAAATGCACATGTGCATGTAGTACAATTATCTTATTTTATAGTTTTATATAGGGGTTTTTTTAAGTTTATTCACCAACAACCTCAAAAAACCTAACCACATTCCCATCATACCTAAAAACTAAACCCTAAAGCTAAAACCATGAAAAAAAAACCTAACTATAATAGTGAAATGCACTTCGCGTTTATTTAAAGATCATTGAATAAATTTTTTTCCACCTTATATATCATATCACGTCCATTTAATGATCATTTCATTATGGCAATTGATAATTTATTCAAAAGTGTGCTCTAATAGTGAAATGCACATGTGCATACGGTATATGACGTAATTATGACGTAAAAAAATCCATTTTTTTTGTTTTTTTTTTATTTTTTTTATATTTTTTTAATTTTTTTTTCAGGAAGATTAACACTAAAAAACATTTTGGTGTTTTTACTTTTTTTATTTTTTTAGGTTATATAATTTTTTTATTATTTTTTTTTTATTTTTTGGTGGAGGGGTTTTTGTGTTCACACTTGGTTCTTTGGTTCTCTCCCTAAATGGTGGTTCTCAAATGATCCAAATCCTATATATATATATATATATATATATATATATATATATATATATATATATATAGGTTCAGGTTCTTGTACAAAACCATTTTTATGTGAGAAGTGTGAGAACCAATCTTAGAGTGAAACGTGGCAGCCAATTTTTTTAATTAGAAGGGCATCATTGTAATTTGTATTGCTAATCTTATTTTTAGTAGATAATTGTCTAATTAATTTTTTTTATTAATTATGAGTAATATTAGGGATATTTGTTTTGATTTTAAACGAATTTTACTGAATTCTTTATAAACAATCAGTCTTCACGTATTGAAATTCATATTCAACTATATCGATCATATTGTAGTGTTTTATTCAAAACCATCCAAAGTGTTTTATACTCAAACCATCCAACAACAAAACAACCTAGTGTTATGACTTTAAAACACCATGAAAAGAGTGTGTTTTATATTCAAAACCATCCAGAGTGTGTGTTGTATACTCAAAATCATCCAAAGTGTTTTATACTCAAACCATCCAACAACAAAATAACTTAGTGTTATGACTTTAAAACACCATGAACAGAGTGTGTTTTATACTCAAACCATACATAATGTGTTTTATATTAAAAAAGCATCCAGAGTGTGTTTTATACTCAAAACCATCCAAATGATGTGCTTTATGTAAGTAACGATTGAGTGAAGTATTAATTTGGTTTAGGAAAATAATGACAATTATCATTTTGAAAAAAAAAACTCTTTGATCAATTCTTTAAATACAACTGTCGATGATATACCCCATTAATATTTGGAAGAGATAACGTACAAAGCTTCTTAACGTAAGAAGCGTAAGAAGCAATCTCAGCCATTAGATTAACAAGATGTCTGGATGCAGAGTAAAAACCCTAATCATACTTGGGTTAAACTAACCAACGGTAAATTATGAAAAACCGTCAATTTTTTTTTTCAAATCGTAGCAACAAAAATCAAATCGAAACAAAATTTTTCAACAATTGAAAATCAATTAAACCAATCTGAATGATTACACAATCAAAATAACAAAAAACATTCGATTACAAATGAATGACAACGAAAAAAATAATAAAAATAGAGATTTACACTGGAACGATTTAATCATACTAAAAAACAGAGAAAAATGAATAAACGCTCGTATCAAATACTTTTGATTTTGTTTCAATAAGTATGATTAAATATAAAAATTAGGTTAAAAAAAGTTGCAGAAGAAGAAGATGAAGTTGGTGAAAACAGAGTCTTTTAAACGCACTAACAAAATTTTAAACGTACTCATTGAAATTTGGACGCACTCACTAAAAAGTTTGGAAGCACTCATTGAAATTTGGACGCACTCTCTAAAAAGTTTGGAAGCACTCATTAAAAAGTTTAGAAGCACTAATTAAAAAGTTTGGAAGCACTCATTAAAAAGGTTAGAAGCACTCATGAAAAAGTTTCGAAGCACTCATTGAAATTTGGACGCACTCACAAAAAAGTTTGGAAGTACTCATTAAAAAGTTTAGAAGCACTCATTAAAAAGTTTGGAAGCACTCATTGAAATTTGAACGCACTATTAAAAAAAAGTTTGGAAACAAACGCACCTTCACTATATAACAGACGCACCTTACAAAACCAACCATTTTAAAAGCTCAATAGTCCAATCAAACTCCGACAGTTTAAAGGCGAGTGGAATCAAAGTCACAAACGTTGCTTTATTAGGAGCAGAATCACTTTCCCCCAATTTAGCATACCACTTCTTTACTTCCTGCAAGTTTCCCTCATTGCAGAAGCCATTGATTATAGCGTTATAGCTAAACACATCAGGCTTCAGGTTCTTAGAACCTAACTCTTCAAATAATGATCCTAATTCTCTTTTCCAGAAATGATGATCCTATTTATGAAGGAACACATAAAAGACTCCATGAAGCCGCTGCTTTTATAAAATGGCAAATCATTGGTATGAAAATGAAGTCCAGTAGTGGTTGAATAATACTTTATTAGAGATCTTCAGCTTTATGTCAAGAGCAAAAAAAACCCTTTCAGTTTATTTCTTCTATGTTATTTGGAGGAAATGGTGATGGTTATCTGAAAGGTATTCCTATTACCCAAGATGTTTCGTCAGTGCCTATTCAGATCTCGATCGATGGTGGTGGTGGTCAGATCTTGATCGGTTTGTTTCAAAAGGAGGATGGGTTAGGTTTATGTTATGAAAGTTTAGAGCAGGGAAGAGGAAGATAGGTTTAATTGTGGTTTAACTCTGGTTAGATTAAATTGACAGGTGGCAAGTTCTAGTGGCTTCTTACACTTCTTATGTTAAGGGACTTTGTACCCAATACTTTCTCTTAATAAATTCCTAATAAGAAGAAAAAAGCCTACAAACAAATGGGATAAAATCCATCTGACGCATCCATTCTTGAATATATGGATTTGGGCGTGAGGATAGAGAGAGAGAGAGAGAGAGAGATGCTAAAAATAAGGGGTTTTTGTTTGTCAATTTGAGAGAGATATGGGGATATATATATATGGTTATCAAATTTTTGATATTAATGTGGGTGTCTAAATTACCTTAATACCCCTCAGCCATTTAATTTATTATTAATTATATAACATTAATGACCAAAATGCCACTCAATTAATCCAAGCCATTGATTAAGATGATCTAATGGCCAAAACACCTTCTAACACTTCTCACAAAAAAACACTTTGTACATGATCTTGACCCTACACACACACACACACACACACATATATATATATAGTATAAGTATTCAAGGAAAACCCTCCTTATCTTGAAAACCTTGGAAACCTTGTATGTGGTTAGAATTAAGCCACATCACCCATCTAAAAAATCTATTTAATAATATTAGAAGGGTAATAAAGTAATTTTGTTCCATCTACCCAACCCTTCTTGTCAGCCACCTATCACCACTCAAAGACTTTGTACTTTCTTCACCATTCCCCATGTTTGTACCAGACTACTTTTACCAACCCCTACACACACACCCTATATGTAAATCAAACCTTTCTATCTTCATCTTTCTCATCATTCTCCATGGATTTTAACCAAGAACATCCACTTTCAAACATGTTTCCCTCTTTCTCATATCCTTCTCGTGGGTTGATTATGAACAACTTTGCAACCGACGTCAATGTTACAGGTATGTATAGTTAGGTCGTACTACTCGAAGAGTTTTTTATGTACTTTTTTCGTTTTTTATAGGTATATGATGGTTTTATACGTATGCGTTCATGTACAGAGTCCAGAAATGGACAGCCATTACCACTTGTTGTTGATAGGTCTTCACATGTTGAAATTGAAGGTAAGTTTTTTTTTCGTTTGTGTAGTGTGTTTTTTAAATTTGTCTTTCTTTTTCTGTTTATGGTCGTTGCTAAAGCTTTTTGGTCGATTAACATAAAATTGTTTTAACTTTTTTTACTCAAATCATAGATTTTTTTGTTTGCATACCAAGTGTTTGATCAAATGCTTGAATGAAAAAAAAACTTATTTTAACCTTTTTAATTTTTATTATTATTATTATTATTATTTTGTTTATGTTAGATTGTTATTGGATTGGGGACTTGAGGTTGTAGATCACATGTGATTTCATGAATAAATGTGTAGTCTTTTATTTTAGTATATGCTAACACATGTTAGTGATGTCCCAACTAACATGTGTATCTGTTCCAGTGTTGGTTTTCACGAGTAGGCTATAGGAAGAAGGCGGCGTTGGTGATGTGGTTGTTGTACGTGATATTTTTTTATAAAGATTATAAATTTTTAATCTTTTGGTGAATGGGGTGTTTAAATTAGCTTGATCAAATTGGAATCTGGCTTTGTGAAAACTGAAAAAGGGTTTGATCTTTTATTTGATCTTTTATTTTTGTATATTCTAATACATGTTAGTGATGTCCCAACTAACATTAACTCAGTTTTTTTATGTTAGTATGTTAGATGATAGCTGGGTAACATAATTTAACATCTCACCAATTTGTTTTGTAGAAGGTAATGAAGACCCCCCACCGCATTACTTGATTGAAACTCCCAACGGAACCAGGCTATGTCGCACTTTTAAGAGGTATGCCATTGGTTACAAGGTACCTAGATTATGTCGCACTTGTAAGAAGTATGGCATTGGTCACTATTCACGTAAATGCGAGAAGGTTTCACAACAACGTCAAGAGAACCTCCAGACCGGAGGTTCAACACAGTAGTGTCACAGCAGCCCTGCAAGTGCAACACAGAGCTGTTGTTTCAGTTTTTTGGGGTCGTGTTATGTACACGTAACAGTTTATGTTAGTGTTCCTACTTTGTTATGTACATAACACCGCCTAACTATGTTTTGGCAGTTATTCAGTGCATATGATCTTTAATAACTTTAGTATGTATAACTTAAACTATGTGACCCTCATAGTGTCCAATTTTGAATACGTATGCTAAATGTTAGTATGTAAGTTGTTGATTTTGGTGTGAACAGCTAGTTGAATCTACATGCAGTGGGCATAATCTGGAAATGTTATTAACACGTGTTACTTATGTGAAACACTAACACATGTTAGCTGACCCTTTTTTGTGTGTCTTAACCACCCGCCGGATGGTGTGCATAAACAACATTTCATCTACTAGGCGGGTGGGTTTGTATGATGACCAAAACAATTGGTACAAACACATGTTAGGGCACGGACACAACTGACAAATAGTTGTTATGCACTCAACTAGATGGATCCGTGGGATGGGCTTTAACAAATGTTAATTTTCTATTCGTTAGTTTTTTTCATAAACATTTGTAGGAACGGATAACACACACCCACTATGCAGGGAGCATAATATGGGAATATGGTTTAACACGTGTTACTTTTGTGAACCACTAACACATGTTAGCTTTTACCCTTTTTGTATGTCTCAACTTAAAGAATATTTAACCTACTAGGCGGGCGGGTCTGTACAATGACTAAACACAATGTATAACACGTGTTAGGTTACGGACCCAAGTGACAAATAGTTATGCACTATTTCTAGGCAGATTCGTAGGATGGGCTAAACACATGTTAATTTTATGTCCGTTAGTTTTTTTTCGTAAACATGAGGAATGGATAACACACACCCACTATGCAGGGAGCATAATATGGGAATATGGTTTAACACGTGTTACTTATGTGAACCACTAACACATGATAGCTTTACTTTTTTTGTGTATTTCAACTTAAAGAATATTTAACCTACTAGGCGGGCGGGCCTGTATGATGACTAAACACATGGTGTAACACGTGTTAGATTACGGACAAACTATGTGACCCGCACGGTGCCCCATTTTGAATATGTATGCTAAATGTTATTATGTAAGTTGTTGATTTTGGTGTGCACAGCTACTTGAATCTACATGCAGTGGGAATAATCTGGATATGTTAGTAACACGTGTTACTTATGTGAAGCACTAACACATGTTAGCTGACCCTTTTTTGTGTGTCTCAACCACCCGCCGGATGGTGCGCATAAACAACATTTCATTTACTAGGCGGGTGGGTTTGTACGATGACCAAAACAATTGGTACAAAACATGTTAGGGCACAGACACAACTGACAAATAGTTGTTATGCACTCTACTAGACGGATCCATGGGATGGGCTTTAACAAATGTTAATTTTCTATTCGTTAAATTTTTGCATAAACATTTGTAGGAACGGATAACACACACCCACTATGCAGGGAGCATAATATGGGAATATGGTTTAACACGTGTTACTTTTGTGAACCGCTAACACATGTTAGGTTTACCCTTTTTGTGTGTCTCAACTTAAAGAATATTTAACCTACTAGGCGGGCGGGTCTGTATGATGACTAAACACAATGTATAACACGTGTTAGGTTACGGACCCAACTGACAAACAGTTATGCACTCTTTCTAGCCAGATACATAGGATGGGCTAAACACATGTTAATTTTCTATCCGTTAGGTTTTTTCGTAAACATGAGGAATAGATAACACAAACCCACTATGCAGGGAGCATAATATGGGAATATGGTTTAACACGTGTTACTTATGTGAACCACTAACACATGTTAGCTTTACTTTTTTGTGTATTTCAACTTAAAGAATATTTAATCTACTAGGCGGGCGGGCATGTACGATGACTAAACACATGGTATAACACGTGTTAGGTTACAGAACCAACTGAGAAATAGTTATGCACTCTTTCTAGCCGGTGTAGGAAGGGGTTACTCATTGTTAATTATTTATCCCCTTTTTTATATTTTTATATGTTTGTAGCTTTTGAATTTTTAGGGTAAGTTTTAAAATTAAACCATGTTTTACAGATAACACATGTTACCTAAATACCACATGTTACCTTTCTATGCTTGATCAGTAGGATGGGCTTAACACATTCATATTTTATCGTGTGCACACACAGGCACACACACACGTGCATGTACACCCGGGCACATGACGTGCATGCGCATAAAAAACAATGGCATATATGCCCTTTGTAGGCCTTTCCACTTGAAGTACGGTACCGATATTACAATCTTTATTTCTCTATTATATTGCTCAATACGTTCACGGATAATATTACTAATTTCGTTGGTACAACACATGTTAAGGCACGGACACAACTGGCAAATAGTTGTTATGCACTCTACTAGACGGATCCGTGGGATGGGCTTAACGGATGTTAATTTTCTATTCGTTAGTTTTTTTCATAAACATTTGTAGGAACGGATAACACACACCCACTATGCAGGGAGCATAATATGGGAATATGGTTTAACACGTGTTACTTTTGTGAACCGCTAACACATGTTAGGTTTACCCTTTTTGTGTGTCTCAACTTAAAGAATATTTGACCCACTAGGCGGGCGGGTCTGTATGATGACTAAACACAATGTATAACACGTGTTAGGTTACGGACCCAACTGACAAACAGTTATGCACTCTTTCTAGCCAGATCCATAGGATGGGCTAAACACATGTTAATTTTTCTATCCGTTAGGTTTTTTCGTAAACATGAGGAATGGATAACACAAACCCACTATGCAGGGAGCATAATATGGGAATATGGTTTAACACGTGTTACTTATGTGAACTACTAACACATGTTAGCTTTACTTTTTTGTGTATTTCAACTTAAAGAATATTTAATCTACTAGGCGGGCGGGCATGTACGATGACTAAACACATGGTATAACACGTGTTAGGTTACAGAACCAACTGAGAAATAGTTATGCACTCTTTTTAGCCGGTGTAGGAAGGGGTTACCCATTGTTAATTATTTATCCCCTTTTTATATTTTTATATGTTTGTAGCTTTTGAATTTTTAGGGTAAGTTTTAAAATTAAACCATGTTTTACAGATAACACATGTTACTCAAATACCACAGGTTACCTTTCTATGCTTGATTAGTAGGATGGGCTTAACACATTCATTTTTATCGTGTGCACACACAGGCACACACACACGTGCATGTACACCCGGGCACATGACGTGCATGCGCATAAAAAACAATGGCATATATGCCCTTTGTAGGCCTTTCCACTTGAAGTACGGTACCTGTAACACCCTTACCGATGGCGGAAACATCGGGATGTCACGTAATGATGATTGTTCAGTAGCTCATGGTGAATAATAAATTTCATTAAATAATTTAAATAAGTTATATACAATTGTTCTACAAGAAATCATACATCAAAATACAATGAACACATCTTCAAGCATTATCTCAAATCTTCAAGCAAGTGAAACCTGAAACATGCTAAGTTTGAAAATATTTTGGGTCAACAAAAGTTGGTGAGAATACATAGGTTTTCGAATATGATTGATATCAATAGTTTGTACAACAATCATAGTTGTATAATGATAGAGTATGAGTTCGACATGTAACAATGCGTCTTTGTACAATCAAACCTTGTGTCGACTGAGGACTAACTCGCAAGTTAGTTAAATGTTGTTACTGTTATCGATCATCCCTGAATTTATGCAGGGGGATGGGTTTGTCAGACCTATAACGCTATAATCTAAACAGGCGGCTTGATCATTGTTAATGATTGTACTGTGTCTTTTTGTTACAGTCAAATGATAGAATGAGTAAATGATAGTGTATACAATGATTATAATTGAATCACAAGTTTCAACAATGTAAGAATGAGTAAATGATAGTGTATAAAATGTTTAAACATGTTTCACCCCAAAAATGTAAAAGAGAAAAGGGGCTATGTAAACTCACATTGGCTAAGGTGAATTATCCTCTAAGTGTTGTGAATGTATGCGAGGCGAATCCCAAAGACTCAACAACGTAGCTAGTCCAAATTGAAGAAATAAAAAAAATGAAAAAGAAAGAATATCAAGCTTCCAATTCGCCAATTACAAGAGCTTATAATCAAAGCTTCAATTGTAGAAGTAATAGACTATAGAAGAAAGGTATGAGGGAAAGTTTAATCGGATTGAAACAATCGATTTAGAGGTGCCAAGTATAATGGGTCATAGGTGAGTTTTTATACTAGTTTTGGATTCAATTAGCCATTAAAATTGGTCAACACCATAAAGTAAGGTTTTATGATGAATTGACTATTTGACTAAGACTTTGACTGTTTGACTAAGACTTTGACTAGGACTTTGACTGTTTGACTAAGACTTTGACTAAGACTTTGATCAGGACTTTGACTATTTGACTGTCTTCGCAGACTACGAGAACTAAAAAAAATCAAATTTTCTAATTTAATCAGATTTAAGTACCGGACTTGTTTCCTTCGGTTTCTAAGTTGTTTTAGGACCGAAAATTAAGGGTTTTGAATATCAAGGTCTGAAACATACGTGCTCGGTGTAGATGTGAGTATAAAACGTGCAATACTTTTACTTATAAAAATTATAAGTTTTATTAAATTATGACTTTTGGTCCTATTAAAATAGGAGGGTTAAAAATGAAAATTTTGAAATAGTTGAGTGACCAATTATGCACATTTATGAAAAGTGAAGGGTGCAAGTTGTCACAGTCTCCCCTACTTTAGAAAATTCTGTCCCGAAATTATTAAAAACACAAGGTTGAGGGTGTTTAGGTAGAAATTAGGGCAGCTGTGGTTTGGGTTAAGGCACGACATGAATTAGCAAGGAGAATCTAGTAAAACGCTAAACTTTAAGTTTTAGGAATCCTAAAAGAAATGCATAAGTTGATTGACTATATGAAAACCAAATGAACTACCAAAACCTTATTAGAATTTCACACTACCTTAACGTACCTGTAAATTCATGATTACGTTTCAGACCGCAATCACCAACTTACCTTACATTAGGGTTTTGTGTCCTTCTATGACTCTAAACACCCATGTAAAATAATACAATTAACCTTGTGGTTGAATCGTATACAATGTATCCAAAAATAAGTCCAACTGTTGAGCAGGAAAAGACCTCTACCAGTCAGTGAGTAAGAACCTCTACCGATTGTTGAGCAGGTGCGATAGCCTCTACCAGTCGTTGAGCAGGTTGTAGGGCCTCTACCGATTGTTTAGCAGGCATGATGACCTCTACCAATCGTTGAGTAGGTTATTTGGTACTCTACTAACTGTTGAGCAAGTACTTCATCCTCTATTAGTTGTATGATTAAGTGTACCAATTATTACACACATAAATTGCAAATTGATAATACATACATGTAAGCAAGTTTGTAAATGCATCAACTATCATGTATAGCATAGAGTTGCCCTAGACAAGGTTAATGACTCTAGGTGTGTTTATAGCAAATATTTTATATTCCATGCTTTCAAGTATCATGAATAATCAAATGTTCAAGTAGATAAACAAATTCTCATGTATGATAGTTTGGTTGTCATAGGTATCTAGTTCATGTTTGAGAAGGTGAAGGATATGAGTCTAATTTTTTAGAGGAAAAATCTTGAAGCAGAACCAAGGTTGGGAGAGATAGTGAATGTGAAGATAGTTGATAAAGAGCTTATTTTATAGTAAGGGGATTATGTAGCAATGTAAATTATGGGGTTTGGATCAAAGGTTAGAATCAAGTGTATGAGATAACATGATTGCGGCAAATAGCAAAAATTGTAAAAGTTTCGAACTTGTTGAAAATAAGTAGGTATCAATGGGGAGTTGGAGATTAAATTTTTGTTTATGAGGTTGGAAAGGTTTTAAAATTGGTTTTATACCTAAAACAAAAGTCGTTAAATAGTACAAACTAAGTGAGCTTTGATTAACATATTCCCGTTAGTTGGAGATTTTAAACATGACATTAGGTTTTGAAGATCAAGGTTCAATTAAGTGATTTTTAATAGATTAAAGCTTTATATAGAAAAATCTTTTGTTATGTCTATAAATAAACAATTGAATTTAAGTTCGAGGCATCTTTTGACAAAAATATGTATTTTGTAAAGTTTATAGGTAATAAAAATCCAACAAGATTTAGAAATCTTTAGTTTTGTGCTAGGGTATACTCAGGTTATGAGATTACAGTTTTAAAAATATGTAACGTGCTGATAAAAACAATAATATGATTTGGGTAGGGTGTTGAAAAACAATCAAACAATTGGCTAAGATGGTAAGATGAAGTGTGATTGTGAAATCCATATATGATTAAGCTGTAAAATTTTGAGATTTTAGAGCTTAGTTTTAAGGAAAGTGAGTGTAATCATTTATTCATTAATTAAAACGAATAAACGAAAACGTTGACTTATCAAAGTTTCTAAATTCTAATAACATAGTGAAGACACTCATCCCAAGAATTCCCAGGTAGGCATCCGGGTCCCTCGTCTGATTGGGATTTATGCGCAATGCCAGTCCTAGACAGAAAACTCAGAATACAGGCGTTTACCCTTCCAGATTGCACGTGTTCGTTATTAAAATCTAGAACTTCGACGAGATCTTCAAGGTGGTTCAGGCTAAACTTGAGGATTTGTCCTATTAGTCTATGAGTAGATCCAGTGATGGAGAATAATCATCTTGTAGGGACTAGAGTGGGGATAAGAAGTAGGAGGGAGATAAAGAATAGCAAGTAAAAGGAGCAAATACTGCTTATAATCCTATGGTTATAGACTTGATTATTTTTCTAATAACCTAATTCCCTATAACCATGGCTCTGATACCAATCTGTAACACCCCAACCGATGGCGGAAACATCGGGATGTCACGTAATGATGATTGTTCAGTAGCTCATGGTGAATAATAAATTTCATTAAATAAGTTACATACAATTGTTCTACAAGAAATCATACATCAAAATACAATGAACACATCTTCAAGCATTATCTCAAATCTTCAAGCAAGTGAAACCTGAAACATGTTAAGTTTGAAAATATTTTGGGTCAACAAAAGTTGGTGAGAATACATAGGTTTTCGAATATGATTGATATCAATAGTTTGTACAACAATCACAGTTGTATAATGATAGAGTATGAGTTCGACATGTAACAATGCGTCTTTGTACAATCAAACCTTGTGTCGACTGAGGACTAACTCGCAAGTTAGTTAAATGTTGTTACTGTTATCGATCATCCCTGAATTTATGCGGGGGGATGGCTTTGTCAGACCTATAGCGCTATAATCTAAACAGGCGGCTTGATCATTGTTAATGATTGTACTGTGTCTTTTTGTTACAGTCAAATGATAGAATGAGTAAATGATAGTGTATACAATGATTATAATTGAATCACAAGTTTCAACAATGTAAGAATGAGTAAATGATAGTGTATAAAATGTTTAAACATGTTTCACCCCAAAAATGTAAAAGAGAAAAGGGGCTATGTAAACTCACATTGGCTAAGGTGAATTATCCTCTAAGTGTTGTGAATGTATGCGAGGCGAATCCCAAAGACTCAACAACGTAGCTAGTCCAAATTGAAGAAATAAAAAAAATGAAAAAGAAAGAATATCAAGCTTCCAATTCGCCAATTACAAGAGCTTATAATCAAAGCTTCAATTGTAGAAGTAATAGACTATAGAAGAAAGGTATGAGGGAAAGTTTAATCGGAGTGAAACAATCGATTTAGAGGTGCCAAGTATAATGGGTCATAGGTGGGTTTTTATACTAGTTTTGGATTCAATTAGCCATTAAAATTGGTCAACACCATAAAGTAAGGTTTTATGATGAATTGACTATTTGACTAAGACTTTGACTGTTTGACTAAGACTTTGACTAGGACTTTGACCAGGACTTTGACTAGGACTTTGACTGTTTGACTAATACTTTGACTAGGACTTTGATCAGGACTTTGACTATTTGACTGTCTTCGCAGACTACGAGAACTAAAAAAAAACAAATTTTCTAATTTAATCAGATTTAAGTTCTGGACTTGTTTCCTTCGGTTTCTAAGTTATTTTAGGACCGAAAATTAAGGGTTTTGAATATCAAGGTCTGAAACATACGTGCTCGGGTGTAGATGTGAGTATAAAACGTGCAATACTTTTACTTATAAAAATTATAAGTTTTATTAAATTATGACTTTTGGTCCTATTAAAATAGGAGGGTTAAAAATAAAAATTTTGAAATAGTTGAGTGACCAATTATGTACATTTATGAAAAGTGAAGGGTGCAGGTTGTCACAGTACCGATATTTACAATCTTTATTTCTCTATTATATTGCTCAATACGTTCACGGATAATATTACTAATTTCGTTGGTACACCACATGTTAAGGCACAGACACAACTAGCAAATAGTTGTTATGCACTCTACTAGTCGGATCCGTGGGATGGGCTTAACGGATGTTAATTTTCTATTCGTTAGTTTTTTTCATAAACATTTGTAGGAACGGATAACACACACCCACTATGCAGGGAGCATAATATGGGAATATGGTTTAACACGTGTTACTTTTGTGAACCGCTAACACATGTTAGGTTTACCCTTTTTGTGTGTCTCAACTTAAAGAATATTTAACCTACTAGGCGGGCGGGTCTGTATGATGACTAAACACAATGTATAACACGTGTTAGGTTACGGACCCAACTGACAAACAATTATGCACTCTTTCTAGCCAGATCCATAGTATAGGCTAAACACATGTTAATTTTCTATCCGTTAGGTTTTTTCGTAAACATGACGAATGGATAACACAAACCCACTATGCAGGGAGCATAATATGGGAATATGGTTTAACACGTGTTACTTATGTGAACCACTAACACATGTTAGCTTTACTTTTTTGTGTATTTCAACTTAAAGAATATTTAATCTACTAGGCGGGCGGGCATGTACGATGACTAAACACATGGTATAACACGTGTTAGGTTACAGAACCAACTGAGAAATAGTTATGCACTCTTTCTAGCCGGTGTAGGAAGGGGTTACCCATTGTTAATTATTTATCCCCTTTTTATATTTTTATATGTTTGTAGCTTTTGAATTTTTAGGGTAAGTTTTAAAATTAAACCATGTTTTACAGATAACAAATGTTACTCAAATACCACATGTTACCTTTCTATGCTTGATCAGTAGGATGGGCTTAACACATTCATTTTTTAGGGTGTGCACGCACTGGCACACACACATGTGCATGTACACCCGGGCACATGACGTGCATGCGCATAAAAAACAATGGCATATATGCCCTTTGTAGGCCTTTCCACTTGAAGTACGGTACCGATATTTACAATGTTTATTTCTCTATTATATTGCTCAATACGTTCACGGATAATATTACTAATTTCGTTGGTACAACACATGTTAAGGCACGGACACAACTGACAAATAGTTGTTATGCTCTCTACTAGACGGATCTGTGGGATGGGCTTAACGGATGTTAATTTTCTATTCGTTAGTTTTTTTCATAAACATTTGTAGGAACGGATAACACACACCCACTATGCAGGGAGCATAATATAGGAATATGGTTTAACACGTGTTACTTTTGTGAACCACTAACACATGTTAGCTTTACACATTTTGTGTGTCTCAACTTAAAGAATATTTAACCTACTAGGCGGACGGGTCTGTATGATGACTAAACATGTGGTATAACACGTGTTAGATTACGGACCCAACTGACAAACAGTTATGCACTCTTTCTAGCCAGATCCATAGGATGGGCTAAACACATGTTAATTTTCTATCCGTTAGGTTTTTTCGTAAACATGAGGAATGGATAACACAAACCCACTATGCAGGGAGCATAATATGGAAATATGGTTTAACATGTGTTACTTATGTGAACCACTAACACATGTTAGCTTTACTTTTTTGTGTATTTCAACTTAAAGAATATTTAATCTACTAGGCGGGCGGGCATGTACGATGACTAAACACATGGTATAACACGTGTTAGGTTACAGAACCAACTGAGAAATAGTTATGCACTCTTTCTAGCCGGTGTAGGAAGGGGTTACCCATTGTTAATTATTTATCCCCTTTTTTATATTTTTATATGTTTGTAGCTTTTGAATTTTTAGGGTAAGTTTTAAAATTAAACCATGTTTTACAGATAACACATGTTACTCAAATACCACATGTTACCTTTCTATGCTTCATCAGTAGGATGGGCTTAACACATTCATTTTTTATCGTGTGCACACACAGGCACACACACACGTGCATGTACACCCGGGCACATGACATGCATGCGCATAAAAAACAATGGCATATATGCCCTTTGTAGGCCTTTCCACTTGAAGTACGGTACCGATATTACAATCTTTATTTCTCTATTATATTGCTCAATACGTTCACGGATAATATTACTAATTTCGTTGGTACAACACATGTTAAGGCACGGACACAACTGGCAAATAGTTGTTATGCTCTCTACTAGACGGATCCGTGGGATGGGCTTAACGGATGTTAATTTTCTATTCGTTATTTTTTTTCATAAACATTTGTAGGAACGGATAACACACACCCACTATGCAGGGAGCATAATATGGGAATATGGTTTAACACGTGTTACTTTTGTGAACCGCTAACACGTGTTACCTTTACCCATTTTGTGTGTCTCAACTTAAAGAATATTTAACCTACTAGGCGGACGGGTCTGTATGATGACTAAACATGTGGTATAACACGTGTTAGATTACGGACCCAACTGACAAACAGTTATGCACTCTTTCTAGCCAGATCCATAGGATGGGCTAAACACATGTTAATTTTCTATCCGTTAGGTTTTTTCGTAAACATGAGGAATGGATAACACAAACCCACTATGCAGGGAGCATAATATGGAAATATGGTTTAACATGTGTTACTTATGTGAACCACTAACACATGTTAGCTTTACTTTTTTGTGTATTTCAACTTAAAGAATATTTAATCTACTAGGCGGGCGGGCATGTACGATGACTAAACACATGGTATAACACGTGTTAGGTTACAGAACCAACTGAGAAATAGTTATGCACTCTTTCTAGCCGGTGTAGGAAGGGGTTACCCATTGTTAATTATTTATCCCCTTTTTTATATTTTTATATGTTTGTAGCTTTTGAATTTTTAGGGTAAGTTTTAAAATTAAACCATGTTTTACAGATAACACATGTTACTCAAATACCACATGTTACCTTTCTATGCTTCATCAGTAGGATGGGCTTAACACATTCATTTTTTATCGTGTGCACACACAGGCACACACACACGTGCATGTACACCCGGGCACATGACATGCATGCGCATAAAAAACAATGGCATATATGCCCTTTGTAGGCCTTTCCACTTGAAGTACGGTACCGATATTACAATCTTTATTTCTCTATTATATTGCTCAATACGTTCACGGATAATATTACTAATTTCGTTGGTACAACACATGTTAAGGCACGGACACAACTGGCAAATAGTTGTTATGCACTCTACTAGACGGATCCGTGGGATGGGCTTAACGGATGTTAATTTTCTATTCGTTAGTTTTTTTCATAAACATTTGTAGGAACGGATAACACACACCCACTATGCAGGGAGCATAATATGGGAATATGGTTTAACACGTGTTACTTTTGTGAACCGCTAACACGTGTTACCTTTACCCATTTTGTGTGTCTCAACTTAAAGAATATTTAACCTACTAGGCGGACGGGTCTGTACGATGACTAAACACGTGGTATAACACGTGTTAGATTACGGACCCAACTGACAAACAGTTATGCAATCTTTCTAGCCAGCACTGTTGTTTTCCATTGCAAATTTTTATTCAGCAAACAGCACTGTTAACACGTGTTAATATTGGTTACACACATAAAGCACATTAAACTACTACAATACACAATCCATTTCTTATTCATCAAACAAACCCACACAAAGTAAATAAACCCAAAGGATCTTTATTTAGACAACAAGCCCACATAAAGTAAATAAACCCAAACAATCCTTATTGAGACACTATTAACACTTTTTTATATATTAACAAAACTATTAACACATACACACACCTCACGGGAAGAGTAGAGATGGATTCTTGAAGAAAAAGGAAAGGTAAGAGATAAAGAGGGGAGAGGAGAAAGGTCATTGTTGTTGTTTCAAAAGAGGAGAGAGGAGAGAGATTATGTCTTGGGATGTGAAATCTGACAAGAAAAGAGGAGAGATGGTGGATCTTACAACTTTACCAAAGTACCCTTATTTGTACTATCTCTATTAAAATAATATTATCTTCAAACAAAATGTCTTCCCAAGTAATCTCAACCATTGATCTAATCAAATGGAATGCTAGAATATGGTTTTCAAGGTTTTCAAGATAAAGAGGGTTTTCTATAGAACCCTTCCCTATATAGTATATATATATATATATATATATATATATGGGAAAGTTAATTTGAGAACACCTTTATTTTGTGCGAATCGCGAGAACGCTATCTAAAACCATTAAAATTCAAAATTTCTTTTTACACTTGTCTTTATTACTAAAATACAATCTCAAAAACACAATTTACGCATAAAAATTTAAACGTATACGGAAATAAATTGTTTTTACACATGTGTAAATTTGTTGCTTGTACATGTGTAAACTGTTTCATTTACACATGTGTAAAACGTTAATTTGAAACTGTTTTTGGAAGAAAAGATGAATTATTTGAAAAAAAAATTATTTATTAATGTTGTATTTTGATTATAATGAGGTTTGTATTAAAAAAAAATTGATTTTGATAGATTTTTTTACTTGTTCTCACGGTTCTCACGAAATTTGGTGTTTTCAAGATAACCCTACCATATATATATATATATATATATATATATATATGTGTATATATATATATATATATGGGAAAGTTAATTTGAGAACACCTATATTTCGTGTGAACCGTGAGAACGGCATCTAAACCATTCAAATTCAAAATTTCTTTTTACACTTGTCTTTATTACTAAAATACAATCTCAAAAACACAATTTACGCGTAAAAATTCAAACGTATATGAAAATAATTTGTTTTTACACATGTGTAAATTTACTGTTTATACATGTGTAAACTGTTTCATTTACACATGTGTAAAAAGTTAATTTGAAAGTGTTTTTGCATAAAAAGATGAATTATTTGGAAAGAAAATTCATTTATTAATATTGTATTTTGATTATAATGAGGTTTGTATTAAAAAAATTGATTTTGATTGATTTTTTACTTGTTTTCACGGTTCTCACAATATTTAGCGTTCTCAAGATAACCCTCCCCTATATATATATATGTGTGTGTGTGTGTGTGTGTGTGTGTGTTTGTGTGTGTGTGTAGGATCCGAATATTTTGAGAACTCCTATGAGTTGTGAGAACCATAGGAACTCACTTTATAACCACATACTTCTTTTAATAAAAAATGAATATGTGGTCCATAATTAATCAACAATAAAATAATGAATAAAATATTAATATACTTATACCTGGATAAAAATCTCTTACACCAGTGTAATTTAGCGTAAATTAATGTATTTTTTTTAATTTTTTTACAGTGGGGTTACGTGTTTTTACACGAGTGTGCAATTTTTTTTTTTCCGCATTTTACGTCGAGTTCTCACAACTCATCGAGTTCTCAAAGCCTAACTCTATATATGTATTTATGTATGTATGTATATATATATAGGGGATGGTTCAATAGAAAACCCATTTTATTGAGAGAACTCGAGAACTAAATAATAGCCATTGATCTTAGTAGATCAATGGTTGTGATTAAATGACATAAAAACCATAACAAATAGATGAGATTTTAACAAGGAAGGGTATTTTTGGGAATAAAAAAAATATATCCCTAATCCTTTCAAAACTTCACAGAAAACAACCATCCACTTTCCCTTTCTCTACCAAACTCTCTAAACAACGAATCCTAGGGTTTATACAGCATGATTATATCAAGCATTCAAACATCATGACAACCAGCAAACAATCATTCGTATCAATCAAAATATACTAATTCATCAATCAATCGATCATCAGCATCAGGTTTCATCTCTTATTCATATTTTCAGTGTCGCACACGAACCAAATCAATATGTACTCATATTACATTGATTATTAGGCGTTTTGTGTGTAATAGCGGTTCAATGTAGTTTTGAACGATATTGTTTAATGTATTGTATGTGAAATAAGTTAAATGGCAGTTTGAGATGACATGTGTAATAAGAATGTGATGTATGTATGTTATGTATTACATATGTGTCATGGTACTGTTATGTCTCTATTGTATAACACACGTGTTGTACAAAATGTGTGTATGTATGTATGTATGGTATACAACACATGTGTAATAAGAACGTGACGTATGTATGTTATGTATTACACATGTGTAACAGTGATGCTATGTTTGTATTGTATAACACATGTGCTGTACAAAATGTATGTATAGTGTATACCACATGTGTAATAATAATGTGATGTATGTATGTTATGTATTACACGTGTGTCATAGCAGTGTTATGTTTGTAATGTATAACACACGTGTTGTATAAAACATGTGCTAGTGTATAATGCATGATTAAAAATAATGTGATGTGTGCATATTATGTATTACACATGTGTAATAATGCTGCTATGTTTGTAATGTATATCACATGTGATGTACATAATGTATGTATAGTGTATAACATATGTGTAATATGGACTTATTTGATGACAATCGCACAAGATAAAAAAGAGGCAGAACAAAAACGTGTGGTTACTGGGGAAAATGTAGCTGATTGTCAAGATAAGGAGTTGACTGAAGTGGAAAGAAAGGCAGCAGAAATAGAAGCAGAAAAGGATGAAGTTGAAAGAATATTCACGTAAGTAATATTATACACCTGCATTAAATTTGTTGGTACATTAATGTTGATATGCCTATACGAATTGTTGCAGCTGTGTGTATAAGTAAGTTGTATAATCAATCATTTTTTATGCGATGTGCGTTATACAGTAAGGAAATATTCGCAACAAGTTATGAACTAGAGACAAAGGCATTTCTGTTGACAAACTTAGTCCCAGGCAAACAACTATACACGGATACAATAGATTTTTGGGCGACAGTGTTAAACTATCAAGAAAGATATAAAGGCCCAGATTCGCCTAGAAGATTGTTTTGTTATACATCGACAATTGTACGTACAATACATACACACACATGTATTTACACACACTATTTGAAATTTGACAATAACATGTTTGTTAATGATGTTAACAGTGCACCTGGATGCTCAATAAAATCATCACAACTGACAAAAGAGTAGAAAAGTTCCAAAAAAAAAAATTCTAATAGCGTTGGAAGGGCAAAAGAAAACTTGGAAGGGCAAAACGACAAAATGGATCTCAGGTCATATGATGTATTAGTGTTTCCTGTACTGGAAAGAGGTCACTATTACTTGGTGTGTTTTGACCTTAGGAAGCCTTCATTGGAAGTGGTAGACAACATGCATAAGAAAACTAGTTGGGTGTCGATAAAAGATAATGGCAGGTTCGCGTCAAAAAGCATAACATACAAAATAGTAAGTTAAATCAAAGTTGTATTACATATATGTTATACAAATATTTGAAGTAGTATATTGTTATACTGATGATGATATTGTTATACTGATATCTTTTTTTTCTTAATTGTTATTGTTATAGAAACATATATTGTGTGTTTACATGCACAATGTTCAACACCCAATGGAAAATGAAATGCCATATGTAATTGCATCAAAAAAGGAGTTGGATTGGGCAACAAAAGAAAATTTTACCGATTGCGGAGTGTTTGCCATGCGTCATATGGATATGTACAAAGGAAAAGACGAACCATTTGACTATGGGTTCAACAGCAAGGAGTCGGATCAACGGGCACAAATAATTAATCTAATAATGAAGTATGGTGCGAGAATACTGCTATCGGGAGTGAACGCGTTTAATCAGACCGTGCTGAATGATGCAAGGAACGAAATGGACAAAAAATGAAGTCAAAATCTATTAGTCGGTCATAAACAGTTTTTTTTTTTTCGTTTAGCATGACATTTGTATTTTGTTGGGTTGACTATTAAAAAAGCAGGGTGTGATAAGACATGGTAATATGATGTAGTTGAATTTAGATGCACGTATGGTTTATAAACAGCATGTGTATTACATTTGAATGTTGATATCGAATAGTAGTTTTTTTTTGTACACATAAATGCAAATATTCTTATGCTCAATACATAACATTAATGTTTAACACACACGTGTTATAATAAATAACAAAAATGAAGGCGTTGTGTTTAATTAAAGTTTAAAATTGGTGTTTAATTCAATATCATGATATGTACGTTGTTATAAAAACACATACAAATTAGAAAGAAACAGAACATGAACCAAACGTGTATTTCAAATACATGAACCAAACGTGTATTTCAAATGTATATATTACGTATACGTAATACAAAGTCACAATACATGTAAAAAGTATTTATTATTATGCTCAATACATAACATTAATGTTTAACACACACGTGTTATAATAAATAACAAAAATGAAGGCGTTGTGTTTAATTAAAGTTTAAAATTGGTGTTTAATTCAATATCATGATATGTACGTTGTTAAAAAAAAAAATTAGAAAGAAACAGAACATGAACCAAACGTGTATTTCAAATACATGAACCAAACGTGTATTTCAAATGTATATATTACGTATACGTAATACAAAGTCACAATACATGTAAAAAGTATTTATTATTATTATTATTAAAAAAGTAATAAAAAGTTTCATACACGTAACACGTGTATGTAATATAAAGTCATAATGTATGTACAAAATTAAAAAAAAAGATTCAAATGTGTCATACAATACACATGTGTAATACAAAAAACGATGCATGTATAGCACAATTAGTTAATATGAATTCAGAATGCATTTAGCAATGTCCGCACACATGATAGTATACCATACAGTATTATTGGTGAAAAAACGATGCCACATAATGCAAATTATAAAGACATGAAAAAATGATTATGTTCAAACAATGTGTCAATATTTTCAGATGACGAAACATCAGCCATTTGATTCCCGGATCCGAATCCGGATACAACATCAACATTTTTAGCAGCAGATTATGCGGACTCTTTTGCAGCAGCTACCGCAGCCTCCTTTTGTAGCTTGAATCTTACAACAATTGCGCGAATCATGATCATACACATATTTGTTGCAAGTGTGACACAACCTTGGGTTTAGGTTTCTTTTGTATCTAACTGCAGCCTTTTCACCTGGCCCGATTAGTCGCTTGTTGGTGCCACAACCTTTGTTTTTTATACCTTGAGGCAGGTTAACGGTAACATCAACAACTTCAGGCTGACCAATAGCATCACTTATAATAACACTTTTCTTGTTGCATTCAGGTTTATCTGGAAACTCTTCATATATATTGTCTCTTGTTTCTTTGATTTGTGTAGAGAGTGCGGAAAGTTTGTCAGGATTGTGTCTTAAACGGTCAGTGCATTGGACAGTCAGGTCTAGAATCTCGTTTCTGATTATAGATTCTGGATCATTGTCAGATGAATATCTATGTGAAACATCATAAACCCTTTTTGGAAGCACATATCGATTCCATCACATAGATTGATATTGAACGGGTATCTTCTCAATCTGATTATATCTAAACACACTAAAAACCTGCCTACATAAATAGTCGGTACGTGTAAAACCCATGCACGTACATGACACAGTCTGATTACACACAGTGAGAGTAACCTACACATCAGTAAAAAAAACAAAAAATAACACATCATTGTTATGTAATACATAATAATGCTTATGTGTAATACATGATGTTATACGTAACAGTTTGTTATAATGCATATGTGTAATACAGGACTTTAGTGTAATTATTATGTACATGTAAACAAAAAATGTGTAAGATGGTGTAGTATAACACACACGTGTACAGAATGATGAACATAAAATATTACCTCATATGTATTGACAAGTTTGTAAAGCTTGTTGGTGTGGTCCCAAAACCCAAGCTTCCTTCGTTTTTTGTGAATTCCATGTTGTGCAAGTTAACTAAAGCATGGTTATGATCCTCAACAAACCCATACAGGTGGAATTTGGAAGTGCTAGCAATAACACTTAAAGTGATACGTGATTGGCAATTGGTAACATTAAACCTACTATGACGACTTTTTAGAACATCAATAGCATTTTTTGAATCGAAATCCTAGAATTTTGGTTTACTTGCTTTATTGCACAACATGTACCTATGTGTGATAACACCATGAATCCTTTTTACATTACCCAATCAAGTAGAAAACCCAGACGCTTATGCATAAGTATTGTACATCTTGACAACATCCTCCCAAGAATCGTAATCCGTATTTAGAACATGTTTAATATCATCTGATACGTAGGTATCCAACAAGCGGTTCCACCAAGAGTTATATAAACATGACTGGATATACGGCCTGCATTTAAAAAACAATGTCTGTATCGTTGTTGTTGTTGTTGTTATTATTATTATTATTATTATTATTATTATTATTATTATTATTATAAAGTGAATGAAACATGAAGAACTCAAAAAACGGATGTAGTGTATGAAATATGAAGAACTCAAAAAACGAATGTAGTGCACATGAGTAATACATAAATTTTTAACAAATATATATGTTTGAGAAAATAAAGTAGCAACAATTCGGATGTATTGCACATGTGCAGTACGTAATTAAAAAAAACACAAACCTATATGTTGTATAAAACAACTAGTAAACACGTAGTAAATGTAGTGCACATGTGCAGTACGTAATTTAAAAAAAACACATACCTATATGTTCTATAAAACAACCAGTAAACACATAGTAAATGTAGTACACATGTGCAGTAAGCAAATATTGAATTAGATACCTCTATGTTCAATGACAGACATATTTGTATCATCTGAAGTAGATTTGATACATCTAGAAGAATAAGAAGCAATGTTTGATGTCGATTCTGCATTATCATCCATCAAGATAGGTTGTTTTCCTCGATTAACTTCTATATGTGATGAAGAATCCGAGTTTAATGCATAATTGTTTGAATTATATGAAGAGGTTTGACCTAATTAACAACAACAACCACATCAACAACAAAAAACCATACAATTAATCGTGGCATACACAGATACGTGAGATTAGAGAAAAAAAACCTTTGATCGTCATTAATAACAAAGCATGTTGAATGTTGATTCCAATACAGAAGAGCTGAATAGATGAATTGAGCTATATGTTCATACGATATATGTTCTTAGGTGGTTAATTGATCTGCACATTAGAATTTGTATAGGGTTTCTATATAGTTTTGGGGATTGTATATCAGTTAATGAGGTTTGAAAAACTAGTTGACAATAATACCCCTGTGTTTAAGGAGTTCTCGAGTTCTCTCCCTAACTATGAGTTCTCAATTGAACTTTTCCCTATATATATATATATATATATATATATATATATATATATATATATATATATAACCAAGACAAAGTTAAAAATATAAAGTTAGTATCTTTTAAAAAATAAAAGAACTAGATCCTTTTAAATATAAAATTTTAAGTAATTTAAAAAGTAAAAGTGAAAAATTTACTTAGCGATTGGTACAATTTAAGTAATTAAACACAAAAGAGTGTTGAATAGAATTTCTGACTTTTCTTCATTAGAATCACTATCAATCCACTTCGATAAGTTTTCTGATTTTATAAATTATACTATATTAATAATACAACCTATTTGAATAGTAACTTAAATGAATAGTAAAAATATTAATATTTTATTTAAAAACTTTATTATATTATATACTAGAGTTAATGGTCAAAATCGTCCTGAGGTTTGGCCAGTTTTGCTACATCAGTCCAAAATCGAAACCTTATACATCTGGGTCCTTCTGTTTTATATCTTGTTGCCAAATTCGTCCCTGACACTAAACCTAGCTAACTATTGTCGTTAACTCTGGGGGTATTTTTGTCTTTTTGGCTGACCCCCTTTTTACAACTGGGTATTTTTGTCTTGGGGGGGGGGGGGGGGAGGGGGAGGGGGAGGGTATGAATAACTCTATTTAAATTGGGTTTTAAAAAGGGTGGCAGCCAAATTGACAAAAATACCCCAAAGTTAATTGTTATCAATGTTTATTTTATTCTAATTTATTTTTATAATATTTGGAATCAATTTATAAGAGTACACGGATGTGGACTCTTGTTTTTTAATTTACAAAATTAAACAATTAAATAAAAAAAAACTAATCAAAAGCAGTGCAGCTTATATTTTGTTAGTTAATACTAAAATAGTTTTAGTAGTTTGATTATCTAAATAAGGAGTAATGGAAATAAATAATCCAACTATTGTTTTTTAACCGATAATGGTTCCAACTACAAAAATAACCAAGAGCGGTCTCAACTTTTGACTTTCGACATATTGGCTACCAACGGACCCAAATTAACTTAGGCTAACTCTGTTAGTGTGATGCTAACGTGGCATGCTTAGGTGGCAAAATGATCCTACGTGATATCCTAGGTATAAAATGATCCTACATGGCAAAATGATCCTATGTGGCATCGTACGTGGCATGCCACGTCAACATCACACTAACGGAGTTAGCCTCAGTTAGTTTGGGTCCGTTGGTGGCCAATATGTTGAAAGTTGTGACCGCTAGTGATTATTTTCGTAGTTGAGACCATTATCGGCCAAAAAGCAATAGTTAAAATTATTTATTTCCATTACTCCATTTAAAAATCCTAAACTATATTATCACAGTTTAAAGCAAGTCGTTGATTATTAATTTATTATCATCATAACCTTTCTAATTTTTAAACCAATACATTGAATCAAGCTTACGCCAGCGCCTATGTCATTTGCAATGCCATTGATTTTGTTGCACTCTATTTATACCACCCAACAGAACACTGATAGAATAACATCATTTCTGTCCTTCTCTATAAGCATTATCAATGGCGAAATCACCTGAATCCGAGCATCCAATCAAGGCCTATGGTTATGCCGCTCAAGACACTTCAGGAGTTCTTTCTCCTTTCAGTTTCTCACGAAGGTACACGTTTTGTGACCCGGTCTTTGGTTCTTTATTACGTTTGTATATATAATCATGTATGCATACAATCTTTTTTTTTTCCAACATGTTATTAAGGAGTTGTTATTGTTGATAATTATTTACAGGGCTACGGGTGATAAAGACGTGAGGTTTAAAATTTTGTATTGTGGGATATGTCATTCTGATCTTCACTTTGCCAAAAACGAATGGGGCATGTCTATTTATCCCATTCTCCCTGGGTATGTTTTGTGTATATGAGGTTAAAAGTTTGTAGATATCTATATATATATAAAGCTTTATTTTCAAATAATGTGTTTTTAAATTTATATTTTAAGTTAAATATTACTAGTTATTAGAGAAAAATAAAGTATATGTTAAATTAAATAACTTTTCAGTAAGGAAAAAAAACAATGTTTGCTGTACATGATGATGATTGTCCAAAACATAAATTGCTTTTAACACTAGCTACATATGCTTATGATTTTTCTAAACCACCAACAAATCAAAAAAATCCACCATGGCGCAAATGCTCTTTCGTTTCGATCTAACAAATATGATGATTAATGTAGGCATGAGATCGTGGGTGTGGTGACAGAAGTAGGCAATAAAGTAGAGAAATTCAAAGTTGGGGACAAAGTAGGGGTTGGATGTTTGGTGGGATCATGTGGATCTTGTCAAAACTGTGCTAATGATCTCGAAAGCTATTGTCCAAAGCAGATTCTAACCTATGGTTTCCCCTACCATGATGGCACACATACATACGGTGGGTACTCTGATCACATGGTGGCCGATGAGCATTTCGTGCTTTGCTGGCCCGAGAATTTGCCCCTTGATTCTGGAGCGCCATTGTTGTGTGCCGGTATCACAACTTATAGCCCTCTAAGATACTTTGGACTAGACAAGCCTGGAATGAAGGTGGGCGTGGTTGGTCTTGGTGGGCTTGGTCATGTTGCTGTCAAGTTTGCCAAGGCTTTCGGGGCCGAGGTTACGGTTCTCAGTACTAGCCCGACTAAGAAGCAAGAAGCGCTTGAAGGACTTAAAGCTGATCATTTTATTGTCAGCAAAGACCCTGGGCAAATGCAGGTACGTGGGATATAATTAAACTTCTTGCGATATTGTTAGAAGACTTTTTTTATATGAGTAGAAATATTATTTAATGTAGATTATAAGTAGGTGAATTTACTGTTCATAAGAAAAGATTAAGAGGGTGTTTGGGATTGAGTTTGAAAACAACTTATTGACTTATTGGCTTTTCCAAAAAGCCAATAAGTCAATAAGCTGTTTGTGTAACCCAAAAGCACTTTCTGTTTTGACTTTTGGTTTTTGGCTTTTAAGGGTTGAAAAGTTGTTTTTGAAAAGTTAGAAATCCTGGCTTTTGGCTTTTGGCTTTTGACTTTTGAAAAAAAATTACAAATTTACCACACATACAACCAATATTCACAATAAGTTAAGCGAAACACAAAAAAAAAAGACAATTTATTGACTTTTTGATGTTTCTCATCCGAAAAGCTAATCCAAACACTTTTTTTAAAACTCTTTTTCAAAAAGTCATAAGCCAATAAGCACTTTTAACCAAAAGCACTTTTACATCTCCAAACTCAATCCCAAACACCCTCTAAATAGTTATATGGGAAAAACACAACTTTTTTTTTGAAAGTGGTAACCCTGTTGCTATAATCTCGCTATCCAAAATCAAATCCTCCCACATGTCTGATCCTTTTAATGTGATGGGTATATTTTTCGGTAATAGTGGGAGACTTGTCCAAATTGCTTATGTGTTTTGACTATAATGTTTTAAAATTAAATCTAGTGCTAGCAATTTGAATTTTTTAATAGTTTTATTTTTTTATAATAAGTTATTCTTTAGTGGTTTTATGTTTTTTTACCCCTGTCACAAATATTAGGTCTTAATATATATTTTATTTTTAATAAATATGTTTTTAAATGGTTTTGGTTTCTAGCAATATTAATAAAGATTAATATTGAAGATTTTAAATATTTCCATTGTTGATTGGTTATTCACGGATAGTTTTTTGTTTTAAACGTCATATGCCATTCTTGTCATTTTCCCTTAATTATTTAGTTTGTTATTATGATCAGAGTGCAGCCAATTCATTGGATGGAATAATTGACACTGTCTCTGCGTCTCACCCCATTGAACCATTGCTAAGTGTGCTGAAACCAGCTGGGAAGCTTGTTTTTGTGGGTGTACCAGAGAAGCCAATTGAGATATCTACGTATTCTTTAATTATGGGTAATTAGTTTTTCTTTCTCATTTAGTACTATGTATATTTTCTTGAGCTAGTTCCATTGGTTTAAATAAATGCAATTTATAGGGAGGAAGATCGTTACGGGAAGCGCGACTGGGGGGCTAATGGAGACTCAAGAAATGCTTGATTTTGCCGCAAAACACGGTGTGACTGCTGATATTGAGCTAATTCCTATGGATTATGTGAACACAGCCATGGACCGCGTCTTGAAATCAGATGTTAGATACCGATTTGTTATTGATGTGGCAAACACCCTCAAAGCTCCATAGGTGAATTGTTTGGTTTTGTGTTATATGTTTAAGAAGTTGAGTCATGAGTGTTGGATGGTTTTTGCATAAACCTCCGTTGTTAGTTATATCTTTATGAATAAAAATTTGTCTGTGAGTTGCTTTAGTTCCTGTTCAATAGAACTAATGCATGAAAACCATGATAATTTCATTAATCTTTATAAGATCACTATTAACATGTGATTTTATAGAAAGGGTAGTCCTAATAAAGATTACTATTAAAATGTAAAACCAATCTTTTAAAAACTAGTCTTGTTTTTTAATGCTCAAACACATGTTTCATGTCTTGTCGTGTGCAAACATAGCTAAAACAGATTTCATTATTTGATTGGTCAAAATTGCACGCTTAATATTTTTTTTCTTTAAAAAATAGTGAAAACTAAAATATTACTATTCAAAGCAATAACTACAATTATAAAAAAAATACACGAATTGACCAGCGTATTTTATGTCTTAGAGAGGCGGCTTATAATTACAAAGTGACAACTTAAATTTGATTGCACAACGATGACATTAGGTGAAGGAATTGAAATTTTATTTCCAACAAATTCCACTAACAAAACATCTTTTTAACGGTCAACAAATTAAACCCGGTCATTTTTAGGGCATCCACCAGACAAATCGAGTACTCCGAGAGTAACCCGAGTCATCAAACACTAATTCTGGGGAAAACCCGGTAACCCACCCGCCTGTTGACACAACGGTGAAAATACCGGTAAAACTATCACTGCCCATCAATGCCTTTACCACTACACTGCAAACATATTATCTATTTAATAAACTTATCTATTTAATAAATCCATTTAATAAACTCCATTTAATTAATTCTATTTAATAAAAGTTCAAATGTAATATGGACAACATTTTTTTATATTGGTAACTATTTTTATTTACAATTTGTGGGAAATATATTAGACCTATGATTAGAACATTGTCTTTTGCTCAAGTTGTGGACTTAATCTTCTTAGCATGTCTATTGGTTCGCATAATGAGTAAAGGTTTGTTTGACAATTGATTAAACCAGTGAGTCGATTAAATGATTAACGACTCTAATGAGAAGGTGTAAGCACCTTCTTTGAGAACCAACATACAGAGAAGATGCAACAAACAACATTGCAACAGTTGCCATGTTGTTAATTTCACCTGCATATGTATAACGTTACATCAGACGCGTAAACGACATATTTTATATGGGTACAAATTTGAAAATGTAACGCGGTAGAGTTCAACTTACCGCAGTCACCATTCTATGAAACTATTGTTTTTGTATTGTGTCCCAGCCATAACGCACGGGCACATCTCTATGTGATAGAATACAACTTTCAATTCCATTGATTAATCCCACAACCCAACCGCTCTTCAAGTATTTCACTAAGGGGCCGTTTGGCAACGTCTGAATGGGTAAGTGCTGACCCAGTAAGATGTCTGAATGGTTAAGAGGTTCTGAATGATTAAGTGCTGAACCATTAAGTGGTGTTTGGTTGGACATCTGAATGGTTATTATTATTATTATTATTATTATTATTATTATTATTATTATTATTATTATTATTATTATTATTATTATTATTATTATTATTATTATAAAACCCCAACCCACCCCACCCTCACCCCACCTCTTTCCTCATCATTAAAATTCACGTCTGTTTACCCAACCCTACCTTTAATCCCTTTTTTTCCCTCTTTCAATTCATCCATTTCTTTTACCTCTTTCAACAATCAAGAACGCAGAGAGGGAGAGAGAGAAAGAAATAGAGAGAGAGAGAGAGGGAGATAGAAAGAAAGAGAGCCGAGGAAAAGGGGAGGAGCATGATGGTGTATGGCGGCGCAGGGAGGAGCCGAGGCTTCCGTTCATGGGTGTGAGATCGTAGACATTCAGGTGAACCGGATGAATTGAAAGAGGTGACCGTGCAGCACAGCAGGAACGATGACCAATCAGTCAGACTTTGGTTGGAATCTGACTGGGTAAGAGCATGGGTCAGATCCTTTTTTTGTTCAGAGGTACCCAGCCAAACATCCATGTCTGACCGAGTTAGACGTGAATGCCATTCAGACTCCATTCAGAGCAAAAAAAACAGCCCCTAAGTCACTAAAACTTCTTTTTGTTCTTCTAAAGTCTTTTTTTAAGGTTAAAAAAAAGTGTAAATATTAATGTTTTCTAAAATTAAGTGGCCTAAGTTGAACTTAAATGAATCTTAGTCACTATTATGCAACGTTTTGAAAACCTGGCTGGACCGGCGGAGTCTGCCGGTTTAACCATACATCGATGGTGTTGGTGTTCTGCTCGTTCCGTTTGAACCATTTGTGAAGTAACCGGCCGACTGGGCTGGTGGTTGAACCGCAAAACTAGGGTTGGGAAATTACGGTTCAGTATTCCTGCAATGAGGTAGGCTCTCTCTTTGATGAAACGCTGATGAGAATTGAGATGAGCTCAAAATAAGTATAAATTGAGTAGGGTATCCACATACTTCAAGACTTACGTCAACTGAATAGAATGGTTAAACCTTTTATTTTATAAAAAGTTAAAAATATTATGCGTGTGTATATATATTGTTACGAATCCACGAAAAAAATCTTGATCAGATGGTCCATACACTAATTTAAAAATCATGAAGGGTTGTGGAGACCCAAGTTTGAGCCTTTCTTTGGATTGTTTTAAACTGTTTTTTTTTTGTTTCCCACTTCAGTTTTCCTTTTTTCTTACTCTTTTTTTTTTCCTTTTTTCGTGTTTCATTTCAGGTTTTCTTTTTTAAGGCATGTGTAGTGGGGGCTCTATGAGGCTTCAATGCTTCATGGAGAATAAATTATTATAAAGTAATAGAAGGGGCTTTATGAAGTTTTATAGGAAAAGAGGGGTGTAGTGGGAAGAGGTTTTATAGGGTTTTATAAATAATTGGCTAATCATTGCTTAATTATTGTTTTTTATTTAAATAATAATAATAATAATAATAATAATGGGATTGGGTACTAAACCGACTAGGTAGCGTACCCAAACCCGGATACACAACTGCGCGGAAGGAACTCACACGCAAAAGACCAAAGGAGTAATTTACGCTTGGTAAATAGTCACGACATGGTCAAAGGCGGATATCATGCATGGTCAACCGCCGTGCATGGATCAAGGAAACAATTACGTGGACTCAAAATTAAAGCCAGTAAACCATTCCATCATTCCCTTAATTTTAGCTCTTCATAACTACCTCACTAACGTAATCAAGGGTAGTGGAGACAACCTAACCGTGCCTAGGCCAACCACGGTTAGGACTTGGGTAATGGTTGCATACGTCCATTCCTATATAAGTGATCAAATCCCTAGTAGGAAAAACACTTTTTGTTAACCCAAAGAGCTATCATTAAAGATAATATCCCCATTCACCCCGTTTTTGTTATAAACTGCTACCTCGTGTAGTCGTCCCCCTACCCACATCAATTCTTGTTTCTAGGTCATTCAATCCAGAACTGCTAGTGAAGGATCAACCTTGTAGATACAATAATCTTATCATCCCTAACCGGTGGTAAGTGTCACATTCCGACAGCGCATAGCGGAATGCTAGTTATGAGGTAACTGAAGTTGTTACCATAAAGTTTAGCAAATCACTTGAGTATACGCATGGACATCTTGCAACCACCCTCTAGCCCAACACATTTAAACTTTTGGTCTAAGAAAGTTTTAAAAATATGTCATAGCCAAGATGGAGCGAAATTTCATAAGTAGTGTTTTACAATTTTATTTAAATAAAAGATAGTAAATGTAACACCCCGCCCCTCTCACCACCAATATTGTCCGCTTTGCCTCGATGGGTTGCCCATCCAGAGCTCACAGATTTGTTTTTGGATGCCCTGGTGGAGACTTCCCAGGAGGTCACCCATCCTGAATTTCTCCCACCTGAGCACGCTTAACTGTGGAGTTCTCCTCTCATCCACTAACATTAAGCTCCAAAACGCGTTGGTGATTTAAGAGGCATGACATTACTTATGAACCAAGGATCTCTCCTGGCCACGGCCAATGTGGGATTTTCCTGGGGTGTCACATTTAAGCTTTTGATGTTTTTAAGCATGTTTTTCAAGTACGAATGAATGAAGCTCTTGGGAAAGTGGGTTTAGCAGGCACTACGTTTGGACATGTTGAATGGGACATTAAACTATAAAACTATGTTTTACTGTCACACCCTCAAATTCCACTTGCGGGGTTTTACCGCGAGGCGCGTGACAAACCAGGATCTAAGTCAACGGTCACAATAAACGACACTATATGATACGTAAAAACGACATAAGCAAACCATTAAGTTTTCATAAATAATCCATCGCTGCGGAAGCGTAAAACTTTATTACAACACGTAGATAAAAGTATAAAAGTCTGAAAATGCAAAATAAGATGCATATGAATCCTAGACGCCGTGAGACTCCGTGCGCCTACGAAATGCTGCAACCTCAACGACCTGAGACAAACATGCTAAAAACGTCAGCAAATAATGCCGGTGAGTTCACAAGTTTTATGTTAAACGTTTAAGTAATAAAAGCTATCATGTTATCACTATGTTAGAAATGATAGCGTTAGCTAGACGCATGAATAGTACTACTACGACCGGAAACCATTACAGAAAACGATATATGATTTTGCCTCAAACGATATGATTATGACCGAGACAATATGCACCCGCCCGGCTCCCAGCCGACGGGTGGGGTCTGTCAGTCCCAATAGATCTATCCACATTTCCCCCGCTATGCTATCCAGCATATTCATGGTTTTCCCGGGACTTTACGTATCGTATAGCACAAATGAATTTAACACTAGTTTAACATGATAATTTATGAAATATGTATAAAGCATGTGTCTCCCCCGAAATGTAAAGACTTAAAGTGGGGCCGTGAAACTCACCTGATACTGCTCCCCCTCTAAGATAAGTAAACCTGCTCAATAGACGACACCAAATACCGGTGACCTAGCATGACGAGCGTATAAGGTGTTAGACTAACAACCCGTAGGTTGATTAGTCCCCAACAGTCCAGACCATAACCGTGTACATTTGAAATGATGTTTAAACGTTTAACCGACCACACCAGACAAGACCCGACATCCCATTGGTGACCCGACATCCCACGTGTTAGCCGAAAGCAAGATATCATGCAACATATGCAATTAAACACTTAGCATGCGCGAAAATTCACTAAGTCTAGCATAACGCCCAATTAATGCACAAACAAATCCGAACACGTGTTACTAAGTCATTGGACATGTCACGGGGTTCCTAACATGTTCCTAGGCGTCAATCCGTGTTTTGGGATGTTAAAATATACATATAGCAGCAGTAAACGTGATTAGGAATCAAACATGCAATTAGGAAAAGTCAACTGATGATTAGGAGAGTCAAACTGGCGAAAAGAATTGTAATTGCCAGACATACTGGCGATTGGGCTCCCAATCGCCTATAGTTCATGCGATTGGGGGCCAATCGCCCTTAATACAGTCGATTAGAACTCCCTATTCGCCCCTACTGCACTGTGCCGCCTTTTTGCGCGTTTAACCCTCCAAATCAGATCCGAAACATGTGGAAACACCCAATATCAAACCCAAAACATTAATCCAACTATTTCAAGCAAAAACCCCTAATTTATTATTATCCTAGCCGTCCCGAATGCACATGTTTTCCCAAAATAGCATAATTATCATGTAAACATCACATCCTCATGCAAAACTTACCCTAAATAGCATATATCCAGATTTCATCACATAATGACATTGTTCGACAATATCCTACTGTTCTAGCATCATCCTAGAGTAAACCCTAACCTCAAACAATCAACAAAACACAACATATCATCATCAATCCTCCATTATCATTCAAACGGGTCAAAACGCCTAATATCAATATTACACATCTATGAACCTTCAAACTCCTAGGTTAACATCAAATTAACTCATTTAGATCAGAAACATATTAATAATACAAGAACTATCATGTTTAAACGATAAAAATCCTATCTTGCATGAATACATCACATATAACAAGTATAGAGGTTTGGGTTTGTTTAGAAACTGATTTTAATGAGTTTTCAAAGACATAAATGTTTAGAAATTAGGTCTGGACCTTTAGGGATCAAAACAATATCATTACAAAGGTTTGGGATGAAGAACACACCTCAAATTGTGAGATTATGAGGTGTAAAGCTTGGAAATGTGATTTCTTGATCAAAAACGTGGTTCAGAGGTTGAATAAGGTGTGGGGTGGCTTTGAGGTGTATTAGGGTTTCACAAATGATGTTTTAAAACATAAGGATGCTATTTATAGGCATTTTTAGTCGTCATATGCAGAACAGGCGAGTGTACAGCAGCTATAGGCGATTAGGGCCTCTAATCGCATGTAGCTTCTAGTGAGTAGCCCCCAATCGCCCATATATCCCTCTAATCGCCTATCCTATTGGCGATTAGGCTACCCATGGTGGCCTAATCGCCTGTAGCCTATTTAACCGGGTTTTTGGCACGTTAAACCCTATTTTAACACATATAAACTCGTTTTCACATACCGACAAGTCATATAATGATTATAAGTATCCAATGCATGATAACTAACACGTTCCCATCCGATCACCAATTCCCGGGACTCAAGACTTGCGTGTGTGCAATAACCCGATGATTCTATGAATCGTCAATCCTTGTACACATGGTTATGGAACGACACCCAATGATCCCTCGGACCATTGTAACGACTCTCGATGATTCCCGAATCATCGACACGACTCAACCGACCCGGTCAAGTACGATATTAAGTAGTTGTTTTCAATGTTTTCGTTGAGGTAGACTCGTATGTATGCAAAGTATGAAACGTATGTATGTAAAGTATAAAAAGTATTAACCTGAATATGCCGGGTGTCACATCATCCCCCGGTTGAAAGAATTTTCGTCCCGAAAATTAAATGAAGTCCGGAGATGAAGAGACGAAAGAAAGAAAGAAAATTTTTCCCGTTGTTACATCATCCCTAGTTGAAAGGAATCTCGACCCGAGATTCATTTAGTTTTGGAAGCAACATAGTTCGATTCAAAAGCACGCTTAGGAAATAGATAAGGGTACTTGGCCTTCATCTGATCTTCCTGTTCCCACGTGAAATCCGGTCCACGATTTGAATTCCAACGAACCTTGACGATGCGGATTTTACTCCGATGAAGGCTACGAATCTTATAATCAAGAATTTCAACCGGTTCCTCCACAATACGTAAACGATCATCAACTTTGATTTCTTCGAGAGGAACAACGAGAGATTCGTCAGCCAAGCACTTCTTAAGATTCGAAACATGGAAGACATTATGCACGCTACTAAGCTCGGATGGTAAGTCAAGTCTGTATGCCACCGGCCCAATACGTTCCAGGATTGGGAACGGTCCGACATAACGAGGGTTAAGTTTGTCGCGCTTCCCGAAGCGTATAACGCCCTTCCATGGAGATATTTTCAATAAGACCCTGTCGCCGACCTGAAACTCCAAAGGTTTGCGACGACGATCGGCGTAGCTCTTTTGGCGATCACGAGCTGCCGCCATACGATTACGAATTTGTACAATCTTTTCGGAAGTTTCGTACACCATTTCTGGACCAATGAGTTGGCTCTCGCCCACCTCGGCCCAACAAAGAGGAGACCGGCACTTCCGCCCATACAGAGCATCGAACGGTGCCGCCTTGATGCTAGAGTGGTAACTATTGTTGTAAGAGAACTCCACTAGCGTCGGGTGAATCTCCCAACTCTTACCGAAATCGATGACACATGCTCGAAGCATCTCTTCAAGCGTTTGAATCGTCCGCTCACTCTGGCCATCAGTTTGCGGATGATATGCGGTACTCATGTCCAGTTGAGTACCTAACGCTTTATGCAATTGCTTCCAGAAACGGGCACCCCGTGCTTGGAAACCACTTCCTTAAGATAGATACGAGACAATCGCTCCAAACTATCGGTTTCCTTAATAGCGAGGTAGTGTACGGACTTTGTCAACTGGTCGAAAATCACCCAGATCATGTCACAACCACTGGGCGATTTCGGAAGTTTGGTCACAAAATCAATTGTAATCCATTCCCATTTCCATTCCAGAATTTCTGGTTGCTGTAGAAGACCAGACGGATTCTGGTACTCCACCTTGACCTTAGCACAGGTTAGACACTTGCTGACATACGAAGCTATGTCAGCCTTCACGTTGGGCCACCAATAGAGTATCTTTAGGTCCTGATACATCTTATCGGAGCCCGGATGAATAGAATACCAGGATTTGTGAGCTTCGTCCATGACGAGCTCCCGCAAACCCCCAAATAAAGGAACCCAAATTCATTCGGCAAAATAATGCATGCCATCAGACCTGAGCTCGATGTGCTTATCGGCACCGTGCATGGTTTTAGCTTTAAGGTTTTCCTCCTTCAAAGCTTCCAATTGTGCAGAACGGATTTGGTCAGGCAATGAGGAATGAATGGTGAGCTGTAAGGCTCGAACACGATGAGGTTTAACAGACTCCTTCCTACTCAAGGTGTCCGCCACAACGTTCGCCTTGCCAGGATGGTACTTGATAGCACAGTCATAATCGTTTAGGAGTTCAACCCAGCGACGTTACCGCATGTTTAACACCTTCTGGTCGAAAATATGCTGGAGACTCTTGTGATCGGTGTATACTTCACATTTGGTACCGTACAAGTAATGTCTCCAGATTTTCAACGCAAAGATCACCGCGCCCAATTCCAAATCATGAGTAGTGTAGTTCTTCTCATGAACTTTAAGTTGACGAGAAGCATAGGCAATAACCTTCCCGCGTTGCATTACCACACAACGGGAAAAATTTTCTTTCTTTCTTTCGTCTCTTCATCTCCGGACTTCATTTAATTTTCGGGACGAAATTCTTTCAACTGGGGGATAATGTGACACCCGGCAAATTCAGGTTAATACTTTTCATACTTTACATACATACATTTCATACTTTGCATACATACCAGTCTACCTGACCGGGTCGGTTGAGTCGTGTCGATGATTTGGGAATCATCGGTAGTCGTTACAATGATCCGAGGGATCATTGGGTGTCGGTCCATAACCATGTGTACAAGGATTGGCGATTCGTAGAATCATCGGGTTATTGCACATATGCAAGTCTTGAGTCCCAGGAATTGGTGATCGGATGGGAATGTGTTAGTTATCATGCATTGGATACTTATAATCATTATATGACTTGTCGGTATGTGAAAACGTGTTTATATGTGTTAAAATAGGGTTTAACGCGCCAAAACCCGGTTAAATAGGCTACAGGCGATTAGGCCACTGTGGATAGCCTAATCGCCAATAGGATAGGCGATTAGAGGGATATATGGGCGATTGGGGGCTACTCGCTAGAAGCTACATGCGATTAGAGGCCCTAATCGCCTATAGGTGCTGTACACTCGCCTGTTCTGCATATGACGACTAAAAATGCCTATAAATACCACCCTTATGTTTTAAAACATCATTTGCGAAACCCTAATACACCCCAAAGCCACCCCACACATTATTCAACCTCTGAACCACGTTTTTGATCAAGAAATCACATTTCCAAGCTTTACACCTCATAATCTCACAATTTCAAGGTGTGTTCTTCATCCCAAACCTTTGTAATGATATTGTTTTGATCCCTAAAGGTCTAGACCTGATTTCTAAACATTTGTGTCTTTGAAAGTTCATTAAAATCAGTTTCTAAACAAACCCAACCCTCTATACTTGTTATATGTGATGTATTCATGCAAGATAGGATTTTTATCGTTTAAACATGATTGTTCTTGTATTATTAATATGTTTCTGATCTAAATGAGTTAATATGATGTTAACCTAGGAGTTTGAAGGTTCATAGATGTGTAATATTGATATTAGGCGTTTTGACCCGTTTGAATGGTTATGGAGGATTGATGATGATATGTTGTGTTTTGTTTATTGTTTGAGGTTAGGGTTTACTCTAGGATGATGCTAGAACAGTAGGATATTGTCGGACAACGTCATTATGTGATGAAATCTGGATATATGCTATTTAGGGTAAGTTTTGCATGAGGATGTGATGTTTACATGATAATTATGCTATTTTGGGAAAACACATGCATTCTGGACGGCTAGGATAATAATAAATTAGGGGTTTTTTCTTGAAATAGTTGGATTAATGTTTTGGGTTTGATATTGGGTGTTTCCACATGTTTCGGATCTGATTTGGAGAATTAAACGCGCAAAAAGGCGGCACGGTGCAGTAGGGGCGAATAGGGAGTTCTAATCGCCTGTATTAAGGGTGATTGGCCCCCAATCGCATGAACTATAGGCGATTGGGAGCCCAATCGCCAGTATGTTTGGCAATTACAATTCTATTCGCTAGTTTGACTCTTCTAATCACCAGTTGACTTTTCCTAATTGCATGTTTGATTCCTAATCACGTGTACTGCTGCTATATGTATATTTTAACATCCCGAAACACGGATTGACGCCTAGGAACATGTTAGGAACCCCGTGACATGTCCAATGACTTAGTAACACGTGTTCGGACTTGTTTGTGCATTAATTGGGCGTTCTGCTAGACTTAGTGAATTTTCGCGCATGCTAAGTGTTTAATTGCATATGTTTCATGATATCTTGCTTTCGGTAACACGTGGGATGTCGGGTCACCAATGGGATGTTGGGTCTTGTCTGGTGTGGTCGGTTAAATGTTTAAACATCATTTCAAATGTACATGGTTATGGTCTGGACTGTTGGGGACTAATCAACCTATGGGTTGTTAGTCTAACACCTTATACGCTCGTCATGATAGGTCACCGGTATTTGGTGCCGTCTATTGAGTAGGTTTACTTATCTTAGAGGGGGAGCAGTATCAGGTGAGTTTCACGGCCCCACTTTAAGTCTTTACATTTCGGGGGAGACACATGCTTTATACATATTTCATAAATTATCATGTTAAACTAGTGTTAAATTCATTTGTGCTATACGATACGTAAAGTCCCGGGGAAACCATGAATATGCTGGATAGCATAGCGGGGGAAATGTGGATAGATCTATTGGGACTGACAGACCCCACCCGTCGGCTGGGAGCCGGGCGGGTGCATATTGTCTCGGTCATAATCATATCGTTTCGGGCAAAATCATATATCGTTGTCTGTAATGGTTTCCGGTCGTAGTAGTACTATTCATGCGTCTAGCTAACGCTATCATTTCTAACATAGTGATAACATGATCGCTTTTATTACTTAAACGTTTAACATAAAACCTGTGAACTCACCAGCATTATTTGCTGACATTTTTAGCATGTTTGTCTCAGGTCGTTGAGGTAGCAGCATTTCGTAGGCGCACGGAGTCTCACGGCGTCTAGGATTCATATGCATCTTATTTTGCATTTTCAGACTTTTATACTTTTACCTACGTGTTGTAATAAAGTTTTACGCTTCCGCAGCGATGGATTATTTATGAAAACTTAATGGTTTGCTTATGTCGTTTTTACGTATCATATAGTGTCGTTTATTGTGACCGTTGACTTAGATCCTGGTTTGTCACGCGCCTCGCGGTAAAACCCCGCACGTAGAATTTGAGGGTGTGACAGTAAAACATAGTTTTATAGTTTAAGGTCCCATTCAACATGTCCAAACGTAGTGCCTGCTAAAACCACTTTCCCAAGAGCTTCATTCATTCGTACTTGAAAAACATGCTTAAAAACATCAACAAAAATGTTGGCGAGTTCACAGGTTTATGAATAGTATAAACTTTCAAGTTTAGTAATAACATATGATCGAGTAGTACTAAATAGAGAATCAAGTGGACTAGCAAGGTTCCACAAGTATGATGTAACCAAAGGCTCTTAATCAATCCATAACTTTGTTCCCGTGGTGGCCTCTCCGTGAGAGGTACTTTTTGGAGGTTATGTTCATTTAAACAAGCAGATTTCAACCCAATTAAATCATGAAACGGGGGCGCCAACTCAATAGAACTACGACATAAACAACGGCCTTTTCCGTAGGCTAATGATTAAGATGTGCTGGGAGAGTGAGTGGCAACCTGCCGGTTGACATTGGTGTCACGCTATAAAAACGTACCCACCGGTACACAAACCTAAGGGCATCAAATATTCTATATTTATAGTCTATCGCATCATATAAGCATGTTAATCCCCCGCTTTGTAAATCGTACAAAAACATTTAAAAAGAAATGGGGCCGTGAACTCACCTTAAAGCTGTAATCACAATATTTCCCCGAATCTGTGTCACGTGCTCCTTTACCAAACTAGCCCTAAACATTTATAGGGTTGTTTAGCAATTTGCCTAAATTTAATCAAACATTTCACCAACCTTCCTTTACTTAGTTTTTCAATAATCCCTTGTTCCATTCATTTTCCACCCAGTTATCCCGTTGGTGATTTAATGTTGATAAATCCTTTTAGGTTTCGAGTGACCACATAATTCAATATATCCTTATTTGCCTAAGTCCTTTTCCCCATATTTACTCATTCATATAGCGTTCGTGTTTGTGTTCAACAACTTATTATGTTTCTAATTACATAAATTATGTTCTTTTCCACCAAACACACATTACATAATATCCAAAGTTTCTCATGTCTAGTGCTCTTTTGATTCCTCAAGTTAACTTATTTTGACCTCATAAGTCCTAGTTAGTTCTTTGATTCCTCATACAACTTGACAGATAATTCTAATTTGTTATTCCAAGTTATCCATAAGTTGTGACTATTCTATGCCTCAAAACTCGCTTTTCGGCGACTTTTGGGACATAGTTTTGCACTGTAATCGTTCATGGTTATGGTGAACATATCATGTGCCTTTAATAATGACTTTTATACTCATTTTAACCTTTATCAAGTTGTTTTACATTAGACCTAAAGTTATAAGGTGTTCTTAATGGGTATATATTGCCGAAAACTTACGTTTTTACGCATTTTATCTCAATGGTCTTGGAATTTTAACCCAGATAACTCATTTTTACTTTATCACCTTTAGTTTTACACTCATAAAGCCTATGTGGACCTGTTATACCTTAGTTTTATGATTTTTACATTCTGGGTCCGTAGTTTGGCGTTTTGAGCCACAATACGTATCCTGATCGTACATGCAAGGCCTCCCGAGCATGTAGTTCCTACCCATACTTGTTTTGCTCAAGTTTGGGTTCATGAAAAGCCCAAAACTTGTTAATATTCAGATCTGAAAATTAGGTACTTTATTGTCCATTTCTTAACATAAACCTTAGCTAAATGCTAACCCATTGTTTCAATAGTCCACTTTTTTCTATATTCATCCTTGTGCTAATAATCTAAATCATCCAAGGTCACTAATCATCTTTTAAATTCAGATTTAATGTCTTATCATAAACTCCTTTGAATGTCCATAAAATCCAAGGATCTAACCATTTCCAACATTTTATTAAACAAAGCAACCTAGTTCACATATATATTCATAATATTGATTCATACTTATGCATATACATATATATACATACACGTCACACATGCATACACATTTACATCATCTTTTCCATTTCTCTCTTTTCCTTTTACTTGTTTTATCACTTTTTACCCAAAATCTTTGAAGGTTTGGTGAATCTTAAAGGTAAATTGGATTTTAACACCCTAAACTATTGACAATTGGCCGCTGACGCACTGAACTACAAAATTGAACAACGCCGCACTGTATTTTCAACTTATTGGCCTGTATCACCCTCAGACTAACCATGGTTAATTTTTGCTGACTTGGTATGGTGACGTGTCCATTTTGCTGGCGTGGCATGGGGAATAAGCTGACGTGGCATGGACACATCACCTGCCACGTCAGCAAAAATTGACACATCACCATGCCACGTCAGCAAAAAATTAACCATGGTTAGTCTGAGGGTGATACATATCAATAAGTTAAAAGTACAGTGCGGTGTTGGTCAATTTTGTAGTTTAGTGCGTCAGCGGCCAATTGTCAATAGTTCAAGGTGTTAAAATCCAATTTCCCAATCTTAAATCAAAACCAAAATAATAAGAAGCTTTTAATTAAATCTTTTTGTTCAAGAACTAACCTTTAAACTTCTTGGAAATGAAGGTTTTCTTGCTCTAAACTCTTGGGTTCTTGAAGGATTGATTAAAACATATATGAACTTGTTAATTCATGCTTGATTCTTCAAAGAATCATCAAAACATGAACTAGAAAGAGAGAGAGAGAGAGAGAGAGTTATGGTTAGATAGAGAGAGGAAGGAGAGGAATGTGTAAAGTTATGTGTGTGTAATAACTAGATGTAGGTGTATGGGGATATGGGGGATGGGTTGGGATTATATAATGGATTTTACTGATAATTATAATAATAATAATTTAATTAATCAAAATTATTTGATTGGGGAGAGGGGGTGGCGACCTAGGGGGTTGGGTATTATATTTTTTTTTTTATAAAAACTTAAACATAATACATCCTCCTTTGAACTTGCAATTATTTTTCTATAAAAATAACTCAAGGTTTTTACCCATTTAACCACTCATGCCCCTTTTTTCCTAGTGAATCGTCTGCATCCAACTGAAATTATTATTGTCGAGTTCCCTATCGTATAGAGTCCTCGTTCTAAAACCATCAAACTTAGAAAGTTTGAGATTCTTTTTACACTTCACGCCAATCCTACTAATATATCTCTAAACGGTTTCCAATCGAAATTAAACACACCCTATAAGTAATATCCCATAGTCTTCGGCCAATTCCTGAATTTTACCGGTTGTCACAATAAGACTATTTGTTTCTTCATTGGCGCCATCCCTTACGGTTCTATATCTTTCAAACTAGCAATCATGGTTTCCTCGAAAGACACAAACAGAAACACTGCCGAAGTCGATGCAACAATTGAGGATCAGATCAATGACGTTGCACCCAACACCATCACAAAGAACATGACTAAAAAACAACCGTCTTTGACGTTCCAGTTCAACCCGGTCAGGGGGGACTAACAGGAGCAAGGAAGAAACAAGATAACCAATCTCCGGTGGACCCGGATGAGTGGTTAGCTAAGCAAAACTCAAAAACAATCGTTGAATACCAGAAGATGGTTATGGAGAAGGCCAAACTTAAAATCCAAAAGACTTTAAGTTTTGGTACAATGGAGGATGATTCAGAATCACCTCCAGAAGACAATAATGGCCGTCGTCCAACACGACCTCGTCAGGCGGTACGTGGTGGAGACCATGGTAGAAATACTCGCGATCAGGACCCCGTCAACCTAGATGAGGAACCTGAAGGCTACAAATCTGAAAACGAAGTGCAATATGATTCCAACAGTAAACAACGTTCTAAATCAGTTGCAAGCAATCCGGCACCAAAAGATGATGATCTCTATAAGCCTTACAGGCCAAAGACCTTTGTAGAAAGGTCAAAATTTTGTGCGCGAATAGCTTTGGCTACAATGCCTCAAGAATGCAAGCTCCCGAATACAATTGGGAAATATGACGGCTTACGTGATCCAGACGATCACTTACACACTTTTGATTGCGCGGGCTGCTCTAAACTTTGGCCGGTGCAAGCTTGGTGTCACCTATTTGTCCAAACTCTAATGGGAGCCGCTAGAGTTTGGTATGAAAGTTTAGCTGCTGGAAGCTTGGTAGATTTTGATGACTTGATCAGAAAGTTCAAGAATCACTTTTCACATTTGTGCAAGCACAAAAAATACAAGGCACATATTCTATTGTGCACCCGCCATGAAAACGAGTCATTGGAAGACTACATAGTACGGTACAACAAGGAGGCTCTTCAATTAGGATGCAGAGAAGAACTTACCCGTGCAGCATTCATACACGGCGTAAGAAACGATGACTTAATGAAGTGCCTAACGGAAAGGATGGTGTACCGACTGTTTGGGATGAGGTGATTAAAGCCAGATTCTCCCCACTGTCCTGGACCAGAATGTGAAACTCATCCTCTAACTTCTTGATTTCATTACGAGGACGGAATTCCGCCTTCATAATGTCCTTAACTTGCTCCCAAGTCAAAGCCAGTGCGACTTCAGCTCCGCGATTCCTTTTCTCTTCGTTCCACCATATGAGTGCCCTCTTGTGGAGGACACTCATAGCATAGCGAACTTTGAGATTGTTAGGGCACTCGCTATTGATGAAGGTATTTTCGATACCTTCGAACCACTGAAGGAGGCTAAACTTGGGAGGGTTGCAAGTGTTGAAGTGCTTGAGGGTGCAAACAAGGTGAGCATTCCTGTTCCCATTGTCATTCCCATTGTGATTACCATTCCCATTGTCATTTCCATTGCCATTTCCATTCATTTGAGTGACTTGAGCCACCAAATTTGGAAGTAGCGTCGTTATTTGTTGAGCCATCTGCTGGGTAATGATCGCATCGAGTTGGACATTGTCATTGTCATGGTTATTGTTGTTGTTGATGTTGTTATCGTTGTCGTGATCGTTATTAATACGAGTGCTGCGACGAGGAGGCATTATCTGTAAGAGACACAATAAAGGTTTCAATGAGACATAGGATGAATCAAGGTAAGGAGATATAATAATGAATGTAATCATTTATTCATTAATTAAAACGAATAAACGAAAACGGTGACTTATCAAAGCTTCTAGATTCTAATAACATAGTGAAGATATGCTTTAGCCTATAAGTGAACACTCATCCCGAGAATTCCCAGGTAGGCATCCGGGTCCCTCATCTGATTGGGATATATGCGCAATGCCAGTCCTAGACAGAAAACTCAGAATACAGGCGTTCACCCTTCCAGATTGCACGTGTTCGTTATTAAAATCTAGAACTTCAATGAGATCTTCAAGGTGGTTCAGGCTATATCTGAGGATTTTGTCCTATTAATCTAAAGGTGGATCAGGATTGCAGCAGACGAATAAGAGTAGACAACTCGTAGGACTAGGGTAGCATAGGGTGTGGGATAGGGGTAAGGATAGGGTTGCAAGTAAGAGAAGCAAGTACTGGTTTAAAATCCCTAAGGTTATAGTCTAGATTATTTTTCTAATAACCTAATTCCCTATAACCAAGGCTCTGATACCAATCTGTAACACCCCAACCGTTGGCGGAAACATCGGGATGTCACGTATTGATAATTGTTCAGTAGCACATGGTAATCATATTTTAAATAAGCCTTTATTCAATAAAAATATCCAAATTGGAATACATAACAAAGTCTTGAATGAAATCTAGTACACCAAACAAACAAATGAAACTTAAAAACTTCATATAACTCCTCATGCTAGCTTTAGACTTCAAGCATCGGTATTTCTTATTGAGTTTGGAAAAGATGAGGGGGTCAACTAAAAGTTGGTGAGAATACATAAGCCAAGTTTTGCAATAAGTTTTAAAAGTTTCAAAGTTTAGCAATTCATATGTATAATGTATATCTAAGTCTACATGCGAAAACACAAAGTATAGTATGCACATAATCAATCCTCCGACAAAGTTTAGGTCCATCCCGCATCCACGGTTCTCCTTAATATAAAGTTTGAAACGATAACAATCACTCGCGCTCCCCATAGAAATGGTCAACGAATCTAGTGGGGTTGTCAATCCAATGGATCTATCATTGTATACCGCTAGCTTGATCAGGGTTAATGATTATGCAAGTTTAAGTTTAAGTCTAACAGTTTTTGTCTAAGACATGTGGCATCAAAGATTACAACTAGACATGTATAAATAATTGCTTAAGTATAAAGTTTCAAGCATAAAAGTTGCATAAACGAGGTTACGTAAACTCACCTTAGCAAAGTATCAAATCCTTTGGAATAGAATAAATGTGGTCCAAACGTTGCCGAGTATTAGCCTATGTTTAAGGCAATAAATAAGTGTTGGGAAAACTTAAAGTCTTAGTTTTCTAGTCTACAAGTATTCTAGGGTTCCTAATTTGGGGATCGACAATTGTTTATTTGTTAATTTAGAATAGTGGTTAATGAAATAATAAATAAAAAATCTAGAAAAATAAATAAATAAAAAGAATTTTTGTAAAATCTTGATTAAAGGTAGTTGTATTAAAATGTTGTAATGTGAAAATAATTTTTATAAAATTATTTTCTTAATTAATGAATATATAATATATTAATATTTATTTGTCAAAATATAGTATTAATATCTAAAATTATTAAAATTCATAAATTTCAAATCATAAAATTATATTTCTGATATAAATGAATAAAAATAATTTATGTGAAATTTTGATGCAAAAATAAGTAAAAATGGGTTTATTGTGAATTATTTATGATTAAAATAGAAAAAATTAATTAAAGATACTAAATAAATGTTTTTCTGAAACTAAAATTTAATTCTGGAAATTTTTATTGATTTATAAGTTTAAAATGATTTTTATGAAATTTTATAAAATTGTTTAGATATTTTTATAGAATTTTTGATTTATTAATGAATAAACTTGTAATATATTTTATATATATTAAATAAATTATTTTTGAAAATCTAAAAATTGTATGATAAACTTTACCATCTGAATAACATAAAATAAATTTTATAGAATTTATAAATCAATTTTGGTATTTAAAAACTATTTTAAAAGATAATTAGATTAAATATAAAGATAAAGGGTTTTAAAACAAATAATCGTGGCTGCCAGGAATCGAACCCGGGCCTCTGGCCGGTTCGTGTTTAAGTCACAAGTGGTCTAGACCCTGAGAGCGTTTATATTTGATTTCAAATAGTTATAAAGACTCCTTGAATTTAACCATTAATCATCAAAATAAAAATGGTGGGGACTGGATTCGAACCCAAGTCTCATGCCGGTTCAAAGTTTAAAACAAAGGGGTATCACCAATTGGTCTACTGATCACTTGGTGATGGGTTTTAATTCGTTTTAAATATAAACAGTCACAGTTTCTTATCATCTTCCCCAAATCAAGGCTTCGAACCCTAGCTTTTCTAATTAATCAAATCACGAATCAATAACCCTTGTATTTATAGGATTATTGATCATGTGAATACGAGGATTGAAAACATGTAAGAGATTGCAACTTACATAACAGAATCGAAGAAGAATAACGAGTCAACCAAAAAGTAAAAAACGTGATGATTCTTGTTTAAAGATGAATTGGATACAGAAATTGGATGTGAGGGTTTTGTTTTTGGCGTGTATAGGTTCTAATGAAGGGTTCAATTTATACTATAACACACGAATTGCACGATTGGGAAGTTTGACCCACCTATTAAGAAGAATGCGTAAATCGCACTAATTTTGGTATGTTTTGATTGTGATTATTGCGTGTACAATGCGCACATGATTGTCAATTAACTTGTTACCATATCAGTGATCAAAAGACGCGAGATTTCAACTCAATTGAAAGGGTCGATTGAGTGTTGACTTTGGCTTGGAGACCAAGATAATCAAGGAGGTGTTAAATTTAATTTTCTTCGGATAAAAACACAAGATGGCAGCGTGGCTCAGTGGTTGATGTGTGTTGGTGAGTTGGTTTGGACGCAGGTTCAAGTCCCGGTTCAAACAAAAATTTTTTTAGCATTTATCACACATAAACCATATTATATATATATATATATAGGATTTGGATCATTTGAGAACCACCATTTAGGGAGAGAACCAAAGAACCAGTGTGAACAGGTGACATTTTTGTAAATATGAAGGGTGTCTACAAAAACCCTCCATCAAAAAATAAAAAAAAATTATATAACCTAAATAAATAAAAAAATAAAAAAAGTAAAAACACCAAAATGATTATTTTTCATTATTAATTCAAAAAAATAAAAAAATGGCTTGTGACGTCGTATGACGTCATCCTGATGCACATGTGCATTTCGCTGTTATATATATAGAAATACACCGTATGCACATGTGCATTTCACTATTAAATCACACTTTTGAATGAATTGTCAATTACCATACTTAAATGATTATAAAATGGATGCGATACAGATATATAAAGGGTCACAAATTCTATTCAATGGTCATTAAATGAACGCAAAGTGAGATATAAAATACACTCGAACTCGTCAAGTGTTTAGTCATGTATATTATAACATAAATTGAAAATAAAACACGTGTATGACAACAAACATTAATAAGCTTAAAACACCTCTATATAAGACCTATAAAATAAGAAACACGTACTGCATGCACATGTGAATTTCACTAATATTGTTAGATTTTTTAGTGGTTTAACTTTCGGGCATACATATATGCATGCATCATTCTTAAAATAAAAAGTTTTTATACCAGTTTGCCTTTATCATACAACTACATGTAGTCTCTACCAAACGTATTAACTCAAAACAAACGATAACAAAAATATATCCATATTACAAACCAACTATGTTAACCACCTACATACAAAATTCTAATTATCTCACAACCTCACGTTCACCAACATAACAAAATGTTAAACCAAACATACATTACACAAAATGTTATACAAACTTCTTTGTTTGTTTGACAATTTCCTTATCCCCTACCAAAGTTGATGTGGTGTAACACGTGTTTGTTTCAAACGCCAATTTGCTTTTTTCATAACCTTCTTTTGAGTTGACTTCATTACCACCATTTTAACACACTTTGATGTTTTTTTCTTTCTTCTAATTGCATCTGCACACATTTGTCAAAAAATACATTATATCATGTTCATCCATAATTATGCACATGTGCATAATCAACAATATATGTTAAATATTGCGTAAATCAACATACCATCATTATTCGTCGTTTCAATATGTTTCCGCTTGTTTGACCTCGTTTGAACCTTCCTTTTTAATTCGAAATCTGCACATAGGATGTTTTGTGTGAGTAAACATCAAACATTTAATATTTCAAAAGATAAAACTACACATATACACATGTGCATTTCTATATAAATGTACTTAGTACATAATAACAACCTGATTCAACTTCTTGATAAACATCCATTACATTATTAGCTTCCGATTTTGGGAGATCAAATGGAGTTCGATTAGTTTCTGCTATACAATAAATAAAGAACATAACTAATAAACGAAATAAAGTAACTACGAAGTACATCCGGACTAAACAAATAATATCAACCTGATTCAAATTTCTAATCAATAATCGTGTCACTATCTTCAATTGCATCCGGTAACCTTTTTGTTCCTTTATCCCTCGATTGTAATACAAATGTTACTTCTTTGATTTTTTTTCCCCATCTATTAGCTACAAGCAATAAAAAACTCATAAGAAAACCGATATTTCAACTTGAATGCACATGTGCAACACCATTACTTTGTTAATTACAACAAAACACATGCAATTGTGCATTATTATTACTAACTTACTTATACTAATATGTGCTATAACATTAATTTAAACATTATAAACTACGTTTTGCACATGTGCATTAACAATCTTAATGCACATGTTTCGACATTCGATTAACACTTAACCTATTTTGACCCTCAACACATAAGCTAACAGACCCTTTTCTCACCAAAACCCACCAACAACTATTAGCGTGTAGGACCAGCCCGACGCAACCTGTTTCGACATTCAACTAACACTTAACCTATTTTGACCCTCAACCCATTTTGACCCGTATACTCAACCCGCCCAATCGGCCCATTTTGCCAAGACTAGTTCTAAGCCATCATCAAATATATCATTCAACTAACACTTAACGATTACGTCATCATCCTCAATCGCATCCTGTAGTTTTTTTTTAACATTCTCTCCCCCGATTATAACACAAAAGTTACATTCTTTGATTTTTATCTCATCTTTGACTACAAATAATAAGCAACACATAAGAAAACCAAATTTTCAATCTTACTGCACATGTGCATTAAGATTACTTTTTTCATTACCACATAACATATGCAATAAACACTCTTCAGTCAAACAAGGACTTCCATAAAACAATAACCAGTTGACCCCTAAAAGCAACCTTTCTTTAATCTCCCATTCATTGGATTCCACCATAAAGAAACTAATTCCAATCCACAACTCAACAAGTCATGTTGTATTACTCTTTCCCCTAAACACAATCGAGGCATGTTCATCTTAATCAATTTAACCAGATTCATTACATTTTTTTTACACTTTTTTAAAATCAGTTGTTGTTATTTTTCAATCAAAGCATCAGATCTTGTTTAGTTATTATTGAATTATTTTTGTTGTACCTGTTGATTAATTAATACTAATTAAACGTAATAAAATTATAGTGTCGTAAGAGGTAGGTTGTTGACGTACCTAATTCAAACCAACTAAACCCGATTTGATGATCTGATATGATAATAATCTCCTTCTGCACGTTTCTCCATGGTGTTCTCAATGAAGACAGTTACTTCTTCATTCAATGTGATTTATTTTGTTTTTTTAGTGTATTAAGCATTTACTTTAATTTGAATGATTAAAGTGGGATATGGTTAAGTGATGGTGGAAAATAGGAATGAACAATTATTATCGATACTGCAGAGATTAGGGACAAGCTCACAGAGTCTGATTTCGGGTCGGATCTGGTCATTGGAGTGACGGTGGTGTTAGTGTTTGTGGATGGTACTGATGAAAAAAGGGCTTAGTGGGGAAGAAGATGTTAAGGGATTCATAGAAGGTGTTAGGGTAGAAGAAGTTATTAGCGTGGGTTTTCATTTATTTGTTATCATATTTACAAAAATGCCACCTGTTCACACTGGTTCCTTGGTTCTCTCCCTAAAGTTGGTTCTCGTATGATCCCTACCCTATATATATATATATATATATATATATATATATATATATATTATATTTGTTTTAATTTTAAATAATAATAGAAACCGCTTCCGCTTCGTATATGATACCATGATTTCCAACAACGTCCAAATAACTGCAAGCTTAGGATTTTTAAGGTTTAAACCTTATTAAAATAGAAAAAAAAAAATCTAGCCACAGTTGCAAAGACTCACCGTCGAGCGTCTTTAGTTTCCACAAGCTCCCTTCGCCAACCGAATTCCATTTTTAGTTAAGTGATTATGAGTAATTTGATGGTTAGTTATTTGTTTTAATTTATTTGATTACGGAATATGGGCTATGGTTTGGCTGGGTAGGGTAGGGGGCAAGCATGCATGTGTTAACCTTACAAGGGTTTTCCCTTGATAGGTTTGCGAGACAGCGGCTCTGTACCGGGGCAAACAGTTTTGAGGGCAGAAGCTAAGAAAGTCGCTAAGCACGAAGCAGTCGTTTAGATAATCAACACGTATTCCTGCCGTTTGCTTTTGAGATATTTTGATCCCTGACCCCTGAGGCGGTGCGTTTCCTGAAACGAGTGCAGAAGGTGGTCCACAGTGACTCGCAGAGTCCTAAAAACCAAGGGTTTGTATGTAACACCCCAACCGATGGCGGAAGCATCGGGATGTCACGTATTGATGATTGTTCAGTAGCTCATGGTAAATAATAAATTTCAATAAATGATTTAAATAAATTACATACAATTGTTCTAAGAATTTTGTACATCAAAATGAAAAATACTAGCTACGCATCTTCAAGCAATAACTCTAATCTTCAAGCAAGCTATAACCTGAAACATGTTAAGTTTGAAAATATTTTGGGTCAACAAAAGTTGGTGAGAATTACATAGGTTTTGATAATTGAATAAAACTTGTACAATTCAAGTGTCATGGCAAGTCTAGTCCATATGTGAAAACATACTAGAAGTAAATCGAGTGCATAATCAACCCTTGTGACTGTTATAATGTGGTACATCCCATACGCTCATGGTTCACTCGAATATGTTATGCGATAACAATCACCCACGCTACCTTTGTAGGAGGCACGTATCCGGGTGGGATTGTCAGTCCAATAGATCTATCATTGTATACCGTCGGCTGATCAATGTTAATGATTAGGCTAGAATTGTGCTTACCCTAGTCATGTTCAAGATATAATGCAACATAGAAAAACACATAGACACTTTGATGATTGAATTGCATATAGAATGTTGTAACATGTTTCACCCCAAAAACGGTGATAAATAGAAAAGGGGCTATGTAAAACTCACCTTAGCAAAATGTTATGTCTCGTGAAAAAAATAGAATAATGTGTTGTGAATGTATGCGAGGCGAATCCCAAAGACTCAACAACGTAGCTAGTCCAAATTGAAGAAAACGAAAAAGAAAGAATATCAAGCTTCCAATTCGCCAATTACAAGAGCTTATAATCAAAGCTTCAATTGTAGAAGTAATAGACTATAGAAGAAAGGTATGAGGGAAAGTTTAATCGGATTGAAACAATCGATTTAGAGGTGCAAAGTATAATGGGTCATAGGTGGGTTTTTATACTAGTTTTGGAGTCAAGTAGCCATTAAAATTGGCCAACGCCATAAAGTAAGGTTTTATGATGAATTGACTATTTGACTAAGACTTTGACTGTTTGACTAAGACTTTGACAGTTTGACTAAGACTTTGACTAATCAATTTAAGGAATGTGTTAAGTTTATTTTCTTCTGAAATACTACACAAGATGATAGTTGGCTCAGTTGGTTGTCACTGTGTGTTGGTTGGCTGTGGACGCGGGTTCGAGTCCCGGTCCACACAAATCTTTTTTTGGCAATTATTTCCTTAAAACTATATTATTCTAAATTCATAATATGATTATATAAGCCCGAAAGTGACTCGAAATATTTTTAAAACGTACAAAAGTGTCGAGATACAAATAATTATTAGTTTAAGGTATTTAAAACATATATTGTTTAAAACAATACATTCTTTTTATCAAAAAAAAATTAGGGAAATTCGCGATGTTACATTGTATTTAGCAGGATAGGCTTTACGATTCAAAAGAAGATAGTGGCGCAGCTTGTTGTCCGCTTACCCACCATCTAAACGTAACATGTTTTGTTAATGTATACTATATGACTTAGAAAAAAAAAAGATTAAAAACATCTATATATATATATATATATATATATATAGGGAAAGGATAATGTGGAAACCCTTGTTATATGGTAAACTTTGGAAACTCTGACTTCCCAAATTTTTTTATTTTTGAAAAAAATAGGGCATGTAATATACATGATTTTAAGCATTTTGGGCCAAAAAAATCAAAAAAAGCGCCGAGTAGTTTTTTTAAAAATAAAATAAAATAAAGTTTTGACTAACACATGTTAAGCGAAACTAACACGTGTTAACCAATTGTTACCCGAAGACGGTTTTTTATTTTTTTTTAAAAAATGGCTCGGCGCTTTTTCCATTTTTTGGCCCAAAATGCTTAAAATCATGTATATTACATATCCTAAGATTTTCAAATAAAAAAAAGTCAGGAAGTTAGAGTTTCCAGAGTTTACCATATAACAAGGGTTTCCAATATAACCTTATACTATATATATATATATATATACATACATACATACATACATACATACATACATACATACATACATATAATAAACCAAAGCCATTTTAATGACATGACACTCAAAGAGGCATTCTCTTCCTTGAGTGTGTCATGTGTCATCCCATGTGGCATTGAGATATTTTAGGAAAAAAAAAATTAAAAACAAAATTGGATTTTTCACCCTCATGTTTCCTCCCATAATTTTTAAACATTAATATCTTTAATATACGAGATTTTTTAAAGAAAAAAATTACACCAAATTAACGAGCGTTTTATTATTTTTCCAACGAGTACCGTAGTGCTATATAAAGAACGAAGAAATTTTTTTGTGGGGTTTTGTTCATACAGGAAAAAAACACAAAGTGTTCAGGTAAATCATTAATTATGTATAGACAAGTCACTAATTATGTTTAAATCAGTAAATATGATTTTTTTTCAACCAGAGCCGAATAAGTTAATAGAGTTATACGTTGTTTTAAGTTAGGTATCAATATTAGTATGTTAGAGTTGTACATTTGTTTAATCTTTTGGATAGGTGTTAATATTAGAGTTACATTAAAGTTATATATTCTTTTAGGTTAGGTGCTAGCATTGGAGTTGTACATTGTTAATTTGTTTTAGGTTAGATATTAATATTAGAGTCATCAGTCTATTTCATATGTAAAATTGATGTATCATACTAAATTTCTCAACCTGGGATGCTCCCGGGGTATAATCCAGTATATATATATATATATATATATATATATATATATTGCAAAGCTAGTAATCTTACATGTTATAATATCATGCAATCTCTCCTTTGAGAGATGCCACATAAGATGTGATGTGGCAACTCTAGACCAATTAAAAAAAAGGAATAAATATGGTTTAAATATGGTTTAACCTAATCTATTAAATACCTAATATACTAAATGTAAATATTAAACTTTTATTATTTTCTCTCTCGTGTTTCCTCCCATAACTTTTAAACGTTAATATCTTTTATATACGAGGTTTTTTAAAGAAAAAAATTACACCAAATTAACGAGCGTTTTATTATCTTTCCAACGAGTACCATAGTGCTATATAAAAACTGAGAAAAAAAAACGACTATTTTTTGTAACCCGACAAGTATTGTGTCAGGTTTGGGATTAGTTTGAAAAAAAATTGTGGTTTGGGTCGGGCCTGGGATTATGTGATACCCGAAACCACATACCCAAATACCCGAACTATATACCCGATCATATACCCATGAATTTTTTAACGCATCACATAGGGTATGTTTGGCAATGAGCTTTTAAGAGCTTCAAGCTTTTAAGAAAAAACTCTTATTCAATAAAAAGCCATGTTTGGTTGAAGAGCTGGAAGCTTTTAGGTTAGGAGAAAAAGCTCTATAGTGAAAAGCTACTACTACTAGCTTTTAAGAAAAAACTCTACTAACTACAAGCTTTTAATTAATAAATGACAAAAATACTCATTCTATTTTAAAAACAAAATAAAAACCTTCCTTACAAGCTTTTAATTATGCCCATTTTGGTCATTTTATACATTTTATTAAAAGCTCAAGCTACTCTGCCAAACACCAAAATATATTTAAAAACCTTCCAGCTTCCAGCTAACAGCTACCAGCCTCCAGCTAGTTTTGCCAAACATACCCATAATCCTTAGACTAATGCGTTCGATATTTCAATAAATAACTTTTTTTCCTTATTTCATGTTAGTTCTTTTTAGAATAATCGATTACAAACTTCCAAATTCATTTGACATTTTATAATATTTTGTAATGGTACTAGATTTATACCCCGGCACAGAGATTCGTTTTTTTTATATTAGAATATGATAACTTATGGCAGAGATTTGTTTAAAATAAATCATAATAATAATAATAATATTCATTAATCATATATTGGTAAATCATTAATTATGTTGTCATATTAGATATTTTATTATGTCATATTAGATATTTCAACCTGAGACGCTCTCGGGATAAAAACTAGTTGTTTGTATATAGAGAAAGCAAATTAAGGATGTAGGTTTACCACGAAAAAGTGAGATTGGAGAATTGGAGTTGACAATTGAGAAATAAGCCCAGAGGGTTTAATTGTTGTCGCAGATCGCTAGACAAGAGATTGAATTCTGATTTTGTGATTAGTGGATTGTGGGACGTGGGTAAGACATATTGGGTTGGGCCTGCATTTTCAAGTAATTAGAAATGTTTACACTGCTGTGCACACATGGGCTGGGGCCTCACCCTCCAGAGTCCAGCAAGTAGGCTGGTGGGTGTGAAGGAGTACGGTCATTTAGGGATGGGCCGTCATGTAATCCATCACGTCATCGAAGGGCCGGCTCATCACCCAAGTGACGGGTCTGAAGTGTGGGTGATGGACCTCCCCATATATATATACACACACACACATATACCCACACAACACACACAAGTGTTGGCCCGTCCCTTTTGTCTCCAGCGTGGCGACCCTATGGGGGCGGTGTGGACGAGCCCTGATGGGCCTCAACGTCCCGGGGACGACCGCAATACCCACTAGCCTTAGTATCAATCGTCATTCGTCCGTATTTAAAAAAGAAACTAGTTTTTTTTTCTTTTAGGTTATATTCTTGTATCCAAGGTGCAAGTGCAAACGAGCCGAACCTAATTTAAACTTGAGCTCGAGCTCGAATCGTTTCAATCTCAGTTTTAAAGCTTCTAGCTCAAGCTCCGCTTGGAGTCGAACAACGCTCATTTGGTTATATTTATCAGTATTTTATATACAACATGATATTTACTATTTGGTTTTATTTATCAGTATTTTTTATGTGTGAATTTTTATCTATGTATCGGTATAAATACAAGTCATATTTATGCCAAATTTTGATTTAAACTCTTTTTGCCAAATTTTGATTTAAACTCTACATTATGATTTACTCTTTTTGCCAAATTTTGAGTTTACCCCTTTTCATATATTTACTTGGAAAAAACTATTTTTATGTGCGAATTTTTATATATGCGTCGGCATAAATATGAGTTGGTCAACGTTTCGATTTAAATATTTTTTTTTCTTTTGAAAAACGAGTAATGTCAAATATAACACGAGTTAGTCTACGTTTGAACTTAAATCTTTTTTTATTTCTTTTGGAAAATTCCAAGTTTACCCATTTTCGTATCTTTACTTGGAAAAAACTATTTTTCTACGTGCAAATTCTTACATATGTGTCGGTGTAAACACGAGTTAGTATACGTTTCGACTTAAACTTATTTTCTTTTTGAAACTTTCGAGTTTACCCTTTTTCTTACCTTTACCTGAAAAAAAGACTATTTTTTACGTGCGAATTTTTATATATGTGTCGGTATAAACACGAGTTGGTTTACATTTCGACTTTACTTGAAAATTTTGAATTTACCCTTTTCGTTCCTTTACTTGGAGTTACATGTAGTGTTCAAAAAATCTGAATCCAAATTCGAATCCGAAACATCCGAAAATCGGATAATCCAAAATTTCGGATTCGATTCGGATCTTGTTTTTTAAAATTTTCGGATAATCGGATTATCCAAATCCGAAATATTAAAAAATATCTATATTATATATTTAATCCATTCCAAGTCAACCCTAACCTTAAACTAACATAATCGCCTTTCTCGATTTCAAAATATTAAAAAGTATAATATATATTGAATGTTTGTTTTAAGCAGGTTCGGTTTTAGACTTTTAGCATAAGAGAAAGGGATTTTTTTTTTTTAAGTTTCGGATTATCCGTTGGATTATCCGGATCCGGATTCGGTTCTCAATATTGATTGTCCGAAATTTCGGATTATCCAACTTTGAACACCCCTAGTTACATGTGTATTTTTATATATGTATGGCTATAAATACGAGTTGATCAACATTTCGACTATTTTTTTTTCTCTTTTGAAAAACGAGTAATATCAAATATAATACGTTTTCGTACTTACTTTATGTGCGCTTTCGGTTGGTCCACGTTTCGACGTAGATTTTGTTCTGAACCATGTTAAAATCATTGTGTTTTACACTTCATGTGTTACTACACGGTTCAACCCGCCGTGTGCCACCGCAACGCACGGCGGGCAAAATACTAGGTTAATATATCAAATAAAAATTATATAAATAATAGGCTTGTTTAGGATCATGGGGCAATATGAGCTCAATTAGTGATGCTCAGGGCTAGGTGGTTATTAAACAAGCTTATGTGTAATCTTTGTCTCGTTTCGAGCTTTGTTTTCAACTTCCACCCTTATCTATAATACATTACTAGTGAGTAACCCGCGCGTTGCGGCGGAAGTAAAAATTGCATCAAAATCTATCAATTCATTGTGATGTAAAATAAATCCAAAACTTTTTGTTTAAATGCTATATTAAGTTAAAAAAATACTTGTAACAACATGACATAAGTATTCTCATCTCAAGTAAAGAATAATTGTATCAAACTATATATATTCATTAATTTTCTATGTAGATTCTCATCTTTTGAAAACAATTAGTAAGATAGTAGGATGCACTGTGAGCCAGACTTTACTAAAATCGTAACATACAGAAAATGTGTAAAACCTATAACGATTCTTATTATTTGGTGCTATAAGGAGTTACAAGTACAATACATCAATATATAAATTCTAATATGGGGTTTAGGAAATTTAATCCCCTAACCCGCATAGACGTAATTAGAGATAGCTAAATTAAACATAAGCTCTCTTCTTCGGTCGTTGAATCCAGTGATCATATAGTTTAGATCAGATTAGGCATGTTTACGTGTATGAATATAGATAATTAGATATGGCTAAATTAAACAGAAGCTTTCTTCTTCGGTCGTTGAATCCGGAGATCATATAGTTTAGATCAGATTAGACATGTTTACGTGTATGAATATTTATACACGTGATACTTTTAGAATTCAAACAGTAATTTCTCGATTTCTATATAGTATGATCAAGTTTATAAAATTTTAACTTTTATGAAATATCTGCATATAAAATATTATAATAAAAGATGTAGCATTATGAATTGTTTTTTATATGTTGATATTTAGTATGTTTAATGTAATTATAAAATTGAATGTAGTGAGGTTTCATAAAAATCTCTTGACTCTTGACTTTCTTTTGATTAAATATGGTGTTCTAAAGACATATTTGCCCCTCAAAAGTAGTTATTTTATGCATTGTGTGTTGTATCATAAGCATCAAAACATATACCTCTTAAAATTTAAGAAGTCCTTGGGAAATGCTTTATAGATAAAGGAGGAGTGATGTACAACAAGGTAATTTGCATTTCCGTACAACTTAACAAGCAACATGTACAACATATTTAAGCAAGAAATTTAAGGGTGTTATGGGCATAATTGGGACAATTAAGACACTTAAGAGGGTAATATAGGCATTTCATCCACCTCATCCTTTACAATATCAAAAGACTTTTACAATACTACCCTCCTTCTTCCATCCATACCGTTCAATCGTTTTCCTTCTTCCTTCATCAATATAGATCATTAACCTCTTGTCCCTTCAAGTTCCGTAAACTTAAGGATCAAATTGAATGAGATTGATTGTGAAATTCAAGTCCTCCTCTTATAACATTCAATTGAAGGCTTACATGAACTATCTTGCCTTCAAAAAAAATGCTTCTGTAAAAACTATTACTTATTTTACTATTTGCATTTTCTTTGTTTGTTGCACAAAGTTTGCAATGTTTTATATTGTTTTTTTATTTATGCACCTAGATTTGGACAAGCACATTGCAACAAACAATTTTGACTACAAATCAAATTGCTGGATTCCCCAAGGTTAGTTTTACATGTCACATAAATTGCTTCTTTGATCACTTATCATTTGTAAAATTTGTGTACTTTCTTTACGTTATAGATACAATGGCGTGCACTTGATGAGATAAATGTTGGTGTATGTGACGGTATGACGTATGAAGAAATAAAGAAGAACATGCCTGAAGAATACGAGTATGTTAAATATGAAATATTCGATTTTTTTTTTTTTTTGTAAATTTATACCTTTCCATTCAATGGTCTTTTTTTAAAGGTCAAGGAAGAAAGACAAACTCAGGTATCGATATCCTCGTGGAGAGTCGTATCTCGATGTGATACAAAGGTACTGAATTCAAATACAAGGAAAAATCTCTGTTGAAAATATAGAAAGTAAATAATTAAAGTTTTGGTATTTTAAGCAACGTCAAAAGTTTGCAGTTGTGCATATAACAGGTTGGAGCCGGTTATTATTGAGTTAGAACGACAACGCTCGCCTGTTGTAGTCGTATCTCACCAGGTAAGACAAGGCAACCACAAAATTTTACCTCCACAAATGGGTAAAAAAAACTAAAAATAAAACAGGTTAAAACGTGTTTGTAAAGTGTATTTAATACATGTTTATGTATCAATATAGCTTTTGAATAATATTTAGGGCATTAGTTTTTTATTAACATTTTAAAAACAAATGAACATTATTTTTGGTGGGCGTGGCCCAAACCGTATGTAAATTACCTGTTACCCAACTCATCCATTGAAAGATTTGTTCAATGCAAACATGGGTTTAATGGATTTGTGCATTGCAGGCTGTTCTAAGAGCTTTATATGCATATTTTGCTGATAGACCATTGAAAGAAATTTCACACATAGAGGTAAACAACAAAACATTAGATCAATCTTTTCGGTCTTTTAATCTTTGAAAACACATTAACACGTTTGAATATCGGGAATTTCATATGCCACTTCATAGGAAGTTCTGGTACCGAAAAAAAGATACTGACTATATTTTTCCTCGCGTAATGAACACCGCTGCAACGCGCGGGCATTACCACTAGTTTTTTAAATGTACATAACTTTCTCATACTACATTATTTTTTTTAGAAAAAAATAAACCATAAAAACAAACGTTTTATCCTATTTCATTTGCATACCTTATTGCTATAGTTTTTTTTTTAAATTGTTGGGTTGATAACTGTGTGGTTAACTTGCGTAATTATCATGTATAACTTGCGTAATTATCAGGTATAACTTGTGTGATTATCAGGTATAACTTGTGTGATTATCAGATATAATTTGCGCAATTATTTAGTTTTAGTGGTGGATAAGAATACCCTTTTAAATAGTGTCACGTGTCGTACTCTGAGCCCTTCTTATCTGTTAAGGTCGTTTGTATATTTGTCTTTGCCCCTTCAGTAAAACTAAAACAAAAGTTACCAGATTATTTATATTCTAGAGCCAACCAAAAAACAAAGCTAAAGAACGTTGTGTTTCGTAACCGTCGAACTCCCTTAAACGGCTAAACTTACTTTATACGTTTTGGGCTTCAAAACAATGTTGTTGTGGGCTGCTTATTTCTTTCCTTCGGTCCAATAAGAGCCCATCACAACTCACAAGTAATCTTGATTTTAATCTTCAACCCATTATTTGCAATTTAATTTTAATTGAGATATTGCTTCTCTAGTTTTTTTTTTTTTTTTTAACAATCAAACGAAACTTTTATTCCACCAAAGAAAACATTACATGATCACCCAGACACAATCTAGCAAGCAACTACCTGGGTCGACCCAAAAATACAAACAACCCAAAACAGAACATGAAAACATATTACACATTCACTCTACATGAGCAGCTCCCCCACAATGACCCATACTTCCAGTCGTGAACATGTTAACCATTGTCGAACAAAGAAAACTCCCACCAAGCCTCCTTTTCAGTCCCTGAATTTTAGCCCGTTTGCTCATCCACCAAAAGGATTCCAACTTAACCTCTTCCAAATATTGCTTCTCTAGTGACATGCAAAAGTGTAACGGATAGAGACCAATTAAAGATGGTCAATCTCTCAATTAACCCGTTGAGCTTCAAAAACAAAGATGAGAGAAACGAAATTAACTTTCTAACACAATTTTCTTCTTACTCTCGTTAACTCTTCCCCCCCCCCCCCCCCCCCCCCCACACACACACACTTCTAAAAAAAATCATGCTTGAAAAAGAAGGGTACAAATGGCATTGTTAAGAGTGTGAATCAAACGTTTAGACTTGCTGTTTGTTGAGGCGTACGACGATAGGAGAAAAGATTTAGACTTGCCGCTTAGACTTTCTGTTTTGGCAAAGAGGTCATGATAGACGGAGTTATCAAATCTCTATATCACATGGAAAGATTTTATTTCACAATTAAACTGAGGTTTAAGAACAAAAATGTAAAAACTTGGAGGTAGCATCATATCTTTTTATGTAAAGGAAAACCCAAATAAATCAATAACACCATCAACGCTCGTCACAAGAGATATTCACAACGGAGGGAATGCGTCGAGTTTGTAAATCTTTTACACAGAAACCATATGTGTCAAGTTCAAAAAGACAATTATCATTAGAGAATTGTTTAACAAATTACAAATATGAGCTTTTTTTTATGATATTAGAATTGAAAATGATGTTTTTAAGGTAGAGAGGGCTGTATGGGCAAGTATCCTGTTGTTACCCATGTTGGTAACTGGTATGGAGGATCCATCATTGATAACAACATATTTAGCAGTGTTAATATTAAAAAAGGGAATAAAGATTATCTATTAATTAATCAATATTAAGAGGACTTGTTAAATTTTGAAAAAAAAAAAAAAAAAAAAAAAAAAAAACAGACTAAAATGTAAAAAATCAAAACAAACAATGCACAACACATGAGTTTTACTCTTATACACCACAATATACATGATGATCACATATACAGGCACTTGACCCTATAGTTATAATAATCACAACTAGAGCATCCCAGAGTTAAATCTTTTAGACATCTAAAAGATGATTGATTACTTACTAGCTATAAATTCGTAAACTTGTTACCCGTAAACGCGTCCTAAAAGAGCGGAATGAAGGTACGTTTGAAACTGTAACTTTTCTTGGACTGTGGAGGTGTGAGATTTAGACCAAACATCTCTTTGGGAGCATGACCAGGGTCAGATATGAGTCCAACCAACTTAGCAACAACCACAGCACTATCAGCCACATGGTCCATGTTGTCGACCTGGCTCCATAACTTGTTAGCCAACTGAATCCTTCTGTACTTTGTGTTTAACCCGACCCCCCACCTCAGGAACAGACCCTCCCTCTCTTGTTCGGTTAGTTTCTTGTGCATTTGCTTCGTCAGCATCTCTCTCTCGCGCCGTAAAGTCCTTTCACTGTCCACATATCCACCAACCAAATAAATATCGACGATTAATTAAAAAGAAACCAACCATTTTATTTTAGATTAACTTATATTTATAAAAATTAGTTAAAAATGAAATTAGAGGGATTCTTACGAGGTAGAACGTGTGATGCTCTGGCCATCGTCTACAGCCGCATTAACCCGTGAAAACATGTCTTTTAGAAAGGCTAACCGTCTGCGTTCAACTTCCATGTAAATGGAGTCAGTTGGGTCGCCATTGAATAGCAAAAAGAAGTAAGTTCTGTGCACAAGGGACACATTGCACTCATGCCAAAACTGTATGATTTCTTTCTGCAGCCTCTTGAACTCTGACCGCCAAGACGTTGCTCTGAAACTATTTACAATCGGATCCAAACCAATGCTTTTTACAGTCTTCGTCTCCTCCGTGGATGTAATCTGACGTTAACAAAACAACAGAGACATTAAGACATGAATTAGTCGAAGGACGAATCAAAGTTGTTTAAAAATGTATAAACTCACTTGGTTATCATCAATTTGCTTATCATCCTGAGCCTCAACGGGTTCTTCTTCAATTAAGGTCTTCTTTTCTGGTTCTTCACCGTTATGATCAACGGTGCCCTTTTCCAATTCTACACCATAGTTAAAAGTACAGCTATGAGGTGTTCCACCATTGTGTGGAGTGCTGTCGTGTTCTAGCTTGTTACGCCATGTAGCATGTATACCATCATTACAGCTTCTACTCTTCGGTAATTTGAAGCTTTGTGGAACCCCTAATACATAATCATCTTCAAGAGAACCGTGTGATTCTAGCTGTTCTTTCGGTGGCGGTTTGTTCCCTGATTCATCTTCCTTCAATGGCGTTTCAACTTCTCTATCTTCCTTCAACGGCAGTGGCACCACTTTATTATGTTCATTCAATTCTTCATCCACACATGACTCGGGTGACATATGTTCCAAAGGACCTCCGCTGTGATCATCACGAGACACTGTTTCAGAAGAAATCTTAATCTTGGTATCAGGAGACGAGCAATACGATCGTACATATGCTTTTGGAGTTGCATCATTTGATTCGATGCACCGAACCACCTTGCATAACTCGTGGGAACTTCCATTACTTTTCTCCTCAACATCATTCCAATCATGACAAGAATCGGTTTCACTTGATTGTGCTATTCTAAGCATGGGCCTTATTGGGGTACTATCGGTAGGAGAGTTTTCCTCAAATTCGGTAACTGGAATGTAATTTTCTTCAAAACTACTCTCGCTACGCCTGGGAGAGTATCGGCTTGAACCAAGAGTTCTAACACTTCCATCAAATGACTGACGTGGGTCCACCACAATCGACGTCTCTGGCATATAATTTTCGGTTTCAGATATCATCTGTACTCGAAGTTGAGGGTAATTATCTGGACCTAACTGTAAGATACAAAAAAAAGTAGAAATGAGGACCGACACACATAATATACCAATTATCAACCATTCTGTCATGATCTTACCCGTATCAATGAAATTTCATTATCTTCAACCACACGTAGTAAATCCTGAACCTGCGATCGAGCCTGGTCTCTTTCAGCAGTTAGATCTTCTATTTGCTTCAACATCTGTACATCAGATTACACACGATAAATCTTCTTGGTTTCAAAATTTTGTATGTGCAAATTACGAACCAGAAAACTAAGTGAATACCTTTTCAATTTGATTGTCTTTCTCACGCAACAATATAGCAGTATCTGACGATAATCGATTAGAGCTTGGAGTTTTTAACTCATTTTCTAACCTATCCAGTTCTCTCTGCAGATGCTTCACTAACGCTTTATCTGAAATGACTGTATTAACCTGGGCATTAGTACTCACTTCCTTTGCACAACTTGCGAACAAGAGCGTGTTTCTTGATTGCTCAACATGGCTTCTTGCAGGGCTCATTGTGCAGATGATTGCGGTTCTTGAATTGCCTCCTAAAGACGACTGCAGTATGCGTGTTAGCTTCGAATCCCTGAACGGTATGTGCCCGCTTCTTCCCTTGCTGTATCCAATCATAAAAATGTAAATTTTATTGTCCGCATTCGATGTTTATAAAATGATAAAAAAGGGAAGAAAGCTTAACTAACCTTAGCTTTCGAATTACAGTTCCCAGTGTTAATAGGCTGCGGTTTATGTGACATCCCTCTTTTAACCTTGTACCCGCAGTTAGCGATTGGGATGCACGCTCACTTCCAGCAAGATCAACAAAGTTCTGTAATAGAGCACCAAAGTGAAAACGGATTTTTTTTATATCATTTATATCAGTGACGTAAATTAAATCCGTTCATACCACAGTCGAAACAAGCGTACTTGCGCTGTCCCTGCTTAGATAGTTATTGGGTGAACTTTCAATTGTCTGCATCCAATGATTAAACCATGAAATGTATAATCATTAACCAAGACTATTATGCGGTCAGAGCGTTATGTACCAGTCTAACGATTTGATGTGATCTAGAGCTTGTTTCGTTCAGTGATGTCTCGCCAATTTGTCTCTGAGCTGTGACGATGCATTCTTAATTAGAAAGTAAACCAAAAAGCTACAAATTGCTAAAATTGTTAAAGATGTTCTCACCTTCACAGACAGAAAGGAGCTCCATCACATGATCCCAGTCCCTAACACTTTCCTCAGTGAGGTTTTCAACGATTGTTCCTCTCTGTTATAACGGCTCACCATTATTAACACCGAAATAAACGATTATATTATATTATAATTTTTTTTAATTTTTTTTTAAATCAAATTTACCTCCGGATCATCTAAAAGTCTGAGCGGATAGCCGTCAGTGCTAAGAAGATCTCTGACAGATTCATTATATATCTCTATGGCCGAGAACTTCAAATGAAAGTCCCTATCAGGGTGCTGCATTAAAATCAACCACAGATCAGTTAAACTGTTAAAAGTTCAAATTCAAACAAAAACCACGAGACGACGCAGTTACCTTTTGTACATAATCATATATATCTGCTAAAGCATACTCAGTGATCCCAGTCATTGTGAATGTCTTCCCACTGCTCGTTTGCCCATACGCAAAAATACTCGCTGTGACACAATCATAAGTTACAAACCACAACAGAGTACAATACAAAGCAGTAACAAGTAACAACTTTATAAAAACAAACTCACCATTGATACCACCGACAACCGATAGCACGACGTCTTTCGCTCCATCCTGATACACCTGCCTTGTAGAGCAATCACAACCAAACACCCTATCTACACACAATTCGCCACCATAACAACAAAAAAATATCAACAAAATTCCAAAAAAAAAAAAACAAGAACTCAACCCAAAAGACTAGTCTAACGCGCCAGAGAGCCCATTCCGACTATAATAAACAATATAAATATAAGTATAAATATAAACCTCACATTTGTTGTCCATACAGCGGACGTGTGACAAACGTTCCAACCCGTAAAAAATCAACAAATGCATAATAAACATGTAAATGACTAAACATTCAAGATCTAAAAACAAAGACCTACCAAATGTATAAGCAGATGGATACATGGATCTGTCAGGGACACTAACATTCCCATTCTTATAAACAACAGTATTATTATCAAAACAATCCCAATCAGAGACATCATTAGTAACAATCTCCCTCCCATTCAACGGCCGCAGCCGAACCGACACGAATATCTTCTCCGCCACCGCTCCGCCGCCGTTTTCCGCCATCTCCGGCACAATTCAAACGTCCTCACACCCTATAATAATAATATCACATTAGCTCAGCTTATCAACTATAGTACAGCAAAATTGAAGTACTGGTAGGTAGTTGTATGAATAAACATACAACAGAGGGACCAGCAAAGGTGTTAGGATCATCAAACAGCAATCATCGTCTGAAACAAACAATTGGTAATTAACCAAATCACGTTAGCTACAATTCAACGCAATATATGTAGTCGTAGTTGTTATAATAATAATAATATTATTATTATTATATACCAGTTATTGTTATATAAAAATTACAAAAGGCGTCAACGAGGACGGTGTATTTATGCGAATAGTTAAACATATGGTCCCCTCACATATACCTTTTTTCTTCTTCTTTGATTTTACAGACTGTCTTTTCCAAATGTTTTTCTAGGGTTAATTTTGAGTCCAAATATCTTGTTTTCGGGTCATATAAGAGTATGCGGATGTCAAAATGAGTATCTTAAGTTGTATAAGGATAGTGTATATGATTGTTATTCCTTTAAAGTATGGTTGTTTAAAAAAACTCGTGTCTTGTAGCTCGCTTGAAGAAAAATTAGCTAAAAAACTTGATTTGAAACGAACTGAGCAACGCCGACTCATTTTATAACTGAGCCTAACTTGGCTCGGCTCGTTCTTAGACTCATTTAACTCCTAGTTTGTTCTTGAGTTGAGTTGAGCTGTCTCGTTTAATTTCGAACTTGAGCTTGATCCCACCCTGACTCAACTCGTAACAACCCTATGAATAAGTGTATATGGGTCGTATAAGTTGTTATTCCTTTAAAAATATACTACCGGTATGTAAGCTGACATTCCCTTAAAAATATACTTACTACCTATATGCATGTATACTGGTCGTGCACAACATTCCGTGACATCTTATATCGTTATCGCTGATATACATTACTTTATTAATTTACTATTTGTATTGAGGTGTTAGAAAAAAAAATTGATTTAAGGCTAGCGGGTATGGAGACGGGAGGATGACCGACCTTACATGTAGCCTGTAGGCAACCATGTCAGTGGGGACCGAATATTACGAAGGAAGACTACCCAAGGAGGCGGTGTAAAGATGGAAAACTACCTAAGACGAGCCTCCCCTAGTCTCTATATTTAAAAAATAATTAAACAACCCGTCCCAAACGTTTTGTGGAGAACGGCCCAGGGACGGTGTGCTCCATCCCAGACGAGACAAGATGTGTCGGGAACTAGCCCCACACCCCAGCCTAAGGTGTGAAATTAAATTAAATTTCAACTTGTACGGAGGGAAGTTAGGCAAAGAAAAAGTTAAAAAGTCGGAAGATTTTGAAATATTACCTTACGTGACGTCATGAGAATCAATTTAATTGTTGTTGTGCTAGCTTTCTCTTTCTCCACAGTACATAATAATAAATGTACTTTTGTGATGCGAATTTGAACGTAGCGAGAGGGAGAGATATGAGTGAGAGGAGTTATGAATTTGCAGATAAAAAAAATGAATTTGCAGAGATAATGATGATGAAGATTTAAGTTTAGGGAATAAAATTGGATTAAGGGGTCAAAGTTGTGACAGAAATTGCCGCGTTATTTTGTTAATTTGTTATCATAAATTGGAATGAGTATGTCTGTCCACGTGCTTGAAATTTGGTCCATTTAAAATGATATTACATATAATTTTGTAAGCATATATATGTACCACACACTTTAACATCCAATCTTTGTCTATGACAAAGTTGTGTATGTGTTTAGGTGTGTTATTTCTCTTCAACATTTATTAGGTGGCAAAAATGGTTAAATCAATTCAATCGTGGAAACGGATTAGTGCAATGCACTTTACTCTACCTTTATCAAAATTTATCTTACGTATATTCTACACTTATCGAAATTTATCCAACATTTTATTATACACATATCCAAATTTATCCTAAATCGTAAATTATGTTTGAAAATTGTATATTCAGTTAATCAAATTTAATGAGCTATATTAGAGGAATATAATGAATTTATTAACCATGTAAATTTACCTCAGTACCTTAGAGTAACATTAAATATAAATATATATTTTTTAAAGGCGTAGTTCAATTAGGGATGACAAAAAAATCTGAGCCCGACGGGTATACCCGAAACCCGAAGCATTTCGGACGGGTATACCCGATGGGGGGGGGGGCGGGTTTGGTATTGGAAAAAATTATTTGGCGGGTATGGGACGGGTATGGTATTAGGTGATACCCGGCCCGATTGCCCGAAACTAAATACCCGTTTACCCGAAGTATATACCCGAAAACTTTTAAGTTTTATATATATAAATATATATATATATATATATCTTTTCTTAACTATTTTTTAGTCATGTTTCATTTTAATAGATTCATTATTTGAAAAATAAACTTTTCCTCTAAAATATATATTCTAATAGCATTATTATTTATATTTATATGCTATGAAATATATATAAATAGTTTCAAAATTCATACTATAATATATGTTACTTATTACAATTTCATATAGTCTAGATTTTTTTAAACATAAGACTATAAAAAAATATATATATACATGCAAATACCAATGGGTATACCCGATACCCGCGGGTATGCTCTATACCCGACGGGTAATACCCAACAAAAACCCGACGGTAATGGGACGGGTATGGAATGAGATTTTATAACCGGGTATGGGTATCGTATTAGCCAAACCCGACCCATACCCGACCCGTTGCCATCCCTAAGTTCAATGGTGAAATCCTAGTCCTAACAACCTCCGGATCACAAATTCGAGTCCTCACACGCGCCGGACCCTTTCAACCTTAATGTGGGTATGATTTTTTGCTAGACTAGAATCGAACCTGTGAGCAGGAACCCTCTGAAAAGGTAAACCCTCCCATCTCAAACCAGCTGAGCTAGAGATCATTGACAAATATAAATATTTAATGAAACATTCTTATTGTTTTAAACTTATTTCTTTCTCTTCTTATCACATATTTTCTTCTTGTTTGAACCCTCAATTTTGATTATAATTGTATAATTTTCTCTTTACAATTTTTACTTTCTTGGTGATAACAACTGGAGTTTTCAAGAGTTAGAGATGATCTCAGTTATTACAATTAGACTTGTTCAAGCAAAGTAAATTATATTTAAAAATGATTTGTCACTTACATAATAGAAATTTCAAATGAGAAGAAAATGTATTATAAGAAGAAAAATAAACATTTTTTATTTAATAGAACTCCTCCATTTAATAATGGCATTTGATGTTAAATAAATGATTATATTTTTGTAACCCCTTAAACTAGTTACATAAATGAAACTTATAATTCATTTTTAAAATATGTTATTTCAAAACAAAACTAATTTATAATTAAGGATAATTTCGATATGTGTAAGATAGAAGTAAGATGAATTTCTATACATGTAAGCTAAATGTATGATAATTTCGACATGAGTAGGGTGAACTTATGATAATTTCGATATATGTATGATGTGTTTTGATATGTATATGACAAATTTTGATATATCTATCTATATATATATAAAAGAAAACGTATATGCTGACGTGGCGTGCAATGGAGGCTTCAACCTTCCTTTGAGAGTGCCACGTGGCATCATAATGGAGAGTTTTTGGTATTTTTTAATTGTTTCCTTTTTTAATTAAATTGAGTTATTTTAGGAAAAAAGAATTTAAAAATAAATTTAAAATTTTCTCTCTCATCTTTCCTCCCATAATTTTTAAACGTTTATGAGGGTGTTTGGGATTGCGTTTTGAATCTGATTTTTAGATTATTGCGCTTTGAAAACGCAGATAATCAGTTTTTTAGGCTACCAAAACGCAATAATCTATAAGCAGCTCCACCCCTGCTTTTCCAAAACGCATAATCTGTTTTGAATAATCAATCCCAAACACCCCATATATCTTTTATATACGGGATTTTTTAAAGAAAAAAATTACACCAAATTAACGAGCGTTTTATTATCCTTCCAACGAGTACCATAGTGTTATATAAAAAAACGGAGAAAAAATCGACTATTTTTGTGGGGTTTCGTTCATACAGGAAAAAAACACACAAAGTGTTCATGTTATCACGTAAAATTAGATTTTGTGGGGAATATGAGTTATTACTGACTAGAATACTATGAACATGCAATGATTGAGAGATTTTGAGGTTAGTTAACTTGAGCCATTTGCAATAGGTTATCACGTAAAATTAGATTTTTCAACCCCGGGACCCTCCCGGGATAATCAGCTAGTGTAGGATAAAGTATTAATGATTAATTTATTAGAGATTAAATAATTAATATGAGAAGAGTTAAAATATTTAATGTTTTACAATTATGTCATTTCTTTCTTTTTTTCTTATCACATTTTGGCATTTCATATTAGATTTGTCTATCCTACAAAGTTTCTCAGAAATAAAAGTGTATAAATATAGGAAAAAGGATTATTAGAAAACGATTTGATCTTAATTCTCAACCAACTCCTCCACATATGAACCCATGTGAAATTGTGCTAAACCATGCGGATAATGAGGCCTGTATCACTGTTCCGGTTGTTGATAATTTCATGGATAGTGAGGTTGCAGCTACAAAGATGTTGGGTGAGAAGCTAGGGTCAAATTTGACGGACCACGACGTTTTGATTCACGAGGCAGTTAGACATGAAGGGTTACAATTTGTTAAGCGATGAATTGCTTATCAATTAATATTCGCGGGATTGGTTCCAGGGGAAAAGCTGCATGGATTAATCGATTGAAGAATATTTTCGGAGTTTATTTTATTGGTATTCAAGAGACAATGTCTAATGATATCTCCTTGGGGTTGTTAGCCTCTTACTGGGGTGGTCAAGGTTTCGACTTCGATTGTGTTGATGCGGAAGGTAATTCGGGTGGGATTCTCAGTATTTGGGATCCGAAGTTTTTCAAGAAGGATTCGGTTTTTAAAGACAAGAATGTTTTATGTGTCTCTGGTCTGTTATCAGACGGTATAACTCGGCTGAATTTTATTAATGTTTACGCTCCCCAAACCAACATCGACAAAAGGTCTCTATGGAGCAAAATTCTCCAGATTATTCAGGCGGGTCAAGGGTGGTGGGTCGTTTTTGGTGACTTTAATGCTGTCAGGTCACAAGAGGAGAGAAAGAATTCGATTTTTGACCAAGTTAGTGCGAATGACCTTAATGACTTCGTGGACGATTCGGGTCTTCGTGAATACGACTTAAAAGGTAAAAAGTATACGTATATGGTCAATCGGAATGGTGATTGGAAAATGAGCAGGATAGATAGAGTGTTTGTTTGCGAAAATATTTTTAATAAATGGCCGATGGCTTCTGTTCGTGCTCTTGATCGTGATTTGTCGGATCATGCCCCGTTACTTCTAACGTTAGTTGACACGAATTTTGGCCCGAAGCCTTTTAGATGGTTCGACTCGTGGACTGATAGACCAGGTTGCGTGGAGATTGTTAATGCGGTTATGGCAGATTGGAGAAACACGGTCCCGGCCGATTTGAATTTGATCAATAAACTGAAAGCTCTGCGAAACAAGCTAAAAATTTGGATCCATGAATGTAGACTAAAAGATAATGAGGACGAGAACCGTTTCAAAAAAGAAAAAGAGGATTTGGAAATTATTATGGAGCACCATCATTTTGAAGAGTCGGATTTGTGGATTTGGTCGGAGTGCGTGAAAGGCCTGCAAGAGATTGAGCGTATCCGTTCCCGTGATCTCAGCCAAAAAGCTCGGGTTAATTGGGCGTCGTTTGGGGATGAGAACTCCAGTTTTTTCCATAATTCGGTGAAAGGGAGGCAAGCGAGAAATGCGATTCCGGGCCTTGAGATAGATGGCGAATGGGTTTCTATTCCAGCCCATCTCAAACGTGAAATACTTCGATTCTACAGAGATCATTTTAAAGAAAACATTACGAACCGGCCGAATATTATATGCGCGGGGCTGAAGAGTTTAAATGATCGGGATGGGGGGTCTCTAATCGAGCACTTTACTAAACAGGAGATTAAAGAAGCGGTGTTCGATTGTGGGTCTAACAAAGCTCCTGGTCCAGATGGTTTTAATTTCCGCTTTGTTAAGCGGTTTTGGAATTTATTGGAAGAAGATTTCTATAATATATTGATCGATTTTCATGACACAGGTATCATCAACCCGGGATGCAGTTCGGCGTTTATTACTTTGATCCCTAAGGTTAAATCGCCTGTGGGGCTCAAAGATTATAGACCCATTACCCTAATTGGGATGATTAGCAAGGTTATTTCTAAAATCCTAGCTAACCGTCTCAAGAAGGTTTTGGGCAAGATCATCTCAGAGTCTCAATCGGCTTTTTTGGCCGATCGTTTTATTCTTGACGGTCCTTTGATGGTTAACGAAATAATCGACTGGTTGAAAAAAAGAAAGAAAAAAGCTTTCCTTCTGAAGATTGACTTTGAAAAAGCCTATGATAATGTCAACTGGAATTTTTTGCTTTCTTTGATGAATCAAATGGGCTTTCCCGAGAGGTGGTGCATTTGGATTAAGGGTATTTTAGCGTCGAGCCGTGCTTCTATTCTTGTTAATGGGTCACCGACTTATCAATTTACTAGTGAAAAGGGTCTTCGACAAGGCGATCCATTATCCCCGTTTTTATTCTTGATTGTTATGGAATGCCTGTCTTGGATGCTGGATAGAGCTAAGGAGATTGGTGAGCATAAAGGTATTGTCTTGTCCCCTAATGGTATGGGTATTAATCATCTTTTCTTTGCGGATGATGCTCTTATTATGGGAGAGTGGTCTCGGGAAAACCTTCAATGTACGGCTCGAATCCTCCGGGTGTTTTATGTTTGTTCGGGGTTGCGTATAAATCTTCACAAATCCAATCTTTTTGGGGTGGAGACCAATGATGTTGAGATAGATAGTATGATAGAAGTCTTGGGTTGTAAACGTGGATCTTTCCCGTTCACGTATCTAGGCATTAAAGTGGGAACAAATATGTCTAGAATTGCTAATTGGAACTCGGTTATCGAAGTAGTTAGAAACCGTTTGGAGTCTTGGAAAGCTAGACTCCTCTCCATTGGGGGGCGTTTGATTCTTATTAAATCCGTCCTTGAAAATTTACCCATTTATTATTTATCTCTTTATAAAGCTCCTAAGGCGGTTGTTGAAAATATTGAGGGGCTTATGAGACGTTTTTTATGGACCGGTTCTAGCATCGATAAAAAGATTGCTTGGGTGTCTTGGGATGTTGTGACGTCTCCAAAGAATGCGGGTGGTTTGGGGATAACAAAACTTCATGTCGTGAATGAGGCGCTTCTCCTAAAATGGTTATGGCGTTTCAAGAAAGAAGCTACAAGCATGTGGAAAAATGTGATTATGGAATGCCATGGGACAAGTAATACGTGGACTATGGTCCCTTGTGCTCAGGCTTCGAGTGGTATCTGGAAAAAAATTGCAAAGATTGGTGATAACAAGCTCATGAATGGTTCTACCCTCAAGAGTTTTATTGTAGGAGTTGTGGGTGACGGATTGCAGTGTAGTTTCTGGATAGACATTTGGTTATTGGACTTTCCTCTCAAAGACCGATATCCGAACTTATTCAGAATCGAAAAAAATAAATGGGCTACAGTTTCGGATAGATTGCGTATGGTCAACGGGGTTAAGACAATGGTTTGGGATTGGATTTCGCCTCCTTCTACTACACAGCAGGTTATCGAACTCTTCAGCTTGTTGTCTGCTCTTTACGACTTTGATTTGAAAGGAGGTTCGGATACATGGAAGTGGACCGGAGACAACTCAGGAACGTTCTCGGTGAAAGGCGCAAAAAAATTAATTATGAAAGACAGGTATGTGACTACCGGTTGGCACATGAAATGGAAAGGGTGGGTTCCTCTGAAATGCAAAATTATGGCGTGGAGAGCTTGTATGGAACGCCTTCCGACGAAGACTGAATTATTCAAACGCGGGGTGGTATTGCCTACCAATCTTTGTCCTTTGTGCGATTCCGAGGATGAAACAACAATTCATATCTTCACAGCTTGCCTTTTCACGCATGAAGTATGGTGCAGAATTCAAAACTGGTGCCGTTTACCCCCTATTTATGCCTTCGACGTTCAAGATCTTTTAAAAATGGCGGATTCACATTCCATCTCGAAGGAAGGTAGCTATCTGTTAAGGGGGATTATTATTACCACCATGTGGACGCTTTGGAATGAAAGGAATAGTAGAATTTTCAAAGGTAAGAGACGGAGAGCTATTGAAATCGTGGAAAGCATAAAGACAACTTCGTATTTTTGGTTTCGGCATAGGTCTAGATTTAAACATATCGACTGGAATGTTTGGTGTACTTCTCCGATGTCTGTGATGTAATTGCGTTTGTGGTGGCCTTGGGTCCTCGCTTTGAGGACCTTGGGTGGTGTTTTTGAATGAAATTAATCTTTCAAAAAAAATTAGAAAACGATAAGATACTATAAAAGTTTGAGAAAAACAATTTTTAAATAAGATTTTATATTTTTAGTTTTTTATTCTTTTATATATTTTTGCTTGTGATGTGACCCAGGAGATAGTTATGTAGCATAGTGCTTCTGATTCTATATTAAATAGTGGATTATACTATATTATATAAAATAGTGGATTTACTATTGATTTTTTTATATATTGTAACCTCTCTGTCACGTAAAGTGATTTAGTCGCAACTCTCCGGAACGTCGGATAACATCAAAAACAATACTAATATAGAAAGTGATAAAGAATTATATCAAGAATTGTTCACCACCTCATAACATTCATGAAGTGGTAGGGAAAGACAAACGTTTCTTGGAAATATATGGAGACCATACTCAAATTAATCAACACAAAATGCCCATTTTATATACATATTTTTTCATCTGTAATATAGACTAAAAAATAAAAACTATAGTTATTAAATTATATAACTCACTAAGTCCATTTCTCATATGAAATTATGAGAAATAAAAAAATATATTAGCCCGTTTAAAGTTATTTTATTCATGGTCCAACTATATATAAAAAATTGAGGGATAGTTTAAATCGATTATATAAGAAGTTTTAATTATATTGTGTCGATTAAATTTTTTAATCAGCTAAACTTATACTAAAAAAAAATCTAGTGAGAAACTAGACAAGCATGTCGCCGGTCAAGTCCTTAAGAGAAAAATGGTGCAAGTTGTTGTGGTAGACTCCTGCGGGAGCTTCTGGCGCGCTAGAAACAAGTTGATTTTCTTTAATGTTCCTACGAGGATCGATAATACCTTGGCGAAATCAAATCGGTCTCATATCTTTGGATTAAACTAGTGGGAAACCCGCACGTTGCTGCGGAACGATTAAGATAAATATATTTTTTTGAACAATGCACAAACGTAGTCATGTTAGCCCACCAAGTTGTGGGAAAAGTGTAAAAATATATTGTCTTCCTTCCATTGTCTTTGAATGCAAAACGATGTATATGAATTTGTCTTTGAATGCAAAACGATGGTTTCTATACGATTAGTTAAACTTTTACATTATCAAATTATCTGTTGTGAATATTTGATTATTCATTTATAAATTTTAAAATCTGTAAAATTCTTTGTATCTCAATATTATATTTAGTATTATAATATGAGAACTTCTTGACGACTAATTTTATTCGTCATGTAAATATAAAAAAGAATAAAATAAATAACAATGTAATGAAACTTTTCTCATGTATGACGGTTATAGCATTCAATAGTAACTTAAAGGTAGGAGACGGTTTCAAAAACACAAGTTGGGATGCATTGGATTAGTATTTTGTACTATTGCCATAAAAGGTTGTACACAAGGGGCATAAAAGGAAGAAAAGTGGTAAAGTTTAGAGAATTACACTTGTGACTTTTAAGTTGTCATCTTAACTTTGACATTTTGGACCTTTTTACCCATGGCTTCCCCTTTATAATGTAACTAGTAGGAATGCCCGCGCGTTGCGGCGGGTGCATCTGTTTTGCCCCTCGTGCATCGTGTTTGTTGGTTATTCGTTATGATGAAGTAGAAAACAACGATGTATAAAATATATGTTACTAAAAACTGAAACTCATAAGTATATCTTCTGAAAATTTTAAATGGGTACATAACAATAGGCCGTACTATTCCTTGCAACACCCTTAAATTGGCCCACGTCCTTTGGTGGGACCCTTTTATGTATCTCGAAGGCAGATAAGTATGCCATCGTAGAGCGGTGCTTGGCGTAGTGAAGTGGCGTTGTATCTCTTAATGACCATAAGATTGTAGTGGAAGTGATGTAATTACTAAAATGCAGTTTGTAGTGTCCAGTATATTTCTATTATTTTAGGGCACCCGCGAGATGCAGCGGAGTCAATGATTTGCATAGATACCCTCGTTTTATGTTAGTTTGACAAGAGCCGTAACAAATATAATTGACCAAACAAATTAGTAATCAATATAGTTAAAACTACCAAATCGACTGATAAGAACTTGTCTTCTTTTGGATATGTAAACAATTGGTGACTTTGTGAGATCAGAAACTTAAATTCTATTCCTAGAAGCTTATAGTAGCAGAGAAAACAAAAAACCATCGAGGAAGATGATGACGTTGCTCATGAAGTATTTATACCATATATGCTTGTATAAACGTCAAGCCTACATATATCGTTCACTTTAATGGGTTGAAACGTGTCATGGGTTGGGTGTGTTGGCAAACTTCAAGCCTACATATTCATTTGTGTGCAAAAGTGTCACATCATACCATCCTGCAACCACATAAATTTAAAAAGAATATATAAATACATAATATATGATGTAATTTATTTACTATAAACATTGAAAGATATGTAAGTTAAGTATGTGAAGAGTCACCACATTATTTATATACCAAATACATGACCACTATTTATAAGACTATAACATTGATACAAACATAATAAAGACATGTAGGTTATGAATGTAAAGAGTCATCACATTATTGTTAATTTCCTCATCAATTTTATAATTATGTTTAAATTAATTTCTTCAACAATTTAATATTTAAGTAGAAAGACAATTTTACCCCCTAAATGACTTCAATAAGCATTATACTACAAGCAATAAAGGTTGTATTTATTTAAATTTTGCAGGTATTCTTCTTTGATGCTTTATAATATAGTATCGAAGATAAAAATTCGGGTTGATTCATTAGCGTGAGCATGAATTTATAACTTTTTGATTTCTTATTTCTTAACACAAATAACATAAGTAATTAACACATAGTTAAGTTTTTGTTTTCTCTTTATGCTAGTGTTTAATTTATTTTATTAATTAGAATTAGAATTTAAGCAATATACAATTGCCGAAAGCAAAATAATATTGCGAACCACACTTCATACAACGTTTAACAAGAACATTAAATAGATCAACAAATACCTTAAAAGTCTTAGAACAAATATAGTTTACGTATAGATCGAGTTAACTATTTCATGGCGTTCAAGGAGACCATGTTGATTGAAATTGAGGAAAGTCTCCATACCCTTCTCCAACCATCCTCTCCATCATCTATCCTTCATGTCCATTTGTTCCTTGCAACATCAATTTTCATCCCATGCAGTAAGTGGAAGTAATATTTATAATATTTTAGAAACATATCAGCAAATCTAGAATGTTATATTTATAATTTTGTCCGTTTTATTTAGTTAACAATATATATGATTCAAGATATACAACTTCTTAACAAGGATAGTTAGGAAAGCCATATGTCCCCTTCATAGGGGCCATATCATCCAATTCAGTAGAGTTGGGGTCAATAGGTCATAGAACATGCTTGCTTCTGAAAAGCTTCATGGAGAGAAACTAAAAATGCACAAAGAAGAGAAAAAACTGTACTAATTAATTTTGAAAAATATTTTCTCATCAATAATTCATAATATTGTTTGTTTATTGTTTTAATTGTTAGTTGCACAATTAAATTACCTCAATTTGATTCTGCAACGATCCAATATAGTTGATTATTACATCCAACATCACTGGCATTCCCATTGTCTATAGAAAATAACTAAATTTAAATGGAGCAAAACAATGATATATTATAAAGATAAATTTTTGTAATTGTTAAAGAACATATGAACAAGTAGAAAAAAAATGTATATATGTATATAAAGATTAACTCATATCTTTATACCTTGTAGCATCCGGGAACCATATCTTGCAAGCGTCTTAACTTCTCACTGATTTTTTTCTCTTCTCATCTAATGAAGACATAGTTTTTTTGAACCAAACAATGTTTCAAAACATGAAATTAGCTCTAAGATTTTGTTTGGGGTTATGAAAAGACTATTAGCATTCACCAAATTGATTATAATGAAGTATATATAATAATATAGAGGGGGGGTTGAAAGGTCTCACATTTAAGATGCATCATAGGTTAGGTTGTATTTTGTGTTTTAAAAGTTGGACATAAGGGCATAATTGGGATAAGATTTTAAGATGTGAGGTATTAGATTATGTTAAATTTACTAATCTACCCTCCTAAGTGTCTTAATAGTCACAAGTATGCCAATAATACCCTTAATTTTTTTGCTTAAACATGTTGTACATCTTGTTTGTTAAGTTGTACGGAAATGAAAATTACTATCTTAGCCATCACTCCTCCTTAATAAGATAATATAGATAAAGAGGGAAGAAATTATAATAAAGAGAGATGCAATTATAATAAAGAGGGATGAAATGATTTCTTTTGGTTACATGGTACAAGTATATTAATGCATTGAAAGGTAAATTAGGAAAGATTTATATGACATTTGAGGGTTAAAGCACATGGTTTTTCATATGTCATCTTAAGTTTACCAACTTAGACAAGTTTACTCATCCCTCACTCTTTATAATGCAGTAAAGATAAAGATATAGGTCGAAGATCTTGGGTATGGATCGGCATAGATGGAGAAAAATTGATTAATATTTAGTTGTAAATTTATTGATTTATATTAATAAAAAAATAATCCCACATGACACCCATGCACTTTGTTTTTTAGTCAAATTAAAACCAGCATCCCACTTACACTATCTTCTATTGGACCCCTTTAATGCTCCAGGCCACTTTAAACTTTTTCAATTTTTATTTTCCTCTTCCCTCTCTATATGTGTATATGATCTCATTTGTTAAGAAATGCCAAAATTAGGGCCGCAAACGAACTATTATGAACCGTTTGACGGGAAGTTTGTTTGTTTGTGTTCGTTCGTTTAATAAATGAATGAACATGAACAAAAAATTCTGTTCGTTTAGTTAAACGAACGAACATGAACAAAGATATCGTTCGTTCGTTTATATTCATGAACGTTCGGTAACGTGTTCGTTTGTGTTCGATAGTTTAATAGAGTTTTTAAATTTTATATTTTTCTATATCCTTTTATTTTTATTTCTTTTACCCAAATAAATACTTTATGTGAGGTAAATTTATGGGTATATATGATATGAATAAACCCTGCTTTTAGTATAATCATTAAATAAATCATTAATGAAGAGTTCAAGTTTAAATAAATAAATAATGAAGACTTCAAGTTTAAGATGCGAGCTTAGTTTATTTGAGACACTACTTAATTATGTTTACCAATATTATGTTAAGTGCTAAGTATGTTTGTATAATTAGGTTATATTAGGTGGATCTAGTTAATTTCTTAATATATGTGAATTCGATCTTATTCGAAAGTTAGTATGTGTCACTTTGTGTTTGTTTCCGTTCATGAGCATGTGTTTGCGTTCATTGTTTGTGTTCGTGTGCGTTCATGAACAAAATTAACAAACGAACACAAATGAACACGAACACAAGTGTTTTCTTAACAAACGAACACGAACAAAAAATCTCGTTCGGTAAGTGTTCGTGAACACATAATTTCCTTAACAAACGAACACGAACAAGACCTTGTTCATGTTCGTTCGGTTCGTTTACAGCCCTAGCCAAAATACCTCAGGATTGAAAAGCATTAGTAGAGTTAAAGATTGTGCCAACAAAAAGAAAAAAAATTGTTACGAAATGAGGTTTAAATAAACATCGACGATAATTGCATAAACTTTGGGGCTGTTTGTTTTTTCTCAGGAGCACTTCTAATCTTTTTTGTCTGCGTCGCGTAGACGTTTGGGGTTTGCAAATTGTTTTTTGGAAGACCTTTCACTCAAAAATGTCTTCCTGACCTATTTTTGGTGCAGACTTGCTTCAAAGTCTTCTAAGGTCTTCAAAGAATCTTCTCCTCTTTTCTTCTCCTCACCCACCACCCACTACCGTCCACCACCACCACCCCCACTGTCCACCACCACCACCGTCTACCACCACCACCATGGTCCACCACCACAGTCCACCACCACCACCGTTCACCACCATCCGCCACCACCACGGTCCACAACCACCACCACGGTCCACCACCACCTAGAGGTGAGCAAAAAAACCGGTAAAACAGACCCGAACCGAAACCGATCAAAACCGGTTTCATGTGAAACCGGTACTAAAAAATCTCAAACGAACCGAACCGAAAACCAACGAAAAACCGGTCAAAAGAAACCGAACCGAAACCGGTACACAAACCGGAACCGAACCGAAACCGGTATCGCTTTAAACCGGCCGAAACCGGTAAAAAACTGAAACCGAACCGAAACCGGTTTATGAAAAATACATTTTTGGCCATAAACACAAATAAAACTTTGTTTTTTTGTATTAATATTCAATTTCCTTCTTTAAAAAACCTTAAAAGTTATGAAAAGTTAAATTTTATGTAATTTATGCGATTTTAAAAAGTGCGCGAAAAAACCAATTAAGAACCGAAACCGAAACAAACCGAAACTGAAACCGAACCGAAACCGGTCTTATGAATCGATAAAACCGGTCCAAAACTAAACCGGTTTGAAACTGTCTCACCCTCAAATTTCCACGTGCGGGGTTTTACCGCGAGGCGCGTGACACACCAGGATCCAAGTCAACGGTCACAATAAACGACAACTAAATGATATGAAAACAACGTAAACTGCCATTTAGTGTCCAAAAACCGTCTTAACACAGCGGAAGCAAAATGTATTATTACAACTCAAAAGTAAAACTCAAAGTCTGAAATACTCAAATGAAATGCAAATGAATCCTAGACTCCGTGCGCCTATCGATAGCTGCTACCTTAGCGACCTGAGACAAACATGCTAAAAATGTCAACAAATAATGACGGTGAGTTCACAAGTTTTTTGATGAATACCGACTCCAATGAATACTGACTCCCAAATGAATACCCATGGCCAATCCAGACCACATGCATGCAAAACATATGAATACCTGTTACTACTGCGATTGGAAAACCATTACTGGATTCGAATACTGTGAATACTGAATACGTGCCCGAATGAATACTGAATACTGCATACTGAATTCCTAAGAGACAACATGCACCCGTCCGACCTCCAGTCGATGAGTGGGGCGGGTCAAGCCCAAATAGATCTATCCACATTTCCCCCGTTGTGCATCCCCGCACATTCATGGTTCTCCCCGGGACTTCCAAAGATCACATAGTAATATAATGAATACTCCAAAACATAATGAATTCGTGAATACCAAAACATAGTTGACACGCCTTTCATGAAAACATAGTTGACACGCCTTTTATGAAAACATAGTTGACACGCCTTTTATGAAAACATAGTTGACACACGTTTAAATAATACAACATGTTTTCTCCCCCGAAAATGTAAAACCAGTAAAAGAGTGGGGCCGTGAAACTCACCTTAGAGTGCGTCTTTTGATAACTAGAAATCCAACACGTGTATGATAATCCCAACTAATGACAACCTATCAATGAGTTTACATAAGTGTGATGACTACTAACCCGAAGGCTAACTAGTCCCCGATTGTCCAGATCTTGACTACGTGTGTTAAAAAGTGTGTTTAAACGTTAACCGGACATACCAGACAGACCCGACATCCCGTTGGTGACCCATTACATCAATTAGTTATGCACATAAGGTTAACACATACGTTTCAAGCATAAAACACTTAGTTTGCATCAAAAAGCGCATATATGAAGTCGTAAGGTCGAATCGGGAGTTTCCTGTGTTTGGTTCGCCCCCAAGGGCTTCTGGTTCGACCCATGGACCCTTAGTTCGACCTTCATGATGTTCATTCAACCTATTCACAAGTTCATTTGACCTAACACATGTTTATTTGACCCTAACATATGTTTATTCGACCTTAACGTATGTTAATTCGACCCTAACACGTGTTAATTCGCCCCGGGGCACCCAGATTCGACCCCAGGCACCCAGATTGGACCCCAGACACCCACATCCGACCCTATGGTGCTACATTCGACCCATTTGAGCCACCTTCGACCCATTTGAGCCACATTCGACCCTTTTGAGCCACATTCGACCCCACAAAGGGTCGAATGAGTTCCACGTTCAACCCTTTGCTGCAAAACTTCATAAAACGCACCAAAACGCATCTAAACGGTCCGAAAACATCACGAAACATCACCAATCACAGCAGTCAACTATCATTAACATATTCCTACAAAACCCTACCAAATTTATCCCGAAATCCATCCATTTTACAAGTTACCCGAAATGGCAAATTATGGAGATGTCACATCAAACGCATGCAATCTTTACCCAATTAGGAAACTTTCTGAAATCAATCAATAATCAACTTAATATACTCAGATTATCATGAACAAGAAACCCCCAATCATATCCTTATCACTATCATCATGAACAAGCCCTAGATCTAACCCAAAATCCCCAAAATGAGCAAAACATCATCAATAATCAATTGTAACCTATCTCAATCATAAATCATCATCAATAACATTCCTAGATCATTGTTATAACATCTATACAGCAATTAATCATCAAACAATACATAACACCACATAAAACACCATTAACACATGTTAATTTGTATGAAAACTCATTGTTAATGAATAGGTTTTGTTTAGAAAGATGTTAGGAAGGTTTTTATCCATGAAAACATGTGTGAATCAGATCTGGACTATTGGGGTTTAATGAAAATGAATCAAAATGCTTTAAAAAGTATTTAGGATGAAGAACACACCTTAGATCTTTGTTTAGAAGATGTTTGTAGGTTAGATTATGGAAAACAAGAGCAAAAACTCCTTCCTCAATGATTAAAGTTGCTAGAGAGTATTTAGAGGCGTTTAGGGTTTGTGAAATGGTGAAAAATGACAAAGTGTGGTATTTATACCCAGTCCATATTCGCCCCTTGCATAAGGTCGAATGTGCCCACATTCGCCCCTTATTCAAGGTCGAATGTGTCTTTGCTGGTCGAATGAACTTATGTGGTTTCCTCATCCCAGGTTCGCCCCTACATTGTGGGTCGAACCAAGATCTTTTCCCAGGTTCGTCCCCACGTTATGGGTCGAACCTGGACCTATGTTTTCTAGTTTTTCCAATTTGTCGTGTTTAACGCATTTTAACGCATCCTAACACATGAACATGTAATCCTAATATGTGTTTAACATATATAAGCACGGATAATCATCTAAACATCGTTTAAACACGTATTTGCATATAATCCACCACATAAGAATAAATCTACGCATAACACTTAATTTAGTTTATGTAATTCACCAACAACGGGACTCGTAACGTGTGCGTGTGTGATTAATCCAATGATCCTCCAAATCATTGAACCCTGGACAATATGGACTGTGTTCCGACTCTACTGACCCCGTCAAGTATGTTTAATAAACTTTTCTCGTTGAGGTAGACTTTATGTATTTATGAATTGTTGACCTAAACATGCCGGGTGTCACAGAAACCAAAACCGGTTCGGCCAGGAACCGGTACTGTAGCGAACCGGTTTGAAACTGAACCCGGTTCGGCAAAAAAAAAAACCGATTTGCTCACTTCTTCCACCACCCACCACTACCGCCGTCCACCACCACCACCGTCTACCACCAACCACCACCACCGTCCACCGTCCACCACCACCACCATGGTCCACCACCAGACTGCTATAAAAAATCAGTTTATTTAAATTTCAGTTTGTTTTAGTAGCCTGCAGACGTTAACAAACAAACAGTCTTCTTCTTACAGACTGCAGACCTTTGGTCCACCTCTTCTCTTGCAGATGTCTGCAAATGTGGTCTACAGACTGCAAACCTTTTCCTGCAGAAAAAACAAACAACACCTTAATCATGTAGCTTTAACTAAATGGTTTTTGTATTAAGGGTCTTTTCTCTCTTCACGAGAGATGTTTAAAAGAAAATGCATCCACGCTATTATATCAATCGCATTGTGGAGTATTTGAAGGGCTAGAAATAATCTGCTTTCTTAAATGCTTTGGTGTGGTTTGAGGATATTACGGGGGAGACGAAGTCTTTTAGCTTTTTAAGGATTATCAATCCCTCAGAGTCGTCGTCTATAGATTGGTATCAGTGGAAAATGTTTGACATTTAATGTTTGTTGTTTGTTTTTGGTTGTTTTGTTCTTACTAGTTTGGATTTAATAAAAGTTGTCGTTCAAAAATGACTAAGGGGTTGTTTGGTAGCATTTTAATGATCATTCAGAGGTTACCTCTTAATTTACCTCTTAATGATCATCTGAATGATTAAGAGGTAGCCTTAAGTCTGAATGGTTAAGAGGCAACCATTAATATGTTACCTCTTAACCATTCATACTTAAGATTACCTTTTAACCATTAAAAGATTATGAACCATTCAGATGTAGTCTCTTAATGACCATTCAGAAATCAGAAGCTACCAAACAACCCATAAGTGTTTTTTTCTCTCACCATCTAGATATTCAACATCAAGCGTGTAAAGTAAGCATACATAAAAAAAATTTAAAATTTTACATATGAGTTCTATTTTTTTTGCATTTAAACCTACCAACAACAACCAACAACTTTACCTATATCCTTGCGGATAGAGAAGTTGCTTCCAGAGAGACCCCGGCTCGACAACATACAAACGACAAGCAAACAACACTAAAAAACTAATAAAGAGCTACCAAGTTTATAGAAACATTAAAAGCGCCACGTATAATACAAAGCTATATATGCCATCAAAAAACAACATAATCCATAAACACCAAAAAAACAAGTGACCCATACCAACCTCCTACTAGTGAATGAAAAAGTCCAAGCTCCTAGAACCACGTTATGATACAACCTAACCCTTCCTAAAAGTCCTTAACCTTAATCTTGTGCCTCCACGAACTCCTATCCTCGACCATGTCTTCAGAGAGGTGCATCTCTACTAAATCAGGTCTAATCCGCTCATCCCAAGTCAATTTGGGTCTTCCTCTACACCTCTTTCCTTCTATAGTGAGGGTTTCCACTACTCTAACTGGGGCCGTCATTTGCCTCCTCTTCATATGCCCATACCATATTAATCTTCCCTCCTTTATCTTGTCTGATATACTAGCTACCCCTAACCTTTCCCTAATAACCTCATTTCTTATTCGATCTACCCTAGTGTGCCCGCACATCCACTTTAGCATTCTCATTTCTGCTACCTCCATCTTGCGAGCTTGTGTCTTTTTGATGGCCCATCGGTCCCATATAACATAGCAGGTCTCACTGCAACCCTATAAAATTTTCCCTTTAATTTAGTTGGGAACCTTTTGTCACATAGAACCCCACTGGCGGCCCTCCACCTACACCAACCAGCTTGTATGCGATGGGTGACATCATTATCTAGCTCTCCATCTCTCTGAACAAATGATCCTAAGTACTTGAACTTAGTTACCTGCGAAACAACTTGACCTTCAATCAAAACTTGAGTATTTTCATCGTTACTTGCACCACTGAAACCACAATACATATACTCAGTTTTAGAACGACTTATCCTTAAACCCTTACCCTCTAAAGCTACACGCCAACTCTCTAGCTTCTCATTCAAACTATGTTTGGACTTTGCAACTAACACAATATCATCTGCAAAAAGCATGCACCATGGCACTGACTCCTGAATCGACTTGGACAACTTATCCAAGACAATTGCAAAAAGGAACGGACTTAACGCAGATCCTTGGTGGAGTCCTACCTCCATATGGAATGATTACATTAATATTTTAAACTCAAAATGACCTTTTCATAATTTATAATTATTTAAAAAATACAATAAAAACAAGAATTTTGTTATCGTCATCTTTAACAGAGTAGGTTTTGCTATTCAAAGCGGGGTAGCGGCGCAGCTTGTTGCCCGTTTACTAGCCACCCACTTGTAATTTGTTATGGTTTTTTATTAATGAAGAAAGATTGAAAATAAAATGACTTTTTTTTTCTTCCTAAAAAACAACTTTAAAAAGAGTGTTAATGCACAACGAATATAATGGTGCATCTAAACCTGTTACAAGGTGTGCTAAATTAATTAAAACTACACGTCTTAGTTCTTTAGGTTCGATGCATGAATGAGTTGCGCGAATACAATACAAAGATGTGTAACTTTTTACAATGTCCAGAACCAATTATAGTTCGGCAGATGCAGGGCCGGCCTTTAAGGGGTGCGGGGAGGACTCCCGGCTCGGACCCAATTTTTCGGGGGCACATTGATCTTCCGGCAATCCAAGTTTTCTTAACAGTGATGTCTTTAATTCGATGGATTTTTGTATGTTTGAGCCCCAAAATTGTTAATCAAGTATTAATCATAGTGAATGGTAGTTTATATAAAAAGTAAAGAAATGTTGAGAGAGGTTAAGAATTAAAGAAGAAAATGAAATATTTGAGAAAAAAAATTGCATGTTTATTAATGAGTGTAGGATTAAAGAGGATGAAGAAGATGAAATGAAGAGGGTTCACACTTAGTTGTTTTTGCTTTTTACCAGATGGTTTTGACTTCCTTTTTAACTTTTATTTTTGTTATGAAACATTTTTTTTTAAATTGCCAAACTTTCACCCATTTATATTTTCACCATTTGTGGGATTCGAACTCCCAACCTCCCCCAAGAGGGTTCGTTCCCTCTACCATTAGACTTCAACTTAAACTGGATATAAAATTTAATCAATCAATTTGATGTTACTTTAATCGTAGCTTAAAAAATAGTTTACATTATTTATTTCGTTAAGCACTACTAGAAAAAGTGTCTTTCTTGACGCGCATTTTATGACACGCACTCATTTATGACACTCAAATGGGTGTGTCATACAAAACTTGTCATGATTTGTAAAATCTGGTTAATTAATGACACACATTTTTGTGTGTCAAGAATTTAGCGTCAAAATATAGAAAGTATGACGGTGTAAAATATTGTGTGTCATAGTTTCGTGTCATAATATATTTTTTCTAAAAATTCAAACTCTCCCTCCCATATAATTTCATTCCCTCTCCCTCTCATCCAAACAAACAATTCCCTCTCAAACCCTAACATTACAGCTTATCAATTGTCTGATTATCAAACTCTAGACTTATTCCCAATAACTGCCCAAAGAAGTACTCTAACGAAGTTCTCATCCTCTTCCAAACCCTCACCACCAGAAACCCCATATAATCAGATCCGTAACCCAACCATGGGTTACGAGTTTTGTAACCTCAGGTATCCCAGTTATCATTCAAATTCAGGTATGCCCACTAACTGTTCAATCATATGTCAACAAGAGATTTGATCTTGCTCATGTTTTTTTGCTCAAAGTTGTTAGCTTTAGCTTTTCTTGTTGTGTTTAGCCATTCACAGCTTTGGTATTCATGTGTTAGGTAGAGCTTGCACCTTCCACAGTAAGTTTTGTGTCATCTTAATTCCTTTTACATTATCACCTATTATTTGTCTTGCAACCAAATTGTATCTCATAAACTCTTTGCTTTAATATTCCTCACTGTTAGTTACAACAGATTATCCATTTGACGCTTTCAATGTACCCGCGCCGCAACGTGAGTGGGTCTAATTGCCAATTTCTAATTACATGTTTAGTTGATATTGTGATGATTTTATCTTTTTAGGTATACTGAATTTGGAACTGATGGAGGACCGGTTGTAAAGGTTCTTAGATGAAGTTCTCTGATGGAGCAACCAATCATTCGGTGAAGTTATGCCACAACCTTCATTTTCATGTGAACCATATTTTTAGGTCTTGACCAATGTATTGATACAATATTTTTGTAACCGTTAAATATCTGTGGTATAATTTTACAAATGATTATATTGCAATGGGTTTTTTGGTATATATATACATCTTATTATGAAATTCATTCATTTTGTTATTATAAATATAAATATGAATCCAGGGTAAAGAGTAATTTTGCACAATTTTTTTTAGGTAAAAAAAAGGCATGACACGCAAAATGTTTGTCATAAACTAATAAAAGCATGACACGCAAAATGATTGTCATAAACTAGTGTCATAAAGGTGTGTCATGATTGCGTGTCACTAATGCGTGTCATTAAAAGATGACACGTGTCTGCATGTCATATTAATTTTTATGACAATGCCTATAATGACTTTCTTTTGTGTGTCATAAACACCCTTTCATGACGCGCAATGTGCGTCAAGAAAAGTGTTTTTTCTAGTAGTGAAGGCCTAAAGCTAAGGCTAAGGGGCACAATTTTTACAGCTTGGCTCGGACACCTGAATTTTCAGGGCCGACCCTGGCAGATGCATCTACCTTCTATCTAGAATAACATACCGTATCTTGGAATCTTAGTACGTTTTGCATGCAAATATGATCACCTGTATATCCACTTGTTTATATATATTTTGTGATAAGTATGAGAAAAATTAAAAATTGATATTAATGCATCATTTTTTGGGTTTGGTAATGATGTTTGGATTGTTTTTAGCTAAAAAAACATCAAACATAATAATTAAAAATACAAAGAAATGTATTCTAGGTTTAAAACACAATATCAAGAAAGTTAAGAAGTGTGGTTTAAGTGTTAAGGAGTGTGTTTTACCTATGTTTTTAAATTTCATATCTATAATACATTGTATTGTATTTTAAAAAAATTTTTGTTTGGATTTTTTCTAGCCAAAACAACCCAACCCTATCAAAATTCAAAATATTATGGATACATGTGAATTCTTAATTCTTCTCACACTTATCACGAAAGATAATCTCTATACAGGAGAACACACACATACATACATATATGTATGTATATGTGACAATCTGCACCTTCAACTTTTGTAAATGAACACAATTGGTCCCTCAACTATTTTAAAATGTTCATCTTTAACCCTTGTATTCTAAAAAGATCAAATATAATTATAAGTATACACGTTTTATACTCACATTTACACTCGAGCACCCGTCCTCTGCAGCTGTTACGAGTCTTAGACTTGATTATGGTCATTTCTGTTTCGAATTCGATTTTAATGCACAATTAAGCTCAACATAATGATGATAAATGTTGAACCTTTCAAACTCCAACCATTAGTAGCTTTTATGATTGGTTTAATGATGAATTAAGCCAAAAACTAATATAAAAACTAGTTTCTTGACCCATTTTCAAGTTCACCAACAATTCAGTTGTTACTAAATCCCACCAAATATTCATCTCTTCTTGTCTATCATCTCTGCGAAGAAATCTTTGATCATTATCTCGTATTATAGGCGAATTTGGAAGCTTATTATTCTATTATTCAGTTTTCTTTTCTTCTTAGTTGGACTAGCTACGTTGTAAGTTTTTCCAATTCCTTTTTGCAATACTCTTAGTTTTCATTTGTAGGTCAAAAGCCCTATGTTTGTTTGGTCAATTATAGTCTTTAAGGGCTTCAATTGAATTTCTAAGGTTAGGATGTTCTTAGGAGTATTTGGGATTTTTTTTAATAAAAAATCTTTTGAACTTTAAAAAAAATTCATAACTCGTTATTATTGACCTTCAAATTATGAAATTTGACATGGTGATTCATATGGCTGTTTAGGAAGTTTAGAACTCCATTTTGGCATTTTAGGCATTATATAATATTTTTTTAGTGATTTTTATATGTTTTAACCATATTAAATTCATATTACATCAATGATAATGCGTTGGTCATGAAAATTGATGGAAATATTTTCCATTATATTAGAACAATTTTCATAACCATTTTTCTCAGTTTTAACACGTTTTCATATGTTATCATTTTTTTTTATTTTTTTTTAATAAGCTTTAATCAAATAAAATTTATAATAAATCTATTTTAACCCCAAAATTCTATCAAAATTATTTTGGGAAATTCTAAGTCAGTAGGTTTGATTCTTCATAAAAACTTTTATTTTTCAAAGTGAATTTAGTTTATTTATGAGTTTGTGTAATTGTTATTGATATAAAAATAATAAAAGACTTCTTAAATATTATTTCAAATATTTTTATGAATTAAACTTAATATTATTAACCTTAGAAAAATGCATGTGTTAGAAAAACCAAACTTATATTTTTTTTATAACACATGATAGTAAAAAAATCATAATTTTCGCCATGTTCGATAAACTTAAAAACCCAAATATAGACCTAACATCCTAAGTGCCTTAGAATAGAAACCCTAGACACTTTTAGGTTTAAATACTTATTTTGGGAACACTTTAAACTTTAGGTTAAACATTTGGATTTGCTCGCTTATGCTCGCTCACTTAGTCAAGTTACTAATTGTCGAATGTGAGTATATCTTTCCCCTTTTTCATGTTTTACACTTTTGGGGTGACTCATGTACGTTTATTACTTCATTCACTTAATCATGGTTTATTCTATATTCACAATCGCAATTCTTGTATGTGTTTTACTTGTTGATTCGCTGATAGTGTGTACTTATGACCTGAATCATTAACCGCTGGGCGGCCTAGCATAGCAATAAATAGTACTTAACTATTGTTATGTGTGAACGATTATTCATCGCCTACTATGAGCGAATACTATATATATGTGACTCTTGATTCCTTGAACGAAAGGTTTGATTTTGGGTAGCATTTGTACATAGCTTGAACACTAAATTGTAGACAGTATAACACGTGAATTGCGAAACATTTTTCTACTATATTTATTCAAAACAGGGCATGCTCACCAATACATTTTTGTATTGACCAAATTATTTTCGTACATGTTTCAGGTTGTTATGAGATCACTTTTAAGCTTTTGGATTCTTATTTAGATTTTGGTTCATTGTATTTCAGTTTAAATAGTTAGTTGGAATCATTGTATCTTTGTTTTCTCATGTAATAAATTATTCAATCAATGTATAAATATTTACACTTTTAGTCCATGAGCTATTGAACAATCGTCACTACGTGACACCTCGATGTTTCCGCCATCGGTTGGGGTGTTACAGATTGGTATCAGAGCCATGGTTATAGGGAATTAGGTTATTAGAATGCCTTTTAGCCTAGTCTATAACTAAGCTTACTTTCACGAGTCCTCTCGTATATATTTCTCTTTATCCTTATATTTTCTTTCAAGATATTTTCGCTATGATTCTTTCTCGATATCCTTTCGGTATTTTGCTTGACGAAGAAGACACTTGTATTTAATAAACGAAACGATATCATCAAGTTAGGAGTGGTATCCATACCTTGATGATTAGTTTCACTCCTCTATAGGTTATTTATCTTAGGAATATATCTTTGAGATAGGAGTGACATCCACACCTCAAAGAGTATTTCCTTCAAAAAGAAACTTAACCACTAAGCTGGGAGTGATATCCTTAACTTAGTGATTGGTTTCATTCCACAATCGTTTTCAATTTTGAAATACATCTTTGAGTTAGGAGTGAAATCCACATCTCAAGGATCTATTTCTACATCTCGTTAATTATGAATTTTCTTAAATGTTGGTAATCTATTACATACTTTAATCTTATCATTCACGTCATTTTAAATCATGGTCTTTTAAAGCACATTAGAATTACACATAGTTCATGAAATGGTTTCATTTTGCATTTTACAAACTTGTACTGCATATTTTAAAGGACAAATGTAACCCTTTGTTTTCATATGACATAACCAATATATATTTTCGAGAGAAATTTGCAACTAATAATAAGCCTTATAACATTTTTCAAACTCGACTTCTCGTAAACACATGAAAATGTGTATTTACGAAGATTTTGCAAATGAACCTGTTTTGAATCTAAAACACACTTCGATTTCTAAAAATTTATTCTCATGCATCACTACTATTCTTTCAACAATATCACAAAGTCGAGTAAACTGCGAAAATTTACCTTTTACACTTATAATTTTTCAGTTGCAAAACTTTTGGTTTAACAAAACAATGGACATATCTTTTTATCAGAATGTTGCTAAATGTCTTTTACAGTATAACGCATATATGTAAAATTACTAGATTTTAACTCACATGCCAGTAGGCTATACACCCGTTCCGTGCACATTCATTTGCCGTAAATTTCATTATTTTATTCTTGCACCATTTTTATTTATAGTTATTTCTAACACGTTATTTGTGACTATTTTCACATTGACTATTTGCATTAATTCAACTCGTTTACTTTCATTTTGTGCAATTGTACGATTTACTCGATTTATGTTATACTATTCTTTCAGTCGGAATTTTATGCTATACTTATATATTTACTTGAACGCATATTTGGTATGCATATTTTCTTTCATGTTTTGAGCAAAACCCTGTTATACTATGCATTATTTTGTTTTTCATCATGGCCAATAAACATACTAGTTGATAACTCGTATGAGATCTAAGCCAGTGCCCACGTACGACTCGGATTAGAGTATTTCTTTAATCCGAGGGGAACGGTGTAAATCTCAGAGTCTATCAATATGAGTGTTTAAAGCCAACGATGTAAACATAAACTACCGGTTAAGGGTGGACCCGAAAGGGAAGAACCTCTAACCATGTCTTATACTTACATGTTATTCACATTACGGTTAAAGGGAAAACCCGGAAGGGAAGAACCTCTAACCATGTCTTGATTGAACATCATTTCATTACAGTGGCTATTACATATTGGTTGCACGCATTTATTTCTTGTTAAGGTTATGGAAAAGCATAACACCTTAGTGTAAGGTAAATCGATGATTACGGTCCGGAACGCAATCATGGGTTTACAGGTACATGAGGGTGGTGTGTAATTCTATTTAGGCTATTGGTAGACAATCAGTACGAGTCCAATGTATTGGAAGTGTGGTGGGTCAGCTGCGGTACACCCTATATATAAGCATAAACGATACTGCGGGAGCGGACTAGGAGTCTAACCAAGAACCTACCTATTACCCATTATTTATAATTACCTCGTCATTAAATCGTTGAGAAGCAACTAACATTTTTGATAAGAATGTTCCTACACGAGCTTCAATTCGTCTTCTTGGAGTCTCTCTTTTGACCACCTCTACGGAACACGCAAACCTTGTGTACTTTTACATTTTCGACTTGTTACGTACCCTAATAAAACTTTAATCATAAACTTTATAAAGTAGGGGAGACTACCTTCATCAGTGTCTTTTTCCTCACCAGTTACAAATTCCCAAAACATTTCTCATTTAAACTCTTAACTTTCTAACGTCGGGTCAACTGTCAAAAGATTTTGAAACTTTTACTTTGAGGTGTTAGACAACCATTTTAATTTTTTTTTTTGACAATCCGTAAGTGATGAAAATTTTTAAAGAAAAATCTAGTTGACTTTTACAACGCCTTTTATTTCATAGTAACCTCCACTTGAAACAAATTTCGAGACGAAATTTTCTAAAGTAGGGGAGACTGTGACAATCTGCACCTTCAACTTTTGTAAATGAACACAATTGGTCCCTCAACTATTTTAAAATGTTCATCTTTAACCCTTGTATTCTAAAAAGATCAAATATAATTATAAGTATACACGTTTTATACTCACATTTACACTCGAGCACCCGTCCTCTGCAGCTGTTACGAGTCTTAGACTTGATTATGGTCATTTCTGTTTCGAATTCGATTTTAATGCACAATTAAGCTCAACATAATGATGATAAATGTTGAACCTTTCAAACTCCAACCATTAGTAGCTTTTATGATTGGTTTAATGATGAATTAAGCCAAAAACTAATATAAAAACTAGTTTCTTGACCCATTTTCAAGTTCACCAACAATTCAGTTGTTACTAAATCCCACCAAATATTCATCTCTTCTTGTCTATCATCTCTGCGAAGAAATCTTTGATCATTATCTCGTATTATAGGCGAATTTGGAAGCTTATTATTCTATTATTCAGTTTTCTTTTCTTCTTAGTTGGACTAGCTACGTTGTAAGTTTTTCCAATTCCTTTTTGCAATACTCTTAGTTTTCATTTGTAGGTCAAAAGCCCTATGTTTGTTTGGTCAATTATAGTCTTTAAGGGCTTCAATTGAATTTCTAAGGTTAGGATGTTCTTAGGAGTATTTGGGATTTTTTTTAATAAAAAATCTTTTGAACTTTAAAAAAAATTCATAACTCGTTATTATTGACCTTCAAATTATGAAATTTGACATGGTGATTCATATGGCTGTTTAGGAAGTTTAGAACTCCATTTTGGCATTTTAGGCATTATATAATATTTTTTTAGTGATTTTTATATGTTTTAACCATATTAAATTCATATTACATCAATGATAATGCGTTGGTCATGAAAATAGATGGAAATATTTTTCATTATATTAGAACAATTTTCATAACCATTTTTCTCAGTTTTAACACGTTTTCATATGTTATCATTTTTTTTTATTTTTTTTAATAAGCTTTAATCAAATAAAATTTATAATAAATCTATTTTAACCCCAAAATTCTATCAAAATTATTTTGGGAAATTCTAAGTCAGTAGGTTTGATTCTTCATAAAAACTTTTATTTTTCAAAGTGAATTTAGTTTATTTATGAGTTTGTGTAATTGTTATTGATATAAAAATAATAAAAGACTTTTTAAATATTATTTCAAATATTTTTTATGAATTAAACTTAATATTATTAACCTTAGAAAAATGCATGTGTTAGAAAAACCAAACTTATATTTTTTTTTATAACACATGATAGTAAAAAAATCATAATTTTCGCCATGTTCGATAAACTTAAAAACCCAAATATAGACCTAACATCCTAAGTGCCTTAGAATAGAAACCCTAGACACTTTTAGGTTTAAATACTTATTTTGGGAACACTTTAAACTTTAGGTTAAACATTTGGATTTGCTCGCTTATGCTCGCTCACTTAGTCAAGTTACTAATTGTCGAATGTGAGTATATCTTTCCCCTTTTTCATGTTTTACACTTTTGGGGTGACTCATGTACGTTTATTACTTCATTCACTTAATCATGGTTTATTCTATATTCACAATCGCATTTCTTGTATGTGTTTTACTTGTTGATTCGCTGATAGTGTGTACTTATGACCTGAATCATTAACCGCTGGGCGGCCTAGCATAGCAATAAATAGTACTTAACTATTGTTATGTGTGAACGATTATTCATCGCCTACTATGAGCGAATACTATATATATGTGACTCTTGATTCCTTGAACGAAAGGTTTGATTTTGGGTAGCATTTGTACATAGCTTGAACACTAAATTGTAGACAGTATAACACGTGAATTGCGAAACATTTTTCTACTATATTTATTCAAAACAGGGTATGCTCACCAATACATTTTTGTATTGACCAAATTATTTTCGTACATGTTTCAGGTTGTTATGAGATCACTTTTAAGCTTTTGGATTCTTATTTAGATTTTGGTTCATTGTATTTCAGTTTAAATAGTTAGTTGGAATCATTGTATCTTTGTTTTCTCATGTAATAAATTATTCAATCAATGTATAAATATTTACACTTTTAGTCCATGAGCTATTGAAAAATCGTCACTACGTGACACCTCGATGTTTCCGCCATCGGTTGGGGTGTTACAGTATATATAACGAGAAAATAACTATATATCATGTATCTTTATAGACACATATTTAATAAAAACTATGATTTAATAGTATAACTATATTAACTTATGTTATTCTTTCAGTTGTTATCAAGTCCCAAATACAAATAATCTATATCTATATCTATACTACATTATAAAGTAGGAGAGATGGCTAAAATAGTCATTTCATGTCAATTATAAGATGACATACAAAAGGTCACAAGGTAAACAACTATATTTTTGTCAAATCCTTCCCTTTATGCCCCTATGTGCAACATTTGATTACAATTATACAAATGACTAATGCAAGTCATCTCTATTATTATTGGCTTCACCTTTTGATTTTCTCATCTTTAATAAATTCAATTTGAGATTCAATGACTCACATTTTTCTTTTCTCATCTTCAATGATGAATTAAAATCAACATCACTCAAGTTAATCTTTAAAACCCCTCATACCATTGCCTTATCACACCATTTTCTTTATTTCTCTTGGAAGTTGTCATCGAATGATATTGTTCAACACTTGTAGTCTTGCACTATCGATTATTATGCTGGTAAGCCAACACTTGTAATCTTGTATATTCTTTATGTATATTTATTTATTTAGTTTTTAAGCTTTTTGTTAGTTCTTATATATGTTTTTTTCATTATTTTGTCCGTGTTTTCTTTTACATATTTTCTAAGAACTTTATACAATAAGTCGACCAATACGAACCAAACTTTAAGGAATACATGTTTTCGACAGGATTTACCCCCTGCAATGCGCGATGGGAAAACTGCTAGCGTATTATAAGTTATTTTGGATCCCGTTGCAACGCGCGGGTAAACCCACTAGTACTACATTATAAAGAGGGAGACATGGACAAATATGTCCAAAATGTCAAAGTTAAGATGACACATGTGAAAAGGCACAAGTGTTAATCACTAAATTTTACCCACTTTCTTCAATTTATACTCCTACTCACAAACTCCAAAGCCAAATATTCTTTTTAAATGAACGTTGCAAACAATTGTCTGCCAAGGAACGAGGTGAAGTAAAAAACAAATTGAACCACTTGCATAGTTTGTGTTGTAATGTCTAATTCTTGGTTTAGTATTCGGAAACCTTTAAACTTAAAATGCATCGTGTTCCCGCCGTGAAGCGCGACACCCTACTAGATGGCAAACAAAAAATAAAGACATTGTTGTGGGTGTGTCATGTGGCATTATATTGTTGGTTCAAAAATGAAATTAAAGAAATACATGAATAGAGATGAGTGGGCAAAAGTGTAACTACTATTTATATAACCAAAAGTTACATAGATAATAGTGCAAAAACAATACAAATTTGCCCCCAGCTCACAAGAACGGCCCGCAGCAACGCACGAGTTTCCCACTAGTCAGTAATAATGTCAGTTAAAATCCTTAACATTAACATGTCATGCTCATGTTCATGCACATATTCCAAGTTAAGGTTTAATTAGCTCTGATTTATTTGATTTGATAAATGTTATATTATTATTATTATTATAGTTTGTATAGAGCTGATGACCTTTCTACTAATTGCGTATTTGCATGTAGCATAAAATTTTGAGTTAATAGCCAAAATCGTCCCTCAGGTTTGGTCATTTTTGCCACATCAGTTCAAAACCCAAACCTTTTACATCTGCGTCCTTCTGTTTTACTTTTTTTTTGCCAACTTCATCCCTGACACTAACCCTGTTAAATTATCTCGTTAAGTAGAGGGGTATTTATGTCTTTTTTTCCTACCCATTTATTTTTAATATTTTTTATAAGTGAGACCTACCTCTATTTGATAAACACCTGTCTAAGGTGTTGTTTGTTTTTTGCTCAGAAGCACTTCTGGCCTCTTTTGTCTGCGCCACGCACACGCGCGCAGACGTTTGGGGTCTGCAGATTGTTTGTTTTTTGGAAGACCTTTCACTCAAAAAGGTCTTCCTGACCTCTTCTTGGTGTAAACTTGTTTCAAAGTCTTTTAAGGTCTTCAAAGGTCTTATCCACTTCTCTTCTCCTCACCTACCACCACCACCACCACCCACCACCCACCACCACCACGGTCCACCACCACCACCACCACCAACCACCGTCCACCACCACCACCACCACCAACCACTGTCCACCACCACCACCACCACCACGGTCCACCACCACCCACCACTACCACCGTCCACCACCACCGTCCACCACCACCACGGTCCATGACCATCGTCCACCACCACCACCACCACTGTCTACCACCACCACCAACCACGGTCCACCACCACCACCGTCGTCCACCACCACCACCCACCACCACCACCACCGTCCACCACCACTGTCCACCACACCCACCACCACCACCACGGTCCACCACCACCACGGTCTACCACCACCACCGTCCACCACCACCACCACCACCGTCCACTACCACCGTCCACCACCTACCACTGTCCACCACCTACCACGGTCCACCACCACCACCGTCCACCACCACCACCATCCACCACCACCGTCCACCACCACCACCCACTACCACCACCACCACGGTCTACCACCACCACGGTCCACCACCACCACCGTCCACGGTCCACCACCTAGCACGGTCCACCACCACCGTCCACCACCAGTATCCACCACCACCGTCCACCACCACACACTACCACCACCACCCACCACCACCGTCCACCACCACGACCCACCACCACTGTCCACCACCAGACTCCTGTAAAAAATCAGTTTATTTCAGCAGCCTGCAGACATTAACAAGCAAACAGTCTTCTTTTTGCAGACTGCAGACCTTTGGTCCACCTCTTCTCCTGCAGATGTCTGCAGATGTGGTCCGCAAACTGCAGACCTTTTCCTGCAGAAAAAACAAACATTGCCTAAAACATCATCATCATCTAAAGCATCTCCATGTTTTCCAGATTCCAAGGCCTCCTCAATTATTTTAACAGCAACTATCTTTAACACTTCCTCCTGGATTCAAAAAAACTATGCTTTTGCAAGTATTTCACAGCCAGTGTCATTTTAAAGGCTATTAATTCGAATGCTTTTGCAAGTATTAACCGGTGCCGCCATCTCACGGTGGTCGGAGGTATCGACTAGTTGACGGCACGACAGAGTTCTGTGACGGTAACGGTGGGACTATTTTAAACTTGAGAGCACCGCTGCCGAAGGGGTTAGGGTTAGGTTAGAATTTACAGGTCACGTGTGAAGAAGGTTTTAAAGGAATGGAGTGAAGAAGGTTGGGCAGTGGGTTACGGCTCCTCTGTTAATTGCTTTTTCCTTTTTTAAACACAAACTTAATTTGTATGCAATTATGCATATATCTCAAAGCAAACCCAAATCAGCCGCTTATATCTTCTACTTTGTCTTATTTGATACCAACAAACAAGAATATACTGATTTAGGGGCAATCGTAGGGGTGCAAACGAGCCGAGCAGCTCGCGAGCTACTCGAGCTCGGCTCGGCAAAAAGCTCGAAACGAGCCGAGCTTTATCGAGCTCGAGCCGAGCTTGAGCCTAAAACAAAGCTCGTTTATTTATCGAGCTCGAGCTCGAGCCTGGCATGTGAAGCTCGTTAGGCTCGTCGAGCCTTATCGAGCCTAGTATAATATTAGTTTTTTTAATATTTAATAATATTTACCATTCATTTAAAGATGTTTAGTAAACGAGCCCCGAGCTCGAGCTTCACTTATCGAGCTCAAGAGCCTAAATGAACTATTATTTATATTATTTTTATTTAACATTTAACTAATAAATACTAAACGAGCCGAGCCCGAGCCGAGCTCGAGCTTGACAAATTACAAACGAGCCGAGCTCGAGCTTTGAAAACAAAGCTCGAATCGAGCCGAGCTCGAGCTCGAGCTCTTATAACTTAATCGAGCTCGAGTTCGAGCCTGGTCGAGCTCGGGCTCGGCTCGGCTCGTTTGCACCCCTAGGCAATCGGTCACTAGGTATGTGCTCTTTTGTTCTGCATATACTAATTTGGTCTATACAATCGTTGAAAGCACGAGTCGTGAATCCGGGTAAGGGATTTGTCGTATCGACGACCCCCATAACACCCGGTGAAACGATCGCCGTTCTTCGACCTCCCATGGGTTACTGCATATGAATCTGTGTTTAAGGAATTGATGGCGGAGTAGTTTCCAGAAAGAGAAAGGGGGAGGGTCGGTGAGGTAGAAAAAGGTGGTGGCGGTGGTGGGTGGTCTGAAGGTGGTGGAGATGGAGAGTGTGTGTAGGTTGGGAGGTAGAAGAAGGTGGTGGGGGGGGGGGGGGTCCCACTAATTAGAAAAAAATATTAAAAAAATAAATGGGTAGGCAAAAAGACAGAAATACCCCCCAACTTAACGATAATATTTAACTGAGTTAGTGTCAGGGACGAATTTGGCAAAAAAAAAAAAAAGTTAAACAGAAGGACTCAGATGTAAAAGGTTTAGGTTTTAGACTAATGTGACAAAAATGACCAAACCTCAGGGATGATTTTGGCTATTAAGTCTAAAATTTTAGGACTAAGATTAATTAAGTAGCTATTTTATTTTATATCTTCTTTTGTTCTTTATTTGAATGTCACAAATATAGATAGCAGGAAAAAAAAAACTACAAACCATTATGTTTAAATGTACACATACAATTGACTCAAATGTAGGGTTATGGTTTTAAATCTTGCAATTACAAATTAAAGTAAAAGTGAAAATAAAGGTCTTAAAAAAAGTTTGTAGTTCAAAAAAAAAAAAGGACTCAATTATTAAATTCTATACAGAAGAAATAGAGTATTTTTGAAATACATACTGACAAATCCTTCTTAAATCTTACCTGCTTAGAAATTCATTAGCTAGATTACGTATCATTTGCTTTGAAATCTTTAAAAGGAAGTTTTATATTATTTAGAAAACTAGGTTATGTACTCATGTAATACACGGATTGAACAATTTAAATTATATATTATATATATATATATTTAAAAAATAATTAAGAAAAATTAGATTACATATTTTATTTAAAATAAAAAAGTTGTCTTTACAACCGAAAAAATATTAAATATTCATCAGCCCCTAAATGATTTATTGTAAAAAACATTTTTATTCACATAAAACCTTTTTCAAACATTCCAAAATATATCTTCCATACGGTGTCTATTACCTTATAAGACTGCAGGTACAACAAAACAAAATAAATAAAAAAGTAATAAAGGTAAATCTGTTTAGGCAATGATATAAAAAAATGAAATTAATTTAAAAGTATCTCCTCATCCGTTAAACCATCCCAATCGAGTATTGTTCATTTTGGAATTTGACATCAAGTTTATTCCAAAGCCAAAGTATTTCTAACCTTGAGTGCATAATCATTTTTTTTTTCTAAAATCAAGGTCCTTAAACATAATGACATTTATTGGTTCAATTTTACTGTATTATAAAAAAAATGTGTGAACTAATAGCATGGAAATAAAGATTGAAACGAATTAGTAATGAAAAGACTGTTTAGATATTGTATTTCTCTATTGACGTAACTTGAAAAAACAAAGTCAATGAAGATTTCAAATAATGATTTTTCATATATGAAATGCATTTTATATATGAAGGTATTATAATACGAAAATAGCCAAACATATTTAGTTTTGTATTAAATCAAATATTGAATTAATGTGAATTGATTTGTTTTATTTTGTTTGTTCTGAATATTGTAAGAAATATAGTTTTAAACTTAGAGTGAAAGACCACATATTAAAAACACGTTTTTAGGGTACACGATTTAAATTTAATAACACATAAATATGCTATCTTAAAAAAATAAATAATTTTTAATAAAAGATTACTTTTGCTAGTTCATAAACATTTTCAAATTATGTCTAATAATTTATTTCTAATTTTGAATTATAATATAATTATATTAATTGATTTACAAAAAACATAGAATATATTTTATTTATTTGTTTTGAACAACATGAAAGTCTCACAAAAAAGCTTGACTGTTTAAATTTATAACATGTTTTTGCAAATCAATTATTATAATTAAATTTAAATTTATTGTATTAAATTAAATAATAAAATGAGAAAATTCATGAGGGAGTGCCATGTGTCCCTCATGTGTTTTCTTTTATTATATAGTGTAGATTAAAATTTCCGTTAAATATTGAGTTTTTAAAATAATAATTATTATTAGAGTAAATTACCAAAACAGTCCCTGACTTTTGGGCCAATATGCCTGTCCAGCCTAATCTTTTAAAAATTGCTTGAATATTCCATGATCTTCAAGAAAATAGGGCAATTCAGTCTGACCACTTAACCCAGTTAGATTTTCTCAGTTAAGTCAGGGGCATTTTCGTCCAATCATCTAAAAATTTATAACCAGCCCCATGTCACTCTCCCTTCTCTTTTATAAGCTTTTTCCCTCCATTTTTTTCCTCCACTTCCACACTTCTCTGATTCCCCCCCCCCCCCACACACACACACAAATGGAAATTCAGCAACGTAATAAGAGGAAGATGACATAATGGTTTGTACGAACTGGGGAAGACAAAGTCAATCTTGAAGAACAGTACAGTAAGTCAACCGATGCACATCTTACTCATCTGGTAATCTGTTTGATTTGGGTTTTAGTAATTTGTTTGATTTGGTAATCCAAAGTTAGTGTAATCTGAAATTTGTTATAAAGCTTGCTACTGTTCTTATGTTTTTGTGGGTTTTAGTAATTTGTTTGATTTGGTAATCCAAAGTTAGTGTAATCTGAAATATCTTTTCGTGTGTTGCAAAGCTTGCTACTATACTTATGTTCTTATGGTATAATAGAATTATGTATAATGGGATAAAGCTTGATACTGTTCGTTTGATGCTATGCTACTGGCTTTGTTATTGATCATAATATGCAAGCTGAAATTTTGGTTAACAATCAACAATGCAGGTCACTCTAGCGAAAGGTTTTCAATTAAAATTCATCATGGTGGGGAGTTTACTGATCCAACATAAGTAAATGTTATGTACGTTGATGGGAAGGTTAACTACATTGATGAGGTGAACTCTGATTATTTCTCTATAATCACCTTGTGTGACATGCTTGTGGAACTTGGTTACTATCAGGATGACGACTTTAGGTTTTTCTATAGGCTGCCCAGTGAAGACTTGGGACTGGGTTTAAGACCACTGTTAAATGACAGTAATGTGCGCGTGTTGAACAAGATTCTTGAAACTGAGAAATCAATTGATATATATGTTGAGCATATTGATCCTGACTATGATGCATTAAAAAACAGACTTGTCTTTCATTAGCTTTGGCATGAGCAGGTTTGGCGGCAGGTTGAGGATAATCCTTTAGAGCAGGTTGAGAATGATCCTTTTGAGCAAATTAAGAAGGAGGTTGAGCATGATGACCCAATTCCAAATATTGATCCAGATGTGTCATCATGCCCAATTCCATAACACACAAAGTCAACATACAAAACTACATAGACACACAACATATCCATAACATTTAAAAGATTCTAACAAAGTCAACAATTAAAACTGCAAAGTTAACATATCCGAATACAAAAGATTCTAACAAAGTCAACATTTAAACCCAGTACATAAACTACTAACTAGAAGGGCCACTGTCTTTCTTCATCTTCCTGTTGCAAGTTCTCTTGCTCTCCTTCCTCTAAGCATACCATAACCTAACATCCCTCATTAGCTGACATTTGTGGTCCATGTTTAAGGATTTCACAATCCATGCACCTTTAGATTTGTCCCTTTCAATGTTCAAAACCCAGTCACATCTAGTCATTTGGGGACTGATACCCTTACACACCACACGAAAGGTGACATTGTCATTCCAGTCAATCACTACTTGCCTCCTGTCAAACACGGCATGGTTTTTAACACGTATATTGAAATCATCTTTATATCTAAAGGCTTGACCAAGATTAAAAGTTGGATCTCTAGTTTGATCATCATCAGTCAAACTATCAGAGTCATCAACATTAGAACTGTAACTGGAAGGTTTGTCAGTCATCATAACAACTGGATGTTTGCACCTGCAACATTATGGAATACAGTAAATCAAACCCTAAATCAGTGTCAGTGATGACATACATACCTACACAGTAAATCAGAAGAAGAAGACGACCTGCTGTGGAGGGTTTATAAACAAATTGGAGGAGAAAATGGATTCAATCGTATTTAGGGTTTATAGTGAATTGGGGGAGAAAATGGATTCAATCGTGATGGTGGTGTTCTGTAGATAGAAATAAAAAGATTGAAAGATATACAGAGATGGGGAAGTCACCAGGGAAGAAGAAATGGGTCTGGTTACGATTGGACGAAAATGCCCCTGACTTAATTAAGAAAATCTATCTGGGTTAAGTGATCGGACTGAATTGCCCTATTTTCTTGAAGACCAGGGAGTGTTCAAGGAATTTTTAAAAGATTAGGCTGGACAGGCATACTGACCCAAAAGTCAGGGATTGTTTTGGTAATTCACTCTTATTATTATTAAGTTAAAATATAACTGTTCTAAAGTAGTATAGAGGAAAATAAAGGGTTACGAAAATCGAAAGCAAAAGCTGCTAAAAGGTTTATTGAATTCGAAAGTAACAACTTCAACCAATAATGCCTTCATTTCATTAAAAAATGTCACCTTTATTTGTCCAAAATATATAACATCTTAGTTATTATATTAAACATAATAGAAAATAGTCCGTGTTACTTAATACTTAAGTTTAGTTAAAACCAACAACATTAATAATAGCAATAGTCTATATTATCTTATTAATGAGGAGCGATGGCCAACTTAGTCATTTTCATTTCCGTTCAACTTAAGAAGCAATCTGTACAACATATTTAAAAAAGAAATTTAAAGGTATTATAGGGATAGTTGTGACAATTAAAACACTTAGAAGGTTATTATAGTAATTTTTTGTTTTTTTAGGTACAAAGTAAAATCTCATTCCTTTAATACCCCTAAATCCTTTCACCTTCCCTCTTAAACCATACAGCTCTCCTAACTCAATTATTCATTTATTATGTTTTATATTTACTGGATCTTAAAGGTTATGTAAGGTTGTGGTTTCGGTTACAACAAGCAAGCAAATAATATTGATTTAGTTTATCAAAATGGAGCTTTTGTGACAGTGATGATGGGAATGCAAAAACTGAAGTGGACTCGGGTGGAAGTATCACAAAGACCTTGGCTAATGCTGGTCATTCTTTGGAAGGAGCTGAGTCAGAAATCGTACTTACTCCACTTCGACTTGCATTTGAAACCAAGAATCCCAAAGTCATTGAACTTGTATTGGATTGTATACATGTATGTCATTTTCTGTTTGAGGCTTGTAGTTCTTAACTTCTAACTACAAAATAATACAGACTCGTTTTGTCTAATGATTTTGTTTCAAAATCATATTCTCTTTTTAAATCATGTCGACCATTTGTGTTAATGAATATTTCGTGAGTGCAGAAACTTATTGCCTACGACCACGCGTTGAACCACGGGTCATTATGGTGACAAGTTGATGTTTTATATTGTTTTTGCAAAAATCTATACTATATTATAAAGCATTTGACAAGGACTTCTTAAAATTTAAGAAGTACAAGTTAATTTGCTTATGATACAACATACAATACATATAATAACTACATTTTAAGGGCAAATTAGTCTTTAAAGAATCATTTACATAAATGGGGGGTTTATTATTTTACAAATTACATTTGGGGGGTATTGGGGGAAAAAACCAATATTGGTGATGTAGAGAACTCAATTGGCGGCATCTAATTAACAATACCTTGATGCCGCCAAATGGGTTGGCGGTATCACTTAAGCTTTTGTCAGTGGGTTAGATGCCGCCAATTGAAGTAGAGGGATCAAAAAAAAAAGCTAGATGCCGCCAAATGAAATGGAGGGGTCACCTCTTGATGTCGCCAATCCAGTATAAGGTGTCATTGATGCCGCCAATTGAGTTGGTGTGTTCTTCAATATTGCCGTCATGATCCCGCCAATCCATTTTCATGCATTAAAACCAGCAAATGAAAATCAGTCTTCACCTGCAAACCATGCAACCTATAAGACACACTCACAAGGTCTCTAGCATTGCATGCAATGGTCTTGTAAGTTGCAGATGATTTGATAGGCAAATAGTGTTCTTGGGAGTGTAAGAATTCAGGCTTTGAAGGTTATAAAATGGAGGTTGAGGTGAAGAAGGAGCACCACCCACATCCAAGAACACACCATCAACACTACAATCTCCATCTGAAACCTTTGAAATTTATAAAAAATCATACCAACCAAATTCCTCCCACCATGAATCAAAACATGAACTTACACCCTGGTCCCCTAAACGACGATGTGTTGTATCTGCGTGATCGACATCGTGCCTTTCACGTTTTCACAGACGAGGAAAACTTCAATAGAGTTATGATGGTAAAGCGTAGCGATAGAGCCATATGGAGGTTACTTCGTGACCACCCTGTTGTAGGACGGGTTCGTCACCTTATCGATGCTGCAGGGTTTGGTGGCCTCATAGATTGTGGTTATCGATACGTTGACCACTCCTTGACAACAGCTTTGGTGGAACGATGGAGGCCCGAAACTCACACGTTCCACCTTCCATTTGGTGAAGCTACTGTCACCTTACAAGATGTTAACGTCTTGTGGGGGTTACCTATTGAGGGAGCTGTTGTGTCTGGGGTAGATGATAATTTGTCTACTGCCGACGCAATAGCGTTGTGCCGACGATTCTTAGGTGTTACGCCTACAGAGGCCCAAATGTCCGGCAAGTCCGTTTTGGGTACTGTTATTATTGATAAACTAAAGTAGGACTTTGTTGAAGCAGAGGCTACGGATGAAGAGTGCATTTTTCGTGCTCGTTTAATCCTTTTCTTTTTGATCGGTTCCACCTTACTCCCTGATAATAATAATAATAGAATAAATGTTTTTTACTTAAGATTTTTACGAGACCTGAACCGTACAGCATCTTATAGCTGGGGCAGTGCGGGTTTGGCTTGTTTATACAGGCGGCTTTGTGATGCCACCCAGCCGGATAGGAAAGCCGTGACCGGACCCATGATGCTCCTTCAAGTATGGGCATGGGAGAGGATTCGGTGTCTCGCGCCACGACCACCCTCAAACCGGTTTGATTATACTTGCCCGATAGCGGCTCGGTATATATCGCAAATCCCAGTTTGATTATACTTGCTTGCATGACATCCCTTTGTATTTTTTTTTCTGAACACGTTTTTTAACATGTTAATTTTGTAGGTGGCGAGACCGGCGGTTAAACTTCGCGGAGGTGGCCACACACTGCCTCAAGGCATACCGTTCTCAGCTACAATCGTTGGACGAGGAGATGGTATGTTAGTAATTATTTTTAGTTTTTTGTATGTATTAATCATGCATTTATTGTGTTTTGTTACTGACTTAAGTGTTTGTTTTTAGTTCAACTGGACCCCCTACAACTCGGTTTTGGACCGACTACCGGCAATGTGCTCAAACGGGATGGAAAGCTGGAGGAGTTGTTGTCCGCTTATATGCTTCGAGATCGTTGAGCATCATTACCCTCAACGGGTTTTGAGGCAATTCGGCATGGTCCAGTACATACCTCCCCAGATAACCTTAGCCGTACCCACGGCTCGGCTTGAAAAACTGCATGCTTTGGGGTGGCAAGGACTCAACGGGGCGGACTGGATGAGTAGGCATGAAGCCTACGTCAATGCATGGAATAACCGTCGTAACACGGTTATCCGCTCTGAACTCATAAGGACAGCTTCAACCGAGCCCGGTTATATGCAATGGTATATGGGGCGTACCGTTGCATTTATTGGAAATCCGGGTGTAGCACCGGCCCCAGCTGGCGGTTTCCAAGACGACGGTGCTAGAATCCAGTTGATGGTAAAGCATTTTTACGTGCCTAATTCATACATTAATTATTTTCGCAATTTGGTGTTTCTAACTAAAAATTTTGTTTGCAGAGGGATGCCATGGGTGATATTTACCGGTCATCTCAGGAGGCATTTAATAATCCTCAGGCATTCGCCACGCAGCTTGAGCGCATACAAAACACGGCGTTTCACAGTATGATGATGTCACACAATGCCGGACACTTACAAAATCCGACGCATCTTACCATGGACGCCGTTGACTTGTCGGCACCTGCACTGCCTCAAAGGGTGCGCCGGCGACGCGCTCCCCGTCAGGTGCCGGAAAACGTGCCGGAAAATGAAGACCAAGCTGCTGGAAGTCACTATGACAATGACGCTGGGTTTCGTGCATCTGTTGCGGCCAGCAACAATCAGAACCAGACCGGGGGATATGTCCCGCAATTCATGGACAGTGGATTGGACCAGATGGGAACTCCATTTGGATTGGGTGGATCATTCGTACAGGGAACTGGTCATGTTGGTGGGTCCGGTGGCAGTCAACCGGGGGAGATGGGTCCGCTAGCTAACTTTCGTGCAGGCGGAATTGGCATCGGAGATAGTTGGGAGTTTCCTTCATCACCGGGTTACGTGACGCCTGTTGGACAGGGGTTGGCACGGTTTGATCACGACCTTTTTAGTGATTTTCATTACCATGCCCCGCATAATTCGTGTGATGAAGGACCTTCAAGCCGGCCAGGACCATCGACCACGCTGAATTTAAACCTCTTTCCTGATGATGAGTACGGTAATGAAGGAGCACCACCCACCAACCAACCACCCAGGAGGCAATCTGAACGTCTTCAGAATCAGGGACCCTCGAACAATCTGGACTGGTTTAACTAGTAACATTGTCGAATTCAACTGTGTTCATAATTACTTGTTGTAACATTTTGATTTGCTTTTATAACATTAATTATTGATTTGCTTTATAAATATATGAATATATGAATCGTTTAGCCACCTGTGATTCGAACATTGATTTGCTTTATAAAATTAAAATCCAAATAAAAGCGTTAAACACTAAAACAAGATTACGTAATCATTTATCGGTGGCCCGAAAACGGCTCGGAGGTGTTTTTCTCAAAACCCACACTATGTTGAAAACGGGCCAGGCTGCCCTCTTTGGGCCTCTGTGCAGCCTGGCTGGGCCTGCCGAACAGGTAACCTAACTGACGGACGCGTTGCCCTTGGGTAACACACGGGCGTCGCACGAAGTCCGGGCGGTTTTCGGGTCTCCGGGGCCTGATCCCGGTTGCCCGAAAACGGCTCGGAGGGATAGATTTATTTAAATCAAATAATAACACACAGACTTTCCATTTTTGGAATGTCTCAAACAAATAATACAAATATGATAGATTTATTTAACAAATATTACAAATTTATTTAACAACTGTTTTTCAAAACTAGTCACTCAAACTATACAATCTACGGATTTACAAGACAATATATTTTCCGAGATCACCTATTCCAATATTCTACCACCGTTTCTTGTTGCATAGTTCATTAAGTTTCTGTTTCGCATTCAGATTCAAACCCATCTGAATTTGATCCAGGAGAACATGGTTCTACCTGTTGAATATGTGTACCAAATCTACAGGTACCCAATGTTCAAACCAGCCTGCCATACGAAAGTAGTACGGTGAAGAATCGCATCATCCGTTGCCGGACAGGTCGCTAATGACGTGATGTGATTCATCAACACCGGATGGCGTGGGTTTGCCTGGAAAGTAGACCCGCCTAAAGAGCCCGTTGGAATGTCCAGCGTTGGTAGACTAGAGGCCCAATACCCCCCAACGATCCATAACTCTCTAATATTTTAAACTAAACCCTCAATGTTGCATTCTACACGTGTTATACCACGTGTAGATGTATTGAGAGGTGTAGTTTAATGTGGATGTAACACCGATCCAAAAACACCGCTTTTTTGGACCCCAGAAAAGCGATGCCAAGCGGGGGATGAAACGGCAGACGATGCTGTTAAGCATGACTCATCCCCGCCGAAAACAGTTAAAACTTCATGTGAATGTAACATCGACCCAATATCAATAAAAAACCGTACCATCCAGAACAATTGCAGGAAAAGTATTATATCTTATATTGGGGGGGGGGGGTTTATTGTGGTTATAATGTATTTGTATAGGTGTGGAATGGGATGGAGAGAATGGGCAGAGGCCTCGACTTATATAAGAAATGAAGCATAGAACACAATTGGCGGCATCAATACCATAGAATTGTTTGGCGGCTTCAAATACAAACTCTCATTTGGCGGCATCAAGGTATTGTTAATTAGATGCCGCCAATTGAGTTCTATGCATCACCAAATTTGATTTTTTCCCCCAATACCCCCCAAATGTAATTTGTAAAATGATAAACCCCCTATTTATGTAAATGATTCGTTTTTAAAGCATCATATTTAATAATCTAAATGAAATCAAGAGTCATGTTTATGATAGGTCATGACATTTATTTCTATAAAACATATTAAATACAAAAAATGTAAAAAACAATTTTCATAATGCTACATGTTTTATTATAATCTTTTATATACAATTAGTTACTTTATAAAAGTTAGTTAGGGGCTGTTTGGTTGATTAAGTGTTGAATCATTAAGAGGTCTGAATGGTTAAGAGGTCTGAATGGTTAAGTGCTGAATCATTAAGTTGGACCTCTTAATGGTTAGTATTATTGTCCCACATTAGTAGGAGAGCCTCATTAAGGTTCAGCTTAGTTTAACACTTAATGGTTCAATGCTTAATGGTTCAGCAACATCTCAAATCTTAATGATTCAGTCTTAACCATTCCATTCAGATGCTGAAACAAACGCGTTGAATGCTGAACCATTCAGCGCTGAATGGTTAAGAGCCTCATTAAGAGGCTTACCAAACATCCCCTTAATCTATTATTATTTATAACAATGTTACTAAACTTTTAGGTATTTGAGTCGTTTAGGAAATATCTACTGCATGAATAACTTGGCATAATGAGAGCAAAATCGAGCTTACCCTACTAAACAATGTAAAGTTTATCTTGTGTTAGAAGAAAGTGAAAGGAGAAGTTCCTTTATTGGTGCTATTTTTATATACGTTTCAATGTAAGCTTCGTTTAAAACAAAATTGCATGTGATAATGTACAAGTCATCTAAGCAGAGGCGGGCAAGTCTTTAAAGTGTTTTTTTAGTTTTTTATTTCTCTTTTTATGTGAATTTGTTACGGTTTCGACTTAGAAGCTTTTTCTATGATGATTTTTAACTTTTTATTTTTTAATATGACAAGTTAACTCGCCACCATGCATATGCGTGATTTAACGTTTTTTCATCTATTTTTTGTTCAGTTTAACTATCCCGCCGCAACGCGCGGGTTTCTCACTAGTATAAAAAAATGCATTTTACGAGTCAATACATATTTTTATGTTAGTTTATACATAAAAAAGCTTTCAAGTAAACTTTATAAAACATAGTAGCATAGCCATCCTTTAAATAACGACATTTTACATTTTATTAAAACTCACCATGATGTTACATTCCTTATTGATTTTTTTTTCTCTCATTCTTAATTACCTTTCTTTCCCAGTTGACTCTTCAACTCTACTCACTATATCAATATGCATCCCAAATGGATATAAGGTGAGTCTCCTATCTCCCAAATTCAGATCGGCTAAACCATTTAGGTTGCCTAAAGCGAAGTTCAAATCTGATACCTTTTTAGGGAAAAAAAAACTTGTTGGTTGTTGCACGCTTGCACTCCCCGTCCCTCAATGGTAACATGAAGAATTTGGTGATAGTACATAGGTTTAATGTTTTTTTGCATATCCCAGTTTCTGAAATCTGGATCCTTACCCATCCTTGCACAGCCTAGTTCGGCGTTCAGAAACAAAAATTGTGGCCTATAAATTCAGATCGGCTCAACCATTTAGGTTGCCTAAAGCGAAGTTCAAATCTGATACCTTTTTAAGGAAAAAAAAACTTGTTGGTTGTTGCACACTTGCACTCCCCGTCCCTCAATGGTAACATGAAGAATTTGGTGATAGTACATAGGTTTAATGTTTTTTGCATATCCCAGTTTCTGAAATCTGGATCCCTACCCATTCTTGCACAACCTAGTTCAGCGTTCAGAAACAAAAATTGTGGCCTATAAATTCAGATCGGCTCAACCATTTAGGTTGCCTAAAGCGAAGTTCAAATCTGATACCTTTTTAGGGAAAAAAAACTTGTTGGTTGTTGCACACTTGCACTCCCGTCCCTCAATGGTAACATGAAGAATTTGGTGATAGTACATAGGTTTAATGTTTTTTGCATATCCCAGTATCTGAAATCTGGATCCCTACCCATCCTTGCACATCCTAGTTCAGCGTTCAGAAACAAAAATTGTGGCCTATAAAAGCCTTAGCCTCATTTGGCTTGGGCTTGAGCCGGCTCTGTCCCACATCCTGTAAAGTGCAGATATGAAAGTATTTAGAAGTCGATTAGTTTTTCATTAATTAACAACATACCGTGCTGTCTTTTCCCTTTAATTTGTTATCATCAAGCCTGAATCACCGGTCAACTATCTATTGTCTTCATTTTAGGCTTATCGTTGCATCTTTGATGACGAACCTCAAAAATATAAGTTACTATCTATTTGCTACTTTTGAAATCATTGTTTCACAATAATTTATAGTTGAATGTATTAGGGTATCAATTGTTTTTATATCATTAATTATTTTTCTGGTTGTCCATAAGGATGACACTAGAACTTCAAAACTGTATGCAAGCCAACCACAAGGGATTTGTTATTAAATGCCATATATATTCCCACATATTTTCCAACATAGATTATCTAACGAGTATTGGATCCATATATATATATATATATATATATATATATCTATACTATATTATAATGCATGAGTGAAGGGTAGTTTAAGATACTATATATATATATATATATATATATATATATATACTATATTATAATGCATGAGTGAAGGGTAGTTTAAGATACCCAAAAGTTAAGAACTTTATTTTCATTAACAACCCTAAATTGGGGGTAAAATAGTCATTCAACCACTTTTACACTTTAGTACCTCATTTTAGTTACCTTAATTCCCCATTTTTAGTTAGTAGTTACACTTTTCTCCCATCCTTTATAAAATTATGTTTCTTTTATTTAATCTTATGGTAAGTTTTAAACTATTATGTTTTAAAAACATTCGAAAATATCGTGACAACCACCTCATTTTTGTCGACGCTTCGATGTTTCTCTTAGTTAATATCGACGTGTAGATTAAAATGTACAAGAAAGGAAAAGTGTCCATAACTCACAAAATATTCATCATAAATATGTTTAATAATTTAGTGCATAATGTATAGGGTAAATTAATTCAAACACTAATTACATTTTAATCACCTCATTTTTAATTAAGTTATAGATAATTAGTCAGTCGTTACATTTTTTCCACTAAACTCTCAATTTTAAATTTATAATTTTGAATTTTGAAATAAAGTCTTTTTTCCACCAACCATCCCTCTTTATCTCCCTCATTTTCTCTCTACATTATATCTATATGTATATTATATAAGATTGGTAGTTTTGGTCATTTACCCATTTTTAAATATGTACAAGCTTTTAATGTATCATGTACAATATATCAATGCACAAATGTTAAAATTGAGTTATATAGGCGGGACATTCAAGGTGTTTGAAAATTCAAAATAAAAACACGCTTCAGATCTACTTTCATTTAGAAACCCAAAATTCCATCTACTCACTCAACAATACAATTGCATCTTCAATCAGCCTCCCATTCCTCTCCATCCCAGCCTCCCAATTGCATTTCCTACGTGTTTTCAAGAAGGTAAGACGTATCACTTCTCCAAGACAGTTGTGACTTTTGGTATGTTTTTAACCTCTTTCTTTCAATCTTCCATGGCTATCTGCATCTTTCACCTCTTTCTTTCAGGCTTCCATGTATTTTTTTTTTGTATCAATTATTAATTACTTTTTTTGTCATGTGATTTCCTAACTTTCTTTATTTTTTTATTATTATTGACCTTGAAATTACAAATTTAGCCGTAAATAGCAATCTTGGATACATTTTGAATTTCTCATAATATGAAAGATTTAAAAGTTAATTTAAAGATCTCATGTTTCCATTTATATTCAGATCTGCATAATAGGGGTTGCGGCGCAGCTTGTTGCCCATCTACCCGCGCCTTACTTGTAATTCTTGTTGGTTTTAGTATGAATTAAATATAAAGAGCATAACAAATAAAAAAAATGGTTGTTCTTTGATAATTCCTCGTATTTTGTAGTTTTATATCTTTAGGAGTATAAAAGTTTTATGCAACATAAAACTTTGGTTTAACTTCTCCTTTGTGCAGGACCTTAACAACAAAGTTTTTGAAAATGCCATCAAAGGTATGTACAGAAACTAAATTTGCTCCATTATTGCATTAAATAAATTATATTTAATTCCAAAATGATAGTGTATGACCAATTAATATATTACAATTACAATAATTTTCCGAATTAAAAGAAAAATAATGATGAAAAATGTTTTCAAACTTGACTGCTGCAAGTTTGACATTCAAAGTCAAAAGATTCCGTATTTGGTAGCTTGTTAACCGGATTTATCTAAAACAGTTAGCTACTTCTTAAGAAACACTACTATATTTACGGTGGTTTAGCTCATCAAGATATGCATGCGTTCCAATCCATCAAGAGTGCTACTAAGTGGATCCACTCTCAAGATAAGAGTAAAAACAGCTAACAATAAAGTTGGTTCTTTGATTTTGTTACTTTGTACATAAACAACTTTTTCTTCTAATGCAACTCTAGCCGAATAACAACGCTGAAGAACAAGCTAAAGCAGCGATCATAGTTCTACCAAAAGGAAATATAAGTTAAGGTACTCTATTATTCGTAGTGCTCTCATTAGTAGCCTAATTTAACCTCCTAACATCTACAAAATAAATAGCCCTATGGAAAAGCAGGAATGTAATGCTATTAAACAAGTTCCAACTGCATTTTATGCATTATAAGATCACAGGTCTTGATTTGATGGCCCACTAATATTTGTTTTATTTTTTATGATTATGAAATGAAACTGCTACAACTTGTGTACTCATACTCATACTTGCAGTCAGAGAGTCCAATAATACATATGCAAAAACAGACATACAATCGACATGAATAAAATATCTTGGTCGTTTTTTTTACTTTATTTTGTGGATTTGAATATGATGTTCAAAAGGTTGCACAACCAATATTGATCAAAAGGATCGGAAGTGATTTGGGTTTGTTTTGATATATGTCTGTAAAAATATAATAGTTAAAATAATATGATTTAGGAAAATTCTATGCATTGAAAATTAACTTTGGCTAGCTTTCACCCATCCTACCCATTTGACCAATTTCCTTTTAAACTATTCTTAATTTGAACATTTTGGCTCTTTCAAAACCTTACTTGAATAGACCCATTCATAAGTACACCTCAATGCAATCTGAATTTAGAAGTAAAAAAAATTCATTAACTCTATCCAACTCTGTTTTCAAATAACTACCAATACAGTTGATTTTTTTCCTTCCATAGTAGTACCCACATCTTTTGCAACAGCACTGAAGGTATATTTTGATTTTGACTTTAACACAGGTACGTTGTGGAACTTGATCATGACGAGAATCGTTAAGGCTGCTTACCTTATAACTGCAAGTATCGAGTAACATTAGTTAACATCTTTGTTTACCTATTGTGCACGTGGCTACAGGCCATACAGGTGGAAAATGCCAAAGTTGTCTAAATTGCTTTATAAAAAAAGTTCTATTTTTATTCTTATAACATAGTTTTGTAAACGTGCAGTTCAACCCATTACAAGGATGGGATGCTTTGACGTGATGCATTTTAAGTCTACAAATGAACGAGGATGTGATGGTGCAAAATGGAGCAACCAGCATGGTTGGCAATTTGTCATTCAACTCGCTAAACTTCATAGCATTTATTTTATTAATAAAATAAGGGACATACTGGATAAAATATTATTTTCCATTTTGCAAGCATCATTTCTTAAATTTACATTTAGCAGAGAAGGCAGTTACATTTATCTCTCTTTTCTGTACCTACCTACACTTGGATTCAGTGTTTAGTTCATTTTGCATTATGTTCACTTGTAAACTCAAGTCAAGTGAAGCAAAAGATAAGCTCAAGGAATTCAATAATGAGGAAGTATCTTATATAATATCCTTAATGCTAAAATTTATAATTCTGTTTTCTTGATGTATAATATGCCAAACCCTATGCGTGCGTATTCCTATGCCTGCAGATGCTACAATCATAAACGGCTGTATTTTGTAGCCAATAAAGGTTGTATAACAATCCTGTTTACGGCCACACACAACTATATTTTCTATCCATAAACCACTGCATTAGAGTCACGTTTTTAGAGCCTTAAATGATGTATTTTTTAACTGTAAATAATTGCATAAGCCCCATCTTGCAGCCATATAATCTGTATGTATATTGAAAATATCTTGTTATGCTTATGGCGTAGATAAACTAAATCGATGCTACAAATAAGAAAAATAACGGCCATATTACACAATATATTATGAAATGATTAATAAACTAACAGAGAACGAGTACCACGATGTATATTTTTGCTCCCGCTGCATCGCGCGGGTTTCCTACTAGTATATATATATATATATATATATATATATATATAAGGGAGGTTATATTAAAAGTTAAAACCCCCCACTTCTATTCCCACCCCTCCCAAAGCGTCTCGTTTTGGACTAAGCGGGGCGCTTTGGTTACTTTTTTAACTACCTCAGTCCGAGGTTAAGTAATTCTGATTTTGACCCCAGGCGCCTCGCTTTGGCCAAAGCGAGGCGCTTCGAATCCAGCTTTTATTTTTGGGGTATTTTTGGTGTTTTGAATTGGTTTTTTTTTAATTTTTTAATATAATTATTGTAAAAAAATTATAAAAATAAAAAAACAAAATAATAACCACCAACTTGTATCGACTTGATGTTTAATGGTGTTGTCCTTGAAAATAGGGATGGATGATATCGATCAAATTGCCAGAGGGTCATTGGTCTTCAGAGTTTTCAGCCTTTAAGATGACACTTCTAGGAGATTCATGAAGATATTCATCAAGACCTTTGCAGAGGGTCATTATTCATATATAAAGAATATTAAGTAACCAATTGCCAAAGGGTCACTATTCATCAGACTTTCCAACTACTACGAAATTTATCTACTCACAGTGGTGTGGTCTACCTTTTTGCTTATGATCCAACACCAAATCTCATTAATTTAACGAATGATCCAGAGCAAGTTGTTGTCGGAGATATATCTGTCAACGATGAAGGCAACCTGAAACAACCGGATGGTTGGTAGCTCTAGGTAAAAACATTGTGAATGATGATGATAATAACTTCTCTTCAGATTCTGATTGCATCGGTGGAATTGGAATTGGAATTAATGTTAGGAATTGGAGTGGACAAACCGAGGCCTAAGGTGAATCCGTTTGGTGATGGTAAACCTAGAGAGGTTTTGCTTCAGGAGAAAGGTGTGGATTATCGAAATTTAATACTTAGAGATGACACGTGAAGCTTTAGACTCCAAGCGGATCCCTTGATTGCCAAGTCACCTCCCGTAGAACATAGGCCTCTACAAAGTTTGATCAATTTGCGTTTTTCACTTATTTAATGAAATTTAACGCGCATACCGCATTCGAATTGTTTTTTTTCTTTCTAAAAGTAGAAAAAACTATAACAACATTAACAACTAACAACAATATTGTAAAACAAAAGAAGAAAGTGTTCCTCTCTGTTACCAAGCATGTCAATAAATGATAATTTTCAAATATTTTAGATCAAGGTCTTCATTACTACTTAACGGTGGTGAACAGTTGTTAGGAATTTAATTCTTAGAGATGATAAATGATAACGAAGATTAATGTTGTATTTTTTCCGGAAGTACTGAATCTATTGTTCAAGCTTCCTGAATCTATTGTTAAAATCTTTGACTATACGTGGTTGATGATGTCAAGTTTAAGTCGTTGATTCATTTGAAAATCGAAAACGTCTATATAGAAATTTGATTAGGGTTATTTACTTTGTTTTTAAATTTTTTTTTAACTTTTTTAAATAATTATATTAAAAAAAATAAAAAACCAATTCAAAACACCAAAAAATACCCCAAAATAAAACTTTGATCCAAAGCGCCTCGCTTTGGCCAAAGCTAGGCGCTTTGGATCAAAAAATTCAACTTTTCCCTGCCACCTCGTACACCTCGTTTGATTTGACCCGAAGTGCCTCGCTTTGGCCAAAGCGAGACGCCTGGGGTGAAATAGAAGGGTGGGGGTGTGAATAGCTGGAACCATATTTAAAGAATCATATTTTTTATTATAAAGTAATATTTTATTTTATTATAATATTATTTTTGAAAATCGAGACAAGATTCATTTACTTTGATTGTGGAATCCTTCCTTGTTCACAATGACCAAACCATGCATGTGAAGGAACAAATGTCCTTGGTATTATTCATGTTTAATGATTAGAGAATAATATATTTTGAAATCATAAATCAAATTATACAAACATAGTTATTTTATATAAAAATGGTGTATACTATGGCCCTTGTGACTATGTGGAGGATCTGATAGGCGAAAAATCAAAAGACATTTGAAGGAATTTTCATCCCGACTACGATAACTAGTGTGGATCATATTAAAGAGGACGCTTTTTTTGGATTTGCAACCGCTCGACTGTTGGTCCGCCGGCTTTGTAGAAGTGGGTAGACTTTGATATTTTAGATATGTTGTTGTCCTTTTTAGACCCGTTTGGTTTGGCGTTCGTTGGCTCGAATGAAACCGAACAAACTTCCACTTACAATATATATTTTGTGTAAATATCTAAACCGAAAAATATATTTTTTCACAATCATAAAACGACAAGAAAATCAAAAGATTTTTAATTCGGATAATTCTTGAAAAGATAAAATACAATAAAAGAGTTTTATTATAGAGATAAAACATGGTTTTTAAAATTATTAGACTAGTTTTGGATAAAATAATAAATTAATAATAGTTTTATTAATTTAATGTTGTTTGTAATAAATGACCAATATATTATATATTAAACTAGTTTTTATCCCGGGGAGCGTCCCGGGTTGAAATATCTAATATAACATAATAAAATATTTAATATGACAACATAATTAATGACTTGCCAATATATGATTAATGAATATTATTATTATTATTTATTTTAAACAAATCTCTGTCATAAGTTATCATATTCTAATATAAAAAAAAAACGAATCTCTGTGCCGGTGTATAAATCTAGTGCCATTACAAAATATTATATAATGTCAAATGAATTCGGAAGTTTGTAATCGATCATTCTAAAAATAACTAACATGAAATAAGGAAAAAAAATTATTTATTGAAATATCGAACACATTAGTCTAAGGGTTATGTGATGCGTTAAACAATTCATGGGTAAATAGTTCGGGTATTTGGGTATGTGGTTTTGGGTAATTGGGTCGGGTATCACCTAATCCCAGGCCCGACCCAAACCCACAATTTTTTTTAAACTAATCCCAAACCTGACACAATACATGTCGGGTTACAAAAAAAATAGTCGTTTTTTTCTCCGTTTTTTATATAGCACTATGGTACTCATTGGAAAGATAATAAAACGCTCGTTAATTTGGTGTAATTTTTTTCTTTAAAAAATCTCGTATATAAAAGATATTAACGTTTAAAAGTTATGGGATGAAACATGAGAGAGAAAATAATAAAGGTTTAATATTTACATTTGGTGGATGGGAAATGAGGGATGACCCGGCCATTGGCTTGGGTTCGAGTCCTGATCCCGACCGGTTTTACTGATTATTTCACTGTCGTGCCTTCGGGCGGGTGAGTGGTCGGGTTTTCCCGGGAATTGGTGGCAATTGGTGGCCCGGGTACTCTCGAGTACCTGATTCGCCAAAAGGGTGCCCAAGAGTGCTCGGAAATTGATTCGTTGGCCGTTAAAAAAAAGTAGATTAGGTTAAACCATATTTATTCCTTTTTTTAATTGGTCTAAAGTTGCCACATTACATCATATGTAGCATCTCTCAAAGGAGAGATTGCATAATATTATGACATGTAGGATTATAAGCTTTGCAATATATATATATATATATATATATATATATATATGGTATTTAAAATTCTATCGGGTCTAGAGATTAGAGATGAAAGGAGTTTCAAGTCTATTGCAAATAAACGAGTAAAATTAGACTTTTACTAAAAGGCGCATGACTTGCCCCATGCTACAAGTCGCCCGTTATATTTGAAACTATTCGGTAATAAAATATAAAAGTAAAATCCCAAGCAAACCAGTATTGTTGTGCCATCCTAAATGGCTTCACTCAACTCAATCCAATCAATCCCAATGTTACCGATTTACCCTCTTAGGCCTAAAGTTTGGAAAAGAGGTCGAATCGTGTTCCTAACTTAGTTGGGCCAGTTTTACACGTCGCCATCAAAGGACCAATATTGCTTGAATTTATTTCAGTGGGAATCTTAGGTGCTGTTTGTCTGCAGTCTGCAAGAAGAAGACTGTTTGTTTGTTAATGTCTGCGTAACCTAACCATAACCATAACCACAACCCACCATAACCAACCACAACCAACCATAACCATCGTGAACCATCACAACCCAACATAACCAATCACAACCCACCATAACCATAGTGAATCACCACAACCCACCAACAAAAGTTTTTTTACTACAAAAACACTAAAAAGCAAGAAACTTTATAATAATAAACAATATATATATATATATATCAATAACAAGAACCCACAAACAATAATCAACAAGATGAAATTATAAGAATAACCCATTTCAATTAAGGCACAATCTGATACATTTATACAGAAATGAAAGGATATTATAACAATTTCATTTACCTAAGTGAAGAAGGGCGGCGGTCTGGGTGGAGGAAAGTGGCGGTGGCGGTGGCAGCGGGAGGGAGGAGGGCGGCGGTCTGGGTGGAGGAAGAGGAAGAAGAAAAAAAAGAAGAAGAACGTGTGCCCGCGTCTGCGCGGCGCAGACAGAAGTGGTCAGAAGCACTTCTGACCAAAAAAACAAACAACACCTTAGTGAAGCCAATAACAGTGATCAAAATAAATGTGAAAGCTAATCGGGTTCTGTGTGTAAGGAGATAATTAGACATCTTAATGAAGTCAGAGTGTGTTCGGAAGTTCTTGGTGAAGCTGTAAGTGATTGAGAAATCTGAGTGGAGTCGACCAGAACTGATTTTTGTGTGAAATCGAGGTGAACGAGGCTTTTTTTGTGAAGCTGAAAGGAATTCTTAGTGCAACCAAGGATAAGATAGTTCCGTGTGAGCTACGGAAAGTTTTTTTGTGAGCCGAGCAGAATCTGTGTGATCAAGAAAGGAGACTTGTATGGTGTGGACGGTGTGCCAATTACGGTTTTAGGTGAGCCGAGAATTTTTGTGTAGGATTTGATCAAAAATCTAAGGGGTTGTGTGATTCTAGAAAAAGATCTTCTGTGTAAACACGAAAGGAACAAGCTAAGTGGTGGTTAAGAGCTTCCTATGTAGACTATGATTGAAGAACCCTTTTGGGTTTAACATGATGTTATGTCAAATCTTCTTGAATTTGAAAATTTGAAAGGAGTTTATGTGAAGGGGTTAAATCTAAATGTTTCAAAATAGTGAAATATGTGTGATTCTAGTTGTATGAAGAAAAAAAAAAGAGATGGAGATCATGATTATTATATTGATGATGATGAGCAAAGTTCTTTAGGTTGAGTGACTGGCTAAAGATGGCCCGTGTGATCCTGGGAAAGTTTGAAAGATTGAAGGTGAGGTAAATGACCCAAGGATTAAGATAGATCAAAAAAGACTATTACCTAGAATTCAAGATCGTGAAGATACAAACTAGGATTAAGGGGGTGAATGTTGGAGTTAATCCTAAGTTTTGGTGAAAAGTTGAAAGAAAGCAATATGTTAAGGATGGTTATGTTGATTCTTAGTGAATTAGGTTAGTGATAAATAAATTATTTTATTTGTTTGAGTTGTTATTTATTAAGAAAGGTGAATGTTTTATGCGTGGTTTTTATTATATGAAAAACGTGACTTAGTGCTAAGATAATTCCTCGCACTTTTCTTTCTTGTGTGTGGGTTTTATCCTTTTAAGTGATCTAATTGGCTCCAACAGTTGTGTCCAAGATAATTTCTTGTTCTTTCCTTTCTTTTGTGTGACTTCTATCCTGTTGATCGATCCAATTGCTCCAACAATTACGCATATTCAAAACGTTTGGATCCGAAATCACAAAACTTGAATTGGATTCTAAAAAACAAGATCTAAATTGTAACTGGATCCAAAAATTGAAACTATAATTCAAATTCGGTTCAGTTTGAGTTTTAATGTTTTCATGTCTGGTTTGAACATGATAACTGCTTTTTATAGGAACTGTTGTTTCTTATATAATTTACAAGAATCATGATCTAAACATTGTGATAATGTACAAAACACGAAGATGTTGATTTAAAAGCACAAACGTTGAGTGTTGAATGTCATTTGGAAATTTATATACATTTGCTCGAGAACCATTAGGTACTATTTTATTTAATGTATAGGGTATTGTTCAATTTCAAAAAATATCACTACTTCTACACCCTCATTCCATTCAAAATAGAAAATAACTGTAAATAAAGAAGTCATCAAAATGGTGACTTCCAGCCACTAAATGAACATTAGGGTTGAAAACCTAAAATCATTGAAATCATACCTATTGGGGCTTTAAATCGAAAACAACAACAAAGACCAAGAATAGATTAAAGAGGGTGCAACTCGGTAGAGATGAAGGACATGAGAACAAATAACTTACAAATCTTTAAAAAATGGTTCAGTAAATGAAAATTTTGATTTCGTAAAGGTCATCAGCTACGGATGGGAGGCAAGTGACGAATTTCACTTTCAATTAACATGATATGGGAATATAGACGACATGTGTAGCTGTTAAGTCATTCACTACCTAATTAATTTTAAATTTTCTTTATTTACTATTATCTTTCAATTGTAAATTTTTATTTAGTTATATTATTTATATATTAATTACAAACTTATTCTTTTTAAACATTTGTATAAAAATATTAATAATATTGCATTCTCAGTTTAATTTAATGTTTTTCTATAACTTGCGTACATTACCTTTTCAAAAAAATCTAGCTTTGCAACTATGCTTCGTTTTTTTTTCAACATTGCCATGTAAATTTATTTAAAATGAATATCGTGTCCTTGTCCTACTAATGTATAAAACCGAACCTAAACTGATGATGAATAGTAATTTATCATTTTTAAGTATACTTTTATTTTTTATAATATTTTATTCATCATTTGATTTGTTTTGTCTTTTTTACTATTTACTTGTATATGTCAACTTTTTGAAAAAATCTAGCTTCGCAGCTGTTCTCTTTTTTTCAACATTAATTTTATTGAAAATGGATACCATGTCATTGTCCCGGTATCGTATCAAACCAAACTAAAATCGATGATGAATAGTAATTTATTATTTTTAAGTATGTGTTTATTTTTTGATAATATTTTGTGTTTTGTCTAATAACTTGCATTCTATGTTTATTTTATTCAACATATTCATACTGTTTTATTGAAAAACGGATATGGTTCCCACTATCGTACCAAACTAAACCAAGACTGACCGAACAAAATCTGTATTAGTATAGGCATTTATTTTTGTTGTTATTGTTTTTGATAAACTGACATTGTACCAATACTGTACCAAATCACATCGGTACTAGTATCTATATTTATTTTTATGTTTTCCGATTTCGCTAATATTTCCTTTTTACAACTTTATCTATGATAATAAACAAACACCGAACCCAGTACCGTGACGATATGAACCACTTCAACTGTCTAAACAAAATTATTTTTGGTACTGCTGCCCATTTTTATCGTTTTTGGTCGATTTAAAACATATGTTGATTTCTATATGGATTGCATGTGTTGTACCGGTATTGTAACGAACGTAACCAGTACCAATCGAATACTTACGGTAACGTACCTCTGTAACGCGTGGGAAAATACACTAGTTACAATTACAAGATGAGCAAACTTATAAAATAAAGCTTTTGATGTGGTACCATACGCATAACATTTTGTAAATGATGGCTTAAATCAATATTAATCTAAAGTATAATAAGTAAGATAATAATTAATGTAATAAATTAAACATTCCTATTGTTTTAAAGAACTTTACTAAACAAGGGCAATTTGGATATAACTATACATACAATATTTATACCTTATGCTTTAAGATCTTTAACATTCATCTTTAAAGTTCTGAGAAGTTACAATCTTATCCATCAAGTTTTCTTAATCTATATCTATATCTATACTTACTACATTATAAAGAAGGAAATATGTCTACAAATGTCATTTTACATGAATTTTAAGATGGCATAGGAAAAGTCTCATGCTTAAAATCCAAATATCATATAATTTTTCCCTTTCTACCCTTCATGCAAAACCTACTTGTACAAAATTAAGTAATTACTACATTTTATTAAAAAAATTGCAATTTTATATAAAATTTTTTATATATAACAAAAATGTTTCAACACATACAAATATATACTTATACACCTTCAAAAGATTGTAAGAATCAATAAAAGTCAAACTTACGTGAAAGAAATAATTTTGTGATGCATTTTCTTTAAAAAAAAAGTGTGAGCATGAATTGGTTCATGAAACCGAACCGAAACCGGTCTTTCAAACCGGCGAAATCGAGGCTGAACCAAATCGAAATCAGTTCGGACACGAACCAGTTTGGAACCGCTTCGGTTCCTAGAAAAAAACCGATCTGTGCACATCTATAAAGTTCTCCGGTTGGGATGTCTTTTGTGGAATATTTTCAACTAACCTAACTTCCAGTTTCACTTTCCGATGCAACTAATAGAAATTTATAGTGCACTTGATTAGCAGTTGTATTGCATTGCTTTTATCATGTGGAAAAAGTTATGAGTATGCTTCTTTGCATGTTGATTAAATATGAGCCGTTCCAACCTCCTCTTAATGTGGATCTTATAAAGGTCCCTACGATTTCTTCTTCTCAGCAATCTCTCTAGATTTGGAACTTTCAACATTTGAGTAGGACTATTAGTATAATAATAGTTGTAAATGAGTCAAACCGCTAGTTTCATTTTTTACCAGCATGTAGGTCAAATTGCATATGGTATATAGAACATAGCATTCCATCAGGTCTCCTTGTAGCCTTTAAAAAATTACCCCACTGTGAAGCACATGTGCTTACACACACAAACATACACCTTACATATTGATTCTTTTAATCGTTTTAAGGTTTAAACTACGTTTCCACCCTGTATTGTCGACTCGGCTGCAACGTGCGGGTTTCCTGCTAGTAAGGTATAATATAGGAATAGATACTCAACATTTAAATGTGTCTATTCAAATGCAGGTATAGATAGTAAGATATAAAACTTAGATTAAGTGCGTAACCTATTTGATAGGCTAATGACATATTTTAATAGACCATTGGAATGAACCGTGATCTTTTGTCATTGGCTGAAAAGGCAATGGGTTAAAGGTTGTTTACGCTAATTCGTTCTGTTCTTGAAGGGTTGTTTTCCTGTCATATGTCTAGAGAAAGAGATGGATGGTTGGATAATCTAGCACCGCCTCCATCTTCCGACCGTTGTCGTCACACCGCTATTGTGACACCTTTAAACTGACGTTGTTACATCGTCACCCTACTACCATCACAACCCCTACACGTTGTTTGGCACATTTATCACTATGGTCACATACCGTTGTTAGCAATAGCAGAGGCGGTTTGCTTGACCTCCTAGGTTTTTGATCTTTAACATGCAACAAAAGTTGATGATGGTGCGGTTGTCGAAACGGGTGTGGGGCATGTGGTTTGTTTGCATTTTTGGTGTCATGTGTGACAACCTGCACCCTTCACTTTTCATAAATGTGCATAATTGGTCACTCAACTATTTCAAAATTTTCATTTTAACCCTCTTATTTTAATAGGACCAAAAGTCATAATTTAATAAAACTTATAATTTTTATAAGTAAAAGTATTGCACGTTTTATACTCACATCTACACCCGAGCACGTATGTTTCAGACCTTGATACTCAAAACCCTTAATTTTCGGTCCTAAAACAACTTAAAAACCGAAGGAAACAAGTCCGGAACTTAAAACTGATTAAATTAGAAAATTTGATTTTTTTAGTTCTCGTAGTCTGCGAAGACAGTCAAATAGTCAAAGTCCTGATCAAAGTCCTAGTCAAAGTCTTAGTCAAACAGTCAAAGTCTTAGTCAAATAGTCAATTCATCATAAAACGTTACTTTATGGTGTTGACCAATTTTAATGGCTAATTGAATCCAAAACTAGTATAAAAACCCACCTATGACCCATTATACTTGGCACCTCTAAATCGATTGTTTCAATCCGATTAAACTTCCCTCATACCTTTCTTCTATAGTCTATTACTTCTACAATTGAAGCTTTGATTATAAGCTCTTGTAATTGGCGAATTGGAAGCTTGATATTCTTTCTTTTTCGTTTTTTTTTATTTCTTCAATTTGGACTAGCTACGTTGTTGAGTCTTTGGGATTCGCCTCGCATACATTCACAACACTTAGAGGATAATTCACCTTAGCCAATGTGAGTTTACATAGCCCCTTTTTTCTGTTTTACATTTTGGGGTGAAACATGTTTAAACATTTTAAACACTATCATTTACTCATTCTTACTTGTGATTCAATTACACTATCATTTATTCATTCTATCATTTGACCGTAACAAAAAGACACAGTACAATCATTAACATTGATCAAGCCGCCTGTTTAGATTATAGCGCTATAGGTCTGACAAACCCATCCCCCCCGCATAAATTCAGGGATGATCGATAACAGTTACACTTTTACTAACTTGCGAGTTAGGTCTCAGTCGACACAAGGTTTGATTGTACAAAAGACGCATTGTTACATGTCGGACTCATATTCTATCATTACTCATTATTATACTTCAACAATGATTGCTATACAACATATTGTTTTCAACTATATGAAAAACCTATGTATTCTCACCAACTATTTATAGTTGACCCCCCCATCTTTCCAACTTAACATGTTTCAGGTTTTGTTTGCTATTGAAAGTTGTACAAGTCTTGGAACACGTAGGAGCTTTGGATCTAGTTTATACTAATCAACTTTTGTAATCATTACTTGTAAGACAAATTGTAAATTGTTTAATATTATTCAACTTTCATTTAGTACCATGAGCTATTGAACAATCATCACTACGTGACATCCCGATGTTTCCGCCATCGGTTGGGGTGTTACAGATTGGTATCAGAGCCATGGTTATAGGGAATTAGGTTATTAGAAAAATAATCTAGTCTATAACCATAGGATTATAACCAGTATTTGCTCCTTTTACTTGCTATTCTTTATCTCCCTCCTACTTCTTATCCCCACTCTAGTCCCTACAAGATGATTATTCTCCATCACTGGATCTACTCTTAGACTAATAGGACAAATCCTCAGGTTTAGCCTGAACCACCTTGAAGATCTCGTCGAAGTTCTAGATTTTAATAACGAACACGTGCAATCTGGAAGGGTGAATGCCTGTATTCTGAGTTTTCTGTCTAGGACTGGCATTGCGCATAAATCCCAATCAGACGAGGGACCCGGATGCCTATAACCTGGGAATTCTTGGGATGAGTGTTCACTTATAGGCTAAAGCATGTCTTCACTATGTTATTAGAATTTAGAAACTTTGATAAGTCAACGTTTTCGTTTATTCATTTTAATTAATGAATAAATGATTACACTCACTTTCCTTAAAACTAAGCTCTAAAATCTCAAAATTTTACAGCTTAATCATATATGGATTTCACAATCACACTTCATCTTACCATCTTAGCCAATTGTTTGATTGTTTTTCAACACCCTACCCAATCATATTATTGTTTTTATCAACACGTTACATATTTTTAAAACTGTAATCTCTTAACCTGAGTATACCCTAGCACAAAACTAAAGATTTCTAAATCTTGTTGGATTTTTATTACCTATAAACTTTACAAAATACATATTTTTGTCAAAAGATGCCTCGAACTTAAATTCAATTGTTTATTTATGGACATAACAAAAGATTTTTCTATATAATGCTTTAATCTATTAAAAATCACTTAATTGAACCTTGATCTTCAAAACCTAATGTCATGTTTAAAATCTCCAACTACGGGAATATGTTAATCAAAGCTCACTTAGTTTGTACTATTTAACGACTTTTGTTTTAGGTATAAAACCAATTTTAAAACCTTTCCAACCTCATGAACAAAAATTTAATCTCCAACTCCCCATTGATACCTACTTATTTTCAACAAGTTCGAAACTTTTACATTTTTTGCTATTTGCCGCAATCATGTTATCTCATACACTTGATTCTAACCTTTGATCCAAACCCCATAATTTACATTGCTACATAATCCCCTTACTATAAAATAAGCTCTTTATCAACTATCTTCACATTCACTATCTCTCCCAACCTTGGTTCTGCTTCAAGATTTTTCCTCTAAAAAATTAGACTCATATCCTTCACCTTCTCAAACATGAACTAGATACCCATGACAACCAAACTATCATACATGAGGATTTGTTTATCTACTTGAACATTTGATTATTCATGATACTTGAAAGCATGGAATATAAAGTATTTGCTATAAACACACCTAGAGTCATTAACCTTGTCTAGGGCAACTCTATGCTATACATGATAGTTGATGCATTTACAAACTTGCTTACATGTATGTATTATCAATTTGCAATTTATGTGTGTAATAATTGGTACACTTAATCAAACAACTAATAGAGGATGAAGTACTTGCTCAACAGTTATTAGAGTACCAAATAATCTACTCAACGATTGGTAGAGGTCATCATGCCTGCTAAACAGTCGGTAGAGGCCCTACAACCTGCTCAACGACTGGTAGAGGCTAACGCACCTGCTCAATAATCGGTAGAGGTTCTTACTCACTGACTGGTAGAGGTCTTTTCCTGCTCAACAGTTGGACTTATTTTTTGATACATTGTATACGATATTATTTTACATGTGTGTTTAGAGTCATAGAAGGACACAAAACCCTAATGTAAGGTAAGTTGGTGATTGCGGTCCGGAACGTAATCATGAATTTACAGGTACGTTAAGGTAGTGTGAAATTCTAATAAGGTTTTGGTAGTTCATTTGGTTTTCATATAGTCAATCAACTTATGCATTTCTTTTAGGATTCCTAAAACTTAAAGTTTAGCGTTTTACTAGATTCTCCTTGCTAATTCATGTCGTGCCTTAACCCAAACCACAGCTGCCCTAATTTCTACTTAAACACCCTCAACCTTGTGTTTTTAATAATTTCGGGACGAAATTTTTTAAAGTAGGGGAGACTGTGACAACCTGCACCCTTCACTTTTCATAAATGTGCATAATTGGTCACTCAACTATTTCAAAATTTTCATTTTTAACCCTCCTATTTTAATAGGACCAAAAGTCATAATTTAATAAAACTTATAATTTTTATAAGTAAAAGTATTGCACGTTTTATACTCACATCTACACCCGAGCACGTATGTTTCAGACCTTGATACTCAAAACCCTTAATTTTCGGTCCTAAAACAACTTAGAAACCGAAGGAAACAAGTCCGGAACTTAAAACTGATTAAATTAGAAAATTTGATTCTTTTAGTTCTCGTAGTCTGCGAAGACAGTGAAATAGTCAAAGTCCTGATCAAAGTCCTAGTCAAAGTCTTAGTCAAACAGTCAAAGTCTTAGTCAAATAGTCAATTCATCATAAAACCTTACTTTATGGTGTTGACCAATTTTAATGGCTAATTGAATCCAAAACTAGTATAAAAACCCACCTATGACCCATTATACTTGGCACCTCTAAATCGATTGTTTCAATCCGATTAAACTTTCCCTCATACCTTTCTTCTATAGTCTATTACTTCTACAATTGAAGCTTTGAATATAAGCTCTTGTAATTGGCGAATTGGAAGCTTGATATTCTTTCTTTTTCGTTTTTTTTATTTCTTCAATTTGGACTAGCTACGTTGTTGAGTCTTTAGGATTCGCCTCGCATACATTCACAGCACTTAGAGGATAATTCACCTTAGCCAATGTGAGTTTACATAGCCCCTTTTTCTGTTTTACATTTTGGGGTGAAACATGTTTAAACATTTTAAACACTATCATTTACTCATTCTTACTTGTGATTCAATTACACTATCATTTATTCATTCTATCATTTGACTGTAACAAAAAGACACAGTACAATCATTAACATTGATCAAGCCGCCTGTTTAGATTATAGCGCTATAGGTCTGACAAACCCATCCCCCCGCATAAATTCAGGGATGATCGATAACAGTTACACTTTTACTAACTTGCGAGTTAGGTCTCAGTCGACACAAGGTTTGATTGTACAAAAGACGCATTGTTACATGTCGGACTCATATTCTATCATTACTCATTATTATACTTCAACAATGATTGCTATATAACATATTGTTTTCAACTATATGCAAAACATATGTATTCTCACCAACTATTTATAGTTGATCCCCCCATCTTTCCAACTTAACATGTTTCAGGTTTTGTTTGCTATTGAAAGTTGTACAAGTCTTGGAACACGTAGGAGCTTTGGATCTAGTTTATACTAATCAACTTTTGTAATCATTACTTGTAAGACAAATCATAAATTGTTTAATATTATTCAACTTTCATTTAGTACCATGAGCTATTGAACAATCATCACTACGTGACATTCTGATGTTTCCGCCATCGGTTGGGGTGTTACATCATGGCTTATGGTGGGGGTCATGACGGTGATGTAGAGATATTATTAATAGACCACTTAAATGAGAGGTGATCGTTGTGATTGGCTCAAAATGGTGGTGGGTTGCAAGGGTAATTTGGTCTTTTTGATGTGTTCCCTCTTTTATGGTGGTGGCGTCTGTGGTGATGATGCTAACCACCGCCAATTCCTACCGTTTTTTGTATACCTTCTTTCTTTTGCTTTTATTTTGTTGGTGTGAAACCATGTTTTTGATATGTGGGTGTTTTTAATTTATCGCAGCATGTTGTTGATATTTAGAGGTTTTAAACAATCTCCTTCCGATTTATTTCTAATTTGGTTTTCTTTGATATGGTTTGAAACATATGGTATTTTTCTTTGCTGATGAGGCTGTAATGATGGTTTGCTATGGTCTAACTAAAACTTGAGCGAGGATTTCACCGTGGTGTCACAGGGTTGTAGGATAGCAACTGTTTCTTTGTAACTGCCTTTGCAGCCATGATGGTCTCATCTTACTGTGTAATCTGAGCCCATGTTGGTTCAGTGGTGAAATGTAACAAAATATCTTTCTTTGGATTTTGATTTTGTTGATATTAGGGGTGGGGGGTTAGCTAATTTCTTTTGATTTATTTCTTATTTGATTTTCTTTGCATTGGTTTGAAATTTTTTTTGATATGTTGTTTTGCTAGTTGATAAGGTTGTGATGATGATTTGCTGTGGTCTAACTAGAACTTAAGTGTGGATTTCACCGTGGCATGGCAGGGTTATAGGATGGCAAATCTTTTTATGCAACTTCCCTTGTAGCCATGGTGGTCTCATTTTACTACATAATCTAACCTTGGGTTGATTTAGTAGTGAATTGCTAGAAAAGATCTTCAAATCATAAAAGTGTTAAATTGGATGATGAGCTTTAGGTGAAGTAAAATAGCAATGTGGGAAAAGATTTAAAGGAACAAAAGTATTAAATCGGATTTTGGTTTGTGCTTTGTTGATGCTTACGTTAGATTAGAGATGGATGTAGCAAACATCAGGTTGTGCAATATCATGTTGGGACATCACTAGGAGTGGTAAGTAATTAAATAATGTATGTAAGGTGTAGTCCTTATGTTTCAGTTTTATCTGGCTGCTGAGTTCTCTATTATTTATTTAGGTCACTAGTTTAACAAGAAGTGGTGATAAAAAGAAAACAAGATGTGGGTATCGTGTTGGGACATCATCATGAATGGTAAGTACCCTTTTTCTTTGTACCTTGCTCTATATACATGATTATTTGAATTCTATAGTATGTATACTTACCCCATTTATTTTGTTGTAACAGGATTTGGTGGGATCTATCTTGATTATGAGGATGAAGCCGCTGTATTCGCTACCTAAATTTGCAAGTTATTTTAATGGAGTTGTGATGGCATTTAGAAAACATAAGTAATATAAGTAGCATCTATATGTGAAACTTGTTCGTTATCCTCAACTCTGCATCGGCTAAAAAGATAAAATGTGATTATTTTGTTATGCATTTTGTAAGTTTTAGTCATTTTGCACAATGTGTTTTGACAATAGCATGAGAAATAAAATGATTGTTAAATTTTTCTTGTTGAATGTTATTTTATACGTGGATTAGGGTTAGGGTTTCTGTTTTAGGTTGGTAGATGGTTGTGTCAGTCAAGCTGATGTTCTAGTGGATGTTATTGGTGGCCGTAGATGTGGTGTGGGTTGATAATGGTGTGTGGAATGATGGGGGTGTTGGGAGAAACAAATATCTAAGGTGGTTGGTGTTAGGTATTGATGTGCTAAGATTTACACATGTTTTACATGTGCATTTACACCCTTTTTTGCACCAAAATCATGCATTTTATCATGTTTAATCCTTCTTAATTGATAACTGCAGGTTTTGGGGGTCAAGGAGTGAAAATGGGAGAAAAATAGCACAAAATGCGAAGAATTGAAGACTTAGAGAGTTGCAGTAGATGCAGCATGGCCGTGCAATAGCTGTGCACGGCCGTGCACCTACCCTTGGTCAACACGTTAATAGTTCCAAGTCAACGGAAAGAGAAAAGTCAATGCGCACAGGCAAGCACGGGCGTGCACCTATGGTGCACGAACATGCTCCAGGTCAGAAAGTCTCAGAAGGTTCATGATCCGACCAAGACGGTTATCCATGTGGACAAGCACAGGTGTGCTCATAGGTGAGCAAGGTCGTGCTCCTCAACAAACACAACAAAATCTTCATGCAAGGACTCTGCACTGCTCCCATATGTTTTTCTCGGGCATGCCTGGACATAAGCACAGCCGTGCAGGGTCTGCCAGACAACCTATAAATAGAGGCCTCCTCTTTCCATTTTTACATCCCATCCTATCTTCTTCTATCCTTCCTACATGAAGTTTCTGCCTTCTTAGGCTCTTGAAAGTGGCCTTTGGCGTTTGGGATCACGCCATAAACACTTGAGTTTAGAGAGAAACCACCACAATCACTCAAATCACCAAGAAATCTCCATACAACCCTCACCATGAGTTCCACTCAAATCAAACATTGTGAGCCTGTTGTATCACCTATGCTAGGCTAGATTTCTCCTCGTGTTGCTAGGATGATGATTGAATATGGTATGGAATAAATAGTTTATTTTTATTTAAAGTGGTGTTTTGTGTTCTTAGCAATTTCTTCTATCTATCTTTGTTTGATGAATTAACTAATTAATCAACTTAGTATTTGGTCTTGTGAGTGTTTTGGTAGGAAAGGGAGGGACTTATGAATGTACCCATGGCGTATAAAAACCCGCGCACTTGTAAGCTAACCATTAACTCCACGTGTAAAGATTAGCCCATTTGTGAGTGGAAACATTCACACTTTGTGGTTGATCCTCAACTATCAAAACTTCACATAGGGTCGGTATGGTCTATATACTTGGCGTTGGTGATAAGCCAAGATTTGGTTGAGCGACCTACCTACATGGTCTATGTGTTAACTTTGACGTAAACAAAAAATTGGTGAACTCGTGTTAGAAGTAAACGGTCTTTATTTACTTCTATTATTATATTGCCGCACAATTAATTATTTCAAGCAAGGGATGAGCGTACTCGGGACGATACGAGGCCCTTTCATGTCAAGTGGTAGTTTTTTAATCGCTACGACATTTGGCAAAATATTCACAAAAAAGAGTAGTCGAATGTCAATATCGTAACTTTGAGAGATGTGTTTTTCAAGGTTGGGTTAACACAATCTTGGGTAATACGTCCCTCACAGTTGAGAGGTGAGCTTACTGAGATGGAAGACCTTCATAATAACTTTAAGAACACAAATCGTTAAAAGTCTAACATGGGAGGCTTAGTTTTAAATTGTCACACCCTCAAATTCCACTTGCGGGGTTTTACCGCAAGGCTCGTGACACACCAGGATCCAAGTCAACGATCACAATAAACGACAAGTATATGTAAGAATTACGTAAACCAAAACCATGAAATTTTATAACATAAAAACCACTAGTGGAAGCTGAAATAAGTTTACAACCCATCATAGTATTAACATAGTCTGAAATTGTTTAAAAATATGCAACTAAACTCTAGACGTCGTGCAAGACCCCGTACTCCTAATCCATGTACTAATACCTTAGTGACCTGAGAAAACATGCCAAAAATGTCAACATATAATGTTGGTGAGTTCACAAGTTTTTAGAAAACGTTTCCATAAGTTTTGAAAGATCAATCCCGTTACTAGTATGTTATATGAACGCTAGCTAGACGTTAAGTGTTGTACTACTACTACGGTTGGAAAACCATTAGTTGACACACACGATATGTATGCCCAAATGTACTACCGTCATCCACGGTACATGTATTGAGACAATATGCACCCGCCTGGCTCCCAGCCGACGGGTGGGGCTGGTCACACCCAATAGATCTATCCACATTTCCCTCGCTGTGCTACCCCGCACATTCATGGTTCCCACGGGACTTAGGATGAAATGTCGTATAGTAAACAAAAGATAACCATAGTATAACATGATCTTTATGAATTAAAAATGTGTAGCATGTTTCTCCCCCATGAGAAAGTGTGTGAAAACGGGGCCGTGAAACTCACCTTAGGTTGCGTTCTTGGAAAACAATTAAACTGACAATGTTGTGATAGTCCCTAATATCGGCGACCTATCATAAGATGTATATGAGTATTCAGACTAATAACTTGTAGGTTAACTAGTCCCTGAATGTCCAGACCATAACCAAGTACGTTTTAAAATACCTTCGAACATTAACCTGACCACACATAACAAGACACGACATCCCATTGGTGACCCGACGTCTCCCGTGTTAGCCAAATACATGTAACCAAGCAATCATGTGTAAATACGCACCTCATATGCATAACAGTCCACTAAGTCTAGCATACAGTTCACATACTGCACATACGAGTCACAACACGTGTTACCGGGTTTCTAAGCATGCCACAGGGCTTACAATATGTTCTTAGGTGTCAAATTGTGTTTCGAGGTCTCAAAATACACTTACACCACACGACTAGGTTTCTCCAAGGCAACTAGCTAAGCTAGTCCCCCCCCCCCCCCGCAACATGCGACTAGCTTATCTAGTCGCCCCCTGCAGCATGGGCGACTCTTTTCGCGCGTTAAACCCTCCAAATCAGATCTGAAACATGTAAAAACACCTAGGGATGCGCATTTTTTCCCAAGTACCTATACATGTACCCGTACCGATTTTGAGTACTCGGTATAGGTATCGGTACTATGGTGTGGGATTGAAAGTAGAACTTTTTTTTTCTCATTTCCTTATATTTTGAGTATAGAGAAATGTTTGGAGAACCTGTTGTAAATGTTCTTGCGTATTTGAAATTCTAGTTTATATTTAAACTATTTCATTAAACCCGAAAAAATGTACAATACAACAACATAATTTGTGGTGCTACATACACACAAATACATATATAAAATACATAAACTTATGCATATATGTGTCATCTATTCTATAATAATTTGTAATATAAAAATAAAGGAAATGAATCAAATGATAGCTTGAGAGGACATGAATACATACATATGGATTCCTGAATTTGGACCGGAGAAAATGAGACAATTCACATTGTGGTAAGCTTATTGTTGACATGTTTAGGTCCACCCTTAGCCGATTGTGGGTCTATACCTCAATAATATGTATTTTCATGGTCTACAATCAACTTCATTTTAAAAATTTAATGGAAACATTGAGTCTAGCTTTAGGTAGTATGCCATTTTCACATACATAATACCAAATTTATTATGAATATTCAACAACTAAAACATTACATGTGCTCATTTTTTTCCTAGTCAAACATGCTTTGAAGTAGTTTGACGTATTTGTATTATAATATTTGAATCTTATGCTTATATATGGTGTATCACTTATTATCGAATGTTACATCTAGATTAAATTCCAAAACAACTTTGTTATTAATATTTGAATGAATACTTTAGTTTGTCGTGCCTCATTTCGACACTAATCATTCTTACTTGGTTGTCTCTATTACACAATGAAGTGAAGTGGGTTCATGCATCTATTTTTATCAGCATTATTACATTAAAAAGTCAGAAATTTAATCAACCAATTAATTAATTAATTAATTAGTTAATTAATTAATTTTAATTAAGGCTTTATAAAATTAGAAAACCAAGATTTGAAGGAACCTTTAGAAAATAAGTTATTGGTTGTAAAGTAAAAAAGAGAGGATAGAAAGAAATGTACTTGTAATGTAAAAAGAGAGGATAGAAATGTACCTTCCACACTTTCATACTTGACAAATATTAATGTTGTGTTTTTTTTGAAAATCGTGTTTGATTCGGTTTAAGTAGTAATATTATTTGGAATATATCAGATTTAAATAAGAGAAAATCACTGAAATGTCCTGTTGACCGAAGGTTTTACCAAAATGACTCATTCTCGTTTTTTTAGAGAGACGGGTCACGGCTCCCAAAGAGACTGAACCGTCACCCGAGACGCTTTAGTCTACGACCAATGCAAACGCAACACGTGGCCGACCTGGATCCCGAAGACTGTGTGGCTTCTCGGGAGACGTGTTAGAGCCGCCAAGACGGCTCCCGTGGGCCCTAGAGACGTCTCACTGACTGCCGGGCTCCAGTCGTCTTCGGCTAGGCTTGAGCCGTCTCGGGAACCACACCGAAGACGTCTCAGACCTGCAAAAGACGTTTTCGGTGGAGACGTTTCACATTTCCTTAGCCGTCTCCGAGATGGCTTAGGGTCAATGCCAATAATATAATGACACGTGGCCGGATTCGTCCTGGGTCTCTTCGTCTCCGGTAAGTCCCGAGACAGTCCGACGGTTCGGTTGTCCACCTCAGCCCTATAAATACCAGTCTCCGCCCCACTCTCCGTCCCATACCACGTCCAACTCCTCCACTACCACTAACACTACCACTTACCACCGTCGTCTTTTTCCAACAAAAAAAATGGCACCCCAACGATGGACCGAGAAACAAGAAATTGCACTGGTTTCAGCGTGGCAACATGTCAAAGATAGCCCACACCAAATAAACAAGTGGTACCGTATTTTACACGAATACAATCGGCTGGTGGGTGGGTCTGACCGAACCATCGTCTCACTTAGCCGTAAATGGAACGACTTGAACACGAAGTGCCAGCTCTTCAACGGGTACCACTATCGAACACTTCAAGTGTTTCATGCAGACATGCCGGAAGATGTCGCCATCATATATACCAAAGCAGAGTATCAATCGAAGCAGTGTAAAGAATTCAAACACGTGTCGGTTTGGCAAATGATGAGGGACCGTCTTAACGCGTAGTTATTTAACTTTTGTAATTTTATGTTTTTTTATTAATCTTATGTTTTTATTAATCCAAGGAATCTTATGTTTATATTTTATGTTTTTATTAATCCAAATACTACAAATATTAATCCAATGAATCTCTTATATTTAAATATTTATGTTTTTATTAATCCAAATATTACAATATTACAATTTGTAACACGAAAAATATTACAAAAACTGAACTATTACACGAACAATACACAAACTCGTTGCACACGTCGTCCACCGAGACGTATCCGTTGCACACGTCTGAATGGTGTATGTGCTCTACATAGACAAAGAATCGAACTTGCCAATAATGTAGAACACCACATCATCGATGCATTCTACACGGGTTAACCCACGCGCAGATGCAACAACGATCCAAGTAGCTGTACGCAGATGTAACAACAATCCAATTATAATCGGACCGGACAATATATTCGTAAGCCGGTAGGCTTCGGTTGGAAAAGTGGAGGATTTAAGAATAAAAATGTCATTGATTGGAAAGCTGAAAGGTTTGATGAAGGTTTTGTATATATGAAGAGAGAGGGTACAAATTTTGTGAAGTGAAGTGGGGTATTTATATACATTGGAGATACGGTTTCCCGAAACAACTCAAAGTCGTTTCACGATTCCCGAGACCTCTCAAAGACGTCTCACGGTTCCCGAGACGACTCAAAGACGGTTGACTTTGACGATTCCCGAGACGGCTTTGGAAACCGTCGCTTTATTTAATTTAACCTTCTGACCGTGCAAATTATTTGGATATAAATAGAAGAAACCGTGGTTAACACTCACAACTCGCACAAACGGTAAAAACTAAAAAAAACACACACCCGCTAAAAATATGATCACGTGGACCGAAGAGGAAGAGATGGCCCTTGTGGTTTGCCACAAGGATGCCTCGAATGACTCGGAAATTTAACTCCTCCCCCCGAGACGATGGGTCAACCTTCCCCCCCCCCCCCCCCCCCCCCCGGAGGGGTTTTGGGCTCGAATGTTTAGCGACTTCGTTGAACACATTGGCACCAACACCACCAAGACCGTCCGTGACCTCCAGTTCAAGTGGCGCGACCTCAACATCAAATGTGAAAGGTGGAACACCCTATACGAGAAACAAGTTACGGAAGACCCGGATCTTGATGAAGAGTTGGCTATCGAATTCACTCAGTATGAGTATGGAGTTCGATACGGCAACGATTTCGACCATGTCGAGGCATGGTGATTGTTGTGCCCTCAACTTTAAGTTTTTTTTTCTTTTTATGTTTTCATATTATTATGTTTAATTTTTAATGAAATGTTTTTATTTATGTTTTATATTTACTTTTAGAGTTGAAAACAAAGAAAATTATTTAAAACTTATAAAATAAACGGTAAAAAATTAAACCAAAGTCAAGATTCCTCTCGGTAAAAAACAAAGAAAATAATAAAAAAAACATAATAAACGGTAAAAATTAAACCAAAGTCAAGATTCCTCTTGGTAAAAACGGTAAAAACAAAGAAAATAATTAAAAAACATTATAAAAAACGGTAAAACCAAAAAAATAATAATTAAGGGAACTCGTCTCGTGAACCGTGTGACAGACGGCTGGAGACTGGACACGGTTCATGTAGCCTTGAAGACGGCTCAAGCCAAGTCGAAGACGGCTTGAGCCCGGCTCTGACACGTCTCCCGAGACGCCACACAGTCTTCGGGATCCAGGTCGGCCACGTGTTGCGTTTGTATTGGTCGTAGACTACAGCGTCTCGGGAGACGGTTCAGTCTTTTTGGGAGCCGTGACCCGTCTCTCCAAAAAGACGGAAAGGGACCATTTTGGTAAAACCCTCGGTTAACGGGCCATTTTGATGATTTTCCCTTTAAATAATCTTAAATATTTTGATATCAAAGTCAACTAATGAAATACTAGGTTAGAGAACCGTGTTTTACACGATTCATCCAAAAGTAAAATGAACAAAAAAAATACCAGTGTTATAGTATGCAAGTTGTTTTACTTATTGAATGTTATGTAATCCAATTGGTATGGATTTTGGTCGAATGCAAAATATCATATAAAGATTTTAATATAACATAATGATCAATATATCGACCAACTAAAGATTGGATTGACATAATTTATAAATAAAGACCGGAATCAAATGAATAATACCATATTTATTCTAATGGAAGGCAAATGAACATGAACATTCTAAGTAATTAAATCTAGTTTACCAAAACATAAAAAATAATAACAAAAAAAAACAAATTTCAATGTTAAGACTTTTAAAGGAACATTAATAAACCTTAAATAAAAAAAAGAGAAACATTATAATCCAATAAAGTTATTCATAAACCTCCAAACATTTCTTTGTACACAACATTTGTTGTTTGGTTCATAACGCTACCATCTTTGTCCAATATTAGTGTCTTCAGTTCATCTCAACTAACGAACCATGACTAACAGAATACTAACTCTGTTTGTTGTCGCTGACGTGACATGTGTTGGAAATTTAGTGAAAATGATATTTTCACAAATTATAGGAAAATAAGCTTTTCCTAACTTTGGACATAAATATATATTTGAAACAGAGGTTTAATCATGTATTTCTTTGTGGGTTTATGTTCTATGTTGTGAGAGCTTTGCAACGAACCAAACCACATCTAAAACGGAGCTAAGATGAATGAGATATCGATGCTCAAAGATTGGTGATTGAAACACTTGATGCTGAAATGAAACAAGGTGGAACTTGTCCCACATAGGAGGAGTGATGATACCATGAGTGGTATATAAGGAGGAACACTCCTTCCTTATTGTTTCATAGGAGCTCACACTGTGGAACTCGCGAAGGGTGCGGTCCCTAACTCGCACTCGCACTCGCATGGCGTGGGCGATGGGCGCAATGTGGCGCTTTGATGGCGCACTTTGCACTTCAGAGCCGCTTGAGAGCCGCCTTAGTATTTTTGAAAGCAGGTTCGAGGTACAGAGGTTGGTGATGGCACGCGAGTACGAGCAGACAACCAGGTAGCGTCCTTGTCTGCGCAGAGGCTTCCGCGCGAGCGCTCGGAGTAACGAGTGGAGCAGCTTCCGCTGTCGTAGAACGTAAAAAGACATTCTGCGCAGACGCGGAATTGGTTCCGCTGACATAGAACGAGTTACGTGTTCCGCAGCCTACTCTGCGCGCGCACGGACTCGTCAGCTTCACAGCAGATCAGTAACAGCTCAGTAGTGTAACTGTTTGGTCAAGTAGTTTCGTCTAAAACTTTAAGAACGTAATAAATGCCATTGAAGACGTTCAATGACATTTATTTTTCGTTTTTATTGATTTCCGAAACTGACGTGACTGAGACCTGTATATAAACCTAGGCTCTCCTTGGTTAAAGACACACCTCAAACACATACTGTTCTGAAATCACCTCTCCCCTCTTCTCAAGCAATCTAGTCTCTCTGTTCTTATTTGTTTAAGGTACACTTCAAGTCAGAGCCAACTCCGGCAGCACTCTTGCTGTTCCGGCTGTTGTACCCTCGGAAACAAAACGAGTTCTTGTTAATAGACTCGGAATTTGTTTTAAGGGCCCCGTGTTCAACACGATCCTCAGCTTGTTCTTATTCTGCTTCTACTCCATTCTTGTATTTGTTTCTTTCAGTTGTAACTGTATTGTAATTTCTGCTTTCATATTTCTTTGTAATCGTAATTTAAATTTGTTTTATTTATTTTTACACGAGCGGTTCCTACAACATGCTTGCGTGTCAAATTCCCTCTTATGTGGTATGCTTGCGTGTCAAATTCCACAAGCAACACACGAAGTTAGTATTCTGTTGGTCATGGGCCATTGTGGACAATATATTAAAAGGTGGGACTGCTAGCACACATTTCATTAGTTGTATTGGTGGCGACTAATAGTTGATAGTTAGGATTATTTAAATTCAGCACTCCTTCCAAATGTTGAATCTTAGGCATAGTTTATGCTTGTTTTTATAAGTCATCCAGAGCTCACGCTCATGGTTGGCTTTGCATGACATGTTAGATCACAAATAACCGTTGTCTTACGGTTAATGGTTAAGACAAAATTAAAGATGGAAGATTATAAATACATGAAAAACATGCCCTTTCTAGCATAGGAGTATGGCTCTTATAAGGCGAGGGAAGGAGAATGGATGCAACAACCACTCACAACATCACTTTATAAAACCTTTATAAGTTATTCTCGTCATTTCTTCAATACACCACAAGTACTCAATCATAAACTAGACACTCAAGATCCAACACTCATAAGTCGGTTGATTGAGGTATCTTATGGACTCAAATGAAGATTATGACGATGTGCTCTTTCTCCCTACCACATACTAGACTCATAGTCTAGTTTGCGCACAAACACACACAAAACGTCCATTTCATGTCAATGCCATATTTTTGTTATCTATGCTAACAATATATTCCTCTAGTCACCAGGAATCAAACATAAACCCAGTTGTTGATGTGGTCATCTTTCATACCTCTGAAGCTTCCCAAAAGATCTAAGTATTCATCGGTGAATCTATGATTATCACAGGAGTGTACGGACCACTCCTTACTTTTTTGGTTGGGTGCAAATTTTTTTATCCATGTCATGTATAGGACACCCCTGAAAGTATATTATGATACCCATGAATTTAAGTAAAAAAAAATCTCCCTTTTATTAATGTACTATAGCTTTTCTTTGGCCACCCCTTAAGTTTTCTTCTAGAACTGCCACTGTATGCTTATCAATTGCAATGCATATATTCGGTTGTAGAAACACCAATTCAATGAATGTATATAAGACATAGAGACTATATGATTGAGCATGCAAGAGATGAATGCCACAGGTTTTTGTTTGAAATGATTATGGACATTAAGAATATAAGGAATAAATAATAACATAAAAGAAAATGAAACATGAAAATTTGTCTACACTTTTAACTATATAATAGAAACAAGAAGACTAGAATATGTGTACTTAGTGTAGCCAATGTACCGTAGTGATGGGTGATGACAGACAATGGACAGGTTGTGACGACGGTAGACGGGGATGGTGGAGTTGAGAAAGAGGAGGATAGATGACTAAGCGATGTATACGCCTGTGCTCTGTGATTTGAATATCAAAGAGAATAGTTGTTCTAACTTTAACATCAACAAAGGCTAGTCATTTTGTTGCAATTCAAATGGTTGTTTTAGGTTTGATATGATTTTATATCTGGTTAAACATTAGAGCTATTTTAAGATACTCGTATCTGAGTATCTAATTCAGATTAGTGGGGTGCCCGCGCGTTGCGACAGAAAACACAATATTTAGGTTTGGAAGTTTTGAAGGATTTAATTTTGTGTTTTAATACATGTAATTACTTAAAGTCTTAATTTTATGTAAAATGATTTTTTATCCTCCATTTATGAATCATAATATATATATATATATATATATATATATATATATATATATATATATAGGTAAAGTATATGGAGGAAACCCTCCTTATTTGGTAAACTCTGGAAACTCTGACTTCCCAACATTTTTTTTTTTTTTGAAAAAAATAGGGTATGTAATATACATTTTTTTAAGCATTTCGGGCCAAAAAAAATCGAAAAAAGCGCCGAACGGTTTTTTTTTTTTTTAAAATAAAAAACGTCTACTGTTTACATATAGTTAACACATTGTTAACACCTGTTATTAGCGCTTAACATGTGTTAGTCAAAATTTTATTTTATTTTTTTTTTAAAAAAGTACTCGGCGCTTTTTTAATTTTTTTGGCCCAAAATGCTTAAAATCGTGTATATTACTTGCCCTATTTTTTTCAAAAAAAAAAAATATTGGAAAGTCAGAGTTTCCAGAGTTTACCAAATAAGGAGGGTTTTCTCTATAACCATTCCCTATATATATATAAAAGTATTAATATTAAAACATAGTATTGTACTTTTGATACATTTCATGTCCACACTTCTCTACTTTTAACTAATATTAAAATATTAAATATGTGTGATTCATCTATTGCCTGTGGTAATGTGCCGGCCAACATAGTTTTACAAGTTCGTGATTTCTTTCAAAATGTACCTAAAATATTATCTATTTTAAAGAAACTTTAAAACTTATTGAAAATATACAACCTTTGGTAGACTTTTAAAAAAAAGTATAAAATCAATACATAGATATGAATATCAATTTATAGTCTATACTTTATTATATAGTGGGTTGGCCGTGATGAAGTTTGTATCACTAAGATTCTTTAGTTGAGAACAATATAACCTAACATGACTTAAACCTGATTATATTTGGGTATTATTATTACTAGGTTATATCTCGGGATCTTCTCGCAATAGACAAATCTAATATGAAGTGACAAAATGTGTGTTATGATGTAGCATAGAAATTAATAAACTATAATATCAAAAAAAACAACAATGTCAATCATGTGAATAAGAATGGAAATGTATATTAAAGAGAGAATGTATGTTTGGATGAGGTGCAAAGGTAGAAGCAACAATTATAGGGCGTGATTGAGGCGGTGATATATAGTAAAGTAATAATAAAAATAAAGATAAAGATAAAAAAATATAAATTAATATATATTAGGTTGTTTATAACCTAAAATTTTTTGTGGGAATTTAAGGTAGGGATAGCCTCACTGAGTGTTATGTGTCCCCACCTCAATCGTCTTATTATTATTATTATTATTATTATTATTATTATTATTATTATTATTATTATTATTATCTTCTAAGTTAATTATATACTTAAGTATTTATATAGTATAACATTTAATTTAAATAGTTAATGTAGTTAAGTAAATAATGTATTAATTAGATGAAGTTTATTAAATGATGTTGTTTAAAAGACACATTTAACCCTAAAAGTAATTATTATATGCATCATGTCTTGTACCTTAGCCAATTAGACTTGTTTTTTTTTTTTTTTAACGGTCAACGAATCAATTCCGAGCACTCTCGGGCACCCTTTTGGGGAATCAGGTACTCGAGAGTACCCGGGCCACCAATTGCCACAAATTCCCGGGAAAAACCCGACCACTCACCCGCCCGAAGGCATAACGGTGAAATAGTCGGTAAAACCGGTCGGGATCGGGACTCGAACCCAAGCCAATGGCCGGGTCATCCCTCATTTCCCCTCCACCAATGTCCTCCAAATGTAGCTAGTAGGAGTTGAACCCAAGCCTCCCATAGGAAACTTTAGGCCCTCAACCAACTGGGCTACAAGTGTTGGACGCCAATTAGACTTGTGCCTTTTAATTTTTAAGAAGTTCTTAGAAATGTTTTATAATAGGGAGGTTATATTAACACCCCCCACTTCTATTCCCACCCCCCTAAAGCGCCTCGCTTTGGCCTAAGCGAGGCGCTTTGGTTACTTTATTAACTACCTCAGTCTGAGGTAAGTTATTCCGATTTGACACCAGGCGCCTCGCTTTGGCCTAAGCGAGACGCTTGGAATCTGGCTTTTATTTTTGTTGTATTTTTTGTGTTTTGAATTGTTTTTTTTTTAATATAATTATTGTAAAAAAAAATTATAAAAATTAAAAATCAAAATAATAACCACCAACTTTTATCGACATTGCTCTAACATAGCTAATCATTGCTCCAACTCAACTCAACAAGACATTTAAGCCGAAAACACTTTCCATCCGACACAGGGTTCACTAACATTTTTCCCAAATATGTTGCAAAATATGAAATGGAATGCAAATATGTTGCAAAACGGTATATTACAATGATCAGATTTGCTTATGATCCAACACCAAATCTCATTATCTGTCAATGATGAAGGCAACCTGAAACAACCGGATGGTTGGTAGCTCTAGGTAAGAACATTGTGGATGATGATTGTTTACCTTCCCATTGATTTCAAGTATGTTGCCTTCATCGTTGACAAATATCTCTCTGACAACAACTGATTTTTACTTGCTTACCTGAACATTTTGAAAATAGCGATGGATGATATCGATCAAATTGCCAGAGGGTCATTGGTCTTCAGAGTTTCCAGGCTTTAAGAAGACACTTCTAGGAGATTCATGAAGATATTCATCAAGACCTTTTGCAGAGGGTCACTATTCATATATAAAGAACATTAACTAACCAATTGCCAAAGGGTCACTATTCATCAGAGTTTCCAACCACTACGAAATTTATCTACTCATAGTGGTGTGGTCTACCTTTTTGCTTATGATCCAACACCAAATCTCATTATCTGTCAACGATGAAGGCAACCTGAAAAAACAACCGGATGATTGGTAGCTCTAGGTAAAAACATTGTGGATGAGGATTGTTTACCTTCCTATTGATTTCAAGTATGTTGCCTTCATCGTTGACAAATATCTCTCGGACAACAACTGAATTTTACTTGCTTGCCTGAAAGCGGTCCAAATACCATTGTTGTTGGATGTTCAAGTGAGAATGCATAGTACAAAGTTCTTTTGACAAACGTCTGGCTGACCTGAAGTTCCTTTGCAACCTAGCTCCTTCTAATTATAAACATCATTAAAGAGGGAGCTAGATATTCCTCATGAAGAGCAGGAATTGTTTACCTTCCCATTGAAAGATTAAAAAGTCACTATTCAACAATGAAGTTGTTTTCGGAGAGATATTTGTCAACGATGAAGGCAATCTGGAACTAGGTGATGGCCATACCGACATGAGGGTAGTCCATTGGTATTAATGGCAAAGTGATTGTAAGGGAAGAAGAAGAGAATGTTATATAGTGTGGCAGAGAATGATCAGGTGTGATTAGTTTCTTTTGAAGCAAGATATGTTGCCTTCATACCTTTACGGAGGTTTGCCACAGGGTCATTGGTCTTCAGAGTTTCCAACCCCTAATACCATACAAAAAATACCATCTCCTTGTTAGTCACCCTCATAGGGAAATCTACTCTCACACTTATGCGTAGATCAAGGATATTCATGTGAGAATGCATAGTACAAAATTCTTTTGACAAACGTCTGGCTGATATCCAGGTGCTGGAATTTTTTACCTTCCCATGTATTTCAAGTATGTTTGCCTTCATCGTTGACAGATATCTCTCCGATAAGAACTGAATTTTACCAATTAAACCCCCCACCTTCTATTTAAAGCTAGGTGCTTCGGGTCAAATCATACGAGGTGGCAGAATTTTACCTTCCCATTGATTTCAAGTATGTTGCCTTCATCGTTGACAGGTATCTCTCTGACAACAACTGAATTTTACTTGCTTGCCTGAACATTTTGAAAATAGCGATGGATGATATCGATCAAATTGCCAGAGGGTCATTGGTCTTCAGAGTTTCTAACCCTTAATATCATACAAATGACCGTGTTTGAAAAACGGAGAGTTCTTATGGAAGTTGCTAAAATAGTTAAACAAATGTATTTGTGAATAATACATTCATTAGAAAAGACCATCTCTTTGTTAGTCACCCTCATAGGGAAATCTACTCCCACACTTACGCGTAGATCAAGGATATTCATGTGAGAATGCATAGTACAAAATTCTTTTGACAAACGTCTAGCTAATATCCAGGTGCTGGAATTGTTTACCTTCCCATTGATTTCAAGTATGTTTGCCTTCATCGTTGACAGATATCTCTCCGACAAGAACTGAATTTTACCAATTAAACCCCCACCTTCTATTTAAAGCTAGGTGCTATCTAGGTGCTGGAATTGTTTACCTTCCCATTGATTTCGAGTATGTTTGCCTTCATCGTTGACAGATATCTCTCCGACAAGAACTGAATTTTACCAATTAAAACCCCCACCTTCTATTTAAAGCTAGGTGCTTCGGGTCAAATCATACATGGTGGCAGAATTTTACCTTCCCATTGATTTCAAGTATGTTGCCTTCATCGTTGACAGATATTTCTCTGACAACAACTGAATTTACTTGCTTGCGTGAACATTTTGAAAATAGCGATGGATGATATCGATCAAATTGCCAGAGGGTCATTGGTCTTCAGAGTTTCCAACCCCTAATACCATACAAATGATCGTGTTTGAAAAACGGAGAGTTCTTATGGAAGTTGCTAAAATAGTTAAACAAACGTATTTGTGCATAATACATTCATCAAAAAAGACCATCTCTTTGTTAGTCACCCTCATAGGGAAATCTGCTCTCACACTTATGCGTAGATCAAGGATATTCATGTGAGAATGCATAGTACAAAATTCTTTTGACAAACGTGTGGCTGACCTGAAGTTCCTTCATCGTTGACAGATATCTCTTGGATAACAACTGAATTTTACTTGCTTGCCTGAAAATGTTTACCTTCCCATTCATTCAGTCGGATCGACGATTTTGTTTCCCCTCCCATTGATCAGAGAGATTTAAGCTAATCAAACTCATATCTGAAGCCGGTTTTCTGTAGGACTGGCACCTTGTATGGCCCAATTGAAATGACACATGCAAAATGTAATGTCATGCACAATGTGTACTCACAGTGACATCGAACACTTTAAATGAGTTTGATTGCTTGAATCTCTCTGATCCATGGTATCCACTAACAGTAGCGATTATCGAAAGATTTATTTTAGGAATTGTTTGAGAATTTATTTTCTAATCAAAGGATCCATAACTGAACAGTTATTTGGAATGTTCCTGATCATTACAGTAACGATCGCTTTACAATGCTGAAAACGACTATCATCACTCTGCATGGGTTGCTTGTTAGCGCTGATCCTACTGTCGATTTCTTTCCACAACCATTGCTCCAACATAACTTGCACCGGCTTGAGATATGAGTTTGATTAGATTGAATCTCTTTGATCCACGGTATCCACTAACCGTAGCGATTATCGAAAGATTTATTTTAGGAATTGTTTGAGAATATATTTTCTGATCAAAGGATCCATAACTGAACAGTTATTTGGAATGCTCCTGATCATTACAGTAACGATCGCTTTACAAACTCATATCTCAAGCCGGTGCAAGTTATGTTGGAGCACTGTTCTTCTTGATCTTGATCTTTACACTTGCTTTTGACAAACGTCTGGCTGACCTGAAGTTCCTTTGCAACCTGGTAGAAAGGAACTAGGTTGAAAATATAATAATAATTTATATAATTATAATAATTTAAAATTATAAAAATCCATCACATCACGATTTTGCATCCCGGCAATAATGAGTAACCTACTAACCTCTATTAATAGACTTCATTTATTTCTTCATCTCCTTCTACTTGAAGTGCAATGTGATAACTAACCCTTCATCTTCTCTGTTTAAAGTCCTAACAAAATTTAAACTAAAAGAACAAGGCTTCAAACACAACTTTTTGCTCAAGGTAATATTATTGTAATATAATATTCAGTTGTACTGGTTGTCGAAAGAAATCGACGGTAGGATCGACGCTAACAAGCAACCCATACAGAGTTCGTTGTACTGGTTGTCAAAAGAAATCGAGTGATGATAGTCGTTTTTGGCGTTGTAAAGCGATCGTTACCGTATTGATCAGGAACATTCCAAATAGTTGTTCACCTGAAACTTTACTTTCCTACCACTGTTTTGGATTTGTTGCTTTATAAAGTGTTCGATGTCACTGTGAGTAGATACATTTTCGTTGAATAGTGACATTTTAATATTTTTTATATATGAATACTTTCCTACCTTTGTTATGAATTAGTATATAGAGAGCAAACCGACGAACATCATTCAAAAATTTAAACTTACCGCTAACCTCTGCGCCATCATCGACTACAGCAAACCAACGATCTTCCTCCACGGCACTCCTAATAGGCCTCTCTTTATTTCACCGTACGATTTAAGGTTCCAATTTTGTTTTTGTTGCTTTATAATAATAAGTTTTGTGTTTATCAAACCCTAACGCGTCAAGTTATGTTGGAGCAATGATTTATCATTATTATTTTATTTATTGTTATTTTATTTTTGTTTTGAGGGTGTAATGATGATGATGGTTATGATTTGACAAACGATTTATGAAAGTATCAAGAATCGGAAATTAGTAAAACGATTTCGGTACGTTTTAATTGATTGGATGTGACTTCTGAAAACCACAAACGATCAATTAAACATTACGAAACGCGTCAAATAGAGACCGAAAGTCCAGCCTGTCGATTAGACATGCAAAAATCGTGTTTTGGAAAAATATGGGAATCGAATGTATAGTCATAGCACCACGTACAATGATTCATGAAAGTTGAACAAACTCGGATGTTTCAACCAAAACACATAAACGAGCAATAAACGACCCGTAACGCCTCAAACGAATTTTGTTGTATTGGAAACAACTAAAAACATTTTAAAATGAATTAAAACAAAGTAATTTTTTTTTTAAAAAGGCCAAAGCGCCTGGCTTTGACCAAAGCTAGGCGCCTGTGGTCTAATCAAGCAAACTAGGCGCCTAGCTTTGGCCAAAGCGGCGCTTTGGCCTTTATAAAAAAATTAATTTTTTTTAATTCATTTAAATGCTTGTTATTGATTAAAAAATAATTTTAAATCATTTTAAAATGTTTTTAGTTGTTCCCAATACAACAAAATTCGTTTGAGGCGTTACGGGTCGTTTATTGCTCGTTTGTGTGTTTTAGTTGAAACATCCGAGTTTGTTCAACTTTCATGAATCATTGTACGTGGTGCTCCGACTATACATTCGATGCCCATATTTTTTCAAAACATTATTTTTGCATGTCTAATCGACATGCTGGACTTCTGGTCTCTGTTTGACGCGTTTCGTAATGTTTAATTGATCGTTTGTGGTTTTCAGAAGTCACACCCGATCAATTATAACGTACTGAAACACAAAACCCTTGTTTGAGTATACTCGTGTTCAGCCTTTAAAGAATTATAAATTCATTTTACTAATTCCCGATTCTCGATACTTTCATAAATCGTTTGTATAATCATAACCATCATCATCATTACACCCTCAAAAAAGAAAAGAAAATAAAAATAAATAATAGTAATTATTTATTATTATAATAATAAAACAAAGGAACTAGGTTGCAAATATAATAATAATTTAAATAATAATAATAATGTAATATAGTCATGGTTAATGCTCAAAGAAGTCAACCTTTGTTGACTCCTAGAAGTCTTGAAGACCAAATGACTTTTACAAGATACTTGAAAACAAGGTATTGATATGGAGAATATGCAATGAGATGATTTTGTACAAGATTCCAATGCAAGCAAGTCAAATTCAGTTGTTGGACCAACTTGAGATATGAGTTTGATTAGCTTGAATCTCTCTGATCCATGGTATCCACTAACCGTAGCGATTATCGCGTGTCATGGATCCTTTGAAAGTGGATACCATGGATCAGAGAGATTTAAGCTAATCAAACTCATATCTCAAGCCGGTGCAAGTTATGTTAGTGACATCTGTCATCTTCTTCTTCAACTTGCATCCTCTTGATCTTCACACTTGCTTTTGGAGCTCTGATCTTCCTATGAAAGTAAAGCTTCAGGTGAAAGTGGATACCATGGATCAGAGAGATTTAAGCTAATCAAACTCATATCTCAAGCCGGTGCAGGTTATGTTAGTGATATCTGTCATCTTCTTCTTCAACCGGATGGTTGGTAGCTCTAGGTAAGAACATTGTGGATGATGATGATAATAACTTCTCTTCAGATTCTGATTGCACCGGTGGAATTGGAATTAATGTTAGGAATTGGAGTGGACAAACCGAGGCCTAAGGTGAATCTGTTTGGTGACGGTAAACCTAGAGAGGTTTTGCTTCAAGAGAAAGGTGTGGATTATCGGAATTGAATACTTAGAGATGACACGCGAAGCTTTAGACATCAAGCGGATCCTTTGATTGTCAACTCCCTCCCGTAGAACATAGGCCTCTACAAAGTTTGATCAATTCGCGTTTTTCACTTATTTAATGAAATTTAACGCGCATACCGCATTAGAATTGGTTTTTTATTTTTTCTCAAAGTAGAAAAAACTATAACAACATTAACAACTAACAAAAATATTGTAGAACAAAAGAAGAAAGTATTCTTCTCTTATACCAAGCATGTCAAGAAATGATAATTTTCAAATATTGCAGATCAAGGTCTTCATGATTAGAGATGATAAAGGATAATGAAGATTAATGTTGTATTTTTCCCGGAAGTACTGAATCTATTGTTCAAGCTTCCTGAATCTATTGTTAAAATCTTTGACTATACGTGGTTGATGATGTCAAGTTTTTTTTTTAACTTTTTTAAATAATTATATTAAAAAGGTAAAACACCAAAAAAATACCCCAAATTAAAACTTTGATCCAAAGCGTCTCGCTTTGGCCAAAGCTAGGCGTTTTGGATCAAAATATTCCATTTTTTCTGCCACCTCGTATAACCTCGGCTGATTTGACCCCAAGCGCCTCGCTTAGGCCAAAGTGAGGCGTTTTTTTTTTTTTTTTTTTTGGGGGGGGGGGGGAGGAGGTTGAAATAGAAGGGTAGGGGGTGTGAATAGCTGAGGCCTTATAATATGGTATAGATATAGATATGTATTCGGCTTTAGTGATTTCTATTCTGGTAAGTTTCCAAGCTAATAATGAATGGCCGATCTAAGTATCTAACCATTCAAAAATATATATGTCGTTATTACAATTCAATAGCCATGAATGCCCAATCAAACAAATAAAATAGTTGTTCCAACTTTAACAACTACAAAGACAAGTCATTTGGTTGCAATTCAAATGGTTATCTTATGTTTCACTAGCTGATTATCCCGGGAGGGTCCCGGGGTTGAAAAATTTAATTTTACGTGGTAACCTATTGCAAATGACTTAAGTTAACTAACCACAAAATCTTTCAATCATTGCATGTTCATAGTATTCTAATCAGTAATAACTCATATTCCCTAATCTAAAACCTAATCAATAATCATCTAAAGAATCACTTATGTAAGCTGCAACTATTCAAAAACTCATCATATCTCTCTAATTTCTCACATTCTAATGGCTCTTATAATTCCTAACCTAATCAACTAAACAAACACTTAAGTTGGAAGTTGTAACTATTGCATCTCATTATGCCACGTGGCATAATCAAGAGATGGTTGAGGCCACCATTGAATGCCATGTCATCAACTATCAATTCTTCCCGGGGTTGAAAAATATAACCATTCTAATAATACTAATACTAATAGTAATAATTATTACTCTTGTAATTAAATAAATAAAAAAATAACTTTGCTATAAGTTGACACCATGTGTTGCAGTGTTGCGCGATTCTTTCTCATAGCTTCTCTTGATGAAGTATACCTAGTAAAATTCCAATGATAACATGGCGATTGGGCTGATTTTCAACATCGTAGATAAGAACCTGGTTTAAAAGAAAAAACATGATTAATGAATAACATGAACACTTTGTGTGTTTTTTTTCCTGTATGAACGAAACCCCACAAAAAAATAGTCGATTTTTTCTCCGTTTTTATATAGCACTATGGTACTCGTTTTAAAGATAATAAAACGCTCGTTAATTTGGTGTAATTTTTTTCTTTAAAAAATTCCGTATATAAAAGATATAAACGTTTAAAAATTATGGGAGGAAATATGAGAGAGAAAATTTTAAATTTATTTTTAAATTCTTTTTTCCTAAAATAACTTAATTTAATTAAAAAAAGAAATAATTCAAAAAGACTAAAATCTTTCAATTATGATGCCACGTGTCAGTTTCATGGAGAGGTTAAAGGCACCATTGCACGCCACGTCAGCAATGTTCAATTCTTTTATATATATTATTAATAGATATGATTTTATATCTGGTTAAACATTAGAGCTATTTAAAGATACTCGTATCTAAGCATCTAATTCAGATATGAGGCTTTAGTGATTTCTTTTTGATACATGAAAACCGGACAATTTTTTTTATCTATCTTCAACACTTAAATAGTCTAATGTATAAAAGCTAAAGCATGATTAGAATAAATTGTTCAATCGTTTTGTCTTGATTTTATTTAGGAGTATTTAGATTTAACTAATCCTAACAATTATCAATTAGGCGCCACCAGTCCCAACTAAAAAAATGTGTGCTGACAGTCTCAACTTTTAATATATTGGCCACCAACGGAGTATGAATAACATAACATTATCTAAATATCTAAATGGAACATATTTATTTTAAGTCATAGTCTATTGGTGTCCAATATGTTAAAAAGTAGGACCGCCACACATATTTTAGTAGTTGGGATCGATGACGGTCAATAAGAATTAATTAAATCAAATACTCCTTTATTTATTGTTTTAAATCTTTATTAGTTAGAACTTGGGAACATGTTTATAAAATTGACTAAAAACTTAAATGTTCAATCTTTTTTCTTCAACACTATAATAGTCTAGTGTATAAACACTTAAACTTGATTAATACACTTTTTTTGTCTTGATTTTATTTATTGTTTTAATATATAGTCTTGGTGAGCCGAGATGGATATAATCTCCGCTGCTGTAGCTCTCTCCAAAAGGAACATCACGGTTGAAGCTGAGTTGTGTCCATTTTGTAATTTAGGGGAACAGACGGTGGAATATTTGTTTACTTCATGTGGCATTGCGACCGTTCTTTGGCAAAAGTTAAGTTCTTGGTGCCGGGACGAACATTTTTTGTTTTTCCTTTTAGAGATTTTTTTTGAGCTTCATACTCACTATGGGAAAGGGAAGTCGGAGAAAATGGCTCTTCATGGTATCGTTGTGATTTTGTGTTGGAGGTTTTGGAGAGCGAGAAATGAGATCAGGTTTTCCCGCAAGCAATCTAAGATTGAAGAGATTTTTAGTGAAGTTAAAGCTTTGGGGTTTTTTTGTGGTTTAAAGCTTAGTGTTTTAGATATCAAATACTCTAAACCAAAACACAACAATAATAAAAATACATTATTTGTTCATTTTTTTTTTTTGGATTTCGGGTTTATCAGGTCAGGTTGTTCGGGTTTTTGTTAATATGCGTATGTTTCTCATTGATCTGCCAGAATGAAGATTACAAATATATAGACAAGAAAACCCTAACTAACCTCCTATCATAGTGTGGTTTCCTAACTAATATACACATCTTATGGAAATATAATAATAGAGATAAATGAGATTAACTAAATATTAAATGTAGATTGACTGAGATGGGGCCGACTAATACCCCCCCTTAGTTGGACCGGGAGTGCGAGCAAACGGTCAAACTAGAACGGAAGCTCTCGAAGAGTTGCCTGGATAAACCTTTTGTGAAAATGTCGGCATATAGATAGGAGGCTGGGATGTGGAGCACTCGAACTTGACCTAGTTGAACTTTTTCGCGTACGAAATGAATATCAAGCTCGACGTGTTTGGTACGTTGATATTGTACTGGATTGTCTGACAGATACACAGCTGATATATTATCACAATAGACGATGGTGGCGCGTGAGATGTGGAGCCGAAGTTCCAGTAAAAGATTGCGTAACCAGCTCGTTTCAGCGATAGCGTTTGCAACACCGCGGTACATAGCTTCTGCGCTTGAACGGGAGACCGTAGGCTGGCGTTTAGAGGACCATGAAATTAAGTTGTTGCCGAGAAAGACGCAATATCCGGAAGTAGAGCGCCGAGAGTCGGGGCATCCTGCCCAGTCAGCATCTGCATAAGCCACAAGTGATGATGGGGATGAGACAATGAGCTGTAGGCCATGATCCAACGTGCCTTTGATGTACCGGAGAATACGTTTCAGAAATGTGAAATGTGGTTCCCGAGGAGAATGCATAAACAAACAGACTTGTTGAACCGCATAGGAGATGTCGGGCAGTGTGAAGGTTAAATATTGAAATGTACCGGCAAGTCTCCGATAAAGAGAACCATCGGGTAATAACGGTCCATCATCAGCGCTTAATTTAGAATTGGTGTCAACCGGTGTTCTGCATGGTTTACAATCGGTCATGTTCGCGCGGTGCAAAATGTCTCAGGCATACTGAGATTGAGACAGAAATCATCCTTGAGAGTTCCGTTGCACTGAGATACCCAAAAAGTGATGTAATGTCCCCAGATCAGTCATTGCAAATTCCCGAGATAAAAGACCGATTATAGTCCGAAGCAAGGCGTCTGATGAAGCTGTTAAGATAATATCGTCGACATATAATAACAGATAAGCCGTGTGGGAACCATGGCGAAAAACAAATAATGAGTTATCGCATACGCTTCCCTTGAATCCCTGTGAAACAATAAATTTTGAGAAGCGTTGAAACCGTGCACGCGGCGCTTGTTTCAGGCCGTATAAATATTTGCGTAGGCGGCAAACATGGTTTGGTTTGTGGCATCATAGAAACCCGGTGGTTGATGCATATGCACAGTTTCCTCGAGGTCGCCATGAAGAAAAGCGTTTTTGACATCATGTTGATTAATGGGCCACTGATTATGGAGAGCGATGGATAAGACCGTGCGAATAGTCGCAGGCTTTACCACCGGGCTAAAAGTATCTTGGCAGTCAATACTAACTGTCTGAGATTTCCCGTTTACCACAAGTCTTGCTTTGCACTAATCAAGGCTTCCATCAAGTTTAAATTTATGGCGAAAAAGCCACATGCATCGAATAATAGGATGTGAAGTCGGACGAGGAACTAATTCCCAAGTATCATTATCTATTAATGCTTTATATTCTAGTTGCATAGCCCATTGCCAATTAGGGTCGTTTAAGGCCTTAAGGTGGGATGTGGGGACTGGAGAAATGGTTTCGGCCGATAGGTTATATTTAGGATTGGGTTTGGAAATGTCGTCTTTTCCCCTAGTAGTCATTGGGTGAGAGTTGTTTGTGGATAGTGGTGGTGGTGGTGTGGGGGGGGGGGGGGTGAAGGCATAGGCATGGTGGTTGGGTGCAACGTGTTCGAGGGACCAGTGAACGGATCTATTAAGGGTGGGGTGGCATGGTTTGGGCCTGTTGAGGGTAATGGGTTTGGGCCGGAAGATGGTGTAGGTCCTTGTGAGGAGTGGTGTGGGCTTGGATGCGGTATTAGGATTGGATGTGGTATTGGGCCGGAGTGGGGGCTAGCATATGGTGGGGCTGAGGAAGGGAAATTATAATGGGCTTGGGAAGGTGGTTCATCGTCCAAGAATGCGTAGGACATGGTGGGTTGGGTGTTGGAAAACGGGAATGACGTTTCGTCAAACTCGACATGTCTAGAAATATGAACTTTACCTGTTGAAGGATCAAGACAACGATAACCTCTAAAGTCGGGAGGGTAGCCAAGAAAAATGCACCGGATAGACCGAGGGTTCAATTTATTAGATTCGGTGGCGGAGAAGTTTGGGTAACAGACGCACCCGAACACTCGTAGGTGATCAAAAGTTGGGTGGCATAGGTACAAGGCGAATGTGGGAGAGTTGTAATTTAAGCGGGTGGTAGGGAGAATGTTGTGGAGGTAAGTGGCTGTGTGGAGAGCCTCAACCCAATAGGTGGGAGGTATATGAGCATGGGTGAGGAGAGCGCGGATGATTTCGTTAAGGCGACGTATCATACGTTCGGAACGACCATTTTGTTGAGAGGTTTGAGGGCATGAGAAGCGAAAAGTGAAACCATTTGAGGAAGCAAAATTGTGAAAAGCATGGTTGTCGAATTCTCCCCCTAAGTCACACTGAAAAGCTTTAATGTTTTTATTAAATTGTGTTTAAATATGTTTGTGAAATTTGACAAAAGTAGGAAATGTTTCAGATTTGAACTTTAGAGGATAAACCTAAACATAGTTAGAAAAATTGTCTACTAAAACCATATAATATTTGTATGATGCATGACTATGGACAGGAGATGTCCACAAATCACAGTGTATGATGTCAAATGGTGCATAAGAAAAGGAAATAGAGAAAGGGCCTCATACCCGAGGGCATGGAGCCTGAAAAGTTTAACCCAATCCGAATAGGTAACCTTGTCGCCATCAAGGGTTCGGACCTTGGTTTGAATGTTAGTGACGGAGTAAATCGGGTGAAGGGGTTTGGGGTTGGAAATTACGGTTGCAGGGGGTTGATTATCCATGATGAACAAAAAAAAATAATGAACTAAAGAAGAAAGGCAGCAGCGGTAGTGTAGGTTTAGTGATGCTCTGATACCATGTTAATATTCGTATGTTTCTCATTGATCTGCCAGACTGACTGAAGATTACAAATATATAGACAAGAAGACCCTAACTAACCTCCTATCATAGTGTGGTTTCCTAACTAATATACACAATCTTATGGAAATACAATAATAGAGATAAATGAGATTGACTAAATATTAAATGTAGATTGACTGTGATGGGGCCGACTAATAGTTTTTTGTTGGGAAAAAGTTACCCAATAACCGAACCATTTAAGGTTCAGGTTGGTCAGGTTCAAGTTATTTGGTTTCGGGTTTTTCAAATATTCTTTAATTCAAGTTCGGGTGGCTTCGAATTCAGGTTGAGTTTTGGATAAAAATAAACAGCCTCGTTACAGACTTTCAAAGCAAATATGCATTCATACTAGATTATACCCCGGAAACGTTCCGGGTTGAGAAATTTAATATGATACATCAATTTTACATATGAAATAGACTGATGTATAACTCTAATATTAATATCTAACATAAAACAAATTAACAATGTACAACTCCAATGCTAACACCTAACCTAAAAAAATGTAGAACTTTAATATAACTTTAATATTAACACATATCCTAAAGACTAAACAAATGTACAACTCTAACATACTAATATTGATACCTAACTTAAAACAACGTATAACTCTATTAACCTATTCAGCTTTGGTTGAAAAAAAAAAAATCATATTTACTGATTTAAACATAATTAGTGACTTGTCTATACATGATTAATGATTTACCTGAACACTTTGTGTTTTTTTCCTGTATGAACAAAACCCCACAAAAAAATTTCTCCGTTTTTTATATAGCACTATGGTACTCGTTGGAAAGATAATAAAACGCTCATTAATTTGGTGTAATTTTTTTCTTTAAAAAATCTCGTATATTAAATATATTAACGTTTAAAAATTATGGGAGGAATCATGAGGGTGAAAAATCCAATTTTGTTTTTAAATTATTATTTTTCCTAAAATATCTCATGCCACATGGGATGACACATGGCACACTTAATGAAGAGAATGTCTCTTTAAGTGCCATGTCATTAAAATGGCTTTGGTTTATTTAGGGCTGGCAAATCGTGTCCCTAACAGGTTAACAGGTCTCTGACGCGCGCGAACAAATAAGTTCTAAACATGAACACGACTCGTTTAACTCATTTATATCTCATGTTTATAACACAGTTTTATGTTTTATGTACCAAAAACGGGAAATGAAATATTTTTGCCTCTTAATTCTAAGTATTAAAAAAAGTCAAAAAATCAAATAGTGTACTTTTCAGTCAAACAGGTCTTATCGTGTCTTAACAGGTTACCCATTGCCAGCCCTAGGTTTATTATAGGTATAGATTATAATCTCGGTTTTGTTTGGCTCTTTGTACTAAATTTAAACCAAGATTTGCTCAATCTTGGCCTGAATATATAATAGATTACAGATTGTTCTAATTCCTTTAATTATTTCTTGTTTATAAACTTTGTTTTTTTATACATTCATCTATACAACTAAAAACATGTGATCACATGCATGCTTTTGGATTCCCTCTCAAGCCAACTAGATGCATGCTGCATGCATGAATTGCAATACTTTCTATTTTCATCTAATAAAAACGCTCAACAATATATGTATCAAACTTTTGAACTCGTGATTATTGATGACCTCATGACCATAACAAAGTTTTAGATATCTTCATGAATATATTGTACTACTTTATTAAAGTATACTAGTAGGAAACCCGCGTGATATGACGGAAGTGACACTTTACATTACGGTGCTTATTTCAAATTCGTATAGTATTTGTTGTAGCATCATTACAGGAAATATACGTCATAAGCGTTACACATATATATAACTAAAAAGATTTAACATTTAAATTATAAAGTACTTCAAGAAACATTTTATAAAATAAAGTAACATACGAAAGGGAAAATAAGTATTAATAAACATAAAAGTTGAAAACTAAAAACTCAAGTGTGAACTACTTGAATCATGAGATCAATTTAGTCATATGCATTCCAAATCTGCATGATCTCATCTATATTGGTCGCCCACTATTCGTCATTAAGAGCGATCCCTGAAATTTCTTATATATCTTCATATTTGATTATTACATCTTTTGGTAAGGATGAGCTTCCTCCATCTTCTCCTATCTACACTATCATCAAATACGTCTTCTTTGTCATTTCATCAGAATTATTAAGATCAATAACTTGATTATATTTTCATTCAGAGAGTCGCTTGGATCTCTTCCTATCACTTTCATGCGCCGGATCTTTCAAATAAATTAAAAATACTAGCAAGAACCCGCGCGTTGCGGCGGGTTGCACTGTGTTTGGCTGTTGCGTTTAGTCAATCACGTTGTTTGTGTTGTACATTATACACACATCTCTCTCTTTTTTGCTTTTCTATTTTTTCCTTTTGTAATGCGAATTTCTTCAGGGTAGCCACTGAAGCAATCATCTTTTAATTTGTTTTTTAATAGAAAGATATTGAAAGAATGCATCATTTATGTTTCATGTTTGTTTTATGCAAAATACACTAACGGAGCCTAAAGATAACCCTTTCTTTCTCAAACCAATCTAGGTTCTAAACCGGTTCGAGTTTTTTAAGAAGGATTAGAACCGGTTTTCGTTTTTGGCCAAACAGGTACAGGCTAGAAACTGGAGAGGGCCAAAAATAAATCTAAACTCCGAGAACCGATTAGTTTACCCGCACGTTGCCGGGGGGTCCAAATACAAATTGCAATACAATAATGTGATTATTTAGAAAACGCAAAAATGCAGATTCAATAGTACACCTTGGTACCTAATGTTGTGGTTCGAATAAGCCATTCTGAAATAAATATTTATCTACTTGTTAAGTGTCAGGTTACTAAGTTGACATGTTAACTTCTATCAAGCTAGAGTATATATTGGATCCACTAAAGCACCAATTTCTTGAGCATTTTGTAGGCATTCGTCTATTTCCCCTTTCAACACATTTCCAATCTGAATAATAACCAACACATGACACAATGCTTAGAGCAAAATAAAAATAAAAATAAATGATGGTGGCAAGTATATTACATAGTTTAAAGCATACAAACCAATTCATGAGTACGTACCATGGCATAAGAATTAGAAACAAAGACAATCTATAAACTGATTAGCCGATATGTAAGAAGAAATGCAATTACATCACAAAAAACAAATGAAATCAAGCGCAAAGAGAATACTACCCTTTCAATATCATATCAGCAGCTTTTCTTTTCATAATTTCCCGCGCACGTTGCGGCGCGAACATGTTAAATCACAAAAGAAATCACCAAGATAAAATCATCAAAACAATTTATTGGCAAATGACTGCGTGTTGCTAGAGACACTTTAAACTCGGGTGGCGCTTGTTTTCATACCATTTAATTCAACATCCACAATGCAATTCCACTAATAGTATATTACTTCTATTTCATTCGCTAACCGGTGTACCCAATTTTCCAATTTGTAGATGTACAATAATGAATTATGTAATAACTCATTGAAGCTATCAATGTAGTAATATGATTTTTTTGCTGCTACTTCCTTTGTCGTTCTATTCACCAAGTTTTTATGCTTTCATTTAGAACTAAAATACAAGTAAATGGTACATATTTAAAATCAGAACATTGAGACTTACAACAAACAACTCCAATAAAGATAATTTCGAATGAGTGAATGACGATTTATCAAGACAAAATTTTAAACAATGCAACATAATCACTAAAGAAAAGGTTACGTGAAGTACCTAGAAAAGTGTGATTAGCCTGTAAAACGGTAAGCATATGGCCCACTTGCTTTCTCTTCTAACTCGTTTTCAACCATTTGAATAACAATTTCTATCACTTGCTTTCTCTTCTAACTTATTTTCAACCATTTGAATAAGCAATTTCCATCACTTTTCAATTGAATTTCCCATTCAATTGCAATTATATCCATGATATTGATTACAGGGGTTTTGTTTAAGGGTATAATGGAGCAGAACCGAAGAGGCTTAAAAATCAATGTGACGGTTTCAAAAGTTGAATAAGGTGCATGACTTGCATTACTCATTTATACAATTATCAATAAATGTTGTACAAGAGAGCATAAAAGGAAGAAATTGGACAAAAATTATAGATTTATACTAAGACTCTTGATATGCCATCTTAAAAAAGATGTAAATTTACCTTCTTATCCATCAAGCACCCATTATATAATAGTATAGATTTAATACACAAGTTAATAGAAGATGAACTAAATATTGATATTACCTTTTCACTAAATTCACATTGAAGATCAGATTTGTAAAGTAAGGTTATTGTACAAATAAGTTTTATCCTACAAAAGCTTTAATGTGATAAGTGAAGAAGGATTTTGATAGGAACCCAATATTGGGTCACGGTTAAACTGGGTTGGGTCAGACCTAGTTGATGTTGGATGGTGGGAAAGAAAACAAGAAATCTGGAAGTGGGGGCTGAATGTTAGGAGAGTCAAAGTCAAAGTCAAGAGGGTCAAAGTCCAGAGGCTGATTGTAGGGGCTGAAATTTAGGATTAATAGCTATTTTATTTTCTATTTAAGCCATTTCCTATTCTAGTTTTTCTATGTCTTGTTTTATTTGAGTTACCTATTGTTCTTGTATTGGAGATTAGCCCCTCTCAAATTGGGCCAACTATCCTAGTTTTTCAATAAAAATCAGCCTTCGTTTTCTAGTATCTATCAGATTTTTTTTTTTTTTCAATCTTGTTAAACATGTATTTTTGTACTTAAATCTAAAAAAATGGTGTCATTACTCTTGTATAGTAATTTGGTAATTACTCTAATGTAAACTACTATAATTACTCTAATAGTGTAATTATGCTAAAAAAAAAATTCTCTCATCATTTCTCATTTTAGTAGGTTAAGTTAATTTTTATTTGATACTTACATCATATTTTACCAACATTCGACTATTTACACTCAGGACATTTGTTAGTACATGTATGCCTAGGTGGCAACAAACAAACATTGTATCCACGGTCACAGATGACCCGTAATGACAACTATGTGGATGCTGTGTTGCGCGTTGCGCAACCTTTGAGTATGTTTATGAGCAAAGAGAGCAAATAATAAATGTGTGTTGTGGAACAAAGAAAACAGTTATATATTGGATAATTGACTTGCAGGTTGACCTAAAAACAGTCATACATCAGGTTGTTGTTCTAGAGGTTTAAAACGTGTTACAAATACAGTGCGCGGGGCGCAAAAGCTAGAAACAACAAGTAAGTGCAGGCTGTACCCAAAACAGTACTTAAAAACGTAAGGCGATTAACATGCAGATACTGTAGTGCATTATATAAACGCTAAAGAGTTGTTATTTTGGGGAAAATCTTACCAATGATTCCTTCAGAGCAAACTTTGATTTCAGCCATGTGGCGTGTAGCAATCTCAAAATATGTTTTCTGTATGTCTGGACACTCTGCAACAGGTGTTGATCGCGTGTCGAGTGCTAATCAAAAACTATATTAAAAACAACTCCTTAGCTACAAGGACTGCAGTATAGGGAGTAGGGTTGTCGAACCACGAGGAGTATGTGGTTAGTGTTAATAGCAATTTTATTAATTAAACTAATTAATTAAAAATAATATCTTATGAAGTAAAATGTTGTTGTGCTTGAAAAAACTGAATTAAATTAATTTGAAAAGAAAACAATAATAATAATAATAAAGAAATAACTTCCTCTAAACTTCAGGCTCTAGGTTTCACACAATTTTCATTTTATAGATTGGGAACCACAGAGACATAGTTCTGGAAATTAGTTAACTAGCCAGTAGCACAGGTTCTTGTCATCAAACCCTATTAACTACCCAATTTGCAAATATCAAGTCAACCCTCTTTAGTCACCCAACCCGAATCTAGGTTTTGTCATCAACCAAACGAGTTGTAAAGAAAAAACTCAAAACATAAACAAATTGTTTCAATTAACTAATGCATCAATAATGTTAACAAGTTTATCATCACAAGCAAAACAATATCCAATACTGATAATAAATAGAACAATGTGTAAAACCTAATTGAACCATTCGGCTAGAGAAAGTTACAAAAGCCTTAGCCTAGCATCCTGATCATCGAAGCTTCTTCCTCAAGTTTTCTTCGTGTGCAATAATATCAGTTCAAAAAATATGTCGACCTCCTCAATGAGCCGTCATATAGAATAATAAATAAACCCTAAACAAGCTAAATGGGCTTGTTATTCTCTTCTTCTTTTTACTTCACGTGGCCTTAGGGCTATTAATGTCAAGCTTCTTTTTTTTTTCTTTTTACTATTATATTATTATTATTATTATTATAAATATTAATTCCATGCTCGCTTTCAAATGTGCGCGACTTGATCATTTTCCTTCGTATTAAGCTCATATCCCACGAACACCTACAAAACACATGTACACTAATAAATAACTAAGACCGACTAAAAGCACACAATAAAAGACTAAAATATATACAAAACTAATATATTAACAAGGTGTTTTCACCAACACATCAGGTGTTATTTGAGTAGTTGAACCAAAGATACTCAAAGCTGGGTGAACCAACGTGTTAGTGTAGTTATCTGGAGTAATACATGCGTAACTTTCGAGGCGATGACAGGAATTTAGTGCTAATTTTGGTTCCACGACACTTCGATTGTCATCCTTTGCCATCGCCTGTAGTCCAAAACGCTTTGTGTAAAATGGCGTGTTAGTAAACAATATGTATGATTCAGCCGTAATAGACGTGTAGTGTTTTAAACCTGCACAAACATAGGTGGAGACTGAAGTAAAGCAGATATTTGTTTATCAAACATGCGTAAAGAGTAAAATGTGTAAACAATAAATAAGGTAACCAATAAAGCGCCTAAATTATGAATCGGTGAAACTGTGAGTTGTGTAAGTAATAAAATGCGTAAATAATAAAGCGTCTAAATAGTAAACGGCTATACAACAAATCGTGTAAACTATGAATAGAACCTAATCATGTGTATTCAATCAATAACATAATAAACATTAGTAAAACTTACTTGTAGGATTGATTATCTTTGAAGATGATGAGTAAGCCATGATTCCCGTTATGGTACCTTGTGTTGATGGATCACATTAGAGAGAATAGTGTGTGTGTGTGGTGTTCTTCAAGAGTTTTCTTATTTGTTATGATCAATATTAATATCATGAATGGTGATCAGTTATGAAAACTGTATGTATTCTCTATTAAAGGTACTTAAAGGGAAATCTTAATTGCCCCCTTAAACTCTTCAATATTTACAATTACTACCATCAAGTAATTGTTGGAAACTAGTATGTCATATTGGTAATGTTACTCATATGATCCATAAGGCCACATTTATGGGTTATTTCCAACATAAACGGCTATACAACAAATCGTGTAAACTATGAAATGCGTAAACAATAAAGCGTCAAAATGTGCCTTTTTCCTTTCTTTTTGCATTTTCCTTTCAATAACCTGCATTTATCTCAAAGGAACGATTTGACAATATTTTATAAAAGATAAAAGCATAAAAAGGTACAAAAAGGAAGGTAATTATATATGTAAAACATGTTAAATTATCGGCACATCATATTACCTCACACTTAAGCATTTGCTTGTCCTCAAGCAAACCAAACCTTAGACAATTTTTATGAGATAAAAATTGTAAGTTTTACTCGATGTGCCGACCCTAACTTACCTCCTAAGAGTCCTACCTACTCAACACATCCTTGGTAGATGTTCCAGATAGCCTTAGCACGCCTAATCAAATGTCCCTCAAGTGCCTGCTTCATATTTTCCTCACAATTATTTCACTCGGGTGTTATTTTGGGGGTGATCACTCAGATTCAACCCAAGGCACGCACAGATCATAGGCTTGTGCACAAATCAAATCTCCACCGCTATATATATGGGTGTGAAATTGCAAATCACAAGGTCTTTTAAGGGGTAAAAAATGATGAAGTGATAAACGGGTAGGAAGGGGATCTACTGTTGTTTTTGGCTCAGGCAGCGACTGCGACGTAATAGGCAAATGTCAAACTCTAGATAATGGGCTTTGTGAAACCCCTCCCCCGAAGACTTGACTTACTGCTCTGACGTCCCTACTTTGCGAACCTTTCGGTCTTCACACCTAATAATCTCCGCTAGGAATGCCCTAGAAACAAATCTTCAAAATAGAATTTTCTTTCGACCCGCTTATTGTCGAGCTTTCTGACTTATTCTTCAAACTTTTTTTTTGATAATACAAGCATTACTTCTGTGAAGCTTATATTTGTGGTATGTTAACTCTGGATGGTTGTTTTTCTTTAGTTGCCAAAAATTTTCCCAGTACACACCGTGATGTCCGGTCTATCTTTCTTCATCTCGAAACTGCCCAAGAGTGTCCCAATAGCCTGCAACACGCATTCTTTACCAAAACCACGACATGGGCTAAATGAGATGGATGAAACGAAAAAGGCTAAGGCTCAAGTGGGGTGACTAGGTGAGGGATATATTTATGGAAGGCCAATGAAAAATGGAACGGGTGTGTCCTAAGTGCCTTGATCATTTTCACAATCTCTCACCTTGCGTGCGGTCTCGAAACGTATAAGATACACAAGTTCTAACTATGACATGCCAAGGGTGAATATCTCTCATGGACAAACGAACGAGCATATGTGGTATCTATATCAAAAGTGGGTGTGCTCGATAAGGCTCAAGATACTCACATGGAAAGGGGTAGACGCTCAACTATGAAGTAGAAACACTTTGAGTTAGTTCTTCCGTCTTTGCCAATACCTCTGAAAATCTCCTGTTCAGGTCTTTGGGGTGGACTCAAAGGGTTTGAAAATGGTTTTTATTTAATCAAAACATTTTTGAAAAATTTTGCCTTAAAACGGTTTTGGTTTGTTGATTTTAAGAGGTGGTGAAATTCATAAAATTTTACCACCTCACACTTAATTCTTTAGCATATTTTAAAATTATAGATTTTATGATATATTTTATGCTAAAAGAAATAAGTGGGACAAAGACAAACGCTCCCCTAATTACAAAACCACCGAGCCCCTTCGAGAGAAATCACTTGGCATGAATATATAGCTGACTACAAACTAAAAAAAAACTGCTAATAATAAACTACTAAGTCCTAGTGCCGAGAGGGCATACCTGGTGGTTAGAAAATAAAAGTGAACGATCATACCTGAGGGTCCTCGATTGCTTTTCTTACCGTATGTACCAACCTCTCAACTTATTCGTCATCGGGCTAGCCCCGGAAATATTACTCAATCCCGGAATTTAAGATTTTGGGATTGATAAGGAAACACACTAGAGGTGATGACGAGTCGCGCCACCACCACTTGAAGTTTCCTGGATCGAACTTCACTATGCGTAGGTAGTGAAGAAGTCGGTCACCCCGACACACCACAAGTGGCTTACCGAAATAACGCCACTTCTTCGTAGTGAAGTGATCCTCTGAACGATACGTTTTACCCCAGGAGTTGTGAACAAGTTCAGCCATTGGGGGGGCTATCGCTCGTGAACAGTGGCAATGGAGACATTACCACTTCCTTTTCCGAGTTGCCGCAGTCTGCTTCTCCCTGTCCTTCTTGCACCTCTTTGTCCATCACTCCATTTCCGACCATGCTTTCTTCAACCTTTTCTGCACCTGCTTCCTTGTGTTGGACTTCCGATTCCCTTACTCTCGCTTCATCCTCCATTGCAAATCTCTCCAAAAGATAGTTTTGACTATCTCAAGATTCGGCAAACTTCCCCAAGTCGATGATAGGTTCAGGTTCGAACTCGGAGAAGGGATTTGGTGATGGTAAAGTTGGTGGTGAATTTTCAGGGGGGTATTTTTCTTCAAAAGGTGGGAAAGTTGAAGAATCAAAGGGTGGTGATATATGAGAGTGTGGAAATGGTGACGGGTTATATGGAGGTGGTTCAGGTGGGGGTGAATATAGGGAAGGTTCACAAGGGTAAGACTCAAAAGTGGGAAGATGCAGAGAGATGTATTCTTCGCATTTATGTGGGTAAGAAGGTCCACCACAAAATCTGCACGGAAGAATACAAAATAAATAGTCTTCATAACTATGGGGAAAAGGAGGTCTGCCACAATAGTCACATCCTTGTTGAATGTAGCATCCACCTTCAGCAACTCGATGATCCATCCTGCAAAGCTTACCAAAATAACTAGTAAAATAATTAGTAACTAGCAACTTAAAACCTTTCTATGGAATATATCGTGTCCCCGGCAACGGCGCCAAAAACTTGATGTCGTGTGGATTGGGTCTTTTTTAACCTCCTTTTTAAAACCAACACTTTCCCGAAGGAAATGCCAAGACTCAGTGAAAAAGGGTAATTAGATGCGACCTTTAAATTAAAACACTTTGTCAAGTTTTAAATTTATAAAATAAAACGGTGTTTGCGAATTATTCTCAATCCACACGATAGGCAAGTGTACCTATCGAGCGTAGTATAAAGATAGGATAAAGAAAGAAAGTAAGAGTGATCAGAATAAAAATCAATACCAAACAAAGTGCTACTTCGGGATCCGACTTATTTTTGGAATGGATTAATAGTAGCTACCTAATTAAGTGGTGTCAACAAGTGCGCACTTTTGCTGAACTTGGAGTTGTTACAGCATTCTCCAATGGTGTCTGTTTTCGCAATACGAGTTGTGTTCTTATTTTAAAATGAGGGTCTCCCAATGATATACGTTAAATTATACAAATAAAAGTCTCCGTTTAACTACCGTTTTTATAGGTTTTTGACCTTGTGCACGAGTAATTGGTACTTGTTTGGGTATCTTTACGATTTTAGGGCTTAAACGATGTCCCGGAAGCAAAACTGAAGGAAAACAAAAATTTCGGCGCGCAAACAGGACACTAGGTCCTGTGAGCAGCCGCTCACTCTCAGTGAGCGGCCGCTCACTCCTCTAGATCTTTTGGGAAACCTTCTAGAAGGCCTACGTTAGCACATGAGCCACTTGTTTAACTTTTGATAAAGTGAGCGGCCGCTCACTGAGATTGAGCGGCCGCTCAATCTTCCCAAACTCTATAAAACAGGGAAGCAGCCTCTGTTAAAGATATTGGGTTTTGGCTGGATGATCAGAGGCAATTTTTGGAGCTTAGGAACTGCTGCAAAGGTGAGGAACAAGCTCGTGAAGCAGTCTGATTCATCTTTCATCATCCGATCCTTCACATTAGCATTTTTATGGTTTGATCCTAAAATCCATTTATGTATCAAATCTGATTTTGAATGTTTTTTGTGATGTTTATGTTGTAGATTGTAAGCCTACGAGCAAAAACACTAGTATTTCGTAGGTAAAAACAATCGTTTGTGTAGTTTAATCATGTCTTGTATGATATTGATGTTTTTCATGTTTTAATCTTGATGATCATAATACAACCTTGTTGCATTGTTAATGGATTTGTAGTTATGTTGGATTGACTTTGATGATTTCCGAATGGGTTAGGCGGATACATGTTGAAAAACCGTCCGTTTAATCATCTGGTAGTAGACTAGTTAACTTGTTAATAAGTTTACACCATGAAACTGTAACCAGATATTGGTTTGATTAAAGTCAATTGAATAATGGTTAGAAATGCTTATTGGCACGTGAAAGGGTTTTAAAAGCTTAATGGTTCTGTTACTGGTCTTTGACACGGTTAATGATCTTTTCTAGTTATTTTGGTAAAAATAGCGATCTTAGTAGATCTGTGTTCAAAGTTGGTAAAATGGAATAGGTTGTGAAATGCTCTACTTTATGCTAGTCTAGGTGGTTGTATTGTGTATTCGGTATTGCTTTCCTGGATTAGTGAGGTTAGAAAACTCTTAACAGATGACTAACTTATCTTTAGAAGATTTGCATGAGATTATATTAGTTGCTCGCTAATAAACGACTTGAGGTGGTTAACGTGTGTATTCGTGTTAGGTTTCTGTATAGTTGTCATGTTAGAATTCTCGAAAGGGATACTAATTGTTGGAAAATGGGAATGTTGATCACACGCCTTTATATCATATGATATGTAGATGACATGCTAGGATTGATATATTATAGTTTTTATAGTTATATTTTGTATTTGGAGTCTTACATATGTTAGTTTGATGTTTTAGAATTAATTTAGTTCAAACAAACTTCCAATTATCTTTTACTGGTAAATTGGGGATAGAGTTTTAGTACAATTGCCCCGCGCGCGTCCATGGATCGATATCTGGTTCTTATCTGTACTTACTACATATATGACAGGGTACACTTGCCTTTTTGTGTGTATTTTAATGTTAAGGTCTAAACCATTTTTATAAATATTAAAGCAAAACGTGTGTTTATTCATTGTAAAATTATGTGTATATCTGCACACGTCACCCGACCTGGTAAGCTCACCTCTCAACAGTAACAGACAGACTACTCAAGACTGTATGCATCCAACCCCCGAAGAATCCACCTCCCAGTATTGCAATAATGACATCTAAATACTCAAAACCTCTATGGACAACTTGTCGGTGGCCGGAGCATGACCGAACAAGAAGCCACTTGATATCATAAAGGAGTCGTGACCTACCGGCACACGTGCATCCTTTACTTGACCCAAATAACTATTTTAAAAAGTGACTGGTCTATCATTAACTGTGCGGCAGTATAATGATGAAATAAAATAAAGACCGTTTTATTTCAACACGAGTTCATTAAACCATAGTTTGCGCCAAAGCTTTCACATAGACAATGAAGCTAAGTCGCACAACTAAGACTTGACTTATCACTAGGACCGAATATAAAGACCGTACCGACCCTAGATGAGATCTTGATAGTAGAGGATTAAGTCTCAAAGTGTGTGTATTTCTACCCACAAATGGACTAATCGCTATTTTCGGATTCCTTTGATTTTAACATGCTTGCTTGTATTTGTTTTGCATCTAGGGTTCAGGCGGATGTGGGTTTCTTGATTGGAAGCTTATAACCTGATTTCGCCACCATTGTGATAATTTGCTAAAAGATTGTTACTTTTATAGCGTTATACGTTTCATTTCACGGTCATGAAAGTTTTAACTTACATGTACCTTTTTATATATATTTGATATTTAAGATAACTCAAATGGTTGTTGGTATGTGTCTTTCATCAAACAGACTTATGCTGTTGGATCAGAGCTGTTGTTACGGAAAAAGCTTTTGATACTTTCAAAATGATCTTATTTTTTGCATCTATTATAACATGTCTTTTTTTTATTAATTTAGCTTTTTCTTACCGTCAATTCAATAATGATTTGTGCCTGGTGTGGCAAAATTGTAGGATGGTAAGTACCCATTCCAAACTCTTTTCCAGCCATGTCCGATGTTAGAGGCGTTAATTTTTCAGTTCGGTTTCTTGAATCTTTGTCGCTAAATTTGCATTGTCTACATGTTAGTAGTGAAAATTGAAACTTATTTGAAACAAATAAACCCAAATAACAGCTTCATTTGGTTTCAACAGTTTTATTTGGTTTTATGATGTACGTTTGCGTCCAAAATAGAGTTTTACTTATATGCTTTAGAGTCTATCGTTTACATGTTTGTTTGATTTGTTATGCTTTTGTTTTTACATGAATTATAATTTTTTACCTTCGGTTGTTGCTTGAAGTGTTATGATTGTTTGCTTAATTTAACTCTTTTCTTTGTTTCTAATATCTGTCTTTGTTTTGATATTTCGTTTATGCTTAGACATAGGGTGTTGATTGAATTGGTTTACATTCAAATGGTAGGTTGCATTATATCGGGTAGAAATTTGTTTCATATGTGCTTACTTTTATAAACCAGGATTGGCGATGTGACATGCAAACAGTTGTGATTTTTGTTTTCGGATTCTTTGGTGATCAGGCAATGGCGATTTCTAGGAATAAAGTGGTTTGGTTGTTGTGCGCGCCGGAGGCCTAAGGGGTAACCGAGTTGCTTACGTCATCCATTGGATGTGGTGTCTAAGCCTATTTCTTTCTGATTTAAGCTCTCATGTTTGGAGGAATAATTTCCCTCATGGGTCGGTTTGTGTGGGTTGCGCCTTTCAATTGGTGGAATCCGCCGCCGAAAAAAAACAGAGAGAGAAACGAAGAGGAGTTTCTTTCTGGCGTTTAAGGCCTACATTGTTAATTGAAAGGAAGTAACTTATTTACCCACATAGTGAGGTTCAAAATTGGCTAACGGCTTATTGTTGAATATTCTATGTGGGCCTAAAGTCAAAAGTTCATAAGCATGGCTAACGGCTTACTGAAATGTGCCACTGAGCATATCCTTGAAGCTATGGACAAAGATGAGATCAAAGAAGATATTGCTCTGTACATTGTTGCAGGTGCCATTTTTATTTATGTATCCTTTTTGTACCAAAGTTAACAAGTTAAATAGTAAACAAATCAATACTACTTTCTTTAGTTTGACTTTTGGCATCTAAATGGACAGCTTCTACAATGGAAAAAATATTACTTTTAGAAACCAGCACCTAAATCTCAAGCTGAGTTTAAACTTCCACCATAAAAGGATTTAAGTGTTCCCATATTTAAGTAAGCTAAATCTCAAAATAAACCATTTTTTCTGTTGAAGCGTCTTTTTTAAACATTTTTTTACATACAAATACCATCCAAACTTACACATATCACCATTTTTTGGAGGACAAGTATCATACCACTATACTACCAGGTAATGGCTTGATTTGTCTTTTGGACTACACCAAATAATGTGTAGATGCATTGCTGATTTGAGAAGTAAAAATGTTATTGATTGCATTTTGTGTGTTCCAATAACTTCTACGTAACTTTAATATTTGAGTTTATCTAACCAGCTTCTTAGTTCATGCATTTTCATTAGATGGATGTTTGTAGTTAAAGATTTTTAAGCATGTTTACTTAGTTGCTGCTTTGTTCTCGAGTAAGACATCCTTTTCGATCTTTATACACCGGTGAAAAAGGTTCAATCTTACATTTTATTAATGTTCTTATAGTTCATAAAAGGTTTCTGATTGTACACATTTTTTTCGTCGGGTTCTATGCTTGAGTGGCGTTATCTTTTGATGTACAAATTTTAAGCATTGATTTGTTACAATGTGAAATCTTTACTGTTCATTCGTAGTCCTATGTATTAAGGATCTGAAATAATCAATTGTAATATCGTCTATTTGTAGACTCTACCAGCATGTCAGAATCTCTACAGGAACTCATTTTTGTTTTGTTAAAAGAGGTTGATGAAGGTATGCATAAGTACATCGAGATTCTACCTAAAGCTACAATTTAATTTTGAAACTTTGAAACTCAATGTGTATTTCAGGTTTGTATTTGGCCCCCCATTTAACAGGATATACAAGTATTAATATAGTTTTTCCCTCGATTTACAATAAGATACCATTTAATCTTGAAAGTTAGTTTTACTACGTGTCCTTAGCATTTTGCGCATGCTGGATTGTTTATGTTTCGACCTAAAATTGTATTCATTTTCCTGCTTCATTTTGTATGGTTCATACGTATGACTCGAGTTACATATTGTACAGTTTAGTTGGTCTACTTTTTGACCCCGCCGTGCGCCGCCGCAACGCGCGGCGGGTATAAAACTAGTTATTATAACATATATAGATAACGTAATGCTTTGTATATTTTATTATTTATTTGTTAATATTTTAGTTACGTGCACCGACGTACTATGTTAACGTGCACCCACTCTATTTTGTTAAGTGTCTTTACTTTCTTCCCAATTTGACCACCAAACTTTGACCACTAACTTTCTTACTAACTTAAGTACTTTAATTTCTTCTATTTGACCACCAAACTTTGACCACTAACTTTCTTATTAACTTACGTACTTTAATTTCTTCCAATTTGACCATCAAACTTTGACCACCAAACTTTTAACTTTTAGGATTTCAAACTTTGACCACCAAACTTTTAGCTTTTAGAATTATCTATATATTAATAGAAAGACACTTCAATAGTGTCTTTCTTTTAATATATATATTGGCCACTAATTTTAGGTTAATTTTATTTTATGCCACTAACTTTTAGTCTAACTTTATTTTCTTTTAATTTGACCACCAAACTTAGACCAACAAAGTTTTAGCTTTTATGATTTAAAACTTTGGCCACTAACTTTTAACTTAACTTTATTTTCTTCCAATTTGACCACCAAACTTTTAGCTTTTAAGATTTCAAACTTTGACTACCAAACTTTTTAAAACTTGCATTGCGCTTTCGCCAAACTTTTAGTTTTTATGATTTCAAACTTCAACCACCAAACTTTAAGCTTTTAGCCGCGAGTATTTTTTTGAAGCCCACACGAGAATAACAGTCACTTAATATTATCTTTTATGTCCACGAAACTCTCCACGCAACAGGAGTTCCCACAGTGACGCGCAATCTTTAACGTCCATCAAACCCTCAACGCAACAAGAGCTCCCGCGGCGAAGCGCGGGTAATAGAATCCTAGTTATTATTATTGTACACATTATTTGTCTTTATCTAATCAAACGAAAATTAAAATTTGCTTTTTAATTGTATATATAGCTTTTCAATTATTAAAACCCTTAGTTGTAACTAGAAGTGGATTAGGTGAACTAGGTTGCGTACGATAAAGACATGGTTAGAGTGTCTAATTCAGTAAATAACACTTTAATAACTACAATTCATCATCATCTCCACCATAATTAGTGAAAATCTTATATAATTTAAAAAAAATAATGAGAATTTAATTCAAAGAATAAAAAATGGTTTTTGGGTATATGACAGCCTCCTATTAATGTGTGATGTGAGTCAGAATGTATGGTTTTTAATTAGAGGGTGTATGATTTCTAAATCTATACTATATTATAATGCATGAGGGATGGGTAATTTAAGATACTCAAAAATTAAGAATTTTATTTTCATTAACAACCCTAAAATGAGAGTAAAATAGTCATTCAAACACTTTTACACTTTAATACCTTATTTAGTTACTTTAATTCCCTCATTTTTAGTTAGTAGTTGCACTTTCCTCCCCTCTACTATAAAGTTATAATTCTTTTTTTTTTAATCCTATCATAACTTTTAAACTATTATGTTTTAAAAACATTCAAAAATACCGTGACGCATGCTCATTTTTGTCGACGTTTCGATGTTTGTCTTAGTCAATATCGATGTGTAGATTGAAATGTACAAGAAATAAATGCATTGTATATAAATGATTATCGCATTGCATGTTTAACCGGAAGATTTTAAAAGAAATAAATATTTATTAATTAACTAAAAGAATCCAAATTTCACCTATAACGAAATGCTTTATATCTAAACTTTAAAAGATGTAACTAATGTTGTTATAAGTTACATTTCATTAATGTAGAAGTAACATAAAGCCGCTAACGCGTTATTTTAGGAGAAAAAAATATAAAGCTTGAATAGACATTATATTAAAAACTAAATTGTAGGTGAAATTTGGATTACAGATCAACATAATTTGGACGCAATTAAAGAACTTAGTCATGTTTATTGTTAATATGGATGTTGAATCAAACCACCATTTCATGACCAAGTAAAACTCAAAATCGTAAAATTAAATTTGGTTTTAAAAATTGTTCCGCCCAATAATGAAAAATTCATATCAATCAAATGCAACGATTCAAAAAACTAAACAGGACACTTGAAATCTACATATCAGCTCTAGTGATTCTTAAAATATGATAATGTTGTTAAACATTATGGTTCATCCTTGCTTTGGCAAACAAATGATTTGTCACACGGTAACAATACTACAACACAAGCCTGGGCTCTAAAAATACTTTATCACATTTGTTACCGCTAGCTTCAATTATATTACCTTGGTTATATAATCAACATTAGCAATATGTACATATGTATATGGGTATGCATGCATATATAAAACTTTAAAATAATTAAGTTTAGAAAATGTAAAAATTCATGGTAGATATTAATTGGACGTATATTTCTTTTAAAAACCTCGGCTGCATCAATTTGACAGAAAACACATGATGCATATTATATATCCATGTGATATTAACGTCTATGTTAATAACAACAAAACTCCATAATTTGAAGAGATTCTTTTTAACAAAGTTCAAAAACATAAAAGGTAAAAGCACTGAATTCGGTATTCACAGAAAACATAATAATTTTTTACACTTTAGTAAAAAATAAACAAAATTTCCTAATTTAAAGGGGTGGGAAAATCATGAATTTTAAAATTTAAACCATATACTAACCTACTAAAGTTTATCCTATAAATACATAGTAATGCACACCTATTTCACTTGCTAAAATACTTAGGCATGGATCTAAATCTGAATTCAAGGTTGAAGCTTCTAATGTTAGTTATTTGTTAGTTTATGGTTTTCATTCATCCCATTTTAGTGATTATATCCTTTTATACATATCTTAGTCATTTAAATGTTAAGTTCTTGGTTTTGCAGATTTGTTTAGATGCAAGACATACGGAAATAAACAAACCAATAGCCATACAAGCTTCTAAAGTAACGTATAAGGTTGTACTTATTTTTGTTTACTTTTAATATTAACATGGTTGTCATTTTATGTGGTACTAGGTTAGAGCCCCGCGTGTACACGCGGTACATGTCCATGTCAAATGAAAAAATTCTATAAAGATCGTAGTATGCAAATTTTATTTATTGAAAGTTACATAATACAATTCGTATGAATTTTGTTTGATTGTAAATTATCATTAAAAAGTTTAATGTTACCCAATAATAGGTATATGAATCAACAAATGTTTGATTAGACGTGATTTAAAAACAAATAACAAAATGAATAAACATATATTTATTGTAACGGCATGCAAATGAAGATTAAATTCAAAGTAAATAAATGTAGTTTAACAAATCATACAACCAAAAAATTATTAAAAAAACGATTTATGCAAAATATGATCGCATACTTATTGTTTCTCCTTCTGATGAGTTGCAAGTTGCAACATATATATTTAGACATCTCCATGGCATACGTATCCCACAAGGTTACATAAATGCTCAAACCCCTTAAAAAAGTAATGACTTTTAGTTTAGTATAAAAAAAGCAATTTTATATTTAATGATTTGCATTTCTTATAAAATAAAAATAAAAAACAATAATACATACCCGTTATCCTGCATTTCCATTGTTAACCTCTTTTTGTCAGCGATAACCTTTTTATCTTTATCACCATTGTTGAAAAACTTGATAACATGTCCGATAACATCTATATAGAATTATAAACAAACGTTCTATTAAACATTACTTTTGAATATTATGGTTTTTATTTAATAAAAAAAGGATATAGGGGGGATATATACCTATTGTGACATTTTCATCAACCTCCTTGTCCATAATTCTTTGATATGGGACAAAAGAGAACCCAAAATCTGGACCTTGAAAATCGTCATAATTTGAAACCTGAGTGTTCATATTCAAACACAGTTTGTTTGGGTTTGGTGCATACTTGTATTTTGTTGAATTGATACCAATTCCTAGATTTATTATAATAAGAGAAGCATTTTCCAACAAAACCCTCTCAAATTTGAAAAAAAAAACGTTTAAATACATTCGCCTGAATTTTGTCACCCTGAAAAAAAAGGAATATCAATATTGTTGGGCGAATATTGTTACGAGTTAAGAATCCAATGAATAATATAAGAACATAAACTTACATTCTCATCAATGAGGATCATCTCAATTGAGTAAACATCTTGAGGGTTTCGACGATCAGGTTGACGCCACACCCGAATAATGTTTAGCTTTAAAGCAACATCATTTCGATGGACATCAATTTCATTGACCATGGTAAACTTTATTGATTGTAATCTAGCCATTGTTATCTTCGGTTTTTAAGTAAATGAACTCAGTTATCAAGTTTGGGGTGTTACACATATCGACCTAGTTATTGTTTTCAACGTTTCATGTTTCGCGTGAGTCGGGGAAGCAGCCTAGAGATACTAATTGTTTTCTAACGTTTCATGTTTCAGTTTTTATATGTATCCATCCAGTTCTTCCTATTTGGAGCCGGGGGTCTCTTGTGGAAGTAACCTCTCTATCCTTAGGGATGGGGGTAAGGTTTGCCTACATCCCACCCTCCCCAAACCCTACAAATAGAATCTCTATTTGTGGGATTTGCTGGATATGGTTGTTGTTGTTGTTTGTATGTTTCACGTGAGTCGTTCAACGTTTTTACATCTAATTGTTTTAATTTTTTTATACGAGTTTTTTTGGTGTTAATAGTCATTAGCGATAGTTTAGCATTGATGCTACTTTACACAATTTTATATCGGGCACTTCAGAGAGATTAATATTAGTACCCTTTAAAAGTTATAATATTGTATTTTTATTTTTTATTGGACCCACAAATTTTTCTTACGTAACTAACGTATTTTATGAAGATAGATTTGGTTGATTTTGATTTCCCACCAACTCCTTTCAACCAAACCATTTGCTTACACTTTTTGCTTCAAAAGGAGCTAAAAATAATGACTTCCTTTTCATATCTAAATCGATAATAATAATTTATTTATAAAAATATACTTGCTTTATTTATCAAACAAGATTTGATGCACAAAAATAATTTGGATCATTGACACGTTTAATCAATTTATTATAATTAGTGGGTTAGCCCGTACGATGCAGCGGGTATAACCGAAACTCTTTTATATAGCACAATCTAACCTAACATGTCTAGTATGAACCTAACCACTATTACATGAATATTTTTTTAATATCTTTGTTTGAAATTCATTATAAACACAAGCTTTCTTATTCGGTTGTTGAATCTGGTGGCCATATAGTTTAGATCAGATTAGATATGTTTATGTGTATGAATATAACGTAATAATTTCAGAATTCAAATCGTTACATGATGATTAAAAACACAACTTTCACTATTGATTTCTCGATTTGTATATAGTATGATCAAGTTTATAAAACTTTAACTTTTTTAAAGTACCCAACTCTATATAAAAGGTTATAACAAAACATATAGCATCATGAATTGTTTTTTATATGTTTTCTATTTAATATGCCTAAATTGATTATAAAATTGAATGTTATGAGGTTTCATAAACATCTCAGAGCATTCACATCCCCTCCACCAAATCATATCCATCAAATTATACTAAAGATCATTACTTCACCCCTAAATCTTCTCTCTCCTAATTAAAATAATAATACTTTTTCATACTTTTATCATTACATTTTCTCTCTCCTCACTCACAACTACTTACAAAAATATTAAAATATATATAAGGGTGAACAATAGCTTTTCATATTTAGGGTGGAACAGTGCTTCCACCAAATATTTTCTCTCTCCTCCACTCACAACCACTTACACTCACCCCATATAATTTGGTGGCCACACTCACATACATTTGGTGGATGGGATGTGAGTGCTCTCATGACTTTTGACTTTCTTTTAATTAATATAGTGTTTTAAAGACATATTTACCCTTAAAAGTAGTTATTTTATGCATTATGTGCTGTATCATAAGCATTTAGACTTATAACTCTTAAAATTTAAGAAATCCTTAGGAAATGCTTTATAAGAGCACTCACATTCCATCCATCAAATGTACGTGAGTGTGTCCATCAAATTATATGGGGTGAGTGTAAGTTGTTGTGAGTGGATGGGAGAGAAAATATTTGGTGGAAGCACTGTTCCACCCTAAATATGAAAATCTACTGTTTACCCCTATATATATTTTAATATTTTTGTAAGTAGTTGTGAGTGAGGAGAGAGAAAATGTAATGATAAAAGTATGAAAAAAGGTATTATTTTAATTAGGAGAGAGAAGATTTAGAGGTGAAGTAGTGATTTTTAGTGCAATTTGATGGATGAATTTAATAGAGGGGATGTGAATGCCCTAATATAGTATAGATACTGAATAGTATTAAACAAAACTAAGAAATCGTTAAACTTAATAAAGGCAAAAGTCGAATATGTAGAACTTTAATGTTCAATTACTTATTTGTGATTTTTACAGTGGAGCTTATAAATGTAAAAGATTGTACCTTTTTTTACTTGTAATTGCTGAAATACAGAAGAAAAAATATATTTACATATGCTCAGGGTCGGCCCTGAAAATTCAGGTGTTCAGGTCGAGTTGTGAAATATGTGCCCCTTAGTCTTGTATCTTTTAAGCAATGTTTTCATAACCGAAGTAGACGTTGAACCGGTGTCCTTATCGGTTCCCTAGTCGGACCGGTCAAACCGAATATAGAACTGAAAGTGTTGTAATAATTATAAAAATTAATATGTTTGGCTAATTGGCTCATAAAAAAACCACTGTTTCTTAAAATTCCATAATAATTTGAAGGGCCATTATTTTATGTCTAGATCGACTTTAAAAGTTTTTTAATAAAATGAATTTGACTTGCATTATGTGCAAACGCGTGAGACAATTATTGTTTTGTAGTACTACTATATATTAAAATTTACTGCAAAGGCTGCACAATTATTGTACCACAACACAAATATCAAGTAACGCACTTCAACTTTTTTTTTTATTCCGTCGTATCCTTCCAATCTAGTTTTTCATATATGACTCATCTTCTTCCTTATCTACTCTTAATCTTCTTGCGTTTATAACCAGTGATGTTCAAGATGAGATCTTTTTTTAGGCGAAAACAGAAAGAAAACACCCGTCGCCGCTCAAAGTGCCCCTTCAGAAACTGGGCCCGGGCCGGGAGTCCTCCTTGCACCCCCTCAGGACCGGCCTTGCATATGCTATACACATCTATGTATAGCCAATGGCGGATCTTCATACGGGTCCGACCGAGCCCCGGCCCACCCAACCTTTTCGCGTCGTAGTGTAAATTTTACCGAAAATTTTCAAAAATTTTTATATGTATTGAGCCCGGCCCTACCAGATTGAGTCCGGCTCTACCAGGTTTTACGTTCAAGATCCACCACTGTGTATAGCATTTTTTTTTTTTTTTCAAAACTGGTTTTATGTTGATAAGTGATAACTGTGACATCCGTATAAATCAATTGTACATGACACATTTATGATGTAATGTTACAATGAGGTAAGCGGTTATGTAACCATCTTCTATATCCCAGATAAAACAAAATGTACAGCTTCATATTACGGTTTTCGCAGCTCTCAACACTCAACATATTTTTTGGTTCTTTAAATAGTTAAATAAACACCCCTCTAGGTATATGTGCATACATGAACACACACGTGTGTGTGCATACATAGAGGGATGAAATATGGTACAAATAGATTTAGCATATTTAGTACAATAAAACATATTTGTATTTTATCCCAACAATATATGTATATATGTGCGTGCGCGCACAAAGACACGTCAAAAAGTTCTAAAACGATAATATGTGAACAGATTAGCCAAAACCAAATCACATGTATATATGCTAAAAATTAATTGACATGAGACACGTCAAAAACCTAACACGAATGAAGCAACAAGAACCAAACTCGACGAAAAGTTAAACTTGATAAAAACAAAAATAAGTTGACTTATAAGTGATATAACTACATAGGTACTGAAATTAATTACCTGGGTCGATCCGAGTACGATTTATTAATCCAAATAAGACTTGATTAGTTGATTTGTCATACTTTATTTTAGGATCATCGACAATGTATAGTGGGCTTAAACTACCAAGGCCCAATCCTTAACTATTAATTGGGCCACATTCAAATAAAGACATATAAATAGCACAAAAAACTTATAGGATTACTAGAAGTAGATATGCTATGATCAAAAGTAGCAAGTCTCCATGGGCTAAAGACATTAACACAAATTCATAGTATATATTGTTTTAACTTAATAGACATAGCCCTTAACAAACATGCCTTTTTTCGCCTCCTCCGACTCGCCCTCACCGGTGTATTTCCCGAGCTGAGCCAATGAGTTGGCACTAGCCCTCAGGAGCAAAGCATCTTGAGCCGCCTTCACATTCTCGGGCCTTCCTCCCCATGTCTTCAAACAAGTGTTCTGAAGCGCCCTTGCGTATGAAAACGACACGTGCCATGGGTTCGGGCTTTGGTTCATTGCATTCAAGTTGAGTGTAGCCTCCACCTCAGATTGTCCACCAGACAAAAACTGCGTTTTAAGTACAAGTTTGGGTTGAAACGGGTCAAATTTTTTGTACATGTCAAAACGGGCCAGGTTGGGTTGGCCCGTAAAACACTAAAGGTTTAAGGATACATACCATGATTCCAGGAACTGCGGGTGGGATTCTTCTATGAAGAAGGCTGAGAGTATACGAAGCAACTTGTTCGGGGGTGGCCCGTTCCTTGCAGTCAGCCCCGGGTGTAACCATGCTCGGTTTCAAGAGGATGCCTTCAAACATAACGTTGTTTTCGGCCATGTAAAAGAACACTTCAGCCCACACCTTTTGTGCAACCTCAAAGGTCCTGTCAATTCCGTGCTCTCCATCAAGCAAGATCTCAGGCTCGACAATTGGGACCAGCCCGTTGTCCTGCAAACCACATAACACCAAGAATTCAGACCTTTAACCACATCAAACCATGGTCAGCATTGGTCAGTTTATTACCTGAGATATAGCAGCATAACGGGCCAAACCCCAAGCCGCTTCCTTCACTGCAAGTGCTGATGGGCCATTGGGAATGCTTACGACAGTGCGCCTACATGATCAAGAAACTAAATTTAGAGGTTCTAATGTTGGCCCATTTGCTTAATAATAGTCTATTTGGGCTATGGGGCTGTCTTATCTTTACTGGGTTAAACGGGTCAAATGGGTTGAACGGGTTGAAACTATCCGAGGTAGTTTTTTTAATCCATACTTCTTAACCGCAATCAGTTACAAGTTTAAAATACATTTATTCATAAAACTCTCAAGAAAATGGACAAAAAGTGGTTGCGGGTCAACAGGACCGACATGTTTAGACTCACACTATAAAGTTACCAGTTTCCACCCAAACCAATCCCGGCCTGTTACCCAACTCGCACATATATATTTACCATTTGGCGAAGCGGGCACCCTGTTGGTAATAAGCAGCAGAACGCGACGCGAGTCCATCAAGACCTTGGCACCATGACTCATCATTTGAACCAGCCAATGGGACTAGACCCTGTCACATGTAAACACTTGATACATTAATGGATGGTTAATAATAATGTATAACACGACACATTTCGAGTCTAGATACATTACCTTGTCAACCTTGATACCGGGGACAATGCCTTGTTCCAAAAGGACATCGACGATCTTCTTGCCATCGGTTGTGGATTGGTACAAAGTCTCCTCAAAGAGGATGGCACCTGAGATGTAGTTGCCTAGACCTGGTGCACTAACCAACAGGGTCCGGTATGCCTGGCGGTTAGCTTCAGTGTTCTCTAGCCCGATTGAGGCTAACCGCTTTCCACAAGTCGCGTTTGACTCGTCCATGGCTAGGATTCCTCGGCCAGGGGAGGCCACGGTTTTCTACATAACAAATTCACCCATCAGATATATGTTTTACGTTATTTGTCATAGAGGTTGGTTAGGGGTGCTAAACAGGTCGTGTTTGTAGGTTGGCAGGTCAAACCTGAAACGGAACCCAAAAATTCGACCAAACTCGAAAAATCATGTTAGGCACATGTGTACCATAAATATTCACTAATCAGAAACACGTTTCATGTTATTTGCCACACAAATTAGTTAGGGGTTCTAAACGGGCCGTATTCGTGGGTCGACGGGTCACCCGACACGAACCTAAAAATTAAAAAAAAAACCCCAAAATCGTGTCCAACATATGAACTTGAACAGGACATGAATATTCACAGGGTACACAAATACCGAAAAATTTTAGATGTATCTTTATACATATTAATACTCTAAATATACAAACTTACAAAAAAAGGGTACAAAATACATAGAAAATAACTATGGTTAAATTATAAAAATTCTTGTTAATTTCTCTTTTAAGTTTTAAATTTTCAGAATCAAATACCCAACCATTCTAATTTATGACATGAAACAACATATTAAAATAATCTAAAAAAATAAACGGGTCAACCCGCGAACCCCATCAACAGAGCCCAACTCATTTAGCTAAACATGTTCGATGTGTACGACTAAAATCTAACCTGAACTCATCCAGACTAAACCCAAACCCACGGATTTCATGTTAAGTTAGAGTTGACAGTGGGTCGAAAACGGGTGAATCGGGTACCTAAAGCCTTTTTTAGAAATTTACAACTTTGTAAAAAGTAAAAATAATAATAATAACTTATTTATAACTTTGTTAACACATTTGATGTTTATAGTACACATTAGATTCTTATTCTAAAGCCAACTTGTTTTCTAATCTATAAAGAATCCAATATTCTAAACAATTCATAAGTATCTCAACAACAAAACACAAAAAACACGAACCGCGGTTTTAACAAGTTCATCAGCATACGAACTAGCACGGACAGTAAGTGCTGAGGGTGCAGCCGAGTTAAACCGGACCGCAGAAACGGGGACTTGTCGAAGAGTCTGGCCCTTAACCCAATCAGACTTATCAAGAACAGTGGCTGCAGATGGCTTGAAAAGAGAAGCTGAGGCCATGGTTGGATGCAATAAGCTAAACTTCTATCCTTTAGTAGTATTAAGCACCACTCATTATGTGTTTAGGTTCACTGTTTTATACTTCTATATGGTGGCACTTGTGATATGCATTATGAGGCCATAATGGGTTGGCCAATGATTGGTTGCCACGTGGATGATAACTTTGCTGACATGGCCATTGGGAATTGAGCAGTTGTGTGAAGATGATATGTGATGAAGGGATTATGTTTGGCTTCTTGTTGGAGAGCTTATGATTGCCATTAAGTGAACATGTGATTATTGGTGAGTTGCATGAATAGTCCTTGGATTTATGGTTATGTTACATTTTTGTGTACACTAGTAATTTGTTCACGGGCGTTGCCCCGCGAGCCTGTAGCCTATTAGGCTGATACAAATACCAACGTGATTGATTATACATTACTGTTACGCAAAATTTACAATCGCTAATTTTAAATAACATAATTTAAATAAAGTTGACTCCACAGGCACTTTGCAATGTGTTATTCACAAACTTTAAAATGAAATGTAAAACGAAATATTTGTGAAAGATGAAAACCATGAGGGACCAAAGTTAAAAGTAAAAAAGGGTAGAGGTTAAATTGCAAAAGATGAAAAGCTTTGCGTTAAAAGTGAAAAAAAATTAACAGGGTTAAATTGCAAAAAAAGAAAAACTTTTAAATTAGAAGTGAAAAATCAAATTAAAAGGATTAGATTTGTAAAAGATTGAAACGATTTGCAAAGATTGAAACTTTGGAATAATATTAATAAGTGAACATTCAATTAAAAAAAAAAAAAAAACAAAACAAAACTCTAAAGCTATAAATACAATCCAATAAACCTTGACTATGGGGTGTGGCCATCTTCCCTCTCCCTTGTCCATATTAGCGCCACGTTATTTTCCCCCTTCCCCTCCCCCTTCTAGAGGAAATGGTTTCCCCTTCCCCCTTCTCTTTTCTTTATTAATTTCCTTTTTTATTTATTTTATATATTATATTTCATTAAATATTTTTTTCATTAGACTTAAAAAAATTACATAGAAACTAAAAAAAAAAACATTAAAAAACCAAAAATAAATTAAAAAAAATATCAATTAAACGCTCTCCAAACGCTCCTCCGAGCCATTTTTTGGCGATTTTGTCTTTTATTTTCGCCGCCACCGCACGTTCCGTTTCATCAAAGCTATCGAGAGGTTCTTTCATCAAGGCGAATTCGGTTGTTTCCTTTCTCGAAAGTTCCATTTCGAGGCGTTTCCTTTCCAATTCTAACCTCGCCAAATCTCTCGCCGCGGCGTCTTCCTTCTCCTTCTTTTCCATCTCTAGCCTCGCCAAATCCCTCGCCGCCGCTTCTTCCTTCTCCTTCTTTCTTTCCAAGTACCTCTTCGTTTGCTCTTGTTTAAATTCGCTAAAGTTTTTTAGCAACTCTTCAATTTTTTCCACCGCCTTATCTTTCGATGCAGGACCGGTATCAACACCCTTGTCTTTTGAGCTCGAGGCCGCTTTCTTGGCGCGGTCTCTTCCAATCGGCCTCTCACTCTCAGTTGGTGGAGCCTCGTCTTCAAACTCCGGGTCGTCGCTTATATTAATAGTACAACGAGCATCCGACCCACCACCACTATACATCCCCGATGCGCTCGTTTTAGACCTCTTCGCTTGTTCCACCTCATTAGTCACTACTTTGAACTTTTCACACTTCGATAAAATCTCATAAGCTTTCATATACGCAAACGTCCCGTGCTTGTCGTGGTACCTTTGAATAGCCAACTTCAACACGTTCTCATCACTTTGTCCCGTGGTACGATTATTCCAAGCAGTTTGATAGAAACCGGCAAAAAGTTTGCATTTTCCCATCATCTCCCGACACTTGGTACTAACGGAGTGAACTCGACGATATTCTTCACGTTGTAACAATTTGAAGAATTCCTTAACAACTTGGTTCCAAAAGCCTTCCCTTTTTCGGTTTGTAGCTACAAGTATTGTAAAAAAAAAGTTAGTACTCGAAAATTTTAAAAAAAATTAACATAAACGAAAAAAAATAAAACAGAAAGTTTTTATAAATTAAAAAAAATAAACCGAAAATATATATTAAAAATGTGAACTTAAAGTTTTAAAAAAGTAAAAATTTTACATAGTATTGGGTCGGTAGAAGCGATAACCCAAGCTTGTGCTAACGCCACCAACTCATTGGGAGTCCAAGGAGTTGGGTCCGCCTTCGTACTAGGTCCTTCATTTTGGGCCCGTTTTTTTCCTTTTCTTGGGGCTTTTTTGGAAGGTGCCGATTCGGGGGGTGGCACTTGGGTTTCGGGCACGTGATCGTCGTGTGAGGCTAATGAAACGAAATCGTGCTCGTGTTGTGGTTGTGTTTCGGGTATTGGTTGCCATTGTTGATGCATTTGTTGTTGATGCATTTGCCATTGTTGATGTTGAATTTATTGATGTTGTTGCATTTGCCATGGATTCAAAGGAGTGTTAAACGCACCAAAGGAGAGTGGTTGTGTAGCGGGAGTACCTGGTGTCGATGGAAATCCGAACGGGGCTTGGTTTGATGGGTTAGCGGGTGAGTTAGGGAAAAAAGGGTGTCTTGGATCCATGAAAGTTTATAAAATATGTTGAAAGTTTATAAAATGTAAATGTTTAAATTAAAGATGTAGGGTAAAGAATGTAGGATATGTATATATATAAAGTAAAAAAGTGATTTTTTTTTAAATAGCCATTATCTAACGGTCCCCCACAAAAAAAAAACAACGGCTGGTTTCCTTGGGAAGTGGGACGGGGGAGTCGGGGGAATTCCACCGAAGTTGCCGAAGAGGAATCGGGGGGCGGTGTACACCCTCGGCACCCATCTCCACGTCACCTCTCCGATGGCTACAATCTTCCCACACTCCACAGTCTAATTATAAATATATTTATGGTTCTCATAAATTAAAAAGTAACTTGCATGTTGGTTTTCGTGCATTGAGTTTTTGGTTTTCTTTTTTATTTTCATCTTTTTACTAATATATATATTTGATTCCATAATAATTAACAAAGAGGCTTGGTTACTTTGAGGTCTCAAGTTCAAAACTGGTTTGAAGCATATTTTTTTTCAACATTTATTTATGTATAAATACATATGATTTCATAATAATTAACAAAATGACTTGATGGTGTAGTGGTTTATGAGGCATTTGTGTGCTTTGAGGTCTCAAGTTTGAAACCGGTTTGAGCATTTTTTTTTTTTCAAACACTTATTTATTTATAAATACATATGATTCCATAATAATTAATAAAATTGCTTGGTGGTGGAGTGGTTTGTGGTGCATTTGTGTGCTTTGAGGTCTCAGGTTTGAAATCGGTTTGAAGCATGATATTTTTTTTTAGTGCTTTGTGTGTTTAAGGTCTTAGGTTCGAAACATGGGAAGGGCAAGGGGCGAGTCCAATTTTTTTTATTCGCAACATGTTATTAAGTAATAAATACAAATATACCTATGTTTGTGTGAGATGTCGTTTTTAAATTATGGTATGAAATTTTTTAAATATACCCATGTTTAAGAGGTATATCATCAATAGGAATTTTTAAATTATGGTATGAAAATTGGTAGTTACTTGATTGATAATAGTTTTTTAGTGTTTTAGATACGACAAAATTGTAAGGTGCACAACGCGCGCCTTTAAACACACTAGTTATATGAATGGATAATATGAATATTGTTGTTCCACACTAAGTGGTTGTTATGTTTTTTTAAGGCTTAGTTTAGTGGAAATTCTTGTACAACCTTGTCCTTTTTTCCTAAGCTCAAACGGTCACGGGAAATTTTTTGTGGTGTGCATGGATCGAGCATGTGACATACCCCAGGATGGAAACCCCTAAGAGAAACTCACCGTACCTCAAACTAGCTGGGCTGAAGATCATTGGCAAGTGATTGCTACGTGATTAGTGGTATATGATTTAACCGGTAATTTATTATTTAATAAAAACCATAACCCAGTTACCTAGAGGTAACTATATAGAGAATAAGATATAATAAGTTAATTGTAAAAAAAAGGAAGTTCATAAATACTTTAAGAATAAATTTTACCATTTTTTGCCTGTATATTTTAACTTTTCACATATTTTATTACAATGAGAACCACCGGTAAACTTACGGGACTAGAGGGGCGGATATTTAGGGTGCGTTTGGTTCACGGAATTGTTTGGAATTGGAATTTGTGAAGGAATTGGAATTGGAATTAATTGGATTTGTAATTCAAACATTCCAAAAGTAATTAGAAATTGTTGGAATTGGATTCTCAAATCCTATATTATTGTGTTTGGTTGGTTAATAAATTGGAATTTATCACCTTTGCCCACACGACCCGCATCGTTGTGACCCGTACCGGCCCGAACCGTTTCACCTCGTACCGGCCCGTACCGTTTCGACCGGTACCGGCCCATACCGTTTCGACCGGTACCGGCCCGTGTCGTTTCAACCAGTACCGTTTTGACTCGAACTGTTGATACCTCTATCGTTTCGACCTGTACCGTTTCAACGTGCACCGTTTCGACCCGTGTCGGTTCGGGTCGAAAACGGCACCGATCGAAACTGGTACGGGGCGAAACGGTACCGGTAAAAACGGTACCGGTCGAAACTGGTCCGAAACGGTACCGATCGAAACTGGTACGGTCCGAAACGTTACGGGCGAAACGGTACAGGTCGAAACCTTGGTTTTAGAACTTTGCAGATACAAAACTTTTTTTCAGAGTTTTTTACTTAATCTTACCTTTTAACTGGTTTTTATTTCTTTTATTTTTCATTTTTAGGTTTCTTTATTTGTTTTCTTTGATTATTAAAAAAATAAAAAAAAGAGAACCAAAAGAAATTCAAAAAAAAAAAATATTATAGACTTATAGAGCTTAATTGGTTAAGCAAAGGTTTTTTTTTTTTGCATTCTTTTAATATGTTTTATGTTTTAAATATGATTTATAAGTATGTTTTTGTGTTTGAGTAATAAAAATACAAGAATTATTATGTATAATTATTATTTTAGTATTTTTTAATAACAACCGCATTAAATACATGATGCGCGCGCATCACGCATTGCGCATCGGGTTTTTGGACCAAAACGCATCGGAGCGCATCACGCATTTTAAAACCAAGGTCGAAACGATACCGGTCCGAAACGTTACGGGCGAAACGGCACAGGTCGAAACAATACCGATCGAAACGGTATCGGTCGAAACTGGTCTGAAACGGTACCGGCCGAAACTGGTACGGTCCGAAACGGTACGGGCGAAACGGTACAGGTCGGAACGATACCGGTCGAAACGGTATCGGTCGAAACTGGTCCGAAACGGTTCGGTCGAAACCGGTACGATCCATAACAGTTCGGTCCGAAACGTTACGGGCGAAACGGTACAGGTCGAAACTGGTCCGAAACGGTTCGGTCCAAAACGGTACTGGTCGAAATTGGTACGGTCCGAAACAGTTCGGTCTGAAACGGTATCGGTCGAAACTGGTATGGTCTGAAACGGTACCGGTCAAAACTGGTACAGTACGAAACGGTTAAGGTCTAAACGGTACCGGTCAAAACTGGTACAGTACGAAATGGTACCGGTCGAAACTGGTACGGTTCGAATTGGTTCGGATCTAAGCGGTTCGCGTTAAAATGACATGGTTCGAATCGGTTCAGGTCAAAATGATGCTAACCGTTCGAAGATTACAATAAATTGAATTGAATTCCTTCTAATATTGGAAGGATTTTGAATTCCCTTAGGTAAAGGAATTTGAAGGAATTCATACCAAATTCCAATTCCAATTCCTTTGTCAACCAAACACACAAGATTGGAATTGAAATTCCAATTCCAACAAATTCAATGAACCAAACACCTAAAGAGTTGGAATTCAAATTCCAATTACATTGAATTCCATTGAATTCATGCGAACCAAACGCACCCATAATGTTGGTAGGGGTAGTGTCTGACACCCTTTAAATTTTTCGGTGTGGTATAATTTTTTTATGTTTCTTTATGTTTTTTGTGTTATCTTATCTCTGAAAATTGTGTAACGTTAACTCTTAATTTTTTTTTAACTCAACACACCTTCAAAGTTTTTAGAGTGAATTATTATTTGCATCCCTGTGTTATAGTTATTAGAGCCGAGATTTATGCTACTGATATAGCCGAGATTTATGCTTGTGATAGACTTTCCATATATTTGATTGTATAGTATTATGGTATGATTATGTTTGCTATGTATAGAGCTAGGGTTCAATCCCTATATAAAGGGATCCATTGTATGATTATTATTCATTTAGAAATCACATAATATCATAATACTTTTATGGTATCAGAGCCTCGGTTCTGATACACCTTTTCTTTTCTTCTTATTTTCGTAACCCTAGCTACTGCCCCCATGGCCGCCGGCGATCAGAAAGCTGACTCTTCTGAATCGGCTGATAAACCTCTCAAAAACCTTCACCCTGCTTATTTTGTTTCTAATATACAGTCTAAGATTCGTACCCTTGATGGTGCGAAGGTTACTTATACTCAATGGGTGAGACTTTTTAAATTAAATGTCGTGGCCTATCAAGTGCTTAACCATATCGATGGGACGCCGCCACCAAACGAAGATGATGCCGAGTACAAGTCTTGGCACGAGCTGGATGCACTCGTGCTCCAATGGATTTACAGCACTGTCGCGGACAAACTGCTCGCACAGGCTATGGCCGCTGGGCCCACTGCCCGTCACGCTTGGCTCAAGCTCGAGAAAATACATCTAAGCAACAATAAGGCACGAGCAGGTGCACTTGAAACTCGTTTCTGCAACCTGACTCTGTCTGCTTGTTCATCCTTGGATGACTACTGTGAGCGCCTCAAGGATCTTGCCAATCAACTTGAGGATGTAGATCATCCAGTCACAGAAGATCGGCTCGTCCTCCAACTGGTTCGGGGACTCCCTGCCGAGTACGACACCGTGGCCTCCCTTATCAATGCAAACAATGTTGACTGGGATATGGCTCGGAGTATGCTGCAAGACGAAATCATCCGCATAGAAGGCCGCCAAAAATCCTCTCAATCTGTCCTCATGGCTCAATCCAACCCCTCCCATCAAAACAACACACACCACAACTCCTCTCCTATACCCGGTTATTCACCCTACCCCCCCAACCAACAACCTCTCAATCGTTCACGAGGAAGAGGTCGTGGCAGGGGACGTGGCACTCGCGGACGCGGTACGGGCCGTGGCAGCTCCAACACTCCTTCACCTTGGGCTTCTTATCCACAGTGGGCTTGGTGGAACACTCCACCTTGCCCCTACCCAACCCAAAACGCCTTTCAGCCCAATACACCTTTTTCCCAGCCCCCTGCGCCTCATTCTTCAGCCCACCACACAGCCCAACAACCACCAAATTCATATTCTACACCCACTTTCAGCCCCAACACCCACCCGTTTGCCCCTTACCCACCGGGTTTTTTCACCTCAGGCCCATTATTCAGCCCAACAGCAGCCTTCTAATGCGGCCCAACAGCAGCCCTCTTATAACCCACTTTGTCCATCTGACTTGCAGGCAGCAATGGCATCTATGCAGCTGAACTACACTGATCCAAATCAAATCATGGACACAGGCGCCTCCTCGCACGCCACCGATGAACAAGGTATGATCCAAAAACCTGACTCTTTTCCTTTAAGCAGTAAAATATTGGTCGGCAATGGTGCGTCCCTGCCCGTTCTTGGGTCTGGAACAGGCTATTTACCCTTACCCAACCGTACCTACATCCTACCCAATATCCTTTACTGCCCTCAAATAATTAAAAAGTTAATTTCTGTTCGGCGGTTTATGTAACATCGCAAAAATTTTCACCGAATTTCTATACGAAGAAGCCCTTATTTTATCCTTTATGTGCCCAAGTCTATATTTATTTTTCCTAACTCACAACCTATATGTATATATATGTATATAAATGTATATATATATAATAATAATAATAATAATAATAATAATTATAATTCAGTTTTTAAAAAAAAAAAAAAAACAAAACAACACTTGGCTAAACTAACGAACCAAGTTTGGCCCAAGTGCACCTCCCTTATTATTCCAGCCCACCCAGACTGGCCCATGAAACCCGGCCCAAATGGCCCAACTCCTCCTTCCTTTTTATTCCCAGTTTAATCAAAAAAAAAAAGATGCCCCTTGCTGAGTTTCGAACCGGCGCCGAACCAACCAAACACACGTGCCTTAACCACTGAGCCACAACCCAATTCTTGTTCTTATCCCGATTTAAATTCTATATAACATCTTATTATATGGTTGCTGTTCACGCTGCTGCATCCTGATCACGAAGGCAGCCCCATTTCTCCTCCTTTGTTGACTTTTTTTACATGGAAACAAAATAATAACATTGACTTGTGATTTCCGGTCTGTTTCCACGACGATTCACACGTGCAATCATCAATTCATACCAATTTTAACCCATTACACGTTTTACATTCAATGATGGGTCAAATCTTACCAAATCATCGTTCCAGGCCACTACCCTATAAATTGAACGCTTCTAAGCATTCACAACTCGCCAATCTTCTCCTCTTAATCCCTCAATTCTTCACTTAAACGCTGTTTCTTGTTCAAACGATACAGTTTGACTTTTTGGTTGACCGGCTAATCGAGCATCAAAACAATCTTGTAAGCATAATTATTGTTGTGGGTTTTTATCTTCGGCATCCACACATCAATAGCCCTATGGTTAATTGGGTTATTGATGTGTGGATTAATCAATTTGAAGGTTAGGGCTCGTATGAATGTAAATTGGGGAAGAACACTTTCTGAACGTGTATATATAATTATAACAGACAAGAACCAAACACAACCACTGATCTAGATCAAGTGGTTGTGTCTGGTGCATTATACCCAACCCACGCGGGTTCAATACCCGGCTCAACCCAAGTTTTCATTTTTTTTCAACATTTATATATAATTATTTGTATTTTAAAATTTGTTTTAAAATACTAAAACAACTTTATAAATTCTACAAAAATTATTTTATGTTATTCTAGTAGTAAAGTTTAACATAAAATTTTTAGTTTTCAAAAATTTATTTATTTAATATATATAATAAATAAATCAAGTTTATTCCATTTTATTTATAAAAATCTATAAAAATATCAAAACGATCTTATTAATTTCCACAAATTTTATTCTAAGTTTTTATAACATTAAACTTTTCAGAAATGATTTTTATTTCTGAAAAATCATTTATTTAATATTTTTAATCAATTTTTGTTAGTTTTAATCATAATTAAATCATAATAAATCCAATTTTTAATATTTTTGCACCAAAATTTTATACAAATTATTTCTGATCATTTAGAACAGAAATATAATTTTTAAAATGATAATTCTTTAATTTTAGTAATTTTTAATTATTAAAGTTAAAGTTTGACAATTTGTAGTAAATAGATTTAATAATCTATTTTAAAGAAAATAATTTTATAAAAAAAATAATTTTATACTTTAAACACATTATTGTGACCATCTTAAATTTAATTTTCATAAAAAGATTTTTGGTTATTTATTTACTAAATTTCTCTCAATTGGCGAATATTTTTCAAACGAGCAATTATCCCCAAATTCGAAGCCCTAGAACGTATACATTTGTAGACTAGATAGACTTAGACATATTTATTACCTTATTATAGGGTGATACTTGACACATTTGGGCAACACACTATTTTCAAGAGATAACATTTTACCAAGGTGAGTTTTACATAGCCCCTTTTCTATTTATCACCATTTTTGGGGTGAAACATGTTTATAACATCATCATTGCAATTCAATCATCAATGTGTCTATGTGTTTTCTATGTTGCATTATGTCTTGAGCATGATTAGAGTAAGCACCATTCTAGCATAATCATTAACATTGATCAAGCCGACGGTATACATTGATAGATCTATTGGACTGACAATCCCACCCGGATACGTGCCTCCTACAAAGGTAGCGTGGGTGTTTGTTATCGTATAACATATTCAAGTGGACCATGAGCGTATGGTATGTATCATATTATAACAGTCATCAGGGTTGGTTATGCACTCGATTTATTTCTAGTATGTTCTCACATATGGACTAGATTGACATGACACATGAATTGCACAACATTTTTATTCTATTATCAAAAACCTATGTAATTCTCACCAACTTTTGTTGACCCAAAACATTTTCAACTTAACATGTTTCAGGTTCTATTTGCTTGAAGATTTGAATTGATGCTTGAAGATATGTGTATAGTTTATTCAATTTGATGTACAAATTCTAGAACAATTGTATGTAATTCATTTAAATCATTTAATGAAATTTATTATTCACCATGAGCTATTGAACAATCATCAATACGTGACATCCCGATGTTTCCGCCATCGGTTGGGGTGTTACAGTTTACACGTGACAATCTTGTTTCTATTGAGTTTGACCCCTTTGGTTTTTCTTTGAAGGACCTTCGTACTGGGCGTCTTCTCTCCCGCCACAATAGCACCGGGGATCTATATCCAGTGACACCGCCTGAACTTCCACCTCAAGCTACCTTCATCACCACTACTTCTCTTCCATGGCATGATCGTTTGGGGCATCCCGGCGCTCAAGTTTTGGATTTACTTAGTCGTTCTTTTACTTTTCCTTGTAATAAACATAAAACTTCTAGTATTTGTCATTCTTGTCAAATTTCAAACAGTAAACGTTTACCATTTTATTCATCTAATTCTTTTACTTTTGCACCATTTGACATTATTCATTGTGACCTTTGGACCTCCCCTGTTCCAAGTCAATCAGGGTATAAATATTACATGGTCCTAATAGACAATTTTTCTCACTTTATATGGGTATACCCATTAAAATACAAATCTGAAACCTTCCCAACCTTTGTTAAATTCCACCGCCTAATTCTCACACAATTTAACAGACATATTAAAACTTTCCAATGTGACCTAGGCGGTGAATTCGACAACAATGCATTTAAAACCTTTGCCATCCAAAACGGCCTCCTTTTTCGTTTTTCCTGCCCCCAAACCTCATCCCAAAACGGTCGTGCGGAGCGCATGATACGTCGCCTAAACGACATCATTCGCGCTCTTCTACACCATGCCCATTTACCTTCCAGTTTTTGGGTAGAAGCTCTTCACACAGCCGCTTACCTACATAACATCCTCCCAACCAAAAGACTTAATTTTTTTACCCCTACCTTTGCCCTTTACCTCCGACACCCCACTTATGATCACCTTCGGGTGTTTGGCTGTGCTTGTTACCCGAACAGCTCCGCCACCCAACCACACAAACTTCACACCCGTTCGACCCGGTGCATCTTTCTAGGATACCCACCCGACTTTCGTGGGTACCGGTGCTTTGACCCCACCACAGGGAAAGTATCTATTTCCCGACACGTCACTTTTGACGAACACGTCTTTCCCTATACCATTCCTACACCGCCCTCCTCATACCAATTCCTTGATGACACACCCCCACCCGGGTTCACATTTCAGCGACCCATTACTCCCCGGGGTCCACCCAATCAGCCACCTGTACCCAAGCCAACCTCTACCTCCCCCTACCCTTTCACTTATACCCGTCGGCCCAAACCTACACAACAACCCACGGCCCAAACAGCCTACCCACAACAGCCGGCCCAAACACATGTCCAGCACGCCCTCACCTTCAAACCCGGCCCAAAACACTGCCCCCCTCCGGCCCCCAACCACGCCCCACAACCGGCCCCAACCACAGCCCACTCCTCTCGGCCCCAACCATCACACCCCATGGCCACTAGATCCAAAACCGGTTCACTGAAACCACCACAATACAACCTCCACACCGCCAATATCTCTCCAGTCCCAAAAACCTATAACCAGGCCTTTACCGACTCGAATTGGCTGCGCGCCATGCAGGCCGAATTTACTGCTTTACAGGAAAATGAGACATGGGAATTGGTTCCACGCCCGGTTGATCGACCAGTCATACGGTGTATGTGGTTGTTTCGTCACAAATTTAAATCTGATGGCCATTTAGAAAGATATAAAGCTCGACTTGTGGTAAATGGGAAGTCACAAACTGTGGGTATTGACTGCGAGGACACGTTTAGCCCGGTTGTTAAACCAGCTACAATACGTACTGTCTTGTCTCTAGCTGTGTCACGAGGATGGCCCATTCATCAGTTGGACGTCAAAAATGCGTTCCTTCATGGTCATCTCAACGAGACAGTCTATATGCATCAACCACCTGGCTTTATTGACAAACGTTTTCCAAGTTTTGTTTGCAGGTTAAAGAAGTCACTTTACGGGCTTAAACAGGCACCACGTGCGTGGTACATGCGCTTTGCGAACTATATATTATCCCACGGTTTCACTAGTAGTGCGTGTGATAATTCGCTTTTCATTTATAGTCATGGCAAGGATGTTGCATACCTTTTATTATATGTGGACGACATTGTGCTCACCGCTTCTTCCGATATATTGCTGCAACAAATCATTAACACACTTTCTCGAGAGTATGCCATGACCGATTTGGGCCACTTGCACCACTTTTTGGGATAAAAGTCACGCGCACGTCTTCAGGGCTATTCTTGGATCAAGCTCAATACGCTAAGGAAATTATCCAGCGGGCATCTATGACTTCATACAAACCTTGTGCTACCCCTGTGGATCTTTCATCCAAGTTAAGCGCTACGGATGGCCCCCTATTTAATGATCCTACTTTATATCGTAGCCTTGCGGGTGCACTCCAATATCTCACATTTACCCGCCCGGATATTTCCTACGCAGTACAACAGGTTTGCTTATTCATGCACGAACCACATGATCCCCACTTTGCCTTTATGAAACGGATCATTCGGTATATACAGGGGACGCTTGACTATGGCATACGTATGGTGAAATCCCCCACTCAGTCTCTCATTGCTTACTCGGATGCAGATTGGGGTGGATGTCCTGACTCACGTCGCTCTACTAGTGGTTACTGCGTTTTCCTTGGCAACAATCTCATATCTTGGTCTTCTAAACGCCAGCCCACTGTCTCACGTTCTAGTGCTGAGGCCGAGTACCGCGGTGTTGCAAATGCGGTTGCTGAGCTTACTTGGATCTGGAATTTACTCCTTGAGCTACGAGTTCCTGTACTACAGGCTTCGGTCGTTTACTGTGACAATGTTTCTGCTGTCTATTTATCAGATAATCCAGTGCAGCATCAACGAACAAAGCACATCGAGATTGACATCCACTTTGTCCGTGAGAAGGTTCGCCTTGGTCAAGTTCGGGTTCTTCACGTCCGTGCTCCGTTTCAATATGCAGATATCTTCACTAAGGGCCTATCTCGCCAATTATTTCAGTCATTCAGATCCAGTTTGACCGTTTGTCCAATGACCGCTCAAACTGCGGGGGAGTATTAGAGCCGAGATTTATGCTACTGATATAGCCGAGATTTATGCTTGTGATAGACTTTCCATATATTTGATTGTATAGTATTATGGTATGATTATGTTTGCTATGTATAGAGCTAGGGTTCAATCCCTATATAAAGGGATCCATTGTATGATTATTATTCATTCAGAAATCACATAATATCATAATACTTTTAATAGTGGTTTTAACTACTTGAATCCAAAGTCTAAAACTTTAACTTCTTGAGTCCTTGATTGGTAAATCTACAACCATTTGAGTCCAATTGACTAACTCTGTTGAAGAAACAATAAGTATCACGGAGGTTATCACTAATCACCGTGTGGTTAATACTTACGTTCGCCAAGAGTAATCCTTTACCCAAACCTCTTGGTTAAACCCGGGTTAGAATAAGAAGTGTAAGTGTGTGTGAGAGCTGCGCAAATAAGGACACAAGATGTAAGTGGTTCGGTCAAGGAATGACCTACGTCCACTGTAACTAGTCGGAATATTATAAATGAACAAGTATGGAGAGTTACAAGAAAGTAATGCAAGGTTACAATGAATATTTTCGGATCCTTTTGCAAGGAGATGTCCTTCTTTATTTATAGGAGAACTCATGGGCTTAGTAGAGAAGCCCATGAGAAGTTATCCTTACTTGGGCCCAGTCAAAGCCCAGGTCCAAGCTTCCCATAAAAATGGCGGGAAAACCAGATTACTGTGGATGGCGTCATACTACAGCATGGTTGTTGCTCGATGTGGACACGTGGCGAGCCCTGATTGGCAGGCGGCGCCCCTGTCCTTGCTACAGTCGTTGACTATGCTCCTGACGTCGGCAGGGGATGTCTGCTGTCACTGTTGATGACAGGGGAGGCATGGGAACAGTCACGTCGCCATCCTTTTCAGTGGTGGTTGGACCACCCTTGCCGCCTGTCGCCTTCTCCTTGGTGCGTACTCTGTCAGAGATCCTTGTGAATCTTCCCTTTGTTATCTTCTGTACCTCGTACCAAAAGTGATAAGGGAGGATGCCGCGCGTGGTTGTACGCGCTTATCAGGTGTTATTCGTTGTTTATCAACTGGTGAGCTCGCGCGCTGCACCACATGTTATATTGGTAGCGCGCTGACGCCAGAGTCTGGCGCGAGTAATTCCGTTTATGGGGATAGGGACGCCTCTTCCCCTTGGATTAGGCTCCCTATCCCTTCATCTGTTAACCAAGTCAGTTAAGTATAAGGACATTATTTTAATACAAAATTATTTTAATTTAAATTAAACTTCAAAACAATAAATAAAAATAAAAACCACATAATTAAAACAAAAACCACATATCAATCAGCGATCGGTTTACAGAACAAGGAGTCAAGCAAGGGCCAAGAGATTGATGAAAAAAACGGGCTTAAGTCAGTGTTGTGTTCAACTCCGTGGATGGAATGAACACCTGAAATAACATTCTAACATATTCATTTTTTCCTTATTCTTGACCCATTGTAACTTATAAGGGGAAGGATTCATCTTGTTTTTCCCAATTTTCTCCGGGTGTTACATTAGTCTTTTTTATCACTTTCTTCTAGAAAACAGAATGTATCTCAATTTTTCCTAGAATTCTCTAAAAAATAATTTTATTTAAATTAAACTTCGAAACAATAGATAAAAATAAAAACCACATAATTAAAATAAGAATTACATATTTAACATTAAAATTCTAACCATCAATTAGGAGCCCAACTGGGGATGAATTTTAGAATTTGTCACGCCAACATTTGACTAAACGAGGTCAATCGCTTCGGTCTTCGCTAGCTCATCATTCATCATGAGGTTAAAGAGAGTTAAATATACGAGCCTTAGAATTCATATCCATCCACTTCGAATGAATTTGCTCTATCGAGCGATGGTATCATCCAAATGTTGACGGATTTCTTTTCAAAATGATACTGCTCCGGTGAAGACATGTGCTCGATGATATTCACCCAAGCTGTATTCAGGCTATTCTTCTTCTTCTTCTTCGGTCCAACGCCCTCTTGCCATTTGAGAGGGTTAAAAAAATTTGTGTGAGAAAAGAATGAGAGTGGTGTGCGTAAAAGTGTTTGTGTATTGAATTTAGGTAAAATGGAATTTATTAATCCCATCTTTTTGCAGTTGGCCAATAATACTTACACATGAGTTATTTTCCTCTAGCAATCCCATCTTTAAGACATTTTGCTCTCAATGGACCCCATTAACTTGCACTAACGCCGTTAGCCGAAACTCATAATTATAGACAATTTCGTCGGATTTGAAAAAGGAAATCGAGACAATGATATTGGTATGTTCAATTGCAAAAATAAAATAATTTTAATATTATTCAAATTAGTTATTTGTTATCCCATTTTTCAACTCACTTCAACACCCAAAACATTACCCTCACCCCAAATTGTCTCTCATTTTACACTTTTGCACCCCATTTTATGCCGCAACTCACTTAACTAAACAAGAAAATGCGTCGACGTGTTGGATAGTCCCAGTAACCATCTCCGGAGCTGTACCTGATCATCCACGACGACGTCGTTCTCCCTTTCTCCTTCAACTCACATATCTTTTTATTATTTCCCTAAACTGACCCTATTCAATCAATCAATCAATCAATCACTTAATTTTATAAATCACACACTTCCCCCAATCAATCACACCTATTAGGGTTTCTTCAAACACCTCAACGATGACCAACTGATTTCAGTTAGGTCACTTAATTCCACGATGGAGCTTCGAAATAATAATAATATTATTAATAATTCTAGGGTTGAGAGTTCAGGTATTGACCAGAGTCAACCGATTCGTGAAGGTGAGGGTTTGAGTATTGTTGGTGGTGCTGCTGACGTGGCGGGTGGAGATAATAATAATAATAATAATAATGCTGGACAGGTGGCGAAGAGGAAGAGAGGACGGCCGCCTAAGGTGAAACAGACGGTTAGTAATAAGAGGAGTAAGGAGGAAGATGAAGATGAGGATGTTTGTTTTATTTGCTTTGATGGTGGTAGTCTTGTCCTCTGCGATCGCCGGTTCGTGTTTGTTTGGTTTGAGTTGATTTGTTTGATCTGATATGATGTTAAGATATTAAGATAAGTGTTGTGTTTGATAAATGTGTGCATTTATTGAAGTTTATGTAACAAATTATGTTACATCCCTAGTAAACCGCGTCAAGACATTGTCCGCTTTGACCCTGGGGAAGTTATCGGGGTAAAAAGGACAATATCTTTGGCATGGTTTAGTTGAGATGTTACAAATTGTATACTTTTTGAGGCGATGAGCTAGATTGGTAGAGAAGGTTTTCGCCCTCTTTGTAAGGAGCCTTTGTTTTTTTACTTGATTATATTTTTCGACAAGTGTGAAATTGTATGGATACGACCCTCGTTGTGTACCTTGATTAATTGTATTGTTTCTCTGTGAATTCCTAATTTCCTATACTGTTTTGCCTCAGCGAGTGGTTCGTTGGGTGGAAATAGAACTGTGATTTTTTGGATGGGGAGGATATCGGGGGGCAAAAAAGATAGCATCTTTGGCATGGTTTAGTTGGGATGCTAGAATTGTATACTTTTTTAGGTGATTGAGTATGAAAAGTTGATTAATGTTTTGTTTTTATACTGGTGTAGGGGATGTCCGAAGGCGTATCATCCGTCTTGTATCAAGCGGGACGAAGCGTTTTTTCGGTCGAAAGCTAAATGGAACTGCGGTAGGTCGTATGTTTTAGCATTTAGGGTTAAGAAGGATACAATCTTTAAATATGGTGGAAAAGTTACAATGTCAGTGTAGTTGTCAACTTGTCGGCTATTATGCTATTATTTAGCGTCAATAATTGGGTAAATTGTGGGAACTAATATTGTTTCAATGTTTGTATGGATTTCAGGTTGGCATATATGTAGTATGTGTGAGAAGACAGCACACAATATGTGCTATACATGTACCTATTCGTTGTGCAAAGGGTGCATTAGAACGTCTGATTATGTGTGTGTGAGAGGTGATAAAGGCTTTTGTACAGTTTGCATGAAAACAATAATGTTGATTGAAAATAGCGGGGATGCAACGGTATGCAAAATTGTATTTCTTCTTATACTCTTATTATATGTAGCTTTCTTTTGGTTGGCTAGGTGAGGACTTTCTACAAATTTAGCATCCTTAGGGCTTAGGCTATAGCACCATAGTTGGGTTTTTGGTAATTGTGTTACAGAAGGTTACAATTAAGAGTGATTGCAAATTTATGTGCTGCAAAAGAATGCTAATGTCATTTAGCTTGATTTAGTTAACAATACCCCAACCCAATAGCACATGGTCATGCTCGAACTAATTTCTAAGTCTGGAAACAACTCGTGTTGAAAAGTTTTCCTTTCTATAACAACTCGTCATGTAAAGCTTGAGTATTATTTAAAATCTATTAAGTCATAAGATCACCCATATTTTCAATGTTAGTCATCGTAATAAGCAATTAACAACCATTTAAAAAGTTGGCATCATAATATTGAATGGTAAGACGATGTTTTATTCGTCATGTTTTCAAAATGGGCATACATAAATTCTCTGACACACATTTTTACAGAATTAAATTTAACGAAACTAGTTAAGGTTAAAACAATTATTTTTAATATAATCATAGTAAATAGTAAAATAGGAATTTAATAAAGCTAAACCAAAGAAGTAAGCAGATTTATTTTGAAGATGTATCAACTGACTTGATTAGTTGATTAAGACCTGACCTGATCAAGATCCTATACAAATTAAACACACACTCACGCGTCTCTAATACATATCTATACACACATATGCATGAAATAACAGTTTATAAATGTAAAAAAAATATGAACAAGTACCAACGATTCATTTTTCCATTCTTAAAAATCTGAAAACAAAAGAAAATGGTATAGATGTTATGGCTATTGTTTCTCACTTGTCTTTCCCAAAATGTAAAGAAAAAAAATATTAACGAACTAGTTTGATTGTTCGTTTGTTGTGTAGGCTATATTAGTCCTGAAGTCCTGAACATGTGTAGGTAAATGGTACAAAATTAAAACATATATGAACAACTTAGCTTGATGGTTTTTTTTCATACATAGTGTACGCTCATGTATCTAAGAAGCACAAAGTTTCAAAATAAATAGTATCTCAAAAAATTAAGCGATATAGATTATAATCATTCCCTCATTTATTCAGTGTTTCGTAATAATCCTCACCCTATATGTGTCTATATATACATATTCACTATATATATAAAAATGCTTTTGCTTATACGTTCTCATCAGGTTGATTTTGATGACAAGAGTAGTTGGGAGTATCTCTTCAAGGTATATTGGCTCTACACAAAAGGAAAATTATCTTTAACTCTTGATGAGCTTACTAAAGCTAAGAACCCATGGAAACTAGCTTCCATTGAACCAACTGGATCACATATTGGTGTCAGTGGTCGAAGAAGCATTACAGCCGAATTATCTGCCGCTAATCTTGAGGCTAACGAATCCAAAAGAAGAAAGACAAACGAACAGCCCAATGGGCTTCCTAAGGATCCGTCTATGGATGTGCCCAAAGAATGGGCAAGTAAAGAGTTACTGGAGCTCGTTGCACACATGAAAAATGGCGATACCTCTGTTTTATCTCAGTTTGATGTCCAGGCACTTCTGCTAGAGTATATAAAAAGAAATAACCTCCGGGACCCCCGAAAGAATACTCAAATCATATGTGATTTAAGGCTAATGAATCTCTTTGGCAAACCACGCGTTGGGCATATTGAAATGTTGAAGCTTCTGGAGCCCCACTTTTTGGTTAAAGAGAATCCCCAGAAAGACACACCCAACAGCACCGCAAAACAGGGGGATACTGATTGCAAAACTGAAAATACGGCAGTTGTTAGTAATAAGGAACGTAGAAATCACAGGAAGGGCGGAAAACGCATAACACAGAATAAATTGGATGAATATGCTGCTATTGATGTGCATAACATGAGTCTGATATATTTAAGGCGTAATTTGATGGAGTCTCTGATTGGAGATAATGAAAAATTTCATGAGAAGGTAGTTGGGTCAATTGTGCAAATAAGAATATCTGGCAGTGATCAAAAGGATGATATGTATAGGCTTGTACAAGTAGTAGGTAATGCAATTTTAGTAATGCACTTTTGTAGGAACTATAATGTAAGGTGCCGATCTTTATTTACAATTTTTTATGTTATAGGGACGACTAAGGTGGATGTACCATATAAAATTGGTGATAAGTTAGTGGATGTTCTGCTTGAAGTGTTGAATTTAGACAAGAAGGAGACGGTGTCAATTGATACAATTTCAAACCAAGAGTTATCTGAGGTGACTAATTAAAATGTTTCATAATACTGCTATACAACTGCTTGTTTATCATAAAGGAAAAACTAATGTTCCTCGTAATTTTCAGGATGAGTGCAGACGCCTGCGAGAGAGTATAAGATGTGGGCTTGTGAGATGTTTTACTGTAGTAAGTATGCATGCCGATATATATTATGACTTTATTACCCCCCTATACTTGCTCACGCCAAGTTTTGTGCTTGATATAGGGTGAAATACAAGAAAAGGCAATGGCCCTGCAATCAGTGCTGATTGATGATGTGAGTTATTTGGTTTCAGGATATAGGGCTTGAACATGAGATTTCATAGGCTTGTTTATTGCCTATGTATGGTAGAATCCACATGTTACCATTTTTCATATTTGTCGTTTAGATTGTTAACAAATTCTGGAGGTGGCAATATGGAGGGTTAGTACAGCTTGGGTAATGGCTTGAAACAGTTTTGAGTTGTGCGGAATCTCAAACTCTCAAAGCATTTTCTGTTGTCTGTTTATAAAATTGTTTATAAAAGTTAATGTGTTAACTAGATCATAAAAAAAAACAATATTATTACAATAGTGATTTAGATCTTTGAATAAACCAAATTAGGAGGTTATATGCATAACAAATATTAATTAAGGTATGCATAACAAATATTAATTAAGGTACTTTCACCCTTTTTGACCCGTTCCAAATTAAGCCTTTGTACTATTAATATAATAAGTTAAGCCCTTGTAGTTAGCTTAGGAAAATGATAGTTATTAGTCATTTTTGAGAATTTTATTCAAAATTTGGGTTGGTATGCAAGTTAGTTTAAAAGCTTAATTTGTTATAAACTTAGGTCAAAAAAATTATAAGTAATGGTAAGGTTCAAAAGTCTTTTGATTTGACCTGTTTGAGGTAAAACACAACCCAAATCGATCCATTTAAAAGCAAATGGGTTGGAAAGTGCCACGTCTAAATAAATATGTAGGTTTTATTATTGCTTAATTAATTGGTTTCCATTCCTCGTACAATATAGAAAATCAGAGCTGAGATGCTGCGGCTCAATCAGCTTCTCGATCGAGCAAGTGAAAAGGGGCAGAAAAAGGGATATCCTTTGATGACAACACATATATTTTTTATTTTTTTTTGTTTTTCTTATTATTCACCAGGGTATTATATATTGGAATTCCTTGACAATTCACACTGTTAGAGAATGTACGCAGAAGCTCAAAATTCTGAAAACACCAGAGGAGCGTGAACGCAGGTTACGGGAGATTCCAGAGGTGCATTCTGATCCAAAAATGAACCCCGACTATGAATCTGATGACACTGAGGAGTACTTTAACAATGAACAAGGTTTCTTTCTTTCTTTATTTTTGTAGTTTGGCATTAGTTTTTTTGACCGATACTATGGTAACATTTCACAGCAGAACATCGAAAGCCAAAGTTTCCTTGGGTCAGTGGCACAAACACAATCTCTCCTACAAAAATGGCAGATAAGTTAAAGGATCAACCCATAGACTTGGGTGTTGCAAATGTTGATGAGGATTCTAGCAAATCAAACACGGGAAAAGATGCGATTGGGTTAAGTGGTTCCGAGAGACCACAAAATGAGGCTCATTGTAATGGTTCAACCATCCCAGAATGCAACCCTGAAGCTGCTTTGACTTCATCATTATCCAACACTGCATCAGATTCAACACCTTCATTTCCCTCCACAATGGACAACCGATCGGTTGATGATGACATGTGGCATTACCGAGACCCGAGTGGAAATGTTCAAGGCCCATTTTCTATGGTACAGCTGCAGAGATGGAATACAAGTGGATACTTTCCTGCTGATATGAGAATATGGGCGGACCGAGAAGCCGATTCATTACTTTTGAACAATGTATTGCAGGAACGCTTTCACAGTTCTGACGGTCGATTGCCCGAGAATGTAGCCAGCAACAGTAAAGATGATAATCAAGTTGAGACTGTCACTGTTTGCAGTGAAATTCCATCATCCACCATTCATGAAACTTCATATGCTTTAGATAATTCTCTTAACCTTGAGAAGATACCATCAGAGAAGATACCATCATCCACCATTCGTGCAACTTCATATGCTTTAGATAATTCTCTTAACCTTGAGAAGATACCAACAACCACCACTCCTGCAACTTCATATGCTGTACATAATTCTCTTAACCTTGAGAAGATACCATCATCCATCATTCGTGCAAATTCATATGCTTTAGATAATTCTCTTAACCTCGAGCAGATACCATCATCTAGCATTCGTGCAACTTCATTTGCTGTAGATAGTTCTGTTAAGCCTGAGAAGATACCCAACGATTTGAACTGTGAACCCCCAAGCATTGCTTTGTTGAATAAGGTGAAAGAGTCAACCGAACAATTTGGTATTCAGAACATGCCGGATATCAATCAGCATGTTTCTTCAGTTTTTACTGTTGCAGATGCATCTCTTATAGATTTACCAAGACCGGTGCTGAAAAAGGAAAGTCGTGGCAATCAGAAAGTACAAGATTTTGGAGACAGAAAACAGTCAAAGCTTTTGGTCCAAGATTCCGCGATGCAAAAAATGCCAGATATCAATCAGCACGTGTCTTCAGTTTTTACTGTTGCAGATGCATCTCTTGTAGATTTACCAAGACCGGTGCTGAAAAAGGAAAGTCATGGCAATCAGAAAGTACAAGATTTTGGAGACAGAGAACAGTCAAAGCTTTTGGTTCAAGATTCCGTGATGCAAAAAATGCCAGATATCAATCAGCACGTGTCTTCAGTTTTTACTGTTGCAGATGCATCTCTTGTAGATTTACCAAGACCGGTGCTGAAAAAGGAAAGTCATGGCAATCAGAAAGTACAAGATTTTGGAGACAGAGAACAGTCAAAGCTTTTGGTTCAAGATTCCGTGATGCAAAAAATGCCAGATATCAATCAGCACGTGTCTTCAGTTTTTACTGTTGCAGATGCATCTCTTGTAGATTTACCAAGACCGGTGATGAAAAAGGAAAGTCGTTGCAATCAGAAAGTACAAGATTTTGGAGATAGAGAACAGTCAAAGCTTTTGGTTCAAGATTCCGTGATGCAAACAATGCCAGATATCAATCAGCACGTGTCTTCAGTTTTTAGTGTTGCAGATGCAGCTCTTGTGGATTTACCGAGCCCGTTACCGAAGAAGGAAAGCCATGAAAACCAGAAAAAACAAGATTCTGGAGACAAGGAACAGTCGAAGCTTTTGGTACAAGATTCCGGGAATCCACCTAACTGGAGTACAACTTTGAGTCTAGTGGTTGGTGGGACCCAACTTCCTGAAACAGGTGATGAATGGGGTCGGTACCCTCCTACTGTAGATCATCAAGTTGCTACTACAAACACGACTATCGACCAAATTACCAGTATGCCATCATGGCATGGACTTGGTGAAACGATTGAGTTTAGCACGTTGGCAGAGGAATCGGTTTCAGATCTTTTGGCTGAAGTTGATGCAATGGAGTCCCGAAACTGTGTCCCGTCACCTACTTCAAGAAGGAATAGTTTTCTCGAGGATTTGTTTAATGGGTCCATTGACGATTTTAGCCCAACTGCAGATCAGGGTACAAGGAGTGATGGTTTAGCTCCACTGCAGATATACATTTAAGTCGGCAATCCATGGGCTTACAGTTCTCTTTTGGGCTCGATACCAAGCCCACTTGTGCTGTTAGTATTCCTCAAACATCAGATTCGGATAATATTGGTTTTAAGTGGCCAGAAATGGGCAGTTCTGAGCTCCATCTGCCCCGCCAAGACATGATTGATTTAAATGATTCCACCAGGGCCGAAGCTGACGAGGGAGAAAGAGAAGCTGTAATTGAAGAAAAGCCAACAACCCGACCGGTAGTCATGGCGGAAGCACGGGTAGGAAGGAAGTCTAAAGAAAAAGAGAGTGAAAGTATAAAACCAGAGACATCAGGAGCAAAGATTGTTCATGGTTTTGCAGTAGTAGCTGAGGAAGGTGAGTTTATCCAGCCAGATGCGGCACCACTGCAACCACCGCCACCACCGCCACCATCGCAACTACCACCACTACTACCACTTCCAACACCACCACCACCACAAGCAATGGGATTGGACACGGTTGATTCACGCAGAGTGGGATCAGAAGATCGTCCCAAGGAACCACAAGTACTGGTCGAGTCCATGCACACACCAGTAGTAGCCGTAGTGGTAATGTCGGGCGGGACTCGCATCACAGACGGTCTGGTGGAGATAGATATTACAGTAGCAGTAACAGTCCAAGAGAGAGGAGTCATCATGTTGAAGATTCAGGGTATAGTAGAAGCAGTAAACCGTCATGGAGTAGACAGTCTTCATTCGGTGGCAGCAGTGGCAGTGGTGGAGGAAGTGGTTATTCCAGGCCGCCATTGAAAGGGCAGCGCGTTTGTAAGTTTTATGAAAGCGGGCGTTGCAGGAAGGATCTGCATGCAACTATCTGCACCCACAAGACAGGTAATTTTGGGATGTGGTTGTTTTGATTGGTGAAATGTTTTTTTTTTGTATGATCAATATATGTAGTAGTATGCTGATGATGATGATGATGATGATGCTTGCCCCGGCCTGTGATTCAGTTTACCATATTTTGGCTATCGATTCATTGGGACTTGTTGGTTTATGAAGATCGGTTATGTTGATAACTAGAAAAGTTGAATTGTAATAACTCACAATTATATTATTACTTTATGAAGATCGGTTCAGTTGATATCTTGAACCTGCGCGATTTAACCTTAAAACATGTAGAACCCATAAACCTTAAAACATGTGGCTACTTGTAATATAAGTATAAAAGAAGAGAGATGCTAAGGCTGTAGGTGTCTATGATATCCCTCACATTTGGGGTGGGGGTCTATTTGCCTATGTAGTCATCCTTCATAAGGGAACCCTTCAAATGTCCTTAGCATAATGAATAAGTGATCATAATGATGGTGGCTTACGCATATCGATCTCTAAATATCACTAGATCAATCGGACGAGTGGTTTTGTGAAATGCTATGAACGTATCAAAATGTCAGGAGAACGATTGAAAAATGACGGAGCGTATGTCCATGTTGGGTCGTTTGAACATGGTTGAGTCTTCTGGCCCTTGGTGAATATAAACACGCGTCTTTCAGGGTTTACAAGACCCCTTTTATCATTGCATTGTATGGGACACACTCATTAGTCATGGTTTCCAAACCTCGTCTCGATGGTGTCTTACTTTGTTGGTTTATTAGATATTGTTTTTATTTTCCTCTTTTCAATCTAGGTACCATGTTAACAACATAATTCAACTTTTGTAGTATATTGTAATACATTTTTCCGAATAGAGAGACGATTTTGAAAAAAAAAAAAAAAAAAAAAAAAAGATCGAAAATAAATCACTTCGTAGAAACAATGTCAAAATAGTTTGGTATAAAAAACCTAGTAAAGCGATTACTTCGGCCTCTTCCCCCAAAACTTAAAGTCCTGTATAAAAAACGCTTATTTAAGTAGTACTATTCTCCTTAGTCATAGCTTAAGCTTAGCAAAACGATTATTCAATATTATTAGCTTCACAATACCTAAATCGAAACATTAGACTATGAGGAGTGGGGGCGGGAGAGAGGGCGGGAAGGGGGGAACACCGCCATACGCTGGCGTGGAGAGGGGCGGGAGTGGGGGGGGGGGGGAGGGAAGCCACTGGCGTGGGGGAGTGATGCATGACACGTGGCGCGATGTAATTGGAGGAGTGATGCTTATTACCGTTTAAAAAGAAAAAAAAATGTAACCGTTGGTAACGGCTAGTATTAAAAAAAAAATTTATTATATATATATATATATAACAATAACACACTCATTTTTTTCATATACCTATACACAAACACACTCATTTTTTTCATAAAATCCTCTCAATACTATCATATATTTTCAAAAAAAATTGCAAGATGTCGAGCGATTCTTCGAGTTCAGACGATATGTTTGATCAACTCGCTTTGGATGACTTGGGCGAAGGTGCCGGAGAAATGTTAATGGCGACCGTTCAGAACGTCGTTAAAGCTATAGCGGACGACGAAGGGACCTCCGAACCACCCAAGCGTAGAAAGTATATCATTCGTGAACGACAAACCGGAAATGAGTTATTGGTACGTGATTACTTCTCACCCGAATCAACATTCGATGAAAGAAGTTTTAGGCGTCGTTTTCGTATGAGTCGTAATTTATTTATAAGAATAACAAATGATTTGGAAAATAAGTTTGATTATTTCAAACAAAGGCCCGATGCACGTGGTCAGATGGGATTTACCGCGATGCAAAAGGTCACAGCCGCGCTTCGAGCATTGGCTTACGGAATGACTTCCGACATAATGGATGAGTATCTAAGGATGGCCGATAGAACGGCTAGAGAAACTACTCAGTTTTTTTGTGCGGGCGTCATTGATTATATTTAAAAAGATATTTGAGAAAACCAACATTTAGTGACGTCCAGCAACTTTTACAGTTTCACGAAGAAAAACATGGTTTTCCCGGTATGCTCGGGAGTTTAGATTGTATGAAATGGGAGTGGGAAGTTTGTCCAACTGAGTGGCAAGGCCAACACGCTAGCGGTTTTCATAAAAGGCCGTGTATGATGCTTGAAGCGGTTGCGTCACAAGATCTTTGGATTTGGCATGCGTTTTTTGGTGTGCCCGGTTCGTTGAACGATAGGACTGTTCTTAATCAGTCCCCAATCTTCAACGATCTTATAAACGAAATTTCACCAAAAGGAAGTTTTTTTTAAATGGGGTAGAATATAAGTACGGGTATCTTCTAGCAGATGGAATTTACCCTGATTGGGCCGTGTTCGTAAAATCGTTTACACGGAGGACGACGTTAGACCCTAAGAGGAAAAAGTTTAACAAAGCTCAAATGGCTGCACGGAAAGATGTTGAGCGTGCTTTTGGTGTGCTGAAAAAAAGATGGCATATTTTGGCCACACCCTGCCGAATGTGGGAAAAAACGCATATACGAAATGTGATGTACGCATGCATTATTTTACATAACATGATTTTGGAGGATGAAGGGCGTGCAATATGCGAGTACTTTGGTGAGGAAACGCAGCAAAGTCAAGCAAACATTACGGATGAAGAAAGAAACGCCAACAACTTTGAAATCAAGAGTAGCCAAACACATCACAACCTTCGAGCGGATCTGGTTGATCATATTTGGAGTGTACCAAGAGATTACGAATCTGATGAAGACGATAGCGATAACTAAAGTGTATTTTTTTTATGTTTTTATTAAAATTTCATGTATTTTTGGTTTGTAAGTGTTTTTTTTATTTAACTTTGTAGTTTATTATGAATTAATATTATGTTTTTTTAACAATTTGTTTTATATTTATTAAAAAAGAAAATTAAAAACAACAAAAAAAAAAAGAAAAAAGAAATGCCAAGTGTCACTTCCCCCCACCTCTTCCCCCCTTCCACTCCCCACAATTATTTCCCCCCCCACAAGGGGCCCACAAGTGCCACATGGCGCTTCATCCCCCTCTTCCCCCCCCCCCACCACTCCTTATAAACATAATGCTGATTATTCTACTTTATTATTAACCAATCTTCTTTATTAACATCCTTTAGCCCAATGGAAACTTGAGTAGTAGTTTTGTATATACCAACTTCGGTGATCTATATCATGAAAACCTATGCCAATAAAGTGACATCATTCGGCCTTCAACCTTTCGCTATTTTTTTGACATGATGACCAACTAGAAATGACTGATCTTCTTGTCGTAAAAGACTTCAAATGTGATTGGATCACTGTTGATAAATTATAATTGGTCTATAGTGATCTATTTTTTAATATTATAATATCGATTTATAGTTGTGTCTAAACTTCATACATTACATAAGAATAATAATAACTAGATGCATGGAAATACAATAAATACATAATTCATATTCATATTCGTGTATGCTTTGAATTGCTCAGCAAAACATACGTTTTATTGATATACATGATGAAACTTCTGAGCGAAAATTCGAGGGGGTCGGCCGCCCCCCAAGAGCTACGCCCTTGGCTACTAGCTTTCGGTCACCAGCCTCTGACCGCTAGTCAGTTTTGCCAGAATATCCACAATACTATCCATTCCGTATCATGTGAAAGATAAAGAAAATGACTAGTTTTGTAATTTTATATATGTTTTGTTAGGTAATATTAAGAGCATAAATTCTTTCAAAAGTTCTTTTTCAAACAATTACCCAAACATTTTTTTTTTTTTACTTTTAACTTATTGGATGAATCATAAATTGTGACTTATAACTTTTCTCGTCTAAACAAATCTGTGTTTCCAATTTCTTTCATCTACAACTTCTTTCTGCATCAAAGTAATCTGTATCCAAACAATCGTTTACCGAGAGATTCCGTTCAACCGAATAGGTGTTGAAGCAGATGTCAATAGGAGATGAACAAGTTGAAGGACCAAACCCTAACTCCAAAGACCATAATAATAATAATAATAATCAGAGTAATAATCCACATTCGTTGAATGAGAAACTTGGTTCCAGGAAAGGAAAATCATGCAAAGGATGCTTGTATTATTCATCAACCCTCAAATCCAATTCCCGTAACCCTCTTTGCGTCGGCATCACCAGTTCACTCCCTAAAGGTATATATTAATATACCTTTTTTTTATTCCTCTGTTGTTTTGGTTGTATTGATTGATTTGATTCTTATTGTGGAGTTTAATTTGAATGTAAATATAGATAAGTAGTAGTTATTTCATGTTGGATTGAAGGGATTAAGATGTTTTTACCGTGTGTAACGGTATCGATTTTTAGGAGTTTTGACGACAGTAGGTGTTGGATTGTAGAGAATAAGTTATGTTAAGTTTGCATTAGGGTTTAACATGAAAAGAATGCAAAGTGTATTGCAGGTTAGGATGGATATTGATGAGAAAATTTACACATTATGTACAGTTGGATGTTATTACTATCTGATTTTAGATTTTTTTTTTATTATTTTTTTATAAAAAAATAATCTAGGTCCTGGCTTTGTGTTATTGCATCTATTATTCTTTTTCGGGAAGACAGGCATTAAGCTAGATATCTCTGATGCCGTTGTGTTCGGATTGTAAAGCATGAAGGTTATCTGGTTTAGATTTTCTCCCACATTAATAAGTAATTTAGAAGAGGGGATTTTTTCTGTTTTTAGATCATCAATTTTTAATTTGACTGTGAATTAGGAGATGGTCTTGCGATAATCTAATTTGCATTGAGGCATACGATTAGAGTATTCACATCAGGTTCTCTATCCTCATCCCTATAATTTAGGTAGGTAAGAAACACATTTCTCTAAATTTCATTTCTAGAAAACATTCTGCATCCCATTCCCTGTTGAGTGTGACGGCTTATTAGAGACAAGAAAAGGGCAGTTGGCTCTAAGTCTAATCATATTTTTTGCCAAGTATCAGCCAACTTATTTTTTGAGCATTTTTAGCTCCAAGTTTAGATTAGTAAAACCCTAATTATTTAATCTATATGCACCACCACCACCACACACACACACGCCCCATGTAATTGTAATTTTTATCACCTCTAGGGTCCCAAGTAAATTATATTTAGTCGCTAGTTGAAGCCGACTAGCCGTTGACGCAGGTCAATTTAGACTGAACCACGTAAAATCACCCATTCTCAACACCCATCTCTATTTTATTAATAATGTTTTCTCCATTTCTTTTATTTACAAATTTAACTATTAACTGTTTTATCTTATTATCTTTTTTTTTCAAGTATCCATTTCTTATAAATTTAATGCAATTTTGACTTATCTATTTAATGTCTATACTCTATATAATTTGTGACTATCCAAAACATAAGATAAAGTCTGCAAGTGGGACTTTAACATGAGCAACAATACACTAGTAGTCATCGCCCAAATATGTTTACAAAACAACACTACCAAATAAAGAAGCAAATATACATCAAAGAGTCTTATCCGGGAAATGGCATCAAAACTTGACTTTTGTAAAAGACCAAATTGTCTAGCACTCTAGCATCACAAACTGAAAAACAAATAGTCATAAAATTACATGAACAGATGCATACATAAATATGAGTTATAGCATACAAAACTTACTTTCAAGTTTGACAGCTGCATAATTAACTTCAAAACAGTTCAACCCTGCAGTCCTATACTTACTTAGTGCTACTTGTTATCAAAAGCTATAAAAAGCATACGCAAGTTAAGCCAGTGATCCTGTTTACTTGCGCAAATGCTACATTTTGGAGAAACAAATAAGCATCCGTGAATTGCAGAAAATAAAATAAAAGCCTTGCATATTCAAGTTGTTGGTGCTTCTCAAATTCTTCTAAAATTTTACAGAATTATGGTTCGGAGAAACTTATGATGATTCAATTGCTGGACTAATGGAACTTAAGTAACAATTAGATTCTAGAGTTAAAGAATATCATGATTTATTTGATTGCATTCTCACCAAGTTGCAACTATTCCCTGCAAGAACTTTAAGTTGTTTTATTGCTGGTATCTAAGAAGATATCAGATGCCTAGTTAGCGATTTTTGCATGACTCGTAACCAAACCGTGAAAACTAATTGCTGTGTAGGGTCAATAATCGTTTCAAAAAGAAGGGTGTTTTTATGAAAAATAATAATCGGATTCTCATGAATCAACGGAAATGTCAAATCAGAAATGCTTCAAGTTCAGAACATCAAAAAATAATGAACATTAATTGATTATTGTACCCACCAAAAACCCATCTGAATTCTATTATCAAACAAACGACAATCCCCTTATGAAAAAACGCAAATGCCAACTGAATTAAACATTTAGACACGCAGAACAACAAAATTAAACTTATATAAACTAACCGAGTAAAAAAAAAAAAAAAAAAAAAACGAGCTCGATCAACCCTTCGGTTTCCCTTTTTCTTATGATCACTCACTGCGAATCCGTCAATAAACCCAAATGTGAAATTAATTGCAGAGATTCTTCTAGTGCATTTGATTATAGAAAGTAACATACAGCTTTAGCACCTAGCAAAGCAGTACGTTTTGACTTTTGAGTGCTTTTTTTGCGAGGGGAATGAGGAGGGGGATAAGAGAAGAAGCGGGAGAAGAGAAGAAGTGGGAGATAGCTGGTGGAGAGAGGGATGGGGATGTACAGGGTATCTGTATATTTTGAGAATCGCTGTAGCTCCCTTAAAATTGTTCCTTGTTGTAGAGATCCTGTATTCCTGATGGAGGTACCATATTGCAGAAATCCCTATATTTTCCACAAATTTTGTGGATATGGAAGCTGATGGGAGGTCTCTTATGTTAGTTTGTTTTCAACTGTTAATGAAATTGTTGGGAACTTGAGCTACAAGAAGTTTTTAAGTAATGAAATTCTACAAGTTTACTATGCAATACCTGTAAATCTTTATTCTTTACATGCTTTATATTTGTAATAATGCGTTAGTTTTCACCAGAATTCATCAATCCTTTTACTTCTATAAAGGAAGCCACACGTTCTTTTTATATATTTGACAGAATGTAGGCTGGAACTACATTAGTTTCTTTGCCCTTTTTATAATTTCAGACAGAACTTTTAGCATCGTTATTATATAGTCCTATTTGTACAAAATTTGACAAACTAAGGTCGGATACATGTTTGATCCCCATATGTATTCGCAAATGGTGATATTAATGAGTTGGTTTAAATGAGAGTTTGATAGATCGATTTACCTAAGGCACTTCCTACATAAATATTTTAGAAGATTGGTTCTAAGTTCTCACACTGGATCACACCGACTTTAGAAGCGAAATATCGTATGGGGAGAAGTACGGGTTGCATTCTTTTCCCTTAACCATAGTTGTGTGACTTGTGTCCCATCTGGTTTTCTGGCAAGATTTTACTTTAATGAGTTATGAGTCAACATCCCTAGCCTATTGAAAGAATTTAATCCATGGCCTCCCTATGTGATGAATAATACAATATATCTTAGCTATTATTTCTATTCGTTTTCATCTTTGTTCGCTCTACTATTTTCATAACAATATAACATAACTAGATTCATTTATATTTCTTATTACTGGCCTGTTCTCGATTTATAGTTGTCGGATAAGGATTGCACCATATCTTATTACCTTTAAAATTAAAAATAAAATCTTGAATTTAACTTCTATGAACAGTACCTCGCTACTATGTTGGAGAATCTGAGATGGAAGCTTCAAAAGAGGGTAGGAGCCTTGCTGATTTCAGATACGGTTGTGTTGGTTATTCTGTTTATCCAGATATGAAAAATCACAGTGGCGATGTAGCAGAAACACAAAAGGAGTTGCCGGTCTGTGTTGGCATTGAGGTTCTCTCTCTCTCTATATATTATATATGTGTGTGTGTTAACATCACTTACATAATCACCTGTTTGTAGGTTCTGGTCGACAAAGTTAGTAATAGTAACCCTGCTCCTACTCATGCTCATAAGAAAGGTAAATTATTTAGTTAGCATCATGATTTTAGTTTGTTGAGAGTTAGTGTTACCAACTGCTATCGGTTATTGGGCATGATCTCTTATTTTGTGATCAATGGCTTTAGAGAAAACTCTCAAAAAGATGTTTTTTTGGTCTTGTCATATGTTACCTGTCAATCTGTCATCCTTCAATTTAGAATGTCAAACTTCTATTACATAATGATTCTTGTTTTTTCTCTAAAAGTAATACTAATGCGGTAATTTGCCATTGAAAATATATCAAAGTGGTAAATTTACCCTCTTGCTATATTTTAGAATTCAGATGGCAGGTTTGCACTTTAAACCATTCGTTTGATAATCAACTTCAAATTCTTTGATTTGTATATGTACCACATATATAACAAAACTAATGATTATTTTGTTTTTGAAGATAACCATGCAACGCCGCTGCCACGAGTAAACAGGCCAGCTCAATCTGCATCAGATGATTTCTTTAGCAGGCAAGTAGTTTAAGTTATGGATTACATTTTGACTTTGGAGTTTGGAGGTCAAAGAAGATAATTTCCAAATACCAAGGAAATTATTAATGGGTTTGACCTCAAATGTATGACTATTGACTTTGACAAACTTCCTTTGATTTTTAACAGATTTACCAGAAATGCAAATATAGTGGCATCAGGTGTGGCAAAGAACGCACGCAAAGTCGGGAATCAAATAAAGGAAAGCGTTGATGATATTATGTATCGACGACCAAAGTAAGAAATAAAGATTTTGTATGTAAGAAGATAAAATCAAGTTGTAAGATCAAGAATGATAATCAGGAACATCAAACATCAAGTAAGGGTGTTCAAAAATTTTATATTTTTTCTTATAATAATGGAATATATTCATGTTTCATAATGAATCAAATTTACAACATATATATGGTCTATTTTTGAGGATATTAACCCGGATATCCATTTACATAGGAACTTGGGTTATTTGGGTTGGGTGTTCGTATTGGCTCATTCAGATAAAGGGATTTGTATTCAAGGCCCTGTTTGGATCTCCCCCATCTGATCGATTCAGCACTGATCTCATGTATGAATGATTCAGACTTCTCCCCATGACTGATTGATTCAGAGTTAAAGTCCTCTGAAAGGCGGATGAAGTAGCAAACCAAACATAGCACTGTAGCAGCCTCTGACCGATTCAGAGCTGATTCAGTTCAGAGGCTATTCAGTGCCTTCCAACAGGGCCTAAGTTCATCATCATCATCATACTCAGTTAATCCCACCTATAGCAAAGCTAAGGTAGGGTCTGAGGAGGGTAAGATGTAGACAGCCTTACCTCTACCCCTAAGAATAGAGAGGCTGCTTCCAGTGAGACCCCCGGCTCGATGTGGTTTGGTATCAAGCCTTGGACATGAGGTACAAAACACTTAGCAATCGGGACAAACCCGATCGGTGCATGTACCCCTTTGTCTTTTGGCTATCCACGCCACCACATGATGCATGATTAACTGTCCATCGTTTTTAACGTTATTTTCACAAAATTAGTAAAATAACGTTAAAACAGGGCCTAAGTTGTTTAGTTAAAAATTAAAATTGTAACCAAAGGGCATTTAGACCAATAGTATCTTGGTGTGTTATAAGGTGTCCCTATCCTAGAGGTCAGAGGGTTCGAGCTCCACAATGGATCGTGGAATAGAATTAGGAGTACATTAGCTGAGTGCGCGAGTTGCCATACTAAAAATAGTTAACATTGTATCTGAGAATTTCAATGGTCGTGCTATGATTATAGTTATTAGAAAGAAGAAATGCTTCTTTTGGTTTCGTTTTGGTCTCATTACGCGAACCGTATTTGACAAATGGATCGACCCGCTTAACCATATAAACACCCTTGGCACAAACTATATAGTATTGTATTATTTGTGATTGTTTTGAGGGTTATAACTTATGACTTATGATTCATGAGTGTTATGTGGTGGATGACCATGAGGTTATAGTGTATTTTTTAATCATTAATTTGAAAACGGGTTCAATCGTTTGTAATTGGGTGGTTATATTTAAACCCCCCACCTTCTATTTTCACCCCTTCAAAGCACCTCGCTTAGGCCTAAGCGAGGCGCTTTGAACTCATTCCGAGGTCAGTACGAGGGGGCAGAAAAAACTGATTTTTAAATTCGAAGCGCCTCGCTTAGTCCTAAGCGAGGCGCTTCGAGGGGTAATTTATTTTTTGTAGTTGTTTTGATGTTTTGAGTTGGTTTTTTAATTTTTTTTAATTTAATAATTATAAAAAGTTAAAAAAATTTAAAAAACAAAGTAATAACCCTAATCATTGTCAATGACTTAAACTTGACATCATCAACCACGTATATGCGCGTTAAATTTCATTAAATGCGGCAATACTTGGATCCGGTTGGAGTCTAAAGCTTCGTGTGTCATCTTGGTCGAACTCATGTTGCAGCATTCGTCTTGTGTGTCAACGATGAAGGCAACATACTTGAAATCAATGGGAAGATAAACAATCCTCATCCACAATGTTCTTACCTATAGATACCAACCATCCGGTTGTTTTCAGGTTGTCTTCATCGTTGACCGCTATCTCTCGGATAACAATTGAAAAGTTGTCTTCAATGATTATAAAGAAACTTGAAAGTAATTACAAGAAGATGATCAAAGATGCTACAACATAACTTGCACCGGCTTGAGATATGAGTTTGATTAGCTTAAATCTCTTTGATCCATGGTATCCACTTTCAGGTTGTCTTCATCGTTAACCGCTATCGTTGACCATGGATCAGAGAGATTCAAGCTAATCAAACTCATATCTCAAGTTGGTCTAACAACTGAATTTGACTTGCTTGCATAGGAATCTTGTACGAAATCATTCTCACATGTCACTGTGAGTACACATTGTGAATGACATTACATTCTGCATGTGTCATTTCATAAATTGCACCGACTTGAGATATGAGTTTGATTAGCTTAAATCTCTCTGATCCATGGTATCCACTTTCAAAGGATCCATGACATTACATTCTCTAGAAGTTGCTAAAATAGTTAAACATAAGCTGAAATTATACAGTTATTTGGAATGTTCCTGATCATTACAGTGAGATTGATAACTTCTCTATGGAAGCAACAAATTCAAAACAGAGGTAGGTTTGCCAGAGGGTCACTATTCATACATAAAGAGTATAATCAAACAAGGGTTGTTATCGGAGAGATATCGGTCAACGATGAAGGCAAACCGTAGCGAGTGTGAAGATCAAGATCAAGAAGAACAGTACGGTCAACGATGAAGGTGTGTTGTATGTATAAAATTATGAATAATTGTGAGAGTCGATATGGGAGCAATAATCCATCGAGAACTAGAGAAACAGAGAATAAGAGAAGAGATAATAACATATGAGCTACAACGACGTCGTATTTTGGAAGCTGAAGTTCGGAGAGAACTAAATATTCAACATGAGATGACTTGCTTGCATAGGAATCTTGTACGAAATCATTCTTACATGAATATCCTTTGATGAATGTATTAGGGGTTGGAAACTCTGAAGACCAGATATCTGTCAACGATGAAGGCAACATACTTGAAATCAATGGGAAGATAAACAATCCTCATCCACAATGTTCTTACCTATAGCTACCAACCATCCGGTTGTTGATTTTCTTCTCTATACAGAGTGACGATAGGCGTTTTCGATTTCCAAATGAATCAACGACTTAAACTTGACATCATCAACCACGTATAGTCAAAGATTTAATCTCCATATCCATACCTTGTTTCAAGTATCTTGTAAAATTCATTTCGTCTTCAAGACTCCTATGAGTCAACAAAGGTTGACTTTTTTGAGCATTAACCATGACTATATTACATTATTATTATTATTATTATTATTATTATAATTTTTTATTATATTTTGTAATTTAGTTCCTTTGTTTTATTATTATAATAATTTATTATTATCAAGAATCGGAAATTAGTAAAACGATTTATGAAAGTATCAAGAATCGGGAATTAGTAAAATTAGTAAAACGATTTATGAAACTAACAATAAATAAGTTAATAATAATTAGGGGTGTTCATGGTCCGGTTTTCGCGGTTTTTGGGTCAAACCGTGAACCAAACCGTTAGTAACGGTTTTTAGCTTTTGTAAACCAAAACCAAACCGTAGAATTCTTAAACCGAGCCGAACCAAACCATTGACAACGGTTTGGTTCCGGATTGGTTTCACGGTTTGAGTTTTTTGCGCCTTATTCAAAAATGAAAAAAAAAAAACAAGAAAGAAGGAAACAAGAAAGCTATCAAAATTTTTGGAAATCATATAGTTGTGTAAAATGCTTAATCAAGTTGTTTTAAATAACTAGCTATCCAGTAATTTTACATAGATCAAAAGACAAATGCTAAATTATTGGTGTTATTAAAGTTGGAAATTTAGAATTTCAAAAGCTCACATACGTACCTGTAGTGAAATACTGAATATGAAAATGTGTTCAACCCATTTTTGTTTTAGAATAATTTAGTTATAGGTTTAAAATAGATTTGATGTTATTTATATGTGTGTATATATATAATAAAAAATATTTAAAAATAATAAAAGAAACTTACGGTCCGGTCCGGTTTTATACGGTTGGTTTTCACTATAAACCGTAAACCGAACCGTTTGTTGCGGTTTAAAAATATTAAAACCGACCGACCGAAAGATAAGTAAAAAAACCGACCGTGAAACCAAACCGATGACCGGTTTGGACGGTTTCACGGTTTGAAACCAAACCATGAACACCCCTAATAATAATAAATCATTTCTCAGACGTTAGGGTTTGATAAACACAAAACTTATTATTTAAAAAGCAACAAAAACACAAATCGTACCGTGAAATAAAGAGAGGCCCATTAGGAGTGCCGTGGAGGAAGATCGTCGGTTTGCTGTAGTTGATGATGGCACAGAGGTTAGCGGTAAACTTTAAATTTTGAATGATCGTCGGTTTGCTCTCTATATACCAATCAACAGTCGATCCGACTGTTGATTTCTCTCTATAACCGGTACAACTTTTCAGGCAAGCAAGTAAAATTCAGTTGTTATCGGAGAGATATCGGTCAACGGTGAAGGCAACCTGAAACGATATGAACATTTATAACCTTTCTGTACCTGTGGCCAAAAGAACCTGATAAAGGTGTACACGAGTATAATCAAACAAAGGTTGCCATGAGTTTGATTAGCTTGAATCTCTCTGATCCATGGTATCCACTAACCGTAGCGATCATTACTGTTATTTGGAATGTTTCTGATCATTACAGTAACGAAATCATTCCCACATGAATATCCTTTGAAATCAATGGGAAGATAAACAATCCTCATCCACAATGTTCTTACCTATAGCTACCAACCATCCGGTTGTTTTCAGGTAAAGCGATCGTTTTACTCATATAAAGTGTTCGATGTCACTGTGAGTACACATTGTGCATGACATTACATTCTGCATGTGTCATTTCATAACTTGCACCGGCTTGAGATATGAGTTTGATTAGCTTAAATCTCTCTGATCCATAGTATCCACTATCAGGTTGTCTTCATCGTTGACCGCTATCTCTCGGATAACAACTGAAAAGTTGTCTTCAATGATTGTAAAAAACTTGAAAGTAATTACAAGAAGATGATCAAAAGATGCTACAACATAACTTGCACCGGCTTGAGATATGAGTTTGATTATTATCGTATTTGCAACTTAGTTCCTTTCTCTCGAAAAACAATCCGATTGTTAAAAGTATCAAGACTATGAAATTAGTAAAACAACTGAATTTTACTTGCTTGCATGAACAGTTATTTTTAAATGTTTGGTAATATATTTTTAAATGTTTGATCTGCAATATTTGAAAATTATCATTTCTTGACATGCTTGGTAACACCTTGATCCGTAATATCTGAAAATTATCATTTCTCAAAAAGTAATTAAAAACACTTAAAAATGAATTAAAAACAATTGTTGCGAGTTAGGTTTAGTCGGAGGACCACGTACAATGATTCATCAAAGTTGTACAAAGCTGGATGTTTTTACTGGAAAACCAAAACGAGCAATTAACGAAGCGAAACGGAGAGATATAATTTTCTTGGCTTGGAAACAACTTAAAAGAACCAAAAATCAATTAAAATTATTTTTTGGTGATTAACAAATAATTTTAAAGAATTAAAAGAAATTCAATTTTTTTTAAAAAAGGCCAAAGCGCCTCGCTTTGGTCAAAACGAGGCGCCTGTGGTCTAATCAAACCACTCAATCGCCTAGCTTTGGCCAAAGCGAGGCACTCAAACGCCTCGCTTTGACCAAAGCGAGGCGCTTTGGCCTTTTTTTTAGAAATTTTGAATTTCTTTTAATTCTTTAAAATTATCTGTTAATCACCAAAAAATAATTTTAATTCATTTTTTGTTCTTTTAAGTTGTTTCCAAGCCAAGAAAATTATATCTCTCCGTTTCGCTTCGTTAATTGCTCGTTTTGGTTTTCCAGTAAAAACATCCAGCTTTGTACAACTTTGATGAATCATTGTACGTGGTCCTCCGACTAAACCTAACTCGCAACAATTGTTTTTAATTCATTTTTAAGTGTTTTTAATTACTTTTCGAGAGAAAGGAACTAAGTTGCAAATACGATAATAATGTAAATAATAATAATAATAATGTAAAGGTAGATCATGGAAAGTTGATAAAGGTGTACACGAGGTTACTAGGTTACTCATTACCGTTGGACGTTGAAGGTAAACATGGACAGTGAGAAGTGAAATTGATAACTTCTCTATGGAAGTTGCTAAAATAGTTAAACAAAAGCTGAAATTGAACAGTTATTTGGAATGTTCCTGATCATTACAGTAATACTTGGATCCGGTTGGAGTCTAAAGCTTCGTGTGTCATCTTGGTCGAACTCATGTTGCAACATTCGTCTTGTGTGTCAACGATGAAGGCAACATACTTGAAATCAATGGGAAGATAAACAATCCTCATCCACAATGTTCTTACCTATAGATACCAACCATCCGGTTGTTTTCAGGTTGTCTTCATCGTTGACCGCTATCTCTCGGATAACAACTGAAAAGTTGTCTTCAATGATTATAAAGAAACTTGAAAGTAATTACAAGAAGATGATCAAAGATGCTACAACATAACTTGCACCGGCTTGAGATATGAGTTTGATTAGCTTAAATATCTCTGATCCATGGTATCCACTTTCAGGTTGTCTTCATCGTTGACCGCTATCGTTGACAATGGATCATCGTTAAAATAAACTTTTCATGCAAGCAAATAAAATTCAGTTGTTGGACAGTGAGATTGATAACTGGACAGGTTAGCCAGACGTTTGTCAAACGGACAATTAAAATAAACTTTTCATGCAAGCAAGTAAAATTCAGTCGTTGAACAGTGAGATTGAAAGGTGGCTTTTGAAAAACGTTCTTTTGAAAAACGTCTGACTGCAAAAAAAAAAAAAAAAAAAAAAAAATTTGATCCGAAGCGCCTCGCTTAGGCCTAAGCGAGGCGCTTTCAGGGGGTGAAAATAGAAGGGGGGGGGGGGGGGGGGTTGAAATAGACGGAGCCTTGTAATTTATTGATTGATTTTTTAACAATATACTGAAAATTAACGCTAATACATTATTAATTTGTATAATGTATAATTTAATGTTTTAATTTTCATGATATTATATTTATAATAATTGTATATATATTAAACGGAGAGTTATAAGAAATAGTCAATTTTATACCTTTTTGTTTACGTCACTTTTTTTTTCTTTGTTAAGTTTTTTTTACGTTCTTGCCACCAACTTTTTGGTTAAGTTTTTTTTCCCTATTTTTGTCACATTTTATTTATTTTTCCTTTCTTTAGGTTCTTTTTTTCTCATTTTGCCCACCAACTTTTTTGTTACGTTTTATTTTCCCTCATTTTTTACCTCGTTTTGACCACCAACTTTTTATTTAAGTTTTTTTCCCGTCTTTGCCACATTTTTTTTAGCGTAGTGTCCGTCTACGTTCGTATAGTGCTTTTGTCTCCGTTTGTCTGCAACACCCGCTCTTTAACCCAAGTTGCTTTCCGTATGTATAGTGTTTTCGTCTACGTTCGTATAGTATTTTTTATGTAGCGTTAGTCTACGATCGTATAGTACGTTCGTCTCTGTTCGTCTACGCTTTCTTAACGTAATCTTCGTCTACATTCGTATAGTACTTTCGTCTCCGTTTGTCTATGTTTTTTTTACGTAGTGTTCATTTATGTTCGTATAGTATTTTCGTCTCCGTTCGTCTGCAACACCTGATCTCTTCGTCTCCGTTCGTCTACATTTTTCTTACGTAGTGTTCGTCTACGTTCGTATAGTATTTTCGTCTCTGTTCGTCTGCAACACCTGATCTTTTCGTCTCTGTTCGTCTACGTTTTTTACGTAGTTTTCATCTACGTTCGTATAGTATTTTCGTCTCCGTTCATCTGTGTTCTGTCTTGCCGATTTTCCTGGTTTTGGTCGTTGTTTCGTTGCTACGTAACACGGTTTTACGCCTCCATCTCACACTGCTGTTAGCACGATTGTGACACAACGCGCTACAGGATATATCGCGCAGCGCGCGATCATTAGAACACCTAGTTATATTTAATAGGCTATGATTTTCTTACTCATGGGTTTGTCACCTAACATTGATTATAATTATCATACAATTATGCTTCCAATTTGCTGTCAACGACGGTCTTTGCGTAGCTGTTCTCATGTGAGCTTTTGAGTTTTGAAAACGCTTCTTGCGACAAAATTATGCAGGAAATCTAAAATACTACAAATGTTATTATTTTTTATTACTTTTGAGTTGTTTATATTGTTTAATGATCGGAACGGTCATTAAACTGATTGTCTTACTGGACAAATCAAACTTAAGAATCGGATTGTCATAACTAAAAAATATTCAGATATTACATAAATTTTTATATTACACTAAATTGAAATTTTTACACGACTTTACTATCTTTACTTATAACTCAAATTGTGAGAGTATCCGTTTTAATGATTGAGGCAGCGACATGCATATGAGAGATGTTAAGTTCGAATCTTGTAAATTGTAATTTTTTTCTAAAACGAGATTTCTTATCTCACACACGCGCGCGCGCGCGCGCACACACACCAGTTTTAAGACTTTTTAGTTTAAATATCTGCAAATATGGTACCATCTAGGAAGTATTGGCAAGATATATTTCAAAATATATATGGGTGATCGGTGCATTTCCTAGATGTGGAGGTTTCTAGAATACTACTGCAAACTACCACTAGATGCGCTAGATGGCTCAACCACAGGTGCATGAGCCGGTGCTAGATCAATGTGTGCTTGATTTCCAACGGTTCTTTTTATTTAATTGTGTAATTCAAGAGTGTCATGGGATGAAATGAGTTACTAGATGGGTGCACTCCATTTGAATCTAGATGGAGTGAGTTCAAATAAGTTGTCATCTTGCTATTAGTTGAATTCACAATATGAAATGGTTTACTAGATGGGTGCCCCTTCCACCTTAACGTTATGTTCCTGAGTTTACCTGACGAGAGAAAATAAAAGAAAGAAAAATAAAACCCTCCCCTCTCTTTCTTTTCCTCTTTTTTCTCATCTTTTCATTTCTCTTCGGATCTCTCCAATTTAAAATGGTGGAAATTAGTTACTTTTCTCTCTTTTTCCCTTCAATTCCCTTATTTTCCTTTCTTAAAAAAACTCTAAAACATACATCATCCAATTTCCTTTCTTTTCCTTCTTAAAAAAAACTCTCTGAAACAACAATCATTTTCACTTTCCTTTCTTTTTTCTTCTTTTATTTCCTTAAATGAGACTCGAAAACATTTATTATTTAAGACCAACTTAGGGGCTGTTTGGTTGATTAAGTGATGAATCATTAAGATGGTCTGAATGGTTAAGAGCTGAATCATTCAGCATCCCTTATTAGCTTAACAGTTCAGCACTTAATCATTCTATTCAGATGCTGAAACAAACAGTCTGCATGCTAAATGATTCAGACCTGAATAGTTAAGAGGCTGATTAAGAGGCTACCAAACAGCCCCTTAGGTAGTTGGGTTATAGACTAACACTTGAGTATTTCAATCACAAGAACGGTTTTTTATGTGTTGTATCATCCAATATATTTTTTCATATGTTATCTACATATCTTAGAGCCTAGTGAAAATGCTGTGCTCAAATAAGAATATTACAAAATGATACTATATATTGACTAGACCATGCATAATCCCTTAAACAACAAGCCCGTCTAGCTCAGTTGGTAGAGCGCAAGGCTCTTAACCTTGTGGTCGTGGGTTCGAGCCCCACGGTGGGCGCTTTAATTTTTTATTTTTTATTTACCTCGTTACGTCTCTTCTTAAAAAACCTTTTTCCCTATAAAACGTGTACGGACAGAAGTTTCATCAGCAACAATAACCAAAATCATGTTTCACGATTCCCAATAAACAAACGATATAAACCCCCAAACCTAAATCCATTCATCTTTCACCTCATTTCTTCATTAATAATATAATCCATTCATCATTGTTTGAACGAATAATAATAATAATAATAATAATAATATTATCAGTATTCGTATAAATTCTATGGCCGCCTGTATCCGGGCCGGAACAAAGCTACGGTCCATTCTTTCCATCAATTCATTGAATTATAAACTTGCGTTTGTTCCGACAATACCTGTTTCATATCCGCAATCGTCATCTTCGTCTGATAGTTATTATTATTATTATCCGAATTGTAGCAGATTTAATTTCAGACAGATTTCTCAACTTGCTCAATCTAACGGCAAACGTTTGTTCCTTGTTGATACCTTAGCACTGGTACGTTTTTTTTATTCATATTTTCTGTATAGATATCGTTATTAACATAAGTTTAATTAAGGATGAGTTTTGTACCTATACCGAAAGTATCGATCCCGAAAATTGCCAAAATTGGGTACTGGCACTGAAAATTCTCGTTACGGTATGGTATTTGAAGGTAAAATCGGTAAAATACTGGTAACGTACCAAACCGAAAGTACCGATCAGGAAAACGCCAAAAAGCTGGTACCAAATCGGTATCGAAAATGCTCGGTACGGTACGGTATTTGAAGGTAAAATCGGTAAAATACTGGTAACGTACCAAACCGAAAGTACCGATCCCGAAAATGCCAAAAGTTGGTACAAAATCGGTATTGAAAATGATTCGGTACCGGTTCGGTTTCGGGATTTGGTAAGATTTGCTCATCCCTAGGTTTAATCGTGTCTGAATAGGTCAGGAATTGGCAGCCCTAGTTTTGAGTTGATGAAATGAATTAGGTTAATGTGGTTTTGAGTTTATAGGTTAGGAGATTGGAAGGGCAAGGAGTGCCTTCGAAGCAAGCAGAAGCAATTACGTCTGCGATTACCGACGTTTTGAATGATAGTTTGGAAAATGTGGCTCAGTCGTTTGTTTCCAAGGGTGAAATGCAAAGGGTTTGTTCGTTTTTGTTAATCGAATTTAGATTTCTTCGGTTTTGTCATACTTGGTGGTTAATATAACATCTGATGTTTGTTTTTAGATTGAGATGACACAAGATGGTAATTTGGGGAAGTTTAAGTCTCAAGTGCAGAGTTCTCAGGTGATTAATGCATTGTTATATGATTTTTCTGCGAAAACATGGATGTTTATTCTTCAATCGACTGGTATTGCGATAATTGTTTTAGAAATAAGGTGATATATAAAGCTATAGTTTCTTCATCGCGGTAGATTTATTCGTTCTAGTTCGGTTTGTTCTTTAGTTTGTGTTTGGGTATTACACATTTGAATTGTTACTTGTGCATACTACCATGGTTTATAAAAACGGGTGAGGCATGCACCTTGAGGCGCGCTTCGAGGCGAGGCGCTGAGAAAACGCCTCTGAGGCAGCGCCTCATGAGGTTATTTTATAAGTGCGCCTCGAATGGCCGAGGCGCTAAGAAAACTTGCGCCTCAAGTGCGCTTCGGGTGCGCCTCATGGGGCTGTGTATGTTTTTTATGTGCGATTTTGATGTTTTATGTCAATTATTTTATTTTTTATGTGTGTTTTTGATGTTTTAAAAGAACGGAATCGAGCCTCGAGGCTTACGCCTCGTGGGGGGAGGGAAAACGCCTCGAGGCTCGATTCCGTTCTTTTAAACTCTGCATACTACAATAGCTAAAATGTTTCCTGCGATAAAAGGCTTGTTGAGTGTTTTTTAAAATAAATTCCTTATAGGAAAATCATTTCTCTATGTTGCAACGCGAGACGGAAAAATTGAGGAATGATATAGAGAAGATGCGCAGTGAATTGAGGTATTATCATTTTGCATAATTGACTATTGATCCATGATCTTATGGCTGACTCTCGGCTTTCAAATTTATATAAAAAACTCCAATTGTAACTTTAAAAAAATACTAATTTTGATTGTGACACAGGTATGAAATAGACAAAGTCACCGCTGGACAGCGTCTGGATTTGAATCTTGAAAGAGGGTAACAAATTGTTGATAAAAGGAAGCAAATTGGTTGTGTGATCAGTTTATGTAAACTTGTTAGTACTTATTAGTGACTGATAAATGCAGGAGAATTCGGGATGAACTATCAAACCAAAACCAAGAAACCGCTAACCTGACAAATAAACTTGATCGGGTGAGTACACGCGGCCTTTTTTTGTCAGAAGGCTATGACTTTGACCAAAATGTTGACTTTATATCTTTGAAAATGTTAAATGAAACCAGGAAATTCAATCATTAAGGGCCCAGTTGGAAGCAGCAAAATATGAGGTGATCAAGTACTGCATAGGTACCCTAGTCTCTATTTCTGCTGTTGGTTTGGCCGTGCTGCGGATACTCATGTAAACCGCAATCTTGCTAATGTAATGATGATTAGCATTAACACAGAGAAAAAAAAACATAATTGTGATTAGCTTCACGCTTGTTATGTCTCGGTGAAAAATGTAACATAATGAAACTAATATTAACCATGAGTTTACTGGACTTATTGTGCAATGTTGCAACATCATCACATTGTTGCTTTGTTTATTTATTTTGTTGGATTATTTTTAAGCTATATGTGAAATTAAATACCAGGTTTTTTTGGGGATGTATATGAGGATAAAAGCTGCTTATTGTGCGATACTGTAATCATATGACTGCATATTTTTCTCTCTGACCACACTTACAAAACACTTTCCACCTTAGGGCATTGCGTTACTAATTTTTCTGGTATTTAACTATTGAAACTGAAGTAAAATATATGTTGTTCATGGAGATGTAATTGTTATAATAACGTGGTTTTTGTAATGGATTGGATTCGCCAAAACAATGTACTCAGATTGACCCATATATAATTTACTATAATGACCTGATATCAGCATAATGAATTGGATTTGCCTAGATATGGAGTGAAGGGATATGGTATCAAAGCATTACAAATACCATATCATCGTCCACCTAGAATAGGTTTCGCCAGACGCTCATCCGCCCGTTCTACGTCAGCGGATCGTTTAGCGCCCATCCGCCCGTTTTACGTCAGCGGAACGTCTGGCGTCCACTAGTCCGTTCTACGTCAGCGATGCATCTGCCGTCTGACGCGAGCATTAAACTCTCGTTCTACATCGACGGAACGTCTGGCGTCCACCCGCCCGTTCTACGTCAGCGATACGTCTGACGCCAGGCGCCAGCACGCCCACCCGTTTTACGTCGGCGGGCCCAATGTACCTCAAGGCTTCCTCAGCAAGCTTTACCAACACAAGTGGAAGATACCTTTTGGGGCAGCCTTGGGACTCACCCCTGCCCCAAACAAAATATCTCTGACACAGCAGGAGGCCCGTCAGAGTTCCTCTCCAATCAGAGACTGCTCCCAGTCTGACGAACAGAAAGGACGACGACGTGGCAGCCTCTCAGCCAAGACATCTTCCTGACAAAGCAGACTTTCTCAATCCACCTCGAAGTCCAAGAAAAGCATAACTATCCACCGCCCTTGATCTACCAATGGGCGGGCACCACGTGTCCACCGCCCGTCAGCGTCCACTTACTGGGCGTCACGTGTACAGTCGTTAGGACGGTAACATCCCCCTTAGTATTTTACTTTTCCCTTTTTACCAAAATCCACTTGCACCAAATGGGCTTAAGGACTTGGGCTGGATTATGGAGACACCTCTACCTGGGCCGGGCCCCATTAAGGGTAGAGGATGGGCTGAGAAAGTAGGATATCCAGGTACTATAAAAGGAGGAGCCCCTCTCCTTTTATTGGCATCTAATATCACACATACTTTCACTCAAGAAGAATACGAACTCTCTCGTACCTTCTTCAACCCTCTGTTTATTTTACTAACCTTTAGAGGCGCGGCTCTTCTAATTGGTAGTCTCTTAATTCCTTGGTCTTGTTCTTAGACCCTCACGTATTTTTATAAACACACTCTCTTTGCAAAATACAGTAGAACCACTCACTGGATTAGCGCCTACTTGGTAACCCAGTATTCGTGTTTCTTCATGGAGTAACTATACAAATTTATTCAATAAGTGTGAAATTTTGATTTGAAGACTCAGATTATAAAATAAAGCTAAGGTTAATGATTTAAATTAAAGTTGATTAACCTAATAAAGGTTAAGAAGCTAAGCAACTTCTAATGAACAGAGACTAATTTAAAGTTTGAGTAGAGAGCCAAGAGGCAGCCAACTTGAGTAGTTCAGTTGGACCATTAAGGTAATAGATTACCTCATCCTAAATGAACAACTGAATAAAGTATTGATATTTACTAAGGCATACTAGTGGGAGTAAAGTTAGCGCCCCACTCCCCTCATTTGATTGGCTGGCATGTATTTCAAGAAAACTTTCTAAAAGCAAGCGTTAAAAATTTAATGCTTGAGAGTTGTTTTGGGATTTTAAGGCCCAGAGGGCGGTGTGGCGGGCCTTAAGGGGCGTTAAAATGGGATTTAAGGCCCCATTAACGGCTCGCTAAACATGGTCTAACGGGGAAATATCTTAAAAAAAACACTAAATTTTCTATTTTTTTTCTCACTAAAGTCACTCAACAATGCTTTTTGCACATCTAAAACACTACAGTTTCATTTTTTTTCTTACAAAAGTCATTCAATAATTCTTTGTACCTAGAAAACACTATACTTTATGTTTTTCTCATAAAAATCACCGAACAAATTTTTTTTCCGCATAAAACCCCTAAACATGTCAATTTTGAACAAAATCTTGATTTTTTTTGTTTTAAATAACCTGGAACCGAAACTCCCAGTTGTGTTTGCTTACGTGTTGCATAGGTGGCCTATATATCAAAATGATGAAATTGATCAAAAAAGTTAAGTACTTTAAGTGTCTTACATCGTTAAAAGACAATGCTTAATGTTATATAGTTTTTTTCTAATACAAAAATTGTATGACAATTTAAATTAGTAAAACTAATATTACTACTTTTTGCTAATATATAATTACAAAATATCTTAAAACTAAAAATAATAAAAAATATGCACATCACAAAAGAAAATTATATTTGATGACTTTTATGAGGGGAAAAAAAAGTAACATAGTAACTATTACCACAAGGGCCATAAAGGTTCAAATTTGTCATAAAGCTCAAGATGCAAAAGCAATAACATTTGTGTTACGAAGGAAATAGCAAGTTAGAATAATTCAGGGACTAGTTATGATAATTTGTAATAGTTTTAAATGGTTGTTAGAAGTTAGTTGATAGCTGAGATTAGGCAGGAACTCTTGTTTGTATGTTCTATAAATACCTAAGCATAATAATCAATAAACTCAGCTTGATTGTTGGTAATTCTTCTCTTTAGTTTCTGTTTCCATCTATCAAGTGGTATCAGAGCTGCTCCTTCCTTGGACAGCTGTGATAATAACCGTTGTAACCGCCATTAACGACCTCCAACCACCATCAACCACCGTCATCATCACCTACTTTTCCATCCTATTCCGCCATTTTTACACCATTTTTTGAACCTGAAAAACATACCACTTCGTTTGTTAAACCATTTTGAGCCTTTAATCCATTCCTTCATTTCTTTTACCCTGTTTGAGCCTTAATTTTCGTTTCTTTTGATTTTACTCTGTTTTTTTTTCACAATTATGTCGACCCGTAACCAAACTATAGAACAACGAATGCAAGACCATGATTCAACACTGAATCGTCTTGAAAAAGTAACTGGACAGAATTTAAACGAATTAGAAGCCATTAAAACGGCTACTACCCAAAACACCGATGCTGTTAATGATCTTCGATCTCAATTGTCTGAAATCATTAAAAATTTACAAACCCTGAACCGTGGTTCACCAATTAGTGATGGAATAACAAACAATTAGTATAGAACAAGCACGAGTAGTGCAGGAGATGATGAACAATCATCCTACAGAAATAGTCAACGTTTGACTAAATTAGATTTTCCAAAATTTAATGGTACAAACGTTGAAGGATGGTTATGTAGAGTGGAACATTATTTTGCCATTGATGAGACACCTGACAGATTGAAGGTGAAGTATGAAGTGGTTCACTTAGAAGATGCTGCTCTCTTGTGGCATCAGTCGTTTGTGAAATCAAGAAATGGGTCAATTGAAGGGGTGACTTGGATTGAGTACAAGAATGTGATTTCTACAAGATTTGCAGAAGTGTTGGTCCAAGATGCAATGGGGGCATTGGCAGCAATTAGACAGACTGGCACATTAGAAGAGGTTTGTAGAGAATTTGATTTGGGCTTAACAAAGGTCAACATCCCAGATGAATATGCAGTCAGCCTGTTCCTAAGGGCTGTATATCCTGAAATTGGGTATCCTGTGAGAGTTTTAAGGCCAAGAAACCTTCCTAAGGCTTACATGCTTGCAAGAATGCAAGATGACTTTAATAAGGCCATTCAATCTGCTTCCACTAATAAATACAACAAATCTACTAATTCCTTCTCAAGAACCACCACTTTTACTCCTAAAACCATAACACATTCAACTTCATCAAACTTACCCTTATTGCCTACCCCTACTGTCAAACCTAAACCTATTAACTCCACTAGATGGTTAAGCCCTAAAGAGATTGCTGATAAGAGGGCAAAGGGTGAATGTTTTGGTTGCAAAGAGAAATTCACTCCCTCTCATCAGTGTAAAAACAAACAGATGTTTTCTATTGAGATTCTTGATGAGGAAAATGATGAAAGGTGTGGTGGGTTAGCTGCGGTACACCCTATATATAAACACTAATGACGCATCGAAAGTGAGACTGGGAGTCGAACCAGGAACAAACTCTATTTACTTGGTAGTTCATTTAGTCTTTCTATAGTCAATCAACTCATGCATTTATTTTAGGATTCCTAAAACTTGAAGTTTAGTGTTTTACTAGATTCTTATTCTCCTTATTATTCGAGACGAACCTAATCCAATCCTTAACTCACACCTATCAAGCTGTTAGTTGCATTTTTAGGCATATTTTATCAGTCATTTAGTAGCTAGTTTAGGCGTTTTTATGCATTTAGATTGTACATATTGCATCATTTTCGTGAAATGCATGTTTTGGTGGAATGGAATCTACTTTGGTTTGTTTTGGTTGAATGGCAAGAACTAGAAGGGGTCGAATTGGAAAGTTGTTAATTGAAAGAATTAAAATAAAATAAAATTGGAAAACAACAACTTGGGAGCTTTTTGGGGGAGTAGATAATTCGGAAGTTGGCTGCATAATTTGTGGGGGGATATATTGATTGAATTATTATTCATCTGGGCGGCTGGGCATTCTTTCGTGGACCAACAGGAACATCCAAGAAAGTTTTGAAGGCATTTTTATTTGTTGGCTCTTTTGCAACAAATTGACTATTAGTATTTTCTTTTTATATTTCGTAAGCTTTAATTATTTTTTATGTTTCGTGTTATATTTGTTTGGATTGAACTAGCCGCCATGTCCGGCTAGAACCTTTTAATTCCGGCACTTTGGTATGATTTCTTAATTTTGATTCGTAAGCTTATGTGAAACTCTTATGAGATCCAATTTTTGAATGGTTTGTTTGGTTGGTTCTTGATTTTATACCATTAGGTAATATATTAGTTGGTTGATAAAATTGGCCACTTTGTTAATCATTCTAATAATGTTCATCAATTTATAACACTTTAACCGGTTTTATATATGTGATAAAAGGAACAAATAACGGTTTAGGTTTGTCTATGAATTTAAATTTGTTATAGAATTAAACAATATAATTAAGCACTCCGAACGGCGTGAGTGTTTGATTGTAATCAATACTTCTATCATTGCAACTCGCACACTAAGATCCGAACGGCGTGAGCTTGGAGTAGCGGGTTGGCTCTAATCAACGAACGGCGTTTGGTTAGACATTAGATAGAGTGGATGTCCGAACGGCGTGCCGTCTAGTATTGATACAAACCGTTTAATTAAAGGATCATTGCACCATAATTGTTAATGATCATAAGTTCGGGTCAAATTAAGAAACTGCCTTAGTGTTGGAATTAGCTTTAATATCTGAATTTATCTCACTATTTAATTAACATTTTTCTAGTCATTTGTCTTATTAATTTTAGTTTTATTTTCGTTAACTTAAAATACACCACCCCCCTTTTTTTATAGTCGTATTTTTGTGCGAAAAACGTTTTTGGTATAATCAGTTGATCGGTATCCCTGAGGACACGAACCTTACTTTCACTAATACTAGCAGGTTTATTATTTATTTATTTGCTGGATTCGACACCCAACACAAACCTCTTATCCAAATCATACGAAACAGTTTACTCTGTTACCTATAAATTCACGTCGTGCCTTAACTCAAATTTTCCAAACCACGGTTATCTTAATTTCTACCCAAACATCCATAACCTTATGTTTCTAATAACTTCGAGACGAAGTTTCTAAAAGTAGGGGATGCTGTGACATCCGTCACCTTTCATTTTATCTTTTGTCCGATTTAGTCCCTCTCATTTCATGAATTTACATCTACTCGAATCGTTGTCGTAATTAAAAAAAAAATCTTTTCTTTTATAATAATAATAATAATAATAATAATAATAATAATAATGATAATAATGTTAATAATAAACATTGTTTTAACTAAACCCAAAGTTATAACCCAAACCATACCCTTTGTACCATTTTCGGAGCCCAAACCAGGCCCACCAAAGCTAAGCCCAAGAGACTAGCTCACAATCCATCTACCCTCAAATCTGTTTAATAAAAAAAATATGGAAGTTTGAAGCCGACCGGACTCGAACCCGAGTCAAACGCCGGTGCACATCAACACAAACCACTGGTCCATGGGTCTCTTTGTGTTAGGATCTAGAAGCACTAATTATTTAAACACATACGAATCGCTTGTCTGCTTCCTTTTCTGTTCGCTGCACAAGGAGCCGAACCAAGCAAGTCTTGGTTGACTTTTGATTCAATCAAATATGGAATTAACTCGTGATTAGTTCATTGTATGGTATGACAGATCACACGCGTTTTCTCCACGCCAAAAACTCATTAAAACATACCAATTATGGTTCAAAATCGCGTTTAACATTTAAAAGGACGGTCAACTTTCCAATTCTTTCAATACGGGTGCTTGTGTATAAATTAATACCTCCTGAATCACCTACAAGAGCCGAAAACAAAACCCTTACCCTCTATTAGTTCTAAATCTTCGTGATAATCTTCAAATCGCGCTCAGTTGACGTTTTGGTTGACTACGGGTTATACCTTCAATTCGTATTTGTAAGTTTTGATCGAACCCATGTTTTAATTCCTCGTCCTTACCCGAATGATAGCCCTATGAAATCTGGGGCTATCGTTTAGTTATTATGTCAATTGTAATTCTAGGGTTCATAGTCTTGAAATGGGGAAGATGATACTCGCTGATAATGGTTTAAAAAGATTTCTGCATAATTTTGTAACAATCATCTGATCTGAATCAGATGGTACTGCACGTTGTGGGGAACCTGTGGGGCGTGAGTTCGAATCATGGCACCCACGTTTTCCTTCTCCTTTTTATAAATAAAATCATATTTTCACTCCAACACATGATATAATTAAAAGTACCTGTTTAAAACTGTTCTCAGGGTCCAGACCTGGTCTGGACTTGTGATGTTAAGCACCGAACCGGCCAGAGGCCCGGGTTCAAATCTCATAAGTAGCAGCATTTTTTAACCCCTTTTACTTATATATTTAACCTCTTAATCTTTTAAAATACTAAAAGTGCTTTATAAATTCTATAAAAATTATTTTATGATAATCTCATGACAAAGTTTACCATACAAATTTTAGATTTCCAAAAATAATTTATTTAATATATATTATAAATATTTCAAGTTTATTTATTTATAATTTTAAAATTCTATAAAAATATCTAAACAATTTTATAAAATTCCACAAAAATTATTCTAAACTTGTAGATCAAAAGGAATTTCAGAAATAATTTTTATTTCAGAAAAATCGTTCGTTTCATATTTTTAATTGATTTTTGTTATTTTAAATCATAAATAAATCAAAATAAATTCAATTTTCAATATTTTTATACCAAAATTTTACATAAATTATTTTTGTTCATTTAGAACAGAAATACAAATTTTAATTTGATATTTCATTAATTTTAATATTTTTAGATATTAAAATTATATTTTGACAAATAAATATAAATATACTATATATTCAATTGTTAAGAAAATAATTTTAAAAAAATTATTTTCACATCTACTATATTATAATACAACCATCCTTAACCAAGGTTAACGGCGTTAGAAAATAGGACTCAAAAGGTTACCAAACTAAAACTTAGGTATTCAGAATGTTAAAAATCAAAATGTTGGACTCAAGTAATTAAAACTGACAAAACACAGGGACTCAAAATGGAATTTATTCATGAAAATAAATACAAATACATGTACCAAACTTGATTCAAGCCAATGTCTTTGGACAACTTCAACCGAACTATCTTGTACTAAGCTCCAATACAAGAATAAACAAAGTAGTCGTTGACGGTTTTTGGTTGTGGCATGCGTTTGACACGCTTCCCTTAAAACAGATTTTGCGCTTCCTTTCAGACGGCCTGTTTCCCAGAGTACAACACCCGAAACATTATGTGTACTGCCGAAGATGGCACACAAACCCGAATTGAATCTTAAATAAAAACAAGAAAATGATTGATCAAAGAATTGTTGGAAATTCTTTAGAGAGAGTTTTGAACTATAGAGAATTGGTATTTTTTGGTGCATCTTTCGACCAAGGCTCACCTTGGTATTTATATATAAAAAAGAAGTTGAAACACTCAATTCTCCATAAACTCATGAGTTAAAACATCCCATTAAAATCTTTAAGAAATTTGACTCAAATTTATGGTATTCTTATTGCTTTTGAAGTTTCAATTAATATTATTACTAAAAACCTTCAACAAAAAAAACTCTTAAGTTTATATCTTTTTTATTTTCATAAATTTTCCAACTAAGTAACACGTACAGAAAAATTATCAATGTCTTACCTTGCCAACAACAAATAAAAAAAAACATAGAAGATGATACCCATGCTCTTATTCCATATGAGAAAAATTAAAATACAAATCCTCAATTGTTCTTTTCTTTTGCCCCATTTGCTAACTGGGTGTGTGGTTTTGTGAACTTTGTTTTTATGAAAAGAACATGAATTAAACATAACAGAATAAATGTTTTTTAGATCATTTAAATGGAGCTATTTTGGTTTGGTCGAAGTAGACACCGGAAGGTCCGTCATCAGGCAATAAAGCAGCCATCAACGGACCCTTCGCACCCTCTTCGACATCTATTCCCGAATTTAATGTCATATCTGTTTTAACCACTCCAGGATGGACACAATTCACAATAATCCTGTTTTGAAACTTTTTCGCCATAAGTCTTGTGTAAGCATTAATAGCAGCTTTTGAAATTTTGTAAGCAGTCGCTTCGAGAGGCCATCCATTCTCTCGCAACTTATCAGCCTTAAAGTCCCGCAATACATCATGAATAATCTCGTCAATCCGTTCCTCGGTTAAGCTGTCGATATGATCCAACTCTTCTTTCAACTTTTCATTAGGAATCCGCTGAAAAACAAGATTAAAAAGTGGGTCAGTTTTTAACTAATTAATGTGAATATTTTTTAAATTACTTACAGATAGGAGTCCAGATATAGAGGTTAAGTTCACAATTCTGGGCGATTTGGAGAGTTGGAGAAGAGGAATAAGTGCCTCCGTAACTCCTTTTGTTCCATAATAGTTCGTTTTCAAACATTCTTCGCCATTTCATACGTTTGCTCAATGACACCTGGTAAGGGATTCTTGTTCTCATCGAACAGTAGGTCGAGTCGCGCCTGATAAGTTAAGATGCTTATATTAGGCTATTTTTGTATTGAGCTTTTACTAATAAGTACTTACTTCTCCTTTTGCATTGTATACTATCTTATCAGCAACAAAACGCATTCCTGTTATTCCTGCATTGTTCACCTATACAAGATTTGCAATTCTTTGATTAAAAAGGACAATTATATATATATGGTGGATTAATTTACAAGTCTACTACATGATATAAAAAGAGTTGTTTCTAGCTAGCTAGTTTAAAAATTGAAAGAACAAAAAGAAAAAAACTTTTAAGAGGGAAGTTTTGAAAGAAGTGACTAAACTTTACATCAATATTTCATATTTTGAATCTTTATTACTTCTTACAAACAAATGCATTTGTTATGCATATAAAAACTCATCAAACTAATTGTTGGTATGTGATCAGTGGCGAATTTTGCCCCGAAGGTTCGGAGGGTCAGAAGTCACTAGTTTCGGGGGGTCAAGACCCTAAATTTCCAAAATTTTCTATACGAATACAATATAACCGGAACTTCTGCGCGAAAATTCAAGGGGGTCGGCCGCCTCCTCCCGCCCCATACACATATGAATGACTTGGCTACAAATGACTTGCACATGTGTTGGTTTTATAAAAAAAACAATTTTTTTCCCTACATAATTCTAGGAGATTAATAAACATACATTTCAATAATTTTTTTATATATTAAAATACGTACGATTTTAAAAATAAATAAATAATTTATTTTATTCTTTATATTATTGCAGATTCCCCCCCCCCCCCCCCCCCCCCCATACACATATGAATGCGTTTACTTGCCAATATATCAAGCTTTTTGAAGTGGGTTCCAATGAATTCGACGAGTTGCGATGTGCTAGTTGGATCTTTGACATCAAGCCGATGAAAAACGACATTCAGAGGGCCAAAATCATTAAGGTTATTTACAGCTTCAATGCCTCGACTCTCATTTCTAGCTGTTAGTATGACTTGGATACCATTTAGTGCAAGCTGACGACATATTTCAAGTCCAATCCCTTTGTTTCCCCCTGTAACAACCGCACATCTGAAAATTTGAAAACAAAAGTTAGGCGTGGTTTTTTGTTTTATATCTATTTAGCACCTTGCTATTAGATATTCATGTATATGAGTTTGGTAATAAAAGTCTTTTGCCTTTCAAAAAAAAATCTATATATTGTGAGCTTGGCCAGATGCAAAATTTCTCAATATGGAAATATGTACAAAAGAAGTTGAAATATATAACCTTTTCTCCTCCATGGCTTAGGAAAAATAGGATATGATGAAGAAAAAGGAACCTCTTTTATAGAGAATTATAGGACATGAATAAATGCATGTTGGAAATATGTACTTGACCTTTTAAGATTTTAATAATTAAAATAATTTAATAAAACTATAATCTACTATATATAAATGAAAGTAAAGTTGGGACACATGTCATCATATGGAAGCATAGTCTTTGTTTTTCCCGCTCATTTTACCGGGTCAAATAAATGTGTTATGGATACTCCATCTACTATTAAATTATTTTTTTTCTCTCATGTGCATGGCACATGCACTTTCCCCATGATTTTTAAACGTTAATAACTTTTTTAAACGACATTTTTTTTGAAAAAAAGAATACACCAAATTAAGGATCGTTTTATTATATTTCCAACAAGTACCATAGTGTTAACATACCCACTGGTCTGGAACAAACCTTAGTAAACAGACTTTGCTTGCAATAGATGATTCACTTCTTGATTTGGTGATTAGTAAACAAACCTTAAAGAAATATAATGTTTATATATTTTTGTATAATTTTGTTGTACAACCCGTCCAACGGACAGGTATAAAACTAGTTTATATATATATATATATATATATATATATATATATATATATGTAAACTTGAAAATCAAAAGTGCAAATACGCCCCTTGCTTTTCTTGAACATTGTGTTCCCGAGTTTCATTTAATGGAGGAAAATAAGATATTTGGAAGGATGTCAAGAAAAAATCGGGTTCTAAAATTTTTTTAAAAAGAGAAAGGGAAGGAAAATTTTGGTATGATTTTTTAAACACAAAATACTTACTTTTCTTTTCATTTTTTTCCAACCCGGGAACACGCTAGCTAATTAAATCTTTCCTTTCCACTTGCTCTTTTTTTTTCTTCTTAATTCTCTTTCTCTTCTTTTCCTTCGTTTATTAAACTCGAGAACACAACGGTAATGTTCATATGTAGACTTCTCTATTATTTCCATTTGTTAACAAAAATCAACATGTTTGGTAGTTTGTCGAGTTCTTGAGAAACTATCATTGTACCCCTTATTTTTTTTGATAGGATTTCATCAATTCTAGTGTCGGTGCAGGTCCAAAAACGGTTCCTTATTTTTTTATCGGCGAATAACTGTGTGGCAACCACCTTTGCGGGGCGCCGTGTTCAAGAATCGACTACTCGACCTCCAGCAGCCCCCGCCTTCTCCCGATGCGCGGAAACCCGAGCCCCACCCGCCCGAAGGCACGACAGTGTTATAAAACTCGGTAAAACTTCGCCGCCCGTCAGATTCGAACCGGCGCCACCCGTATTCGATTTTCACCCGGATACCAAACCATAAATGATGAAAGTGGGGATTGAACTTTTGATCACATGGGTGAAACAAAAGTCGCTTCACCACTCCACCTCCGTTATACCTTTTAAAACTTTAAAGTATCCAAATGGCACCAATCGATGAAAGACACCCATCTCATATTTAACCAAATTTATGAAAATGTACCCAAAATTACTATTACTACTAGTAGTTGGCTTTAAAATTTAATAACAAATAAAATTATAGATATGTCATCCTTGATTATTTAACATATATTAATTCCTTCGTCATTGTTGGATCTTAAGTATGTGGTGTCGGTAGTTGAAAAGTATTTTATCGATTGAATACCGACAGAAAATGGTGATGGCTCACGAAGCTGTTTGTATTCTTCTTCATCGACAACAAAATCAATGTCGAGACTACGTCCTTTACCTTACAATACTATGTGGGATCGTGGTTTGATGCATTCATTGGCAAAAAAAAAAAAAAAAAAAAAAAAAAAAAACCACACACACATGTGTGGCTTAACTTGCGAGAATAGATTGTTTTGATTTATACGCATCTGTTGTAAGGTTGACAAGAGTAAAACCATATTCGTCAACTTTAACAAATGTGCTATTATTGACCCACTTCCATTTGAACAAAGGTATATTGATAGAATCATTTATTAAATCCAAAATTTCTTATATGACACCATAATATGTGTTTGTGGCAATCCTTCTATCATTATTCAATCTCTCGAATTCTGTAGTTGAGGCTTATAACGTAACTCCACTATTTTGTGTTGTACTTTTGTCATCCTACTTTCTAGTGTAAAATTTATAACCATTAATGTTATACACTTGGTATAATTTTACTCTAGAAGGCCCCTTCCCTAGCTTTTCCAAAAATAACGGTACAAAATAAATGACCGTTTTAAATAAGTATAAAAACAACGGTTCATTTAAACCGTTTTATTTTATATCAAATAAAACAAGTTGAAAAAAATACATAAATGTTTTTAAATACTTATAGAAAAAACAACGGTACAATACATCTTAACCGTTTTAATTATATATCAAATAAAACGATTTGCATAGACGTTTTAAAGCATTTTTTTTTATAAAACGGTAATTTGGCTTTTTACAATGGGTTGGTTCAAAACCGTTTTAAATAAAATATTTGAACGTTTTAAATGATGTTTTTTTTTTTGTAGTAGTGAGTATTACTATTGTTGTTGCTGTTACGTACTGTTACTGTTACTATTATGATTATTTTTTCTTCCATTTGTTAAGTTAAAACTAAATTATATTTAATAAAAATACATATATAATCAATTTCATAACTTAAATAAATTTAATAAAAAAATAATTTTTTTTCAATGATCAATGGTCAAAAGACTATTTTTCAACGTTCAAAACCAATCTGCATACGGTTCCTGATCCCACAAGTTGATACCCCTGCTTACCACAAAAGCTGAACAAACCGATGAGGGTACCCAAGGGTGTCGTGAGTAATAGAGAGAACCCGACTTGCTAAACAATTTTAGTACTTTCTTTTGACCTAAACAAAATCAAGTGCGAGTTGTGAAATAACAAAAATAACAGTACAAACAATATTTATCTTGGTAGAGAATAGTATACAACATGTTTTTCTACATATACTGATGCTTGTATTATCTGGTTAAACAAAAAAGAGTGACAGTGCAAAATCTAGTTGATAACAACAAATTACAGGTGCTCCCACCCTTTTGGTTAGGGCTGTAAACGAACCAAACGAACACGAACACACTACTCGAGTTTAGAACATCAATTATGGTCTATCTTCTATTCCTTTTGGTCTCCACACGTGAGGAGAATATCTCCATCACACTAACACACTACTCGAGTTTAGAACATCAATTCTGGTCTTGGGTCATACTCAAACCAGAATTCTAACACTCAAAACAATATTATCTTGAACCTCCTTCTACGTTTTGCAACGTAGGAGGACACCACGACCTGCATTAGGCAGATTGAAACCCTTTAACCCTTTAACCTTCCTTGAACCCGGAACTAGCGTTAGGCCCTTATTTGTTGTAGCAACAAGTTGGCGCCCACCGTGGGGCTACGCTATCTTCTCCGTTCAAAAAACAAGTGCGTAGCTCCAACTCCTTAGTATGTCTAACACTGAGTCTCCGGAGGAAGTAAACCAGACCTCTCCGAACACAGATCAAGCATCTCCCAACAGATCCGTGTCCTTCTCCACTCCCGGAAGTACTCCCGATGGTGCTCCGTCAAAAGAGTTTACACTCTTTCAGACACCTACTCCTACACGTTCAGGAGTGTCTACTCCTTTTGCTAGCACCTCACAAACACCTGAACGTGTAGATCTCACACCCGAAGGTGTTGCAGGCAATTTCTTGCAACTTAGATCTCTGCTGAACCAGCATATGGCCCGAGAAAGGGAAAAGGGGATCAGAATCCGACTTGACTATAACGAGGAAGAACCACATCTTCCTCCCGGTCCACCGCGTTCCCCTCACCTTAACTCCTCGGGTCCTCAGTCTTCCTATCACCACCAGGGAGCAGGACCAAGCATGGTCTCACCAGTACCTTATCTAGCAGCAAGGCCAAGTCCTACGACCTTTCCCTTGTTTACTCCCTAAACAGTCACCTCCGATGCATCCCTTAGGCATGAACTGACGTTAGAACAACTCTTACAGTCACCAGTGACTAGCATTCCACCTCCGGCTGCAACCTCATGGGAGCAAGCCATGGCTTCTTTGCCAATGGCACGAAGTGCCTCTATGAGTATGCCCATTGGAACAAGCAGTAACGTTGCACCAGAAAGCCTTCAAGGCTTTAACCTCATGCCACACATGATAGCTCAAATAATGGCTCACTTCCCTTGGCAACAACTTATCAGCCAAGCCATCGCTACTCAACAAGTGAACAACGTAAGCAATAACACAAGAGTAGAACATAACCGAGGTCAAACATACAAACCTAGCAGCTTGTTCTTCTTTTCCTCGGAAATAGCAGACTATGACTTCCCAAACAAGCTGAAGATGCCAGCCCACATAAGAACCTATGATGGTACGGAGGATCCTGAAGACCACCTTCAGATCTTCTCAAGGGCTGCCAGAATGGAAAAATGGGATAACCCCGAATGTTGTCTCATGTTCATGCAAACCCTCGTTGGATCTGCTCGTATTTGGTTCAATGACCTACATCTTGGAAGTATCAAATCCTTCAACGATCTGGGAAAAAGGATTCCTAGCCAATTTTTCTCAACAAAGACGTTGTGTGAAGGATGCAACAATGATTTCCAAATCAAGAAGAAGGATGATGAAAGCCTCAAAAGCTTTATTGAGCGTTACAAAAAAGAAGGCCTCACTTATATGGGAGCGGATGAAAAGATGAAGGTGGCAGGATTCATGAATGCCATTAACTCCAAGTATCTTACCCGAGACTTCAACAAAAGTCTGCCAAAAACACTTGAAGAAGCCCTAGAAAGGGCTGAAGCTCATATCCGAGGGAAGGAGGCCGTTGACATTAAAGAGCAAAGAAAGAGATCAGCTAACTGGAGGAGTGCAAGCCCTAGTCGAAAAAGGGGTAGCTATGGTAACTACGATAGAAGGTCCCGAGGATCCGAATCCCGAAGGTCCGAAGGTCGGAACCCTCCAAACCGGGATCGAACCATCAACTTCACAACCCTAACCAAGACTCCTCAAGAGATTCTTGCAACAGAAGAGGTAAAGCACACCTTCCAGCCCCCTCGACCCCTTCCGAAGAGCAAAAGAAATGAAAGTTCCTCGCAATACTGTGAATTCCACGAGGAAAAGGGGAATCACACTAATGATTGCTTCTAACTAAAAAATAGAATCGAAGAAGCTATTAAATCCGGTGAACTGGCCCACTTGGTCAAGGGAGTCAAGGACAACATTGCCGAAGGAAAAAAGAAAGAAGTCAATATGGTCCAAGTTGAACAAGGAACTCCCAGTAAGCGTCAAAGGTTGGAGGCTTGGGAGCATCGAGGAGTCTATTTCCCTCACACTGAAGAAGAAAAATGTTGTGATCCCCTTATCCTTGAAGCCTTGATTGGTTCAATCAAGACACAACAAGCATACATAGACACCGGAGCAGCAACTGAAATCATGTTTGCTAAATGCTTCAACCGTCTTAATCCAGAGGAATGTTCCAAGCTCCAACCAGCTAAAGCTTCCATCAAAGGCATCGCTGACATACCCATCAAACCCTTAGGGAAAATAACGTTGGACGTTCAGTTTTCTGATGGAAAGATTCTAAGGACCGAACCACTAACATTTATTGTCCTAGATGTCCCATCCAGTTACGATGTCATCATTGGCAGGCCCGGGATGGTAACCTTCGACATGACCATCTCCATCAGCCGGAGAAGCGTCATGTTTCCTACAAAAGAAGGAATTGCAACCCTCTAACCCTCAACCACAATACTGGTGGTAAACGAGAATGAAAGTGAGAAAGGCAAGCCGGGTCTCAGTATCAACCTACAATACCCTGAACAAAGAATCCGGGTCAACACTGACCTACAAGCAGAAACACTTTCAAAGCTTGAAGGGTTGCTACGAGAAAATGCTGATGTTTTCGCCTGGTGTCCTAGTGACATGACAGGCATTCCTCGAAGCATTGCCGAGCATGAGCTTAGGATCCCTCCAAATACCAAACCAATCGTTCAGAAGAAACAAATTCTTGCTCCCGAACAAAGTAGGGCTTCTTGCCAAAAGGTTGACAAACTTGTTGAAGCAGGGATCCTTCGTTAGGTAAAGTATCAATCATGGTTTGCAAACCCGGTGATGGTTCGAAAACCTGACGATTCATGGAGGATGTGCATAGACTTCAAAGACCTCAACAAAGCCTGCCCTAAGGATTGCTATCCATTGCTAGAAGTTGATCTAAAAGTTGACTCGTTGACAGGCTTCCCCTTCAAGTGTTTCCTGGATGCCTACAAAGGCTATCACCAGATACAAATGAAGGAGAAAGATGAAGAGAAAACTGCCTTTCATACTGACAAAGGTATCTTTTGTTATCGAAAGATGCCTTTTGGTTTAAAAAATGCAGGTGCCACTTATCAAAGATTGGTTGACAAGGCGTTCGCTAAACAAATTGGCAAGAACATGGAAGCTTTTGTCGATGACCTGGTTATCAAGAGCAAGACGGAGGAACAAATGCTCGCAGACATTCAAGAAACTTTCAACAATCTCAGGTATATCAACATGAAGCTCAACCTTGTGAAATGTTCTTTTGGCTTCGAAGAAGGAAAGTTTTTGGGACACATCGTTGGGAAAAAAGTATAAAAGCCAATCCCAATAAGGTTCTAGCCATCCTAAGCATGAAGTCACCCCAGACCAAGAAGGAAGTGGAAAGCCTACACGGCAAGCTTGCTGCCTTGAAACGCTTCATGTCCAAACTAGCAGAAAAATCCCTGCCCTTCTTCAAGACTCTTAAAGGCTGCACCGACAAAATAACTTTAGGTGGTCTGAGGAAGCCAAGGAAGCCTTCAACCAGATGAAGCAACACCTTGCTTCCCTTCCCACCATTGCTGCCCCTGAAGCAGGAGAAACAATCTCTGTTTATCTCTCCGTTACTGATGAAGCCCTAAGTGTTGTTCTCACCATTGAAAGAGAGAAAGCCTAGGTACCCGTTTACTTCTTCAGTAAAACTCTAAAGTTGGCAGAGGTCAAATATCCTCCTTTGGAAAAACTGGCCTTGGATTTAGTACAAACAGCCAGAAGGCTCCGAAGGTACTTCCAAGCACACCCCATACAGGTGGTCACCGACCAACCTATCAAAAGTGTGCTTGAAAGGCATGAAACCTCGGGCGACTAGCCAAATGAGCTATCGAACTAGGTGAGCATAAAATCACCTACGTTCCGAGAGAATCAACAAAAGCACAAATCCTTGCTGACTTCATGTAGAAATTCCAAAGGTTGAAATGACCGAAGTTAATATTACAACCGACGAACCCCTTGATCCGGAATCCTGGAAGCTTTACACTGATGGAGCTTCCAGCGTTGAAGGATCAGGAGCCGGTCTTGTTCTAATCAACCGGAAGGGTTAGAATTCACTTATGCCCTTCGTCTGGAATTTCAGACAACCAACAACGAAGTAGAATATGAAGCCCTGATCGCAGGATTAAAGTTCGCAAGAAAGATGGCTGTCCAGAAGCTTCAAGTGTTCACCGATTCACTCTTGGTATCCAACCAAGTGAATAATAGCTACATAGCTAAGGAACCCAACATGAAGAAATATAGAGAAAAAGCAAAGGAAATCATGCACACCTTCTAGCTTTGCTACATCAAATAGGTTCCACGATCGCAGAACAAGAAAGCTGACGCCCTTAGCAAGCTTGCTTCATTGAATTTTGCTCATCTAACCAAGAAAGTGCTGGTTGAAGTGATCAAACACCCTTCCATATCTGAAGTCGAGGTACAAGATGTAATCATCGAAAGCGGACCAAATTGGATGACTCCATTCATAGCATTTCTGAAAAATGGTGAACTACCTCAAGATCATACTGAAGCCGAAAGAGTCCGACTAAAATCAAAGCAATATGTCATTTGAGAAGGGATACTCTACAAAAAGGGTATTTGGCACCATTACTTAGATGTGTTAGACCCGAACAAAGTAAGTATTTGATCAAAGAGGTGCATGAAGGCATATGTGGAACACATTATGGTCCAAGATCGGTGGTAGCAAAACTTATGAATTTGGGCTATTTTGGCCAACAATGCATCGAGATGCCACCGACTAACTAAAAAAGTGTGAAGCTTGTCAAATACATGCCCTAGTACCCAAAAGTCCAAAGCATGATTTGGTTCCCATCAGTTTAGAATGGCCATTCTATAAATGGGGAATGGATATCGTCAGCCCCTTTCCACCTGCCAAAGGAGGGGTCAAATTCCTACTTGTTGATGTAGATTACTTCACCAAATGGCCAGAGGTAAAACCTTTGGGAAAAATATCCAGGAAACAAATCATCGAGTTCGTATGGGAGAATATCATATGCCGATATGGCCTTCCCGGGGTATTGGTTACCGTTAATGTCAAGCAATTTGCATAAAAACCCTTCAGCTCATGGTGCAAGTAGTATCGAATAACTCAAGTCTTTAGCTCGGTGGCATACCCCCATCGAATGGCCAGGTTGAAAGAATGAATCGGGGTGTGGTTGAAGGGATCAAGGCAAGGCTGGGTAGACAAGGTGGAAAATGGCTTGACGAACTTCCAAGCGTCTTATGAGCCATTCGAACAACTGAAAAAAACAAGCAATTAGAAAACACCTTACAACCTTACATTTGGTTCAGAAGCAGTGATCCCTGCCGAAATTGGGGTGACCACACCTCACACACTCCATATAGATGCCAAGGTTAATGAGAAAGAAGCATTGCTCAACCTAGAACTCCTTGAGGAAGCAAGAGACATAACAACTATTAAAGAAGCTCGGTACAAGCAACAAATGGAATCCTACTATAACGCTCGAGTAAAAGATGAACGCTTCAAACCCGAAGATCTAGTGCTGAGAAACAATGAAGCAAGTAAGAAAGAAAACCAAGGAAAGTTGGGACCAAAGTGGGAAGGTCCCTACACAATCCTTGAAGCCCATAAGGGAGGATCATACAAACTTGCCAGCATGGAAGGCAAGAAGCTCCCAAGGCATTGGAATGGCAGGAACCTCAAAAGGTTCTTCGTTTAAGCTTTCAAAGAAAAATGTGTTATTTTCTCTACCAAATGATGTAATGATGTAATGATGAAACAATGAATCAATGAAATGGATCAATAGATCCTCTTTTGAAAATGTGTCTTTCTATCCTATTTTCAGGTTGAGAACCTTGTAAAAAACTCCATGGCATGGACCATGTAAGGGGATGAGCTCCCAGGCCATTTCGCTCAATAGGTTCAAGGGTTGAATGGACCTATATAAGAGATGAGTTCCTAAATCAATCCAACTCCATGAGATAAACAAAGTACCCCTTTACACATCTCATAGATAGGTTTGAACAGCCTACACCAACTATTCCTTAAGTTTAACAAACTTACGAAAATGCATAAAACACTAAGTAGTGTGCATAGGATAGATGGTGACTCGTTTGCCTAGACTACCTTAAGGATGAATGACTGCAGCATTCAACCTTTTAAGGTGCTATTGGTTAAATATCCCAAACACAAACAAAGACAAACACAATAAAACCATCATAACAAAAGATCAAACAACGAAAGCTAAAGAAACACAGATACCTAAGGCAGCCATAGGGGCTTAAATATTAAACATAAAAACCTTAACAGGCCAAATACTACAAATTGTTCAAAAGGCTATTTAAAGCCCACAACCATAAGGGAACCTACCAGGTCCCACCAAAAGACAAATTGTTCAAACACAAACACATAAGTTAATTGTTTAACAGACTGTTTGCTAAGATAGCTACGAATAAAGGAACTGAAAGAAGCTAAGCAATACTACCAAACCCTGAAGACTTCGAGGCTTCATCCTCTCCAGTTACCTTCATCACCTTTGCCTTCTTAGACTTCTTTCCCTTCTTCGGCCGCTTCTCAGCAACACCACCAGCCTCCAAGGCTTCAACACTCGCATCCTTAGACAGCATCTCGTCAACGCCCAAAGTCTACTCACTATCCCCGGAATGAGCCCTCTTCCTGGAAATTGCTTCAAACACTTTAGCACACACAGCTTCATTCAATCCTTTGGGCTTCAGCTGCTTCAACTCCTGTAGAGGTTTCCCATAGCAAGAAGACACTTGGGAAACATAAGGATAGGTTGAATGCTCCATCTTTAAAACTGTTTCTTTGAAAACATCAATGGAGTTAAGCTGATATAGGGGAGACTCTTCCATAACTTGACCCGATTCATGGGCCTTAAAGCCAACAACGAAACTTGCATGTTTACCATGAATGAGGAGCTTGGTGTAAACTTCCCCAAGAGCAGAATTGAATTCAGCCGAATGAAGCAGATAGGTAACAACTTGCTGAAAACCCTCTTCAATCAGCCACTGGTTGTCATCTAAATCACCAGCAAGAGAAGCCTCCAACCCCATTTTCTCGGTCTCAAACACTTTCTTCTCTGCTTCAAGTGCCACCCTGTCAGCTTCAACCTTCAGCCTGGCAGCCACATGCTTGGCAGTCTCTGCTTCATGCCCTCTCTTCAATTCATCAATTAAACCAACTAAGGTTTTTTTCCTTCTCAGCCCATTCAAGAGCATCCTTCTTCAACGAAGCAAGAGACTGCTTCATTTCTCTCTTCTTCTTGGCGAAATCACCATACTCTACCATCATCTTCCTAAACCTACTAACACCTTCAGGAAGCATTGCAGCCAAGTTGCACGTCCCAACCATCATCTTTGTCAACAAGGCATCATCATCCAACCCGTCCAAACAAGCCTTGGCACCCGAAGTAGCAAGATGTGCCAACACCTTCTTACAAACAGAAGAGGACTTGAACGTATCACTAGGCTTCACATTCCAACCAGGGGTATACACCCCTTCAGCCTCAACATTTGTTGAACCCTCTGCGTTCTTTAACATACAAACTTTAGCAGCCACCTTCTTACCTTTGCTCTTCTTCCCAACCACTTCAGCAGCAACATTCTCAACACCCTGATCTTTCTCTTCCTCCGAATCCTTTATGTCATCACTAACATTCACCGCCTCCGAAACATCAGCAGGCTTTGCAGCCTTCAACAGGCGTCGGCTAGACCTCCTGGTTGAAGCAGCCTTAGAAAACTTTTGACATTTGGAACAGCAGCGTAATTAGTTCCATCATACCTCCCCTTCTCATACTTCGTCAATGCATCTTCACCTTCAAAGGCTTCAGCATCCTTATAAACAACCTCTGAAGCATCGGCACTTTTAATGAAATCTAGAGCCGACATGACTACAAAACAAACAACAAGGAAAACAAGAATACAAACAACATGCAAAAGGAAACCAACAAAAAACAACAACAAAAATGAGCATACCCTGATCACCCTTCATCAACACAGGGTCTTGATGAGCGGTTGAACACACCTTGTTAAAGTTCTAGTTTTGTATATATTTCAGTGTTTGATTGGTGCATTTTAGGTACATCTTATTTGATATTAATTATAATATAGATGCATCAAAAATTAGTATAAAATATGTATATTTATTTGTTCCATATCTTGATTTTGGTTTATAAGTAATTACTTTATATTTAATACAATAGCAAAGTGAATAATTATTTATGTTGTTTTGTTTTTGAAGGGCATACTAGGTTGTCACAAACTATAGGATGCAGATAATATAAATGAGTTGTGGAGTGTTCAAGACATGTGGGACTTGGACCTGGGCCATGATTGGCTACCAAAAGAGAGGAACGATATGAAGCTATAAATAAATAAATATGGGCCAACTAAATTGAGTGGATTAAGTGCTTAAGTCGGTTAATGAGCCCACAAATATTATTGGCCGCCATGAGAATAGGGAATAAAAGGAACAAATGGATCGCACAGCAAGGGAAATGATCATTCTTTGGACGGCAGGTGGGACGCAAGGCAGGAGCCTTTTGGCTGCCTAGGGGTTTGCACAATAGAAGAAAACTAAGGATTGAAGCTTGGATCTTGAAGATGATTATCTAAATCTTTCATTGTAGCTTCCCCCGGGTGAATCTTTGTATTGATTTTATATTCTGAACTCGTTTTGATTATGTATGAACTAGTATTTTTACTACTTGTGTTGGATTGAATAAACCTTGCTTATATTTGAACCAATTTATCTATTAACTGTGATTTCTGGCATCATAGGGAGGTTGGTTGATATTTGTATAGGGATAGCTAGGCGTACGGTTTACATTGAAAACATGTCCCTAGTTATTATTTCAATCTGAATAGTTATTGTGACAGGATAGCTAGTTATTGTGACAGGATAACCAAGGCCATGTCTATGTGGTGTTCTTGTAGTTAAATCGAATAGGTTGCAAGATTATACAAATAGGATCCCGGGTGGAAGTTACATTTATCTTTATTATTTATTTAGATTATTTTGTTATCATTTCAACATTTTTATAAAACAAACAAAAGATAAAACTAACAAACTTCATAATTGTATTTTGTATATTTATTTTGGTAACTAGCTTAGACAAATAAACAACCATTGTGACGCTAACCACATGCTCCTCGTGGATTCGATATTCCCTACTTACCCTGGCTACCTAGGTTATTTAGGTTTTGTATGACCCTTGACGACAGACGGTCATCAGGTCTTTACCCTGTTTATCCCATCGGGTGCTAATACCTGATAACCAAAAAAGGTTCGCCAAAGGGACGAAGCCTTGAAGGACATGCTCGAATAGCCTTAAGGAAATTTTCATCTAATTCAGATTCTGAAGGTTCTAGTTCATTCAGAAGAGCCACGGGATGTCTCCACACAGGCTTGAAAGGAAAAATGGATTCAGAAACCCAGAAAAATCTTGTTTTCTATTGACCAACAGTTGTCACATGAGACGAAATCAAATTGGTTTCAACCGAAGACCCTTCAAAGGTATACCAATCACCATTTTTGGCAAGACGAAAGAAACGCCTAAACATGAGAAGGGTCGGGTCATAACCAAGAGCCCTACATAAGATTTCAAAGAGCAAAACACGACTAACCCCATGAGGATGGATCTGACCCAATGAAACCCTATGATATTCAAGCACATTTAACAAGAAGATGGAAAACGGATGGCGAAGATTAGAAAATTCGAAATGACGACAGTACAATGCAATCGAACCATTAGGATAACGAGAAGCTAGGTCTGTAAGACCAGGAGCAGCAGGCTCGAAGGACAGATCTGTGACACCCGACAAATTCTGGTTAACAACGTTGTCTAGATGAAAGTCTACCTTAGCGAGTCGCGCGTATATTATACTTAACTGGGTTAGTTAAGTCGTGTTATGGTTCGGGAACTATCGGTTTAGTCTAGAAGATCATTGGATGTTGGTCTAGAGGTTCATTAGATGTCAGTCCTTAACCAAGTGTACAAACGGTGACGAGTTGTAGGATCGTCAGGGCATACGGAACACACAAGCCTCGAGTCCCGGGAATTGGTGAACGAGTGTGAATATGTGTATTTACAAGTGTTATGTGTTTACAATCATTATGTGACTTGTCGGTATGTGAATATGTGTTAACATATGTTAAAACGGGGTTTAACGCGCAAAACACACGGAATCAGCCCCTATAGGCGATTAGGGAAGCCCAATCGCCTATAGGAGGGGCGAGTGGGCAATCTTATAGGCGAGTAGGGCCCAAATGCATGAAGTTTCATGCGATTAGGCCCCAAATGCATGAAGTTACATGCGATTAGGATCCCTAATCGCGTGTAAATGCTGCACAATCGCTAGTTACGGGCTGGACGACTAAAAACGACTATAAATACCATACTTGACCTCCTAAACTTCGTAATACAAACCCTAGTCGTCCCATAACCCGCCCCAACACACACACAACCTCTGGAACACGATTTTTGATCAAAACACAAGGTTTCAAGCTTAATTCATCATCCTTTCACAAATCTAAGGTTTGGTTTCCATCCATGCAATCTTTATAAACGTTTTTACTCAATCCCTAATGGTCCAGACCTGTTCTAAAACGAAAAAGCTTTCTGAAAATCGTTAATAAGTGTTGTTAATCGAATTCTAACAATCATACATGTGTTATGTGTGTTTATGATTAATATCTAGGGTTTTTATGATTCAAGATGAGTGATTAACATGTTATTAGGTTAGTTTCAGAATAATATCGATGTCATGATAATAAAATCTGAGTAATTGATTATTAGGGTTATAGTTATGCATGTTAATGTGATGTTGCATGCTATGTGAATTGTGTTTGGATTACGTGGTTGCAATGCAGGGCTGATAATACAAGGCAAAACGAAGGATTTTAGTTTAAACATGTTTAGAATAGTTGTTGGGATGATATTGGATGGTTACACACGTTCTGGATCTGATTTGGAGCGTTAAACGCGCGAAAAAACGGAACAGCTGGGTTACTGGCGATTAGCAACCCTAATCGCCTATGTTAGGGGCGATTAGGAGGCTAATCGCCTATGTTTCATGCGAGTAGGGGCTAATTGCTAGTAGATACATGTCTTATGAGCTAATTGCTAGTAGATACATGTCTTATGACCTAAATGCTAGTAATTACATGTGGTATAGCCCTAATCGCCTATAATAGAGGCGATTAGCCTTCCTAGATGCTAGTTGACCAACCTAAATGCTAGTTGACTTTTCCTAATCGCGCGTACTGCTGCTGTAAGTGTAAATTAGCATTCCGAGACCCGATTTGACCTGTAGGAACATGCTAGGAACCCCGTAACATATCTAATAACTTGGTAACATATGTTTGGATGTAATTATGTGATACGTGAGCTATGTGCTATAACTTGTTGTGCGTTAACGTATGTTAAGTGTGATTGCATGATTGTATGTTTGAGAGCGTAAACATAACACGGGGAGTCTCGGGTCACCAATGGGATGTCGAGTCTTGTACTTTGGGTCAGTTAAACAGTCACGGTGTTTTCAAACGAACTTGGTTATGGTCTGGACATCTAGGGACTAACTAACCTGCGGGTTATTAGTCTAAGTACTTGTAACTGTCATATGTTAGGTCGCCGCTTTACGGGACTAGCATAGCTGCTGAGTTATTCGTATTACGAAGTAACGCAACTTAAGGTGAGTTTACGGCCCCTCTTTTAAACTGGTTTCACATTTCGGGGGAGAAAACATGTGTTAAAACGATTATTTGGTAACTACTGTCATACTATGGGTTTCTATTGTGTACTACACGATCTTTGGAAGTCCCGGGGGGAACCATGAATGTGCGGGTTAGCACAACGGGGAAATGTGAATAGCGCTATTGGGAGTGACCAACCCCGCTCGTCGACTTGGAGGGTCGGCGGGTGCATATTGTCTCAAACAGGAACAACAAGAACAACAGGTTTACTACATCGGGCACACATTTGGTTTACGAGTTAGTAATGGTTTTCCAATCGTGGTAGTAACAAAACATACGCCTAGCTAGCGTACACTGGTTTTCGATTTGTTATAGTATGGACAGGTTGACTTGGTGCTTGGATTACAAAACCTGTAAACTCACCGGCATTTTTGTGCTGACGTATTCTCTTACATGTTTTCTCAGGTCGCTAAGGTAGCACGACTGGACTAGGGCGCACGCGTCTGCACGGCGTCTAGTTAGGGTTGCATGGTTTTACAAACGTTGAACATTTGGTTTACTATTGAATATTGTTTTGAATAAGCTTCCGCTGTAAACGGGAATTTTAAACATTGTTTTGAAATTGCATTATGTTCATTTTAGACTTGTTTATTGTGATCGTTGGTTTGGATCCTGGTTTGTCATGCGCCTCGCGGTAAAAACTCCGCAAGTGGATTTTGAGGGTGTGACAAGATCAATGTCCCACTCCAAGCAAAATGCTTCAACTTCCTTTTGTGTAAGGGAAGAGAAAGTTATTGACATATCCTTCTTCGCACCCATAATGCTTCGAAGGATGATCAGGGCAAGAAAATTAAAGAAAAATACTAACCTGATTGTTGAAGTATTGAAACCCTAAGAAGATTTGGGAGAAAACCGTTGGAGAAGAAGAAAAGAGTAAAGTTAAATGTGTGGTGTGAAGATGAAAAACGACCTTATAATAACAGTAATAAAATATTAATGAAAAAGCAATGATGTTTGCATTAATACAAAGCCTGAATGACTAACACCTGTCGCATCAGCAGTCAAATCAAAATTCAAATCCAGAGAAAAAATAACCGCCCAAGCAAGCTTCCAACCTATGAACCTTTCAAGCAAACACAACGAACTAGCAAACAGTCAGAAGCCTTTTAACTATGCCACAAAGACTCCTGACTTGGGGGGGGGGGGCTGATGACGTGGGTAGCCTAAAGCAAAAGGATTAACAAGTATCATAAAAACTATGCTTAAAGGGTTGAAAGCTACGAAGGTTCAAAGGACGGAGGAGCACATATCAAAAGATGACCTGTCTTGTCATCTTTTTCCTCGGTCAGCACAAGCAGCTGTCGTATAGACACTGCACCTCTCGGACCGCAGGTCCAAAGCCACCCTTGGCTTAAAGTGGCTTGTCCTCTTGTTGCACCATGTCTCAAGATAATATCCTTTCCAAAATAAGAAGATACTCCCTCTATAAATCAGGGATCTATTCCACAGATCGGATCCATCCTGATTATTCTTTCTTACACTCTATCTTCTATTCCTTTTGGTCTCCACACGTGAGGAGAATATCTCCATCACACTAACACACTACTCGAGTTTAGAACATCAATTATGGTCTTGGGTCATACTCAAACCAGAATTCTAACACTTAAAACAATATTATCTTGAACCTCCTTCTACGTTTTGCAACGTAGGAGGACACCACGACCTGCGTTAGGCAGATTGAAACCCTTTAACCCTTTTAACCTTCCTTGAACCCGGAACTAGCGTTAGGCCCTTATTTGTTGTAGCAACAATAGCAAATCAAATCAACCTTATTAATCTTTAAATATAACGAGTTGACGTTAACCCGCACGTTGTAGCGGGATGTTGATTATGAGTGTTTTTAGTATTACTGTATGATACGCAAAAATGGTAAGTTTATGCAAAACGTTCTTTCTTTTCAATGAACTAACCCTTGCCAAAGCATTTTACTTCAAAACATTCTTTTCATTTTGACATGCGCCCAAGAATATTAACCGTGCATTTGTCACATTTGTCATATTAAAAAGTAAATTTCAATACCCTTACGTAGCGTTCGTTTCACTGATTGTAACGGAATTGGATTAGAATTTGCGCGAGAACTATAATTTGATTTGGAATTTAGGTGTGTTCGTTTAATAGAATAGAATGAAATTTTGATAGAATTAGAATAAACATTCCCTTCTGTGTGTTGTTCAATTAAAATTCATTCTTTTATCAAAACGAACAACATAAAAAGTTGAATGATGTCCCAATAATAAATAATTTTTAGTGGTACAATAAAATTAAAGAAAACATACCGTAACCAAATTTAGTCAAATATTTGGTTTGAACTATTATTATTATTATTATAACAACAAAAATAATAATTATCATCACCATAGACTATCTGCAAGCCGACTAACCGTCGTCTTCTTAATCACCATCGTCTGCAATCTGGCAGTTGCTTGTTACTCCGACAACATAACTTGTTCTTCCATCAAAGCGGAAATCAAAGTTGCTTCACTTCGTCATTAAATTAGAACAACATCAGATGGTTGATTTAGGCAAAAGAAGCAAGGGAATTTTTTTTTAAACAAACATATTTATGGACTTACCGAACCGATCGGCCCTCAAAACATTTCTGAAGACGAAATAGCCGCCATCACCACCAGCCGTCCGGTCCGTTCTGCCTGCGGTCCATCAAGAAATACTTTTGAAAATGTTCAGGCGGGTAATACACATGATCGGAGATTTTTTGAGGCCGTGTGGGTTATATAAGGCGAACGGTGGTAGACGGGGGGAACGGTGGTTGGAGACTTAGAGAAGATTCGGTTTGGAAACTAGTTATAAAGTTATGGTCACAACGGTATTTTTTTTTTTTGGTTCGTAAGAAGGCCTAATAAGAAAAGGCGGTTGAAGAAGACAAAACGGCATAAAAACGGAATAGGGGAAGTTAAGTTAGCGCCGTTAATGGAAAGTTAAATTACTATTTGTAGTATTATATAATATTGTAGTGTTTACGTTGAATGAGGAAGTAATAGTGAAAGCGATCCACGTCCAACATTTATTCCCTAACAAATATGTGTGAACTTGGATGTAAACCTTTACACGTTTCATCTATATGAAAGTTATGAATCAATGGATAGTTTTAGTTCAAATGTTAATCCCATAATTTGATCGACTAATTCTGCTATTGATTTGGCCGTGACGTGGACACTCATGTAAACCACAATATTCTTGCTAATTGTAATGATTAGGATCGACAGGTAGGTAAAACCTTAAACTTTTTATGTTAACTCGTGATCGATGGATGAAAAATGTAACCGCATAACTGCACATCGTACTCTAAAACTATATTGGGCGAACATGGAGTAAAAGTGTTTATTCCAATCTTATGAATCTACTTAAGATTGATGCTACTTTCATGAATTTGTACTGTGAAAGTAGGTTAATAGTGCAAAATAACTAGCATAGAAATTTTACAAAAAGAAAGAACATTTTCTTTTATCATATTACCCCCATGAATAGTTTTTTTTATTCTTTCCTTTTTTTTTTTTTTTTAAAAAACACATTTTTACACCAATCCGCTTTTGACGGGGCTTGAACCCTTGATCTCAAGGGGAGCAACGTCTTAACTCTAATGGTTTTGCCAATTGGACCCAACCCCACCGAATAGTTATTATGTTGAATACCAAATTAAATTTTCCTTAGAGAAATGGAAACTCATAAAGGGGTTCCAAAGTTATTTTAACACGTATAATTTGCATTTATAGTATTATGAATTAAGTCATGGGTAACCTTTAATACGTTTGTTGACATTGAGGTTTAGTAAATACAAAATTAATTTCAAGTAAAAAAAGTATTAGAGACAATGATCTTCAGGTCAGCTGGTTTGAGGTAGGGTGAGTTTTCCTTTATGAGTTCCTATTTTGGAGGTAGTTCACAGGTTCGATTCATGCACAACACAAACAAATTTCCCGTGACGGTTTGAGCTTAGGCAAGGAGGACACCGGTGTGTGGGTAAGGATTCAAACTTGGAACCGCTAGGTTAGGGTTGTATAATGATTTTCACTGAACTAAGCCTTTAAAAAAAATATTAGAATTATGTCAATTTTTTTTCAGCACAAACTAACTTACTATTAAATACTCGTATTATTCATCTAGATAGTAGGATTTGAAACCTTCCATCTTTTGTTTGTAATAAGAAGGATTCTCAGCCATTAGATTTAGGCGGTGGCAAGATGGTAATTAACAATCATAATCATGTTTGGGTTAATCTAACCAAGGGTAAATTAGGAAAAACGCGTTTAAATTTATGTGAAATCGTAACAACAGACATAATCGATGCAAAAAATTTCAACGATTGAACCTGATTTTTCATCGTTTTCAACTCGATTAAACGTTCAGAATGATTAAACAATAAAAACATTCGATTACAAATAAAATCAAAACGTATTTGCAGAAATAGAAGAGAAACAGAGTATGATAATTCAATTGATAAAATTAGTCGAATCATATTCAAAAATCACTATTAACGCATGTATTATTCACAGCAGGGCCGGCCCTAAAAATTCGGGTGCCCGGGCCGAGCCGGGAAATATGTGCCCCTTAGTCTTATGTCTTTTAAGCAATATTTTCATAACCGAAGCGGACGTTGAACCGGTGTCCTTACCGGTTCCCTAGTCAGACCGGTCGAACTGGATATAGAACTGAAAGTGTCGTAATAATTATAAAAATTAATATGTTTGGCTAATTGGCTCATAAAAAAAACCACCATTTCTTAAAATTCCATAATAATCTGGCCATTATTTATGTCTAGATTTCAAAAGTTTTTTAATGAAATGAATTTGACTTGAATTATGTGCATAAGCGTGAGACAATTACTATTTTGTAGTACTACTATATATTAAAATTTACTGCAAAGGCTGCACAATTACTGTACCACAATACAAATCTCAAGTAACACACTTAAACTTTTTTTTTTTAATTTTATCGTAACCTTCAAATATAGTTTTTCATGTATAACTCATCTTCTTCCTTATCTACTCTTCACTTTCTTGCGTTTATAACCAGTGATGTTTAAGATGAGATCTTTTTTTGGGTTGAAAACAGAAAGAAAATACTTGCGGAAAAAATACACTCTACACTCGTCGCCGCTCAAAGTGCCCCTTTAAAAATTGTAAAACGCATTAAGTATAAATAAAACTCACATTTTCCTCACGTTTTCCCCTAGTTTCCCCTATTTTCCTCCAACAAACAAACAACTATATTCACACACAGTTGAGGTAAGGTTTTATAGATTGGTTGTTTTTTTTCTTCTTTTTCCTTTGTTGTCTTCTCCAAAGATAGAGGGAAGTGACTAGATCTGAGCTATGATTGATGTCGGTTTGAAGGCGAACAACGTGAAGGGTTTTGAAGGCGTCGGAGGTTAGAGGAGAGAGGGAGCGGTGAGGCTTTGGTCCGGCGGTTGGGTCAGGCGGTGGCGGCGGTGGTTAATGAACGATTTGAAAGGAACATTACCCTTTACCCTTTTAATCAACCAGAATTGGGTTAGTTAGAGTTAACTAGGGTTTACACGTGTCAAGCTGTGGTGGCTTTTTACATTTTGTATGTTAAAGATACTTTGTATCCTATACTTTCTCCAAGTTTGTATATACACTAAAACTTCTATCATTAACTAGTATACATCTACGGAATGTGTGAATTGCTGGCTTAACAAAAAATCCCAAGTTAAATGGGCGGCAAACGATTTGGTGGGAAGCAGACTACAAAGTATTAACGGGCTCGGTTTAGAGACAAAGCAGAAACAGATGATTCATGCGGTTTTTCTACAAACGTTGTGGTCTTTGTGGAAGAATATAAACGCGCAAGTTTTCAATAATAGGTACTCGTCGGCAGTGGCGAAGCTTGACTCGAAACTTCGGGGGCCCGGAAGTCACCGAGGGTCGAAATTCAGTTTCGGGGGTCGAAACCATATATACCAAAAAATTTATATACAAATACTATATAATCGGAACTTCTGAGCGAAAATTCGGGGGGGGGGGGGGGTGTTTGTTTGCATCTGTTTGCGTCTGAACGGCTCTGAACGGGGCGAGGGTCTGACTCGGTCAGAGGGGTGGGTTGTTTGGGAGGGACGTCTGAACCGAAAACATATCTGACCCTGGGTCTTAACGGGTCAGATCCAAGAACATGTCTGACTGATCAGTCAGAGCTCGCATGATCAACCAAACCACGAACAAAGCTGTGAAGCTGCAGACCGAGCTAGACTAGAACATGTCTAACGGACCACCGCCGTCGCCACCCACCCTTCCTTCTCTAACCTCTCGTCACTCGATTTTGATCCGGATCGAGATGGGTTTGGGCCTACAGTTGTGAGGAGGGTTTGGTGATGTATGGATGTTCCTTTGGTGGATATTAGTGGTGAAGGTGGTGGTGTATAGAGATGGTGAAGAAAGGTGGGTTTGGTGGTGACGGTGGTGGTGTACAGAGGTAATGAGGAAAGGTAGGTTTGATTGTGAAGATGAGAAGTGTGTGTAGACTTTACAAAAGGGGAATGTTTTGTGGGTAATTATAGATATTTCATGATTAATATATCGATATTTTACGAAAGCATTTTGTTAGCAGTTATGTGATCTATATAAATTACATGTGTGAGTATAAATAAAAGGTGGGTTTTCGTGAAGCTGCGGTCCTAAACTACGGTGAATGGGGTGTCTATGTTTTAATGTTTAACTATTCAGATGTCTAACCAAACAGCACTTACCTATTCAGCACTTAATCATTCAAAACCTCTTAACCATTCAGACCTCTTACTGGGTCAGCACTTATCCATTCAGAAGTTGCCAAACGGCCCCTAAAACTATCAGGGATGTCATAGAGTGATTGGAGGCAATTCAAAGTGTAATCTAAGACCCCCTGTAGTGGGGCGTTTTTTATCAATTTTTTTCAAAAATAGCGTCCCCTACACCGCTACAGGGGGGCGCTATATACAAAAATGAAGGTGGGGCTTTATATAAATGGCGCCTGGAAACAAAAAAAACCCACCAATCAGAGGTTGACACCTCATACCCTCTCTTTATTATTATTATTTTATTATTTTTTTAATTTAAAAGATATAATAAAATATTAATAGGGGCTTTATATATAAAGCCCTACCACTACACCCATTTTTCAGTTTCTCTCTCCATGCTGACTCAGCTGTCACGTGGACCAATCAGAAAGGGGGGCTTTATATATAAAGCCCCCCACTACGCATGGTCTAAAAAAGAAAAAAAAAAACATTGTTGTATAGTTGCCATCAAACCATCGGTTTATAAAATTGTCGTTCCTCTGACAACCCCGGTTTTATATCACAATTGTCACCTTCGTCTAATAGTTATTATCCAAGTTGTAGCAGATTTAAATTCAAACAGATTTCTCAACTTGTTTAATATTATATAACGGCAAACGTTTGTTACTTGTTGATACGTTAGTACTGGTAAGTTGTTTTTTCTATAGTGGCAAAACATGTCTTTGCTTTAGCGATATCCAGATGACTTTTTTTAGGGGAGCCCGCCTGTTACAGTTTCGCTCAATATAAAATGTCATGCGCGAGAGCCAGTGGTTTTGCTGTGGTGGACATTCGGACGGTTGGTTCCTCTAGAATTGGTGACGGGATGAGTCACTAGCACTGTCTGTAATGTATGCATCTTAGGGGTTGTTTGTTTGATTAAGTGTTGAATCATTAAGAGGTCTGAATGGTTAAGGGGTCTGAATGGTTAAGTGCTGAATCATTAAGTTGGACCTCTTAATGGTTAGTATTATTGTCTCACGTTGGTAGGAGAGTCTCATTAAGGTTCAAGCTAGTTTAGTGCTTAATGGTTCAGCAACATCTCAAGTCTTAATGGTTCAGCCTTAACCATTTCATTAAGAAGCTGAAACAAACGCACTGAATGCTGAATCATTCAGCACTGAATGGTTCAGGGCTTTATTAAAAGGCTTACCAAATAGCCCCTTACATTGTTATCCAATTCTCTCTTAATTACGATCAGGTGGAATAATCCCTGTGACATCAGGATGTGTGTGATATGAACTGTACCTAAAGTATATGAGATGCATGCTTGATGCCTCAATTCATGGAACACACCTTTTGTGTTTCGAATATATTCACGCACAGATCGTGCCTTTAGTTTTATTTTGTGCTTATAAAATTTTAGTATTGTGTGTTTAGTATTGGATATATTTTGTAGAAAGAACCTAACATGAAGATCTTTTGTGTGATTACTCTTGTTCTTCTTCTGGTTTGTTTTGCTAAAGGTAAACTATATATTTAACAACTTCATATTTTATATGAATATATATATATATATATATACACAGTGGCGGACATACAACATGAGGAGGGGTAACGCCCGCTACCCCTTAACTTTTTCGCCGTAGTGCAATTTTTGTTTCTTTTTTACGATTTTTTGTGTTACGTCACCCCTGAATTTATATAACGTTACCCATCAATTTCTTTTAAAACCTAAAATATCCTAAAAGTTTTATTATTAGTCCGAAAAAAGAAAGATAAAAGTCCATAACTCCATTACCCATTGACACATTTTATCTATTATATATAAGATTGAAGCCCATAAGGCTTAAGCCCAATTAGTTTGTTTAAAATTTAAATTGGAAAAAACTAGGGGTGCAAACAAGCCGAATCGAGCTCGAACTCGAGCTCGTTTAATTTATGAAAGCTCGAGAACCACTTGATTCGAGCTTTATTCCTAATGCTTAAGCTCGGCTTGTACAACATGAGCTCGGCTCGTTTATTATTTATTAAGTAAACTGTATTAATTATAATTATTGTTTTATATATAATTTAGTTATTTCTCCTAATTTTATAAATAGTAATTATTATTATGTAAATATATATTTAATATATTAATTAGATTTATATAAACATTGGGCTCGTTTAGGCTCGAGTAGCTCGACTCGTTTGCACCCCTGGAAAAAACAAACGAAAAGAAGCAACGTTAAACAAAACAGTCAAGAAAAAGCATTAGGCAACCCTGCCTACAGTAGCAACCACCATTGGGACCCACCTTCGTGTAACACCCCAACCGATGGCGGAAACATCGGGATGTCACGTATTGATGATTGTTCAGTAGCTCATGGAATATAATAAATTTCATTAAATAATTTAAATAAGTTACATACAATTGTTCTAAGAATTTGTACACCAAATTGAATAAAACTATGCACATATCTTCAAGCAAATCTTCAAGCAAGTAGAACCTGAAACATGTTAAGTTGAAAATATTTGGGTCAACAAAAGTTGGTGAGAATTACATAGGTTTTGATAATTGAATAAAATTGTTGTGCAATTCATGTGTCATGGCAATCTAGTCCATATGCGAAAACATACTAGAAGTAAATCGAGTGCATAATCAACCTTGTTGACTGTTGTATTGTGGTACATCCCATACGCTCATGGTTCACTCGTTTATATTGCAGTAACAAACACCCACGTAACCTTTGTAGGAGGCACGTATCCGGGTGGGATTGTCAGTCCAATAGATCTATCAATGTATACCGTTTGGCTAATGAATGTTTATGCTAGAATTGTGCTTACCCTAGTCATGTTCAAGACATAATGCAACATAGAAAAACACATAGACACATTGATGATTGAATTGCATAAATGATGTTGTAACATGTTTCACCCCAAAAATGGTGATAAATAGAAAAGGGGCTATGTAAAACTCACCTTAGCAAAATGTTGTATTTGTTGATAAATAGAATAGTGTGTTGCCCAAATATGTCAAGTATCACCCTATAATAAGGTAATAAATATGTCTAAGTCTATCAAGTCTACAAATTTATAAGTTTCTAGGGCTTCGAATTGAGGATAAATGCTTGTTTGGTTAATATGAAAATTGTTTGATAAATGAGAGAATATTAGTAAATAAATAACCAAAAATCTTTTATAAGAATTTTAATTTAAGATGGTCACAATAATGTGTTTAAAGTATAAAAATAATTTTTATAAAATTATTTTCTTTAAAATAGAATATTAATTCTATTTATAACAATTTGTCAAAATTTAACTTTAATATTTAAAAATAAAAAAGTTAAATAATTATTAGTTTAAAATTCATATTTCTGTTCTAAATATTCAGAAATAATTTGTATAAAATTTTGGTGCAAAAATACCAAAAATTGGATTTATTATGATTTAATTATGATTAAAACTAACAAAAATTGATTAAAAATATTAAATAAATGATTTTTCAGAATTAAAAATCATTTCAGAAAAGTTTATCATTATATAAACTCAGAATAATTTTTGTAGAAATTTATAAAGTTGTTTTGATATTTTAATGGATTTTTATAAATATAATAGCATAAAATTGATTTAATTATTATATATATTAAATAAATTAATTTCAGAAAACTAAAAATTGTGGGTAAAACTTTTACATCAGATTTGTTAAAAATAATTTTTTTAGAATTTATAAAAAAAATTTAATAATTAAAAATGAATTTACAAGATTAAAGGTATAATATATATATATATATATATATATATATATATAATTGGTTGGTTGTTTAAAAATAAAAAGAAGGAAAAGAAGCGCCACAGCCGGGACTCGAACCCGGGTGGCTGAGGTTATAGGCATCAGTCACAACCACTTGGCCTAGGCCAGTGGTTGTGATTTAACTCTGTTTTAATAAAATAAATACGCAATTCCAAATCAGTTTTATCCCCAATTCAAACCTTCGAACCCTAGATTCTGCAATACATTGATTCACACATCAATAGCCTAATTAATCATAGGGCTATTGATGTGTGGATGCCGATGAACATAACCCACAAAAATAATTAAACTTACAATGTTGTTTCGTGTTTGATTGTGTGACACCCGGCATGTTTGAGTCAACACTTTATGAACACATAAGTCTACATTAGCGAGAAACGTTTATAAACAAACTTAACTGGGTTAGTTGAGTCGGGTCAGATTAGGATTGTCCAGGGTTCAATGATCTGGAGGATCATTGGGAGTCGTTTTGGGAATACATTAGTATCGGGTTCCGTCGTTGGTGACATTACATGAGTTAATTAAGTATATGTGTAGATTATGGGTCGTGTGGTGGATTGTATGCTTATACTTGCTTAAATGATGTACGAATGATTATACGTGCCTAAACATGCTAAGTATAGACTATGGATGCATGCTTATGTGTTAAGATGTGTTAGAATGCGTTAAACACGATAAACTGGAAAAAGGTTAACATGTGTTAAAAGTGCTGTTAACATGTGTTAAAAATGTGCTGATGACCTGAATGTGGAACTTTTGGGCGAATGTGGAAATGGGATCTGAAAAGTGGGCGAACGTAGAAACAAAGTGGGCGAATGTGGAAAAGTTCCACATTCGACCACTAAAAAGGGGCGAATGTGGAAAAGTTCCACATTCGACCACTAAAAAGGGGGCGAACGTGCAGATGGTATAAATACCATCCTTAGCCATTTTTCACCATTTCACAAACCCTAAACGCCTCTAAACACTCTCTATCAGCTATTAACATTGGGGAAGGAGTTTTGAGCTTGTTTTTCATAACCTAACTCTCTAAATCATTACAAGTGAAGATCTAAGGTGTGTTCTTCATTACAAATCCTTTTTAAACAATTTTAACTTGTTTTCATCTAAACCCCAAGGGTCCAGATCTGATATCAACATGTTTTATGGGTAAAAACCTTCCTAACATCTTTCTAAATAAAACCTACTCATAAACAATGAGTTTTCATACAAACTAACATGTGTTAATGATGTTTTATGTGATGTTATGTGTTGTTTGATGATTGATTGCTGTATAGATGTTATAACAATGATCTAGGACTGTTATTGATGATGTTTTATGGTTGAGATAGGTTACAATTGATTATTGATGATGTTATGTTCATTTTGGGGATTTTGGGTTAGATTTAGGGCTTGTTTTTGGATAGTTATGATAAGGTTATGATAAGGGTTTCTTGTTCATGATGATCTGAGTATGATGAGCTGATTATTGATTGATTTCGGAAGTTTCCTAATTGGGTAATATTTTCATGCATGATGATGTGACATCTCCATAATTTACTATTTTAGGAAACTTGTAAAAACGGATAGATTTTGGGGTAAAATTGGTAGGGTTTCGTAGGAATATAATAATGATGCTTGACTGCTGTAACTCATGATGTTTCGTGATGTTTTCGGATGTTTTTGGACGCGTTTTTGAGTAAACAACACAGCAGGGTCGAACCTGGAACTAAAAGGGGCGAAGGTGGAAGAAAAGGGGCGAAGGTGGAAGAAAAGGGGCGAAGGTGGGAGTTTAAAGCCACCTTCGACCACTCAAAGCCACATTCGACCCTACGTTAACAAAAATGAGATTTTTGATACGAACTAAGTGTTTTATGCTTGAAACTTATGTGTTAAACTTATGTGCATGACTAATTGATGTAATGGGTCACCAACGGGATGTCGGGTCGGTCTAGTGTGTCGGTTAAACATCTAAACACGTTTTAAAACATACTTGGTTAAGATCTGGACAATCGGGGACTAGTTAGCCTTCGGATTAATAGTCATCACACTTACGTAAACTCATTGATAGGTTGTCATTAGTTGGGATTATCATACACGTGTTGGAATTCTAGTTATCGGAAGACGCACAATAAGGTGAGTTTCACGGCCCCACTCTTTTACTGGTTTTACATTTTCGGGGGAGAAAACATGCTGTGTCCTTTAAACGTGAGTCAACTATGTTTTCATAAAAAGGCGTTTCAACTATGTTTTGGTATTCATGAATTCATTGGGTTTGGAGTATTCATTATGTTTTCACGTATTCATTATGTTTTGGAGTATTCATTATATTACTATGCGATCTTTGGAAGTCCCGGGGGAAACCATGAATGTGCGGAAATGCACAACGGGGGAAATGTGGATAGCGCTATTTGGGCTTGACCCGCCCCACTCGACGGCTTGGAGGGCCGGGCGGGTGCATATTGTCTCTTAGGTATTCAGTATTCAGTATGCAGTATTCAGTATTCAGTATTCATTCGGGCACGTATTCAGTATTCACAGTATTCGAGTCCAGTAATGGTTTTCCAATCGCAGTAGTAACAGGTATTCATATATTTTGCATGCATGTGGTCTGGATTGACAATGAGTATTCAGTTGGAGTCGATTATCACTTGGAGTTGGTATACATTTGGAGTCGGTATTCATTTAAAAACCTGTGAACTCACCAGCATTATTTGCTGACGTATTTAGCATGTTTGTCTCAGGTCGCTAAGGTAGCAGCTGTTGGTAGGCGCACGGAGTCTCACGGCGTCTAGGATTCATGTGCATCTCATTTAGCATTTTCAGACTTTCGTACTTTTGATTTCACGTTGTAATAAAGTTTTACGCTTCCGCAGCGTTGGATCATTTATGAAAACTTAATGGCTTGATTTTGTCATTTTTACGTATCATATAGTGTTGTTTATTGTGACCGTTGACTTGGATCCTGGTGTGTCACGCGCCTCGCGGTAAAACCCCGCACGTGGAAATTTGAGGGTGTGACAGATTGGTATCAGAGCCAATGGTTATAGTGAACTAGGACTGCATGTAGAGTCTAGTCTATAGCCGAGTATCACACACGTTAGACGGTCACACATAGTTACGAGTCGTGTCATTTGGAAAACATATTAACCTTGTCGGGGTGTCGGTGTCCTCACCACACAGTATCACGTTATCTATCTTTTGTTATTCCTACCTGGGTTCTATCTTCTTCTTCGGGTTTGAAGTTGAAGGGACTATTCGCTTACATACTTGCTTACTCACACACTATCCTGCACTAGTACTTGTCATAGTACCCTCATGAGTGACTATTCACTTTGGGATCTTCGTGCGATAACAGTTTCTTTTAGGAATGTGGGTATCGGGTGATTTGAAGTTCTAGCTAGGAGCACGCCTAGAGGACCATGTAGAGCGATTTGTTATTTCGGGTGCACACGAAATCATAAATCGAAATGCATGAAAATCTTGGTGGACTTCGTGTTCGGACTAATGGTCATGCTGGAACCATGTTCTGAATTCATTTGGTCACTTGTAGCTCGATCTGTTGGTGATTTTGCGTATCTTGTCTCATGTTTGGGCAGAACATGTCTGGTCGCGCTGGTGGACGTGCTGGTGGACGCCGTGGTGGCGGCAGGGGTCGCAATGGCGGTGGACGAGGTGGTGGGAACATCACCATGACTCAGGCGGAGTTGGAGCACATGTTGCAACAACAGTTGAACGTTGCGTTGGCTGCTTTCCAGGCTGCTCAGCAGACCCTGGGAAATACTAATCAGATGCAGACTGGGTGCACGTACAAGAAGTTCATGGACTGTAAGCCCCATTTCTTCAATGGGACTGAAGGAGCGGTGGGACTACTTAGGTGGTTGGAGAAGATTGAGTCGGTGTTTGCTATGTGTAACTGTCCCGACGCTGATCGCGTCAAGTATGCTTCTGCTACACTGGAGGGACATGCGTTGACCTGGTGGAACTCCACCACTGCGAACCTTGGTCTGGGTGAGGCCAATGCTATGCCGTGGTCCGAGTTTGTTCAGATGTTGAGGGCAGAGTATTGCCCAAGAGACGAGATTATGAAGTTGGAGCATGAGTTCTGGAATCTGAAGATGGTTGGGTCGGAGATCGAGGAGTTTACTGCTAGGCACAACGAGTTGGCTGTGATGTGCCCCGGGTTGGCTACACCGGAGTACCGGAGGATTGAGCACTACGTTGCTGGGTTAGTACCGGAGATTGCTGGACTTGTTGCTGCTGCTGATCACACTACTATGTTGGCCACTGTTCGGGCAGCCCACAAGCTGACCAACATGAAGGTTGCGGAGGGCGTTCTACCTCCGAGGGGTGCTGCTGTGAAAGCCCCTGCGGACAACAAGAGAAAGTGGGAGAGTGCTGGAAAGAGCGCTGGGTCGTCCCAGCCGCAGACAAAGAAGCAAGAAGTTGTGGGAGCATCATCTGGGCAGAGGTCTGGGGGATATACTGGGAAGCTCCCGAAGTGTGGTGAGTGTGGGTTCCATCATACGGGTGATTGTGAGAGGTTTCGCTGTCGACGGTGTCAGCGTTTTGGTCATCATGCTAAGGACTGTAGGACTACTCTTTAGCTACAACCGGCACAGGCCACTACCACTGCTACTGCTCCTCAGGGGAGGCAGGGATGTTATCACTGTGGGGATAATGGACACTTCAAGCGGGATTGTCCTAAGCTGAACCAAGGGACTGCAGGTGGTGCTGGGAATGAAGGCGGCGGTCGAACTACCCGAGGTCATGCCTACGTCATTGGCGCTAGGGAGAACCAGGAGGATCCTGACACTGTTACTGGTGAGTATTCTTTTCTTGACTCTCGTTATGCTCGTATTCATTCTCGTTCACATTGTTTGGCAATTCGTATTCATTGTGTGCATTCAGTTTGGTATTTGGTCATCATTTTACATTCATGAGTCTGATGTGGGTCCTTTGGAGATGATACTTGGACGGTACCGGTGTATCATTTATACCGATCATAGTAGTCTCTAGTAGGCCTTCGATCAGGGGGATTCATTGTTCTCTATTCACTTTGGGGAGGGCGGTTCCCCGGCACAGAGTATTCGTTGATATCATCTTTCGTTTGTGGTTATCATTTCGTTTGTGTTCTGGGAAACGTTACTTGGGTTAGGTCGACACTCATTACTGTCGAAGAGTGAATCTCGGGGCGAGATTCCTTTCAACAGGGGGATGATGTGACGACCGGGAAAATTTTTCTTTTTATCGCTTCGTTCTCTTTGACTTCGGGAAATTTTCGGGACGAAAATTCTTTCAACTGGGGGATGATGTGACACCCGGCATGTTTGAGTCAACACTTTATGAACACATAAGTCTACATTAGCGAGAAACGTTTATAAACAAACTTAACTGGGTTAGTTGAGTCGGGTCAGATTAGGATTGTCCAGGGTTCAATGATCTGGAGGATCATTGGGAGTCGTTTTGGGAATACATTAGTATCGGGTTCCGTCGTTGGTGACATTACATGAGTTAATTAAGTATATGTGTAGATTATGGGTCGTGTGGTGGATTGTATGCTTATACTTGCTTAAATGATGTACGAATGATTATACGTGCCTAAACATGCTAAGTATAGACTATGGATGCATGCTTATGTGTTAAGATGTGTTAGAATGCGTTAAACACGATAAACTGGAAAAAGGTTAACATGTGTTAAAAGTGCTGTTAAGATGTGTTAAAAATGTGCTGATGACCTGAATGTGGAACTTTTGGGCGAATGTGGAAATGGGATCTGAAAAGTGGGCGAACGTAGAAACAAAGTGGGCGAATGTGGAAAAGTTCCATATTCGACCACTAAAAAGGGGCGAATGTGGAAAAGTTCCACATTCGACCACTAAAAAGGGGGCGAACGTGCAGATGGTATAAATACCATCCTTAGCCATTTTTCACCATTTCACAAACCCTAAACGCCTCTAAACACTCTCTATCAGCTATTAACATTGGGGAAGGAGTTTTTGAGCTTGTTTTTCATAACCTAACTCTCTAAATCATTACAAGTGAAGATCTAAGGTGTGTTCTTCATTACAAATCCTTTTTAAACAATTTTAACTTGTTTTCATCTAAACCCCAAGGGTCCAGATCTGATATCAACATGTTTTATGGGTAAAAACCTTCCTAACATCTTTCTAAATAAAACCTACTCATAAACAATGAGTTTTCATACAAACTAACATGTGTTAATGATGTTTTATGTGATGTTATGTGTTGTTTGATGATTGATTGCTGTATAGATGTTATAACAATGATCTAGGACTGTTATTGATGATGTTTTATGGTTGAGATAGGTTACAATTGATTATTGATGATGTTATGTTCATTTTGGGGATTTTGGGTTAGATTTAGGGCTTGTTTTTGGATAGTTATGATAAGGTTATGATAAGGGTTTCTTGTTCATGATGATCTGAGTATGATGAGCTGATTATTGATTGATTTCGGAAGTTTCCTAATTGGGTAATATTTTCATGCATGATGATGTGACATCTCCATAATTTACTATTTTAGGAAACTTGTAAAAACGGATAGATTTTGGGGTAAAATTGGTAGGGTTTCGTAGGAATATAATAATGATGCTTGACTGCTGTAACTCATGATGTTTCGTGATGTTTTCGGATGTTTTTGGACGCGTTTTTGAGTAAACAACACAGCAGGGTCGAACCTGGAACTAAAAGGGGCGAAGGTGGAAGAAAAGGGGCGAAGGTGGAAGAAAAGGGGCGAAGGTGGGAGTTTAAAGCCACCTTCGACCACTCAAAGCCACATTCGACCCTACGTTAACAAAAATGAGATTTTTGATACGAACTAAGTGTTTTATGCTTGAAACTTATGTGTTAAACTTATGTGCATGACTAATTGATGTAATGGGTCACCAACGGGATGTCGGGTCGGTCTAGTGTGTCGGTTAAACATCTAAACACGTTTTAAAACATACTTGGTTAAGATCTGGACAATCGGGGACTAGTTAGCCTTCGGATTAATAGTCATCACACTTACGTAAACTCATTGATAGGTTGTCATTAGTTGGGATTATCATACACGTGTTGGAATTCTAGTTATCGGAAGACGCACAATAAGGTGAGTTTCACGGCCCCACTCTTTTACTGGTTTTACATTTTCGGGGGAGAAAACATGCTGTGTCCTTTAAACGTGAGTCAACTATGTTTTCATAAAAAGGCGTTTCAACTATGTTTTGGTATTCATGAATTCATTGGGTTTGGAGTATTCATTATGTTTTCACGTATTCATTATGTTTTGGAGTATTCATTATATTACTATGCGATCTTTGGAAGTCCCGGGGGAAACCATGAATGTGCGGAAATGCACAACGGGGGAAATGTGGATAGCGCTATTTGGGCTTGACCCGCCCCACTCGACGGCTTGGAGGGCCGGGCGGGTGCATATTGTCTCTTAGGTATTCAGTATTCAGTATGCAGTATTCAGTATTCAGTATTCATTCGGGCACGTATTCAGTATTCACAGTATTCGAGTCCAGTAATGGTTTTCCAATCGCAGTAGTAACAGGTATTCATATATTTTGCATGCATGTGGTCTGGATTGACAATGAGTATTCAGTTGGAGTCGATTATCACTTGGAGTTGGTATACATTTGGAGTCGGTATTCATTTAAAAACCTGTGAACTCACCAGCATTATTTGCTGACGTATTTAGCATGTTTGTCTCAGGTCGCTAAGGTAGCAGCTGTTGGTAGGCGCACGGAGTCTCACGGCGTCTAGGATTCATGTGCATCTCATTTAGCATTTTCAGACTTTCGTACTTTTGATTTCACGTTGTAATAAAGTTTTACGCTTCCGCAGCGTTGGATCATTTATGAAAACTTAATGGCTTGATTTTGTCATTTTTACGTATCATATAGTGTTGTTTATTGTGACCGTTGACTTGGATCCTGGTGTGTCACGCGCCTCGCGGTAAAACCCCGCACGTGGAAATTTGAGGGTGTGACAGATTGGATGGTCAATCAAAAGGTCAAACGTACGATCGTGAATAAGAACAGAGTGTTAATTGTGAAGAATTGGTGGTTGAGAAATGATTATTGGCGAGTTGTGATTGTTCTACAACGTTCAATTTATAGTGCATAGGCCTGGGTGATCGAATTGGAAATTTTGACCTCGAGTTAATATTTGACGCGTCGTTTTGATCAGTTTGGTAACAATTGAAAGCTAATTATGGTGTGAATGAGTAATAATAGGCCGGAAATCACGTATCAAAGGTCAACGATAATTGAACATGGCTTAATATGGCCATTTACGATTTTAAAAAAAATAAATAAATTCAATGCTGCTGCTGATCGCGAACAGGGAAGAAGAGAGGAGAAATAAAAGTGGGTTTAAATGTAATAGAAGTTGGGTTTAAATCAATTGGAAGGTGTGGCCCAGGTGGTTAACGCGCGTGTGTGTGTATGGTGTGATCCGGGTTCGATACCCAGCAGAAACATTCCACCTTTTTTTTTAAATTATCGAAGGGAGGGTTTGGGCCGAGATTTTCAGGTGGGCCGGATATCTACTGGGCTGGGCACTATTGGGCCAGTTTGGTGGGCTACAGGTTTGAGTTGATGGCTAATTTAGTTAGTGATTTGTTTAGTCAAAGATTTTTACAAAACTAATTATTTTTATTATAACTGATTATTATTATTATTATTATTATTATTATTATTATAACCTATATTATATATATATATATATGTATGAATAATTATCATTGTATTAGGGTTCTAAATATCACCAAAAATAATAATAATAAAACTTGTCGTTTTAATCCGTAACGTACAATTATTTAAGACGAAATGTTACACTTCGCCTCCCTACTTGACGCTCGCGTCTCTGCCTTCTATGTCCTACGATAGTGCGACTTTTGCACAATGATTTGGTAGATATGATTGGTTAGAGTACAACATTAAAAAAGAAAAACCATATTTCTTATCTTGTTACTTGTTTAATGAAAGTGTTGATAATCAAGGAGGAAGAGATACTTATGCACAATGCTCTAATTTGTGCAATCGAAAGAGAAACTTTTGATAAAGCAAAAGCAGACAATGTAATTATTCGCTTTCAAAAACCTAAGAGGAGAAATCTATTAGCTATGTGTTTAAATTTTATTGATTATCGTATTTTTATTCTTGTTTCGTTTACGTTTGATGAAAGTACGATAAAAAAATTTTTAAACGTTACCCCTGAACTTTTGCTCTAGATCCACCACTATATATATATATATATATATATATATATATATATATATATATATATATATATATATATATATATATATATATATATATCATAGGGAAAGGATAATGTGGAAACCCTTATTATATGGTAAACTCTGAAAACTCTGACTTCCCAATTTTTTTTATTTTTGAAAAAAAAATAGGGCATGTAATATACATGATTTAAGCATTTTGAGCCAAAAAAATCAAAAAAGCGCAGAGTTGTTTTTTTTTTTTAAATAACGTTTTGACTAACAAATGTTAAGCGAAACTAACACGTGTTAACCATTTGTTACCCGAAGACGGTTTTTTCTTTTTTTTTAAAAAAAAATGGCTCGGCGCTTTTTCCATTTTTTTGGCCCAAAATGCTTAAAATCATGTATATTACATACCCTAAAATTTTCATATAAAAAAAATGTTAGGAAGTTAGAGTTTTCAGAGTTTACCATATAACAAGGGTTTCCAATATAACCTTATTAATATATCATATACGCATATATAAATAAATCATATGTGAGTAATTTACAATATGATATTGCAACAAAACCTATACAGTAGATGCCTACATACTGTATCATATATTACTAAACTGTATGGTTGAGTCTTTCTATCACAAACAAGCAAATACACGTATACGTATACAAACATATATATATTCCTTTTAAAACCAAAGTGAAAACGGCACAAACATTGTACATAGTGTGTAAATTGAATATGTAGAACTGAAATAAAATGTTTATTTCTCTCTCCGGTACTTAATTGTTTGATTTTATCTCATCTATTCATTTCTTTAAGTATAACCACGAAAGTAGCATTTGATTTAACTGAGGAAAATCATAAAAATGGCCACCTCCTACGATTTTGAAGAGTCGGTTCCCGGATTTCAAGACGTCTCCGTGAGGCTTTAATGATTAATTAATAACCAATTGCCACTTGTCATAAATATAATAAAAAAATATAATAAAAGCTGCACCACATGTTATGATATAAAGCTGCCCCACACGAAAGATGCACCACTTATGAGTTTATAATATAATATAATAATTGGTAAAAGTTTATAATATAATATATTAGGTAGGGTGAAGCTGGGTGAGGGAGAGGAGACACCTCCACAATTCACAACCAACTAAACACTTAGGGGCTGTTTGTTTTTTGCTCAGAAGCATTTCTGACCTCTTTTGTCTGTGCCGCGTAAACGTTTGGGGTCTGTAGATTGTTTGTTTTTTGGAAAACCTTCACTCAAAAAGGTCTTCCTGACCTCTTCTTGGTACAGACTTGTTCCAAGGTCTTTAAAGGTCTTCTCCTTTTCTCTTCTCCTCACCCACCACCACCACCACCACCGTCCACCACCACCGTCCACCACCACGGTCCACCACCACCGTTCACTTCCACCGTCCACCACCACCATCGTCTACCACCCCCACCGTCCACCGTCCACCATCCACCACCACGGTCCACCACCACCACGGTCCATCACCAGACTGCTGTAAAAAATCAGTTTATTTAAATTTCAGTTTATTTCAGCAGCCTGCAGACGTTAACAAACAAATAGTCTTCTTCTTGCAGACTTTAGAACTTTGGTCCACCTCTTCTCCTGCATATGTGGTCCGCAAACTGCAGACATTTTCCTGCAGAAAAAAAACAGCACCTTAATGTCGTCTTTTTTACAGTAACTACCACCATCCACCTCCGCGGATCATAGCACCAGTCACCACCATCGATCACCACCATCCACCTCCACTTCAACCACCACCACAGCACACCTTTCCCTCAGCAACAACCACCCACCACCACCCCCACAGTAACTACCCACCACCACCCCTACCTCCACATCACACCTTTCCCTTTCAACAGATCCGACATGATATGGAGAGAAACGAAGGGAAAAGATATTAAAGAAACCGAACACGTGGTGGTGGTGTCGGAGACGTCGACAGAGACGTCAGCTGGAGAGGTGTCCTTTTTTTAACGTCTTTTTGACGTCTCCGGTGCGGAGCCGTCTCCAAGACGGCTCTCTGTTCCACGTGGCGTCAATCGATTGGGTCTTCTCGATGGCGTCTCCAGAGTCCATTCCACCACCTCGGGATCCGGGAACCGACTCTCCAAAGTCATGGGAGGTGGCCATTTTCGTGATTCTTCTCAGTCAAAGGCTACTTTCAATTCGTGGTTTTCCCATAACAATATGTATATCACTACTAGAAAAGTGGCCATTTGCTACATAAGTTTCCTACGAAAAAATACGTCACAAATTTTGACAATGTTGCTACACATTTGTGACGACAAAAAAAAACTCTAATTTTTTAAACAAATTTGCAACACAACAATGACAAATCCTTGGGAAATTGCGTAGGAAATACATCGCAAATTTCCCACACCAGATTTTCGTAGGAAATACGTTGAAAACTGCGTAGTAAATGTGTAGTAATTGGTTTCCGACGAGGGTTTTCTAACATCAGTTTAGAGATGTACAAAAAGCTGGTTCCGGTTCGGGACTGCTGACCTAGAAACTAACGCGGCCCGCCCCTGAGAAAATACCAGTCTTGCCCAACCCGACCTACTGGTTTGGAACAGTTTTAAATATTTTTAAAATACCAGTTCAAGACAATCTGGTTTGGATCTTTTAAAAACCCAGGTTTAGCGCTTTTTACTGTTAGAAATGTTTCTAACGGCTATATAGCAGGGTTTTTTTTTTTTTTTTTTTACCGTGAGGGTCAGTTTTGGCCGTTTTTTACATTTCTCAACCTTAATAGGCTCCCCTAAACTAGTGTACAAAGGTTGAGGATGTTTTGGTTGAATCACAACAATAAAAAAACGCTCTTCAATCACAAAAAAAAACGGTTAAAAAAAACACTTGCACGTTCTCAATTACAATCTTGGTTATTATTTGAACCTAATCCTATATATGTATGATGAACCATATTTGAAGCCTTTTATAAGATGAGTAATTTTAAATGGATAAATATGTATGTAGGAAATGCCAGAACGGTTTTTTCTCAGGGCGGGCCGCCTCGGTTTCTAGGCCAGCAGTCCTGAACCGGAACCGGCTTTTTGTGCACCTCTAAACTGAAGTGTAGCCTAAGGCCCATCTAACATTTTTTTCTAACCTTTTTAATATATCAGCTTCTTCTCCAACTATTTCTTTGTTAAACCTTTTTTTAATCTCTACTACTATCTTGTAATTGAAAGGATAACAACTATTTTTTTACATTGAATTTAACATCTATAATATGGTTTAACAATCAACTACATTTTGTAGTTTTGTAGTTTGTACCCACAGAATTGTTATCTTGTATATACGTTGATTTTAAAAGTTTGGAATTACATGTTTGATTAGTTCTTCTCATTCTAGATTTATCTTCGTTTAATAACTAAGTCTTTAATATTTCATACTTGTTTAAACTTGTCTAGATTACTAAATGTTAGATTAGTTTTTATAATTCTTTAATTCAAGTGGGAAGGGAATATTAAATTATACAATATTTAGTAAATCTAATTTTATTTTATGTATTTTATGTAAGGACCCAATAAAAAGATCAAACAATGAAACCATACCGTTAATAGGATTTGATTTGGTTTGGTTTGGTTTTAAGTTTCAATAGTTTGGTGTTCAATTTTGGATATTCAGTCCGTTACTAACGGCGTGGTTCATAGGTTGACCTAACAAGCATCAAAACTGAAAAGTAAACGCTCATAATCCAGACATCATGTTATGGCAAATGATATTAGTTCTTTGTTTGCTTATAGGAAACGGACGTGGTATCTGTGTCAACGAGGCAAAACAACTAACAAAACAATATAGTGGAGATATTCTTGGAAGGGAGTATTGTTGTCGTAAGAAAAAATGTTGGGTTGATGTAAAACTGTGTTTGAAAAATTGTGACACTTACTGTAACCCTACAGGCAAGCGGCAAGCTAGGTTGACAAGATTTTAATGACAATAAAACAATAATGTAAACAATGTTCGCTATCTTATTGCAATCTAATTCCACCCGTTATGTTTAGGGTGTTAATCGTGTTACGGGTTGATGTGATGAAAAAGATGAACACAAACACTCGTATATCTTCTTTTCGTCGACATCAACTATATAACAAGGACACACAAAAAAACCATGTATCATGAATGTAACTCATGTAACTGAAACATATCGGAAGCACAAATATAAAAAGAAAAAAAAATACTCTCAAGGGGAAATTTATTTTATCAAGTTCCCTTATATACAGAAATCCAAATTTGACAAGGATTGATATTTAAAATTAAGATCCTAAGGATGGGATGAAGGAATAGATATATCATGTGTGGATTAATGCAATAAATACTTTACGTTAGGAGTGTGTATGGGTCGGTTTGATTTGGTTCGGTTTTTACCATTAACCATAACCACTATTTCATTTATGGGATTTCCTTAACCATAACCATAACCAAACTTCGGTTATGGTTAATCGGTTATGAATTCAGTTATGGTTCGGTTATGGTTATTTCGATTATTAACCATAAACTTCAACTAAAACTAACTTTCGACTAAAATTTAAAAATTAAAATCGTATGGGTCTACAAAATAAAAAATGGAACCTACGATAGTGAACTTAACTTAAGTTTTTTTTTTTTTAATAACACTAACAAGATTACATTTTTTTTTTTTTGTTAAACTACGAATAGATGATCTTTATTAACAAGATTTTTTTAGACAATAAAAAAACTTATTTAAGCCTAAGTTTAATTTTTTTTATTAAAATAAAGGTCACATGCATCAAGATTGTGTTGTTACTAGCAGTGGCGGATCCACTAAGGCCAGCGGGTGGGCATGTGCCCACCGTACACATAGGCGGCACTACGTCTGGTCACCCTCCGGCGAACCAAAACTTCCTTCTAAATAGAGTATTTTACGGCAGGTTTTTTAGTTAAACCATGTTGTTGCGTTGTTAAAGTATAAAAAAAAAAAGAGAGAGGAGCGAAGAGGGAGAATGAATAGTTTTCCGATGATCTTGTTTCTTCTTCTTCTTTTTTTAAGATGGAGAGCTTTGATGATGATGATGAAAAGGCTAAAAAAAGAGATGAGGCTAGGACTAGACTAAAGTCATAATACTTTTCCTTGTTCACATTTTCTCTTATTATACAACTAGCTGATTACCTCGGGAAGGTCTCGGGATTGAAAAATTTAATATGATTTAATAAAAAATAATAAAAGAAGAAAACTCAAATCACGAAAAGAGTAAATAACTTAAACATAATCAATCTTAGTTAAAAAAACATTTATTTAAAAAGTTAAAAAAATAAAAAGCATAAACCATATTAAACATAATACAGTATTAAAAAGATAACCTTCAACATATAAGTATCTTCACGTAATTTAAAATATGTTACAATTTGACTTTGACTTATATAGATGTATAATTCATGATTACATTGAAAACAAAAACACTTATTTCAATACAGTGACTTTGTAAAGAAAAACATATACGAATTTTCTTTGAATACATGAATTTAGATTAATAAATATTTATTAATCTAAACATAAATCACTTTCAATAATCAACGAAGAAGAAAAAACTTCAAAGTCTTTTAAAAATTTTTAACACTTACTTCTTGATGAACAGAAGGAGAATTCAGAAACTTTTTAAGAATGAATGGTTTGATGTTAATGTAATCATATATTTATAATGGCTAATCAATAATTCTATATTAAATTAATTTGTAAATAAAATTTTCTATTTTAAATTAGAAGATATGCATATCTTCTTTTATTTATTTTTAAATAAATATTCTATTAAACCTCTCACCTCAACGTGCCACGTGGCACATTCAATGGAGGGTTGAGGCCTCCATTGAATGCCACATCATCATAAGTCAATTCTTTTATTAATAGTTACTAGGTGAGATCCCGTGTGGAAACACACGGGAGGATCAAAACCTGCTTTAGGCCCAACCAATAGACTGCCTGCACGTTAACCAACCCTTATCCACTGTAACCACTGACAAGTCAGCAGACAAAACGTCTGTTTCCTAACGGCTGTTTATACTGACGCTTCAACAGACCAACACTTATCCATTGTACGGTAACCACCAACGCGTCAACACACCAAATGTCTGCTGAGAGGAACCGTTGTTTCGCAACGTCTGCTTATATTTTTTTTAAAACTGATCAGATGTTTAATAACTGAAAGGTTACAACCAAGGAACAAAAACTCTACAGACGGATTAAAAAACCAATTCTAATCAACGTTAAACAAAACAAATATAATCAACTTTAAACATCAATATATATTATAAATTCCATCTTCATAACATCTGTTTATACATATGAAGATATATTAGAAATAATAAACTTAAGCTTCAATTCCTTTGAAGGTACAATTCCTTTTATTCTTGAACTTTAAGCACTTTACGCATATGAAACTCAACACGCGTATTAACTCATTCATATGCGATGGATGGTATCCACCGCTAGTTAAAGGAATTAATAAACTTAAGCTTCAATTCCATTGAAGCTTCAAGCTGTGCGTGTAGATCCTTGAATCGTGCCAAAAAGCTCTACATCCTTAATACCGGACTCTGAATTGCACAACACCGACAAATCACGAACAACAGTCGAAGGCATTGACTTCAAAATCCGTTGAACATTGTCTCGTTCAAATATGCCCAAGTGCAAACTGTCAAAACAAATCTTTAACTGTCTTGCAGTCTTCAAATCTTGATAGTATTGCTCTGTAATTTGATTAAGAAGAAATACCTTCATTTCATCTTCAAGTTTACCACTTGGGGCTGACATTGATCCAATTTGCGAAGACTGAAATGTAGTATTAATGAAAATCGTTTATGATGAACTTCCGGATGTCTTTAGTATTTTATAGACCAATAACGCGTGAAGATGAAATGTCATACGATAGAACAGTTATTATACTTGGGTTAACTTCTTATACGAAAGGTTTTCTTCTAATGATTACTTAATTAATTTCAAAACCTTTATACTACCTAAAAGGTCTAAGCAACTTGTTAAACCTAAAAGGTATCAGTTTAACAAAGGATTCTTGAAATTTTAATTAAGTAGTTTTGTATAGTAGATACGGTTTTCATTATGTACGATTTAATTCTAAATGTTAAGCTCTGTTTATTAAAAACAACATTATCTATCCCATCGTCTTTTGTTTGAGAACATCTGTTTATTACCATTTGTTTGTGAATGTTGAAAACAATTAGTTTAAGCATTGTTTGTGTATGTTGGAAAAAATCATCTGCTGTAAACAAAACCTGTTTACTAATATCTGTTTCTTTCTTTTATAACAATTAATACCAATAATATAAAAAAAGGTTCTTTAACTTGTTTGGTAAAAAGACCTTGTAACTAAAAATGCTTATCTAAAAATGCTTACGAATAACCGTCAATCAAAATTGAATAATTACAATTCCAAAGTTTGAGTTAAACTGTGACATCCGTCACCCTCGTCTTTCGTCAAATTTACAATATTAGTCCTTCAAATATTTCCATTAAAGTCCCTGGAAGTTTCGTCGTTCTCAAATTTCATTTTAGAGCGAATTAAAAGTTTTATCAGTTATATTTATACAAATGCGTAGGTGAAACGTATTCATTTTATAAAAAAAAAATTATTTTAAGTTTTACAAAGATTTGAAAAACATTTTTGTTAATTGATATTAACTTGGTTAAGTTTTATAAAGGGGAAACTAACCAAAAATATAATTAAACTAACTAGGTTATACTAGAGGGACCATTCCTGCCAATTGTGGAAAGTTCAAAAAAAAAAATCATTCCCTCCCTCCTGCCAACACGTTTTTCTGGCGAGAAGGATTCCGGCCACCGGACTTTGCTCCGGCGAAGCATTAACACTTGGGTTGGTGCGTTTCAGTCGGCCTTTAAGGATTCATAACGTTTCTCCACCATATTAACTCAATCGCGGTCAGTTAACAAGTGTTTTAAACAACCAATTAACGCAATTATTAAAACCCACCATGAAACCGCCGATCATCATATGAAACAGTATCAATTCGTCCCTTAACTATAAATTGATCTTATCACTAGTCTTCTGCACATCTAAGCATCTTAAACCCACGAAATTAAATTCATAAATCTGTCCAGAAGGTGTATGAATCGCATCTTAAGTCTCGGCCCTTTCCTCTTCTTGTTCGACCATTAAACGCTATTGTAAGTATCAACTTTTATGCCGTTTTAATCTTTGTATAGTCCTCTTTGAAAGCCCTCTGATTTCGGACCTTAACTGTGTCAGAATCGGGTTATTGTATAAACTAGGGTTAGGGTTTCTTAGTTGTTCATTTGGGGAAGAAGATGGTTATGAATTAATGGTTAAATAAATTGATCTTTCAAATAAACCAACAAAACAAGATTTGGTCTAGTGGTTGAAACTCTAGTGTTATACATGGAAGGTCAGGGGTTCGAACCCCATGACCAACAACATTTTCCTTTTTGATTTTAGTTTGGTTCTTTTTTTTGTCTTATGTGGATTATTATTTAATTGTTTAATAATCAATTATAACCCACATAAATCTATAATATTCATAATAAATTCATTATTGCTCCAAAAATTATGAAAATTTAGGAGTAGTTTCTTGACACCCCATAGAAAATTATCCCACTTTTAGTTTCTGAAAAATGTTTTATTTTTATATTTTTTTGAATTAAATTGTTTTAATCATATTTAATTGATTAAAAATTCATTTTTAATGATTTTAATCTCAAAATTTTTGATAAATTTTTTCTAATGATTATGAACTGAAATAAAAATATTTGGTTCAGAAAACATTTATTTTTATTAATTTTCTTATTTTAATCATTTAAACATGATTTAATCTCATTAAATCAGTTTTAAATAGGAATAAGTTTATAAAAATTATGAGAAAATTATTTTCATTTATTTACATCAGAAATCATCCATTTTCTATAAAAAATAGTATTTTTGGATCACGTATGGTATTATTAGTCTTATTTACGTTTAATTAGACATAATAAAACATTTATTTACTTATACAATTTAAACATCTATTTTATAAATATTTTTATAAAATAGAAATACTCATATGGTTTAATGTCTTTATTATCTTTTGTTGAATCATTGTGTAACTCAAAAGTACTTATTTATATATTTATGATTATTGTAATTATTTTAATTTAGTTAAAGTAACTAACTAAATTATTTTGTCTTACTTATTTAAACATAATTTTATCTAAATATTCAATAGGTAATAATTATATTACTCAAACCACATTTACAACCTTTCATATATTATTTGTGATATACAATTTTTACATTAACACGACTTATCATAAAAACTCTAATTCCCCAAATCGACTTAGCAAATCCTAATGCCTTAGACCCTAGTTACCTTAGACTTTTTAGGCACTTCCTTATTAGTATTCTTACACATTATAGGTTGAATTCCTCGGAATTCGCATTACTTAGCTCACGACCGCTTAAGTGGATTTTGATCGCTTTCGCAAAACTGTGAGTATATCTTTCCCCTTTTTACTGTTTTACACTTTTGGGGTGACTCATGTACGCTTATTACTTCATTCACTTAATCATGGTCTATTCTATATTCACAATCGCAATTCTTGTATGTGTTTTACTTGTTGATTCGTTGATAGTGTGTACTTATGGCCTTAATCATTAACCGCTGGGCGGCCTAGCATAGCAATAAATAGTACTTAATTATTGTTATGTGTGAACGATTATTCATCGCCTACTGTGAGCGAATACTATATATATGTGACTCTTGATTCATTGAACGAAAGGTTTGATTTTGGGTAGCATTTGTACATAGCTTGAACACTAAATTGTAGACGGTATAACACGTGAATTGCGAAACTTTTTTTTTTCTACTATATGTATTCAAACAGGGTATGCTCACCAATACAATTTTTGTATTGACCAAAATATTTTGTACATGTTTCAGGTTGTTTTGAGACGCTTCTTTTAGGCTTTTGGATTTTATATTTCAGTCTTGTCTACATTGTATCTTAGTTAGACTTGTCACTTTAGAATTATTGTATCCTATAATTTCATTTCAATGTAATAAATTATCAAATCAATGTATTCAAATTTATACTTTAGTCCATGAGCTATTGAACAATCGTCACTACGTGACACCTCGATGTTTCCGCCATCGGTTGGGGTGTTACATAAACATTGCATTGAACACAAATAAACACAAAAAGGAATAAACTACTTTAATGATAACAAAATTACAATATCTGAATTTACAACCTACATAAAAATACAAGGAAACATAAAAAAAAAAAAACCTACTAACAACCAAATCCTAGAGAATAATCTCTCTTTCCAGCCTCATTGAAGCAAATAACAAACAGAAACAATGAAAACCACCACAAGACAGCAGCCCGTATCTAAATATCTTTCAGATTCAAAAACACTAAAGATTGAAAATAGAACCGGATCTATTTTTATGAAATAATTAATTGATTCTTTCCTTCGATTATAAGAATCATGGGAAAACATCAAATTGAGGTTGTTTAACAACAAACTGTTGATAAACTACTTTCCTTTGATTATAAGAATCTTTTGGAAAATTTGTGGAAATATATTTGAAACTAATATCATAATGCATACTGGATGGAGTGATGTAAACTGAGAGAAGTGAAAATGAATATTGGGAATACATCCCCATTAATAGGCTGAAATATATAATAATAATAATAAGTATTCGTAAAGTTGGTTTTCAACTTTATTGGTTGGATTTCAACTAAATATAAAGATGACAGTTACTTTTGGGAATTTCAATTTATTTCTTATATTTCTTATTTCTTATATATATATAGAATAAAAACCACTTGGAACACAAAAATAATACTTATAAAATAATGTTTTCGTTACTAAAATTATTTGTCAATGAAAAAACACGTCAAATCCTATTACATTTTTGGTTAACAAAGATAATAAATATGAATATATCATTTGTGTAAAAGAATTATAAATTTAAATTTAATTTAAAAATATTGAATTATTACAGTTGAGTATATTTGCGAGATCGAAAATAAACACATTATAACTTTAAATATTAAAGGTGCTTAATGATTTCATTAGACAAGAAAAAACTGTTTATATTATATTTGAAGGACTGTTTACTAAAAAAAACTTTAAAAAGTCACTCGTTTGTTTTAAAGAAAATTTGTTACCTTCACGACGGTAGTTAATAGTATGGTCAGGTTTTTAATACTTAATATAATCAAAAGTAAACAAACACTTTAAATATCTATAATGTAAACAAATATTATATATATATATAAATATACTTGAAAGGACATATGAAAAGACGGATTGTAATCAATATCTAACAAAATACATATAAATTTAAATTAGATCAGTCTCTTTAAATTCATAATTACAAGCAGTCGATATAGCCCTAAATGTCTTTTATGACAACTGTACAAATGAAGGATCTAGATGGAAAGATACCATAAATTTAAATATCTAAAAACGCTGTTAGTATAAACAGCTGTTTATTCAAAACAGATGATTGTCAAACAGTTTACTTAAAACAGATGTTGTATTAAACAATTCTTATTAAGAATATAATAACATTTACGATTAACAATTATTGGTCTAAATTGATTATATCAAAATAGATCAACCTTTGCCGACCTAAAATAACAATATTGAAGAGTACAAAATAAAGAGTCATCACCATAACTAATTTAACCTAACATTTACAGGTAAGCATCACCAAACATGAAAGCATTGTATCAACATCAAAAAAATTTCACTCCTTACCATACTATCAATTTTTAGTTATAACCAATATTCCTAATGATTGATCAAACTTGAAATTACAAAGTCACCTATTTTCAATCCTTTGGACTTTATAAAGCTTACCCATCTCCTAATTGCAAACCTATAAAATAATAATATACAAATGTTAGTTATATTATTAAAATAAAATCCAAATTTAATTATTAAAATTTAAGTAATACCTTTGGCCTTTCCTATCTTTTTCCACATATAATTTACACTCATTCACTTCACCGTCATTGACTTGAACATAGATCTTAGGCGGCAAAGTACTCTTAGCTAAACTAACTATTGAAGCATTAAGCCGCTGAAAAGTTGATGTTTTTATAACATTATTAGTTAACTAAGGTCAGTGAGATAATGAAAAATATAAAACATAATCTAATATATAACTTACATAACGTTTAGCAATCACTGCATCATGCTCATAAACTTGAAAACTGGTATTCTGATCGAAATCATCTAGCTGTACAACATTTTAAACAAATGTATTACTGCATGACACATAGAACAACTTTAAACAAATATATAAACAATTTTTTAACCTGCATATGAAGCTGAGAATTATCAGACATTTTAATATCTTCAACTGATGGTTCACATTGGTGAGTTTGCTCAAAAAGAATGGCAGCATTGTTTAAAAAGACCTTAATTTCAAAACTAAAGAGGTCTCTCATCTCCAGAAAGACAAAATCGAAAAAATCCAAGTTCAGATCTTGAACTACATTCAACCACCCATCATACAAAAAAACAATGTTTCTCCATGGAAATTATCTTTAAGCTCCATGCATAATCACCAAATACAATAGTTACAAAAACTTCAGTAATTTTAGCATCACGATAGACACAAGAAAAACTATCAGGTAGTCTCTGTGAGTAAATCAAATAAAAAAATTAGCTTATTTATTATTTTTAATACTAAATATACGTATAACAATAGTAGGAAAATACGTACTAAAAATTGCTTGAAGGGTCATATATAAAATGTATGAATGTATTCCCGCAAATCAAGTTCCGGAAACAGGACATTAACAAAGTATCTTCAGAAACATACTCAAATAATAATATATCTACTTCAAGTGCCATATCCTTAACAACAGTTTGCCATCCTTCACTGAACTCAGCTTCATTTAAAACATGCTTCCTTAAAACAACTTCCCATTTCCTTCTATGTGTTGTAGTAGTTATGATTACATGATAATCCATTGCTTCAGAAGGATGAAAGCTACCAACAACATTTTCTGATAAATTCTATAAAGACACAAAAATTTTAAAAAATGTAAAAACTAAAAAGAATTTATTACAGATTTTAAAGCTAATATAACTTTTAATAACGTAATAAATACCAAAATTTCAGCTTCAAGATCAACAACACATCCAATGAATGAGACCATTGCAACTGGTTAACACATTAGAAAAAATGTTAAACAAAATTTTAAGAAGAGTTGATTATTTCAGATAAATGTTAAAATATAACCACAATAAATATAAACATCAGATAACTTCATTCAGAAATGTTTTTACCTTATTCAATGTTTGAGAACTTAACTTTAGTAATTGTAAATAATTGATATGTAGATTACAGATCCAGTTGGAAGTCTTTTAATTTGCCCACAACATTGATAGAAAACTAAAAGACTGCTAACACACAGCCTATATATTCGGTGGGGACACTGATGAATTTTACACTATAATTATTTGTATTTGATATATTGTATTATATTAATGGTCTTAAACATTCAATATTATATTATTTTTACTTAAATACCTTCCATAATAAACTTATTACTTAAACGAAATATTTATTTAATATATTTTTAGTAATTTAAATCACAACCACAAAATTCAGTTAACTACTATTATATCAATATACATACCCACTATAATAATATACTATTTTTTCGACCTATTATATAAATATATAAATATAAATAAATAAATAAAAATAAACTGAAAAACAATTACAATTACTAACAAAAACGATATCATAATAAAATAAAATTCAATATCATAATAATTAACTTTGGTATTCGAGCCTTCTGAAGTTGAAATTTAAAAAATATTTGTTCACTTATCAACAAATCACACAAAATGAAGAGTTACTCGCCTTTTATAGACAGAAACAATAGACATACCCACTATAATAATATACTATTTTTCCGCCCTATTATATAAATATATAAATATAAATAAAAATAAACTGAAAAACAATTACAATTACTAACAGAAACGATATCATAATAAAATAAAATTCAATATCATAAAAATTAACTTTGGTATTCGAGCCTTCTGAAGTTGAAATTTAAAAAGTATTTGTTCACTTATCAACAAATCACACAAAATCTAATTAGGATTGATACACACTGAGACAAATCAAACACCAATAAGTGATGCCAATAAAGCCCTAAAAGATTACATGAAAATTGTCCAGATGTAAGATATAGATTGTAACTAAAAAATATTATTTGTAATTAAACAGTTAAAATAAATTAAATATAGAAAATGAATCTACAAATGATTTGAAATCTTTTATTATTAATATATATTTAAAGGGAAGAGATAACGTACAAAGTGTAAGAAGCATTCTCAGCCATTAGATTTAGGCGGTGGCAAGATGGTAATTAAAAATCCTAATCATATTTGGGTTAATCTAACCAAGGGTAAATTAGGAAAAACGCGTTTAAATTTCTATGAAATCGTAACAACAGACATAATCGATGCAAAAAATTTCAACGATTGAACCTGATTTTTCATCGTTTTCAACACGATTAAACGTTCAGAATGATTAAACAATCAAAAACATTCGATTACAAACAAAATCAAAACGTATTTGCAGAAATAGAAAAAAACAGAGTATGATAATTCAATTGATAAAATTAGTCGAATCATATTCAAAAATCACTATCAACGCATGTATTATTCACAGAAACGAACGATGTTGATAATAGAAGAAGAATTAAAGAAAAAAATGGCTTTCAAAAAAGTTTCAGACGATGAAGATCAGAAACTGTTAAACAGAAAATCATAAAACGCACTTGGTTTTTTTATAAAACGCATTTGGTTTTTTAAACACCATTTTAACTGGTTTTCACAAAACGCACTTGGTTTTTACAAAAACGCACTTGGTTTTTGTAAAACGCACTTGGTTTTTGTAAAACGCACTTGGCTTTTGTAAAACGCACTTGGTTTTTGTAAAACGCACTTGTTGTTTGTAAAACGCACTTGGTTTTGTAAAACGCATTTAGTGTAAATAAAACTCACCTTTTCCTCACTTTTCCTCCTAAAACGCACTTGAACTCTTTAAATGCATATTCAAATGTGCAGAGCCTTCTTTTGTCACATTCTAACCTTCTTTTGTCATCTTCTTTTTTTTTCCAAATCTACATTCAAATGTGCTTTTTATCATGTGTATACATATGTGCAAAGAATCAGCACATTAAATTCTTCAAAAATTTAAGCTCTGTTTATGGTAATAGTGATAACAGGGATGGAATAATATTTATTGTTAAGAAAATGAAACCCATGGAAACACTTTTCACCACCATCTTCGTTAATATTATTATTAATGTTATTGCTAATATTATTAGGAAACAGAAGGGGAGACCAAATAATATTATTAAAAAAACGGTGTGGAAGACACCATTGTGAGGACAGAGGTGGGGGATGATGATGATGATGGTGGTGGTGGTGGTGGTGGTGTTGGTGGTGGTGGTGGTGGTGGTCAGATCTCGATTGGTTTGTTTCAAAACAGGGAAGAGGAAAAATACGTTTAATTGTGGTTAACTGTGGTTAGGTTAAATTGACAGGTGGCAAATACTAATGGCTTCTTACACTTCTCATGTTAAGAAACTTTGTACCCTATACTTTCTCATATTTAAACAATGAAGATATAATTTAGAGTTAATAGCCATTTTCGTCCCTGAGGTTTGGGCCAGTTTGCCACTCCAGTACAAAAGTTTTTTTTTTTGCAATTCCTTCCCTGAGGTTTGGATTTTGTTGCCAAATTCGTCCTTATCACTAACCCAGTTAAAAAAGCTGGTTAGTGTCAGGGGTATTTTTGCCTTTTTACCTGATTAATGAGGGACAATTTAGACTTTTCATCTTATGAGTATTTTAATTATAAAAAAAAAAAAAAAAAAAAAAAACCTCACTTATCTTCTTCCCCTTTTTCCCCAAAGGTTAAAACCCTAATCACCACCTCCATCATGTCCACCACTCCAATCCCAACTCCCACCACCCCCCACTGTATTGTACCCTCTCTATCGCTCCTGTAACCCAACAACCACTGAACAACCATCATCTTCAACCCCTAATCAAAACCCTAGTTGGAACCTGGTCCTCCGCCGCCTGTCACCACCACAGTCACTGTCGTCGTCCTCCTTCTGTTACTCGCCCCTCTCTCTCCTCTGTCTGAATCATCTCTCTTCCTCTGTTTCCTTCTCTCTCTCTCTCTCTCTCTGTCTAGATCTCAGATCGATGTGGTGTGGTTGTGTTTGTCTTGGGAGTGGTGTGATTTAAGGAAGAAGACGAAAAGGATTGGAATGGAATTATGGTGCAGCAACATAAAATTAACAATGTCTGTGTGTGAGGGCCATAGAAGACGTTGACATTATTATTATTATTATTCGTGATATTATTATTATTATTAATATTATGTATGATGATTATGAATATCTTCTCCTTCGAATACGTATTACACAAATCATCATCATCAGGTTCTGTTTGTTTCTGGCGAAGCACGACATGATGGTGACGCTGGATAATAATATTAGTATTATTATTATTATTATTATTATTATTATTATTATTATTATTATTATTATTAATCATTCTTCTTCGTGTGTTGTGCAATAGAGATATAGGGTGGGGTGGGGATAGGGTGGGGTAGGGCCGTAGGGATGGGGTGGGGTAAGATTTTAATTAAAATTTTAAATTGTAAGTAAAAAGACAAAAATACCCCTGATCTTAACGAGCTTTTTTAACTGAGTTAGTGAAAAGGACGAATTTGGCAAAAAAATCCAAACCTCGGGGAAGGAATTGCAAAAAAAAAAACTTTTGTACTGGAGTGGCAAACTGGCCCAAACCTCAGGAACGAAAATGGCTATTAACTCTATAATTTATAAAATTAAAATTATGAAAAAATATCATCATCTATAAAATGTGTAATTATAATGTTTATTCAACAAATAACATCTTTAAAATTAAAAACTACTTCTATTATTCTATGAGAAACTTTTTAAATCAATAAGAATACGTATAAAATACCAAAACGCCTAATTCCGCCTAGTCCCTAGGCTGGACCTCACCGCCCGCCTAGCGCCTTTTGCAACCTTGATTTAAATGCACCGTTTATCCTTTATTTGATGTGCAGTGCATTCGTAGTGATATCTAGGTTCCTTGTTGACTTGAGAAAACAAAGGTCAACTTGTTTGCCATACATGGTATGGTCATTCCTCAATTGAATCATCCATTGATTGTGGTTATATTAATTTATATAACAAAGGTCAACTTGTTTGCCATACATGTATATGTTGTTTTATGATGTTATATACTTTACTATGTTACGCTTTTACTAGTTTTGTTTTCGGTATCTCTCTATTACTATATGTTTAGTGATGTTTGCTTATCTGTTGTTTGTTGTGAAGTTGAAGTTTCTCTGGAAGCTTCGCTATTTGTGGGATTGGTTGAGTACGTACGGTGGTGGTATAGTTTTCAACTTGAAACAAATGTTACCACGGCATGGTTAATAAATATGACACGTTGGACACTTTATTGAATAAATGGTATAAACGATAACTATAAGAGGTTACATAAAGATATAATAAACTAGTAAGGATAATTAATGTTCATTGAATCTTGGCTTAATCTTCACAATATTTTCCGGCGTTTTCTATCACAATATCAATAGGAATTATTCATTGGTATTAGGGATCTCTCTTCCTCAGATTGGAAAATATGAACAAATAACAAAATAAGATTTAGCAATATGCGGAGGTAAAAGTAATAAATCAGCAAAAAAGGATTTATGCACCAGCCGGGAATCGAACCCGGGTCTGTACCGTGGCAGGGTACTATTCTACCACTAGACCACTGGTGCTGTTTGATGTTATATATTGCTACTGAAATTACTTAATTGAAATTTTCTCTTTATCATTATCATCTAATGTAAAAGGTGACATGTTTGTATAACATTTTTTTGTGTTTTTTTTTTTCCTGAATTTGATTTTTTTGAGTTATTGACACATTGTCAAAGTTAGAAAGTTTAGTGTTGATGCTTGAACCCTCATGTCGATCACTTGCTTCACCAATGCCTACGATGTTCCCCTCCACCTATCCTATCCTATCGCACTCCAACTAGAGCAACCACCACCACACCTCGGTTTCAATTCTAGTTTAAAGAAGAGCTAGACTTAGCCACTTACGAAAATTATTGCTAGCTTTGCAAGTTCTAGGAAGTTAGCTAGTATGATTTAACCATAACGACACGATGAAACCTTAATGAAGCCAACTCGAGCCACCATCTTCTGACAAATGCCACACCTAACGAGGCCAACTCCTGCTTGGATTTGTAGTTACAAATGCTCTAAAATATATATTCTTTAATGTACTTAACTATTAAACTTAATTGATTTTTATATCATTTAATATTTAATACAAAGTAAAACATCCAATTATAAATGACATGCAGGTAAACGGGCCACAAGCTGCGCAGCTACCCATGTTTGTATTGCAAAGCCTATTCTATTTGATGTGCACCATTTATCCCATTTATCCTTTATTTGATGTGCTGTGCATTCGTAGTGATATCTAGGTTCCTTGTTGACTTGAGAAAACAAAGGTCAACTTGTTTGCCATACATGGTATGGTCATTCCTCAATTGAATCATCCATTGATTGTGGTTATATTAATTTATATAACTTAGATTTTTAAAACTCCTCTCTAACTCTCGACATGATCGATCTTTTGGACACTCTTGATTATGATATACAAACATAGGATATGAACATATAAATGATATCCAATATTTGTATCACATACTCATATTTTCATTGCGCGTTCAACATAAGAAACACATTTCACAATATGTGACCATGTATACATTAAGTGTTTTAAACCACTGGTCATTGCTTCTCTTTTTTTCAAATTATGTAAAAATCAGCCATAATAAAGTTTGATGTAAAAACAAAGATATGGAATAAGCATACTTGTGTTATTTTCATAACAAATATGATTAATCACCATATCACATTTATATTCAAAAGATATTCATCATTTATATCCCCAAGACTAAATAGAATACTACAGCAACCATGTTTATATATTACATAGACTGAATTACAAGTTTTGTCCTTTAGGTTTATACTAGATTGCAAAGCATGTCCTTTAACTTCAAAATTGATTGGTTTTGTCCTTTATCTTTTAAAATCTTGCACGTTATGTCCTTTATGCCTAACTCGGTTAGTTTTCTCAATTAAATCATGTCATGTGACTTGCACATGAGGGTATTTCAGTAAAATCATCTACCCCTTATATTCTTCCCCAATTTTCAGATTATAAACCCTAGATTGCCACCATATGCCACCATCACCACCACCAACATCAACACCAAACCACCAGCTGTCATCGCCACCGCCGACTGTCAACACCGCTCGCCACTTCAAAAACAGCTGATTCCTCTTCGATTGAAGCCAACAAGGAGTCGTTGCCTCCTTTTTTTGGAAGATGCAAGACCTTTTTTGTCTTCAGACCATGGCACGCCTATTTTGGAAGATAACAACACATCATACTTTGAACATCCCAGGTAAGTAACTTACATCAGCAGCAGCGCAAGATAGCCAACCGAAGGATCGTTGGGAAATCCTTGAAAGACGAGATTGGGAAATCCTGAGGTGCGAAGGATCGTTGACCAATCACTTCAAGAATTCTTGACCGAATACTTGGAATTAAATCCAGATGTGCTTGACTTAATCCTCTCCAAGTCCCTCAATGCTTTAAAGGTATGTCTCGTGTTTTAAAGTTATTAATTATAAATTTTCATTATTTGACACAATCAATACAATCCAATCATTTGACACATAAATGCATGTTTTAATAAATCAACACAGACCCATTAATCCCCTATAACTAAATTCAAATGGGTTTCAGCCAAATAGGCGTGATGGACGAGGTCTGCAGGGGTACGAGGTTTTGATTTGAAAAGACCTTTCATGGGTGTGGAGAAACAGGGCACCTGCACCTGAGTACTCATTTTGTTTTGTTGTTGGGTAGATGATTAATAATGATAATGGGTTATGGGTTATAAGTTTTGGTTTGGGTGATTACCGATTAGGGTTTTGGATATTATAGAAGATGAAATTGGGGGAACTATGGCAGTTGGGGGCTGTGCTGGCAGGTGGGGGCGTGGTGGCAGGTGGTGGTGGTGGAGGTGGAGAACAAGGTGGTGGTGGTAGGTTGTGGTGGTGGCAGGGGAATGGTTGAGAGAGGGAGGGGGTTTTATATTAATTTAAAATTTTACATTTTGTCCAAAACTTTAACTTAATTACCAAAATAGGCCCTAGAATAGTAAAAAGACGATTTTACCCTCACATTTCAGTTAAAATCTAACTTGGTTAGTGTCAAAGGACGTAACGTGCAAAATTTTAAAAGATAAAGGACAAAACCAATCAATTTTAAAGTTAAAGGACAGTCGTTGAAAAATGGTATAAACTTAAAGGACAAAACTTGTAATTCAGTCTATTACATATCTACACAATTGCATATTTATGGGGGAACATACATCCTAAGGAATATGAGAAGGCACACTTAAAATGGATACCCTTCCTCATGGTTTTGATTTTTGAAGTCATGCAACAACTGGTCAAGCGTTTTTTTTTTATAACCGGACTAATCTAGCTTGGTTTTTTACCCAAGAAATGTCTCACATACTTGTCGTTGATGTCAAACACAAAACACATTCCCCTTATCTGCCAGAATTTAAAGATGACACAAGTTAGTTGCATTTCAAAAATAAAGAAAGATTGTAAGAGGGTGTTTGGAATTGAGTTGAAAAACAAATTATTGACTTGTAACTTATTGGCTTCTTAAAAAAGTCAATAAGCCAATAAGTTGTTTGGTTACAGCAGAAGCACTTTATGTTTTGACTTTTGATATGGGTTGAAAAGTTGTTTTACAAAAAAGTCACAAATCCTGGCTTTTTGTTTTGGCTTTCGGCTTTTGGAACACAAATTACAATTCTACCCACCCATACAACCAATCTTCACAATAAGCTAAGCCAAACACTTTTTTTAAAAACAACTTATTGACTTACTGGCTTTTCCCATCACAATAAGCTAATCCAAACACTTTTTTAAAAACTCGTTTTAAAAAGGTCATAAGTCAATAAGCATTTTTGACAAAAAGCACTTTTGAAATTAAATAAGCAAATCCCAAACAGCCTCTAAGAATGTCATGCAAAATGTGTGGTGGGTTGACTAAGGGGTCAAAACCAGTAACTTTTAGGTGATGTTTGGCTCTCCATTTGTGGAGCTCCTTTTGACTTATGACTTATGGGGAAAATGAGAAAATGGGAGAAAAGTGTTTGGGTAATTGTTTGGAAAAAGACTTTTGGAAGATTTTGACCTTTGAAAAGGAGAAAATGGGGCAAAAGTCATAAGTCACAATTTGTGACTTATAAGGAAAATGAGCTTTTGAGGATGGAGAAGTCATAAGGAGTTTTGGAAAAGTTTAGCCAAACATGGCCTTAGTATGGTCAGGACGGTAAAAAATTACTAGCAATAAAAAGCTATGGACCCTAAAGTGGCATATAGTAATTTAACTAATTTTCCTATGATAGTACTCGGTTTAATTTTAAAATTAACATAGGAAGGTATGATTACCTCAATTAAAGAACTTGAAGCAAGTGCAACCACTTCTCCATGAGCAACTTTTTCGCCATTTAATGAGATTGAAGTGGCCCCAAGGTTTTTGAGACTGAATGATCCATCTGTTTCCATCTTTATGATAGCCTGAAAAGATTAAAAAAAAAAAGGTGTAATCTATATAATAAATAACATACCATCTCACATACCTAAGGCGTTGCTCTATGACTATGTACAACCAAATAAGCTATATTTACAACTAGAAGTTGTGACTCATTTGTTTTACATATCCAACTTTTATCAAGCAAAACTTTCATAATTTCTTGATCCCTTTGGTTGTTTTTACATGTCAGTCTCCTACACACCCTAACTTTGACTAATTTTGACCCTGAAATACATGACCCTGAGGCGCTTTCCTGATCGCTTTGTGGGCCTTGTGCATTCAGCGCGTCTCAGGCGAGCCTTTTAAACCAAGGTAGCAACAAGATTTTGAATCATATAGTCAGGATTTATATAGGGTTAGCGTAGTCTTTTAATGAGTCTCACCTGCCGCCTGGATATCTTGTTGGCACGACCTTCTTTTCTGAGATCAATATCAACCTCAGTGTCATCGGTAGATCTTCCAATTATGACCTACAAAATACGAATTTTATTCTGTTGGGTCATACCAAGAAAGATCTAAGGTAAATAGAGTCACAGAATACAGTGTTTCAAGATCATCATCATACTCAGTTAATCCCACCAATAGAAAAGCTAAGGTAGGGTAAGATGTAGACAGTCTTACCTCTACCCCGTGGGAATAGAGAGGCTGCTTCCAATGAGACCCCCGGCTCGATAGTGGTTTTGTATCAAGCCTTGGACATAAGGCACATAACACTTAGCAGTCGGGACAAGCCTGATTGGCGCATGTGCCCCTTGTCTTTTGGCTATCAACGCCACCACATGATGCATGATTTACCGTCCGTCGTTTTTAACGTTATTTTCACGAAATTAGTAAAATAACGTTAAAATTAGTGCAAACTTTACTTTTGCCCCCCGAGGGACACACATATATACATTATATGCGCACAGCCGTAAGTTGGGCTTTAGAATACAGTGTTTCAAGATATGGGCTTTAAACTAATGAGTGTAATAGTATCTTCTCTTTTTTTAAGGGGAAAAAAAGAAACTAATCTGAATACCTCAGCTTTCCTAATATAGTGCGTCAAACGACGGCTAGTTAAGGTGGCAAGGGCTCCCTGGGATGACATGAATCTCTGGAATGAAGAACGAGCCGCCTGTTCCAGCCTCATTATCACCCTTTTAGCATCCTCAGTTTGATACCTTGCAACTGCAGATTGTTTAACATTAATAATACGAAACTGACACTAAATGCAGATCAGAAGTTGTACACAACACCATAAGCATTACCTTCGCTTGCGAAAGATGACTTATTACTCTGGACCAAATCCATTTCAATTATCTGAAATGATACATCAACTATTAAAATGGGGACCTAGAAACCGAAATGAAAATATGAACAACGGTGTCACAAAACTTTACCATAGCTTCAACATCAGAAAAGTAAGGTATGTCACCATCACTATCAGAGTTGTTCTCACTAATGTAAGAATCATCCATTGTGGCTAGATCAGTCATTTTGACAGAGCCAACTTCTAAAGGCAATGGCAACTCTCTGTACATTGCTGAGCTACTTAAACCCTGTTTATAATGAAAGAGAAAAACTCAGATATTGAAAGTTTAAGTGTGAAAAAAATCATATGTAATGTTATTACCTGAGGTTCAACTTTACTAGCATGTTCCTCCAGCTTTCCATTCCCACTAATGTCTAGAGGTGTATGAATGGGCATAGTTTGACTAAGATTTCTAAGATTGTTAGGCTTTCCGGGAAATGGGCCCTGATATTCACCATCAGTTGACTTGCATTTAAAATCAGAGCCAGCAAATGAGTTGCGAGAAACAAATTCAGGCAATGCACTTCGTCCACATGTAAGTGACTGCGTAAAACACGGTGGATCTTTCCCCTTTGTTGCTGTAACTAGCCCCTGTTCACCATCCTTCTCAAGCGAAGATGAGGATAATGGACCGATAGGATCTGGAGCAATTTGCGTTCTAACGGAAGGAGCAAATTGAGTTGACGGGTGAATCAGCAAGAAAATATCATCATTGCATGGTATATCGGGGTCTTCTGTGTTTAAAGTGCAAATAATCTGCCCTTCACTAAGCTCCTGATGACAAACGTCATGCTGATCACCATGAAATAAGGAATCTTTTGATTCTTCTGGACATTGATTACTGGAAATCTCTAGGTTCGGGATTTCAACGGATGATGTGACAGTACCAGCATTGCACAAATCAACTTCTTGTATAGCCCCGTGCATTGCATCTTTTGTATCTGTGTCCATTAAAAGAATATCATCCTCGTTTGAGAAGTTGAGAAGAGAATCCGTATATTCAATACAATTGATTAAACCGTGAGGTCTGTCTCCCAAAAGGGACACTAGCTGGGCCCCATCAAACTCCGGCAAACTCTCATCATTAGGGAATGCTAACGCTTCTACAACCTGGTGACTTTCTGCATTGTTCTCATCAACTGGCATATCAGGTGCACGAATATCTTCCATGGTCTTCCAGAGTGGCAATCTAGTTGATGGAGATGGAAACCCCCCTATTGTGTGAAATGAGGCGCTACCATCTGAAAGAGGGGAGTTCAAATAGTGTTTCCCTCCAAACCCTAATTTATCATCTTTGGCAAGTTTTTCGCTGGGAGGAGTTTCAGATGGGCCCAATTTATCAATACAAGTAGCATTTTTCATCATCAATTCATTTCGTGAAGGGGATACATCTACAGATCCATTTATAATATCATTTTCAGCTGACTTATTGCATCTTACCAAATGAAAACCATTTGCTGGATTATCAACTGTAGTTGTGATAGTAGTAGCAGTAGTAGGTATACTCCCTAATGATTCTGGAAAAGCCTGGCGCAAAATCTCAAAATCTTTTTCCTCGAACCCTAAATTATTTGCAAGACAATCGTCTAACATAGCATCACCATCATCAGTTGTACCATGGTCTTGAAATTTATGTTCTTGGTGGTTGTAACTATGAAGGTTGGGTTCTTCAAAAAAACGAAGATTTTGAGAGCTAAAAAATTCATTTTTTATTCTTTTTCGCATGGCATAATAATGTCTGCGTATGCTTCCATGTTTTCTCTTTTCAGGGACCTTTTCCCCTCCTATTAAATTTTCTGATGCAGATTTTGATGGGGGATTAGGACCAGATAGTTCAAGTTCAGCCATGTGTGCAGCAGCTTGATTGGAAACATCAGGATCATAGAGAAGAGAATGCCAGCGATCTCGAATTTCGCGAAACGTGTATTTACGAGAAAACTTTACTGCCCCTTTAGCAAGTGCTGCGAGAGAAGCTCCGGTCTGTGAGAAGAAAAAGACAAAATTAATTAAAAAAATATTTGGTAACAGAAGGATAAGATGCACTTGTATATAGATGCACAAAGGAAATATATTAGGTTTAGGCATAAGGATAGAACTTGAAGCATACATAGATCCAAATCACGTTGGTTCCATTCTTGGTAAAATATCAAAATTCGAGTATTAAATAATTATCGGGACAGATTTGATCAGTTGGAGAAATCTAAGTTGCTGTATAAAGCATAGATTACCGTAAGATAACGGAATTATAGATGAAGCTTTATTACAAGATTATATCTACAATCAAGTAATCAACATTGCTAGTAACGAATCCACCATAATAAGACTAAACATGAGGACGTTGATAAACATTTCATACAGGATAAGCACGAAAGTTGTTTCATCTTACCAATGACCAGCTAGGGCCTAGGTGCGAAAATATATGTTCTGTACATTGAAGGAATGGTAAAATTACAGAATTGGGGACTCCAAATATTCTACGTGCATTTAGGAAGGATTCCTAAAATAGTCAACTTTCCAAGAATAGATATGCAATCTAAGGTGTATACACGTATCCTTGTAGTCGAGATTAATAATGTGAAGAATCTTATGTTTTTGAAAGGAAAATCCACCGCCAAGAACGACTCCCGCCTCAAGAACCTACTCGTATGCTTCTCATAAAAGAAAGAGCATACATGCACTAGATATATATTCCTAACAGTTATGACTTATGAACTTCTCTCTTTACACTATTTTGAAAGATCAAAGACGTAGAGATGGCCGTATTAAAGATGAACAAAACCATGAACACATCAACCTTTTGATCAAAGAAAATTGGCATCTAATATTTTTACCATCCATTTTGTCTTCCATGTGTGTGATTTGACTTACAAAGGAACTAATATAGCCTAACTATACTAAAGCAATTATGAAACACTAGATCCTTTATTAACAACTCATATAAGACACAAGAAAGCTCAACCCCTAGTCCCCTACACCTTCAATTTGTGATTGTTGAAATCATGGATACATTAGTTGACGCCCGACTTCCAATTTCAACATCAACCTGTCTATGACACATTCCAAAGGAGCACGTGGTTATAATCTACAAAAGGAAGTTTTGTCGATTTGTCATAAGATCTTGACTTGGTGGCTCGGTGCCTTGATAGTACTTAAATACACCAAACTTCCAGGTTCATTTGGAAGTTACATGGAGATCCAGGAAATAGATGAAATATACAACAAATAGTTTAAATACCCCAATACTTTACTATACAAATGTGAATCACATAAATCATTTCCCAAATTCGAAGACCCTAAGTAGTTCTGAAGACATTATTGTTTCACCACTCAAGGTTTCGCTACATATTTATTAATCAAAAAACCAACTGATTATGCGAATCTTCATCCCGCTATTACCACACATGAAGCCCGCATTCCACATCAATACTTTAACCATGCTAGAGATGGTCCACATTTCAGTTGAGTTATGGATTACCATATGCCTACAAACATACTTCCATTTACAATGCACACATCCATATAACCAACCCTTGTCTCTTTCATATAACATCTTACATCCATAAACAAAAACATATTCAAACTCATGGTCATATAACTACACAAACCCCAAAAGAAACCATATATATCACATAACCATAACACACACACACGCACTCGTATACGCTCATATATACATATATTTAGCTCAGTAACCAATCATCCTACGCAACAAATATCAATCACTCTTAACATCACTAAACCGGACCAAATTTGCGTTCACCGAGTAACAAACTTACAATCTAACTTCTATGAACAAAATACACACAAATATTTATGTATTAGGACGGCTAGCTTATAACCAACTGTATGCACCATACATAATTTCTTTCTACTATCACTAAATCAAATCAAAATCATGTCACACAAGTTCCTTCAACTGATACGATCCATTACCCGATACCGAAACCCCGTTAATTAATAAAATCATGTTAATTCAATCAAACCTAACAAACTGTGCCCTAACATATAACCTAACAATAACATAATCACTAATTCCAAACACATACGTGAAAAAATCCCCAACAAAATCATTTAAAAACAATAACAGTTACACAAGCGTATCCATACCTCAATAGAAGTCCTTAACAACTGATCGTCTTCAGGAATCCAACAACAATGAGCATAATCCGTTGCTGTCATCGTCTCCGGTGAACACAAACCCTAAATTGTTGTTGTAAAAGCTACAGATAGCAAATTTGTAAATGTTTTGTGAATAATATGAATTAATAACAATTGAAATGAATAATATTTTTATTATTTATGACGGATTGGTAGCATCGAGTGAGAGCAAAATGAGAATATTGTGCACAAGGCGGGTAATGTATAGAGTGTGTAATTAATGTTTGGGATTTTGTTCTGTTTTTTTTTTTTTTTTTTTTAATATTTGTTGTATTTAATGCACTTTTTTAATGAATTTTGTTTTGACTGTGTAATTCATCTTAATGACTATTTAATAATGTTTTAAATTTTGAATGAATGGTGTTATGTGATATAGGACCACTTTCTATAAAAGTCTAGTTGATAAGACTATCTTTTAACGCATCCGAAATCCGACGCCCGTAGCTTCATTCTCCAAGGTGGACGGTGAGGTGGAAGAGAGAGGGACGGGAGCCGCCCGTCGTTAAAGGCGCGCCCGTGAAGGAGAGGGACGGTGATTGTGAGATGGAATGGTGGGCCATGGCTTCGGCGCCCGTTGCAGAGGAGGGGGAGAAAGGATGGGCAGTCTGACTTGGCACCGGGCAGGGGGAGGACGGGTGGATCTCCGTTGCAGATAGTCTACGTGTTTGTTAATGGATAAAAAATAGTTATTTAGGGGGTTTTTGAATTACGGTTTGCTTATGTTTTCGGACTAAATTTGTGAGGTAAAGAATGAAACCAATTAAATGATGTCAATTTGCGAGGTAAAGAATGAAACCAAGTGATGTCATATGTTCATGGAATGTGTTATACTTGTTACACATGTTTTTTACTTGCTGATGATGCGACCAAATACGGAACAAATCACATGATGTTATATGTATATGGAATTTACTTTTAAGGATTTTTAATGAAAATTTCACGATAAAAGACGTGATCTCACAATTTAATCATATATATTGTTAATTAATGGAAAAAGTGGTTAAACGATAGTATTCAAAATAATATAAACAAATAACTAGTTGAATAAAATTTTCAATTAAAGTACTTAAAATAAATTTTGAATGTTCTTAATCATGCCGTTCACATTTAACTTGCTGAGATGTCATATTAGTGTCTAGTGAGGCTTACAATAAGTTACACAAATAACTTAAATAATTTCTAAAAAACTTTTCTAACAAACCTTTAAGGCTATTGTTAATCTTACCATGATTGAAAACATTGTTTTCATGTTTATTCTAAATAACATAATAAAACATATTTTACCATAGTAGCCTTTGAGCGTGAGTTTCTTTTAAAATTAGTGACGAACTAGTTCACCAGTGTTGTTTGTGATCACGATCGTGATTAACATTTGCCTATATGTATACTCGGGTAGCCGGGCTTTGTTAATCGTTCAAAGTAAATGTTGTGTGACTGTCAGCTCATCAAATGGATATGTAAACATATAATTAATTTGATGAGTATAACAAATTTTAAAATATAAAATGTACATAACCTCTTAATCACATTGTAAAATATTTTTTAGAATTATATATGAATTCTAGTCTCACACGATAATTCATGCTCATATAATTTATTTCACTTATTGTTATGTTCAAAAAATTTGTTAATTAAACTAGTGGGTTTACCCGCGCGTTGCGGCGGGATCCAAAAAACTTGTAATACGCTAGCAGTTTTCCCACCATGCATTGCAGCGGGTAAAACCTGTCGACAAACATGTATTCCTTAAAGTTTGGTTCGTATTGGTCGACTTATTGTATAAAGTTCTAAGAAAATGATATAAGCGTAGTTCTTGACGCTTCTTAAACAAGTTCTCCTCTTGCTTATATACACACACAGTCATTGATCAATTAAAGCAACACCAGAATTTGAGAGGAAAATCCTTCTATGAAACAAATTTTTACCTGGCAAATTCAACTTTAGTGTCATACAGATCCAATATATATGCTTGTAAATTAAAAAATACAAAGATGTCAAATAAGTATCAAAATCATTAAAGCATTAGTTCCAAATTAGAATAGGGTAATTTTTCACAGAACTCTTGAACCCAAACTTAAAAAAACAACCTCGAGTATATACAGTTGTGATGTAATTGATTGTAAGATGTCTTATTTGATCATTTATGTTTCTTCTTTTATTTACATAGGTGAGTTGTAGTTGTAATCTTATTCTTTGTTTGTAATGTTTTTCTTAACACAACAAAGATTCTTTTTCCCATGAATTGGCCCAACCAAACTTCCTATTGAACACACTAGTGCTATACACAGTCACAGTTTTCCCAAATGAACTTCTCATTGAACACACCAATGCGATATACAAGCGTGATATTTCAAACTTCCCATCGGGCTCGAATTGTTTTGCCATCCCCTAATAATGTTAGGATCTATAAAAAATGAAAATTGCCATTAAAGCTCTAATGTTATCATTCAAAGTAAATTGAAAAAAAAAATTGTAATTTATTTTTAAAATTTCAAGTTAAATCAACAAAACTTCAAATTTATACTCAAATGATGACATAGGAATGCATGACTGTGAGCACCAATTATAATCTAAGTTGTCAAAGGTGCGCGCCAGGGGCGCGGTGCTCAAGGTCAGCTCAACGCACCATATGAGTAGTTAACTGAAAGGCATGGTTTCTAGCTCTTATGAGTATGCTTATGCGCCTTGACAAGACAGATTACAATATAAATCTTTCACACACATCACTATCAAATGTCAATAATTAAGCTGGGATTTGATTCCCTCTCCTTATTGTAAACCATGCGGGTAAAACGAAAATGACAATTGGAAACGAATATCACATTATAACTGTAGAAGAAAATAAGTATACTTTAGAGAATATAAAATAAACTAAAATATGTATGTACATGGAAATGGGTTGATGAGCTGTGATGTCTCCAAAACAAAACAGATTTGATCCTAAAAAATAAACAATTCAATTGAATGATAAACATGAAACCACAATTTACAGAAATTGAAATAAAAAGAATGTAAAAGAAACACGGACAAAATAATGAAAAAAAAAACATATTTAAGAACTAACAAAAAACTTAAAAACTAAATAAATAAATAAATATACATATAGAATATACAAGAATACAAGTGTTGGCTTACCAACATAATAATCGATAGTGCAAGACTACAAGTGTTGAACAATATCATTCGATGACTGCTTCCAAGAGAAATAAAGAAAATTGTGTGATAAGGCAATGGTATGAGAGGTTTTAGAGATTAAATTGAGGGATGTTGATTTTAATTCATCATTGAAGATGAGAAAAGGAAAATGTGAGGCATTGAATCTCAAATTCAATTCATTAAAGATGAGAAAATTAAAAGGTGAAGCAAATAATAATAGAGATGACTTGCATTAGTCATTTATACAATTGTAATCAAATGTTGCACATAGGAGCATAAATAGAAGGATTTGGCAAAAAAGATAGTTGTTTACCTTGTGACCTTTTGTATGTCATCTTAAAATCTTAAAATTGACATGAAGTGACTATTTTAGCCATCTCTCTTTCTTTATAATGTAGTACTAGTGGGTTTACCCGCGCGTTGATGCGGGATTCACAAATGAGTTGCAATACAACATTATGACACTTAGGTTTTTTGCCACAAGATACACAAAAAGAATAGAAATGTGCAAACTATGTTTTAACAAGTATTCATAGAAAGAAAAGAAAAAAAATGTGCACCGTCACTTACAACTGATTGCAGTTCACCACAAAAATCATGTACTCATTATTGAACAAATCTTAATAAACCAAATGTATGTTACCGTAACAAACCAATATAAATATAAACATCACTCTTGTGTAAGTTGTTCGGTCATTGCATATCTACATAACCGTGCCATTGAAGACACCTTGCTAAATGATAAAGTTCATTTACATAACAAAAGCATGTAGTAATAATATGATATTGTATAAATTATCATATAAAGGTCATTGTCCATTTAGAAATTAAAAGTTGTGATTTGTAAGTTTATAATAGACTTCCCCTTAAAATTCATGTAAAATGATATTTGAAGAGTGAAGGCAATGAATGGACAAGTAACAATGCATAAAGGGATAATATGGGAAAGATTTATATAACATTATAGGTTTAAAGCGTGTGTCTTTTCAAATGTCATCTTAACTTTAACAATTTAGACATATTTGTCCATGTCTCCCCCTTTATAATGTAGTATAGATTAGAACTTAAAATTGGGCCCATTACGAACTTACTAAAAATGACAAGTGTGAAAAGAAGTTAAATTTGTAGCTAAATATGTTATGAAAAATTGAAAATCTACCGAAATAGAAGTATAATATCGACATTACTGAAATGATGAAGCATGTGTGAACACAAGCCGGCCTCTTTCCTTGGTTAATTATCTATACAAGATTTAAAGCAGAAAAAAATAACGTTTTGTTCTACTTTATCATTTACTAGCAGGGAACCTGCATGTTGCGACGGAGTCGACAATACAGGACGGAAACGTAATTCAAACCTGAAAACGATTAAAAGAATCAATATGTAAGGTGTATGTTTGTGTGTATGTAAGCACTTGTGCTTCGCAGTGGGGTAATTTTTTAAAGGCTACAAGGAGACATGATAGCATGCTACGTTCTATATACAATGCGCAATTTGACATACATGTCAGAAGAAATCATAAGGACCTTTATAAGATCCATACTAAGAGGAGGTTGAAACTGATTATGTGTAATCAACCTGCAAAGAAGCATACCCATAAGTTTTTTCACATGATAAAAGCAATGCAATACAACTGCTAATTAAGTGCACCATAAATTTCTATCAATGGCATCGAAAAGTGAAATTGGAATTTAGGTTAGTTGAAAATATTCCACATAAGACATCCCAACCCGAGAACTTTATAGACGTGCACAAATTGTTTTTTTTTTCTAGGAACCGAACTGGTTCGTGAACCGGTTTCAGTTTGGTTCGGCCCCGGTTTCGCCGGTTTGAAAGATCGGTTTTTAGAGTCCGGTTTCAATTTGGTTTGGATTGGATTCTTAAACCAATTCATGCGCACAATATTTTTTTAAGAAAAGGCTTCACAAATTTATTTTTATTTTTTTGCGTAAAGTTTGGCTTTTATTGATTTTAACAATCTTTTTAACGTGTATAGGTATATATTTGTATGTGTAGAAACATTCTTGTATAATTTTGTTATATATAAATTTTGTACATAAAATTGCAATTTTTTTTAAAAAAATGTGGTAATTACTTAATTGTGTTTGATACTCTTCTCAAATGTTTTATAATATAATATAGATTGTAGAATATAAATATAGATAGGGCCGGCTCAGAGGGTGTGCCGGGTGGTCGACGGCTCAAGGCCCCATCCTAAGGGGCATGAAATTCATTAAAATTATATTAGTTTCATACTTAATTAATATCTTCGGTTTTGTAGAAAACTTTTTTTATTAGATTTGTCTAAATTTAATACATTTATTATATAGATTTAAACAAAAAATAAAATCCACATGGCACGCCCCCCTTTCCCCCTCCACTTCCCGCAGTCTAATATGATAATAATTTAGAAAGATTACATTTGTAAATGCTACGATCAATTTGAAGGGGGCGTAAAAAAATTAAGTTTAGTGAGGCCCATTTTTATACTCGCCCCAGGCCCCAAGATTTTTAAGGGTTTTCGGAGATGGCCCTGGATATAGATTAATGGTAATTTGAGGTTATGATAAAAAAAATGTGTACAAGTAGGTTTTGGATAAAGGTAGAAAGGGAAAAATTACATGATATTTGGGTTTTAAGCATGAGACTTTTGCTATGTCATCTTTAAATTTATATAAAATTACATTTGTAGACATTTTTTCTCTTTTGTAATGTAGTATAGATGTAGATAATAATATACGTCAATTGAACTAGGTTTTTTACACCATGAAGTTAAGCCGATTTTAAATTTGAGAAATTTGGTATCGAAATGTCGTTCATATCACAAAAGGGCAACATATACAACAAATATTTCTACTTTATGATACATTAAACACCAATCTAACTTTTAACGATATTCGCATTTTTATAACACACACGAATCATGTCAATAAATAGTTCAGCGTCGCTCTGCTCTATTTATCACCAAATATCTAACATATTCTTAAAAGATGAATGAAGCAACCTAAAATCCCTCAACACAAAAGACGAAAATACCCTTTTTAGGAAACTTGAACTTAAAATGCTACCATTTTTTGTTCATAAAGTTTGAAAATTAATAAACAGAGAAATTCAATTTCTCCTATTCATATAGTATGATATAATTGGAGGCCGTACATATTAACTCGTTGTGGCTGCAATCAACAAGACTGCCACGCCAAAGCAACGAATATAAAAATCTTTATGGTGTCCTCATCACCTCTGAACCCTTGAGTTGCAAAACCGAAACCGACAAACCAAACATATTAGGTTATAAAAAATGGGAGTCTTTTACACGCATCATCATCATCATCATCATCAAGAGATGGATGTTAACACCTCTATCACATCTCAAATGCACCAACGACCGCCATCATTTAGTCAAATACATACCATTTAAAAAGGTTGCAAAATAATCCGATGAAGCATATACCAATCATAGTCGAGACACAAATACTAATTCCCCAATCACCCCTTAGATGAGCCCAGGGCCATCATCATCGAGTGAAAATCAACATAAAACAAAAACCACGAACTGCTATAAAAAGCTATACACCCATCACCCGTCAGATGAGCCTAGGGACACTATAGGGTGAAAATGATCATAAAACAAAAACCACAAACTGCTATTAAAAGCTAGGGTTTACACCCATCACCCGTCAGACGAGCCTAGGATCACCATCATCGAGTGAAAATGATCATAAAACAAAAACCTCAAATTGCTATTAAAAGATAGGGTTTTCACCCATCACCCGTCAGATAAGCCTAGGGTCACCATCATCAAGGGTGTTCAACCGTCGTTTCTCAAATGCACCAAATCCCACCATCATCGAGTAAATATCCAATTTTCCTTTATATAATGATTAGTTGAGATCGTTGGCGGTCAATATGTTTAAGTTTTGATTATTAAAATCCAATTTTTCCTTAAATAATTTTTTCAAACCTTCTTAAAACTATTATAAAGTGTAAAAATCATTCTCTATATTTTGTAGAGAGTTTGATTTAGGGCTGACAAATCGTGTCTTAACAGGTTTAACAGGTTTCTGACGACGCGAACAACATAAGTTCTAAACATGAACACGACTCATTTAACTACTTTATATCCCATGTTTATAACACAGTTATACGTTTTATGTACCAAAAAGGAGAAATGATGGATATTTGCCTCTTAATTCTAATTATTTTAAAAAAGTAAAAAAATGACATAGTGTACTTTTCAGTTAACAGGTCTAATCGTGTCTTATACATATAAAAAAATTGCCAGCCCTAGTTTGATTCCTTGAACGTGTATACTTTATATACATATATAATTTAAAAACATGTCTTAATATTTTTCTCTTCGATTCGCTTATATAACACTCTTAACCATAACTATAACCGATTAATCAGTCAATCAAATAACGTTAACCATAACCGCAAATATCTCAGTTATCATTTGATTCAGTTCGGTTATCAATTAGCTTCGATTTATGATTAAGATTTTTGCTCACCCATAGGGACAAAATTATAAAATTGAAAACTAAAAGGGGCCGAAACAAGAAACCCCAAACAACAAATAATATCACCATAGCAGACGCAACAGAAATAACAAGGCCGAGCAAGATGAAGACGACGACGACGACAATGGAGTTCCAAACAAATAATAATAATAACCGTAAAATTGGACTCATACTATTAATAATCACGCTGTTGTTGATGATAAATGCTTCTACAAAAGTCGTAGCTTCCAATACTCCGTCGGCTTTTGTACAGACTGCAATCTATTCCAATAAGATCGTTATTTTTTCCAAATCCTATTGCCCGTTAGTATTCTATTCTTTCAATCTATATATTCATATATTATTCTTCAAAACATTCATTTTGTTTGCAATTGTGATTTACTGGAAATCGATTTATTGTAAACCCTAAGATTAGTAGTTTTTTTTTTAATTCTGCTAATATTTTTAGGATTTAGGTTAATAAGACTTGAGTGATAGTGTTTGAGGGCTAATTTAATGAAATTTATGTGCATTGTGATCCCTTTGGCCCTTAACATTTAGGAATATCCGTTTAGATGATCGTCGAAAGGGGAAGCTGTTGGGAATTCCGAACATGTTGAAGCCGACTTGGCGTGCAAGGCAAAGTAGGCGATTAAGGACTGGATAATTATAGATGGTTTAATTGTTCAAACATGATAAGGTTTAAATTATTAGTTGAACTTATCGTGTCCGTGTCCAAGAATATTTATTAATTTGTGGATAATTGTCTAAATCTTTATACGTATTTAGTTAGGAAGTAGTGTGTTAGATAATTATTTGTGTAAATTAATTAATAGTATCCTAGTTATAGTCTTACGTGTTTAGGTTAGCTATATATATACTATGTTAATTGGTAGGGATTTGTATGAAGTTTTTGAGTTAGTTTCTTCATCAATGAAACTTGTGGGAGTTAGCCATAATATTCCGCTCCTTTGATTATCGATTGGTACTTGTCACTTGAGAACCGAGAATCAACTTTGATCCACATTTCTTTAGCATGATGAGTTCATGTAATGATACATCTGAAGATTTTCGGTGATACATTCTGTCATCTACACTTAAGTTATTAACTGATTACATATTTGTATTTAACATGTTAGAAGGTTTCCTAGATTGACCATTGAGACATCTTAAGCTAGCACAATATGATCAATTGAGACATCAGTAGTTTTGATGGTATTATCTCTTACTGCATATACTGCTGCCTTACTTCATCCCGATTATTGTTTGGCAATCTTTATGGAACATCTATATTAGGACATGTTGCATTAATGTACGTCTGAAAGCAAGTAAATAATCAGTTGTAACAGATGCTTTTTGCGAAGAAAGCATATTGATCTACGTCTTCCCACTAGATTAGATACACAACTCATTTTCTTTGTTTAAACAAAATTGAGAATACTTAGTGGGTGCTCATGTGTGTGTTATCGTGTTTTATGTCGTGAGTTCAGGTATTGTCGGCTCGCAAAACACGTCTTTAATGAACTAAAAGAGAAGCCTTATGTCGTGGAGCTTGATCTTCGAGGTACTTATTATCTAATCTTTCTCTTACCCTAAACTGCAACATTTTCTTGAGATGATTAAATGGGGAATAATATAATGTTTGATGGTCAAAACACCGAAACCGATGTTATCTTCAGATGATGGGTACAAAATCCAGGATGTGCTTTTAGACCAGGTTGGCCGTCGCACTGTTCCTCAAATATTTGTGAACGGGAAGCATGTTGGCGGCGCTGATGGTGAGCCTTTCTTCTTGTTTTCTTAGTTACGGTCTTCGGTTACTATAATGTTTAATCATCAAGGTTTCTTGATTTTATATCTTGTAGATCTTCAAGCAGCTTTCAGGAACGGTGTGTTGCAAGATCTCCTGGGTACTATTTGAATATGAAGGCAAACTGTTTGGTATTATCTTTTGTAGTAGTTTTAACTTTTCTTCCTCATGGCATATAAAGTGTAAATTTACTGGTGAAAACATAACTTGGAGACTGATGGTTTGCTTATACAAATAGCCGTGGTGGATACAGGTTTTTACTCAATCGGGGTAAAAACAGACTGGTCAAAACGGGTTGGTCAAATCAGGTTTTCGTGTTGTTGGAAAACACATCTTAAGGATTTTTACAATCTACATGATAGATGATTCTTATTGGCATTAGTTTTTGAAGTATGGTGATAGCTAAATCAGTTTCATTAGTTTGTGCATTATGTTGATAACCTGAAGTGTTATATGATTTAATAAACCTATTACCCTCTCAAATTTTGAAGAAAAAGTGGATTTATTTATTGGTTGAAATTGAGTGTGGGCCTTTCCCTCGTCAGGCTCGAATGTATCCATGTCTGTCCCTACTGGCTGTGTCACGGCGGCAACAATGAAGAGGGATGGGTGGTAGCGGTAGTGGTACACCGATGGAATTTGTGGCAGAAACGGTTAACATTCATATTCTAATTTCGATGAATTTCACAAACCAATAAGTTAGAAATGGAATTCGATACTATCTCCTTTCTGAATCTTGAGCGGTCAAAAGCAGATGCCTGCTCTAGCTCTACCGATACCTTTCATAAACAGAAAGGACCTTTCACAACTGTTTTAAGAATCAACAAAGATGTTGATTGGAGATTTTGGCAGCATATATCTAAAGACAAACCTGGCTTTTGAGGATCGATTAGTGGGACAGCAGCCATGTGGGTAAGGTGTGGCGGTTTCTTGGCAGTGGTGGCCGGTGGGAAGTTATAGTCATTGGAGGAAGAAAGATGGTGCCTGGTGGCAGAGCGGCGATCATATTTTTTGTGATACAAAATCCTCTTATACTATAAGCCTCTTAAGGCTTTTTGTAACCAACTTACTAAGAAAAATACACATATATAAACAGAGCTCTACCAAAATAAAAAATAAACACATCAGTTGTTAATCTTAAGACTCGCCTCTGTATACAACTCTGGTCAATCTTTCAAGATCAGCATCATGAGCTTTAAATGTGGCCCGAGGGAACTTTGGGTTTTCCTTTCACTGAATTTATGTGTTGAGTAACGAAAATAACCCCCATCACAACGATCAGGCAGCCAACGAGTGTACTAAAGAAGAATGCACCCGGTTGCCTGGTTTGAACGAACCCATAGACCCCATTGGACGTCACAACAATGAGATCGGTTAAGCCATCATTTGAGAAATCTGCATCAACCAAAGCATGAGTTGGCGGTGCAGGAAGGTCAATCGATGTTAGTTTACTTCCACCAGGAGATATCACTGTAGCCTCTTGGTCTCCTGCTGCTAAGATCAAATGCTGATTATCATGCATCCGCAAATTGAACGGTTTCAGAGTGGGGACCACGTAACCCGCTTCCATCATCCCTGCCGGAGATGGGAGGTTTGACCATGCTGCACCAGTCAACAGCTGCCATTGCCAAACCGCATCATGTCCATGCAAACCTGGGGTGTAAGCCGTTACCTGTCACACATGACACGCCGCACCCCCTTAGTTTCCAACAATTTGCTAAACAAACGAGAACATTAAAAGATATATACCTCCCCACGGTTTGTTAAAAAGACGATATCTCCATGGCTTCCTTTGCGATGGTTATGGCCATCATTAGTTGGGATGAGGATCGGTGTTGCTACTTCGAGTGACTTTACATCTAGAGCTCTTCCAAAGCTTCTAGCGTATTCTCCATGAGGGAACAAGTTTAAGGGAAAGTGATGACATATTGAAACATTGAAAAGTTGTTCTCGTACGGGTACGCCAGATGTTGCGACTGCCCAGCACGGTTTTAGCACTTCTATTGACCCGCTAACAACTGCTTGCTCGGCACCATTCCCCCCAACAGCCTGCATACATGATACATCACAAGATTTATGCAAAGATCAAATAAATTGTTTGTTTTTCTATTTAAAAAAACTAAGAATATAAAAACACTTAAATGAAGGATTGTAAACCTGGACATGATCAAGAACTCCGTCGCCATTGATATCAGCATGCAAGCCACCTTCTAGGAGATGAAGCTAGAAGAACAAAATTGCAAAGTAAATTTAAATACAAATATACAGGTCAATATAATTAGTATACAGATGAGACATGAATAAAAACATTTAGAGAAGTCATCATCATCGTACTCGGTAAACCCCGCCGCTAGCAAAGCTAAGGTAGGGTTTGAGGAGGGTAAGATGTAGACAACCTTACCTCTACCCCATAGGAATAGAGAGGCTGCTTCCAGTGAGACCCCCAGCTCAATTACATATAATGACACAACGTGGCGTTACCTTGCATAATGTGCGACCAGATGCCAAATGCAACACCTCAATCCCTTCCTTTTCATGAGCCACCACGACATTCGGCAGCCACCATAGCTGTGTGTAATTTGTAATTGTGGGAACATATGGTGATGCCTGCATCAATCGTAAGAAGGGTTTTATCAAGAAAACTTTAATAAACTTCCCTTGGTTGCATGAAAAAATGGCTTCAGATTTTCACAAACAAATAAGAGCATCTTCAATCCCACAAATATTTGGCGATGTATATCGGTCTAACGTCTAATCTGTTACTAAATACACCACTATTAGAATTTCACCTTCTTACTCTTGGCTGAATTAGCAAATTTTGCAGCTTTTCCGATCAAATTTGAAATCTTTTTGGTTGAGTCTTTCCCTGGAGGATGGTTTTCCTCTGGCTTGTGGTAATGGAACGGGTAGTTTGAAGCTCTTCCAGGTGTTCTCTTCACTGCCTTCCTTTTGTGCCGCCTAAAATGTGCCAGCTTTAGCAATGTATCCTCCCGCCTATCCTGCTCGAGATGGAACTTGTCAGCTGATTTAAAAAAAAAAGTTTTGAAAATAAAAATTTAGAAAAATAGAAGCTTTGTACCCACCCAATAATGTGGCATAATTCCTAGGATTGATTCTCTAAACTCCCTGCATTCAAACTACAGTTGAAATATGTTCAGCTAAAAGTAATATATCAGATATTTCGCAAGACATTGTTAATATCAAACTTATGTTGTATGATGAGTACCTCTCCTGGTTGGCGTCTATTAAGAGCATGAACATCAAGCTTATAATTATGTTGTGAAATTAGTGTCGATTCATCTGACGTAGCTGCTTCAATTTTCTATTATTACATATATTAATTGTTAGTAAATGGAGAAGATTTAATACAGTATACTTTTCATGCTCAACATTAATTTGAAGTAGAAACAAATTCTCACTTAAACAGTATGCTACAACCCACGTCCAAATAAATATAACCTTCAATTTACCTCATTCTTTCTACTCCAGCGGAGGGTACCAGTTCGCCCTGCAAAAGCATAAAATGCAAAATGGCGTAAATCCACAGCCCCTGAAGCATCTGCAGACTACATGCAAAATCATTATCCTATATTAATAAAGAATAAATAATATATACCTGAGGGAATTCAAATAGAAAAATTAAGTTGCAAGTTCTTACTTCTTTCTCGCTTGCGCTTCTTCTATGCTGATCAACACTTTCCTCAGCTATTTTAATTTCTTCAAAAGGATCGAGGTGCATCTGAAACAATGCAACATAATATGAATGTTCACCATTAGACAATCATGAAAAAAATGAGTGCATGTTATGTATTAACCGAGAAATAACAATGTTACAGTAATGAAAACAAAGAACAGAAGAGATCAAAAGGCATACATGTGGCTGCATTTCCATTCGTCCTCCAACAATTACAAGCCCAGAATCTCCATGTTTTAATGTATAATTACTCACAGAGATAGATATTTCCCTATGGTGAGCGTTGTGTGGAAAGTCCTCCTGAAATAAAGAAAACACTGGATAAAGCGACACAAGGTGAAAATATGACCAACTTGAGCATACAATCTGAGATTCCAAAATTTCACTTTACGCTCTCACCTGAACGTTTGTCTCCCATAGTTTTTGGAGGTTGTGATCAAAACACATGATTGACCAGCCCGATGTCACAACAACCAAGACCTGTTTTTGTACTTGACCAGGTTTGAATGCTCGGTCAACCACCCCTGATGCCATGGCCACTGCCCGTCTGCCCGAAGCAACCCGGATCTTATCAGGTAACAGGCTCACCTCAGCAAGTACACGTGCCTCACTAAACCCTTCATCCACTCGCCTAGAGTGAGGCTCCAAAACCTACAACCGTTTGAAAAACTAAGAACAACTTTACAAGATGCCATGATGTTGTGATTTTGCTCAACTAATGATATCCAGTGAGTAATCTAGTAATTAATAAAGCTAAAAAAAGTAGAAACTTAAATCCTACACGGTTGCTACTTACTACGGTCTACGGTACTGAGCAATTACATATAAATGATCACATAAGTTCTATGTACTGTGTAGTATCCAAATTAATATTTAGTTGACTGTAATACGTTCCTCTTCCCCTTATTGCATAAAACTTGTCCTTGAGTTTTGTAGTGCCTTATAACAAGCAAGAATGGTGAATATTCTCTGTATCAGGCTTTGAAAAACCATGTTGTAAGTATATGAGCAAAACCTTAAGAAAGAGAGGAATATCATGTCAGATGATTTTGTTGTTGACTTGAGCATGCTAATCAGAGAAACAAATCACAATGCTTTATCTTGTGCTGCTCTGTGATTAAATTGCATATTCGGAAGCACCCGCCTTTGTCTTCTCAATAACTTTGTGGTCTTGGCTCGGCCATTAAAGAAAAAATTATCTAAACACTTGTTCTATGAAAGTTTGGAAAGTCAACTATTTTCTCCCAATATTCTTTTAAATCATAAAACAGCAATGCTGCTAATGACAAAGCTAATAAGTCAAACTACTTTATTTACATAACATCAGGAAATTACATGTTAGAGATGCTTACTTAAAATACTAGAATCCTAATTGCTATTCTTACTTGGTAGGCATGCCCACATTCATCACTAACAGTAATGCGTTATAATTTATACCCATATACCTATTACCAATAATACCCTTGTCTTCCCTGTCAAATCATCAACATGAGCAAATAGAAGCGTGAAAGTAAAGAATCAAAGATCCATAGCTTCATGCCAAGTTGCCAACTGCAAAAGAGCCGAGCCTCAATGTATGTTTGGCTAGAGCAGCAAATATAAACGGAGTTGGAGTAAAACAAGTTAATAATGTAAACTGTCCAAGACTATGCTTACAAAAAAAAAATGTAGGTTTGAGAATCTGTATTACAACCTGGTTGGTTCAAATCTACACCTAAATAACTCTAACATAAACCATAAGGCAGCGTTCGTTTCCTGGAATGGAATCGGAATTTGCGTGAGAACTGTAATTTGATTTGGAATTAAACCGTATGTTATTGTTCAATTAATTCCATCTCACAACCGTAAACACAGAATACCTGAATTTTAGCATCATGAGTAGCCAGAAGCACCTCTTTCTTGCCGTCACCATTAAGATCAGTCACAATCGGTGGAGGAAGACGCTCTCCTTCGTATTTAATCGGATATTCGTCTAATAAATGATACCACGCCTCTTTAAATGAAAAGTCGCCTTCATGCTAGTGTCTCAAATAATAATAATAATAATAATATTAATAATAAAAAAACAGATCAGTTACATTGTTAACGAAGTAATCATGAAATTTTAATTGAGGTGAAGTGATTGATTTACCTGAAGAGAAAAGAAAATAGCGAAAGCTGCGAGCATTAGGATTGCTAAGTCTCGCTTCCTCATGTTAATGTTAATGTTAATGTTGATGTGATTGTGTGTTGATTTTTAGTTAATTTAATGGACTGAAGGTTAGTAGAGGAGTAACAATGGAAGTAAAGAGAAGTTGCAGGAAGATGAATGACGTGGTAACCACGCTTTCGAGTTTCGAGTGTGTTCGGTCCGAGACTCGCAGAACGGGTCTAGACTGCCTGTTACCCGAAACCAAAAGTTAAATAGATACGAAATTTGACTTGGTTCGATTCGATTACCAAGAACATGATTGGATTATCAAGCATTCGAATTCGACTTGGCTCTCCACCCAATAAAGAAACAAACTAAAAAAAAAAAAACTATTGTTACATTCAAAATGTTTAAACGCAATTAATAATATCAAATTTTTACATTTAGACGTAAATAGTATCAACCCAAATTTTTTTAAATATAGCAATATAGTATGCAAATGAAAGAGGATAAAATGCTTGTTTTTATAATGTGTGTTTTTTAAAATAATGTCGTATGAAAAAGTTATTGACGTTAAAAAAATGGGGGTGGAACTCAACCATTGTGGGTTATACCTATTTTGCCATTCTCCTCATCCTTTAATCTCATCCATTGATTTATTTTGATCAAAAACCCAAAATACTTATTATACTTTTTTACGTTAAACTACTTTTTACACCAAACTTTCTCATGGTGGAGATGGGTGATGAGTGTGTTAGAGCGGAGAAGATGAAATGGGTGGGGTAGAGGGTATGACCCACTTGAATTAATTAATAATATTTATATTTCTTTTTAATATTTCAATTTTTAATTTTAAAGGAGGGATGATTTCGGTAATTAAAACTTTAAAATGTGAGTTGATAATTTTACCCCTGACTTAACTAGACTAACTGAATTCCGTTAGTGCCAGAAACGAGAATGACAGATAATTAAAGGGAAGAAATAACGTATAAAGCGTCTTAACGTAAGAAGCGTAAGAAGCATTCTGAGCCATTGGATTTAGGCGGTTGCAAGATGGTAATTAACAACCCTAATTATACTTCAGTTAAGCTAACCAGGGTAAATTAGGGAAAACGCGTTTTAATTTGCAGAAATCTTAACAACAAAGATTCAACAATTGATCGAAACGTAACATCAAAATAAAATTATTTCAACGATTAAACAAATATTTGAAACCGATTAAATGTTTAGAATCATCAAACAATCAAAAACATTGAATTGAATCATAAACAGTTCGTGATTTGCAGAAAAATAAAAAAACAAGAGCATTGCATTCGAATTTTTAAAATCACATTAATCCTATTCAAAAAACACAATCAACGTATATAATATTCACAAAACATACGATTTTAATAAATATAATTACAATTAAAGAAAAAAATGGATTTGAAAAAGATTCAGATTAAGAACACTCAAAGACAGAAACAGACGCACTCACTGTATTATAAAGTGCGTTTAAAAAGACATTAAATACTGAGTCAAATACATAAACAGACGCACTCACTGTATGTTTGGACACACTCTTGTAAATTCAGACGCACTCAATATAATGTTTGGACGCACTCAATGTATAATGAATCCACACTAGTTAGTACACCTACATAAACAACCTGCAAGCTCGGTCTCTACCTGAGAAACAACCTCCATTCTCTGCTGCATCTATTCATTTCCGCGCTGATTCATTATCATTAGACTATCGTCAGGTGAGTTCTGATAAATTTTCAAATTCGTCATTTATGTTCGTCATTGTGTTGATGGAATCTACTTCAATCACTTTATTTGATCGAATTCCACATTTGAGCTTTGATTCGATGCAACTGTGTATGTTAGTGATATAGTATATGATGCTTGATAGATCCTCTATTTGTCCTTTTTGCTGCTTTTTCGTTGGTTAAGAATTTAAGATACTAGTGAATATAACATAAAGAATTAACTAGGGCATCATGTTTACAACAATCTTTAGCTGTAAAGTTTGGACGCATTCAGCAAATTTAAGTTACAAATTGGACGCACTCAATTTTTTGGATGCCCTCAATTTGGACGCACTCAATTGTTTGTTAATTTTTTTGCAGAGAATTGTTTGTTTTCAATTGGACGCACTTATACTTTTGAACAAATGTTTAAATATTTTGGACGCACTCATTTTTTGGACAACTCATCATCTCTCATTTCTCTTCAGTACCATGCTCTGTTTTTTTTATATAAAAACCAGAGCATGTTTCAAGTGGTGGGTTTTAAAAAATCAGAGCATTTCATTTACGTTTATACATTCCATCTTTTTCATTTACATTCAGTAACCATGCTCTGTTTTTTTATTTTTGGATTGATTCTCTATAATCGTGTTTTTTTTTTGCACTGTTCTACATTTACGTTTAGTTTTTTATTTGGTGTACTTGATTTGTTTGTTCTTCGAATAATGTGTTTGATCGACTGATGTAGTATAATTCGAATTTGAAAACGTTCACGTATGTTATGAAATCGTTTAGGAAAAAAGAACGTGATTATAGTAATTACAGAGAAAAAAAAGTCTGATTTGCCCTTAGGTTTAACTGTAATGGAAGTTAGTTAGGGTTTAGTTAGGTTAATTGGGGTTTGGTTAAGTTGATAGGTGGCGTATTTTCGTGACTTCTTACACTTCTTACGTTAAGAAACTTTATATGGTATACTTTCTCATAATTAAAACCATGGTATTCAATCCATCCATAGTGGTGGAGTGGTGAAGTGGCTTTTGTTTCACTTATGTGATCAAAGGTTCAATTCCCACTTCCATCATTTATGGTTTGGTATCCGGGTGAAGATCGAATACGGGTGGCGCCGGTTCGAATTTGACGGGCGGCGAAGTTTTACCGAGTTTTATAACACTGTCGTGCCTTCGGGCGGGTGAGACTCGGGTTTCCGCGCATCGGGAGAAGGCGGGGGCTGCCGGAGGTCGAGTAGTCGATTCTTGGACACGACGCCACGCAAGAGTGGTTGCCACACAGTTATTCGCCGATAAAAAAAAAAACCATGGTATTCGTAAGGACAATTTTCACCAAACCACACGATTTTAGGTGTTAACCTTTTTTTTTTTTTTTAAATCATCAAATGTGTTTTTGTCCGAATAAGCCTATCATATCCGAGTTCATCGTTAGCATCTATGTAAAAAAGACGACAAAATCCCTTTTGTAATCACCTGCAAACATCCATTGTCAAGTTAATTAATCAAACTTTATCCTATGTAACGTAACGTAACGTAACTATAGAGTACCAGTAGAACAAACAATCAACCAAAAAAATGCAGAACCACAAGACTGCTGCTGCTGTTGCGTATCGTCTACTCAACCAAACAAAGCATTCATCCAACAAAATTCTTCATCAACGCCCATTCATCCCTAATTTAAGTCAACTTAATCGATCGTCTTCAACTTCAGGTAACAAACACCTCTTTATTTTCATTGCCCTAACCGATTGTAGTTTTTATTTTTTTAAATAATGTAGTAGTTTGCAATTATTAAGAAGTTAATTATTCTTCTAGGTTTAAATTTGCTTTTGTAGGTTTTGAATTGCAGCTGCTGATTCTTTGTGTGTTAGTTATTAATATGGTTTAAATAATAATAATAATAATAAAAAAATTTGTTGGTTGTTGGGATTAACTGACTTACAGACATTTAGGTGAATTGCTTTCTTGGTTATGGAAAATATATATATTTTGGGTTTAAATTTAGGGTGTTCATCTGTTCGGATATGGGTTTGTTTTGTTTTCTTTGTTCGGTTAGGTTTTTTACGGCTAGGAATACGCAATGTTTTCAGGACCGGACCGGACGTCGAACCGGTCTCCTTATCTGTCCACTGTTCGGACTGGATGTAAGAGTCGGATGACTTTGTAAATAACTAAATATTATAAAATATATAGGGTAAAACGGGAATAATTTATTAAAAACTCCGGTTCGACCCGGTTTTTGGGGATCCTTTTTTTTTTTTTTGCACACCTAAAATTTGGGATTGTATTATTGTAATTAGGAAATCCTTTTTGATATGTTGATAAGTTTAGAAAGCTGCGCGAACCTCAAAGCAACTGTAAGGTTGCTGTCATGTGACCGGGTTTCGAGTTGTGGAAACAGACCTCTCGCATAAATATAGGGTAACGATGCATACATTAGGTCCAACTTGGCCCGGCATACCCTGACCCTGAGCATGCGGAGCTTGATTGTAGTGGATAACCCTTTCATTGACATTAGTTTTTGCATTTTGATTGAACTGTTTTATGACTTGTTTGTGTTTGTTTGATTTAACCATGTTTGATTTATGTCTTGTTGCAGGTTTTACTCGTCATTATGCCTCTGCACCTCTAAAGCGGTTTCTTGCAAGTTATAGATGGGATCTTCAGAAATCTTCCTTAATTCGCATGCAGAACATGTCTGCAATTCATCACAGAAAGTTTGGATCAGTGGCCTCAACCTTAGTTCAGAGAAACCCTAGTTTTTCAACCATCAATAATGATGATTTGATCTACTTTGAGAAGATATTAGGGGCGAAAAAAGTTATTCAAGACCACGAAGAACTGCAGACTGCAAACACAGATTGGATGCACAAATACAAAGGGTCAAGTAAGCTTATGCTGCAGCCTGAGAACACAACAGAGGTTCATATCTTCTTTGTTTTGTCGAACGTGGATGTTTAGGTTAGTCTGAATCGCATATAGTGATTTTCAGTTGATGTGTTTGACATGCAGTTGTCTCAAATTCTTGAGTATTGCAATTCCAGACGTTTGGCGGTTGTTCCTCAAGGTGGAAACACGGGTCTTGTCGGAGGAAGTGTACCCGTGTTTGATGAGGTAACACAGGCGTGTAACATTTCCGTTACTTTCAAATTCATTTGTTTTATTACTGCGTGACTAATTTGCAGATCATCATCAGTACTCGGCGCATGAATAGCATTATTTCCTTTGACCAGGTAGGAGGTCAGTCTTCTCTTTTTATTAATCTGAAGCCTTAGTCATATTTTTTTATTTGATTTTTTTGGTTGCTAATTTCTATATGTAATTTCTTTGTAGGTCAGCGGTGTACTGGTATGTGACGCAGGATGTATACTGGAAAATCTCATTTCTTTCCTAGACAAAAAAGGGTAATATCATTTTGGAGTGTATGAAAATACAACCTCTCATTATTAGCCTTCTGAACAGTGTTGTTAAAAAAACAGACCAGACCTGGAACCAGACCTTTAACCGGCTGGTTTTTTGTTGAATTGCCGTTGAACCGATGAACCTGTTGGACCGGTTTTTAGTAAATTTTTTTTTTTTTTTTTTTTTGCAAAAAGTATTCTGTTTGTAGATTATAACATTTGAATGGTGGACGTCTCATACACATATGAAATTGTTTTCCAACAAATCGAGAAAGATATTGGTGTTTTATTTCTTGGTAGCTAAATTAAATTAATTACGCTGTTATCCAGTTTCTGAGTCCCGTTGAACCGGTTCAGTTTCCAAAATATTGCTTCTGAAGCATTTGGTGACATTCTAATCTGTTTCTCGTTTCAGCTTTATTATGCCATTAGACTTGGGTGCAAAGGGAAGCTGCCAAATTGGTGGAAACATTTCTACTAATGCCGGAGGGTTGCGCCTAGTACGTTATGGATCTCTTCACGGAACTGTTCTTGGTATATGCTTTTTTCTCATTTTTTAATTTTAAAAATCATAGAATTTAGATATATGTATTCACACGTTTATGTTTTAGGGCTTGAGGTTGTTTTGGCGAATGGTAGTGTAATTGATATGCTCGGAACTTTGAGAAAAGATAATACTGGCTATGATTTGAAGCATTTATTTATAGGTGCGACTGAACTTAAATACTATATAATTTATATATAATCATAATTTTAGTTTAAAAATATATTACTATTTAGCTGATCCAATACTCATATATCTATTTACAGGAAGTGAAGGGTCTTTGGGATTCATAACAAAGGTTTCAATACTCACACCTCCAAAGTTGTCTTCAGTTAATATAGCTTTCCTTGCTTGCGAAGATTATATCAGTTGTCAGGTAAAATATTAATATTAATTTTTCCTGATATAATATGCATGTTAAAATTGAAATGTTTACGCATCTTGGAAGTATACATCTAATAATTTACTTATGTTTGTCATCAGAAACTTCTATTTCAAGCTAAAAGAAGGCTTGGTGAAATATTATCTGCGTTTGAGTTTCTTGATTCCCAAGCAATGAATCTGGTAAATCATTGGGGTCATAATTATTACCCGAGTATATTTCTTTAAATTATCTGCTGCTATTTTAGGCTAAAGCTGTCACATTTAAGTGTAAAATTCAGCCGTTTAATATCATTATTATTTGTGTTTTACAGGTTCTTCACCATCTAGACGGTGTCCGTAATCCATTGCCATCGTCAATTTATAACTTCTATGTTCTCATTGAGACAACAGGCAGCAATGAATCTAATGACAAGTAATTTACTGCTATGTAATCTTATTTATTTATATTTCAACGGTCAACAAACTTTTAAAATAATATATCTAACGAGACCTGAACTCACATTTAAAGGGCGACGCTTGAGGCGTTTCTTCTTCACGCTATGGAAAGTGGTCTGGTATCTGATGGCGCCCTTGCACAGGATTTTAGTCAAGCATCATCGTTTTGGCATATTCGTGAGGTTTGCAACCCAATGAATGTAATTTGTATAATCACTATTAATGTGCTAATTTTATATACTTGTTTTTCAGGGTATTCCAGAAGCATTAATGAAAGCTGGAGCCGTATACAAGTATGATCTATCATTGCCTGTTGAAAAGATGTATGATCTTGTCGAGGAAATGCGCACACGTCTTGGTAACCATAATGATTTAATCCATTATACTTTTTCCAACAAAGTAATTCCTATCTGATATTACATCTTAACTTAATTTTTGAAAAAAATAAATAAATAGGTGCTGCTGCAAATGTAGTGGGATACGGTCACCTTGGAGATGGCAACCTCCATTTAAATGTGTCAGCTTCACAGTATGATGATGCTGTAAGATCCATGTTCCTGCATCATACAAATAAAAGTTGACATCATATTATTTTTATTCTATTTTTTAAGTTTCATAAAAAGTGCAGATTTTAGCACAAATTGAACCTTTTGTCTATGAATGGACATCCCGACACCGTGGGAGTATTAGTGCTGAACACGGGCTAGGTCTCATGAAAGCAGAGAAGATCTACTACAGCAAGTCTTCTGAAACTGTAAGTCTATTTTAGATTTTTTTTTGAGAGATAAAAGATAATTAACTAAAGATAGTTAGTTAGTTACAGTTAGTTAAGTGGTTGAGTAATTGTATCAAGCCATATAAATATCTAGTTAGGGCTATTGTAGCAAACTATTAGTAATCTAACACATCAACTAGCTATATCGTGTAATCTTGACTTTTTAACATCCCTCTCAAGCTAAACTCTGGTAGCGACTGTAACTTGAAACAAATAGTGAGAAGACCCACATTTGTAAGCCGAATAAACTGCAACCCTACATTGTAAGTTGAAGAAGCTAGCCCAAACAAATCAACAATGCTTCCAGAGCGCCTTTTGACGCATACAGTTCAAAAAAAAAAAAAAAAGAATCAATGTGTTGATTACGGAGCACAAAATAAACCAATGATGCCCAACTATGATTTATGAAAAATTGTTAAGGCCCAAGTCGCACATCTTACCAAAATCATCATCATAGTGGTAAGATGTAGACAGCCTATCTCTACCCCGTGGGAATAGAGAGGTTGCTTCCCCCTGGGCTCGATAGTGGTTTGTATCAAGCCTTGGACATAAGGCACATAATACTTAACAATTGGGGCAAGCCCTATTGGTGCATGTACCCTCTTGTCTTTTGGCTATCAACGCCACCACATGAATACATTATATGCGCACAAACGTAAGCGGGGCTAAAATCACAAGTGATCAATTTGAAAAAACAAAGTTTCACTTGTACAGGTACAACTTATGGCTTCAATCAAGAAATTGTTGGACCCTAATGGAATATTGAATCCTTACAAAGTCATCCCATCATCACTTGTATCCTAATCGAGGTTAGAAACTCTTCTGTTTTTTAGAAGCTTTCTAGTTACTATTTTGTTATTTGCTGGTGACGATGTCACTAAGCATATGTGGTATTGTTGATATAAGTCCGCAAAGAGTATAGTTTATTTTGTGCTTTACTGAAATGTATTTAGATACTTGACAAATAGTCGAGTAGTCCCATTGACGTGTATGACAAGGTCTCCTTACTGATCTTTAGCAATGTGCAGGATGTACATATGAAAGCACAACCAACCATCTGCAACTGCAAGCTTCCATGGAGCACAGTCTAATTCATGCAAAACATAGCACTGTTTTGTAATGATTATAATAAAAGATGGTTCTTCTGTAAAGTTGTTCATTTTAAATCCTAGAAAGGTGACCAAGGAGACAAAAAACCCATGATAAAAATGGGTTTTTTAAAACCAAATCTGCTGTTTACTTATCCAAAATCTCTCTCTCTCTCTCTCTCTCTCTCTCTCTCTCCCCTTTTATGTAGAGAGAGATATGGATGTTCAATATATAGTCAATTTTAAATGTTATAAACACCACATAAACAGTGGTACATATTGCTTTAACAATGATAATTGATATACCAGGCTTCCACTTTATCCGATAAACATAACATACTAGTGCTTAAGCGTTTTTTCGCGGTCTACTATGTATTCAACACCATAATGTGGCGAGTGAAGTATGATAAGTTGTTAATTAGTGGATATCTTAGTAGGGCCAATGGTCTCTGGCATTTACCTTATGTAAAGTTAAATTATTGTAACAAGTATCCTTAAGTGATCTTTATTCATTTCATATTGTGTTAACGTTTTTGAATGTATTAAAACAATTTAATTTGTAGTTAATGAATTAGCAACTTAATGTATAATAATTATAGTGCTTTTGCTAGATTTAATATTATTAGGGTGAGTGTATGGGTTGAGTATCAATGTATCATGTGGGACATGCTGCAAAAGTGATGAAGATTATGTTATGGTGGTTAGATAATTTAAGAGATTATTCAAGAGGAGAGGAAGACATTTGAGAGACAACATTATGATTGGGTATTTATATATCAAGATTTTAATTTAATACGCAGTTCATGTCGATCAAACGGGTTCAACTTGTGAACACGACCCATTTAACACACCTCGATCATTGGCATGGAAGTAAAGTTAGTAAACCGAAATTAACCCATTTTCGTATAAACATATTGAAACTGCCTAAAAATCCCTATCATTATAGAATTTGTTAGATATTTCATACTTGAGCAAAATGATAATCATAACTGCTCATCAAATACTGAAAAAATGCAGTAATATATGGTTACATGTTCATACATATACACCTGAAAGCTTATGTTGAATTGTACCAAAACATGGTACAAAAATTTAATAAAAGAATGAAGAAAGTGAGAAATCAGTCCCTCGTCTTTGTCGGTTTGAGCAAATCGAGAACATTTTCATAGACAATGAAAGTAATGGAAGCTGCAGGAAGAGTTTTGAGAAGGTTTGCTGTAAATCCGCCATAAAAACCTTTTATACCCTCTAACCTTGGTCGGTTTAGGTAGCAAGCAAGCGCAACAAGAAAAGTTTAATGTTTAACTTGACTCACCGAGCTGTTTTCTCCAAGGCGTGCCCACTGTCTGCGTATCTTGAAACTCCATGGATATCGGGTCGTTGCTACACTTCAAAAGGATCAAAACTTAACAATGGACGTCTGAATAATAAAGTGCAAAACACAAAGATTTAAGCGTTTGGTTTACCTGTAGTCGAGCACGTATGACCTGATATAGTTTACCAATGAGAAACAAATTCAAGTTAGAAATACTCTCAATTTAGAGATGGATATAATTATAAATTTGCAATGATGGCAGCTAGTTTAGAAGAAGCTCCTAAAGTTGCATAATCCAGTGTAGTCTGCAAAGAAAATCATAGAATAATTAGTTAAAAAAAGGTATCATATATACATTTTTTTAATAAGTTTAGAGCTTGAGAAATGATTCACCAGAAAAATTTACCAATAATTTAGAACTTTTAGCTACGGCGAAGTTTTGTTTATGCCAAAAATCAATTATAATTTTACGAAGCTCCTCATATGCTGTAAACTGAACGGCAGCATGAGAGGCGATACAGCACAAGCAGATTTTATATATATTTGTTTAAAAATGATGACATCAATGAATCCATCCTTATGCATTCGCCCATGAAACGAGATGAGATTACAGAAAGAAAAAGAAAGTTATGACGTCGAATTTGAAGATATAAAAGGCGGTATACAAAAGAAGGTAAGATATATTGTTTTTAAAGCATCTGCAATTATGTAACGGATGATGATGTCAATGCATCAATAAACTATGGTGACTAAATTACCCTTCACTTTGATTAACAATCAAGTGAAAAAAACAAATGAGCAAAAGCGCATATATTCATGTTTAACACAAGAAATTGATGGACGGCCGTGATGCTGAGGAGTCTGAAGTTGTAACCTTGTTTTCACAACCCAAACCGGGTTGGTAAAAGAGCTCACCAGCCCTCCTGCTTCTGCAGCTGAAGCAAGATGAATATACGCGCTTGTCTTGTCTTGCTTTTGCATGTATCTTTGTTTGGCACTGTTATAGCTATAAACCGGAAATATGATGTGTCAAGAAGTCGAATATGCATTTTAAAAAAAACATAAAAACTTAGAAAAACAAAGAAAAATATAAAAATATTGACTCGTCTAAGATAGTTAAGGGCTTATACTTCACTTACAAGTAGAAGAAGTATAGACCCCACGAAAGAGTCGAGCCTAAGACTGCAGGATTAAAGCCAGCAGCATATAACCCACCCTCGCAGACCCTGTAAAGATGGATATTGTTTAATAACAAACATAACAACATAACAGTTGAATGACGTCCGAATGTATACATTCCTAAAGATATGAAAATCATACAGCAACAGACACAAAACACTTAACTGAAAGAGCTAATAATATATGTATACAGAATCTCAAACCACCATATATTCGGAGCAATAATGCAAATGATCATAGATTTATACTTCATATCCGCTCGATTTATCTCACAATAATGATTATGAACGAAACGGAGAAGCGTACAAGCGAAATCAAGTGTAAATCTAAGATGATTATGCTACTAGGATTACCCTTGGCAACTTAAGTGAAAGTTGGGAGTGTCATTAATCAAACTGTTGTAAGTATAGATTATTATCGGCCGGCCAATGGGTCATACTTTAAATTATTAAAAATCCAAATTTCCATGAACAACTGAATACATATTGTTAAAAAACGGACATCTAATCGCGCAATGGTGAAGAGAGCATGAGGAGTGTGTTTATAGCTAGGAAGGTTCGGATTCCCGCCATCATAAACTGTTAGATCAAATATTAATATTATTTAGGCTGCACCTTGAAATCTTGTACGGACAACATCAAAAGGATGAGAAAAGGTGACCGTAGCAAGTCCAGCGACGCAGCCAACGACCGTGTTTTCCCATTGCCAATCCAACGTCGTTGTCATGGGAGTTCCATTTTGGTTACCCTTTTGAAAACAGTATCAGATCTTTTTATGTTATGGAGTTAACGGTATTTTGTGGGTTGTTGTAGTTCTCAACATATTATTGGTTTTGAAAAGAACGCGTCCCCTTGTTATTATCATAGAAAATATGTCCTAATAACCATTTTAATATGTTTGCAAACCTGGACTTGTTTAAAACTTTTGTTAGAAAAACCATAGCACAAAAAAAGGCATAATATCACGTCCTCATCTTTTAACTAAGCTATTTGAGTCCTGGCATAATCTCTTGAACAAGTTTTTAAACATCGTGGTTGCTCGAGTCTTAGTAGTTAGTAAACAAATTTGGCAAATTTTCGATAGAACCAACCACTCTTGAACAAATAATAGCGCCACTTTCGTTAAGTTATTAATGAAAAGGAACTATGGCAGTATGTGTTAGTTTACATATATGTCATGAGTGTTTGCATTTGTCGATACAACAAGATTCGCATACACTTCTTCTTATAATGTGAGTTTTGACAACATGATGAAATTGACATATTTGTAAAACTATTTGGATCATTTATGCCGAATATTATCAAATTCGAACCAAAACACTTAAAAACAAAAAACATCATACATTTCATTGGGCTCAACAGGACCAGGTTTCTTCTAGAATAGTTGGGTAGTTCCGAAGGTTAAAGTGTTCGTTTGGCGATCTGCTCTATGTAGAATTCTCACAAAGGATGAGCTTACAAAGAGGGGAGTTGAGTTTCAGACTTTCAGTCGCTCTTATGTCCGTGCTGCAGCGGATGAAGAAAGTTCGCCTCTTGTATCTTTGCCAAGTCCTTGTCAGTGGTGTTAAGTCTGCGTTTCGCTTGAGTTCGGATTCCTTCAGGCTTCAGTTCTGTTTCTCACCTGTTAAATTTTGTTGTTTGTGTGTTTTCTAATAGAAAGTTTTGTTTACGGTTGGTTTTAAAGAAAAGGCAGTTTAGAGGGTATCCCACATCGCTGAGGGAGAGAAAGCAAAGAGGGAGTGGTTGTGTATAAAAGATCATACGGGCCTTTGGAATACTCACTTACCTGGACGGGGTCAATGGATGATCAAGAAGGTCCATGGCCTAGGTTGGTGACCTCCATTGCACTTAGGAGGGGTGCCCGCCTAAGGTCGGTCCAAGTGGTCGAGCCTACGTCATAATTTGTGGCAGTGGGGGCCTGCGTTCGCGCGGCCCCTCCCAATACATTAGTATAAACTTTGTTTTGAACGTTGAAAAACCGACTGTAAAAACGAGCCGAGACTGGGACTGTAAACGGGCTGAGACCTAACTCGCTTGTTAAAATTAAAGCCTAAATTATATTATAGTTCATGAACTATTTATTTCACATTACTGATTAACTAATTTAACATAAAAAAATACAGAAATAAGTATTAATTTCTTATGTAACATGAATATTTATAAAAAAAATAAGAAAATAAATTGGTTGGCTTGTGAGCCGGCTCGACTCAACTCGATTTTAAACGAGCCGAGCCTAAGCCCAACATTTAGGGTCGGTAAAATAAATGGGCTCGGCTCGTTTACAACCCTATATTTATAAATCTTAATTTTTTTTTGCAGTTGACTCAATTTTTTTTCAAGCAAGTTTTTCTTTAATTGGCGGTCATCAGAGGCTCTAGGGAAGTCGGAATAGGAGAGCACTCATCTTCTTGAGGTGGGCTTACTTTCAAATGGTTGGACCGTAATCTTCCCGTTCAACCTTCTTTGGATTTCATGATTAACTGAAGTACAATTTGGATGTTTTTTACATACATATGCAGAATTTTGCATCAAGTATTTGTAAGCATGTTTATACTATTTTTTTTCATCAAAATAAGCACATGTCATAATATGTGACCATGTGCACATTAACATAAACCTATTGACTTTATGATGTTATGGTTTTATAAAATCATGACTATACGTGATGATGAATGTATAAATACATTATATGAATAAATACATTATATGTATGCATATCTAGCTTAATTTGTGCTTTAGGGTGTTGCCTAGTTGAAATGGTTACCACAGCCTTATGCTAAATTATTATTATTATTATTTTTTAGGCCAGTTATGCTTATACTAAATTAGCAAAACAATTTACACTTGGATGAATTAGGACAAGTATACCCAAGTGGACTTATGGGATGATATATCAGGACATAAATCCTTAAGAAATATGGTGAGAATTCAAATATTCAATAATAGAACCGAAGCTTAAACACCCCCGAATAAATGTGTTTAAATAACATTGTTATTACTTATTAGTAGGGGTGCAAACGAGCCGAGCGGCTCGCGAGCTACTCGAGATCGGCTCGGTAAAAAGCTCAAACGAGTCGAGTCTTATCGAGCTTGAACCTGAAATAAATCTCATTTAGTTATCGAGCTCGAGCTCAAGCCTCGAATGTAAAGCTCGGTTGGGCTCGTCGAGCCTTATCGAGCTTTGCTTATTTATGTCAATTAACACTATATAGTTCAATTGTATTGCAACCCATGCATTAACTAAATTACTTTGGGCCTTGGGCTTCTTAATTGTCCAAAACGAGCTCACTAATGGTCCAAAACGAGTCCTTAATAGTCCAAAACGAACTTCTCAGTGGTCCAAAACAAGCTCGAGCCGAGCTTGGGCTCGTTTAAACTCTTCACATACACTTTGATCGAGCTTTCTAGCCGAGCTCGAGTTCCTAAATATACTATCGAGCCGAGCTCGAGCCCAAAATACAAGGCTCGAATCGAGCTCGAGCTTCTAAAAATTGTAACGAGCTTGGCTCGATAATGCAAGGCTCGGGCTCGGCTCGTTTGCACCCCTATGAATATTAGTATCAAATATTCATGTATAATCAGTTATTATTATTATTATTAAGTAGGATAAAATAATACAAATACTCGATATATTACGAGTAATAACAGCAATGAAAACAAGCTTGATCAACCCAGAGTTTTTCGGTTAAATAATTGTTCAAACTTTGTAACATACATAACTAAGAACAACTTCTTAACACCATCTGCGATTCGTTACAATTATTTTGGGAGGGAGAAACTAATCTCTGGCATTAAATCATTTCTGAAGAAGATCAAATCTTACGATAAAACTTATGAGCTTACATGATGATGTTCGCGCATATAGATATGAATAAATGCATCTATAAAGAGAAAAACGCGTATGCGATTAGCAAAATCTAACATGAACTCCTATGCTTGAGGATGAGAATGCTATGAAAACTTGCACCGCTGACAAAAGCCTCCTGCATATGAGAAAAAGAGCAACAGATTTCTGTTAATAAGAATATGCGAAACGGTTACTTAGTTTTATTTTAAAAGGTGTAAGGTTCTTAGGGTCCTAGAAGCCGAGTTGCGAGGCAAAAGAGATAGCCTCACGTACGTGAGGCGTCCAGTGTTCATAAATGTTTGACAAAAAAAATAGTAGCCTTTCAGGGTCGTTTAGCTGGATTATATTTTATCTATAACGAAAGAGGGTCAACTTGATCGAAAGTCCGCAAAGTATATTCAAATGCATAAAGCCTCTTTTAATAATTTTGTTTTCCAATATTATTTAACAAATTAATTTAATTAACAAAAAATAAAGAGCAAGAAAGCATGCCGGTTAACCCGACCCATTCAAACCCACACTAAAAAGGTACCATGCCCAGATCAATTAGCCACCTCTACCTACTTAACGAGGTTTTCTAGTACAATACCTTTTTACGCCTAACTATGAGTCTAACTAAAGCATCAACAACTAGCCAACCGGCCCAACACACCCATCTTGCAACCCTAACATGGTTTTCTAAAATGATACATTTTCCCTTTGTTTGGCCGGTTTTGACGAAAATTCTAGGTTGAACCCCTAACTATGTTTTAAGAAAATGACAATCCGACCCAGCCGTGTAGGGTGGGCCGGCCAGCCTGCCAGCTTCAGCGATTTCTTGATATTATAGTTCATTCTGGCAGATTGAACTATATTTTTTGACTGCTTTTTAATCACTAGTTTGTATTCCAATTATAAAACAATAAAGATGATTGTTTATTAATTAATATAGCACATATACATAACTACTTACTCCAAAAATAAAATAAAAAACTAATAACAATAATAAAGGTCAAATGCCAGGTTACAATTTACATTGTTCCAAAATTCAAAACTTAAATCTCAAACCAGCATAGCTGCTACAAATTGGCCAGTTCGGTCGGTTTAAAAACGTTTGCGAACACCCCCACCTAAAACCTCTGTTGTCAAGGCTCACATAGGTTCGTGCATAAGGCCTAGCGCAACCTTCTTGCTTTGCTTCAAAAGCCCCGGTTTCAGGCTCTCAGACCCATTTTCAGGCGAAGTTCCGACAAAATCCGGCCAAAAATCGCCTTAACAGGTCTGAAACAATTATACCAACCCTGAACAAGCTTGGAATCAACCTAAAGGCTAAAACAACCTAAACTAGCCCTAAAGAAGCCTAAAACATGTCTAAAACCCCTAAAAATTGTATCCTTATATTATACACCTCACCTAAAAAAGCCCCCGCCTTTCAAAATCCTCACGCCTTGATTGCCCCTAGCGCCTTAGACAACTATGCCTAAAACTACACACAACTGGAAAAATCCATAAAACAGCAATGCATCAACAAGATAATTCTACTTAAATCAAGTATCATATCCTACAATCCCAATAATCACAGGTCTATCAAACAACTCAAATTAAACACACACACACACACACAAAATTTATCAACCAAATCATTCCAAACAAAATTACCTCATTCCATAACAACTTTAGCCCCAATCGCCTTCATCTTCTCAATAATCTTCTCCGCCTCTTCTTTCGACACTCCTTTCTTCAACAAAGTAGGAGCTTTCTCCACCAACTCTTTAGCCTCCTTCAAACCCAAATCAGTAAACGTCCTCACCTCCTTAATAATCTTTATCTTCGCCCCTCCATCAAACCCTCCTTCCAGCTTCAAATCAAACACCGTTTTCTCCTTTTCCGCCGCCTTTTCCCCACCCTTAGCCGCCCCACCACCTCCTTTCACCCCTGTCTTCAACCCCATGCCCGGCATCATCACTGCCATGATCGGCATTTGGTTTATACCCATTTTTTTACGCATAAGTTCTGTTAAGTCTGCTGACTCCAATAATGTGAGATTCATCAATTCGTTGACGATTTCGGATACCCTTTTGGATGGTGCAGATGGGTTTTCGGTGGATTGTTGTGGGGTGGAGCATAGTGGTCGGATTGGTGTGAGGGTTTTAGGGTGTTTTAGGGTTTTGGTGAGGTGTTTGATGATGTGTTTGTTCATGGTGGTATTATTATTATTATTATTATTATTATTATTGGGTTTATTGGTGTGGGATCATGGAAGAAGGGTTTTAGAGATGGTTTGCAACGACGGCGATTGGGTTGACACTTGACAAGGGTTGGGGGTTTTAGAGGGTGTAGAAAGTTAAAGGGTTGTTTTGTGTTTTGGGTAAAGAGTAGGGGTGGGTATGTATTTTTTAAGGTACTAGTTTAAGAGCTTAATTGCTACACTGGATAATGTGAAGCCCCTTCACGCCAGCAACCCCTACGTGGTGTGAAAGCTGGCGTGTGGCAGGTGAGGTAAGGTTTTCCACATGCGCAAGGTAAAAGGTGAATGGTTGTAGTTGACTGTTGGATTACCAATTATCGATGATTGTGGTGGGCTTGAAGAGCGTTCGCAAAGGGTTTGGGTAAAAGGTAAAAAACAGAACTGAAAAGGGGAGAAACTAAATAATTTTATTGAATAAAAAACCAACAAAAAATAAATGTAAAAATAACCTTTTATTATATATATATATATATATATATACTATATTATAATGTATGAGTGGGGGGTAGTTTAAGATACCCAAAAGTTAAGAACTTATTTTTCATTAATAACCCTAAAATAAGGGTAAAATAGTCATTCATACATTATTTACATTTTAATACCCCATCTTAGTTACACTTTAATCCCTTAAACTTTACTTAACTTTTGTTTATTTAAATTATAGTTAAACTTTTTTTCCATATTTTAAGCAAACCATCCTCCATGATTTTAAATAGCCATGTTTTTTTAATACGTTTTATACTTTTATAAAAAAAATTACATCATAATAATGAGCATTTTATTATCTTTAATTTGAGTATAGTATTACTATTTTTTATTTAAAAAATCTTTATGTGCTCTGTGATTAACGATATATAGGAGTGAGCAATAACTAAACCGTTCACCGAAGGCAAACCAAAAATCTGACAAAACTGAACCAAAATCTATTGAAAACTGAAAACATCTGTTTTAACTTAAAATTGGTTATCGTTTTCTTTTTGTACCCTTAGTTAACCCAAATTAGTTAAACTGAAACATACCCATTAATATATTCATAACAGTATGCCCACACAATGTGGTAGGAAACACAGACACTTCTAATGGTTCATGGTTGGGTTAGGTTCAGTCCGATTATAAGCCTCAACCGAAACAAAAATCGACATTATCGGCTTATCATTCTTGTTAACCAACCGGTTAATTAGTTCAGTCTATTCGGTTAGATTGTCATTTTTAGTTCGGTTTAGTTAATTTTGGTTAATAACCAAAACCAAACTTTGGTTAAAATTTTGCTTAGAAGCACATAAAATGAAGGTATAAATACATGTAATGGATGTATAAAGGATATACATGTATGAATGGTTCAGTTTTGGTTTGTTAATTTTGGTTAACTTAGGGTACTAAAAAACCGATATTAGGTTAACTCTTTTTTGGTTAATTTTATGTTCAGTTTTGTATATTTTTGTTCGATTTCGGTTGAGTTTCAATTATTATTCACCTCTGTTAATCACGTAAAAAACAAATTTTTAATTAAAAGTATATAGGAAATTATACTCTAATATGGTTTGAAGCTGAGTAGATAAGTTTATGAATTGTAGTGGCGGTATAAATAGAGGGGATTTTGAAATTTTTAGCTTTTATACCTAGGTCTGTAAACAAACCGAATGTTCATTTAATTTTAACTGAACACGAACACATAATCAAACACGTTTTTGTGTTCATGTTCGTTCATTAAGAAATTTGTCATGTTCTTGTTGGTTTATGTTCGTTCGTTTAAACCTAAAGAACAGTTCACCAACGAACATAAACAAACGTTCACGAACATAATAAATGTGAACGATTTCGTATTACTAAACAACCCAATTACTAATTGGTTATATATTTATACAAGTAGTTAAAGCCCAATTTATGTTTGTATATATGTAAATATAACTACGTATGTAATTAATAAACTTAAACAAGCATAAATAAACGAAAATAAACAGTTATTCACGAACATAAATGAACAAACTCAATGTTTGTTCATGTTCACTCATTTAACTAAACGAACAAATTTTTTTGTTCATGATTGTTCGTTTATTAAATAAAACAACATAAACGAACTTTCTGCCGAACAAGTTCACGAACAGCTCAAGAACATTCGGTTCGTTTACAGGGCTATTTGTTACCTCTATTTTATGTACTTCTAGGCAAAAAAATTTAGCCAAAGTTTGTTTTTGTTACTCACCAAAATTAACTAAACCGGACTAAAACCGATAATCTAACAATACTAATCGAACCAAGGAACCAATTGTTTAATAAGATTGATTAATTGATGACTTTTGATTTTAGTTTCGGTTGAGGCTAAAAATCAAACTTAACAGAACCATACACACTCTTAGAAGTGTTTTTGTTTCCCGCTGCATCGCGCGGGCACTCTACTAGTATATATATATATATATATATATATATATACTAGTAGGGTGCCCGCGCGATGCAGCGGGGAACACAAACACATATAAGGGTGTGTATGGTTCGGTTCAATTCGATTATTAGCCTCAACCAAATCTAAAACCAAAGTCATCAATTAATCGATCTTATTAAACAATCGATTATTTGGTTCGATTTATATGGTTAGATTGTCGGTTTTTAGGCCGGTTTAATTAATTTTGGTTAACAACAAAAACCAAACTTTGGTTAAATTTTTTTGCCTTTATTTATATCTTTTATACATCCATTTCATGTATTTATATCTCCATTTCATGTACTTGTAAGCAAAAATTTTAACCAAAGTTTGGTTTTGGTTATTAACTAAAATGACATAAAAACAACAATCTAACCAAATTGACTAAACCAATTAGTCGATTGGTTAATAAGATCGATAAATCGATAATGTTGATTTTTGTTTCGGTTGAGGCTAATAACCGAACTGAACCGAACACAACCATGCACCATTAGAAGTGTATGTGCTCCCTACTATATCGCGATGGCACGCTATTATGAATATATGAATGGTTCCATTTTAGTTTGACTGATTTCAGATAACTATGGGTAAAAAAGAAAACGATAACCAATTTTAAGTTAAATCGGAAATTGGTTAATTCCGTGTTCAATTGAGTTTGGTTCAGTTTTGTCTCTTTTTTTGTTTGGCTTCAGTGAACGGTTTAGTTATTGCTTAGTCCTACATATTGTTAATCATGTAGCACATAAAATTTTTTAAATTAAAATAAATTATCAATACCATACTCAAGTTAAAGATAATAAAATGTTAATTATTATGATGTAGTTTTTTTTTCTAAGTATCAATGTATGAAAAAATATGACTATTTAAAAAATTATGGGGGATAATTTGCTTAAAACAAGGAAAAGAAGATTAATAATAATTTAAATAAATAAAAGTTGAGTAAATTTTAAGGGATTAAAGTGTAACTAAGATTAGTTATTAAAGTGTAAAGGTGTTTGAATGACTATTTTACCCCTCATTTTAGGTTGTTTATGAAAATAAAGTTCTTAACTTTTGGGTATCTTAAACTACCCTTGTCTCATGCATTATAATATAGTACAGATATATTTGAACAACAAAAAAAAACCTTTTATTTGGTTTAATGTTAATGTGAGTGCATGACCTAGCAAGGAAAACCTTAAAAAAATATGAGTCTCGCAAGGATACCCAGAACGTCAAGGGATCAAGGTGTTATCAAAGAAACAAATGATCACCAAACCATATGCATTTGTTTGGTTTTTCAGTAAAGTGATGTGTCAGTGCATGATTGGTGTAAATCAGTAAAGTTAAAAAAAAGGGTTACATCCCTTCCACCCCTAACAAGGGATTTGTGGTTTGTGGAGATTGTGCATTTTATTTAATATGCTTGTCACCTAAGTGTACTTGAATGGTTAGTTCTACCTTTCACACACTTGTCAAACTTGTATGGTTGCAAATTAACGTTACAATCAGCTATGTACAGGTTGACACTTTAATTAGGTTCACTAAAGCAAACTTTGATATCCTACAATGAATATTTTTAAAAGTGAGTCGGTTATTTAAATATCAATCAATTTGATGGTTTATCAAATTGGACGAACCATTTAAAAGTAGTGGTGTTTAGGGTTTGGTTTCAAACCTGAAACCATTCAAACCGGTCAACAATTTGGTTTCACAATTGATTTTTTCATTTTAGGTCGGTAGGTTTTAATATTTCAAACTGTAGCAAACAGTTTGGTATACGGTTATCAGAAACCAACTGTATAATACAGGACCAGACTGTGAAAGTGATTTTATTAATCTCTATCTCTATTATTATTTACCTTATTAAGGAGGAGAGATGGGAAAAGAGTAAAATCATCTCCATTTTAAGATGGGAGTTCAAAGGCCTCTTTGAAAATCTCTAATATTTGTTCAATTTCTTCCCTTTATGCCCCTCATGTACAACTTTGAATTGTAATTGTACATATACCTGATGCACATGCAGACCCTTTGAAGATGAAACACCAAAATCAATGAAGTTGAAACATCCAAATCAATGCTTCCATGGGTTACAAGGCTTGCATCACTGATCTCATAGTAAATTTTCTCAATCGGTTACCAATATGGGTTTATTTATAATGGTGAAGCACCATCCATTATCCATTAATCTCATTATTATCCACCATAATCAGGTACGTGTTTATGATTAGTTTGTAGTTTCTTTATATTTTTTATTATTTTGTTATTCCTTAATCATATGTGATCTAATTTAGTATTTGATTTCACTGAAAATGATTTGAATATGAGCTATTAGATCTAGATTCAATCAAGAAGGTTAGGAGCACGAATGTTACTGAACATCCTTCCTTCTTTTTCCTGTTTTTTTTTTTGTTTTTGTTTTTTTTTTTTTTTTTTTAGTTTGAAAAGAAAGAACACAAGGCATAATTTTTGTGATATGTGGTGTAGAATGTGCTTTGAACTAAGTTGTTTGTAGGAGGATGATAATGTTTGTAAAACGACAATGTTCTTTACATAATAATGACAATGTTCTTTACATAATATAAATCTCAATGCATGGTCGTTTTAGCTAATACATTTCTGGATTTCTTTAGTTACATGGAACTCATTATATTTAGGATATTTATGATTAGGGGATTTTTGACGTTGCATTTGGAGGCGATAATATAGCATTGAATAATTTAGAATTGAAGATTAAGATAACAGGTTGGTAGGCATGGGTTTAAGGAGATAGTATTAGGTGTAGTGGGCTTTACTGTTTGACGTATGATACACTGGTTGATACTTAATAGACAATCAACTATTTTACATGCAAACATGTGTGACGAAGTTGTTGAAGCTTTGGTAGCTCGGGGTTTAAATGTTGCGGCTCTTCATGGAGGCCGAACTTAGAGCGAAAGAGAAGGTGCCAGCCGTGATTTAAGACACAGTCCCACTAATATCTTGGTATGTCCAAAAGCTTGTAATATTTGATTAGAAAAATTAAAAACAAATAACATTTTTCCCCATATATACGTGATAGATAGGCAACTTACAAACAGAATAATCTAAATTTGTTTCGTTTTAAACAAGTTCCCAGGTTTAATCTTTAATGTTTCACTGTTCTTTTTGTAATTTGATTGCATTTGTTGTTCTTTGTGTTAATTTTCATCGCTTAATTACTTGTAGTGAAAGTTCGCAGTTTAGTCTTTTGTTTGATTCATACCTTTAAACAAGGTTTTGATTTTTTTTTCCCCATGGATCATGTAGGTGAATTAGCTTAAAGTGTTTACAGTTTGTTACATAGTATAATGAAATTACAGAGGTCAAGTTGGAACCATTTAGAACTAAACATAAAAAAAGAGCTAATTAAATAAGTTGTTGGACTTGTTTCCATTAGACATGAACAAATGGTAACAACTACATATTGTAGTTGGTTTTGTAGTTATGTGTTGAAGTTTAATTTCTTTTCGTGTTCTAGGTATGTGTGGTGTAATTGTTGTGCTTCCATTCCGGCCTATTTTGGTACGCTTTCAGCCTTTCATTCCAACACCATGAGGCCAATAGAGTCTTCACTACTGGTGGTGGCTAACTTTTGAAACCTATGGCTGTCAGAATCAATATTGCAGCTTGACCGATCAGTTGTCATTTTAGCTACTGTGTCGGCCAGTGATGATGTCTTGAGGCTGTTAGCCTATTTCCATGAGGTGATGCCTTTACTTGCTGAGAAAATGGTTCGAAAGAAGTTGCGAGCGAAACCCGACTCACGAAATATTGAGAGTTTGAACTGATATTCTTGCCTGTAGGTCGTGCACATGACCAAGTTGTCATTACACGTGATGCCTTTGAACTGAACTTTTATTTGTGTAAACGATAATACACTTCACATAGGAATCTTAGTATATCTTCTTACTCTGCTTATTAGTTATACCATATGATAAACTTGATCTTGTGCAGCAACTCATCAGATGCATAAATCATCATTGAATGTTCTAATTATAATATAATTTCATGTTTATATTTATATACCATTGATGCAGTTTGAAGATCATTTAAGCAAAGATCACTTAAAAAAATATTAATCAAAGAATATGTGCAAGTTGTTAAAGAAAAGATGTTATCGTCTTAATTTCAAAGAATGACTTTGGTAATGTGTGTTAAGTTAGAGAAAAGATGTTATCGTTTTAATTTCAAAGAATGAATTTGGTAGCATCATGTTGGTATTTATGCTGTTTGTTGTTTAACGTTACATTATCTAACATAACTTTGATAAATATGGTTACTACTTTTTAGAGGTAAAAATATGATTGCATTGGGTAACGGGTTGAAGTAGGTCATTTTAGTAATGGGTGGAATGACCTGGTGCCATTGGTTTGTTCCAAAACACTTTTGTGTTCACTTTCATAATTGGTAATGTGTTAGTTTGATCACAACGATAATAATCTAACATAAAAGTTCAAAAATTATGATGTGTCAGATATATCACTTAGGCAATCCTCTTCAAATTGCATTCCAAACATGTGTTGTGCCTTAGATATGAGTTATGATAGAGGTGACAACCTGCAATATAGGTCTATATAGTTATGTCCGGGCCGATTTGTCCATAATGACGTCTACCATATCTTATATTATTGTTTCTTATGTCAATTCTTTAGTTTATAGTTTATACTCATTTGCTCTTTGTGAATTGATATATTAGTTGTCTAAAAGCTAGGATTTGATACTTTTTCAAATGACTTATTGATTTATTGGCTTTTTCAAGAAGGTAGTAAGTCAATAAGTCATATTTCAACTCAATCCCAAACACCCCCTAAAAATAAATTACGTGAAGCTAGCCAACAAAGTACTCCAAAAAGTGTGCCAAAAAATATAAGTACCCGCGGCAACGCGCGGGCATTCCTACTAGTTTTTGTATATAGTCCATTATGTATTAATATACGTATATATAATTAAATATTATTAAAATAAAAATTGTTTTAAGTCTAATGAAATAAAAAGTGAGTTAAGCTCATAATCTCATATTCATAATCAAAATTAGACCTTACAATTTCAACCCATCTAATTGAGTTTGGGTTGTTTTGGGTTTAAAATTTGACCTTGTGGGTTAAAATAGGTTTAGTATAATTTTCAAGAGGGTTAGGATAAGTAATTTTAATTGTAGGAAATAAGTAAGTGGTTCAGGATGGGTATGTCAAAAAAAAAACAAAAAAAAAGGGTCAGGATGGGTATTTTTAGATAACCATATACAAATTTGAATTAAAACTCACCCAACACCAAAAGCGTTGATGCCTCGTAGAAATCAATGTCATTAAAAACAAAAAAAATTATATCTTTTGCATTTGTTGATCACCCCGGTAGGTTTGAAACCGTTCGGGTCGTTAAACGGGCGACAATGTCGAACCAACACGGGTCGTTAACGAGACCGATCTCATCGAAACGGTTTGAGTCGTTAGCGGGCTTGATCGAGTCCAAACGGTCTGGGTTGTTGACCGGAACGTTTGGGTCGAAATGGTCTGGTCGTTGATGGGCCCGGTCGGGTCGAAACGGTCCGCGTTGTTAACGAGATCGGTCAGGCCGAAATGGTCTGGGTCGCTAACGGGCCCGGTCAGGTCGAAATAGTACGGGTCGCTATGGGACGGGTCAGGTTGAAACGGTCTGGGTCGTTACCGGGCCCGGTCGGGTCGCTACGGGACGGGTCAACTTGAAACGGTCTGGGTCGTTACCAGGCCCAGTCGAGACGAAACGGTCCGGGTCGCTACCTGGCTCGACCGCGTCGAAACGGTCCAGGTCGCTACGGAACGGGTCAGGTTGAAACGGTCAGGGTCGATACCACGCCCGGTCGGGTCGAAACTGTCTGGGTCGCTTTGGGACGGGTCAGGTTGAAACGGTCTAGGTCGTTACCGGCCCGGTCGGGTCGAAACGGTCCGGGTCGCTATCGGGCCCGACCGGCTCGAAACGGTTCCGGTCGCTAACAGTCCCGATCCGTTCGAAACGGCCCGCGCCTTTACTGGGCCTGTTTGGGACGAAACATTCCCGGTCTTTAAAGGGCCATTCGGTTCAAAACGTTCTCGATCATTGACGAGCCAGATTGGGTCGAAATGGCCCGGGTAGTTGACAGGCATGGGGGTCAAAACGGTCTAGGTCGTTAACTGTCCGGTCGTGTCGAAACGTTCTGGGTCGCTAACGGGCCCTAGTCGGGTCGCTAACGGGCCCAGTCATTGACGAGCCCGATCGGGTCGAAACAGTCCGGATCGCTAACGTGCCTGGTCGGGTCGAAACGGTTCCGGTTGCTAACGGGCCTGGCCGTGTCGAAACGGTCCTGGTCGCTAACGGGCGAAACAGTCCGAGTCGCTGCCGGGCCCGACCGGGTCGTAATGGTCCGGGTTGTTAACGAGCCCGATAGGATCGAACCGGTCTGGTTTGAAATGAAATATTTTGGATCCCTTAAAATTTTATTTTTAAGATTATTTTTGTTTTTCTTTTTAAACCTATCCTGACCTAATCCAACCTAACCCATTTTTTCATTTACCCATCTTGACCCAATCTCATCCTAACCCAAACTCATCATAACCCAACCCAACCTACCCATTTTACCACCCATAACCTAAGTATTAACCAGGAAGCCAACTTCTTTTTTTTTCTCCAAAATTATTAATCGAACATTTAGACGTAAAAAAATTAAGGCATTTGAAACTACGCAGCACATATTCTTCTTCCAATCGAAGACTCAATAAACGAAGAACACGGTTAATTTTAAGTTTAATATTCTTGTTTGGTTCTTATGCAAGAAACTTTGAAACGAAAAAATAAGATGTTAACGATCCCAAATTGTGAAATGTAAAAAATAAGATGTCTTGAGGAAGTAATAAAGTTGTACGGAGACTTCACTCGAGCATCAAGAGGTGCATACGTAGAATTAAAATTAGGTTTTATGAGTTATTGAATGTTGATGCTTTACACATATTATCACTTAATATTAGATTTGTCTATCCTGAAAAATTCTCAGGGGATAAACTAGTTTTAAATAATGTTAAACTCTATGTGATATTTTATAATGATATAAAATAAAAAAAAACTGCAAAGATTTGTATTTGGTTTATAACATGACCTAAGCATGTTTATATTGTAAAAAAAATATAAAAGTATAACACTATAAGTTTATCTAATTTTAAAACAGCTTTACAAACCAAACCCTACACAGATCCATTTCAAGTGGATATCAAAAATGTGTGAGAGAGAAAGGGAGCGAGAGAGAGAAAATGAGAGAGAAAGTGAGCATGAGAAAGAAGGTGAGCGAGAGAGAGAACATGAAGATGAACGTGAGAGAGAGCTAGACCAAGAGACTGTCCTTGGTCATGAGGGTGAGAGAAACCACCGTGAGAATGAGAGTGATGAGGGAAACAATGGGATTAACGATGAGAGCTGGGAGTTTCCCCGACGCCGTAGAAGAACTCAACCGTATGTGCAACCCGTTCCTTATGCCGTGAATGAAAAAACAACCACGTTCTTTGTCAGCAACCTCCCAAGCTGGTGTTCTTTGGAGGATCTATGGCGAACATTCAAGTCATTCGGCAACATGGTAGATGCCTATCTAACGAAAAGAAAAGATAAATTGGGTAGATACTTCGCTTTTGTCAGATTTGAAGATGTTGAGGATGCAATGGGTATGGCGAAAACAATTAGTCCGGTAACATTGGGAAGAAACAAAGTCTTGGTGAATGTTGCAAAATTTGGAGTGATGAACAAAAATCCTAACCGAAGTCGTCCATCTCACCGCCCTTACATTCCCTCCAATAACCATCAACCACAGCCCCCTCCTCCACCTCCCCTCCACTCTATCACCCTCCACCCTATCACCCCCCTAATTTCTGGAACACCAATGGCGGACCGTCTTTCCGTTCTATCATTTCCGGTGTTCCGGACCCCCCATCCATCCCCACCCTATCCATTGACCTACCTTTCCGACCCCCTCCTGTTTCATTCACCTGGAATAAACGTTCCCTTTTGGGCAGAGCATTGGATGTCAATAGATTAACTTGTATGGAACAATTTCTGAACTCAACCGAGTGTGAAGGTGTTTCATTATGTTATGTGGGAGGCCTTTGCTTTCTGTTGACCTTCCAAGGTTCTTGTCATGCTAAGGAATTCCTTGCATCTAAAGCTGGTTTATGGAAGCAATGGTTTTCATCCCTTGAATTATGGGACGGTCAAGAATATCCTTTTGAAAGGATCGCTTGGATCAAAATTATGGGCATACCTCCACAATTCTGGGATAATACATTATTTAACAAAATCGGTGAATGCTTTGGAAAAGTAGTGCATGAACCGCAAGTATCAATACGAGATGGTAATCTCTCCTTTGAAAATGTGGATTTACTCGTGCAACATGGTAAGAAAATTCAAGGTGAAATGCAAGTTACTTGTAATAAAAAATCCTTTCATGTTTGGGTTCAGGAAGTGGACGAATCATGGGTACCGGATTTTTGCTCGTCTAAAAACGAGTTATCCAATCATTACAAACTGGTTCTTGATCAAGTCTCTGGGAAATATACGACTAATGTTATCGAATCAAATGAATTTGTCATGATGGATCAGGATATCGAAGAGGGTGAATTTATTCCGGTCGACGCTACCGACGATGTTCAACCGGAATTGGCGGACCCTCCGGCTGAATCCGAACAGCCACCAGTCCAAAATTTGGAAGTTGAAACAACACCTCCTCAAATTAATCAAAACCTGCAGGTCTTGGAAGATGTAACATCTCCTCCCTTAGAACAACAAAACAACAAGGATGCATGCATGGACTCTCCTCCCCAGGTCAATATTAATCATTCTCCAAAAAGTTTATCTTTTAGTGGGACCACCTTGGACAATTCCATCTTTGTGGCTGGATTTTCACCCCTAGACTAAATGGGCTTCCTAGCAGGAAGAGGCCCAGACTTCCCTCTCCTAACCAAATTGAGATTCCTGATGAGCCCACTATCTTCAATCCAAATTTTTCCTGTACACTGGCCCATTCCCTCCCACATTCCCCTGCGTCTTTCTCTACCCCACCTTTCAACTCTTCCCTTCCCAACACTTCTGACCATCCCTCATCTTCACACCGACCGTTAACCCATCGCCGTTTCTCCTCTGCCAAAAGCCCTTTCATCCCGGTTACTCCCTCCCTTCCTTCTGACCCTCCTGTACCTGCGACAGTTAATCCCACTCCCTCCCCACCCCGATTCCAATTCACCTCTGGTAACCCCAATCCTGAAACACCTATACCCGATCCAGCCCAAGTGGAACTAGAGAATACCATCAACATGGGTGAAGCCATTGGAATTGGTGTATCCGGCTTTGACGAGCAATTGGAAAAATCCATCAGGGATGAAGGAGATACAATTATTCCCCAATGATTTTCACAACCTACAATGTTCGTGGTCTGGGGGAGGAAGCAAAAATGCTTTCAATTGGTGACACAATTAGACAACACAAAACTCATTTTTCCGCAATACAAGAGACTATGAGAAGTGATGGGTCAAAAATTAACGTGTACAAAATCTGGGGGAAGAGACCGATGGCTTTTGACTGGGTTAATGCCGAAGGCACCTCGGGTGGCCTACTAAGCATCTGGGATCCAGGTTTTTTCTGCTGTAATCAAGTTTACAAGAACCGCAACGTTCTTATCCTGTCCGGTAAAATTTCTCAACATAATATTGATATTCATATTGCTAATGTATATGCCCCACAAAGTTTAGCTGCCAAAAAAGATCTTTGGACTGTGATCACTGAGCAAATTGAATCCAAACCGGGTTTCTGGATATTAATGGGGGACTACAATGCGGTTCGGTCACAAGATGAACGTCTGAATTCAAATTTCAACGCAGCATGTGCGGCTGCGTTCAATGAGTTCATTGAGGAGAATGGTTTACTGGAATATACAATGGGCGGTAGAAAATACACTCGAGTATCGGGGGGGGGGGGTGAAAAGCTTAGCAAAATCGACCGAGTTCTTGTATCTCAAGAATTTTGGGATAAGTGGCCAAACGCCTCACTTATTGCCCACCCCAGAAAAGACTCGGACCATAGTCCATTGACACTTACCACCGATGTGTTATCTTTTGGTCCCAAACCTTTCCATTTCTTCAACTCGTGGATTAAGGCACCCGGTTTCCCTGAATTGGTACATAATGCTATTCTTGGGAAATCTTTTGAGGGCAAAAGTGATGAAGTATTGGCGGCTAAACTGAAAACTATAAAAGAGGCAATTAAAGCTTGGCTGGCCGCGGAAAAAGAGCTGAAAAAACAAAGACACGCCGATTGTGAAAAACAGTTATGTCTGTTTGATGAAAAGGCTGAACAGAATCCTTTATCGGATGAAGAAAAAGCCTCATGGAGTGAAGCTAAAAAAGAGTGGGAAACTTTAAAAACGGAAGAAGCACAAGACCTCAAGCAAAAATCAAGAATGAAATGGGCATTAGAAGGTGACGAAAACACAAGTTTCTTCCACGGGATGATTAACTTCAACAACAATAGCAAGAGAATCAATGGGTTCACTATTAATGATGTATGGTGCAACGATCCTATAAAAATGAAATGGGAAGCTCGAAAATTTTTTGCTAATAAATTCAGCGAAAGCTTACACTATCGACCGCACTTTATCTGCCCAAACATCAAACAACTGGATGCGGCTGATGCAATCGCAATTATTGAGCCTTTCACCTTGTTGGAAGTTAAGACGGCGATTTGGGATTGTGAAAGTGACAAGGCACCGGGGCCGGATGGATTTAATTTCGGCTTTTTCAAGCACTTTTGGGATCTTCTTAAGGACGACATACTAAAGGTGCTGTCTGATTTCCATGAACATGGCGAAATCAGTCAAGGTTGTGCCTCTTCTTTCTTGGTGCTTATACCAAAGTGCGCCGACCCTGTTTCACTCAATGAATACCGCCCTATCAGTCTTCTTGGCAGCATTGGTAAGATCATATCTAAAGTTCTGGCCAACCGGATTCGCCCTCTCATGAAAAGCATTATTTCTTTTAATCAATCCGGTTTTCTTTCACACTGCAACATTTTGGATGGCCCGTTAATTCTTAACGAGATCTTTTCATGGGCCAAGAATGTTAAAATACCAACCTTTTTCCTCAAACTGGACCTTGAGAAAGCGTTTGATAGCATAAATTGGGATTTCATAATTGAGGTACTTGCACAAATGGGCTTCCCTGAAAAGTGGAGACATTGGATCATGGGTATTCTCAAATCGGCCAGAGCCTCCGTCCTTCTAAATGGATCACCCACTTGGGAATTTCAGTGTTTTCGTGGTGTTAGACAAGGCGACCCTCTCTCGCCTTTTCTATTCATTATCGCCATGGAGGCACTTTCTTGTTTCATGAAGAAAGCGGAAGAACTTCATCTTATCAACGGGCTCGCCCTTCCCAATGGGGGACCTTCATTCTCGCATCTCATGTATGCGGACGATGTAGTTGTGTTCGGGAAATGGGACGCATCCGGTATACAAAATGTCATAAGGTTATTTCGTTGCTTTTACCCTATATCCGGATTGAAGCTTAATCTTCATAAGTCGAGTTTGTTGGGCATTGGGGTAGCCGAAAATGTCATTGAAACCGTTGCCCACAACACCAAAGTCATCAAAGGTAACTTTCCTTGTAAGTATCTTGGTGTTCCAATTGGTGCAAACATGAACCAAGCAAAGCATTGGAAAAGCGTTATCGATACTTGCAAATCTAGACTATCTAAGTGGAAAGCTAAGACGCTTTCTATTGGTGGACGTGTCGTGCTCTTAAAAGCTGTCCTGGATAGCCTTCCTATCTATCACTTCTCCCTTTTTCGTGCCCCCAAGTGCGTCTTAGATCATCTAGAAAAGCTAAGAAGGCGTTTCTTTTGGGGTGGCACGGACGAAAAAACAAAACATCATGGGTTGCGTGGGAACGTGTAATTGGACCCAAACAAAAAGGCGGCATTGGTTTGGGCTCCTTATTACACATGAACATGAGCCTCCTCTTGAAGTGGTGGTGGCGTTATAAAACGGATGAAAACAGCCTTTGGAAACAAGTGATCAATTCCATTCACCAAAATGAACGTTCTTGGGCTTTCTTGCCTATTAAACCATCGATATCCGGGGTATGGAATGCAATCATCAAAACGGGTAAAGATTTCGAGTCATTAAACATACGGGTTGAAAATCTATTCAAAGGCATGGTGGGAAATGGGTTGCACATACGGTTCTGGCTCGACTGCTGGCTCGGCGAAACCCCGCTCAGGTACAAGTTCCCTAAACTATTTTCTTTAGAATCTAACAAAATCTGCACTATCGCAGAAAGGTTTAGCAATCTGGGAAACACTTGGGTGGTGGGTTGGGCTTGGAGACGTCAACCTTTACTTGTGCAGGAACGCGACGAACTTCTCGAGTGCAGCAACCTGCTGCAGACCTGCTCCTTATCTGCAGCGGCTGATTCGTGGTCCTGGACTGAAGACAATTCTGGCCGTTTTTCTGCCGCGTCGTGCCGTCGCAGATTGGCTGCTGCGGCGGTCCCTTTTTATCCGTTCAAATGGTTAACTTTGGTTCCTAAAAAAGTCAACATATTTGCGTGGCGTGCTGAGCAAGACCGGCTAGCTACAATGGAAGGCCTTCTCAAGAGAAAGATCGTCAACTCATCAAACATCTGCAGCCTTTGTGGGGATTACTCGGAAAATGCGGCTCATCTCCTGATCCACTGTTACATTGCTGCCAATCTTTGGCAAAAGATCGCTGATTGGGTCAACATTCCTCCTGTTTTTGCTTTTGATTTTCGCGAACTGTTAGAACTCGGCAACATAAATGGACTGTCAAGACAAAAGAGAAAAGTAATCTATGCAATTATTCTCACAACTTGCTGGGCGATTTGGAACTGTAGAAACAAGAAAATATTTCAAGGAAAAAGAGCATGCTTGGATGAACTTTTCGAAGAAATTAAGGCGCAATCCTTCTTATGGATAACTAATCGCGCAACGGGAATTACAACTGACTGGAACAATTGGTGCAGATTTGATATTGGAAACTAAGCTATACTGAATTTGTTTTATGCTGTAATATTAGGATAGCCCATAAACTTTGTATTTGGGCTACTCATTTGGGCATTTGTAACTGGGTTGGGCTTTTGGATTCAACATCATAGTAGCACCTTGCTAATTAGATGTAATCTTTTGGGTTTGGAAATAAAAGTTATTTTGCCTTTCAAAAAAAAAAAAAAACCCTACACAGAAAACTATATTTAACAAGGGATTCTGTCGAATTTGCACACTTTGTTTAATATACTTGTCACTTATTTAGTGCCCTTTTATGGTCAGTGGTCAGTGAGTTAGTTCAACCAACTGCACGTACACTTGGCACACTTGTATAGGGTTGCATGTAACGTTACAATCAGCCAATCACCTATGTACGTATAAGGCTATAGGGTATGGAGTCGGGGCACCATCCCCGTTCTTCATTTTTTGCTTGTCTCGGACACTCTACACCGCCCCTACCCCCGTCTTGCCTGGGACATAAAGGACGCTCCAATCACCTTTTTTTCTTTTTCTTTTTTGATTTGAACCACTAGGTATTTTTCTCTTTATTGGATGGTTTATAAATTCGAGACACGGAGTGTTAGTGTCTCCACACGGCACACCCCACTCATGTCTCAAAATGCTTGAGACATCAAAATGTTTAGGTGTCATCCTACGTGGCATGAAGACATCACCTTTTTAATGTCTCCACACCCGCTAGCCTAATGATTTTGGCTAATCAAAATTTATTTACTTAATTGCTAAAATGGTCCTTTTGGTTTGTTACAATGTTTCACTTACGTACAAACATTTGTTTTTTTGGTCATAATCACACTATGATTTTTTTTTTTGTCATAATCACACTCTGTTCAACCACACTAGTCTAATCAACGTTTGTTCCAAACCAACTAGGAATCCAGGTTGGTAAACCGCATCAATGGTTCAACCATAACCGGTCCAACCAGTATCTATATGTTTAACGGTTCAACTATAACCGGTCCAACCAGTATCTATATGTTTAACTCATACCAACGGAACCAACAAAGAAAATAAAGCTTTCTTCGGATCCTCCTGATTAGGTTCTCTATAACAATGTTCCATATAAGTTAATAACACATATAACATGCTTTTAATTCCCTAAACCTTACTTTCTGATTTTAATTATTGTTATTGTTTCTAAAAATCTTTGAATAAAATAAGGGAATAAAAGTGACACATGTATTAACACAAACCACGACCCAAACATACAAAAGTAACTTTCAAACACTGCCTTGCGTATTACACAACCATACACAAAAGCAGATTATTATAGCATCATGCATAACACACATGATGATACAACTTTATATATATCTATATATATTTTTTTGCATCTTCAACATCATGGAATGATCATGACTAGTGACCACCTGGCAACTTCTCCTTTATCTTCTCCATGAGTCCTTTCTTCTCATGCTCTTCACCTACACCTTCATGTCCATAGTCACCACCACCGCCTACGGTGGCTGAAGTATTGTATTCATGCCCGGTGGCTGAAGTATTGTGCTCATGGCCGCCGTGATCGCCGCCAGGCAGCTTCTCCTTGATCTTCTCTATCACACCTTTCTTCTTCCTTCTTCCCCCCATACCATCATCCTCCGACTGCACAATTAATCACAACAATCTATTAGACCATGTGTAATGGCTAGTGAATTGGGCGTTAAAGGCCAATTTTAGCGCCCCATTAACCCAAGAACACCGCCCCTCCCTTGTTAAAGGGGTGTTAACTTGCCCCAAGTGAAATTTTTCGCGTGGGCGAAAATATGCATTGGCCAATCAGAACATGCCATTTCATTTTTATTTTTTTTCCTTTTTAACTCAAATTTAATATCATTATATACACCTACTCACACCACTTTACACCACTACACCTCTTCCCCATTTCAAGCCCATTTCACCCACCAAAGTGGCCCCACATGTCACATACACATGGTCTTAGTATGTTCAACTTGTTAGATTATTTAATTTCAATTTTCTAGACGGGATTATCGTATCCCAACCTGAAAAAGTCTAGACTATTTAATTTAAATTCCCCAAATCAAAAAAATTTCTAGTTCTAGGGAGATTCTTGGTTATATCATATATGTATAGTCTTGTGGGCCACAACTCAGGTGTTGTAATCATATTTGGTGTTAGATAGGTTTTTTGTTTTTTTGTGTCACGATAGTTGATTGTTTAGTGTATGTTGCCTCTAGCTTCTTGCTTTGTTGATTTAGGGGCTGTTTGGTTGATTATGTACTATCATTAAGATGGTCTGAATGGTTAAGAGCTGAATCATTCAGCATTCTTTATTAGCTTAATAGTTCAGCACTTAATCATTCCATTCAGATGCTGAAACAAATCTGAATGCTGAATGATTCAGATCTGAATAGTTAAGAGGCTACCAAACAGGCCCTTAGTGTTTTTTTTTCTTAAGAAACTTATAATCACCACAATAATTATAATAATCATAATATTAATTAATTAATTATTAAACACAAAGACTATTATTATTATTTTTCTTGACTTACAGAGCTAGAACTGCCACTTCCAGTACGGTGGAGCATACCACCACCAACACCACCACCATGTTTCCCTTCTTCATAACCATGACCACCACCCATCCCCATCCCGATACCGGTTCCGGTACCACCGATATTCTGCCCCGTTGTGGTCGAGTGAACGTTGGTCCCCATACCACCAGCCTGATCATAACCTCCTTGGGTATTGTAACTAAGCGGGTTATGACCATGCTCACCAGTGTGGTGACCCTCCTCCTTCCTATACTCTTGCTCTCCTCCGTATTGCTCCATTTTTTGTTTTTTTAAAAAAAAGATCGGTTTTAAAATGCAAGTGATGATATAATAAAATGTGTAACGTATGTTATTATTCTTAAGTGAAGTTGTTGTGATGAGATGAGATGGGTTGAAGGGGGTTTATATAGTGAGGGGATGGGATGTTAACGGACTTAACGGAATGATGGACGTGGAAGATCGATGATGCATGGCATGGAGACAACCGTACACGTACGAGATCGTATCATATATCATGTGCCACGTTAGCCTTTATGAAATCTACATATGTTGGTCGACATGTGGAAAGTAATGTTTGTGTCGGCCGAGATTATGGAGTTGGTTTTCTCGATAAGGTTTTGGATTTTTTTTTTTGGATTTTACGAATTAAATAATTTTGTTATATTTGTGAAAATAGCATAAATTAATTAAATTTTTTTCTCACTTTTATTATCTATATATACTTTCCATAACAGTAGAAGCGTGAGTGATATTAGAAAGTTAACCGGAGAGACTGGCCATCAATGTCTGTATGATGCAAAAATTGACGTCATTAATCAGCTTAAAATATTAAAAAAAAAAAAAAAGACGTGGGCCACGTGAAAGTACCGTTGTTGAGTTTAAAAACATCTGTTTGGTAGAGTCGATTTACTAACAGCTGTTCAGACCAGTTAGTGAGCTCTTCTATACAGCTGTTATCTATAAGCAGTTTTTATGAACAGTTATTTAATACATATTCAGCCCTTAACTTTTTGAAGTTTTAATAGGGAAATTTTGAATTAACATAGGGAAGTGTGATTTTTGCAACTATATAATCATTATTATCGCATATGCTTTCCTCATACACAACCATTTTCTTTCACAAATTAATTCATAAAATCCCCTTTCGAATTTTTTGTTGAAATCTTCCCAATGAAGCTTAATAACAAAATTGATAGTTTTGTTTGTGATCTCAACCCATCCAAAGATATCTGGTTTCTGAAGGTTCGTATCATACGAAAGTGGAAAGAAAGTTTTAAGATAGAAATGATATGATTGATGAGCAGGTAATGTAATTTTTCTCTGAGGTTATTTTATATGTTCTTATTCATGATATAAATATAAATATTGTTTCTGTCATGTTTTTCGTTTAATTTATGTTATGTTATTTAAGTTCTTTCGTTGATGTTTAGTGGAAAGAAAGTTTTAAGATCGAAATGGCATTGATTGATGAGCAGGTAATGTAATTTTTCTCTAAACTTATTTTATGTTGCTATTGATGATATAAATATAAATTTTGTTTGTGTCATGTTTTTCCTTTACCTTATGTTCTTTTATATTTATTTTAAGGGTGATAAGATTTAGGCATTCATAAAGATTCATTTAATCCACCTTTTTGACCATCAACTTGAAGAGGATGATTTCGTTATTCTATCTATGTTTGGTGTCGGTGAAAACAAGGATCCATACAAAGTTGTACACATGATTATAAGATCAACTTTTATCGTTGTACCACTGTTAGCCGTATTGTTGGTTGGCAAGGTGTTGAGTATGGATTTAATTTCATTGCTTTTAAAGATATTCTTAAAGGCGAAGCAAAAGAACTGTTGTCTGTTGGTTTGTTTCTTACTTTAAATTTACTATTTAGTATATTAAAATTTTTGGTTTCATATTTTGAATTATATGCACATTTTATAGATGTTGCCGGTGGTCTCATTTGGCATGGAGGTCTGGATGTGTTTGGATGACCTCTAAAAGAAACTAAAAGGATGAATTTTGATATTCAAGACTTGGAGTAAGCTTTTCACTGTTTGTTGTTTGTAAATTATTGTTGTTACTTTCTTTTTGGTTTTGTTTAAATTGTTTAGTGGTGATTTAATAAATCAACCAAATCATTATTTTTTTATTTAGTTGTATAGCTGTTGTAAGTTGAAGTTATTGTATGGTTTATTTTATGCCTATACACTAGTGTATACTATACATTGGTGTATATTATTGTAATGCATGTTATATACGTAAGTTTATTAGAATGTGAATAACAATCATTTACGTTTTGTTTTATGATTGAAAGGCCAATCATATTAGCTGTTTGTTCGCTTAACCATTTGGATATTGTAATATACACCAACGTATATTTTCAAAATATACATAACCTCAATGTCATGCACTTATGATTTTGTGTAATGGATATAACATTCAATGGTTTATTAAATCATATTTTGGATCAAAGATTACAATCGATAGAATATAACATAACAAAATCATTATAAATACATTTCCAATTGATTGTACAAATCGGTATAACAAAAATAAAAACTATAAAACTATAACATCAGAGCAATTGAAGATTAAGAATAACTAATAACGATTGATTAGTTGTTCATACCTGTATACGAATTGTTGATCTTTATTAGTGATAGTTGAAAGATATTTTTTACGATTTGATGTATCGACTTTTTTGAGGAATTTGTTTCCAGATTAAATCGTATTATTTTCTTGGAATGATAATATGAATTAAATTAGAGATAAAGTGGGTGAGTGATTTAATGAAACCAAATCATGTATTATGTAACTGCTTTAAGTAGAAATTATAATTAGAATAAAAAGATAATTATTTAAATGTCTATTTACACAAATACCCTCTTTATCAAAATCAAAGATGGAAGACTAAGATTGGTTCATAAGGTTTCTAACTATGGTGGTGGTTCCTAATTGATCTCAATCATATATATATGTATAGTGTAAGGTTCAATGGGGAACCTCAAAAAAGTGGGGAACTGGGAAACATGCATTTAACATGTTAAATATATTTTAAAAATTCAATTTAACATGCAAAAAAAATATTTTTTTTCAAAAATTTTTCTAGAGCTTTTGCATATAAACATGTGTTTGCTATTCCAATAAAAAAAATTTAATTTTTGTAAAAAGTTTTTTATTTTTTTACGTTTTTTTAACTAATTTTAAGCATTTTTTTAATTATTTTATTTTTCGATTTTTTTTGGTCAAAAAAAGCTTCTACATACATTTATATACAAAATATCCAATTAAACTTTTTTATAAAAATGATTTTTTACATGTTAAATTGATTTTTTATGATATAATTAACATGTTAAATGCATGGTTCCTCAGTTCCCCACTTTTTTTAGATTCCCATTGAACTCACCCTATATATATATATATATATATATATATATATATATATATATATAGGCTATGTATCTAGTGAAAACCTTGGTGAGTTGTGAAAACTCTAAAAACCCATCCAATGGCCAACATGCTTCCACATCTACTTTCTTCCTCATTCCATACAAGGGCAAGATGGTAACTACCTATACCTCTTTGACTGAGCATAAAAGTCTCCATCCTGACACTAGCAGAAATACTCCCTCTTCCTATTTGCTTCTTTATCCTCTTAATATTTTTTTCATACTCATGTCCCATCTCTCACTCTTTCTCTCTCAAGAATAATTCACAACCATCACTCTCTCTAACTTAAATTTTCAAAATCAAAATTACTTTCTCTTTCATAATGAATCTGTGTCTAACTGGGTTTCCATCTCTAACACCTTCACTCGTTCAAAAATCAACTATCACTCGTTCCAGATCCAACCACCGTCGAGATTCCCCACCCCGGTTCATGAAGAAGATGAACAAACTGGGTGCCAGTTCAAGATCTGAAACCAAGCCGAGGTGTCGGTTCAAGAGCTGAATAAATCCATCATATCATCCAAAACCAAGCCCTTTTTCCAGACCTGTCTACCATTTTCGATCCCAAAAACCTTCATCCTAGCAGATCAATCAAAAGATTTCGATCCCAAAAACCTTCATCCACAAGTTATATGTATTGATCAAGCTTTTATTGCATAATATTGGTGTGAAATTTGAAGCAACAAGAATCTTTTGTACATCGATCACTAGATTTGAGGCTTCTGAAATGTTGAGGCGCGAATACCGAGTTGGTGGTGGAAGGAATATTTCAAATTGGCCTTCCTAATCTTTTGAAAATTTTGAATTCTTTTTAAAAATTTTGAATTCTTTTTTACATAGTCACAAAAGATGAAATGGATCTTTCAAATTGGCCTTCCTAAATTTTTAACGACAAATTTGTAATAGTATGATATATTTTTTTCGGCAATGTGAAGATTAAAAAAAACTAATTATTTTTTCGTGTGTAAACCAAGATCTAATTTTTCTTATATTCTATTTTTTTAATTTGTGGTTTTGAAGATGTGTATAAGTTTGAAGATCCGGTACAAGTTTGAGAAAATTTGAAGATCCGGGTTTGAAGATGTGTACAAGTTGGGCGTTGAATCAGTACCTGGTGGTTTGTCGATTTCGTGAAGACAGATGGGTTGATAAAGATGAGAAATAAGTGCTTTGGTTTTGGATTTTTTTTCTTGTAACATTTTTATGTTGTAATCATTTGTTGTTTTTTCCGTGTAACATTGTTACAGATTTATGTTACAATAGATTTTTTATAACTCGGATTGTAACATATATATGTTAATCGGGTACATCGTCGCTACCCTTTTGGTGTGCCAAATCAGTAAATAGGCTACACGAAAAAGAATATGAAATATATACAGTTTCAAATCAATAAGTTGTAACATAGTAACAAAAATCATAACATACTAGATGTATAAGATGTAACATGGTAACATGAGTTAGCCACATATAGTTTGTTTAACTACGACCTTCATTTTTCTGGTTTTTTTTTTTCTCAAATTTAATAGTTATATTACTTTTTTTGGTACTCTTAATAGTTGGTTTCCCCTCTGGTCTTCAATTGTTTTGTAATAGATGTAAACAGATTTATTATGTGACAAACTAGCGTTAATATAAAATAGTTACATTTTTTAAAAAATGTGACATGTGTCGGTTACATTCATTACTGTTTAGCAAGTTACTTATGTACCATCAAAAAATGTAATTTCATCAGTTTTGCAAAATACTATTTGACTTTTTCTTATTAGTAAACTGATTCATTATTCATTCAAAAAGAAAAAAATAAAATAAAAGAGCTTTTGAAATAAAAATTAATCATACCTATTACCAAAACAAATTAAAAAGAAAACACTGATTGTCAAAGTACAACTAAACATTAGTAGATTCAAACACCAAACCAAATAAAGTCAAAATAATTAGAAATTTTGAAGATAAAATCATATCCCTTATCTTCTCAAACTCAAAATAAAGCCATTCTCTGACGATGAAACCATATTTTGGGAAAATTAGAAATTTGGGTCTTTATCTTTCTACATGAAGATACAACCATATTTTGGGAAAATTGATCCAGTCGTAAGAGAACAAGCTATCTATGTTGAAACCCGATCCACAATCACATGAACCATCGCTCGTGGTGCTTACACACCAGTCTTCGTCACCAACCATTTCAGCCTCTTGAACCACGTTTCTGGAACACACCCACTCGACAATCGTTCTCGCTCAGTTTCGTCCCTTGCCCTTTGATTATGTTCAACAACTACCGCGTGATCAGTCCTCCGTCCAAGCCTACCAGCGTCAAACCAAGCCAGATTCCATGTAACTACAAAAGCCCCAAGGTCTTCATCGTTAACTGTAATCATGGAACTCAAATTTTGGGTATGAATATTGGGATTGCAAATTAGTGTTCTAAGATGATAGCAGATGAAGTTGCCAAAGTTATGTGTGTGTGTGTGTGAGTGAGTGAGAGAGAGAGAGAGAGAGAGAGAGAGAGAGAGAGAGAGAGAGAGAGAGAGAGAGAGAGAGAAGGTTAATTTATGACTTGATGTCTGGAAGTTTGATTGAAGTAATAAAAAGAGGGTAAGAAATTACCTATTATACCCTTGTGCTTCAAAGAAATAAAAAGGACTTGTCCTTTAATGACATAAAATAATAAAGATGAATCACAACCATAGATCCTTATTGATCAACAGTTATTATTGGGTTTTTAGGGTTTTCACAACTCAATAGGGTTTTTATTTTAGCCCAACCCTATATATATATATATATATACTAGCAGGGTGCCCGCGCGATGCAGCGGGAACAAACACACTTCTAAAGGCGTGCATGGTTCAGTTTATTTCGGTTATTAGTCTCAACCAAAATCAAAGTTATTGGTTGATTGATCTTGTATGTTCATGAATGATGGACAAAGAAATTATGTATACCATGCCATCACATTCACATCTGTGTAATTTCCTTAACAATTTGCATTTTTTCTCCAAAGATTCTGAATACGTCAAGAGCAGCTGAGGCATTAAGGTTTCAGTTGTCTTTTCTAATTCAGTATGTAAAGAGTGACATCACAATTTAACCAAAACAATCACAAAATTTTAAAGATAAGGGTCAAGAATGGCCACGAAAAATTATTAAATTTACTCTTGGTCGTTTCTCAACTGTAAACGATATGTAAGTTCTTTCCCAAGCTTGTTGAATTAGTCTTTTGCCTCTTTGAGAGGACCAGTCTCTCTTGCAGCCTAAAATTTTGAAAATATTTAATTAACTACCGTATATCACAAGTTTTTTCAAAATTTTTAATTAACGATATAAATATCATCTTAAGCGTCATAAACTATTTTTTTTTTCTTTTTGCAACTCTATGCCTCCAAAAACACTGAGTAAGAATATGCTTTCTGAAAACGGTATGCATTCCATCATAAAATTAACTTATAATACATGCATTTATTAAATGTGTTTATAGGCTATGCATCAATGATCTTACATGACATAGATAAATCTAATTGGTGCAGTAAAAACTATAACAAACCGGGTCGTGGAAGCGAAAGCAAGAAAACGGAAAGCAGAGAAGTGTGGGGCTAAAAATAAAAAGACTTGTCGCATGTAGGGATGGATGGAGGATAACCTTTGAAAAACACAGAAGTTATGGTTGCGTTTACGAATCATTTGCATAAATAGTAGATATATAGTTTTAGAAATTACATTTGGTGGGTATTAGGGAAAAAACCAAAAATGGTGATGCATGAGTTTCATTTGGCGGCATCAAATGTCCAGCACAGTGATACCGCCAAACCAATTAGCGGCTTCTCCTTGATGCCGCCAAACCAATTAGGGGCTTCTATGATGCCGCCAAACGAAATAGGTGTGTTTGATACCGCCAATCGAAATTAGGTAATCTCTTTTTCTTTAATATTTTGAATTTTAAAGGATGATGTGAAGATGTTAAGGCAAATGAGTGATGATAATAATCAAAAGACTTGCAATGGTAATGGTGAATGTATATGAATATATGAATCGTTAAGTTAAGCCACATGTGATTCAAACATTGATAGGAGAAACAAACACTAAAATTAAAATCGAAATACAAGCGGTAAACATTAAGACAACATTACATAATCAAGTAACATGACGAGAAGTTGCTTCACAACGGCATTTGTATAGCTCATCTGCCATGTGTCGTCGATAATTCACACAAGCATCTTCGACGTCGATTTCTAGCGACAACGACTTTTTTCTAACAAGCCTCTCCATCATCATACAAACCAAGACACCTGCATTATCAACCTTTCCCTTGTCTTGGGGCACATCTAATTCAACTAAACCAACAGAAATTGGTGTTTTGTCCACACGATTAGACTTCAGCCAGTAACGAATACGTTTTAGAAACCATTCAAAAAAAAGCCTAATCATCTCCATATAGTGAGAAACTTCGCGTCGCCTTTCGTTTCTCCATCTCTTATAAGTCCAATACTGGGTAATTACCATGTTTCTCAGATCAATTAGGATAAGCAGCCAGTCTCCCACCCCGATCGATAAAGGAAGGTAAACGCGGTCAACCTCCCAGAATGGCGGGTAGGGTTCCATTCTTCCAGCCATGTCGAGGGCAACTGAAGAATTCGAGTCCTTCATTTCATCATAGAAGGCAGGGGGTAACACTGTCCAACGTAGCTGTGAAGTAGGATCTCTTAAAAGCTTTGCTTGTCTAAGTCGCATCAGTCTTACCGTCCACGCCTCAACGTGCTGAAATCATAATAATGCATAAGGTTCGTTATTGAGTTAAGCAAATCAATTTACTTTCAAGATAAATTAACGTGAAAATTACCGTTGCGGATAGCGCCCTGTTGGGTTGGCACCCTAGAAGTGTACCCCAAAAATTTCTGTCTAGTTTGGCGGAAATGAAGCGAGTGTAGCAAAATGGGGCATCCCCGTTTGTATAAAAGTCGACAACATCAGCAGACCAGTTGTTTCTGCATTGTTGGTTTTCTTGTGGGTTTTCTTTGGGCTTGTCTTGCTCGTTTTCGGCTGCTTTCACTTGTGGGTTACTTGAAGTCGAACCGGCCGTGAATGTTGTTGATGGCTTGCGTAAACGCCTCCAAATCTGCTCGGTCGATTTTACCGTTTTAGGAGCTGGTTGTGAACAGTAAAAGCCTTCTCCATTGTTTTCCATTGTTATAGATTTCAAATATGAGTGGGTAAGAGAGAAAGAAGTTGAGTGAGTCTTGTTTGTGAATCAGCTAGCTGCTTGCTTTTAAAGAGGTGAAGCCTTGTAATGGTTTGGCGGCATCTACATGAAGCCTCGTAATGGTTTGGCGGCATCATAAAAAGTTGAAGCCTCTAAATGGTTTAGCGGCTTGTACACCTCGTAATGGTTTGGCGGCATCATAAAAAGTTGAAGCCTATAAATGGTTTAGCGGCTTCTACATGAAGGCGGCTTGTAGATGAAGCCTCGTAATGGTCTGGCGGCATCTACACGAAGTGGAAAATGGCCCAGGCTGACGTTTTTGGCTCTCTATACAGTCTGGCAGGGCCTGCCAGTCAGGTAACCGGACCCTCGGACGCGTTGTCCTTGGCTAGTACACGGGTGTCGCACGATGTCCGGGCCGTTTTTGGGTCTCCGGGGCCTGATCCAGGCGGCCCGAAAACGGCTAGGAGGTCGTTTTTCAAAAAACCCACGAAGTGGAAAATGGCCCAGGCTGACGTTTTTGGCTCTCTATACAGTCTGGCAGGGCCTGCCAGTCAGGTAACCAGACCCTCGGACGCGTTGTCCTTGGCTAGTACACGGGTGTCGCACGATGTCCGGGCCGTTTTTGGGTCTCCGGGGCCTGATCCAGGCGGCCCGAAAACGGCTAGGAGGTCATTTTTCAAAAAACCCACAATTCATAAATCCATAATACATAAACACATAATACATAAACACATAATACATAAATCCTAATCCCAAAGTACTTATTTAAAGCTTACATAAACACATACTAAAATCCTAAATTACTTGGGAGTAGCCAGTGGTGATGGTGGTGATGGCCTGCTGGTGGGGGGGGGGGGGGTGGCTGTACCTTGGTTTTGGGGGATCTGTGTACTCTCTTGCATCCGGGGGGTGGGTGCTGACAACCTTAAACGGTCCAAATCCCTTAGAGCCATGGCATAATCCACAACCCAGACCAACTCCTCTTCCGTGAAATCATCATCTGCTGGGGGAGTAGGATGAGTTGTTTGAGTAGGAGCAGGAGGAGGAGTTATTTGAGTAAGAGCAGGAGGAGTTATTTGTGCAGTAGGAGGATTATAGAACGAAGGTTGTGCAGGAGTAGGAGGAGATGAAAATGGTAGTCGCCGTCCGCGGCGAGAGTATCGCCGGACATTTGAAGATCCGTCACATTCGTGATAACCGCCACCCATAGTTTGTAAACCCGATGAACAGAGGAAATTGTGACTTACATTGAGACTTGATATGGTATTTATAATAGTTAAAGCATCAGAGTGGTTTGGCGGCATCATACAAAGTTGATGCCTCAGAATGGTTTGGCGGCATCATGATGCCTCAGAATGGTTTGGCGGCATCATGATGCCTTAGAATGGTTTGGCGGCATCATACAAAGTTGATGCCTCAGAATGGTTTGGCGGCATCATGATGCCTGAGAATGGTTTGACGGCATCATGATGCCTTAGAATGGTTTGGCGGCATCATACAAAGTTGATGCCTCAGAATGGTTTGGCGGCATCATGATGCCTTAGAATGGTTTGGCGGCATCATACAAAGTTGATGCCTCAGAATGGTTTGGCGGCATCATGATGCCTCAGAATGGTTTGGCGGCATCATACAAACTTGATGCCTATTTAAGGGATACTCATCCCAATCCATCCACACACCAAACTTTCTTCCTAAACTATCTCTATATCTCACAAACCTACTTTCTCCCCCCCACCATCCAAAAAAAATAACATTCAAATCAAATGGCTTCTTTCGTTCCATACCTGGTTAGATTATACTGGGGTGGTCAGTTTTCATACGTAAACGGGGTTGTTCAAGATGATAACTCGTTGGAATCATCGAGCTTTATTATGCGAGAGAAGATGTCATTTGAACAACTGGTTGAATGTGTATGTGCTCATGTTAATATTAACAAGGAAGCTGTTACTGTCAAACTCCTGCTCGGATACACTTATGCTGGGTACTCTCAAACCAGCCAAATTTTCAACAATGACGGGGTTGATATGATGGATTATTTAGCCGCTGAGAGACGTGGTGGTTTTGTTGCGGAGATCTATGTTGAATGGCAACAAGACCCTCCGTTACAACAGCTTACTTTTACTAACCTGCTACGTGACGTGTCGAACGTAAATGTTGTAGCACCCTTTGGGTCTCAGCATGGTTTCCCCCCAATCGAACATGATGCCGATAACGAAGTAAATGACGAGGCAGGATCCCCTATGACGGACGAAGAATGTTTACAAGAACCTCAATATGTTGCCGGTAATGACAACAATGACGGGTTTGATGAATCTGGAAGCGGAGACTCTAAAGACACGGAAGATAGTGATGACGAACAACCGGCATCAGAAGACTCTGAAGACTCCGCAAACGAGGCCGATCCTAGTCAGGCGACGACCCAACAGACACCACCAAATGACAACCTGGCTCTCCAGTTAGGTCCACGTCAAGACTACGATCCTCAAGATGATGTGGAGCTAACAGATTACATGGTTCCAGAATACGAAGAGGATGACTTCGTGTTATGGAACCCAAAAGCAGGGGACAATATCCGGCTTGGTATGTATTTCAAATCAAAAGAAGAGGTAGACCGTGCGGTTAGACAGTGGAACATCCGTCGTGGACGGGAGATGTATGTCAAGGCAAGCAAACCGAAGGTATACACGGTCGTATGTTACACCAGACACCCAAAGTTTGTAAATCCTTTCTCTAGTGCCCGCAAGTGTGAGTGGCGTTGCACGGCATCGATTCGGTCTGACTCACATTACTGGCGAATTACTGTATGGGCTACAAAACACAGCTGTTATTCTTCGGCCGTACGTAATAGCAACAGAAGTTTAAAAGCAAAGGATATTGCAAAACACATCTTACCGCAAATTCGTACGGACATCAAGCTTAAGGTAAAACATATCCAAACCCATGTCAAGCAGGCCCTGAATGTTGATGTTTCGTATTCCAAGGTGTGGCGAGCAAGAAAAAAGGCCATAGAAACTATCTATGGTGACTGGGACAAAAAATTCAAGGAGTTACCCACATACCTTATGCGGCTGCAGTCGAGGAACCCAGGTACCATTGTTACGTTCTTTAATCATCCGAACAGGGATCCGAATTACCCTACGTTTAAATATATTTTTTGGGCGTTCGGTCCTTGTATCCGTGCATTCCATCGATGCATGCCTGTCATATCGGTGGACGCGACTCATCTGAAAGGACCCTACCGGGGTAAGCTGATCCTTGCGGTTACAAAAAATGCAAACAACTACATCCTGCCTGTGGCGTATGCTGTCGTTGACGAAGAGACTGTACACAGCTGGTGTTGGTTTTTCCAAAACCTTTCTGAGTACGTTACCCTTAATAGCATGGGGCCTTTGTGTGTGATATCAGACAGACACAACGACATAATTAATGCTATGGAAAACCTTCCACAGTGGAAGGAACCCAACGCCTACCATCGGTACTGTCTTCGTCACATCAGAAGCAATTTCAGCGGGAGGTTCCGAAACAAAACCCTACGGAAACTGTGTTGGTCAATTGGTAGCACATCTCAGCACGTAAAGTATCGCTGGGCTGTTAGCAAAATGAGGCTGAAAAATCAAGAGGCATGGGACTACCTTAACAACATTGATAAGACTAAGTGGACGGTTAGGTATGATAAAGAGCGTCGTCGGTGGGGTAACCTAACGACGAACATTTCGGAGTCCATGAACAACGTCTTGCGTGAAGCGCGACTACTGCCTATCACAGCTCTCATTGACTACACCTTTCGCAGAGACGTCGAACAATATGTTAAGCACACTCAAATTTCGAGCGGTTGCAACACACCTCTACCCCCTCGCATATGGAGCAGGTATGAGAGCCTTTTGGGAGTTGCTATGCAGCATGAAGTGACGATGTACGATGCGAATGCGTTAAGGTGCAATGTTCTTTCAAGGGTTGAGACAAATGACAGGGGCGGAAATGACTACACCGTTGAGTACAAAAAAAAGGTATGCTCGTGTGGAAAATGGCAAATGCAAAGATTTCCATGTTCACATGCAATTGCTGTTTGCAATTGGTTGGGTAAAAGCCCTCACAGTATTACTAGTTGGAAATTCCACACAGACACCTACATTCAACAGTACAACAGTCATTTTTACACCTTGGGGCATAAGTCTGAATGGCCGGCGGCAGAGTGGAGAATTCAAGGGGACCAGTCGATGATTACTACACATCGAGGCAGAGTACGCCAGAGAAGAATACAAAATGAGATGGATGTGAATTATGACGATCGCCCGAGGCGTCATGCATGCACTCGATGTGGAGAAACATGCCATAACAGGAAGAGTTGTGGAAATGCAAGGCGTCAACGAAATCAGTGAATGACCCTACAGGGTTGTGTCAGTCCTATCATCACGGTCATCTTTTTTATGTTGTTTAGTTTGCATTATCTGTATCGTCAATCACCTTTTACTTTCATGGATGAGTTGGGTGACTCATCTCATCATGTTCTGTACTAGCTTTATTTAATAATGGCAGAATTATTATGGTACTATTAATTTTAATACCACTACTATTATTATCAGAACTTTTCTAATATAAAAGTAAATAAACACGTGTAGTAATGATAGATTTATTTAAAACAAATAATACAAATTTATTTAACAACTATTTTTCCAAACAAGTCAATCGAACAAACTATACAATCTACCGAGTTACAAGACAATCTATTTCCGAGATCACCAATTCCAATAGCTTGTGTGTAAGTTTATTTTGCGTAAAGACATCATTCTACATATACCTCCTTATCTAAAAGAAACCATGCCCGTAGTGTTTGAAGCCTAGTTCTTTTGGCCACAGGTACAGTGAGATTGATAACTTCTCTATGGAAGTTGCTAGAATAGTTAAACAAAAGCTGAAATTGAACAGTTATTTGGAATGTTTCTGATCATTTCAGTTATGCCATCATTATTCCAGTCTACCGAGATCACCAATCCCAATATTCTACCGCTGCTTCATTGAGTTTCTATTTTGCGCCTTCCATCTCCATTGCTTCATTGAAATCAACAATTGCTTTATTGAAGTCAACCTGTAGCTGTGGACACAGAAAGGCGTTCTTCCAGTCAGCGGGAAATAAGGACCGCATTCAGATTCAAACCCATCTGAATGCGGCAGGGGAAGCATATCAATATGTTGAACATTGGTACCAAATCTACAGGTACTCAATGATCAACCCAGGCTGCCATACCGAAGTAGCACGATGAAGAATCGCATCATCCGTTGTCGCCAACGTCGCTAATGACTGACCGTGATTCTTCAACATCGGATGGCCTTGTGCTACAGGGTTTGCCTGGAAGGTTGTCCCCCCTAAAGAGTCTGTCGCCATGAATAGAGGTGGTACACTGGAGATTGAGGACACCACCGACAACCGACTCTCTAATATTATAAACTACAAAGACAATGTTGCATTCTACACGTGTTATACCACGTGTGGATGTAACATCGATCCAAGTAGTTTCATGTGGATGTAACACCGATCCAAAGACCGCGCTTTCTTGGACCCCAGAAAGAGGGACGCCACAGCAGGGGATGAAACAGGAGGGAATGCTTTTAAGCATGGCTCATCCCCGCAGAAAACAGTTAAAACTCCATGTGAATGTAACATCGACCCAATATCAATAAAAAACCGTACCCTCCAGAACAATTGGTATTTTCTTTGGTTTTCTACGATAGGCGGCATTTGAGTATATGTGATTTGAGTGTGTGGTGTGGATGTGGATGGAGAATGGTAAGCTGGTGGGAGATTATTTATAGGAGGGATGCCTTATTCTCAATTGGCGGCATCAAAGGGATGCCTTACATTGATTTGGCGGCATCAATTCTCAATTGGCGGCATCAAGAGGGATACCTTATACTAAATTGGCGGCATCAAGAGGGATACCTTATACTAAATTGGCGGCATTGACTACACATTCTCAATTGGCGGCATCAAAGAATGATTTGGTTGATGCCGCCAATCCATTTCTATACATCACCAAATTTGATTTTTTCCCCCAATACCCCCCAAATGTAATTTGTAAAATGATAAACCCCCTATTTATGCAAAGGATTCTTGCGTTTACGTTAGCATCAACCTACATTTCCATGTTGTCCCATTGAACTTTTACATTGCTACCTTCTTGATAATAATCCTTCATGTAGATTTCATAACAATCATTGAGTCATTGCCGCATTAAAATGATCTTTTTTGGCTTCTTTATGTAAGGTGTGGAAGACAACAACGACTGCGATTTTTTTTGTACTGATCAGCTAAGTTGCTGATCAAATCCTGGCATGAGTTTTGAACCTTAATGTACAAATGAATCCTAGCAGGTCAGCATGTAGAAAGTTAAAAGAATATCACAATTGTTACATATAAAAAAACAAATCATTTAAATTTTAACAAGTTAGAAGTGGATTTTGATAACAAAACGTTAAAACATAATAAAGAATTAGAAACGATAAAAATATCAAACGAAAGAACTTCATACCCTGTAATATTGTCTCATCAATTATCTTCACACTATTATCCAACATTCAATTTCTTATCACCTGGTAAGTGTCCCCTAACTCCATGCTCTGGATCCAAAGAACATTAAAGAGGCAAAGCCCAACTGTTGTTGGTTTTGTTGCGGCACCCGATAGATGATCGAAACAGGATGAAGGGGCAATTCAAGAGTGAAGGTGTTGAATGATTTTTTTTTTGTGTGTGAAGACCTGGTATTTAACAACGTGTAGTGCAACCGTAAGAGATAATTAAGGAATGTTTAAGTCAAAGAGAGAAAAATAGTAAAAAAGAAAACTAATATCTGCTTTAATTTTTGAAAGTGTTTACGAACGTTTTTGTTCTTTACTAAACCTATGCATGTATTTAAAATATAGAATAGTGATTATCTTAATTAAGTTTGTACATTGATTCATGATTCACTTATACATTATATCCATACATCAAAATTGACTAAAACAAACGTTAAAGCGTCGACGAAAATGAGTAGGTCATCACGGTACCTTCGGATGCTTTTAAAATACTTTAATTTAAAAGACATGACAAAGATAAATAAAAGAATTATAATTTGTAGGTAGGGTGACAAAGTGTAACTATAACTAAAAGGAGGGAATTAAAATGTAATTAGATAATTAAAGTATAAAATTGTTTTAAAGATTATTTTACCCCATTTTAAGATTGTGTTTTATGTGTTACACGAAAATAAGTCATTAACTTTTGCGTATCTTAAAAAACCATTATGATATACATTGTATATAGTCTAGATTTTCGTTTTATTTCGGATTGGTTTCGTCTATATTTTTGTTTAGTTTTGGATAACAATTCAGTTATAATTTACCCCTAGATATTGATAATCACATATAATTAAAAAAAAATCAATAGTTAAAGATACAATGCAATAAAGATTCGTTTCTTTTAGATTCTTTCAGTTAAACATGCAATGCAATAATCACTTGTACATAACGCATTTCTTTATTGTACATTTCAATCTACACGTCAATATTAAATAGGAAAAACATCAAAACGTTGACAACAATGAGCAGGTCGTCACGGTATTTTCGAATGTTTATAAAACATAGTAGTTTAAAAGTTATGATAGAATTAAATATAATGATTATAATTTTGTATGGAATGAGAGAAAAGTGTAACTACTAACTAAAAATAAGAAGATTAAATTAACTAAAATGATGTATTAAAGTGTTAAAGTGTTTGAGTGACTACTTTACCCCATTTTAGGGTTGTTAACGAAAATAAATTTCTTAACTTTTGGGTATCTTAAACTACCCCTCCCTCATGCATTATAATATAGTATAGATATATATATATATATGTATATAGGTAGAGGATCCGGTAGGAAAATTGTTTTGTGTAGGAAGTATTTTCAACCATTAGATCAAATCTGATTAAATCTTTAGATGAAGGGCATTATAGACTTTTTATCCATCTTTTATTTATTACAAACCCACTAAATTAGCAACTAACATCTGGATATTTATGAAGATTAATCATCCTAAATTAACTAATTATTCATTATTTTTCATAAGAATCATAAGATATTCATATCAAATAAGTTGATCAATACCAAAAAACTTGTTCGATTCTTTAAACATATAACCCATCTCTATCACTTGTTCGATTAATCTAGTCATGGCAGAAGGTTAACATCAGGAGTGTTTTATAATGAAAGAGAAACTAGTATGCATTAATAAGGAGTGTTTTATAATATCATCGGAAGTGTTTTATAACAGTATAACATCAAGAGTGTTTTATAAGTGGAGGTGTTTTATAACAAACAAAACACCATTGAAATGTTTTAATCCACATTTTATAAAACACTTATTATGTTTATCCATATAGAACAATCAACTAACAAAAGCCTTATATAAAACACTTCTGATGTTATGATTTTATAACAAATAAAAACACTGTTACGTGTTTCTTACACGTAAGATGAAGATGAATGTTGAAGATGGGTGCACAATTGATTTTGTTTTGTGAAAATAAATTTTGAGTTTGAATGATATTAATGAAAATAATAATTAGGAGAAAGAGGGATGGGGAGATACAATAAATGTAGAAAGCATTCAAACAGTTTCTAAAAATATTGATATAAAATGACATTGACACCCTCATTTAAAACACATATTGACGATCATACCTTTATCTTCTATAATATATTAATTAGATTTTAAACACCATCCAATCTTTTAATCTCTACCATCCATCTTTAAATCTAATGGTTGAAAACACTTCCTACACTTCCTACACAAAACCATTTTCCTACAGGAACCCTACCATATATATATATAGATATATATATATATATACACACACACACACATTAATCTTATAATATTCATAGAAAATTCATTTTTCTCCAAAAATTATGAAAATTTAGGGATAACATCTTGACACCTAAAGAAAATTATCACATTTTTATTTTTTGGAAAATAAGTTATTTCGTATTTTTATTGATTTAAATTGTTTTAATCATAATTAATTGATTAAAAATTCGTTTTTAATAATTTTAATTTTAAAATTTTTGGGAAATTATTTCTAAGTATGATAAAGTGAAATAAAATTTATTTTCTCATAAAATAGTTATGTTTGCTATTTTTACCATTTTTATCATTAAAATACTATTTAAATTCATCAAATCTGTTTTAAATGCAAATAAAGTGAGAAAAATTATGGAAAAATTATTTTCACTATTTTACATAAGAAAATAATCATTTTTCATAAAAATATTATTTTTGGACCGTATCTTGTATTTCTAGCTTATTTATATTTAATTAGTCATAATAAGTTATTAAATTTTATATATATATATATATATATATATATATACAATTAGCAACTTGGTTCATCTCTAAGAGTCACCACCCTTCCCCATCACTTGGTACCGTTTCACAAATTAGTTAGTTGGGTCACCTTTAAGAGTCACTACCCTTCACCATCACTTGGCACCCTTTCACAAATTAATTATCAACATTAATCTCTTCTAAGAGTCATCACTCTTTCCCACAATTAGCAACTTGGGCAACCTCTAAAGTCACCACCCTTCCCCGACACTTCCCACCATTTCACAAATTATTATACATACAATTTGTAACATTATACGACTCGTGCTTTACTACAACGTGTGTGTGTGTGTGTGTGTATATATATATATATATATATTGGAAACAAAAAAAACATCTATACCATAAAATATTGATGTCACTTTCCGGAGGATGAGGTGCAGATTCCTCTTTGGTCTTGGTTTGATTTTGAATATTAATATAAAGATTGGTTCGCTTGAATTGGAAAATTGCATTGTTCTTATTACTGGAATTCATCGACTCGATTATATTGTTTAAAATCAAATAGGTGTTTTGCGGAAACAAAAAAAAATATTTCGTTTAATCATAAAACATCAGAAGAAAAACTTTTGAACCGATCTTACGAAATCAATATTTTGTCTGAATGAAAATCACAAACAGCTTTGCATAAAAAAGTCTGAGCGGTGTTTTGAATTTATCACAAGTCAAAAGAATAAAGTCAAATATGGAAGGAAAAACATGGTGTTATGAGTGCTTATTTTTTTTAAATATAAATTTTAATACTTCTAATTTCAAAAGAAACAACCGAACAAATAAAGCCACAAAAGAAAAGAAATAGTTTACTTAAAAAATAGTTTATTTAATCACATTTCTTAAACTATCTAAGGCGTTGAAATTAGAGATTTTTGTTGTTGAATTAGGTTTTACCTGGACAATTTGTTTTGCTATCATGTCTATAAATGCAAAACTTTATTTATATTTGACTATTTGGCATGTTGTTTCAAATCTCTTTATTTTTTTATTTGGTTTTGTTGATTTTGAATAAAAAGAAAACTAGTTTTCTGTTAATTGAGGTTGGTTGATTTTTCTTTTAGGTTATTTTAAAATACGCAAAAGACGTAATTTGTATGTTGTGACCAAGGAAATTTCAAACTTAAAAAAATATAACATCATTTTCAGTACAAAGTTAAAACCCCAAAATTCACCAAAACACTTTGTCTTTTGAAGTAAAATGATTTAGGTGTGTTGTTGTAGGTTAGGTATCAATGCACAAAAAGATAAAAATAAAATAAAAATAAAAAGGAAAGATGGTTTGAATAAAGTAAAGAATTTTCGCATCTCATATGGTGATACTAAAATATTCATAATCAAGATCCTGCCGCAACGCGCGGGCAAGCGCTAACTCGTTAAATATAAATTATAAAATCTGTTTTATGAATCTTTTTTATATAAAACAGAAATTTTCCTAACTGTGGAAAACATAAGTGTTTATATTTTCTTAGTCACATATTTGATCTTAAATCATGATATATATTTTATTCAAAATTATTATTATTTTCGGGTTATCATAAAACATCATCTTCTCTACATAAGCCTAGCAAACCATAATGCCTTAGATTCTAGATGCCTTAGACTTTTAAGCCATTTTTCCCTCATTAGTATTCTTATACGTATAGGTTGAATTCTTCGGAATTCCCAAGTTTATCTTGTGACGAGTTTTGTTTGGATTTATCGCGCTTAGCAAAACTGTGAGTATATCATTCCCCTTTTTCATTTACTTTTTGGGGTGATTCATGTACATTGTGTGACAGCTCGGGTAAATCTCTCTTTTGGTTTCTATCTTTTGTTTGTTTCCTTCGTTATTCTTTTGTTCTTTTGGTACTTGTGCAAATTTTCGGGACGAAAATTCTTTTAACGTGGGGATGATGTGACACCCGGCAAATTCTGGTTAACAACGTTGTCTAGATGAAAGTCTACCTTAGCGAGTCACGCGTATATTGTACTTAACTGGGTTAGTTAAGTCGGGTTATGGTTCGGGAACTATTGGTTTAGTCTAGAGGATCATTGGATGTTGGTCTAGAGGTTCATTAGATGTCGGTCCTTAACCAAGTGTACAAACGGTGACGATCGGTGGGATCGTCAGGGCATACGGAACATACGAGTCTCGAGTCTCGGGAATTGGTGAACGAGTGTGAATATGTGTATTTACTTGTGTTATGTGTTTACAATCATTATGTGACTTGTCGGTACGTTAATATGTGTTAACACATGTTAAAACGGGGTTTAACGCGCAAAACACACGAAACAGGCCCATATAGGCGATCAGGATAGCCCAATCGCCTATATGTGGTGCGACTGGGGATCATGTGGTGCGACTGGGGACTGATCGCATGACTGTTCATGCGATTAGGCCCCGATCGCATGAACTTACATGCGATTAGGCTTCCTGATCGCGTGTAAAGCTGCATAATCGCATGTTACGTGCTGGACGACTAAAAACGACTATAAATACCATACTTAACCTCCTAAACTTCATTATACAAACCCTAGTCGTCCCATAACCCGCCCCAACACATAAACAACCCCTGGAAGGCGATTTTTGATCAAAACACAAGGTTTCAAGCTTGAATCATCATTCTTTCATAATCCTAAGGTTTGGTTTTCATCCACAAATCTTTATAAACGTTTTTTTTATCAATCCCTAATGGTCCAGACCTGCTCTTAAACGAAAAAGCTTTCTGAAAATCGTTAATAAGGGTTGTTAATTGGATTATAACTTATATACATGCGTTATGGGTGTGTATGATTAGAAAGCTAGGATTTTTATGATTCATGATGATGAATTGATATGTTATTATGATAGATCAGAATTGATATTGATAGTATGATGATAGGAATCTGAGTAATTGATTATTAGGGTTATTGTTATGCATGTTAGTATGATGATTGCATGCTATGTATATGGTGTTTGGATTATGTGATTTCATGCAGGACTGATAATACGAGGCAAAACGAAGGGTTTTGGTTGAAACATGTTTAGGATAGTGTTTGGGATGATATTGGGTAGTTACACACGTTCTGGATCTGACTTGGAGCGTTAAACGCGCGAAAAACTGGAACAGCAAGGTTACAGGCGATTAGGATTCCTAATCGCCAGTTTTACATGCAATCAGGGCCAAATCGCATGACTTTACATGCGATCAGCCCCAAATCGCATGAATTTACATGCGATCAGCCCTGATCACGTGAACTTACATGCAATCAGCCCTGATCACGTGAACTTACATGCAATCAGCCCTGATCACGTGAACTTATATGCAATCAGCCCTAATCACATGAACTTATATGCAATCAGTCCTAATTGCTAGTTTACGTTTCCTAATCGCGTGTACTACTGTTGTAAGTGTAGATTAGCATTCCGAGACCCGATTTGACATGTAGTAACATGCTAGGAACCTTGTAACATATATGGTAACTTGGTAACATATGTTTGGATGTGATTCGGTGATACGTGAACTATGTGCTATAACTTGTTGTGCGTTATCGTAGGTTAAGTGTGATTGCATGATTGTCTGTTTAAGAGCGTAAATATAACACGGGGAGTCTCGGGTCACCAATGGGATGTCGGGTCTTGTACTTTGGGTCAGTTAAACAGTCACGGTGTTTTCAAACAAACTTGGTTATGGTCTGGACATCTAGGGACTAATTAACCTGCGGGTTATTAGTCTAAGTACTTGTAACTGTCATATGTTAGGTCGCCGCTTACGGGACTAGCATAGCAGCTGGGTTTACTCGGGTTAAGGAGTAACGCAACTTAAGGTGAGTTTACGGCCCCTCTTTTAAACTGGTTTTATACTTTCGGGGGAGAAAACATGTGTTAAAACGATTATTTGGTAACTACTGTCATACTATGGGTTTCTATTGTGTACTACACGATCTTTGGAAGTCCCGGGGGGGAACCATGAATGTGCGGGTTTGCACAACGGGGAAATGTGAATAGCGCTATTGGGAGTGACCAACCCCGCTCGTCGGCTTGGAGGGCCGGGCGAGTGCATATTGTCTCAAACAGGAACAACAGGAACATTTGGAACTTTTCGGGCACAACATCTGGTATTCGAGTTAGTAATGGTTTTCCAATCGTGGTAGTAACAAAACGTACGCCTAGCTAGCGTATACTGGTTTTCGATTTGTTATAGTATGGACAGGTGGACTTGGTACTTGGATACAAAACCTGTAAACTCACCAGCATTTTTGTGCTGACGTAAACTTTTACATGTTTTCTCAGGTCGCTAAGGTAGCACGACTGGACTAGGGCGCACGCGTCTGCACGGCGTCTAACTAGGGTTGCATGGTCTTTTGAACGTTGAACTATTATTTCATTGTTGAGATACTGTTTTTAAATAAGCTTCCGCTGTAAACGGGATTTTAAACTATGTTTTGAAATTGCATTTATATTCATTTAGACTTGTTTATTGTGATCGTTGGTTTGGATCCTGGTTTGTCATGCGCCTCGCGGTAAAACTCCGCAAGTGGATTTTGAGGGTGTGACACATTGTTTCAAAAGTGATTCTTGATTCTTAAATGCAATTCTTGTATGTGCTTTACGTGTTGCTTTATGTTACTATGCGTACTTATGTTATCAAAATCATTAACTCTTTGAGCCTAGCGTAACAATGTGTAGTACTATGATATATATATATATACACACACTATATTATAATGCATGAGGGAGGGGTAGTTTAAGATACCCAAAAGTTAAGAACTTATTTTTCATTAATAACCTTGAAATGAGGGTAAAATAGTCATTCATACATTATTTACATTTTAATACCCTATCTTAGTTACACTTTAATCCCTTAAACTTACTTAACTTTTGCTTATTTAAATTATAGTTAAACTTCTTTTTCTTATTTTAAGCAAACCATCCTCCATGATTTTTAAATAGTCATATTTTTTTGCATACATTTATACTTTTATAAAAAAAAATACATCATAATAATAAGCATTTTATTATCTTTAATTTGAGTATAGTATTACTATTTTTTTTATTTTAAAAATCTTTTATGTGCTACGTGATTAATGATATCTAGGAGTGAGCAATAACTAAACCGTTCACTGAAGCAAAAAATAAAAAAAAACATACAAAACTGAACCAAAATCTATTGAAAACGGAAAACATCTAATTTAACATAAAATTGGTTATCGTTTTCTTTTTGTACCCTTAGTTAACCCAAATTAGTTAAACTAAAACAAACCCATTAATATATTCATAACAACGTGTCTGCACGATGTGGTAGTGAACATAGCCACTTCTAATGGTTCATGGTTGGGTTAGGTTCACCGGAACAAAAATCGACATTATCGGTTTATCGATCATGTTAACCAACCGGTTAATTAGTTCAGTCTATTTGGTAAGATTGTCGTTTTTAGTTCGGTTTAGTTAATAACCAAAATTAAACTTTAATTTTGCTTAGAAGCATATGAAATGAAGGTAAAATACATGTAATGGATGTATAAAAGATATAAATGTATGAATGGTTCAGTTTTGGTTTGTTAATTTTAGTTAACTTAGGGTACAAAAAAAACGATATTAGGTTAACTCGGTTTTGGTTAATTTTCAGTTCAGTTTTGTATGTTTTTGTTCGATTTCGGTTGAGATTCAATTATTGTTCACCCCTAGATATTATTAATCACGTAAAAAAAATCAAATTTTTAAATAAAAGTATATAGCAAATTATACTCTAATCTGGTTTGAAGCTGAGTACGTAGATAGGTTTATGAATTGTAGTGGCGGTATAAAAAGATGGGGTTTTGGAATTTTTAGCTTTTACACCTAGGCCTGTAAACGAATCGAACGAACACGATGTTTATGTTTGTTCATTTAGTTTTAACCAAACACGAACACATAATAAAACACATTTTTGTGTTCATATTCGTTCATTAAGAAATTTGTCATGTTCTTGTTCGTTTATGTTCATTCGTTTAAAACCTAAATGAACAGTTCATGAACGAACATAAACGGACATTCACGTACATAATAAACGTGAACGATTTTGTATTACTAAAAAAACCCAATTACTAATTGGTTATATATTTATACAAGTAGTTAAACCCCAATTTATGTTTATATTTTTGTAAATAAAACTACGCATGTAATTAATAAACATAAACGAACATAAACGGACGTTCACGAACATAAATGAACGAACTCAACGTTTGTTCATGTTCGTTCATTTAACTAAACGAACAAATTTTTTTGTTCGTGTTTGTTCGTTTATTAAATAAACGACATAAACGAACTTCCCGCCGAACAAGTTCACGAACAGCTCACGAACATTCAGTTCGTTTACAGGCCTATTTTTACCTCTATTTCATGTATTTATATCTTCATTTCATGTATTTGTAGGCAAAAAAATTTAGCCAAAGTTTGTTTTTGTTATTCACCAAAATTAACTAAATCGGACTAATAACCGATAATCTAACAATACTAACCGAACCAAGGAACCAATTGTTTAATAAGATTGACTAATTGATGACTTTTGATTTTAGTTTCGGTTGAGGCTAATAATCGAACTTAACGGAACCATACACACCCTTAGAAGTGTTTGTGTTTCCCGCTGCATCGCGCGGGCACTCCACTAGTATATATATATATATATATCCCATGTGTGACCTCTGTTCGGAGAGGCCTTGGTCATTGTTAATTTTAGTTAACTTAGGGTACAAAAAAAACCGATATTAGGTTAACTCGGTTTTGGTTAATTTTCAGTTCGGTTTTGTATGTTTTTGTTCGATTTCGGTTGAGATTCAATTATTGTTCACCCCTAGATATTATTAATCACGTAAAAAAATCAAATTTTTAATTAAAAGTATATATCAAATTATACTCTAATCTGGTTTGAAGCTGAGTACGTAGATAGGTTTATGAATTGTAGTGGCGGTATAAAAAGATGGGGTTTTGGAATTTTTAGCTTTTATACCTAGGCCTGTAAACGAATCGAATGAACACGATGTTTATGTTTGTTCATTTATTTTTAACCAAACACGAACACATAATAAAACACATTTTTGTGTTCATATTCGTTCATTAAGAAATTTGTCATGTTCTTGTTCGTTTATGTTCATTCGTTTAAAACCTAAATGAACAGTTCATGAACGAACATAAACGGACATTCACGTACATAATAAACGTGAACGATTTTGTATTACTAAAAAAACCCAATTACTAATTGGTTATATATTTATACAAGTAGCTAAACCCCAATTTATGTTTATATTTTTGTAAATATAACTACATATGTAATTAATAAACATAAACGAACATAAACGGACGTTCACGAACATAAATGAACGAACTCAACGTTTGTTCATGTTCGTTCATTTAACTAAACGAACAAATTTTTTTGTTCGTGTTTGTTCGTTTATTAAATAAATGACATAAACGAACTTCCCGCCGAACAAGTTCACGAACAGCTCACGAACATTCAGTTCGTTTACAGGCCTATTTTTACCTCTATTTCATGTATTTATATCTCCATTTCATGTATTTGTAGGCAAAAAAATTTAGCCAAAGTTTGTTTTTGTTATTCACCAAAATTAACTAAATTGGACTAATAACCGATAATCTAACAATACTAACCGAACCAAGGAACCAATTGTTTAATAAGATTGACTAATTGATGACTTTTGATTTTAGTTTCGGTTGAGGCTAATATATAATCGAACTTAACGGAACCATACACACCCTTAGAAGTGTTTGTGTTTCCCGCTGCATCGCGCGGGCACTCTACTAGTATATATATATATATATATATATATATATATATATCCCATGTGTGACCTCTATTCGGAGAGGCCTTGGTCATTGTTATGTGAGCCTTTATACTTTGATTATTGATATTCTTAATTCTTTTAGGTTTGATTTGATACATTTGTACAACTAATTACATTTAGCCTATGGTATTGCACATGAATTGCGAACTACTTTTAACTCGGTTATGTAAACAAAACTTATATGCTCACCAATACAACTTTTGTCTTGACAAAATTATTTTGTACATGTTTCAGGTTGTTTTGAGATGCATTATTTAAGCTTTCGGATTTATACTTAAATTTTGATTCATTGTATTCAGTTTAGTTGGCATTTAGAATCGTTGTATTTCATTTCAATGTAATAAACTATTTAATCAATGTATCAATATTTACACTTTTAGTCTACACTACTAGAAAAATACCCCTTTCTTGACGCGCATTGCGCGTCATAAAAGGGTGTTTATGACGCGCAGCAAAGTGTCAAGGAAGAACATGTCAAGAAAGTTTTATGACATGCAGGCGCGTGTCATCTTTTAATGACACGCGTTTATGACACTCCTTTATGACATGCTTTTTTGACACGCATTTATGACACACTCTTTAATGACAAACATTCTTGACACTCATTTACGAATTTTTTTTACAGTATTTATGACACACCTTTATGACAGTCATTTTGCGTGTCATGTTTTTTTACCTAAAATTTTTTTTCCTGTAAAACGAATAATATCCTGGAATTATTTTTTATTTATAATTACAAAAACAATAAATTTAATAATAACGCTGCATATATTATACCACCAAAAAACCCATTACAATTATGTCGAATTCTACCACAAAGGGTTACAAAAACATTGTATCAATACATTACATTAGTCGATGAGTAAGCCTAAACATACGGATCATAACATGAAAATGAAGGTCGAGGCATAACCGGACCATTCTTCACGAACATAATCAATATCCGCATCCGAGTAAGCCTCCACTCCTCCCCCAACCTGAGGCACAATTAAATTAATAAGATGAAAGGTTAAGGTTCGCGATGGTTTTAGTTTCAAGAAAACAAAAGTGACTAGAATTTGACTCGATCAACTTACATTGTCCAATATTCCAAGTCCGTCCGTAACGATCTCCTTCATGAATTTCATAACATAATAACCACATTCTGTGAACCCCGGCTGACACGGACACTGCACATTAAAAGAATTATATCACATTTCAATTGTATAGTTGCAATTGTGTTTAAATAGAGTTATGTTTTATCAGTCTGTTCAGCTCGCGCGGGATTAGGGCGAACAGTCTGTTAAGCGCTTAAGCTCTGCAGCTGCAGCGCTTCCCTAATCCTGCAGCGCTTCAAAAAACGGGACAAGATAGTTCTTGAAATTCTTCTTGAAGCTGCTGAGGCCCCACGACCGCCCAAGGCTACATGAAATTTTACACATTTATTTCTTGAAAAACTAATTTGTATAATAAAAAAGTCAACAGACATTAGTAACACTTTTAGAGCCATTTACTCCAACTTTCAGAAATCTTAGTCCAGTCTCTTTTGTGATCCATAACTTGTCCTAAATGTTCAATACTCTAGCAACTAACCATTGATGCATATACAAGGTTCATATTAGTTTATAACTAAATAAAATAATATAATTAAGAGTCACAACTTACAAGGCCAGAAGAGGACTGAATTTGCAGCCACCTTACTGAATTAGCCAAGCTAGGCTGTTGAGCCTGTTAAACAAACACAACGATTCGCTAAAAAAACCAGTTGCTGCTCACAGTTACATACTGTATATCCAACAAATAATCAATTCTCAGGTCTTTGTTTTCGGATATAACCGATAACATAGGAGCTCAAAAAAATCAAAAAAAAAAAAAAAAACAAAACAAAACAAAACAAAATCGTCGTCATCATGAGGTTTAGTGTTAAACCTCATATATTAAGTTCAGTAGCCCCCTATTTGTGTTCTCCTAGTTAGAGATTGTTATACTAAACTTTTAGTTAAACATAACAGAAGATTCAAGCATCGAAAACAAAAATTTGCAGTTTGTTTGTATTCACCCAAGGGCCGGCCATGATGGAAAGTTATGATAATCCAAAAAACTGAAAGAATGTTATTTCTTATCGACAACATTTTGAAGTAGACATTTTAATGCGTTTTGGTTATCCAAATTCAAATAATTTACAAAGTGATTCGAGACTAACAGGAAAGAAACTGCGTCTAGTTGAATTAGGCGAAAAACTCATCTATTTTCGAAGAACAATCCAAGTATTGGAGCATTTGACCAGTAAATTACCAACTGAAATCTTGTTTGATATTCCAAATACAAAAAATCTTTAGTGTGTGATTTGGTCTAATACCATAGATAAAGAGTTGGCCGGATTTTTGGGGGAAACTTTCGTCAACTTCCAGATATAATAGTTTTTGTATTTTAGTTCTTAATTAACCTTGTGACCATCAGAAAAGAAACATATTAATATTACTAGTATGTTTACATAACTTAAGTATACAGTTTCAACCAAGCTATACAAGCATCACCACTTTAAACATTCATTTAAACACCAAGAAAATTAATTCACATAATTATAATACTCCAACTCACAGTTTGATGACTATATAATCTTATTCACACCGTCACCTTATGAATAAATTAACAAGCTGGGATATTTGAGAATATCTTACCATTAGGATTCAGTGATTTTCCCCATCCAAGTTGGTGGCAACATTCCGGTTTGTTCATGAACCGTGTTAAACAATGGCGGTAACATCTTGTACACCCCAGCTACCTCCTTCATAGCACCACCCTGACCATCACCACCATCCCCAACACCACCTGCTCCAGTCCAAATTGTAATCTTTGGTTGCAGTGCCTTAACCGCCTCCCCGTTGATCTTGGCAATTTCTTGATACATTCCACCATTGATCATTAAATAGTCTCTTAGAGCACCATAGTTTCCTCCCAATGCACCCAAAAGAGTCCTTATGTAGGTCCCTTGAGCCTGTGCAAGGGCAACTAGACCTCCAGCCTCTTTCTGTTTTGCATACAGTTCACCATCCGCAACTTGTTGACGAGCGTAGAACGTGGCCTCAGCCGTAGCCTTTTGAGCCTGTGCTTCTTTCTTTCTCATACAGAATTGCTTCTGCGGCTTTTTGTTTCCTGTATAGCTCCCAATTCGCCTCTTGTACCTTTTATTAATTACATCCAAATTTATTATTAGCTTGTAACTAAACTTGATTATTCAATAAATCTATGTTAAAATTCAATTAAGGTGTGTATGTATGTTACCTTGGTTTCATACTCAACACTAGCTTTACTCAAGAACTCAGCCTTAAGTTTCTCCGTCTGAGTCAACGCGTTCATAATTTCAACCTCCTTCTGCAGCTCGGCCTCCCTAAGCGCCACCGCCTTAGTCGCCTCCACCTCTGCCACTTGTGAATCCTTGGCCCACTTTGCCTTCTTCATCGCCAGCTCAGCATTCGCTTCCGCCACCTCAGCCTCCCTTTCATTCTCAAACACCTTCACCTCCGTCCTCACCTTTATCTCTTCCTTCTTCCCCTGCCCTTGCCTTTGCGTCGATATGATCCTTGTTTCCGCATCAATCTTAGCCGCGTTTTGCAGTGTTTGTCCTTCTCTAAACTTCGCTCCTATTTCACCCTATATCAGCAAATCAAAATCGTTATCAACATAATAACTAAACATAGATTATATCAAATTAATGATGATTAACTTATTATCACCTTCATCTTGGCTTCAGAAACATCGATTTTCGCCTGATTCGCCGCTTCCATCTGTGTCTTCTGTCCTAAATATGAAAAATACTCATGTCCAGGAACATCCACCAACTGTTTAACATTAGCATTATAAATCCACAACCCAAACTGATTCAGTTCCAGCTGAACTTTCTCAAACACCTCCTGCTGAACTAGGTTATAGGGAACTAGGTTCCTCTAAAAATCTCTTCCATAGTCATGGAAGCAGCCAGGACACGCGTCTCGCCCTCAATAATCCCCTTAACAAGCTCATTCACATGATGGGTTACGAGGGTTACGAGGGTTGGGTTTTTTTTAGCAGAGAGGGGTTGGGTTTTTTTTTAGGGGTTGGGTGTTTGATGATCTGTGTGTTTGCACAATAATAGAGGAAGAGAGAGAGAGGGGCTAGTGGAGGGAATTGAAAATTGTGAAATATTTGACACCAAACATGACACTCAATTCTTATAGTGTCATGTTTTTTAAAATCATGACATTAGATTGTTGACACGCAAAAAAGAGTGTCATTGTTTGTCCATTTTTTTTAAAAGACGACGATTTTTTAATGACACGCGCTTTTGCGTGTCATGAATTCTCGCGTGTCATTAAATGTGTGTCAAGATAGGGGTATTTTTCTAGTAGTGCTATGAGCTATTGAACAATCGTCACTACGTGGCACCTCGATAATTCCGCCATCAGTCGGGTTGTTACATTTGTATTTGGTTTATAACACCTAAGCATGTTATATTATAAACAAATATAGACTATAACACTAGAATTGAGTCTTTATTCATGTTCTCTTCTTCAACATTACATTACATTACAGGGGACCGCTCTTACAAACCACAAATCCTACCGAAAACTATATTTAACATGGGATTCTGTCGAATTTGCACACTTTGTTTAATATACTTGTCACTTATTTAGTGCCCTTTTATGGTTAGTGAGTTAGTTCAACCAATTGCACGTACACTTGGCACACTTGTATAGGGTTGCAAGTAACGTTACTGTAAGATAATAGAATACTGAATAATATTATTGAAAGATTAGGTTACAATATATAGAGATCACAAGGAACCCTAAAAGCCCGTAGGGTTATCCTAATTAACCATAATAATAATAGGGTCCAATACTCCCCCGCAGTCAAAGCGGTAGAAAATCGGACGCTTAGACTGAAAAAAAACATAAATAAAAAAAAAGAAAATACATAAAAATTAAAAAAAAAAAAAAAACTAGTCTTGATCTCAGTTCTTGACTTGACTTGTAAGTCCAAAATTTTGCCATAAATCCACAACCTTCATGTCTGGCCCGTATTCCTGCAATCTTCTTCGCCAAAAAAAACATACCCGTACTCTTCAATAATGACTTTACTTCGGTCCACAAGTTCCCTATGTTTGTTTTCGTTTCTTATTTCCCATAATGACTAACAAGATCCACTAGATCCCAATAAAGTCGCAATGCCATCTTTGTTGGCCATGTCAATACAAAAGATAAAATAAAGGATAAAAGAGAGAGGTTGTGGGAAAGAAAGAAGGAAAAAAAATAAAGATAAGAGGAAGAACAAATAGACACCCTACGACTCTTGTCGTGAGGCGGGCTGTCAAACAGATGGTGAAAGCCCGGTGACCGTTGTCAGGCGGCAGTTTTGAGAAGAAGTGAGATGCTTAGATCAAAGAAAGATGTCCGACTAAACCATCGTTTAATCTGCTGAGATCGATGGTAGCGGACCGTGATCTGGCTAGAGAATGACGGTAAGAAAAGAAATAGAATTGAATAGAGAAAGCAACTAAAGATCAAGGGATGGAACTCAAATAAAAGAAAGGAAAACAATAAATAAATAAAAAGAAACAGAGGATGTTTGTGGCGAGTGTGTTTGACTTTTGAAAAAAATAGAAGAAACAAAGGGATGTTGGTGGTGGGAAGAAAAGACAAACAATAGGCGGCGACAAAGGGAATTTTTTTTTTTTTTTTTTTTTTTTTTTTGTGGTGTGGAGAGGTAGGATGGATCAAAGGAGATAAATAGTGGGCGAATATAAGAATAATGGTTGGGATCTATAACCGAAACTGAGATTTTATTTAGAATTAAATATAAGAAAAGAACAAGAAACAAACAATGGCCGGACAGGGCGGCGGCAATGGCGGCACGCCGCCCTGTCTAGGGTTTTTCTCAAAGTGGTGACGGCTAGGGTTTGATTATTTGTGTATGGCGTGGTGGAGACGGTAGAGAGCCTTGGCTGGCTCTGATACCATGTAAGATAATAGAATACTGAATAATATTATTGAAAGATTAGGTTACAATATATAGAGATCACAAGGAACCCTAAAAGCCCGTAGAGTTATCCTAATTAACCATAATAATAATAGGGTCCAATAGTTACAATCAGGCAATCAACTATGTAAAAGTGTAATGCTTTTGGCTAATCAAAATTTATTTACTTAATTGTCAAAATCGTGCCTGTGTTCGTTACAATGTTTCGCATTTGTGTTTTTTTTTTGGTCATAATCAAACTATGGTTTCTTTTTTGTCATAAGCACACTGTGGTCCAACCATCACTAGTCTAATCAATGTTAGTTTATGCATGCCAACGGAACCAACTAAGAGTACAGGTTCCTTAAACCTTCCTTTCGGATTTTAATTATTATTACTGTTGTTATTATTTCCGAAAATCTTTGAATAACAGAAATAAGGGAATAAAAGAGAAACATGTATTAACAGTACAAACAATGCCCCAAACATACAGAAGTAAATAACTTTCAAACACTGCCTTGTGTATCACACAACCAAACACAAAAGCAGATTATTAATATAGCATCATGTATAACATATATATATACATGATGATACAACTTTATATAGTTTTGCATCTTCAACATCATGGAATGATCATGATCGCTAGTGACCACCTGGTAACTTCTCCTTTATCTTCTCCATGAGTCCTTTCTTCTCATGCTCTTGACCTGCACCTTCATGTCCATAGCCACCACCAGCACCAGCACCTTCATGTCCATAACCACCTCCTACGGTGGCTGAAGTAGTATTAGTATTGTGCTCATGGCTGCTGCCGTGATCACCGCCAGGCAGCTTCTCCTTAATCTTCTCCATGAGTCCTTTCTTCTCATGCTCTTGATCACCTGCAACTTCATGTCCATAGCCACCACCAACACCTCCTATGGTGGCTGAAGTAGTAGTATTGTCTTCATGGCTGCCGCCAGGCAGCTTCTCCTTGATCTTCTCAATCACACCTTTCTTCTTCCTTCTTCCTCCCATACCATCATCCTCTGACTACACAATTCATCACAACATAAATAAGCTATAATAATCATAATATTAATTAATTAATTATTAAACACAAATTAAGAGTATTATTATTATTCTTGACTTACAGAGCTAGAACTTCCACTTCCACTACGGTGTAGAATCCCACCACCACCACCACCTGTCCCGATACCGGTTCCGGTAACACCGATATTCTGACCCGAGTGAACATTACCTCCAACCTCATCATAACCTCCTTGGGTGTTGTAATTAAGCGGGTTATCATGACCATGCTCGCCAGTGTGCTGACCCTCCTCCTTCCTATACTCTTGCTCTCCTCCGTATTCTGCCATTTTTTTTTTAATAAAAATATAAGTGATGATATTATAAAATGTGTAACGTGTGTTATTATTATTATTAAGTGAAGGTGTTGATGAGATGAGATGGGTTGAAGGGGTTTTTATAGGGAAGGGATAGGATGTTAACGGAATGATGGACGTGGAGGATCGATGATGCATGGCATGGAGACAACCGTACACGTGGAAGATCGTATTGTATCAGGTGCCACGTTAGCCTTTAGAAAATCTACATTGGTTGGTCGACATTTGCAATCAACGAGTGTAGTGTTGTTTCTAAATAGTGTGGGTTATGGTGGAGTAGTATGGAGATTTAATGATAGGTGACTTGGAACCTAATGATTATAAGTTCGAGCTTTGAAAGGTACTAGGTTTTATCGATTATTCACTGTCATGCTTTTGTACGGGTGGGTGGTCAGGTTTTTCCTGATTGGTAGACCTGAAGGACCGGATGCCTTGGATATATTAAATTCATCATAAAGGGATTCCCATGGTAGCTCGTGACGACTTTATTTACCATTAAAAAAAAAGGTTGGTCGACATGTGGAAAGTAATGTTTGTGTCGGCCGAGATTGTGGAGTTGGTTTTCTCGATAAGGTTTTGGATATTTTTGGTTACGAATTTAATAATTTTGTTATATTTGTGAAAATAGCATTAACTATTTTTTCCCACTTTTTATTATCTTCTATTTATTTATTTAAAAGTAAGTGAACGGAATAGTGACAACTAGCTAGTTGTGCGGCTTTTCAGACACTGTGCGGAGTAGGGCGGGAAGGGGCTTCATGGACGGGAACACCGCCCTGGTTGGGCGTGGAAGGGGGCGGGGAGAAGACCAAGGGCATGGGGGGATTGTGGGGCTTGAGGTGGCAGCTTGTGGTTGGTTCGGTTTTTTTTTTTAAATTTAACACACACACACATTAATAATAATAATAATATTCAATATTCCTCCCCTCTTCCCCCTTCCACTCCCCACAATTTCCACCCTTACAAAATGGTCCCCACACGTGTCACATGACGCATCACGCTCATCTTTCCCCCTTCCACTCCTTATAGTCTATTCGATCAACCTAAAGAGCGAATCATAACCTGTCGTATCCCGAGCAATGTTTATATGATCTTTAAGGCTACAAGATTTGGTCATGGTGAAGGGGGTATGGAGCGATATGTGTCAGTCACACCAATTTCCTCCAACCCTCAAAAAATCACACGGTGGTGGTGGTGTGAGAGAGTTGCGTAGATGTTTTTTTAATCAAATAGTCAATCACAATCATCCATAATCTAACCACAACCATCCACTTTGGGTATGTTTGGCAAGGAATTTTTAGGACCTTCAAGCTTCAAGCTTTTAAGAAAAAAGTCCTACTCGATAAAAAGTCTTGTTTGGTTGAAGGAGCTGGAATCTTTTAGGTTAGAAAAAAAGTTCTATAGTGAAAAGCTACTCGTACTAGCGTTTAAGAAAAAGCTCTACTAGCTACAAGGTTTTAATTAGTAAATGACACAAATACCCATTCTATTTTAGAAATAAAATAAAAACCTTCTTTACAAGCTTTTAATTATGCCAATTCTGGTCATTTTATACATTTTATTAAAAGCTCCGGCTACTCTGTCAAACACCAAAATTTATTTAAAAAGCTTCCGACTACCAGCTTGCAGCCACCAACCACCAACTAGTTTTGCCAAACATACCCTTCACCCTCACTCTTTAGCCCACATCAGTGGAAATCTCCACCCCACCTACACCACCAACTTCCACGCCACATAAGAGATGGTGTTAGTGGCGTGGCATGGAGGGCTTCACATCTCCCTTTTACGCCCCCACACCGTGTAGTCTAAGGGTGAAAGGTGTGGTGCTAGAACGTATCCTAACACTATCCAATCATAGACTGTCACAATAGATTTGTTCCTTACTATCATAACATTGCCCTAAAACACAATATTTAGTGGGTGTGATGCTAAAAGGTGCCTTAAACATTTTTGTTTAAATTTGAAAATACATTAAACATTTTAACCAAACACTAAAATTTATTAAATTAAATAAAAACCTAAATTGATTAAAAATGACAAAATATAAAAAAGTACGAAAATGAAAAAAAAAAACCTAAAAATCGCAATGCCAATTGTATTTGGCGGCTATTTCACGCTTACAATCAAGGAAAATTTCCAACATTGGACCAGTCAGTACTTTGTTCTGTGGTTTCATAAACGTCTCAAGGTCTCGATCATATTCTTTTTGCCTCAAAGCCTCACGTTTATCCTTCAAAGCTACACGTTGATCCACTAGCAACGATGTAGTTTCTTCACTTTGTTTCATTTTAATTTAAGCCAACTTGTTAATCTTGTCTTCTTTCATTGATCTATATGCACCGAGTTCGTCAATCAAATGATTCACGTTAGACGACTCGGCCACTTTCTTTTTGTCTTTTTTGTATTTCTTGTTGGTGTGCTATCTTCATTGAAGTACGACATACGACCACTCTCGGAGTCATCGGCTGTAGATGATTAGTAATTTCTTGCTTCCGATGACTTTCTTCTTTTGTCGAAATTGGTATTGGAAGCCTCCTCACCTATTAATGGAACACCTTTCCATGTGATGTGTTGGTGAAAACACCCTGTTAATATGTTAGTTTTGTATATATTTTAATATTTTATTGTGTGTTTTTAGTTGGTCTTAGTTATTTATTAGTGTACATGTGTTTTGTAGGTGTTCATAGACGTTGGGGCGTAGACGAGAAATTTTGGTTGAGCGAAGAACACCCGAGATAATAATAATAATAATAATAATAATAATAATAATAATAATAATAATAATAATAATAATAATAATAACAATAATAATAATAAAAGTAAAAAGGAAAAGAAAAATAAAAAAAAACGTGGCATAGGCCTAAGGCCCAATTGGAGAAGCAATGTATTAAGAAGGGATTAGGTTTATTATAACTTTGGAACGACAATTATATTTGTGAGGGCTGTTGGTGGACAAAAAAGTGGACGCACAGAAGAGGGGTCGCACCAAACGACAAATAGAGGAAGAAGCTTCAAGGGGCAAGATGCTAGGCTAAATCTTTGTAGGTTCCTCTAAACGAACAGTTCGATTAGGTTTCACACTTTTTATGTTTATTTAAGTATTGGATTTTGTTTTTGCTTGTGATGACAAACATCATAAACATTATTGATGCATTAGTTAATTGAAACAATTGATTTGTGTTTTGAGTCCTTTCTTTACAACTTGTTCGGTTGATGACAAAACTTAGTAGCGGGTTGGGTGACATAAAGAGGGTTGACTTGACGCTTACAATTGGGTAGATAATAGGGTTTGATGACAAGAACTTGTGCTACCAGTTAATTAACTAATTTCCAGAACTATGTCTATGTGGTTCCCAGTCTATAAACTGAAAATTGTGTGAAACCTAGAACCTGAAGTTTAGAGGGAGTTACATTTTTATTATTATTGTTTTCTATTCAAATCACTTAATCATCTTTTGCAACCACAACAACATTCTACTTCATAAAAATATTATTTTTAATTAATTAGTTTAATTAATAAAATTGCTATTAACACTAACCACATACTCCTCGTGGTTCGACAACCCTACTCCCTATACTGCAGTCCTTGTAGCTAAGGAGTTGTTTTTAATATAGTTTTTGATTAGCACTTCGACACGCGATCAAAATGGCGCCGTTGCCGGGGAGTTCGTGCGCTTAGTGTTTTTAGTTTTATTTTTTTTTTTCAAATTAAAAAAAAAAAACCAAAAAAAAATTATATTTTTTTCTTGTCTTGTATTTTTCTCTATTTTGTTCAGTATTACGTTGGGTATGTTAGTTTTGCAGGCAAAATGAATTAAGGATGAACTGGGTGGATTATGATGCATGTGGGTGTTGCGAGAGCCCATATCATGTGATGCAGGATTGTCCAATTGCCCGTCAGAGAGTTAAAGCATATAATGCACGTAAAGATCGTATTATCTTTGGGCTAGAAAAAGATGAAGACTCATACTTATCATCCTCTTATTATTGGCCACAATATCAGAACTGTCAGCAAAGATACTACAAGCCAAACATCTATCACTTGAGGGAACAAACTGCAGAATACTACATGAATACTGATCTGATTGTTCATGGAAGCCAGAGTGTTGACTACGGTTATCAGCAGCAACAAAACAATGAAGGGGGGAGAAATGCCCAACTGAATGCGATCTTAGAGGCCATAAAGGCTGTTCAGGAAGATGTAAAGGCTATCCAGGAAGACGTTAAGGGGATTCAAAAGGACAATGAAGTTAGAGACAAAACTATGGAGGCATTGTTTAAGCAGGTTGGTCAACTAGCACAAGAATTAGCACTTGAAGATGTGACAGTTGAACCGGATGTGGTTAATGTTGATGTGGCTGAAAAAGTTGTTGAAGAGGCATATGTGGACCAGGTTGTGAAGGATGAAGCCTTAGAAGAGGAAGCTACAAGCCTTAAAGTAGACGTGACTTCGTGCGTACAACCACTTGTAGACACACCTGCTGAAGAACCAGTGAACCGAGTAACCTTGGTGTACCCTGACCATCCTTCTATATTTATGTTCAAAATAGACAAAGTTGAAGATGATGGCTTGAGTGGGCAAAAGAGGAAGGTGAGCATTGAAGACATTGGACAAAATATAGAGAAGTGGCCTAGCAATGATCCTGCAGGCATGTCAAAGATAAGAAAGAAGATAAAGATTCGACATGTCAACTACCGAACATACATTGGGAATTCGGTAGGCAAATGTTCTTTGAGACCACCATGAACAAACATCAGGTATGATTGTTGTATATTTTGTATATTTAGTTGTTTTATTTATTTTTATTTTTATTTTTATTTTTATTTTGAGTGTGTTTGAGTCAGTTTTATTTTTGTTGGAGTCATGGGATTGCTTGATATGATTTGAATTGCAAGAATAGATTGCCCTGCTCATACTCAATCTCCATTCGAGCGGGGACGATCTGAAAACCACTAATGGTTGCAGGTATCCCGATTTGTTTGTGTTTTTTTTTCTCTTGTTTCTTTGTTTCAGGTTTGTTTACCGGCTGCGAATGAAATGCTATACGGCCGACATTGGGGGAATTGAACGGACTCATATGCGTATTACTTATCCAGGGGAGTCTGTTCCTTTTACTTCTGTTGTATTTTATTTTTAATTCTGCTTTATTCTATTCCCTTAGCACATTGAGGACAATGTGTCGCGCAAGTGTGGGGGGGTGGCTATACGTCTTTAGAGTGTGTTTTTGTGTTAGTCTTGAGTCATAAAAATTAAAAAAAAAACAAAAAATTAAAAAAAAAATAATTAAAAAAAAAATATGTCCTAAAAGCGGTCTGATCGGGCATGAAAGCGACTGTTTCAATGCTTTCATTCTGTCTCTGCTTGTGGTGTGTGGGTCCTTAATCATGGTCTAATTCTTTAGAACAGACATATGAAGCGTTTTCAACAGGTGTTTTAGAAAAAAAAATGTTTAGAATTTACCCGATTAGGTGTAACGAGCTGTCGGTAATAAATGCATGCACACATCGGTAACCCATTTCCACACTTTGGTGAGATCTTGAGCCTACTAGATGATAGATTGATACATATATATTTTCATTTGTTGAGTGTAGGCCAGATGTTTCTCTGTTGCAGAACTTGTGTGATTTGATACATGCCGAGGTTGTAGACTAGATATGCACATAGATGATAAAGGCAATTTAGGTTTTCCCTTTTCTTTTGATACCCATTTATTTGTTATGTGTTAACCGTTTACCTTAAATCACCCTTAGTAGCCCATGTTGAGCCTATACCCTTTCATTTGATTAAACCTATTACCCAAATTGACCTGTTTACCTTTGTGTAATAAATTGATGACATCCATTGTGTTTATGTTTTGTTCAAGTGATTGTGATATGTTTAACTCGTGAGAAAAAAAAAAAAAAAAAAGAGTGAAAAAAAAAAAAAAAAGAAAAAAATATAGAAGTATGTGTTATGGGTCAAATATGCCCAAAGTTGTGTGATTATTGTATTATGGTGTTTAGTGAATAAGGATGATCATTCAAGCGTGTTGAAACCTTTATTTTGAGCCACTTTTTAGCCAAATCTATCCTACCTTTACCCGAAGCCCAAAACCCGTAAGTCCTTTAGATACGTACATTGTCTACAGTTAAGGTGTGATTGTTATACAAGCCTATGATAACAGAGTTACATACTTGGTTTTTGAGTGAATAATACTAGCGCATTACATGCTAGTCCAGATATTAAACCGAGTGGAGTGAAAATTTGTGAGGGGTGTGTTGCATGAGAATAAAAACGGGAAGCATGTTAGATTTAGTCGGGTTAATTCTGTTTTTAAATTAAATCAATTTGACTTGCTGAATTAACACATCTAATGCTGATCTATAAATGGGGTATGACTTTGGATCTTAGCTAAGGTATGATTGAGCGACTGGGGTGCTAGTCTGTGATAATGTCTTGAGCAGAGTGAATATAATTTTTTCGAGACGAAAAAAGATAAGTGTGGGGGTGTGATGTGTTGGTGAAAACACCCTGTTAATATGTTAGTTTTGTATATATTTTAATATTTTATTGTGTGTTTTTAGTTGGTCTTAGTTATTTATTAGTGTACATGTGTTTTGTAGGTGTTCATAGACGTTGGGGCGTAGACGAGAAATTTTGGTTGAGCGAAGAACACCCGAGATAATAATAATAATAATAATAATAATAATAATAATAATAATAATAATAATAATAATAATAACAATAATAATAATAAAAGTAAAAAGGAAAAGAAAAATAAAAAAAAACGTGGCATAGGCCTAAGGCCCAATTGGAGAAGCAATGTATTAAGAAGGGATTAGGTTTATTATAACTTTGGAACGACAATTATATTTGTGAGGGCTGTTGGTGGACAAAAAAGTGGACGCACAGAAGAGGGGTCGCACCAAACGACAAATAGAGGAAGAAGCTTCAAGGGGCAAGATGCTAGGCTAAATCTTTGTAGGTTCCTCTAAACGAACAGTTCGATTAGGTTTCACACTTTTTATGTTTATTTAAGTATTGGATTTTGTTTTTGCTTGTGATGACAAACATCATAAACATTATTGATGCATTAGTTAATTGAAACAATTGATTTGTGTTTTGAGTCCTTTCTTTACAACTTGTTCGGTTGATGACAAAACTTAGTAGCGGGTTGGGTGACATAAAGAGGGTTGACTTGACGCTTACAATTGGGTAGATAATAGGGTTTGATGACAAGAACTTGTGCTACCAGTTAATTAACTAATTTCCAGAACTATGTCTATGTGGTTCCCAGTCTATAAACTGAAAATTGTGTGAAACCTAGAACCTGAAGTTTAGAGGGAGTTACATTTTTATTATTATTGTTTTCTATTCAAATCACTTAATCATCTTTTGCAACCACAACAACATTCTACTTCATAAAAATATTATTTTTAATTAATTAGTTTAATTAATAAAATTGCTATTAACACTAACCACATACTCCTCGTGGTTCGACAACCCTACTCCCTATACTGCAGTCCTTGTAGCTAAGGAGTTGTTTTTAATATAGTTTTTGATTAGCACTTCGACACGCGATCAGTGTCGTGTGTGTACAATCTCCCATGCGGGCATGTGACTAAAACCGCTTGGATGTGCACCTTAGTAATCTTTCAACGTTCGTTTCATCACCTCACAATCGCTAGCACCACTCGGTTTTTAATGCACCTATATAAAAATATAAACTAATACAATTAAACTAATAATAGATATAGAAAATTATATTTATTATACGGATATATAATAAAATTTAATACTACTTGATTATAAAAGGTCGTTGAACTCATTCAATTGACGGTTGAGAGTAGTCCATTTTGTATTTAATTGATGGGTCATACACTCAGTTCCACGCAATGTTGTGTTGTAATGCTCAAGTATGTTTCTCCAAAACTTTTTCCCCTTTGTTGATTTCCGATAAATAACACCGTGCTTTACACAAAAGCTTTACACAAAGCGACTTCTTGAGCGGTCGTCGTCGTTTCACTCTTCTTATAACCGGGGAGTTTTGTGGATTTAGGTGTTAAATCCAAAACATCTTCTTATTATTATTCTTCTTCAACCTCATCAAATTGTATATCATCAATTTTATCATTAAATTATAGTGAAGTGTAATAGCCCAAGGTAACCCGTACCATGATATTATCCGCTTTACCCTAGCTCAAGGATTTAAAACGCGTCATGATAGTGAGGGTAGCTACTCCTTTATAAGGAGTCTAGTTCTCCCTTACACAACCGACATGGGATCTTACATCCACCCCCTAGGGAGCCCAGCGTCCAAGCGGGCACACTGGCACACCGATATGGGCCCCGGCTATAATACTATCTGTAACATCCTAAGGTAACTCGTACCATGATATTGTCCTCTTTGCCGCAGCTCAAGGATTTGAAAGGCGTCATGATAGTGAGGGTAACCACTCCCTTATAAGGAGTTATGTTCTCTGTTACGCAACCGATGTGGGATCTTACATCCACCCCCTAGGGAGCTCAACGTTCACGCGGGCGTACTGACACACCGATCCGGGCCCCGGCTTTGATACCATCTGTAAAAGCCTAAGGAAACCCGTACCATGATATACTCCGCTTTGCCGCAACTCACAGATTTAAAACACATCATTATAGTGAGGGTGGCACTCCTTTATAAGGAGTTTTGTTCTCCATTACATAACTGATGTGTGATCTTACATGAACCTCTCATGTTTTGGTAATAATGTAGTCATGATCAAGACCTTCATGGATCGAAAGCCATCACCAGCTCGACATGCAGGGTTCATGGAGGTTCCCTCACTACATAACGTTTAATGTCATATATCCCGTATTCTCGACCGTGTACAATGAAAGGAGCCCTGGGTTGTAGAGTATTTGGGTAAAGTTGTTGTGAAAATTGCAATTATGAAAATAATTACGGTTGTGCGGGAAAACCATGTCGCATGTATGAAAACATTTGCGGTTGTTCTTATGAAAATTGCGATTAAAACCAATTTGCGCAGATGCAATTGCACCACATGTTAATGAGTCTGCACCTCTTGATTTGTCGGATTTCTTATTTGCGGAAACTTTTGATCTTTGAGAATCCATTGTTTTTTTGGAGTAAACATGGTGTGTTGTTTTTGGGATATTTGAAGTGAAAATGGTAGTTTTGTGAAACTTTAAGTAGAAATTGTGGTATTGAAATGAAGTAAATTGGTGTGTATTTTTTTTGTTTTAAAGTTCAAACGGTTATAAAATTGACCGTTTCACACCCCACTCCTGACCGTTACTCACCTGCTCCCTCGGTGACTACCAACCGAAAATACCACCCAAAAAGGACAACCTGAGGTAGGGGCTGATGTAGCAAATTGGCTACCCCCAACCCGAACCCTATGCCCTCCATCCTAAGAGTTTTTTTTTTTAAATAAAGGATTGTTTGGTTGATTAAGTGTTGAATCATTAAGAGGTCCGAATGGTTAAGTGCTGAATCATTAAGTTGAGAGACTCATTAATGTTCAGCCTAGTTTAGTGCTTAATGGTTCAACTACATCCCAAGTCTTAAAGGTTCAGCCTTAACCATTCCATTCAGAAGCTGAAACAAACGCGCTAAATGCTGAATCATTAAGCGCTGAATGGTTCAAGGCATTATTAAGAGGCTTACCAAACAACCCTTAAGAGAGTGAGCAAAAAAAAGCCCAAATTCTTCTGAATCAATCTAATCAGTTCTCCTTTAGGATTTTTCCACGTTTAAATGGGTTAAGGCCAAATAAACTCGGTTTTTATTTATCATACCTGTTAAAATACTAACATGTATCAGGTATTTCGTTCCAATTCTTTATACTTAAATGGTTATAGATAAGTTTTTATATTCTGTGTTTTATTGTTTGTAGTTTTTATAAAAATGGAGATCAAGTCAGATTGGATTGTGGAGTCTTGGATGTTGCTGAGTATAAAGAGCCCAAAAGAATGTTGTCGGATAAAGCCCAAGAGAAGTCATTTAGTATTGGCCCAGTTTGTGAAAGAGTCCATTAGACAGGTGGCCCATATGTCTTTTACTGAGGGTTGGTGGGTTGCCACGTTGGCAATCCGCAAGGCTAATAAAGGGTCGAGATTAAACTGTTTTGTGTTTCTTTGGTGATGATCCAACGATAGATAGAGGCTCGGGTGTGTTTCTTTCCGAGCCTATCCACTGGCTATATAAAGCTACTCTCAGCTCTCATGTCCCGTTTTCGGTCTCTTTTGTTTCTCGTGTCTTCTCTTTTCATCTAAACAGATTTAGGGTTTGTTCAAAGCTTTATCAGATACATCTTGTCTTTGATCTTGCATAGTCTTTGTAATCTGTTGATAGGTATTGAGTGACTTTGTATTTGAGAGTTGTTTTTAGTTTGAGAGAGTTTGTTAATAATCTTTGGAGAGTTATTGATCTGTATTGTTTGATTCTTTTGATTAATAAAGTTTTTTTTAGTATTTCTGGTATCATGTTATATTTCTGACATGGTATCAGAGCTCTAGGCTTTGTTATTGGTCTTGGTTATCTTCTTCCGCTGATATTAGGGTTTCTGGTTGATCGAAAGTGTTGTTCATCTTTTTTCGATTTGATATTCTGGTGTTCAATTCATGGAACAAACTGGTATAGATATGCTTGAACAGATCTAAGATTGTGTTCTTGAAGGTATAAGCTGGACTTTTGGAATCATATCTACTCTCGAGATCTGTGGAGTCAATTGGAAGGCATTTTTTCTTGTGCTCTCTGGTATTGTAGCTCTAAGTGAAGGCTATAATACTACGAGTTTGTGGCGAACCCTAACTTGGGCTATACCGGTGAGATCTTTCCTGGATTTCTCTTATTGTTTTTAGAGTTGTCCTAAGGAGTCTGTGCCAGGGTTTGTATCCCTGTTTTAGATTTAGGGTTGGTCTAGATATCTAGGTGGCTCCTGTACTAGGACCTGCATTGGCACATTTTGAGTGATGAACCAGTGATCTGGATCACAAGTACAGCTTTGCCGTGTGTCTTGTGGTCTAATTGATTGATCTCTGTTTGTTAGTGTATTGCTTGATTGTTTTTCTCCTCTGTGTGATCTGCTGGTTGTCTGTATCTTGTTACTTGATTAGTCATGGTGAATGAAGGACCCGGTGGAGGTAGAGGGGGTCAAGAACAGGGTCCAATAGATCCTAATAGTAGTGCTATTGTTGACCTTGTCACTCTTGTCAATAAAATAGATGTAGGAGACCATCTCTATCTTCATCAGAGTGATTCCACTAACTTGACTATTGTTATTATAAAATTAAAAGGTACTGATAATTACAGTGTATGGTCTAATGCCATGATCTTAGGTTTACAAGTTAAAAATAAACTTGGATTAATAAATGGAGAGTGTGTTAAACCTATTGATGATCCTCTTCTTGCTAGACAATGGGATAGGTGTAATTTTATTGTTCTTACGTGGATTCTTAACTCTATGTCTGAGGAATTATATCTTGGACAAGTATTTTCTAAACTTGCTAGTGATGTATGGAAAGAACTAAAAGAAACATATGACAAAGTAGATGGCTCTGTGGTATTTGATCTATATAAAAAAATAAATAGTTTTTGTCAAGATGGTACTTCTGTTTCTGAATATTATCAGAAGTTAAATGTTATGTGGAAGCAATTGGATCAAATTCTTCAATTACCTCCATGTACATGTGATGCTGGTAAGGATTTTAACAGTTTTAGTCAAATGATCAAACTTATGCAGTTTCTTATGGGATTGGATAGTTGTTATCAAACTGTTAGAACCAATTTGTTAACTAGGGATATATTGCCTATTGTAAAGGAGGCATATGCTATTGTGTCTAGAGAAGAGTCACATAGAAGTTCTAGTGGAACAAATAAGAAAACTTAAACTGTTGGTTTTCTTGCTAAAACTGATCAACAGTTTGCTGATTTTAATAAGAAGTTTGGAAATAAAAACACTACTCAGTCTTCTTTAAAATGTTCTCACTCAATAAGACTGGTCATTTGGCTGATAAATGTTTTGAACTTATAGGATATCCTCCTTGGATTGGGTCAAGGGGGAATCAGTCAAAAAAGGGTAGAATTAATAATAGTAGTAACAATGTTAATATTGACACTAACACTCCTACTCCTTCTTTGACAAATGAACAACTGTCTAAACTGTTGAGTCTTCTGAATGAGAAAACAAAGGATAATCCACAGAGCTGCAATGTTTCAGGTAGTTTTTTCTGTGCTAATGTTTGTGGTAGACCTATTTTTGGTTTTGCAAGTAATGTTGGGAATAAGATTAGGATTGGTTGGATTGTTGATTCAGGAGCTAGTCAACATATGGTTTCTAATGATGTTGAGTTAACTGATTATGTTGAAGTGTCTGATTTAAACATTCATGTTAATCATCCAAATGGAACTAAAGCTTTGGTAACTAAAATTGGAAATGTAAATCTTGCTAATGGAGTTGTTTTGAAAGATGTTTTAGTTGTTCCTGAATACAAAGTTAATCTTATTTCTGTACATAAGCTTGCTAGGGATAATAAGTTTTATGTTGGTACATGTTATATACAGGACCGGTTAACCAAGAAAGTCCTGGTGACTGGTACACAGTTTGATGGGTTATACTTATGTGGAAATGCATGTTTAGATAATAAGGTGTGTTTTAATTCTGAATTATATGATATATGGCATGCTAGGTTAGGTCACCCCTTGAACAAGTTGTTAACGTTCTTAAAACAAACTCAACTTTGAAAAACATAATAAACATCAACCTTGTGAGATCTGTCTTAGATCCAAACAGCATAGAGAACCCTTTCCACTACGTGAACATAAGTCAACTCAAGTTGGTGAACTTGTTCACTTAGATGTGTAAGGTCCCTATAAGGTTGTTAGTAGGGATGGTTTTAGGTATTTCTTAACCATTGTTGATGATTATTCCCGCGCAGTTTGGGTATGTTTGTTAAAAAATAAAACTGATGTTTTTTAAAATATTAAAGATTTCTTCAATATTATACAAACTCAGTTTAATAAACATATAAAGTGTTTCAGAAGTGATAATGGTCTTGAATTTGTTAATAATCAAATGTCAAGGTTTTGTAAGGATAAGGGAATAATACATCAGACAACTTGGGCCTATACTCCTCAACAAAATGACATTGTTGAGAGGAAGCATAGGCATCTTCTTAACAGGGGCGGATTTAGGTTATAAGGAGCGGGTTCAGACAAACCCACTCGGTTTTAAATTTTTAGTAAAAATATATAGAAAAAAATAGGCCATGAACCCATAAGTAAAATTAAAATGAACACATAACAAATCTGTTAAGTGGTTGCATGGTTAAACATTCCCACTTTCAACCATTAGGGTGCGTTTGGTTCACATGAATTGAATGGAATTCAATGTAATTGGAATTTGAATTCCAACTCTTTAGGTGTTTGGTTCATTGAATTTGTTGGAATTGGAATTTCAATTCCAATCTTGTGTGTTTGGTTGACAAAGAAATTGGAATTGGAATTTGGTATGAATTCCTTCAAATTCCTTAACCAAGGGAATTCAAAATCCTTCCAATATTAGAAGGAATTCAATTCAATTTATTGTAATCTTCAAAAGGTTGGCTTCATTTTGACCCGAACCGATTCGAACCATGCCATTTCAACGCAAACCGCTTAGACCCGAACCAATTCAGACCGTACCAGTTTTGACCGGTACCGTTTCGACCCGAACCGTTTCGTACCGGTTTCGACCGACACCGTTTTGACCGGTATCGTTTCGACCTGTACCGTTTCGCCCGTAATGTTTCGGACCGTACCAGTTTTGACCGGTACCATTTCGGACCAGTTTCGACCGATACCGTTTCGACTGGTATCGTTTCGACCTGTACCGTTGCGCCCGTAACGTTTCGGACCGAACTGTTTCGGACCGTACCAGTTTCGGTCAGTACCGTTTCGGACCAGTTTCGACCGATACCGTTTCGACATGTACCGTTTCGCCCGTAACGTTTCGGACCGTACCAGTTTTGACCGGTACCGTTTCGACCGGTATCGTTTCGACCTGTACCGTTTCGCCCGTAGCGTTTCAGACTGAACCATTTCGGACCGTACCAGTTTTGACCGGTACCGTGTCGGACCAGTTTCGACCGGTACCGTGTCGGACCAGTTTCGACCGATACCGTTTTGACCGGTATCGTTTCGACCTGTACCGTTTCGGATCGCACCGTTTCAAACTGTACCAGTTTCGACCGGTACCGTTTCGACCCGTACCAGTTTCGATTGGTACTGTTTTCGACCCGAACCGGTACAGGTCGAAACGGTGCACGTTGAAACGGTGCAGGTCGAAACGATAGAGGTAACAACAGTTTGAGTCAAAACGGTACTGGTCGAAACGGTACGGGCTGATACCGGTCGAAACAGTACGGCCCGGTACGAGGTGAAACGGTTTGGGCCGGTACGGGTCACAGCGATGCGGGTCGTGGGGGCAAAGGTGATAGATTCCAGTTTATTAACCAACCAAACACAATAATATAGGATTTGAGAATCCAATTCCAACAATTTCCAATTACTTTTGGAATGTTTGAATTACAAATCCAATTCATTCCAATTCCAATTCCTTCACAAATTCCAATTCCAAACAATTCCGTGAACCAAACGCACCCTTAGGGTCTGGGTTCTAACCTTCCTGGTTCTGTTTTTTTTTTTCAATCTGAATGCAAGTCAAACATTTAGAGTTTTGATGTTTTATGTTTTTAAATCTGAATGATGTTTAATCTGGTCAGATATGATCCACTAAATAAACATGGAAATCAAATATAGTAGAAATTGTGTGGAAATCACTTTTTATTTATTCTCTAATTTCTACTGTATGAATTTGGTCAAGGTTAAAACATCAATATATATTAATCACTAACCATTTGCAGCAGCTAACAGACCCATACAATCAAATACAATCGCATTTCATAGTATTTTTCATTAAACTCCTATCACGACGTATTCATAGTCAACCTATGATTTTTATTTTAATTAAAAATTATATTAGTTATATTTAATCAAATATATTAATATTAATAATTAGAAGAGAGAATGCAAGTTGTCATTAATTGGAATCCCTTATTAGAAGTAGGATCATTATTTTGTTATGTGATGAACCACACCCGATCCAAAACGTCGACCTGAAATCTTTATGTCCAGTCCTATGAAATTGAAATATCTAAAAATAGTGAACCCACTGAGAAAAATTTCTGGATTCGCCACTGCTTCTTAATGTTGCTAGAGCTCTTTTGTTTCAAAGTAATATTCCTATAAGATTATGGACAGAATGTGCGTTGAGTGCTGCCTATCTTATAAATAGGACACCATCAAGAGTTTTAGAAGCATAGACTAAAGCCTGAGAGGATAATCAACATGCTTTTGTCCCCTTAGCTTTTGACACCTTTGGCTCTTTGGCCTTGGAAGCTACCCGACTCCTTGACAGAGTTTAACGAGTCGTCCACAACAATATTTCGACCCACAAGGCTAGGAGTTTGTTTTTAGTATGTTAAGTTTTGCTATTTAGGAAAGGGCGACGGCGCAGCTTGTTGCGTGTATACCGGCCATCCTAATGTAAATTGTCTTTTTTATTACTATTATTTAAAGAATAGATTTTTGTTAAAAAATCAAAAAAAAAAAAAATCGGACTCTTTTGAAGAAAAAAATTGGACGTAACTATGGTTTTAGGAAAATACAAACCGAACTTAACTCGTGGACTACTAATCTGTTCGGTCAGTTTTGAAAAAAATAATAATAACGGTTTTACAGTTCGATTTTGCGAGTTTCACGGTTTTAGAGAAAAGAAATTAGATTACTCAATAAATTAGTTTGGTTCTAGATTGGTTTTACTCTTGTACAAATTTGTCACAACTTAAGCTTATGATTGTAGCAATCAACACTTAAATATGTTTTGAGTAGGTAAATTCATAACAATGTAGCTTATAGCAATGGAGTTCTATATCTACTTCGAATCACTAAACAATATAAAGATCGTTGTAAAAACCAGGTGCACGCTTTTGTGATTGATTTACAAAACGCCTAAGTATGTAAGGGATGTAAAAGTTCTATAAAAATTTAAAAATATGTGGCTGCTGGGATTCGAGCCCAGGTCTCCACGGCCACAACGTGGAATTCTTACCACTAAACTACAGCCACATTTGTGTTGGTATGTAGCAAAATATTATATATAAAATATAATTTTGAACAATAGCCATGGCATATGTGTGGTTCATGTAATTCAGTTATTAATTTACATAACCGTGAGTATTAACTTGTATATTAAGACATTTTAAACTAGGTTATCTGAATATATATATGAAAACTAGGTTAGTAACATGTGCGTTGCACGGGATCAGGGGCGAAGCTTGGTTCTCGAATCGGAGGGGGCCGGACTTAATTTTTTTCGATCGGTAGTGACAAATCAGCGGGGGCCGGACTCAACCCGAACTCAATTTACCTATGAAAATCGCTAATTTCCACTATTACGCCAAAAAACAGGGGGGCCAGGACCACCCCTGGCCCTTCAAATGCTTCGTCCCTGCACGGGATTACCTACATTATTATTTATAACGAATATAACTTATTATATAAAGAAACTAACTTACTATGTTAATTGATTATTGACACATTCAAACATAATGTCATAGTTGCATTGGTAAGTTCACATAGTAGCCAGTGTTCAAAAAAAGTTTATTATAAATGAAGAGGAAAAAACTTACCCGGTTGACCGAGCAGGTTTGAACCCTGATAGGAGCGTACTTCGTCTTATCGGGTCCAGATCTGTGAACATAAGAGAGAGAGAGAGAGAGAGAGGAATGATGTGACTGTAGAGAGGGGCCTAGGCTTGGAGGAGAAAACTCTCCTTTACCTAGTAGTAAAAAAGTGGTGTGCTCATAACTTACCTATACAAGAGGTGGAGACCTTTTTATATAGGGAGTTAATGGGCTTTCCAAATAGACCCAAGTCAATGGGCTACCCAAATGGATCCCCTAACATAATTCTTGAAAATTGTTCTCAAGGCGGAGAACAAGTTGTATGTTTTTGAAACACCAGTTCCTGATGAACCCATCAGTCAGAACACTAATGCTTATAGAAACTATACTAAGCACTTTGATGACTCTTTGAAAGTCTTATGTCTGATGTTGGCATCCATGATCCCTGAAATTCAAAGGACCATGGAGGACATGGAAGCATACAAGATGAATCAGCATCTGGTGGAAATGTTTCAACAAAATGCTCATCATGAGAGGTTTGATGTGATGCGATCACTTATAACCACTCGTATGCAAGAGGGTACATCAGTTAGCACTCATGTGTTAAAGATGAAGACATATGTTGATCACTTGGCTCGTCTGGAATCCCCCTTGAGCGATAAGTTAGCTAGGGATATTATCCTAAACTCATTGCCCAAGTCATATGACCAGTTCATTATGAACTATAATATGAATGGGATGGAGAAGACACTTGCAGATCTGCATCAGATGCTCAAAACTGCTGAGGTGAACATACATAGCAAAACTGCACCAGTGCTAATGATCAAGGAGGGTCATGTTAAGAAACCTAACACCAAGAAGAAAGGCAATCAGGGTAAAGGGAAGGGAAATGGCAAATTTGTTGCCAACAAGAAACCTTTGAAAAATGCCAAGTGTTTTCATTATGATGAAATTGGGCATTGAAAGAGGAACCGTGCTAAGTATTTAGCTGAACTAAAGCAAGCCAAGGCTTCTGGAGGAGAGTCCTCAGGTATATATGTTATTGAAATCTTTGCTTTTTCTAGTAAAACATGGGTGTTTGACACATCATGTGGTTTCCACATTTGTAATGTTTTGAAGGGACTAAGAAATATTAGAAAGCTGAAACAAGGTGACTTGGAGGTCCATATTGGCAATGGACAAAGAGTTGTTGTGAAGGCAATAGGAGAATATGTTATTTTACTTCCTTCTGGTTTAGAACTTGTTTTGAACAATGTTTATTATATTCTTAGTATGACTAGAAATATTATTATAGTTTCTGCTTTGCGTGGACAAGGTTTTAATTATCGTTTTAATGGTGAATTTATTTCAGCTTATTTTAACGATATGTTTTACTTTGATGCAAAACCCAACAATGGGATCTATGATATAGAAATCCAAAACGATAACATATTATGCAACATCTCCCATAAACGTAATAAGTTGGACTTTAATGATACGTATATGTGGCATTGTAGACTTTTCCCCAAAATGGAAAACAGTAAAAAGGGGTCGTGAGAACTCACCTCAAGTCCGCGTGTAGTCTAGCAAAGTGTATGTCCGACAACTAGATATCTCGTCCTATATACATACTTGGTACCTTAGATTTATACAAATAGGTAATCCATGGTACTCGTGGTTCACCCGATCCTTAGTAGTATGTTAGTTTAGCTTTTCTTGGTGACAACTATATATTACTTGAAAATAATAGTTTGTATAAGAAAATAGATCTTATTTTCCAACATGTGATAGTTTCCATAAAATATATGTTCCTTTTGAAAAAGAGTTGTTTAGTTCATAAACACATTGATCTTTACCATACTCAAATATCATATACACTTGTATTCATACCTACTCATGCATGCATCTATACTTATATCTATACATATGTGTATTTCCACACATAACCATAGGTAGGGATGTCTAAGGGATCTACACTTGTACATACATACCCATATATATATATATATGCATCTTGGTAGTCCATACACATCTCTATCTATGCTTATGAGTTTGCTTTACACATACACATACATCATGTATATACACGCACACATATGTATGTATGTACACAAATGGACTTTGTTTCCACTACTAAAGTAAAGTAACATGATAACCTAAGTTCTTATACATCTATACATACACATATACACACGTGCATGTATATATATATATATATATATATATGTCACGAATACATACATGCGTATGTATATCCACACACACACACATATATCACGCACGCATACATACATACATTGCCATCTATGATGATGTTTTATTGTAAATGATTAACTAGGAACTAAGGTGAACCATGTGATAATTAATAAAGTAAAGGAGTAACTAGGTTAAGGTTTATACCTCCTAGTGGATCCAAGATAGAAGGCAAATGCTAGAACTTCCTTGGTTGCTCCTAATGCTTGTGTGGATGTGTGTGTGTGTTTCGAACTAGAGAGGGAAAGCAAGAGAGGTTGTGGTGTGGTGAAATGAGCACCCAATGCCTCCTTATATAGAGGTGGAAATGAGAAGGTGCAAGGAATATGATCAACAATTTAGGTAAGTCAACTATTATGGATTTGGGTGATTAGAGAATCCTTCCTTATTTGGCTAGTAATCTCCATATGTTCCATATCTTAATGACAAATCTAGGGTCTAAATCATGTCATGGAAGGTGACTAATCTTGTGTTGGTGTTGGGTGGATTCTAAGCATGATTGACCACACATGAATGTCAACTTATGGGACTAATGAGCACATGTAAATATAGAGGTTGACTAAGATTAAAAAAAAGATTAGAGGGACATAGGGGGGCGACGGTTTGGGGAAGGAAGAAAGAAAGAGGGTGGAAAGTATTTTGGGTAACAATCTTTTTTAGTTCTTGGTGATTAAAGGAATCCTACTATGTTTGGTTAATGATCTTGCTTTTGATCTCAAATCTTGCTAACAAATCATGAGTCTTAATCACAACTTATGGTTGACTACACTCCATGATGTTGTTTAACAAGACTTGATCTTAATGTGACAACACCTTGGGATATCTAGAGACTTGAATAAACATGTGGTGATTTAGAAAAAAAAAATTATGGATAGGGGGGAACCTTCGGCCGAAAAAAAGAAAGGAGAAAAGGAAAAGTGGACACTTCACAAATGGGGTAAGCCAACATTCTTGATCTTAGGTGTTTAAGGAATATTACCTTATATGGTTAAGCCACCAAATCTTGTATTTAATTGTCTTAGAAAGAATAATAAGACTTGACACTACAATGATGATGTTCCAAGTGTTTAGTAGAAAATAAGACATTAAACTAAGTGGTGGTGATCATTTTTGGCTAGTAGTTTTCATAAATACTAGTGTTGATCACTTGTTTCACAAAAAATGGTTAACTTTATAAAAGAACTAGTTAGTTCATGTAAGATGGAACAAAAAGAATATGTAGTGCTAGTTATAAATGTATTTGGATGTTCATATATATATATATATGTGTGTGAGCCGTAACATACATATATATATATATATATATATATACATATGTGTGGGTGTCATGTACCCATGTACACACATGTATTGGTATGCTAGTTGAATAAACACTAGAGTTTATACATAAAACTCATGATGTTTCTCATTGTATTGTAAAATAAATGGGCATCTATACATGATTTTGGAAAGTTACTTGTAAACATATAGACTTGTGTCACCAAGATTCGTTGATACGGGTGAGATTATACTCGTTCGGACATTGCTAGACTATCTCGGGGGACTTATGCATATAAAATGTCATGAATATTGCATGGAAAATTAAACGTTGACCAGAGAGTGTACGGATTTTGACCTGGCTAAGTGGTGGGTGTCACATCATGTGATTAGATTGATTAAAATATAATTATAAATTTTTAATTTGCTGTTTTGTGAAGCATAAAGATTAAACGACTTAAACTATTTTTTCTGGCATGAACCAAAAGTTATGAAATTTAGGTTACCAGTTAATGACACTAAATATGTTAAACGAGATTAGAATGATTTCAAGTTCATGTGATTACTGATTAGATTGATTAAAATATAATTATAAATATTTAATTTGCTGTTTTGTGAAGTATAAAAATTAAACCACTTAAACTATTTTTTCTTGCATGAACCTAAAGTTATTCTGTTAATATGTTGTTAGTTCTACTGTAGCGTTACTGCACTAGGCGATTGATGAGTGGTTTGTTTATGTGTAGTGATGATGTGCATTTTTGGTTGATGATACTAAATAGAACAAATTTTAACTAGCAGTTGTAGCATTATGTATAGATTTTAGAGTTGGTGAACAGCATTACTATTTTAAGAATAGGAAACTGAATGAACTAAATTCTATTGTGTTAAACGGGTCATTTGGGCCAAATAAGTAAAAGTTGCCTAAATCATAGTGTAAAAGTTGGCTAATAGCATTGGTTGTTTTGTAGATTGAGAAGCTAAACGAGGTTATCAAGAACCTCGTTAAAGAAAAGGAAGAAGATAAAGAAAGGTTCAATGGAATCATAGGAGAGATGAGGGCTCAAATGGAAAAAGATAAAATGGAGAAAGATGCAATGCTCGTTAGGATGATGAAGATCGAGGCTAGGTTTACAACTTAGGTTATTTGTGTAACACCCCAACCGATGGCGGAAACATCGGGATGTCACGTAGTGATGATTGTTCAATAGCTCATGGTACTAAATGAAAGTTGAATAATATTAAACAATTTACAATTCATCTTACAAGTAAAGATTACAAAAGTGGATTATTATAAACTAGGTCCAAAGCTCCTATGTGTTCCAAGACTTGCACAACTTCCAATAGCAAATAAACCTGAAACATGTTAAGTTGGAAAGATGGGGGGGGGGTCAACTATAAATAGTTGGTGAGAATACATAGGTTTTGCATATAGTTGAAAACAATATGTTGTATAGCAATCATTGTTGAAGTATAATAATGAGTAATGATAGAATATGAGTCCGACATGTAACAATGCGTCTTTTGTACAATCAAACCTTGTGTCGACTGAGACCTAACTCGCAAGTTAGTAAAAGTGTAACTGTTATCGATCATCCCTGAATTTATGCGGGGGGATGGGTTTGTCAGACCTATAGCGCTATAATCTAAACAGGCGGCTTGATCAATGTTAATGATTGTACTGTGTCTTTTTGTTACAGTCAAATGATTAAATGATAGTGTAATTGAATCACAAGTTTCAACAATGTAAGAATGAGTAAATGATAGTGTATAAAATGTTTAAACATGTTTCACCCCAAAATGTAAAACAGAAAAAGGGGCTATGTAAACTCACCTTAGGTGCATAATGAGTTCGTCCGTTTTATTGAGCGTGCAAACACTTAGTAATAATGCCTTGGAAAACTCGAAACTAGCTAGAGGAAATAATGACGGATGAAAACTTTAGTATATGGGAGATGGGATAATAATGTTTTTTTTTTTTTTTTTGAATGAGATAAAGAGTTGAATGGTAGGCTAGTGTATTTATAGTGTAAAATTTGGAGTTGTAATTAGGGACTACTTTGACTAGGCTAGAATTTAGGAATAAATTTGACTTGACTAGAAGACCATATTTACTAACAGTTTGACTTGACTAGGAGACCATATTTACTAACACTTTGACTTGACTTGACTAGGAGACTACGTTTGACTTTTCAGGTTTGACTAAGGGACCTTGAAAGGGTTTAAGTTTAATTGGTTTTAATTAACATCACAAAACACCAAATGGTGTAGTGGTTTGTGTGGTGTGGTAAAGGTTTAGCCCGCCAGGGACTCGGGTTCGAATCCTGGCACAGGCAAACACATTTTTTTAACGTTTTTAAATCAGAATTTTTAATACAATCCAATTTAGTATTGATTATACGTCATTATTTAAACAAAAAAATTAACAAAATGGATGGTAAAGATACTGTAAACATGAATCGGATGAATAAACGAGGGAGTTATATATATATATATATATATATAAAGAAAATTTGTGTGATGTTACAATTTGAATGTTTGGATTTTCGTTATTTGAATGATTTGGCTTTGGTTTATTTCAATGATTTGGATTTAGTTTATTGGTTTATTTGAATGATTTGGATTTGGTTTATTGGTTTATAGCAAAGTGGTGACAAAAAACGGTAGCAAAGTGGTGACAAAAAGCGGTAGCAAAACAGTGACAAAAAGGTGTAAAACCGGTAGCAAAGTGGTGACAAAAAGCAGTAGCAATACGGTGACAAAAAATGGTAAAACAGTAGCAAAGTGGTGACAAAAAACGGTAACAAAATGGTGGCAAAAAGCGGTAGCAAGGTGGTGACAAAAAGTGATGGCAAAACGGTAGCAAAAAATAATACGGTAGCAAAACGGTGGCAAATAAACGATAGCAAAAAATAATACGGTAGCAAAACGGTTGCAATAGGCAATTGCCATGTGTGATTTTGCTACCGAGTTTTTTGGTAGCAAAATGGTGGCAAAAGGGCAATTACAACCGTTTTGCGACCAAAAATACGGTAGCAAAAGCCCTATTCTTAAGTAGTGATATGAAAGAACCCCGAATTGAAAAGAAATTAGAAAAATAACATGCGGCTCATGTTAGCCTGAACCCGCTATTTAAATCGCTCCGCTATTAATAATAGTTAATAGTTAATAATAATAATAATAATAATAATAATAATAATAATAATAATAATAATAATAATAATAATAATAATAGATTTAAGACTTGAATTTACATGGACTTGGTGTCGGTCCAAAAGTCCTTCACAGGATGCTATAAATGGTTTTTTCAGGTCACGAGTCCAATGAGAGATCTACACGTCATTGTTCTTGTATGTCCTTTTAAGAAATTTCAACGCACTCACATAATGGTATAACACTAACAGTTATTAAAAACCGATATTAACAATAGTTATATGTAATATTATAATTATAATTATAATGGGGCTGGTTCAAAGAGAGGAAAGAGATGAGAAACTTATCGGGAGTAGTGCTGTTTAAAATGCTCGGCGCTCGCCGATCGCTCGCCGCTCGTTCGGAATTTGCTCGGAAATTGCTCGCTCGATTTTCCGCTCGGTTGTAAACGAGCCGATTGGCTCGGTTTGGTTTGTAAACGAGCCAAGCACGAGCAAAGGTCCGCTCGGCTCGGTTCGGCTCGATATAATTTGTATTTATTTATTATATATATAATTATATATATACACATTAATTACATTTATATTTATAGTTTTATACATGCCACTCTATTGCGTTTGGCTCAATATATGCATATCTACAATTATATTTATAGTTATTGGTCCAGTCAATCAAATGATAATTTAACACTAAGTTTAATTGTAAATCCCTAAGTCGTGAAAAAACATGTTTGACTTCATATTCCCATTAGTTGTCCACCATCAATCATCTCCAATTATCAACCTACGCCACTATCTGTAGTATGCTCATCACCTTACTGGCCTAGTATGCTCATCACCTTACTGGCCTCAACTAGAGCCTCATTTTCGAACGGTCGAACCTCAGTCATCACTAGGCAGCGAAAATATTAAAGGAAGCATCCCAAATTTATGGCTGTCCGAAAACACTCGCCGCTCGTCGCTCGCTCGAAAAAATGTGCGCTCGAATAATGCTCGCTCGGTTTCTGGATCGACTGTAAACGAGCTGATCGGCTTGGTTCGGTTTGTAAATGAGCCAAGCACGAGCAAAGGTCCGCTCGGTTTGGCTCGGCTCGTGAACAGCCCTAATCGGGAGAAGCATAGGAGACGATCTCAATTATTGATTTATTATTTAACTAGATGGCGTCCCCCGCGCGTTGCGGCGGGGCACGTTGGTGACAGTGCGACACCGTGCGTGGGTTATAGGTTCGATTTTAACCCATAATTGAACCCGTTCCACCCCACGAACCCTTTTTAACATACAAAGCTATCCTTTAGTTGCGTCCTTGAGTAAAACTTACCTCACCCCTTTTCTCATGTTTACTAAATATACCCCTCCGTATTACATCGCGCATTCCATCTTTCCAAATCACTATATATACCCATATACGGTGTACTGTACGTGCGTATAGCAGGGGTACAAAAAGCACATAAGAGCACATGTACCTAAAGCCTTCTCTAAATCATCTTTCTACATTTACTGTCTTTATCATCAAATGTGAGGGCTCTTGCTAAAATTAGTCTAACAATGGCAGCCAAATAAGTAGCAAAGCAAAGTGAACTTTTATATATTACATAAGCAGCATGATGAAAAATCTACGAAAAAAAAACCAGAAAGAGTTCTAAACGGTATCTGTAAACAAACTAAATTTAATATCTTCAGTTTTATTAGCAACATGGTTAAGGAAAGTTTTTTTATACATATCATTCATACACAATTAGCATGTAAGTTTAGTGTCTTACAGTATAAATCTTCAAGTTGCCCTGTTTCGACAACCTTTGGGTTTAAGTATACATGGCTAGCATTTGTCGATTGTAGTTGTAATGTGCCTGTTTTACAACATAATGTAGCTTTATTGAGATGTTACTTAATGATTCAATTGTTTTTGTATACCTTACCTTCAAAGTCATAAATATTAAGCTTGAAATGCCAATTATTATTGGTCTTTGAGCAGCCGCAATCTGTGCCATGTTGAATGTGGATGGTGAAGTGAGTATGTTACTCCAGAGTGCAACTGTTATTTCTCTCTTGCTGGAAAATTCAAAAGGAAGCAAGATCAATTAGCCCATCCGTTTAAAAGCCACACAATAACATTTTTGGGAAGCCATCTTGTACGAAACAATTTATTACGGATTTAGTACCGCGTATTACCACTACCACCACTACTACAACATTTGCACACACAACTTTCAACATTTACGGTTAGCAGAACATTATTTAAACAAATTTTGGTAGATCATAACATCCTATTAACACATTTTTAAGGAGGCGTTCTAAAGCTACCATAAACCAAAAACTACCAGAAGCAACAATATAGATCAGTACTACTTTATATCAGATACTTTGCAGGTGTGCATGTTGATAACAGATGTCTAACGTTTCTATCATCTATGGTAAATAAGTTAAGAGAAAGCAGTCAACAGGTGTGCCTAACTTCCTTCTAAACGACTTTTCATAGTGGCAACAGATTAATGACACATATAAATTGCAATTTCTCACATTTATAGTATTGAACTGAGGTGGAATAGTGCAACATACACCTACAATCCCTCAGGTACATGACTACATACAGTTTCTTGTCCTTTGTTATCCCATCCTTGAGCTTCATAACCTAAAATGAGAAAACCTAAATTGCAGATGACGGTAACCTAAATGGATCTTCAAAATCACATCACAAAGTAATCGATCAGATCTAACTGAAACAACGAAATTCAAACCATACAAATCACGATCCAACACAAATCCATCAATCTGAAACAACGAACATATCAGATCTAAAACAAAAACACTGAAATGAAACATTGAATCCAAATCTAACAGATCTATAATAACTAACCAACAATCAGTGAATAATAATACTAATAAGAATGAACATTATGCGGAGGCAGGATATAATGAGCCGAGAGAGGAAATACATTTATCATTTGTAGAAAGAAGTAAAAACATCACACATTTCACAGCTATGTATGCAGTAGTTGCCGTCGAGTCGGGTTAAGATGTAGGTTTGGATGATATCTTGATGAAGATTAGTTATTCCCATGTTAGAAAGAAGTAAATAGTGTATGGTAGAGAAAGGATTGGGTATATAGAGAGAGAGATATGTGAGAGAGAGGAGGCTGCACAAATGCCTGAGGAAGAAGGGAATTTAGCTTTTATACCTAGGGTTTATTTAGGAGGGAAATTAAATTTGTGAAGTTATGACATTAACAGATGACACGCGTTTTTTTATTCTGTCATGGTTTTCAATTCTTGACGTTACATTCTTGACACGTCAAAAAGCGTGTCATTATTTAACCAGATTTTTTTAAACCATGACAATTTTTTTATGACACACGCTTTTGAGTGTCATTAATAAGCGCGTGTCATAAAACGCGCGTCAAGAAAAGCACTTTTTCTAGTAGTGACTTGATTATATATCAGTACGTAATTACGCAATATTCATTTTATTCTTGAAATAAGTATAATTTGACTAGTATTACGTGATTTTGAACACCCATTAGGTGATTTCCTGTATAATACTGTGTGATTATATATCAGTACGTAATTATATAATATGCATTTTATTCTTCAAACAAGTATAATTTTACGTGATTTGTTATAATTTGTTACTATAGTTATGCTTATCGCGTGATTACACATTCGATAATGATGAGAACTTAATCAATTATGCTTTATTAGGTGATTAAAGCTATAAAAGTCATATTGAATGCGTAATCTTGTAATGATTTTTATTGAATTTGTAATCACGTATCTTATAACAAAATTTTTAAAAATTAAGAAAACTATATATGACAATAAATAAAGAAAATGAAATGCTCGTTAATATGGCGTAATTTTTTTCAAAAAATATTGACGTATGAAAAAGTTATAGATGTTTTAAAACCATGAGGGAAGTGAGTTACAGAGGCGTCCCTAATAATTTACGTGCCCTATTCGAACCGTTAAAAAATATGCCCCTTAATCTTTAATGAATTAAATAATTTAACTAAATATTACATGGATCAATAGTATAGCAATAACAATTGCAAAATAATAGTATTAGAATGCGTGAAATTACATACTGTAATAGACTAGTATCTAACCAACGAATCGTTAAACTCTCCTACTATTCTTGCTAGCAAATTGGTGGATCAACTCTTCACACTTTATACAATCTATGATTTCGTTCTTGATAACTATCATCGCTAACCCGCTAAGTCTTTTTTGGGAAATTGTGGATCGTAAGTATGATTTCAACAACTTAATTTTGAAAAGCTCATTTATGCGGATGCCATCGTGATTGCAATGGTGAATAACATTCTATATGCAATGCACGCATTTGGGAAATAATATTCTTCTTTCATATGCTCCAAAACATCTATAGGGTCGCTAAATTTTTGGAATGTTTCAAATAAGTTCAAATCTGAACAGAAAAAAGCATTGTTTTTTTTTATTTTTTTTATTTAATAGGTTAAATAGGTATTGGGCTTATAAATTTTATGGGCTTTAAGTATAATATTAAGTTTTAAATTGATTATTATTGGGTCAAACGTTTAAGTGTTAAATGTGTTTTCTATTTTAAAATATAAACACACAAATGTATAGGAATTTTATAAAATAAATTATGCCCCCGATAAAAATGGGCCCAAGCCGGATGGCCTCCCCGACTTGAGCCAAAGCCGATGGTGAGTTATATGAGTTATCGACTAAAATACCCTTTCTAGAATTGTTTTCTCTATTGCCGGTGATTTCCAGCCCAACTGGTTTAAGGTGGGATGGTTTACCTTTTCATAGGGTTCCCGTCCGGGGTTGATCACATGTTCGATTCTCGTCTATCGAAAAATCATACCCATTAAAGGTTGAAAGGGTCCGGCGTGTGGGAGGATTCGAACTTATAACCCGAAGGTTGTTAGGAATATGATTTCACTATTAAACTACGCTTTTACAAAAAAGAATTGTTTTCTCTATTGCAACTTCTATTTATTTACGTTTGTGTCACGGTGTTGATCTTAATAATCCATCTTTCAAATCCAATGGTTGTGATACTCACGTACACTTCCTACGTTTATAGTGTCTTCTACGTTAACCGGCCCAATATTCTAATATGGTATAAAACTACTAATAAATTTCTTATAAATATAAACATTCCATCTAGATATCGTATAGCAATATTTTTTTCATATAAAAAAATTCAAAGAAGACCAAATATTATTCACTTACATATACAATTTGGAGGAAGTGAAACTTAACTCCAATTTATAAAAAGATTAAATTCCCTAAATAATTATTAATTGTATTGTATTAATACAATTTGTAGAAGTGTTGGATACGTCATATATGAATTATGTGAATTAGTCAGCAAACCTGACTTTCAAAGTAAACGAAGTCAACACCAACCCACACGTACTATAAATTCCACACCACTTCTCCAACAAACCACCACCTTTGATCTCCATTTCCTTACAAACCCTCCCTTTAATCCCAGCCCTTCATTTCAACAATGACGTCATCCTCGTCTGAATCCAAAATGGCCACCGCAAAAACCGTTATCTCCACCATCGGCTCCGTCGCCGCGGCCACGATGGTGGCACGCAGCATGGCACGTGACTATTTACCACCTGAAGTCCAAGACTACCTCTATTTCGGTCTACGTAACTTTATCAACAAGTTATCTAGACAACTAACAATGGTACCTCTTTTTTTTTCTTGTTTAAACGGCAAATGTCACTCTTAGACTATTTGGTGTGCCCACGGGGAAAAGCAACGGGGAGGTGAGTTGGCAAGTGCCCCGATCGGGAACACCGCCCCCCCCCGTAAATTTTTCGGTGAGTTAGGGGAAAATTCCCCCTTCTTCCCGAGTGTTGTGATTGGCTAAGGTTTTTTTTTTATTTTTTTTAATCAAACTTTATAGTATAAAAAAATGAAGGGGGATTGGGGGAATACCATTTCCAAACTTTGGGGGAGGAAATGGGGGAAATGATGTGGCGCTGATGTGGCATTGGGGGAGTTGGGGGAAAACCCAACCCACAGTCTTAGGGGTGTTTGGGTTTGATTATTCAAAACAGGTTATACGTTTTAGAAAAGCAGGGGTGGAGCTGCTTATAGATTATTACGTTTTGATAGCCTAAAAAATTGATTATCTACGTTTTGAACAATAATTTAAAAATCAGATTGAAAACGCAATCTCAAACACCCTCTTACTCTTATTTCATTTCATGTTACATTAGTTATTCTAAATTATTTAGTGTATGTTACATAAGTTATTCTAAAATATTTCCCTTTGACAGGTGATCTACGAGTACGACGGATTTCGTGAAAACGAGATCTATAACGCCACCGAACTTTACCTTTCTTCTCGAATATCCGATGACATTAATCGTATGAAGCTCACAAAAAACCCTAGCGAGAAAAACATCAACGTCTGCATGGAACTCAACGAGAGTTTTACAGATGTTTACAATGGCGTCAAGTTCAACTGGTCTACCGTTTCGAAGAAGATGCCTACGAGAGAATATCATAACTATGATGATCATACCGGGTCGTCTAGTAGATCCGATCAACGATCGTTGGAGCTCACGTTTAATAAAAAACACAAAGATTTTGTTGTAAAAGAGTATATTCCGTTTATACTTAACGACGCTAAAACACGGAAACTTAATGACAAAACAGTCAAGTTATTCACCGTGGATACAAAAGTGGTGTACACGAGTCATCCGACGGCATGGACGTCGGTGAATTTAGATCATCCGGCGACGTTTGCCACGCTCGCAATGGATGCTGACGTGAAGGAGAGTGTGATAAAGGATTTGGATAGGTTTGTAGAGAGGAGGGATTATTATAGGAAAGTTGGGAAGGCGTGGAAGAGAGGGTACTTGTTGTACGGTCCGCCGGGGACTGGGAAGTCGAGTTTGATTGCGGCTATGGCGAATTATTTGAATTTTGATATTTATGATTTGGAGTTGACGGATATTAGGTCGAATTCGGAGCTAAGGAGGTTGCTGGTGGCGACGGCAAACCGTTCAATATTGGTGGTTGAGGATATTGATTGTTCAATGGAATTGCATGATCGAGCGGATGCAAAAGCGGATATGGCTATGGTTCGAGAAAATTTCCGGCGAGGATATCATGAAGAAAAGAGGGTTAGTAATTTGTTCTTGAAATTAAATACTAGTATATTTATTTTCTGACATTTGCCATTATTGATAGTTATGTTTTAATAACTAGTGGACGAAACTTATACCACAACACTGCTACTACGGCTTATCAGGCCGGCCCGACAGGCTTAGCAAACAAGGCAAAAGCCTAGGTCCTTCAAAAAATAAGGGCCTTCGATTTTTATTTTCTTCTTTGTTCATATATCACATGTTTATTAGTCTAAATTAATAAACTAATGACTAAAGACATAAAATACCAAACAAGTAAAATGTCGAGACCCAAAACTTGAAGAATAATGGCCTTATCCTTTTTTCCTTGAACACATCCTCAGCTTCTATCCTCATTACTTGCGACCTAGCTAATTGAAATCGACTTGGATGGCAATTGGCAGAGAAAACATGAGTGGAATTAAAGGTAATCAATCGCCGTCAATGGTTGCTCAATATCTTAATATCAAGCCAAACAAAGATTATTCACGTAACGACTATTTTTACCTAGTAATACTAATCTATAATGTCATGTGATTTGCGATTGAGTAACAAAAAACAAAATCAATTTTGCATTTTGATATTTGCGATTTTTTTATACCAATTCAAAGGGCCCGGCTTTCTAGTTTGCTTAGGGCCTCCAAAAACCTTGGACCGGCTCTGCTGCTTATGATACTAAGATGATACATTTTTTTGGATCTAAATCTATTTACAACTAGATTTTTACTAGGATGTCAAAAGAAAAAAAAAACTAAATATCAGAGAAAAATTACAAATGTGTGTATTAGTTAGTTATAAGGCAGGTTAAATTGAAACTAAAAAAACGTTTATATATATATATATATATATAATGAATAACAAACAAAAAAAACGAGTTAGTATATTGATTACGGATTTGATAACAATGCTTCTTTTCATCAGGTGACATTATCAGGATTCCTTAACTTCATCGATGGTTTATGGTCAAGTTGTGGTGATGAAAGGATCATCATATTCACGACGAACCGAAAAGACAAACTTGACCCTGCACTATTGCGGCCTGGGCGCATGGATGTTCACATCAACATGTCATATTGCACCCCGTGTGGGTTCCGATTGCTTGCATCTAACTATCTTGGTATCACTAAACACGGTCGATTTGAAGAAATTGAGGATTTGATAGGCAAGGTGGAGATCACCCCAGCTGAAGTAGCAGAGCAACTGCTCAAGGATAGTGATCCCGACCTTGCACTTGGTGGGCTAATTGAGTTTTTTGATGTGAAGCGAAAAGAGAATGAAGAGTCCAAAGCAAAGGCAAAGGAACAAGAACGGTTAGCTGCAAAAGAGTGTGAAGAGAAAGATGAAACCGAAAAGAACGAAGTTGTTATACAATGAGTGTAACATAAAATTATATTTTGTATGTTGATTATTATACAAGTTCAAAGTTATATTGTAATAATTTTAGTATGAAATAACGATTTGTTTTTATTTTTGTAATAATAGATGTAACAAATATTTGTTTTTTCCATAATAAATAATTCAACCAGTGGCAGATGCACATCAACTGAACGGTAAGCCGGTGCCCACTGTCTAGCCGAACCAAGTCACAGTTCGGATGCTTGAACCGTTAAAATTGTTTGTAGTTTGGACTACAAATAGGGAGAACTGGGCTGCTAATGTTTTATAACCTGTTGATGTTAATCTCTTGATGTTGCCGTCATTTTTCGGTAAGAGATGGAAGGAGGATGATGTGATTCTCAGATAGTTAGGGGAGAGGGAGAAATAGAGGTAGATGGAGGTTTAGGTGTGGGTGTGTTTTCCAATTTCAAAAGAGGACAACAATAAAATTATCCTTTTTTGTCGTACATTAACTTTTTTTTAAGGCTAGTTTCATTTAAAAACAATTAACCCACAAATCGAGGTGACCACAACACAACAAACAGATTACATATAATTAAAAGAACACCGATATGCCCAAGATAAGGTCTTAAGCTTAGACCTATTCTTAGCCCACAAATAACCCACCGCTTTAACCTCTCCGATAATGTCTTCTAATCAGACCGTCTTGTTTTCAATCCTCAACCGATTCCGAGCTCTCCAAATAGACCAACACCGCATGATAATGATGTCGTGAAGGATCTCTTGCTCAATACTCTATAGACCCGAATGGAGATGAAAGTCAAAGAGGTCTTTAATCGAGAAAATAAAGAACCTTTGCACTCTACACCACACATTGACATGGTCCCACATAATAAAAGGTGAACACACACGAAGTAAAAAAGGTGTTCAGCCGTCTCTTTGTGGGATTCACAAACGGACACAAGACGTCTTTGACTTGAATACACCTTTTCTTGAGAGCCATTGCCCGTGGGGATTCTCTTAATTCCCACCCGCCATATAAAGACATTACATTTAAGCGGGATCCAACTGCACCAATTCATCACAAAGTTTTGACTTTCGTCCTTGTTCGTTTGTAATAACCGCTTCACTCCCCCGACACCAAATCCATCCGAACCCATGGCGATCCACTCCCAACCTTCCTTTGAGTTGAAGAGCCGAACAGAAAGAAGACGGGTCAGCTTGTTAGTACAATATAATTACATATATATTTGTACTAGATTTATATCCTGGAAGCGTTCCGGGGTTGATAAATCTAATATGACATATCAATTTTACATATGAAATAGAATGATGCGCGTTACAGTTACATGCAGAAAAGCTTCGGGTAGCACCTAAACAAAAACAATTAACAATGTATCTCCAATGTTAATGCCTAACCTTAAACAATGTATAACTCTAATATTAAAACCTAACCTAAAACAATGTACAACTCTAATGTTAACACCTGTTGTAAATAGAATTTATATTTACTGGTTTTAACATAATTAATGACTTGTTTATACATAATTAATGTATTTTTTTCCTGTATGAACAAAACCACACAAAAAAATAGTCGTTTTTTTCTCCGTTTTTATATAGCACATTGGTAGTCATTGGAAAGATAATAAAACGCTCGTTAATTTGGTGTAATTTTTTTCTTTAAAAAATCTCATATATAAAAGATATTAACGTTTAAAAATTATGAGAGGAAACATTAGAGAAAAAATCTAATTTTGTTTTTAAATATACTCTTTCCTAAAATTACTCAATGCCACATGACATCATACATGACATTCTTAAGGGGGAGAATGCGAGTGCCATGTAGGATTAACCTTTTATATATGCGGAAAGTGAATATGGTGTTGTTGCACATGTAACCTTACATGTGCAACCAATCAAAACTACGTAGTTTTGGTAAATTTCAATTAAAAATATCAACCTTGATTGTTTCGAAAACAATATATGAAGAAGTAGGATTGAAGATTTTGCTCGTTTGTAAACAAAAAATAGATCGAGAGAAGAAATGTAAGAAGCATGGAATACTGAGGCTATGGGCCAAGGCTAATGTAAGAAGCATGGAATAGTGAGGCTATGGGCCAAGGCTACACATAGGAATTGGGTCAAGTAGTCTCAATTATCATTTTGATAAACGAAAACTAGCTTTTCGTTTGGATATATACTCAGATAATTATGGAAACTAATTTGTTAAAATGATTTTTAATTGAAATTTACCAAAACTACGTAGTTTTGATTGGTTGCACATGTAAGGTTACATGTGCAATAGCACCATATGCACTTTCCCCTTTATATATATATATTATAGAGTTAAGATCTCATAAAAACCATTGTTAGTGTAAAAACCATAGGACCAAATCAGAATATGGAAAAAATAAATCAATGGTCTCTATTGATTACAGATTAAGCCTTCACAATTAGCAGTTTTATTAGTATCATTAAGGGCAATTTGGTAAAAGTGCTAACAATAAAAAAACTACCTCTTCTCTTTCTACTTTAACAAACCCTCGACGAAATTCATAAACCCAACTTATAAAACTTCATCTTCCTCCCATAATCAACAATCAACGTCATAAATCAATAAGTTTTAATTACGTTTTGCTGATACTAACAACACAAATTGGGTGCTATCTTTCAGTGGCTGTATAGAATCGGAATCATCATTTTTTTAATGTGTTGTTCCGATGTTGTTTGGTATGTTATTTGTGTTTGGATCTTCATTGGGTGTTCTGATTTGTTGTTGGTTTGCAAAATTGGTTGTTGTCTTTTCGAGGCTGTACAAAATTGGGTTTGTTCATAATGTTGTTCTTATGTGCTGATATTAATAGACGTTGTCTTATTGTGCTGATATTAATCTTTGTTTTCTTTCGCCACTGATATTAAGCATGCTGATATGATCCTGTTGTTGATCGTATCATTTTGTTCGTATATTGCTCATGTAAAAACATTGGTGTTCCGATTTGTTGATGTTATTATCGTGTTGCTGTTCTAATAGCACACCAATTGTGCTGATATTATCATGTTGTTCCGATAGCACAATTATTATCGTGTTGTTCTTCTGATAGCACACCATTTGTGTTGTTAATACTAGCATAACATGGAGATACCATTTCGATTCCAATTTTGTACAACCTCCAAAAGATAGCACACCATTTGTGTTGTTAATATCATCACAACATGGAGACACGAAAAGATTATGGTGGGTTGAATAGGAATTTTTGGTGCTGAAAATAGAGATCTCAATGAGCATAATTGAAATTTCGTAAACACCACAATCAATATAGTATAACAATTTGTGATGAACATAGGTTAAGATTACCGATTTAATTGCCAGACGATTTCGGATAGATGGGAACTTATTTTATTCCTAATGGAAAGTATTTCAGATTGAAGATGTAGAACTTATTTTGAAATTTAAATTCAATTCAATGAATTTAGGATATAAATAAAGAATCATCAATTGAATTGATTAAATTACTAGAATTCTATATATTCAGGATGTTAATCAAGAATACCGATTGAAGTAACTAACTAACTGGATTTTCCTTACAAAAAGGTTAGAAAAAGACATTGATACCCTTACTAGTATTTTTGATGCCTGCCAGATGTAATTAAGTGGTTGGTTCTCATGGTTTTTAAGAAAAAAAGGGGTTTTATATGATCCTTACACTATATATATATTATATATATATATATATATATATATATATATAGAGAGAGAGAGAGAGAGAGAGTCTTACATATGTTATTGTATTAATTTATATTAATTTAGTTTATACAAATTCCAACTATCTTTTACCGGTAAATCAGGGACAACGATTTAGTACTATTGCATCCGCCCACGTTCATGGATCGATATCTGATTCTTATCTATACTTTACTACATATATAATAGCGTACACTGGTCCTTTAATTTATGTGTGTTTCAATATAAATGTCTAAACCATTGAAAATTTATTATATATATGCACATGTCAGGTCCTCACAGTTGACACCCTGGAGAAAATTCTGTTGTAAAACAAGGTCTCGAAGGCCGAGTACTCTCCGAGTAATCTCTACAAGGTAGGTCGCCGAGGACCAAATACCCTACGCCTAGGCCGAGTACTCCCCGAGTACTCTCCGACTAGGCCGAGAACTCCCCGAGTACTCCCGACTCTGACTAGGGAGCGCCTAACGACTTTTGCAACCATGGGAGAAATCCAGTGCATGTAAGTTCCTCACCGCAACCGATTTGGAGCGCCTCTCTGTTTGTAGCGGATGATGTAATCCTCAACCAATTCATTATCTTGGCACTGACACATCAAGATTTGTGCATTATCTTTCTTGTGCTTTCTTTAGTGAGAGAAGTGTATTGAAAATTTGGCCAACAGATCTTCAAAATTAAGAATTCCCTGAGCGGGAAGATTATCACACCAGACTCTTGTGGCTCTAGTAAGCGTTTGCGCGAATAGGTGGCACCAGACTCGCATGGGCTAGTTTATTGCGCTAGCGGCTGTTCGGAAATCATGGATATGATCATCCGGGCTGCGGATGTTGTCATATTTTCCTATGATGCTGGGAAGTTTTGCCTTACCTGGAATAGGTTCCAAGCTACGCGGGGAGTCGGGGACATAACTTGTATTTATCCGCCAGATCTTTTAGGCTATATGGCTTAACCAAATCATCGTCGTCTTCTGCGTAAGTAGTTGACTCGTAGCCATCTTCCACCTCCGCGGCAGCGTAGTCCTGGACATGAGTATTCTTACCATGGCCTCCACTATGACTCGCGTGGTGAGTGTCCTTTAGAGGACGGCTAGTGGTCTGTTTTTTGTGATTTTGCCCCTGGCCTTACGCCGTAGGGCCATAACTTAGAGTTTGTTGGGTGACCCTTTGAGCCTGTTACATCATCATCTATTGATAACGAGCAGCAACTCTGGCTTGTTCTTGGAAGAGTCACTCGTTTGGGTCCGGGTGGTCTTCCCTGTATCGGGCGGCCTGCCCGGACTACCCATGGTGTTCCACAGAACCAGCTACATATGTACGAGCCATATAGTTGGCCACTTTGGTGATAATGGCCGGAGTTTGAACCACGTCGTCCTTATCATGGACATCGTCGATGATGGGGGCGTCGGTGTTAAACTTCGATTGGTTACCGGTAGCCATGGATCTAGCTAAAAGATGGATTGAATGAGGCAGTTCTAGCCAGTACGGATGACGCCAATGAAGAAACAATAGTCTAACCTCTGGTTAAGGATGACAAACCCCTATTTCCACATGATTAATCCTTTGCTAGAATACCATAGCTATGAGAGAGGTAAGTGAGTGATGACCTAAAATAACACAAACCAGGCCAGTAGGGGGTGACTACTAACAACTAAGAATAATTCCAACGCACATACATAAAAATGGTGTATGCTCTAAGTGTGTTCTTCAGGATTTATGAATGGCCTATCCAAGGAGGTGAAGTCCTCCTTAAATAGGTTCCACACGAGCCTCCAACATTAATCCATAACATACCCGTTGGGCTCAGGCCCAGTTAAGGGGTTACCTCGGCCACTACTGGCCTAAAATCAGTAAGAGACAAGACAATGTGCTATATAAAACAAAGAGAGAAGGTATACAATCATCGTTCATGACCGAATGTTACTGGTGATTGGATAGGGCTTGTACACGTGGCATACGCCTGCTGGTGTCGGATACGTCTCACCCCAATTGGCTAATTCTCTTTGTCAACTGTACCTGTATCCCCTTTGCCAACAGACGTCAATGGAGGCTATTGGTGAGGTGGTCCTGTGTGAGCTTATTGGCTTAGATGCTCGAGTGTTGAACTTGTTGTTCCCTGTACACACGACACGTGCGGGTTGACAACTTCCATGCGTGCTGGAGATCTCTGATTGGTCTCATGTCATTGTCAAGAGTACCTTCAGGTCCCACAGTATTGAAAGAGACGTTAGGATCTTCCCTGTTGGCATTCTCTGATTGGTGGGACATGCACCATGATCTATGTCACACGACCCTTCATTCTTATTAGTTCGTACAAGGTTGTAGCTTTGTACCTTTTGTCTTCCTCATGCTTGTTTATCTTTGCTTGCAAGACATTTCGAGACATTGTGGCGCATACAAATGTGCCTTGGTTATCAATGCGCAGTTGCACATGAGTTGACCTCGTGCTCTTGCGCAGCTCGGCTCCCATTTGCTGACTTGGTTTGGGCTTTGTTAAGTATGGGCCGCTCCTAATTCCTTATAGATTTAGGCCCATATCCCTTCACTAGGTTTCTTTAACTTTAGTTAAACTTATATCTTTTAAAACCTTTGCATTTAGAAATGTTGATTAAAAAAAATTAGTCAATCATGTGTCCTATAATTAGATTTTTCGTTTTGTATAATTGAATCCACTTACAACTTTCAAATGTTTTAGATAATTCTGAATATACCGATGTGGCATCCTTATTTTGTATAGGCTTTGATTGAGGATTCATTTACAACGAAGTTATGCGTAATAATGTAGAAGTAATTCAAGCATTAAAACGGAGTTACGTGTAATAACGTGGAAGTAATTCAAGCATTTATGTACACTCGTTGAAATTGTATAGATTTCTACTAGCTGATTGCCCCGGGAGGGTCCCGGGGTTGAAAAATCTAATTTTACGTGATAACCTATTGCAAATGGCTCAAGTTAACTAACCATAAAATCTCTCAATTATTGCATGTTCATAGTATTATAATCAGTAATAACTCATATTTCTTAATCTAAAACCTAATCAGTAATCATCTAAAGAATCACTTATGTAAGCTACAACTATTCAAAAACTCATCACATCTCTCTAATTTCTCACATTCTAATGGCTCTTATAATTCCTAACCTAATCAACTAAACAAACACTTAAGTTGAAAGTTGTAACCATTGCATCTCATTATGCCACGTGACATAATCAAGAGATGGTTGAGGCCACCATTGAACGCCACGTCAGCAACTATCAATATTCCCGAGAGTGTCCCGGGATTGAAAAATATAACCATTCTAATAATACTAATACTAATGGTAATAATTATTACTCTTGTAATTAAATAAATAAAAAAATAATCTTGCTATAAGCTGACACCATGTGTTGCAGTGTTGCGCGATTCTTTCTCCTAGCTTCTATTGATGAAGTATACCTAGTAAAATTCCAATGATAACATGGTGATTGGGCTGATTTTCAACGTCGTAGATAAGAACGTGGTTTAAAAGAAAAAACATGATTAATGAATAACATGAACACTTTGTGTGTTTTTTTTTTCCTGTACGAACGAAACCCTACAAAAAATAGTTGATTTTTTCTCCGTTTTTTATATATCACTATGGTACTCGTTGGAAAGATAATAAAACGCTCGTTAATTTGGTGTAATTTTTTTCTTTAAAAAATATCGTATATAAAAGATATAAACGTTTAAAAATTATGGGAGGAAACATGAGAGAGAAAATTTTAAATTTATTTTTAAATTCTTTTTTTCCTAAAATAACTCAATTTAATTAAAAAGGGAAATAATTCAAAAACACTAAAATCTTTGAATTATGATGCCACGTGGCAATTTCATGAAGAGGTTGAAGGCACCATTGCATGTCACGTCAGCAATGTTCAATTCTTTTATATATATTAATAAATAATAGATAATAGATGTTATGTCGCATTTTTTCTCTCACAAACTTACAATAAATCCCCTTCACTTTGACTATACTTACCGTTCAAACCATAAACTTTCCAAATGTTTCTTTTTTCTTATTGCTTTTTATATGTACTTTTATTTTTGGTTTTTTATTTACTTTATTTTTACCACTCTGTATTTGTTTTCACAGTTTTTTCACTGTCCGAAGCCCATTGAGACGAGGGTTTGGATTCTTTTACATTATTTTTTATTTTATTTCATATAATTTTGTGAAAATTGATCTCTTTTACAGTTTAGCGTCGCAAACTATGATACATCCGGGCCATCCGGCACATATTTGTGTTAGTTTCACCTTTTTTTTTTCTCTCTTTTTGGACGGTGTGTGTGATAGTAAATAAAGGACCATGCTATTCACAGCCCCCAAAAAATTATTTTGACCCCTTCAAAGCATTGAGCTTTGGCCAAAACTCGGCGTATAGGACTCACGTGTGACATCATTGTCACACCAGTCAAAGCTTTATCAGACTTTAAGTCACATCACTGAAACATCGTACTTCAAAACCCTGAGCTTTGGCCAAAGCTCAGTGCTTTGAGCCCATAAGCTGACAGCAGCACATGGGGCCTTGGGATTGCCTCCTAAGCTCAGTGCTTAGCTGCCATGTTTAAGCCCACGGGCCACTGCATTTTGCTCTAAGCTCAGCGCTTAGGGCCTTTTTAAAAAAAAATTTGTTTTAATGTTTTTTTAATTGATTTTAATTAATTTTAATTCTTTTTTAAGTATTTTAACTTGTTTCCAATCAAAAAATAATTTGTTAGATGTGTTTCGGTTCGTTTATTGCTCGTTTGTCGTTTTGAGTGGAAACATCCGAGTATGAACAACTTTCAAAAATTAGTGTACGTGATACATGAACTATACAATCAATACCGTTTTTTTATCAAAATACATATTTAGCATGTCTAATCGATATCCTGGGTATCCGGACTCTGTTTGACGCGTTTTGGTTCGTTTATTGCTCGTTTGTGATTTTCATTAGACATATTCTATTGACAAGCAACTTTCACAAATCATTGTACGTAATACATGAACTATACAATCAATACCATTTTTTTTATCAAAATACATATTTAGCATGTCTAATAGATATCCTGGGCGTCCGGACTCTGTTTGACGCGTTTTGGTTCGTTTATTGCTCGTCCGGACTCTGTTTGACGTGTTTTAGTAAACTTTTTAATTATAAATAGGGGTAACTTTGCTAATTATAAATATATTTTTGAACAATGACATAACCATTTTTCATTCCCGTATCTTGTACCCAGTCGACTAACTCCTGGCGTGAAGAAAATATCCGGTCAGTCTCAAACGAAACTATGAGCCTTCGTCCTAATCTTCTACCAACTTCTCATCCTCACCACCACCGTCTCTCTGGTCTTGTTGTATTAGATTTCAGTTTATTTTATATTTTGTATCATCGAACTGATTTTATATGTTAATGCAGTCGATCGTTTGTTTGTTTTTATTTGTTAATGAATGCTTATATCTATTTGTCTGTTTATATGACGTTTGTTTCGAATGTTTAATATGTTAACACTTAACGTAATAAATGGAGTAATAAACAACAAGATCGTTCGTTCAAAACCTTATTTTATAATCAGACGTTTAAATGAATGAAATGTTAGAAGTTATTATATCTATTTATTATTATTAATATTACCTTAGGGTAGGGATCCTAAGAGAACCAACCCCTATTTGAGAACTGAGAAAACCATTCTGTGCCACACATTTCATATAAAGGCAAAAAAAAAAAAAAAAAATTTTTTTTGCTTTAATCGCACATTTTTATGCAAGGAATTTTTTTTTTTATTTTTTTTGAATATTTTTTTCATTTATACATATGTGTATATAGCATTTTTCAGCTATACATATGTGTATATTTCAGTTATACATGTGTATATTGCATTATACATATGTGTATAATGCAATTATACACATGTATATACTGAAAAAAAAATACAAAAAAAATAAAAAAAAATTCCTTACATATAAAGCAGCGATTTTTGCAAAAAAAAAAAAATAATAATAAAAAAAATAAAAAAATAAAAAAATTTTGCCTTAGAGAAATGTGTGGCCGAGAATGGTTCTCTCAGTTCTCAATTTAGGGAAAGGTTCTCATTTGAACCAAACCCTATTACCTTATTATTATTATTTACAAACTTAAAAAAAAAAAAAACACAAAGAAAACCCCACAAAAAAAATCCTACAACAAAACAACCAAAACCCCACCCAAAACACCCCAAAAAACCCAACCCAACACCCTATAACACCAATCCCAAGGGCCTCTCTGCTGGCAGCTTTTGGGCTTTCAATCACTGAGTTTTGCCCAAAGCTCGGCGCTTAGGAGGCAATCCCAAGGCCTCCACCTGATACCACCTGATGCTGTCAGCTTTTGGGCTTTAAAGCACTGAGCTTTGCCCAAAGCTAAGCGCTTTGAAGACGGCTGGGGGGTGCAGATAGACAAGGTGAGGATGCCAATAGATAGGGTTGGAAATTTACATGGAACCTGTGTCGGTCCAAAAGTCCTTTTAAAAATAAAAATCACAGAACGCTAAAACTGGTTTCTCAGCTCACCAGTCCAATGAGGGAGTTACACGTCATAGTCCCTCGGTGTATCCTCTTATCTGAAATTTCAACGTACTCACGTGATATATTTTTAATGGCCAACAAAATTTATCAAAAACTCCTTCCGGAGTCACTACTAAGTCAAATCAGGACCCCTTCCACCCGGTATAGCCAGACATGTAAAGCAGCTCTTAGTTTCACCAAGTCCACCAGTTTCGGAGAAAACTCAACTATCCACCCGCCCGAAAACACAATGGAATAATCGGTAAAACTCTGCGCTCTCAAGAATCGAACCCATAAACTTTCAGCCAAGAGTTTTCTATTATTGAGCCTCCGTACCACTCCACCATTAGGTGGATGGTTGTACTCACATGATACTATAATAGTTATTAGAAAATGATATATTAAATACCCAACATAAAGTTATAATATTATAATATGGTATAACACTACTCATAAATTTCTCGTAAATATTTTTATATATATGGGTGGACGGAGCGCTATCAGAATTGGGCACGGGTACCCTACTATCAGCACGGTAACACCGCTGTCACCCGTGCTGGTAGTGGTCCCGTGAACCGTTTGCTGGTTCTAGTTAACAGGCTGGTAACCATTGATAATAATTGCAACGGTCGTTTTTTAGTATTATTTTATTGACTTTTGACCGTTTGAATGAATTTAATTAAAATGGTAACAATTTTTTGACCGTTAATCTAATATAAATGGTAAATCCAAATCCAATCCATCCCCCACTAAACCGTTAATCAAAATAATCAATTGTCCAGATTCAAGTTGATCATAAATGGCAAACCAAAACCCAAATCCTAATCCAATCCCGCCCCCACTAAACCGTGTGCGAGCATTAATCTGGACCTTGGAGGATGAACTCGCCTTGGTGAATAGCTATCTTTATGTTCAAGAGCAAGGACACCAGCGAAGGCAAAGTTTTTGGAAAGCGGTTGCCACAAGATTCAAGGAACAAACGGGTGAAAACAATCGTTCAACGGACGCGATGCGTGGAAAGTTTTTATCTTTAAAGGCGAAGTGCGCAATATTTCAACAATTAGTCGTTAATTGGATGCACCACAATCCGACTTTAAACGAAGATGGATGGATTGAAGAAGCCCGTAACGAATACCGAAATGTATACGATGATAACTACTCGAGGGTCGAGTTTTAGAGAGCTATGAGATGACGTTTTATAATATTTTAGGTGACTATTTATTTTACCGTTTTAAATAATGTTTGATAATTTGTTTAATTACCATTTCTTAAAAAAATTAATAAAATATAAACATTTCAGTGAAGTGAATCAGTGGAGTGCTGCCTACAAAAAAGTGAATCAGTGAAGTAAAACAGTGAAGTGATGTGACAGTGTATAATTGATTAAAATTCAATAAAACAAAATTCATATTTTAGGAGTGTCCCTTAAGCCCTAACAAAAATTCAAAGAAGACAAAATATTATTTATCTACATATAAAAATTTGAGGAACTGAAATGTAACTCCAATTTATAAATGTGATTAAATCAAATTCCCTAAATTATTATTAATACAATCTCTAGAAGTGTTCGATACGCCAATTATGTCAGTTAGTCAGCAAACCGGATTTCAAAGTAAACGGAAGTCAACAACCACCCACACTATAAATTCCACATCATTTACACAACAAACAACATACATTGCTCTCCATTCCCTAGTAAAAAACTTCCCTAAATCCCAACCCTTCATTTACATAATGTCATCATCGTCCGAATCCAAAATCGCCACCGCAAAAGCCGTCATCTCCACCATAGGCTCCGTTGCCGCAGCTGCGATGGTTGCCCGCAGCGTCGCTCGTGACTACTTACCACCTGAAGTCCAAGACTACCTCTATTTTGGCCTCCGTAACTTTATCAACAAGTTATCTAGACAGTTAACATTGGTGATCCGTTTATTTCATTTTTTAATTACTTTTAATGTTACGTTATCTTACTTTACATCAGTTATTCTAAAATACCCTCCCTTACATCAGTTATTCTATAATATTTTCTTTTACATCAGTTACTTTAAAATACTTTACTTTAAATCCGTTATTCTAAAATGTATTCCTTAATTCATCCGTTATTCTATAATATTTTCCTTTACACAAGTTACTTTAAAATACTTTACTTTACATCCGTTATTCTAAAATGTTTTCCTTACATCATTTATTCTATAATATTTTCCTTTACATCAGTTACTTTAAAATACTTTACTTTACATTCATTATTCTAAAATGTTTTCCTTAATACATCCGTTATTCTATAATATTTTCCTTTACACAAGTTACTTTAAAATACTTTACTTTATATCCGTTATTCTAAAATGTTTTCCTTACATCAGTTATTCTATAATATTTTCCTTTACATCAGTTACTTTAAAATACTTTACTTTACATCCGTCATTCTAAAATGTTTTCCTTTACATCCGTTATTCTAAATCGTTTTCCATGACATTAGTTATTCTATAACATTTTCCGTTACATCAGTTATTCTAAAATACTTTCGTTGCCCAGGTAATCTACGAGTCCAACGGATTTCATGAAAATGAGATCTATAAAGCAACAGAAATCTATCTTGCTTCACGAATATCTCCCGATATTCATCGTCTGAAGATCACAAAAAACCCTAATGATAAAAACATTAGTGTTTGCATGGAAATAAACGAGAGTTTCACCGATGTTTACAAGGGAGTCAAATTCAGTTGGTCTACGGTTTCGAAGAAGATGCCTACGAGAGAATATCATAACTATGATGACAACGGGTCGTCTAGTAGATCTGATCAACGATCACTGGAGCTCACGTTTAATAAAAAACACAAAGACTTAGCGGTTAATGATTATTTACCGTATATAGTTACCTACGCCAAAACTAAGAAGCTGGAAGAGAAGACCGTGAAGCTGTTTACGGTCGATACGCAAATGGTGTATTCGGGCAGGCCTACGGTGTGGACATCGGTGAATTTGGATCATCCGGCGACGTTTGCCACGCTGGCGATGGAGAGTGATGTGAAAGAGAAGGTTATGAAGGATTTGGATAGGTTTGTGGAGAGGAGAGAGTATTATAGGAAAGTTGGAAAGGCGTGGAAAAGAGGGTACTTGTTGTACGGTCCGCCTGGGACTGGGAAATCTAGCTTGATTGCGGCTATGGCCAATTATTTGAATTTTGATATTTATGATTTGGAGTTGACTGATATTAGGTCGAATTCGGAGTTGAGGAGGTTGCTGGTGGCAACGGCAAACCGGTCAATATTGGTGGTTGAGGACATTGATTGCTCGATGGAGTTGCATGATCGAGCGGATGGTGAAGCGGTTAAAGCTTTAGCTCGAGAAAGTCTTAGGCGAGGCCCGCGTGGATATCACCAAGAGCACAGGGTTAGTTTTTGCAAACTTTTACATTTATTATTATTGTTCTTATATTTAATAAAACCCCACATTAATTTTAATAATGAAATTGGCTCTTTTATTAAAAATATCTAAACGTACTGAAACAATACCAAAAAAACCACACCAAAACAGTGGCGAAGCTTGACCCGAAGGTTTGGGGGGTCGAAGGATATCGGGGGGTCGGAAGTCACTGGTTTCGGGGGGTCGAAACCCTATATTTCCAAAATTTTCTATACGAATACCATATAATCGAAACTTCTGTGCGAAAATTCGGGGGGGTCGGCCGCCCCCTCCCGCCCCTACAATGCTACGCCCCTGCACCAAAAACCATAAAAACAAATATTTGTAATAAAGTTATTTATTGATACAATATTGGTACTTGATAAAGAAAAGTCTAATCCCTAATTCATTACTTTTTGTTATTACTTGTAATATGTTTCGAAATTCAGTTCTAGTATCATCATTATAATAAGAAATAAGATAAATAATGTTCCAATGGGACCAATTTTAGCATCCACATCATCAGTCTCGTTTTGTAGCTTTTGGATATACCAAAAAGTAATTAAAAAGTCGGTGAAGTTTGAGAAATCACATGTGGCAAGAAAATATATGAGAACTAACCCCGCATTCATTATTGCTTGTTATTATTTATTGTAGTATCTTTCTAAATTAAACTACCTAGTTGGTTTAGTTTTTTTTGAACAGCCAATGAATCAATTTCCGAGCACTCTCGGACACCCTTTTTGCGAATCAGGTACTTCAGAGTACCCAGGCCACCAATTGCTATCAATTCCCGGGAAAACCCGACCACTCACCCGCCCGAAGGCACGACAGTGAAATAATCGGTAAAACTGGTCGGGATCAGGACTCGAACCCAAGCCAATGGCCAGGTCATCCCTCATTTCCCCTCCACCAATATTGTCCTCCAAGTGTAGCTAGTGGGAATTGAACCCAAGCCTCCTATAGAAAACTTTAGGCCCTCAACCAACTGGGTTACAAGTGTTGGACACCTAGTTGGCATAGTTATTTTCTCATTCTACGACTCTTAATATTTAATTAAAATAGATACATAAAAAAGGTTAGTTTATTAATTATCTATTTGATAAGTTGTTTCTTTAAACAGGTAACATTATCAGGGTTTCTGAACTTTATTGATGGTTTATGGTCAAGTTGTGGCGATGAAAGAATAATCATATTCACCACAAACCGAAAAGACAAACTTGACCCTGCACTCCTTCGTCCTGGCCGTATGGATGTTCACATCAATATGTCTTATTGTACCCCGTGTGGATTCCGATTGTTGGCGTCTAACTATCTTGGTATTACCCAACATTGTCAGTTTGAACAAATCGAGGATTTGATTAGGAAGGTGGAGATCACCCCGGCTGAAGTAGCAGAGCAACTACTCAAGGACAGTGATCCTGACATTTCTCTAGGTGAGCTCATTGAGTTTTTTGATGTGAAGAAGAAAGAGAATGAAGAGGCCAAAGCAAAAGCAAAGGAACAAGAAGAGTTAGCTGCAAAAGAGAGTGAAGAGAAAGAACAAACTGAAAAGAAAGAAAGTATTTCGCAACCAATAGAATTATAATTTTGTAATAATATGTATTTCGTATAACCCTAGTTTAATGTTGATGCCTTAAATAATATTCAAATTTCTATATTTGATATACAAGTTCAATATGTTAATGCCTTTTATATTATACAAAAATATATTTTGTTGATTGATACATGTAACACCCTGTTTGTGCTCAATAAAATAGGTATGGAATTTATATTTGTTGATCAGTTTTGACTGTATGTAATAGAAAACATAATAATACCTGACAGATTGGTGAGACATGAGACTGATGCTGTAAGCGTATTGGAAGATGACATCCTTGTCAGTGTGATCAGGTTCCCTCACGTGTCCTCATTTTATTGGTTGGTTCGTGGGACCATTACAAGTTAAAGAGTCTACATTTAAGACTCTTTGGACAAATGTCAGATTCTGAGTAGTGTTGGATAGTGTGAAGACCCTAATCTTAAGAGTTAAGACCTTTCATGTGTTTATTTTGGTAATTAAATAGTGGTAAATTTCACATTTCATGTGTTTATCCTTGCTATGGAAGGCCTTACTCGCATTATGAGGCGTGCGTGTGAGTTGGGTATCTTTCATGGTGTGTGAGTAGGTGTCTCGGGACCATTAATTTCACATTTCACTTATGCAGATGACGTGGTTTTTTGCGGGGAGTGGTCGTTAGAAAATGCCCTTAACTTGAGACGTCTTTTGCGGGGTTTCTTTATGATTTCTGGTTTAAGAGTTAGTTCAAAGAAGAGTCGTCTTTACGGGATCGGTGTTGATGATAATGAGATTTCCTCTATGGCTTTAGCTATCCATTGTGTTCCTGGAAGGTTTCCATTTTATCATCTTGGGGTCCCCATTGGTTCGAATATGAATTTAATTCGTAGCTGGGAACCGGTTGTTGAGATTTAAAAAAAGATTGTCATCTTGGAAGGCAAAAACTCTATCATATGGGGGTCGGATAACTTTATTAAAATCGGTACTGAGCTCACTTCCCCTATATTACTTCTTATTATTCCGCGCTCCGTTACAAGTGGTGGATACGTTGGAAAAGATTAGACGGAATTTCTTTTGGGGCGGTTCAGAAGATGCGGACAAGATGTGTTGGATGGCTTGGGAGAAAGTGATAGCGCCGGTTAAATATGGGGGTGTTGGGTTGGGTTCACTTAGGGATGCGAACTTAAGTTTGCTCTCTAAGTGGTGGTGGCGTTTCAAAATAAATCAAGACTCCTTATGGCGCAAGGTGGTGTGGTCTATTCATGCTAATGGCCGGGGTTGGAATTTCCTTCCGCTAAAAAGTTCCGGGGGGGGGGGGGGGACGTGGAAACAGATTGCAAGCATTCCGGGTATTTTTGGTAGTATGAACATCAATCCGATTACGTTTGTAACAGGGAACTTGAGAGGCGGTACAAGCATATTGTTTTGGCATGATTGTTGGGCCGCGAATGATCTGCTCTCAAATTTATCTCTGTCACTGTTTGCGTTGGATAAGAATCGGTTATGTGCAGTTGCAGACTGCTTGTCGAGTGTATCGCAGCCTGTTCATATTGTTTGGGATTGGAGGCGCATTAATCTGACAGTGGAAGAAGCTGCAGAGTTGGCTGCTCTAAGCCAACTGTTGCAGCAGACATTTGTGCAGCCGGGTGTGGATTCATGGAGTGTTCTGGCCGCTGGTAACAGCGGCTTCTCTATCCGAAGGATGAAGGATGTCATTTTTGAAGCGTCCAATTCGTTACTGGTTTCGGGCTTTGTATGGTGCAACTGGGTTCCAATGAAGGTGGGGGTTGTGGCGTGGCGTGCTTCTTTTAATAGATTGCCTACTGCAGATGCATTGCAGACTCGGAACATACAACTTGATTCTGATCAGTGCAGGTTATGTCAGCTAACGACGGAAACGGCGGAGCATTTGTTCACTGGATGCCCGCTTGTTATGGAACTATGGCAGCATGTGTTTACTTGGTGCAATTTACCGAGGTTCTTTGCGTTCCATGTAAGTGATTTATTGAAGTATCATCTTAAGGCGAAAAGTGGTACCCGGGTTAGGAAAGCGTTTTATGGCGTGATCCAAACGGCTTTCTGGAGTATATGGCGGGCTAGGAATGATGTCATTTTTAATCAAAAGCAGTTCGTGGTCCGGAAGGTGTACGAAGAGATTAAAGTTATGAGCTTTCTATGGATTACTAATCGGGGTAAAATGATGGATATGTCGTGGGAGGCTTGGGGTAGATTTGATTCGTCTAAGATGGGGTAGTCGTTATGGGATTGTTTTTCTTTGGCTGATTTGGCCTGTGGTTTTTTTGTTGTATCTTCGATGTGTTTGTCGGACTATGTTTCCGGGTTTTTGCTAGTGTCTTGCAAGCTTTATAATAAAGTTTCGTTTCACCGTTCAAAAAAAAAGTGGTAAATGTTTATTTTGAAGTTTTTCCCAAATATAAACCACCACCAACATACTATAACTAGACCTTTCCTAATAAGGCAGTTTTAGCTAATTTTGTATGAGTCGGGGGAGAGATAACGAGTAGACGTTTGTGTGTAAGAACAATCAAAACCACACAATGTGACAGAGAGGAAAGAGAAAGTAAAGCGAGTCAGTTTTAATGCATGTGCAGTTGTGCACACGCAGAAGAGAGAGAATGAGCGAGGCAATGACATATTAGACTGGTAGGTATGGTTTCGGCAAGGGCAATCGGGGAGGTGATGTGAACGTTGTCCCGATCGGGAACACCGCCCCCCTCATTTCGGTTTCGGTGAATTCGTGGGTCCAATTGCATTTTGTAGCCGTTGCATTTTATTTTTTATTTATTTATTTTTTTAAACCAATAAAAAAAGGAAGGGGGAATGGAGGAATTGGGGGAAACAATTTCAAACTTTGGGAGAGAAAACGGGGGAAATGGTGTGGGCGCTGATATGACACTTAGGTGGTTGTTTTTATTATTATGAACGGGAGAAGCATCTTTAATGTTTTATTATATTAAAATAGTGCTACACAAATTTCAAATGTAATATGGTAATAGACTATATATTTGTAAATCATTATGTTGTTTTAACAGCAAATGTAGTCGACAAGAATCCTAACTAGGCTAGGATTTTGTGTTGAATTCTTACACTTGGTTACACGCGACGGCGTAAATGTGTAAAACCGCTCGTAAGCTACTTGAGATTACCTATTGAAAGCGTGTTTGATGTGATTTGGCAATTGTGCAAAAGGATTTCTGTGGTGATGTTAGGACGAAGGCTGTAACAACACAAACAACCCATTAGAAGATTCACTTGGCTGAAACATAGCATACACTTCAATGATCAAGTAGGTGCATTGCATATCTATGTTCAAAGTATCTAAATATAAATGTTAAGCATATACGTGATATATAGTGAAATATGTCATTCCTGTATCGTTCAGATGTTGTCATACGTCCAACTAGGCCGTTGAACATGATGCGTTTTTTAGATTGTTCGGACGTTGTCAGAGTCCAGCTATGTTGTTGCATATGTTAAAGTTTTTAGGATTATCAAGACGTGAGCAAACATCTAGTATGTCGTTGCACTGGTGTGCTTCATAAGCTATAGCTAACAAGGTTTAGGTATGCCCATGCTTCGCGGTGAACATCTAGCTATGCCGTTGCATTGATAGGTAGGTACAAAACGCAGACGGGTATACCATCTTCAAATGTTCTGGCGACATGTTCACATACATACTTAGGAGTTAGGACCAAAATGACTTTTGCGCTGACCCTTCAAGTCGATTCCCCTTTGTGGCAATTGTTGCTTTCTTCATCCGTAGCAGTGTGTTTAAGCGTTATTTGAAGTTCTTGTATGCGCGTGTGAGCGAAGATGCCGTTGCATACATGAAGAGCTGAAGTGGAGTCTTTTATGAGCGACAGAGACTGCAAGCGTTGGTGCTGAAGATGGGTGGGTTGGTGCAGGTGTTTGTGGAGTAACAGCCAGATCTGCGAAATGAGTTTTAGTTGGTAGCTGTTTAAGGTAACGTTTAGACTGACCATGTTCAGTTGCAGACTTGCCGCTGTTGTGTTGATGTGTTTGCAGTTTGAGGGACTGCTATATCAATGACTCGGTTGATGACCAATTGTGTGGAATGATGGGCTGCTAAAACGGACTTCGAAAACTCTGTTTCCCTGTTAAATATTGGATTGCATCTGGTATCTTTTTCCTCTGGGTGTTCAGCGATCATATCTGTGTTGTCCCTTTGATCGATATTATCACACAACACTCAAATATACTTTGAATTCTAAATATAGAATGAAATGATCTTAATAAAACACTATGAAATCTTTCGGATATATTGGACAGAAAATAAGGATTTGTTTGATGTCTTGATAATAAAGAAAATAACAATGCATATGTTCTGCAGTATATATATACCTCTAAAAAAAAGCTGAACCTGTAAGTGGAGATTTTTCTACCCTGCGTTCTTCGAGTCTCTCATGTTTACGTCGGGTATCAAAGTAATACCTGTTCTGTTCCTTTAGACAGCCTAACCATCACAGGATGAGATGTGAACTTGGATGCCACAGATAGGTAACCAATACATGGTAGCACGACTTCATCGTTATTTTTTAATCTATGTAAGTTTCATCACTCTTGTTTTCTGTTGCCTGAGCTGTGTTTCCCTGTTTGCTTAACAGCAAATCATAAAGTAATCTTGTTAATGGTAGAAGCAGTGTTAGGGATGTTTTAAAATAACAATATACCTCTATCAATTAAAAGATACAACTTCAGTAATGCCGGACGCCTGGTCTAGATTTCGAGGCAGACTCTGGAAGAAAAGTAAAGTACCAAACGCCAAGTCCAGCCTTTGTTCGCGATGGCCCGACACGCTAGGGTGGTCAAGCAAGTTCCGGTCGTGTCTATTTAAACAATCTCAAGATCAAAAGGAAGAGCAGATTACGCAAGTCAAATGACCCAAATAAATATATATATAATAAACAACTTAAAGTTTGAAAATCTCACTACCAAAATTTCTCCTCAACTTCATCTACATTGTAAATTAACACATTCTCTCCATTAACAAACACTTCTTCCTTTGAAGACAATAGCCCTAATATACAACATATATCTTCCCATTGACGATTCGAATGATCACCAGCTGCAAACGCAAACACACAATCCCTAAGCTTAATCCAAGACCATCCAGGCTCCTTTATAACACCTTTTCTTCTCATCAATTTCCTCACTTCTGCAGATTCCCTCCATTTACCTTTAACCGAATACAAATTCGCCAATGTAATATGTGTCGATGCGCAATTTGGGTCCATTTCAAGAAGCTTTTTTGCAGCGCGTGCCCTAATTCAACGTCCCCATGTAATCTACAAGCTCTCAACATAGTTGACCAGACAACATCGTCACCGTTATATGGCATGCTGGTTATCATGTTTTCAGCCTCACGTAATCGCCCGGCTCTGCAAAGGAGATCAATCATACATCCATAATGTTCTTTGGATAAACTAAGTTTGTAGTTTGTGATTTGGTTGAAGTAATGAAAGCCCAGGTCAACTAGACCAGCATGGCTACATGCGGTTAGAACGCCAATGAAGGTGACTGCGTCTGGTCTTAGACCAACTTCAATGAGCCGCTCAAACAGGTCTATAGCTTGTTGACTCAACCCATGTTCAGCATATCCGTTGATCATGGTGGTCCATGACACAATATCGTTATGCTTGGCTTCATTAAATATCTTCAAAGATTCTTGTATGCTCCCGCATTTTGAGTACATATTGATCAAACGCTTCTTACCATAGCTGTATGATCCAGACCGACACAAATGCAATGAGCATGAAGTTGCTTACCTTGTTCAAGAATCGCCATATTTCCACAAACACTCAATACACTAGAGAATGCAAATTCATTCGGTTTGGGTCCGTCTTTTCTCATTAACGAGAAGTATCGAAAAGCTTCTTCTCCAAAACCTCCTTGCGCATGGCCCCAATTATAGTGCTCCATGAAACGATATCTTTTTTACTCATCTCGTGAAAAACCATTGAAGATAAATGTAGCTTTCCGCATTTTGAATACATTGTCATAACTGAATTAGCAACTGACATACAAGTCATAAGCCCGTTATGTAACACGTGAGCGTGAAACTGTTCCCCCATATCAATCTGTGCAGTATTTGCACAACCGGAGATGACTGCTGCAAGAGTGTACTCATTCGGTCTCACTTCTGATTTCCTCATTCGCAAGAATGCTTGAACCGCCTTGTGGTCTTGACCCGTTTGAACATATGATGTGATAATTGTAGTCCACGAAACCACGTCTTTCGTTTTGATATTTTCAAACAAGTACAACGCGTACTCAGCCTTCCCACACTTGTTGTACATGGTTGTAAGCGTATTAGCAACAAACGAAGTCGTATCAAAACCTTTCTTTAACGTTTGTGCATGAATTTCTTTCCCTGTACGTAACAGACACGCATCAGCACACGCCTTTAACACAATAGCCAAAGTATACGAGTCATACGTCATACTATCTCTACACAACCTAGAAAAAATACAAAATCCCCTCCATGCTAAAACCAGCACGCACCAGCCCGGTTATAATCGCAGTCCAAGAAACAACATTCCTTATCGGCATCTCATCAAACACACGACAACCTTCATAAACTTTCCCAATCTTCATATACATATCCAAAAGAGCACTACCCACAAAAACAGAACTCACAAAATCACTCTTTACACAATACCCATGAAGCGATTCGCCTCTTTTACCACTAAAACTTACACCACATGCCTTAAGTGCTAAACTAAGTAAAAACGGATCCATTCGCTGGGACGGGTCGACCCACATGGCGGAAAACAAAGACAAAGCTTCAGATGAATCAGAAGCCTTGACATAACCAGAAATGACAGTGGTCCATGTGACTTCATCTCTGTGAGGCAATTTATCAAACAGTTGGCGTGCATCATTCAGTCTACCTGCTTTCACAAGCTCCTTGAGTTCAGTGTTGATTTGGAACATGTTGAATTGATGGGCATTGTTGGGTTCTTGAATTAATGGGGGTTTGAGTGTTTGAGCATAGGCAACACATGAGGTTGTGTAGGATCTTCTGATGCATATTCTTGATAATATAACCATGAGTCTTTAACTTATTGATTAAATAATAAAAGGGTCTAATGGAGTTATGTTAGTTAAGCATGAATCTAGGTTAGAAACAGATACTGAGGTAAGTTCTTTAGATCCTTTGATGCATATCCTATGTTCTGTTTGTATTCGGTTGAGCTCAAAGAATGTTGGTCAAACTAAGACGCAAAGTACTTTTTTTTTTAAAGGGAAAATCACCTTAACTGGTCATTAGACTTGTCAACTTACCAAAATAGTCATCCAACCGTCTCGAAAGAGACGGTTCCCCCATTCCGAGGCATCTGAGCCGACTCCGAAGACGGGTAAGACGGTGACCAATCAAAACACGCCACGTGTCCCAAGTCTCTCTCTCTCTCTCTCTCTCTCTCTCTCTCTCTCTCTCCTCTAATAAAAAAATCTCCAAGCGACTCTGTGACGTCTCACGACGCCTAAAACGTCTCTGTGACGTCTCCTAAACCGTGTCAGAAGCGTCTCTGTGACGTCTCCCAACGCCTAAAGTCTCATGGAGACATCTCGGGACTTGTGAAGATTTTTTTTATTTATATTTTTGACACATGGCAATTGGCTATTGGTTCACCACTAAAGCCTCATGGAGACGTCTCGGGACCTGTGAGCCGTCTCTCCCGAGACGGTTGAAGTGACTATTTTGGTAAATTGACCAAGTCAATAGCCAATTTTGTGTTTTTCACCTTTTTTAAACATATATTTTTTATATGTTTATAAATGAATGCCTTTTTTTAACATATGCTTTTAAATGATATTAGACATTATCACATTATTTTATTTATAAATTAATTGTTATGTACTCGGGATCTAGTTACCGGTCTCACTAGTGAACTAGTAGACTTACTGGTTTGTTTACTGGTTTGGTTATAAAACACATTGTTTTGTAGGATTTGAACGCATACCATTTTAATAGGATAAAACTAAGATCTAAATCAAAGTGATGGTTGCTTGAATTTATGTTTGACATGCGTTTTGAGTTCTAGACTTGTAGTTAGTCGACATAAGAGTATGAGTCGGGGCTTGGATTATAAGTCCTTGATGTGGTTCCAACCGAATAATCGGATAGGTAACCCGTGAGTGGGTCAAGCTCAAAGAAACTAGAAAGGAACTAGATAAGAAACTTAAAGAGAAACATAGATTCAATTCATTTTTTTACATACATTTCAAAATGCAAAGTCCTCTATATATAACATTACAATTTAATAAAAATCCTAAGTTTATGTTGGATATGAATGGCAATAAACCAAATCACTCATTTATTCTAGCACAATGGAATGTGACTAAAAAACTTCTAAAAATAACTTTGACTTGCACCAACCCACTCATGAAATGCAAGTTGCATGGGCACGTAACAATCCACCCCGCTCGAACTCGCCTTGTCCTCAAGGCGAAAATCCGATGTGACTTGGAGGAAACCACGGCGGACGCCACTCGAATCTCTCGGTCGCATTGCGAGACGTTTTGATGATACGCCACGGTGGCTTCCGCTCATGTTCCAAATCCGCTTCTTTGAAAACCGACACGCTCCAGCTGTTGTGGCGTAATGGTGCCGGGAATACAGGCCGCAATGAGTTTTGGTTTTGGTGCAAGCACTTGTTTGGAGGCTGGTTTTTGAACCGTGAGAGAAGAGGAAAGGATGGTTTTGGTGCAGTCTTTGAGTGGTTGCTTGGGTGCGGTTAAGATTCGTGAGTTTGAAACAAGAGAAGGGGCTGATGTTGGTACATCTACATGTACAAATTTAGGAACCAATACAAGTGGTGTTTGTGTGGTTTTTGGTGGTGAGGCAGGTGATGTTGTGGGTGGTGGCGTGGGGGCTAAGATTGGTGGTGGCGATGTAGGGGTAATCAAAGGTGATGGTACGGTTGCGGGAGTTGGTTGTGGTGAGGCGGCAGCGGTTGGTGTAGAGAGAATGGTGCTATAGGTTGACCATCTTCGTGACTCGTTTTTGAGAAGATCCCTCATCTCAAAAAGCGTCGACTCGATTTGAACCATTGTAGTATTCTATTCACAAGCGTCCATAGAGGGGATCAAGACTGCTCTGATACCACTGATGTGGTTCCAACCGAATAATCGGATAGGTAACCCGTGAGTGGGTCAAGCTCAAAGAAACTAGAAAGGAACTAGATAAGAAACTTAGAGAGAAACATAGATTCAATTCATTTTTTTGCATACATTTCAAAATGCAAAGTCCTCTATATATAACATTACAATTTAATAAAAATCCTAAGTTTATGTTGGATATGAATGGCAATAAACCAAATCACTCCTTTATTCTAGCACAATGGAATGTGACTAAAAGACTTCTAAAAGTAACTTTGACTTGCACCAACCCACTCATGAAATGCAAGTTGCATGGGCATGTAACTGTCCTTTATTGTTATCTGTCACTAGTAAAAAGACCTTGTCCTCGAGTTCTTAACATTATTCTAAGATGGATTTAGATTGTTTTCAATATCGAGCCAACATGTTGACCATTGCAATGTATGTGACAAGAGACCCATGCAACTTTTTTATTGCCTTGCTATTGGCTCTTGACACGTGTGATTGCATATTACTCTATATATTAAAAGACACCGTCTTAGGGAACAGGCAAGTTTATGGTTGTATATTTTGACCACCAAGGTTTTGATATTTCTAAGTTGCACACTTTACTTTAGAAGAGAGATATATAGAGAAGGAAATTCTAGATTATGAGTGGAGGTGGTGGGAAGGGAGGCGGAAGTGACAGTGGCAAGGGTGGTAGTGGTGGAAGCGGTAGCAGCGGAGGTAGTGGTGGGGGCAAATGAGGTAGAGGAGGCGGAGGTGGTGGACGGCGGTGGAGGTAATGGGGGCGGAGGTGGAGGGAGCAAGGGAGGAGGTGGGAGTGGTGGTAGAGGAAGCAAGGGGGAGGTGGACAAGTGGTGGAGGACACAAGGGGGGTTGTTGGCGATGGTGGGCACAACGGTGTATATCCTGGTGCGTAGCACAATTCTGATCTCACAACGTCAACACACTAATAGAACACGATAATTTGATTTTCCACCTTTCGATTTTGGAAACCGATGCGGTTTCATGTCATCTTGACACCATGGGAACAAAGATCAATGTTCTCTAGCATTATTGCCGTCTTAGAGCAAATTCACCGGGACACATGTCTGGAAAAAATAATCTATTTTGGATTTGTCAAATTTCTTTAATTGTTTATGATTCTTTGTTACGACAGTGCTTTCAACTTCGTCACAAAACATTTTTGTAAATTTTTTATTTAGTTATAAGTATTTGAAAAGCAAAAGTTACGTATTTAATATATGTACGTTTACATGATATTGAAACGTTAATTGTACAGGTTTGTTCTATTATAATGCTAACTTGTGTGTGACCAATTCAACTAATATGAATAGGTCTAGACAACTAATATTTTTATATTGTTCAGGGTGTATGTGAGTAATACTTGACAAAATTAAATAATACTCAAATATAGAGCATTTTCTTTAAACAACATTTAAAATAAAACTATGGAATCAATCGTGTATATTTTTTTTAATAAGATTATCGAAACACATTTTAAAATCATCATCATCATCATACTTAGTTAATCCCACCAATAGCAAAAGGTAAGGTAGGGTCTGAGAAATGTAAGATATAGACAACCTTACCTCTACCCCGTGGGAATAGAGAGACTGCTTCCAGTGAGACCCCCGGCTCAATAGTGGTTTTGTATCAAGCCTTAGACATAAGACACATAACACTTAGCAATCGTGACAAACCCGACTGGTGCATGTACCCCCTTGTCTTTTGGTTTATCAACGCCACCACCTGATGCATGATTAACCGTCTGTCATTTTTAACGTTATTTTCACAAAATTAGTAAAATCACATTCAAATTAGTGCAACTTTACTTTTACCCCCGAAGACCACACATATATACATTATATGTGTACTGCCGTAAGCGGGCCACATAACACATTTTAAAATAAAATCACTTTATTGTCTCGTCATTGGATTAGTTTGATCATAAAACCGAAAAGAAGATGATTATGATTCAATGAGTGAAGGAAACATTATTATTTCATATTTCATTCGTTCAAATGATATTTTTTTTCCATTTATGAACAATGTCTTCATAAGAAAACGATTTGGTTTTGAAAATCAAATAATGTCATGTCAGAAATCATTTAAATTCTTTTAAAAAATATATAACTAACAGCTGTGTGGATAATCAACATGGTTTTTTTCGTCTTAACATTTAACATTTTTGGCTCTCTAGCCCAGGAAGGTATCTAGTTCTTTGAAAGAGGTCAACGAGTTATCCAGAGCATTTTTTCGACTCCTAAGGCCAGTTGTTTATTTTAATACTTTAAGTTTTGCTTTTCAAAGAGATGGTTGCGCAACTTTTTGCACGTCTACCCGCCATACTAATGTAAATTGCCCGAAAATTATGAATTTTTATTTTAAATGAAAAAAAAAAAATAACTGAAAACAATAGTTGGAATTACTTTATTTTTATTTTATATTTTACTAGCTGATTACCCCGGGAAGGTCCCGGGGTTGAAAAATTTAATATGATTTAATAAAAAATGATAAAAGAAGAAAACTCAAATCACGAAAAGCGTAAATAACTTAAACATAATCAATCTTAGTTAAAAAAAAACATTTATTTAAAAAGTTAAAAAATAAAAAGCATAAACCATATTAAACATAATACAGTATTAAAAGGATAACATTCAACAAGGATAACCTTCAACATATAATCATCTTCACGTAATTTAAAATATGTTACAATTTGACTTATATAGATGTAGAATTCATGATGGGGGTTGAAAAATATAACAATTCTAATAATATTAATACTAATAGTAATAATTATTACTCTTGTAATTAAATAAATAAAAAAATAACCTTGTTATAAGGTGACACCATGTGTTGCAGTGTTGCGTGATTCGTTCTCCTAACTTCTCTTGATGAAGTATACCTATCCATCTTTAGAAGAGTAAAATTCCAATGATAGCATGGCGATTGGGCTGAATTTCAACATCGTAGATAAGAACCTGGTTTAAAAGAAAAAACATGATTAATGAATAACCTGCACACTTTGTGTTTTTTTTTTCTGTATGAACATAACCCCACAAAAAATAGTCGTATTTTTCTCCGTTTTTTATATAGCACTATGGTACTCGTTGGAAAGATAATAAAACGCTCGTTAATTTGGTGTAATTTTTTTATTTAAAAAATATCGAATATAAAAGATATTAACGTTTAAAAAGTATGGGAGGAATATAAGAGAGAAAAATTTAAATTTGTTTTTAAATTCTTTTTTCCTAAAATAACTCAATTTAATTTTAGTAATTGAGAATTGAGAGATAGAGAGATAAATTTAGGGTTTTATGTTTATCTTTTTTTTAATTAAAAAAGGAAATAATTCAAAAAACATCAAAATCTTTCAATTATGATGCCACGTGGCAGTTTCATGGAGAGGATGAAGGCACCATTGCACGCCACGTCAGCAATGTTCAATTCTTTTATATATATTTAATAGATTAATAGATAATAGATTAATAGATATTTTGAAATGTTAACAAAAGTGTAGCTCGAAATAGTAACTAAATCAGTAAAAAAAAAATTGCGTAGAGTGTTACATTCTCCATGTAGCCATTTCTCTTTTATCTGTTTTGAAGTTTATTGCTCAGAAAAAAGTAAATGAAAATTTATAAAGATAAAAAATAAATTGAAATTAAAAAACGGGTCAATCAATCGACGACACCATAACCAACCTTGTCCTAATGAAGACAATTAAAGAGTATCCAACTGAACCCATTCTGTATGATTGTATGGAAGTTCATAAATCATCAAAACTTAACAAACCGTTCAAATCGAAGCAAATTACCCGGTTTAAAATATGTAAGTTAACCGTTCAAAGGACATATTTTATAAACATATAACAATCACTGTTATAAATGAATGTATTATTATGACTATCCATATTCTAACTCCCATATGTCATTTACTCTTGTATTAATATTATAGCCCTATAAATATAGGCCTCTTGTATTTGTTAGAACACACTCAATGATAAGACATCTTTATTCTATCCATCTTACTCTAATCTTTCATAGTTCTTATACTTGATATGTTAGTTGTTAGTAGGTCGTTGTTTTACAACACGTTATCAGCACGAGTTGCTTTTGGAGTTAGATCATATTAACATATGGTAAGTCTACATGTTCTAGTTATTTTGTTTTTGTTCACTCTCTCAACACAATCCATATTGTAATTCATACAATTTTGGGTTAAACGAGATTTATATATATATTACTCCAGTACAATTATAAATTATGTATAGTTAAACAAATCTAATTGTTTTAAGTTAATTATTTGGTATTGTAATTTTTCTATTGCTCATTACTTGGTACTATTCTAAATAAACATAACAAGTTGTGATTTTTATATAAATTTTGGAGAAGTTTTAATCAAACAAAACTAGTAAATGGGGTTGATAGCTTTTGAAGGCTGTTGACATTTTCTACCGGTCCATTTTAATTCCCTTACTTTAAACTTACATTTAGTTTTGGGTAATATGTTTATTATAAATTAATCATGAAATTACGTTTGGAAAAATGATAATAACCACACATGACTTAAAGGAAAGAAAATGGAAACTTTATTTTATATAATACAATAGTATTGTTTAACTTTCAAATTGAAAAAAAAAAACTTTTAAATTGCAAAAACCGAACATTATGTTTCCATAATATATTTAGCAAACGTTATGAGATTATATGTTTCTAAAAAGGTTAAAGTGGTTGGATCATATATAAATGAGTATAATTGAGAAAATGGTTAGTATGAAGTTGAAGAATAAATGCAATTTGTTTATATATTCTAATCTAATGTTGGGATAATCATATTAGACCAATGCTTGAATATTTCTAGATACATGTATTGTATATAGAGATTATTAATACTAGTTTGTTATCTAGTTATGTTTTATTATTTTTATTTTGAAATAATTGACTATCTTGTATTTTATATGCTATCATTTACTTAGCATTGAACACAACAAATAAAAACAAAGTTATGGTTTATTATCACTCTCATGAAATATTTACATTTGACATCCAAAGTGTCATACACCTTGAATCTCATTATCATGTTATAAAAGGCCGTAAGATGTCAGGCCGATAATATTATATGACTTGGACATATAATTACTTCTCCATGGTTGTTATGTGAAGAAAAGTTTATATATGACGGAAATTGGATAAAACAAATTTTGTTTGTTTGTCAAACCTTAAAATATGCTCATGAAGTAGCAAGATTATTAAAGAATATATAAGGTTTGAAATGACCACCATGAAAGTGGTGTAGTTCTCATCCATTCCCTGAAGTGAATGTGATGAAAAATGATCGGTATAAAGGTTAAAGATCATGTACATAACTAAGGAAGTTGTAATGATTCCACCATGAAAGTTTTGTGGTTATAATCCATTCCCTGAAATGAATGTGATGATATAATGATCAGTGTAAAGTCCATGATCATGGCAATTGAGGAAATATAAATACTTCTCAATTTTATATGCTCCTAAAGTAGCAATACCATTAAAAGGGTATGAAAGGTTAGAAATAACTTTATATTCTTCTGTTTAAGAAAATAATAAAGCTTCTGGTTTTACTCCATTTCTTGGAGTGAATGTGATTATATAACGATCATTGAAAATTTCATGATCTTGGACATAATTGAGAAAATTAGTGATGGTTATTTTGATAATGAGATCGACCATAAGAAGTTATAATGATGGTCATGATATGATCAACCATCAATGACTATAATGATAGCCATCGATCATCAAAAATGCAATAATAACCATGTTACTAATGAGATTGACGACCACATGTGGCAAATAAAAGGAGTGATTATATAACATGATGGTTTGAATATTGAAGTTACAATACATTCTTTCATATCTTATGTTTTGTATTGCATACGTGTAAGTAATATATATTCGATCATAAACTAGAAGTTTAGTTTATGGATCATAATTATTTAATTAATTGGCATGACCGGTAAGACCACACCGAGTCGATCATGATGTGAACATAATGAAGAACTTAAAGATTCTTCAATCTGGTACATAGCATGTAATGTTTGCTCTCAAGCGAAATTATATATTTGCCATATAAAGTAGGGTGAATATCACAATGTATTTTGGAATTGATTAAAGGATACACATATCCTAACATGATACCATTTAGTATTTAAAATCGATGCATCGTCTAAATGGTTATCAATTTTGCAACCTGAAGTTTGCTTGATTTATGGCTTAGCTAATAAGATAGCAAGCATATTATTCTAGATTGGCATATTTAATCAATTCCCAAGATAATAATGATCATTGGAATAAGTGTTGAACTTCATATAGCTTATGTTCATAGAAATATTGCTTTCATTGAGATGATCACTAAAACGTCTACTATTGATTGCAACGTTAATGATCATGAGAGCAAAAATTCATATTTGACTTTACATGCAGTAGCATTTATTCACATCAAGCCAATACGTGGTAATAGTTTCTCCCCATTATAGTTGGTTTTTGGTCAGAAACCAAATGTTGCCCATCTAGGATTTTTGTTGTGCGACATATATTGAAATTAATCCACCATGACGCACGGAGATGGCACTTTAAAAGGTGATTGGGAATATATGATGATTTATAGAGCCTTCAACAAGAGATTTATTTACATCTCAGTTAATTGATATCCATCTCAATGGATTAACATTCCCAACATCAGGGGGAGATAAAAGGCAGTTGGAAATAGAAATGAGTTAGAATGAAATATTATTGATCCTCGTACTAAACAGTGTGAACCAAAAGTTCACAGGATAATTCATTCACAGAGATTAGCGAATTAACTACCAGACGCATTAACTGACCTAAATATGATGAATAGCTAATCAAGTCACATATACCAACTGCTAATGCTCCATTAAAGACGAGTGTCCGGGAAGGACAATCATATGTTGGCAATAAGCCTATTGCATGCCTGAAGCGTGGTAGACTAGTCGATTCCAAAGAATAAAAGTCCTCGAGAAATTGGAGCAAGTAATAAAGATGGTCAAGTCGAGGTTATAGTAAAAAGGTCTCCTGAATAGACATTAGACATGATGGTTCCAGAAGAACCTCAGGTACCTGAAAATAAAGAGATCCCATTATATAGTATCATGTCTACGAAATGTATGGAATCGAAATAAAATCGATGTCGTTATAAATTTTATGTAATGTAGCGCTTGAAATGAGGATCAAGATTTAAGATCTGCCTATGAATGAATACAAAGAATGATTGGCCAAAATGGAAAGACACAAATACGGCAGAGTTGAATTCTCTATTGAAAAGGAAAGTTTTGGACCAAAAGTCCATACAACAAAAGTTGTAAAACATATAGACACGAAAAGGTCTTTTGTGCGAATAAACATTTGAAAAGAAAATGATATATGGTAAAATTAGTGGCACAAGAATTTTGCAAAGACCCATAATTGATTATGAGGAGACGCATTCTCCAGTGGTGGATACAATGATTTTTTATTATATTATTAGTCTGGTAATGCGAAGAGAAAATTGAAATGCGTCTAATAAATATCATGATTTCTTGACACTGAAAGTTTACATGAAAATACCTAATGAAGGATTTAATGTGTCAAAATCTTGTAACGTAAGTTCTCGAGAACGTTATGATCGGAATAAATAGATTCAATTCTGAATACGTTATGTTTGTTATATGATTGAATTGAATATAAGTGGAACTCTTCATGAGTATCCTAAAGCTACTAAGTGCTTAAAAGGTAATATGAAACATCGTAGGATGTAATTATTGTGCACCAATACAACACAGGTGATAAACTAAACCTGGTGATTATGATACTTTAATGTATAAGAATGGTACAGTATATACTGGAGAAATAGATGTTATTGTTCTTCCAATTGAAGAGTTAATGCACTTGCGTAATTGGTCAAGATGGAAAAGTCCTTGATGGATTGATGATGCCTGTAGCATTGATATCAATACCTTAAGAAGTATTATGTAAAGGTAATATAATATGTATGGACTAAAGAAAGGGGTTGAGTGTTATAAAACTCATGAGATATCCCGATAAAAGAGCAACATAAGTTTGATTGTATTATCCATCTTGTATCAAAAGTTTTCTTTTAAAAGTTCACTCGCAGTTTACAGTGTTAATGTCTGAGCATTATCGAGAGACTCTGTAGAACTTTTAAAAGGGGGATTTTTGAAAGTCCTTGACATAGTGCACTTGTTGCTTGACCTACAATTCGAATATATATGTAATGATATGTTTACCAATCCATCAAAGTATATCTTGAAAAGATGGTGGGGCATTTTATAATGGACATAGCTCATATTTAAAGTGCATTAAAGGTTGTCCAATTACTTGATATGGAAAATTATTCATTTCATCTCCTATCAAAGTAGAGATTTTCACTCTAGAAGTACCATAGTTAAATATATATGCACATTAGTATATGTCTTGCTAGTTATGCATGATTATAATATCTTTCACTTGAACTTATTGCCACGATATAACCTATGACAAGCAAGCAGACATTGGAATGAGTTAAAACAAATAGTACAGGTATGAATGATGTTTGATTTTATTTTTCTAACCCATGGAAACAAGTTTGGTCAGTCTTGTAGATGTTGAGAATGTAACACAACAATAGTGGATCATATGATAATTATTTTCGAGAGGAGGTACCAGAAAATCTCATATGAAGATTATGCACCATTGCTCAACATAAAGGATTGTACTTCAAGGGATCGAGCAACATTTCATTAGCTACGGAAGCTTTAAGAAACTTTCAAGGAAGATTGACACATGTTACTGAAAGACTACATATTCAAATGAGGGGGAGTATGATACAGGTTGCACTCTTTTTCCCTTAACTAAGTTTTGTCCCATTGGGTTTTCTTAGTAAGGTTTTTAATGAGGCAACACACCTGATCCAGAAGTATCATGGAAGAGTAATACGCCCTGCACTCTTTTTCCCTTAGTTGAGGTTTTGTCCCACTGGGTTTTCCTAGCAAGGTTTTTAACAAGGCAGCATCACCAAGCGTATACTGCATTATTTTCTTTTGTTATGTGGATAGTCAAGGGGGAGTGTTATAAATGAATGTATTATTATGACTATCCATATTCTAACTCCCATATGTCATTTACTCTTGTATTAATATTATAGCCCTATAAATATAGGCCTCTTGTATATGTTAGAACACACTCAATGATAAGACATCTTTATTCTATCCATCTTACTCTAATCTTTCATAGTTCTTATACTTGATATGTTAGTTGTTAGTAGGTCGTTGTTTTACAACAATCACCTTATTTACATCATCAACTAAGCAAATAGACCCATCAAAAGACATGTATGATCCACAATCAAATGCTATCGACGTATATGCATAACGATGTGGACCCAAATAAAAAATCACTAAATAATTATTGACCAAATAAACAACTTTTGGCCTACCACAAGAAAGAACGATGGTCGATGCTACATGAAAAAGAAGAGACATAATCATTTCATATCTCAATCATCATGATAATATATTACGCAAAAAAAAAAAAAAAAAAAAAAAAAACCACTTGTTTTATTTATTTATTTATTTATTTATTATTGCTATATACAATATTGACAAAACTAAACCTACAATCTGGTTTGATTTCGGTAGAGTTGGTGTATGTATGAACGAAAAAATAATAAGATATACAACAGTATACAGACGAAGTCATATAAAATTACAAGTCAATAACCACAATTTTACATAGATAATCAAATAGTCAGTTTGATGTACAATAACACATAAATTGTACAGTAAATTACCTAATTATATGAACATGTGCTCAAAATTAATCAACAGCATATAAACGAACTCATATAGATTACAATATGATAAATGGCGGGTCCAAGAGCCCAAAAAAATTATCTGAACAAGCTTGATAAAGGGACATGGCAAAAAAAGCTCAAACTTTAAACGGACTTAACTTATGTTATGATTGAAGTTACAGGGCTCACAAGTAGGCGAGGAAAGGCCAATTAACAAGCTAGATCACATGGCAAATCACCACGATATCATACCCAAATTCCTTGATTTAGGTTCTGATTTCGTCAATCTAAGATTTCCCTAACTTGATCAATCTTCCGGAGTTTCCCTTCTTAGCGAATAGTGTGTAATTCATTGATTAACGTAATCTACGTCTTATCCTTCCATAGTGGTGGAGTGGTGGAGAGGCCTTATGTTCACTTAGGTAATCAAGGGTTCAATTCCCACTTCCAACATTTATGGTTTGGTATCCGGGTGAAGATCGAATACGGGTGGCGCCGGTTCGAATCTGATGGGCGGCGAGGTTTTACCGAGTTCTATAACACTGTCGTGCCTTCGGGCGGGTGAGGCTCGGGTTTCCGCGCATCGGGAGAAGGCGGAGGCTGCTGGAGGTCGAGTAGTCGATTATTGGGCACGACGCCCCGCAATGGTGGTTGCCACACAACTGTTCGCCGATAAAAAAACGTAATCTATGTCTTTATTAATAAATATGTAATTCATTGTCTATTTAAAAAAAAGGTGGCGGCGCAGCTTGTTATCCGTCTACCTTCTATTATAATGTAAGTTTCGTATTTTGTTTTAATGAAAGGAAATTAAACATTATTTTTTTTTATTTCATTAGATATGTAATTTAAAAAATTTGTCATGTCTTAATCATTAAAAAATTTATCACTTTTTATTTGATTTATTAATTTTTTTTTCTTCCGCTCTGCGTCACAATAACATCAATTTTGTACATACAATCGATATATACGCAGATTCGATGTAAAACTACAGACAATTTGTTCAGTAAAACATACTCATATGAACACCTACTCAAAATTCAATCATATATAACTTGTAATCTACAAGTTAAACAAGCATATTTATTAATTCAATCAAATTAAACACATATTAAAATGATCAGTAAATTACAGGTTTATCTGAACTAGCATCCCAAACACCTCCTTCTTTAAGATACTGCATGTACCTAGAGAATTCAGGTTTAGCAGTAGCTTTCTTCTTGCGGTTCTTCCTCTCAAATAAGCTAAAGAAGGGATGAACTTTGCTCACCTTCTTCACTTGCTTTGCAACTGGGTCTGCTTTTACAGGCTTTGGTGGTTCGATCACGAATTTTAATGGATTATCGCCGAAGAAGTTGGCGGGTAGTGTTGTGGACCGGAGCATCTTTGGTTGGACATATGATGATGATGATGATGATGATGGTTGGTTTTTGGAGATGGGTTCGTTGAGTAGTTGGTCGTAGCCTCGGTGGTTTCTTCTTGTGCTTAGTGATCGGAACATGGTTCGTTCGTTGGTTGGTTGGTTGATGAATTGTAGAGAGAGAGGAGAGAGAGAGGATAAGGTGTGGAGTGTAAACGTTGAAAATGGTGAGAGGTGGTGGTGGTTGAAGGTTTTAAAGGGGTGATGAGAATTGTGTTTTGTTTTAAATATGTTTGGGATGTGTTTTAGCTGTTTTTTTATGGTTTTTTTAAAGGTGAGGTTGATTTGAACTTTTCTTGAACTACAAGGTCAAAAGTTATTTTTTTAATATAATCATTTGATGATTAGGATATATGGTGTGAGTTAGCGTTTCGTTCCATTTTACCCTTTTAATTAAAGCCCTTAACATCGTCCCTGACGTCCCATGTTAACTTAAGAGGAGTGTCGAGGTCAGCTCCGTCAAGCCTTTAACACGGTCAAGCCTTTAACATGGGTGGGGGGGTGGGGGGGGGGGGGGGGGGGGCATTGGGCACCTTTGATTCAGCTAATCATATACATTTTTATTTTTTTGATCGTTAGTTAAATCACACTATGCTAGGTAATGGATGAGCCAGTTAAAGTCACACTGCCTATGTTGCAGTGACGCGGTGCTTGAACTAACCCATGCTAGTTAAACCATACTCTATAGCTTTAGTTAATTCCTAAAATGCTACAAACTATAGTAGGTCCTTCTCTGCATAACGTTTTTTTCTGGCGGGCTCATATGTAATTGACTGGTTTAAGATTTTCCCATCTCTAAGTGAGATCCACAAAGTGAAGAGGAGAGAGATGATTTCAAATAGTTTATTTAGGCTATGTGCCTTGGGGCGTTGAAAGGGGTGCAGAACAACACCATCGTTGGGCTCGATTAGGGGTGGTTGGTGGATCAGCCCAGATGTGGGTGGGTGTGAGAAGTTTATTTTTTTTAATTGTTATATTATATAGACCAATCATTTAGCTCGATGTCACCATTCCTTTTTATATTTCACCCATTACATTTCACAGCATCTTAGACTCACAACTAAAGGTGAAACCACTCTTGTTTACGTTGTTTACTTAGTGACATGAGAACATTTTTTTCACTTTTAATTTCACCCTAACATGTAAGTCGTAGACTCACAAGTAAAACATTATTTTCCTCAAGCACCTATCATTTACTTTTTAACCATTGTGTAATTAATAAATTATAATATTTTACGATCAAATAATTCAATTGCTTGGAAACAATATATACTAAGAGCATCTCCAATGCTAAGGCGATGTTTAAATTCAAACTTGTCATCTCAGCACTCTACATCATTCCAAACATCTAACTTAAAAAATTATAATTTTTCTTCAACGATAAAACCAATTCAAACTTCCACATCACACTCTACTTTTATAAACAACTAGCTGATTACCCTGGGAGGGTCCCGATGTTGAAAAATCTAATTTTACGTGATAACCTATTGCAAATGGCTCAAGTTAACTAACCACAAAATCTCTCAATCATTGCATGTTCATAGTATTCTAATCAGTAATAACTCATATTCCCCACAAAATCTAATTTTACGTGATAACATGAACACTTTGTGTGTTTTTTCCTGTATGAACTAAACCCCACAAAAAATAGTCGATTTTTTCTCCGTTTTTTTATATAGTACTATGGTACTCGTTGGAAAGATAATAAAACACTCGTTAATTTGGTGTAATTTTTTTCTTTAAAAAATCCCGTATATAAAAGATATAAACGTTTAAAAATTATGGGAGGAAATATGAGAGAGAAAATTTTAAATTTATTTTTAAATTATTTTTTCCTTAAATAACTCAATTTAATTAATAAGAGAAACAATTCAAAAACACAAAAAACTCTCCATTATGATGCCACATGGCACTCTCAAGGGAAGGTTGAGGCATCCATTGCACGCCACGTCAGCATATACGTTTTCTTTTATATATATAGATAGATATATGTTCGTGTGGCCACCCCTTGGGTCCGGAGAAGTCCGCTTGAGCAGACCGAACTTGTCCAACTTATCACCTCCAACAACAAAGCTTTATGTTCAAAATTGAAACCTGAATTTCTAGACGGATCCAATTGAAAGTATAAGAGATGCTCTGATAAGAGTTGACTTTAACCTTTTGCCTTTGGTCAATACTTTTAGGTTAGTGACACTTGTTCAAGATTTTTTTTTTTTCAAGAATTATTTGAACGTTGAGCATGAAAAAGTCCATAAAGGTGGCTGCAATTTTTTCTGGTCAGTTATTTTTTCACATTAAAGAAATTTAAAGTTATGTTAAAACTAATTCAAGTGCCTAAGGAGTAAAGACTTTAATGTTGAAGTTCAGATTGCCTGCGTTCAGTTCAGTGGCGGATCTAGAAACATTTTTCAGTAGTAACGCTTTTTATTTTTTTCATTTTAGTAACAACGTTTTTCAAATTTTGTAAAAAAAAAAAACAAATTTTCTACTAATTTTCCACTACGCGCGCGAAGTTGAGCCGCAACGTCCGCACCCCCTCCCCATGAATAGGGGTGTACAAAAAGCCCGCGACTCGAGGCTCGCTCGAAACTCGCTCGAAAAATACTCGAAAAAAGCTCGCTCGAAAAGGCTCGTTTTGTTTTCGAGCCGAGCCGAGCTGGCTCATTTTGTAATCGAGCCGAGCTCGAGCCAGGGGTGTTCAGCTCGTAGCTCGGCTCGTGGCTCGGCTCGATGGCTTGACTCGTGGCTCGGCTCGATGGCTCGACTTAGGATTGTGTATGTGTAATTAATATATAGATGAAAGTAATATATTTTGGCTCCAAACCCAATTTTAAAATTCAAATTTTGAAACTCCCACCCATACTACCTATTTACGTCACCTCTTCATAATCCAATAAACCCTAACATAGAAAAATAAAAAAAAATATATACATTTATATGTGTAATTTTATTTATTTATTTTTTGTTTTTTATTTTATAAATATTTGAAAAAAAAATTTTAAAAAATAAATAAATAACAAGCTGGCTCGAGCCAGCTCGAGCTCGTCTCGAACATTTACGAGCCGAGCTCGAGCTTGACTTTTCAGCTCGACTAGAAAAACGAGCCGAGCCGAGCTGGCTCGTTTTGTAATCGAGCTCGAGCTCAGCCTGGCTCGGCTCGGCTTGGCTCGTGTACAGCTCTACCCATGAACTATGTGTTGTATATTTGATAAACGACTAGAAGTGATCCCGCGCTACGCGGCGGGACAAACCAATTTTAAATGAAAGTTAAATGGAAATGTAGACGAAATACTAATAATAACACAAATAAAAAAACCTAAAACCAAAATTGTATGCGCGTAGGATCGGCTAATCAACAAAGATTATGATCAAACAAGTTCAATTCAGGTGCGGAATCCCTGAATTGATCACAAAATGATAATAAAACTAGCAAAACACAGAAATCATCATAAACATATCCATTTCATTCAATAAGATAATCAATTACACTTCAAAATGTTGTTTATAATGATAAAACTTGTTTACAGACTCAATAAAAACCCTAGGGAGAAACACACACTGGGAGGGAAAACAAATGACCAAAAGTTAAACATTCAAAAATGAGATTGCCTTATATAGACTTGCACATTCGCCCAAATAGCTTGGTCGAATGTGCAGGTTCGACCGTTCATATAGGGCGAATCTGGACATACATATAAACAATTCTACTTTCGACCTCCCAGTGTCACCTTCGACCATCTATTCTTCCTTCGACCATCTGAAAAGCCACATTCGACCAGTCGACCAAAAACAAAACATCTTGAAATTCGCAATTCAATAGCATTAGTCGCAATACGTGTATCTACAAAAATATTGTAAAAATAAAAAAAAAATTCTTTAATTTTTCCCCAACGCCAATCGGTTCTAGAAGGTTTGGTTTATTTTTGGCCCATCGTGGTTTCTAGCCCGTGTCGATTTGGCCAAAGAACTTAAAAGAACCCAAACTTGTTTTAAACCCAAACTGGTTTGAGAAAAAAAAAAGGGTTATCTCTAGTCTAATTTAATGTAATGGACACTTTTTGAGCCTTTTTTTTTCTCTATTTTGTTGTCAAAGATTTTGAAATATAAGTTTCTTAAAAAACACTTCAATATCCATTTAGTCTTAATAATTCATTTATTCGGAAGCACGAATAGAGAACTTGAACCAATAGAATATCCAGTAAAAATTGCAACGGGCTCATCTCCTCACGTGCCTTCAAATTATATTATGTGCAAGGGTAATTTTTTATATAATGTTCCTAATAAGTAATACAATGCTTTTTAGGGTCGCCGGTAGAAAAAGAAGTATAATCTATAGTTTGATTTAGTCAACAAATTGTAGTTTTTAAAACATTTGATAAACGGTTAAATAACTTAATATTATTACATATCATATTAAATATTGCTATTTTAATTTAAAGAGATATAATGCATTTGATAAAATGTTAAATAACTTACTCTTATTACATATAACTAATAATGTTATTTTAATTTAAAGAATGTAATATTTTAAATTTTATGTGTCGTGTCAAAGGTATGATATTTAGAAATAGATAACTTTAAGACTCTATATTTGCTCCTTAGTTGTACATAATAACATAATACTATTACTTATGTTGTTTTTATAAATTTCTTTAATTTTTTTCGTTCTAACTATATATGTATCTCTACCTTATTTTTTTATTTATAAGTATAAAAATTATTGTTAGAGAAAATGCATTTAGTTTATTTAATTATAATTATAAGTTTATTAAATAAAGTATTAATTAGTTAGAAGTTTATACTAAATAATGTATTAATGATTTGATGTAAATTACAATGATGTCCTTCTATAATAAAGTTAAATTACCTTGTTGTCCATCTAGAATACACTATATAGAAGTATAGATATAGATAATATTCACATATATTCTATAGTTTATACATCTTATAATTATAACTACATTTGGTATATTAGTTATATATTTTAGTTGTATATCAACCCAATTATATAAATTCTATTTTAAATTAATTGATCACTAATAAAAATTAAAACTTCAAACAAATTAAAAGTAAATTACATTATTAATTTGTTTATATGATATGTTCATATCACAATTTTGATTTTTTTCTTTATAAATTACATTATCGGATTAAGCTTTGGTTTCATCAATTCAATACGTCAACGCGACTCAAATAATACCAATAGTCAATACAATATATTCAATGTTAATACTTGTGAGCTAAATGGTCAGCTTCTACCGTTATTGCATTATCTCGGCTTTGGTCGGATCACTGCCCTATTGTATTATCAGCCGTGGCGACCGACTTTGGTCATATTCCTTTTAAGTTTTTCAACTCGTGGCTAGAGTTTCCTGGCTTTCAGGACTATGTTGCTGGTCTATGCTCTGGCTTTTCGTTCGAAGGGCCGGCCGGTCCGGCGATTGTTACGAAGCTTAAGTTCATCAAGAATAAATTAAAGGTATGGGTGGGGGCTGAAAAAAAAAACAGGTCTGAGGCGAAGTATAAGAGGAGGATGGACGAAAATAAAAGACTTGAACTGGTGGCGGAGTCCAGGAATCTTTATGATTTCGAATTAGATATTAGAATTGAGAACAAGGTGTTTATTCTTGATTTTGAGTGAAGGAAAGGGGCTGAATTGAAACAAAAATCGCGCGTACGCTGGGCTATTGATGGAGATGAAAACTCCAGTTTTTTTCATGGTGTCATGGGGGCAAACTTGTCAAGTAACAGGATTAATGGTCTTATGGTGGATGGTGAGTGGATTACGAACCCGATTTTTATCAAGGATCGGGCCTATGCTTTTTTGAGAACAAATTCCGAGAGCCTATGCCCGTGAGGCCTTCTATTGTTTGTCCAAATCTGAAGTGTTTGTCCGATATTGATGCTGACTTCCTGATACAATCGTTCTCTCTTTTGGAAATCAAGAAGGCCGTGTGGTCATGTGATGGGGACAAAGCGCCAGGGCTCGACGGATTTAACTTCATGTTTTTTAAGCGCTGTTGGTCCGGTTTTGAAAATGACTTTATGAGAGTTTTTAATGAATTTTTTGATGGTGTAGATTTAGGCCCCGGTTGCGCGTCGTCTTTTATTGCTCTTATTCCGAAGAAAAAAAGATTTGGTTGGTTTTGAAGACTATTGGCCTATAAGTCTCATTGGGTGTGTTAACAAGGTTCTATCCAAGGTGTTGGTGTCTAGACTTAAGCGAGTAATCGGGAATATTATCTCTCCTGAGCAGTTTGCTTTTTTAGTCGGGAGGAATCTTACGGATGGTCCTCTTATGCTCAATGAAATAATTAGTTACACGAAGCGCCTTAGGAGGCAAGGCATGATTTTTAAGGTGGATATCAAGAAGGCATATGACTCGCTTAATTGGGGCTTTTTAGATTCCATTATGGCGCAAATGAACTTTCCATTTAGGTGGCGAAAATGGATTATGAATATTGTTTCATTAGCTCGCGCGTCCGTTCTCATTAATGGTTCGCCTACCCATGAGTTCGGGTGTTCGCACAGCCTGCGCCAAGGTGACCCTATATCCCCGTTCTTTTTTTTGATTGCCATGGAGGCTTTGACCGGTATTATGAAACGTGCGTGTAAGGTGGGTTTATTCCGGGGGTTACATTGTGGGTTGAATGATATGCTTTTGTCGCATTTTCTATACGCAGACGACGTGGTTTTTCTAGGGGAATGGTCGGTGTCTAATGCCTTGAACTTGAAATGGATTATGAGATGTTTTTATTTAGCTTCGGGTCTCAAGGTGAATCTGGGAAAGAGTTGGGTTTTCGGGTCGGGTGTGGGTGTTAATGGCATTCACAATATGGCTGTCATTCTTAATTGTCATCCAGGTTCCTTTCCTTTCAAGTATTTGGGTTTACAAGTCGGCGCCAATATGAACCTTCGAAAGCATTGGAAGCCGGTGTGGTTGATGCTTTTCGGAACAAGTTGTCCATATGGAAAGCTAAATCCCTCTCTTTTGGTGGTCGGGTTACACTACTTAAGTCGGTTTTGAAAGCAATCCCTACGTATTATTTCTTGTTGGATCAGTTATGCTCTTGATGGTTTACTTGCTAGTGAACACTTATGTGTTTAGCAAGTTCAATCAGATTTGCACAGCGGAATAAGTAAGTAAAGTTACACTATCAACAGGAGTTATTACTCCCCCTGGATGTTTGAAAACTAAAGACAAGTTTAATGAGAATCTAAGTATTGAATGTGAATGACAATAAATCAATGTCTAAAACAGACGGATGAATCCATCTATTTATAGACTTACCAATGCATGAACGTTGATAAAAAAGCAAGTCTGCAGTTGCATTCTTGGAACTTGTACAAAAAGATAAAGTAATAATAAACAATTAAACTACTGAAACATAAGGGCGGTGGAAAGATTCTATTATAAGTGCTGATGAATGACAAACTACTGATGAGTAGTTTGTCTTCAGTAGTTCTTCAGTAGACTTGTCTGGTTTAACTTCAGAACTTCTGATCTATCTTCTTCAGTACTTGTTGAATCCTTCTTCAGTACTTTTGTCTTCTTTCTTCAGTAGTTCTATACTTAGAATATTATGCAGAAGTATGAATTAGACTAAGGTTTGCAAAAGTGGTTTACTCAATCCTTTTTGTCCTAACATTTCTCTTTGTTCAAGGCTCCGATTAATATTTTGGACGAATTGGACAAGTTGATAAGGGTGTTTTTTGGGGGGGCGGATTCGAAGAAAAGGCGAAAACTAATTGGGTGCAATGGCAAAAGGTTATAGCTCCGGTACAATATGGTGGTCTTGGATTCGGTTCTCTCCAAGATGCTAATTTGGCCATGATGGTGAAGTGGTGGTGGAGGTTCAAGTCGACTCTAGTGCTCTTTGGAGGAAGGTTATTTGGGCGATCCATCATTCGGATAGGAATTGGCCTCCTATTCCGGCTAAACTTGGCTTGCCAGGGCTGTGGAAACAGGTTTCGAATGTGGCATAGACTATCAAACGGGAGGGGGTGGATTTGGGTTGGGCCATTAAAGGGGTTATCGGGAACGGGTTGGGTATTCTTTTCTGGTTGGATCGCTGGTCTGGAGATCGCCTCTGACCGTCTCTTTTCCAGCCCTTTTTGCTCTTGAAAAGAATAAACACGCTAATGTCGCGGATCAGGTTAACCAAAATGGGTTGGGCTGGGCAGGGCATGGGATTGGAAGTGGGAGGCTCTAGACGATTCAGAAACTAGCGAATTGACGGACTTTATTACCCAGGTTCCGGTTCCTTCTCTGCTTAACCATCCAGATGCTTGGCACTGGGACTCGGGTTCTTTCGGTGTATTCACAGTGGGGGATCTAAAGCAGAATCTTCATCATCATAGGTTTGTGTGCGCTGATTATGTTATGAATTGGAATTCATGGGTTCCCAAGAAGGTGTCGGTTTTTGCTTGAAGGGCAGAACTGGGCAGAATTCCGACGCGGGCTGCACTGATTTGGAGAAACATTAATATTGGGTCAGATTCGTGTCTGTGGGGATTTCGCAGAAACTGTGGATCATATTTTTATCGCTTGCGGCCTTGCTCAAACTGTTTGGAGTCTAGTTTCTCATTGTGCAAAGTGGGGGCGATCTTTGCGTTTCAGTTTCAAGATCTTCTAAATTTGCATTCTTTCATTCGTGGTTCTGCAGCAATGAAAAAAAGTCTTCTACGCGGTGTGTCTGACGACAGTTTGGGTCCTTTGGAAGTGTAGAAACGAAGCGGTGTTCGAGCATAAGCAATGCTCCGTCCAGAAAGTCATGGGGGATGTCAAGGCCCTTAGTTATCTTTGGGTGAAATCGAGGGCTAGGAAGTTTTCTCTCGAGTGGGATGCCTGGTGTCAATTTGATCTTCAAAGCTTTGGCCGATAGCTACTCTTTGTCGTCTGTTTGTATGTATTGCTTTTTGTTTGTTGGGTGGTTTTGTATTGTTTCTTTTTTGGTGTCTATATTGGTGTTTTGCTAGTTCCCCGTATTAACAACATAAATCAAGCAATCAATAATTGAAGAATACTCTCCTCTCATTTACCTAGTCAAGTCAAGATTATTGACTAAGTCAAGTCAAGTCAAGTCAAGATCATTGACCCCATGATACTTGCCCATGACTCATGCCCATGATTCATGCCTTTGTATTTACTTTGTAGCTTTTCATTCAACTTGTATTCCCTATATATTGTAATGTAAATCATTGTACACAACACACAACTTTCATAATACAAAAACACACAATATTGTTCATTACTTTATATGGTATCAAGAGCCTAAAAGCTCCCTTGAGCCATCTTCGATCCCAACCTACTCGACAGACACCTTCTGTCCGCATTTTGCCTTTTTTTCTTTTGATTTATCATGGCCAAATAAATCACCCACATTACCGCCGCCATAACCCGAAACCAAGGGCCACCACAAACTACCAATACCAACACTCGCCCGACTCGCAACAATAACACCTATTGCTACTATTGTAACATTCCCGGACATGACACTAAAGATTGTCGCAAACTTAGTCGCTTCCTAAGAGAACACAATGTCTCGCCTCAAGATACCAACACACCGGTGGTTAATTACACCACCCGTCACCCAATGGCTACAACCTCATCTTGGATGTGGGACACCGGTGCGTCCAACAACACCACGAACAACAACCAACAATTTTCCGTTCTTTCTGAATACGGAGGACCCGATAAGATCGTGCTAGGTGATGGTAAAACTCTCCCTATAACTCATATTGCTCAAACAACTATTCCAACAAATTCTCGCCCACTTCTTTTAAATAACATTTTAGTTGCTCCTAATCTTCGAAATAATCTTATTTCCGTTGCCAAAGTTTGTCGTACTAATCGTGTTTCGGTTGAATTTTTTCCTTATCATTTTTTTGTAAAGGATCTACGCACGGGGGCGCGCCTCATGCGGGGAGTGAACGTAAATGATGTCTACTATGGACCAATCTCATTGTCTCCTCAAGTCAACAACACCCAAACAAACTCTCTTCTCATGTGGCACCACATACTTGGACATCCATCGCTTCAAGTGTTCAAGTCTTTAATTTCTAGATTGGGACTTCGTTTTAATAAGGTGACCCATGAGTCTTTTCATTGTACTTCATGTTCCCTAAATAAAAGCCTCAAACTACCTTTTGGCAAAAACTCTTTTGTTGCCAATCAGCCTCTACAACTTCTCTACTCCGACGTTTGGGGTCCCGTAAAAACGTCAATCGATGGCTTTAAATACTATGTCATTTTTGTTGACTATTTTCCAAATACATTTGGTTATACCCAATCAAACGAAAATCCGATGTCAAAATTCTTTTTCCACAATTCAAATCTCTTGTTGAAAATTTTTTCAAAACCAACATTGTTGCGTTGTTCACTGATAATGGGGGTGAATATGTGGGTCTTTCACCTTATCTTGCCTCTCAAGGTATCTCCCATTACACGATACCACCTCACACACCGGAACAAAACGGTATTGCCGAACGACGTCACCGACACGTTGTGGAAACCGGCCTCGCCTTACTCCACTACTCCCACTTACCACAACATTTTTGGTCCCATGCCTTTCAAACCGCAACCCACCTAATCAATCGTTTGCCTACACCCATCCTTAATAACAAATCTCCCTACGATATGTTGTTCAAAACCGCTCCTACTTATTCCAAACTCAAACCGTTTGGTTGTCTTTGCTATCCATGGTTACGACCCTATGCTACTTCAAAACTCCACTCCCGTTCAACGGCGTGCATATTTCTTGGGTACTCATCCTCCAAATCGGCATTCAAATGCTATGACCCTACTAGTCACAAACTATACCACTCTCGCCACGTTGAATTTATCCCACATATTTTTCCATCTCAAAACACCAACCCCCAACCCAAACACATGTCATTTGACTCCTTCCTATCCACATACCAATCGGCCCAATCAACCTCCCCTTCTAACCAACCCACTCCAGACCCAAACATCTTGCATCATCCAACCCCTACTCCACAGCCCATATCACCCGAAGCCCAAACCCCTATCCCTACACAAACCCACGGCCCACCCCCTATACCTCCTACACACAGCCAACCCTCCCACACAATAGGTCCAAACAGCCCAACCTCCCACACAACTGAGACACCCTCACCAACCAGCCCACCGACTCCATCTGATAGCACCACCTCTACCCCAACCGATTCCCACTCTACCAACCCCACCTCACCAATGTCTTCATCTAACACATCCGATGATCCCACAAACTCACCTCCACATAACCCTCAACCACCTCGTCGACAACCGAAACCCAACTCAAAGTATTACAACCCCAACTTTGTCAACTCTACCACCATTCACCCTCTACCCGTTTCTCTCGAACCATCCACTTATACTCAAGCCTTGAAAGATCCGGATTGGCGCCATGCCATGGATCTTGAGTATAATGCTCTCATTCATAACAACACTTGGGAACTTGTCCCTCACACAACCCAGACTCCCATTGGTTGCAAATGGGTATTCCGAATCAAACGCAAACCCGATGGCACGATTGACAAGTACAAAGCCCGTCTAGTTGCCAAAGGGTTTCACCAACAATATGGAAAAGACTATCATGAAACATTTAGTCCCGTTATTAAACCCGTTACCATTCGCACCGTTCTCTCTATTGCTCTTTCAAAAGGATGGTCTTTACGTCAACTAGATGTTAATAATGCGTTTCTTCATGGGACTCTTCACGAATATGTCTTTATGGTGCAACCTCCCGGGTTCACCAATACGGAATTCCCACGTCACATTTGTAAACTCAAAAAATCCCTCTATGGGCTTAAGCAAGCACCGCGTGCTTGGTACATCGAACTCACCAACTTTCTCACTCGTTTTGGCTTTAAAAAATGCATTTCTGACCCCTCTCTCTTTGTATACAATCTCAACAACATCACTTGCTACATCCTTGTGTACGTTGACGACATTGTCCTCACCGGAAATCACAATCCATTTATGGATTCCTTTGTTCAAGCCCAACCAATTCTCTATCAATGACTTAGGCCCTCTCCATCATTTTCTAGGAATCGAAGTCATTTCTACGCCTCATGGTGTATTTCTTTCCCAACATCGCCACATTCAAGATATTTTTACTACCTTTAAAATGGATGGTGCAAAAGAGGTTCTCACTCCTTTAAGCACTTCCGACTCTCTTTCTTCCTTTGACTCCACTCCCCCAGTCGATCCCACTCCCTATCGCCAACTTGTAGGCACTTTGCAATATCTTGCCTTCACACGTCCCGACATCTCCTTTGCCGTCAATAAATTATCTCAATTCATGCACTCACCTAAACAATCACACTGGCAAGCTCTCAAACGGGTACTCCGCTATTTGAAAGGAACGCTCCATCATGGGTTGTTCTTGAAACACAATACTAACCTAAACTTGCAGGCCTTTTCGGACTCGGACTGGGGCGGTATTAATGATGGGGGACGGTCCACTACAGCATATCTCATATATCTTGGGTCTAATATCATCTCTTGGAAATCTGCTAGACAAAAAACCGTCTCAAGATCATCTACCGAAGCTGAATACAAAGCACTCGCTAATGCTGCGGCTGAACTCTCATGGGTTAAAAATTTACTTGGTGAACTCGGGCTCCCAATTAAGAGCACCCCATCTCTTTACTGTGACAACACCGGAGCTACTTATGTATGTGCAAATCCTGTTTACCATTCCCGCATGAAACACATCGCTCTGGACTATCACTTTGTGCGGGAACAAGTCAATTCCGGGCAACTCAAAGTTCTTCATGTCAGCTCCAAGGATCAACTCGCGGATGTGCTCACCAAACCGCTTGCACGTGCACCCTTCTTATATTTTCGGTCCAAGATTGGAGTCTCCAACGGATCCTCCATCTTGCGGGGGCGTATTAACAACATAAATCAAGCAATCAATAATTGAAGAATACTCTCATCTCATTTACCTAGTCAAGTCAAGATTATTGACTAAGTCAAGTCAAGTCAAGTCAAGATCATTGACCCCATGATACTTGCCCATGACTCATGCCCATGATTCATGCCTTTGTATTTACTTTGTAGCTTTTCATTCAACTTGTATTCCCTATATATTGTAATGTAAATCATTGTACACAACACACAACTTTCATAATACAAAAACACACAATATTGTTCATTACTTTATAAAGTACAATGATTTACATTACAATATTGTGTAAACACAATATTATGTGTTTTTGTATTATGAAAGTTGTGTGTTGTGTACAATAATTTACATTACAATATATAGGGAATACAAGTTGAATGAAAAGCTACAAAGTAAATACAAAGGCATGAATCATGGGCATGAGTCATGGGCAAGTATCATGGGGTCAATGATCTTGACTTGACTTGACTTGACTTAGTCAATAATCTTGACTTGACTAGGTAAATGAGAGGAGAGTATTCTTCAATTATTGATTGCTTGATTTATGTTGTTAATACCCCGCTAGCGCTTTTGGTGAATAAAATTTGTTGATCGTTCAAAAAAAAAAAAAATACTTGTGAGCAATACTTAATAAATAAATGAAACTTATGGTACGTGTATTGTTATGCATATAAATTATCAGCATTAATGTGTGTATATATGAATGATGGATTCTTTTATTTTCAAATAACAAGAAATTTTCAGTCAAATATCTTGTTAATTTTATTTAGCTAGCCTTTTATCAGCAATATTCAACTAAAAAGAAGTTGTCAAAAGTAAATACCCAACAAGATATTCAATGTTAATATGTTGTGAACAATATTTAAAAACTGATTAAAACTTATGGTGTACTAATATATGCAGATAAATTATCTGCATTAGTTTATATTTATGTATGATGGATTCCTTTATTTTCAAATACAAATATAAAAAGAATTAAAAATATATATCTGGTTAATTCTATTTAACTTGCATTCACCCAACACCGGTAGCAACACTATTCAAATATAAAGATATTGTCAAAAGTCAAAAACCCTATGACGTTCTTAAAAATATATACTTCTACAAGAGCATTCGCTGGTGGATCAAATGTGAGTGTTTCTTTTAAATTATATGGGGTAGGTGTAAGTGGTTGTGAGTGAAGGAAAGAGAAAATATTTGGTGAAAACGCTATTCACCCTTATATTTGGGAGAACACTGTTCATGCCCTATAGATATTTTAATATTTTTGTAAGTGGTTGTGAGTGAGAAGAGAGAAAATATAATGATAAAAGTATGAAAAAATATTATTTTTTTAATTAGGTGATAGAAGATTTAGAAGTGGAGTAATGATTTTTAGTGTAATTTGTTTGAGTGGATTTGGTGGACCAAATGTGAATGCTCTAAGAGCATTCACATCCCATCCACCATTTTTTACCCTATAATTTAACTAAAAATCATATTTTTCAAAATTTATCTCTCATTTTAAAAAACCTCTCACATCCCATCCACCATATTTATCTTTATGTTATACACAAACACTTATTTTATTATATTTCTCGTTAGAATACACTCACAATAATTTGGTGTAGGGTGAATAGTAGTTTTTCATATATAAAAAAACTAGGATAACAATTTTTCATAATATAAAGATGGGGTATAAAATGGTGGATGAGTTGTGGTGTGTTTTTAGTAAGTTTTTTTTTTTAAATTTTAAAGATGGGGAAGGTTTGGTGGGTGGATTGTGAATGCTATAAGTTTTAAGCCCCTATTAGTTCTTTATCTGATATATATATATATATATATATATATACACACACACACACAAATGAGTTATTTTGAGAACTTATGTGAGTTGTGAAAACTATAGGAACTCTTTTGAGCAATTGATCTTGATGATCCAATGGTTGAGATCAACTGATGTGACGTTTTTTTCTTGACATGCTTATTAACTATTTTTTTATTATGATAAAGTCAATTAAGGGGTATTTGGGTAAAAAACCAAGGAAGAGAAAAAATTAATATTACATCATGTTAATTTTTTATTCCATTATTAAAAGAATCATATTTTTTAAACTTTATTTTATTTTTTTAATGTATTTACTTTTTTAAAACAAAAAATCAAATATGTGTAATCTGTCATCTCTCTTTTTTTACACTGGTGTAATTACACCAGTGTTTACTTACATCTATATTAACCAAACATCCATAAATTTGTATGATTAATTGGTGTAATTATTTACACCAGTGTCTACTCACATCTATATAACCAAACGTCTATAATTTTTGTATGATTTACACTGGTGTAATTTTTTACACCAGTGTTTACTCACATCTATATAACCAAACATCTATAATTTTTGTAATATCAAACATTACGCAAGTGTAAAATAAACCACCAAATATCTACAGAATCGTATTACGCTGCTGTAAAATAACTAATACCATCTATACATTCGTATTACGCCATTGTAAAAATGCCCCATAAAAAGTTTTACACCATTGTTTTACTTACTCTATCCATGTCTTTACTAAACAGTATATTCTCTTCTATCTTTCCACTTTAGAGATTGAGTAACATAAGCTTTTGTACCAAAACACCTTTTTAACACCACAAACTGTCATAATCAAGCAACCCTTTAACCCATTTGGCTACAACCATGGCTATCTTTGCATTTTCCATGGTGGTTTTCTTAACGATGCTCACCTAGGCCAATAACAAGTAGTAGTAGTAATAATAATAATAATAATCTCATCCCTGCAACTGTAACCTTAATGCCGCATCTAAAAACAATATTATTCTATTCCAAGAATCTCTGCACATATTCAAACATATAAATCCTTATTTTTTACAGCCATGACAGAAGTCCTCCACTCACCCTTTTCTTCCTTTTCCCTTCAAACCCATGACCCCATATTGTTTCTAAACCAAGATGATGATGATGATGATGATGATGATGATGATGATGATGATGATGATGATGATGATGATGATGATGATGATGATGATGATGATGATGATGATGATGATGATGATGATGATGATGATGATGATGATGATGATGATGATGATGATGATGATGATGATGATGATGATGATGATGATGATGATGATGGTTTGAGAAACAGAGGAAAAACAGGGGACAATAATAATAATAATGATGATGAGTTTGATGATGGTTTGAGAAACATGGGAAAACCAGGGGATAATATATATATATATATATATATATATATATGTAACATTGCGTGTTTTCTAAATTTTATCGTAATTTCATTGTAGGCCTCATATTACGATCTTTTGGAATTACAAATAAAACATAAGTGGTGTTATTCGTTAAATCTTATTTATATACGTTTTATTATAAAACTTTAAATAAATTAGTCGAGGGATGTTGGAAAACATCAAGTTTTACGATGAAAAAGATAAAAACTTGATAATATTATGTCAAGTTTATAAAAGAGAAATATATATATATATATATATATATATCTATACTATATATAATATGCATATATGAAGGGTAGCCTTGGTCTTTTTACCCATTTTTAAGTTGTACAAATCTCTATACATATTATACAACCCACTAAAGCTTACACCTATAAATGAGCGGGATGTGAACATAAATGACAGCTTCAAAATTCAAAAAGCTTAATATCCTGTTGAATTTGAAATAATTTGAATCCACCGCCTAATTTCATCGCTTTCATGGCTCCTGAAAAGTAAAGTCCCACCACAAATCTATTTCTTCTTTATCTCTCCATTTCCCTTTGGTTGTCTCATATTTCTAGCTCTCAGTTTCACTCTGGTTCATAAGACGTAATCCTCATGTGTATTGAACGGTTCTTTGTTTTCTTAGGTACCAATTTCTACTTTTCTGTTTCAGTATGTCTACAACTGAATATAGATTGATCCTTGTCTTATCTATTTTTTTTACTATAAAGACACTTCCTCTCACTTAATATCTATGTTTTCATTTTCAATTTCTCTATGCTCAGGTCAAATCTTGATTCTTAATTTTTTAATTTCTCAAATATCAGAACCCTTGATTGCGTTTTGTTTCATGGAGAATTCGAGTTGCTGAAAGTAAACGTGAGGAGTTCCACTTGCACCGTGAGGTATATATTTTTTTTAATTCATGTAAAATGCTTTCAAGTTCATGCTATGAATTTGCATATATTACATCTTGTTTGTATGATTTTAGTATAAATTTCAAAGGTCAGTCTCTGTTACTTGTATTTTTAATATAATATTCTTTATTATTTCTTTACATAATCGGTTTATTTGTAAAGTTGTATAGTTTAGCATCTTGTTGACACTAATATAAGTATAAATTCTAGATTCTAAGAAGTTTTAGTGGTTATTAATCAGGTTTGCTGTTAAAATTTGTGTATCTTAATTCTTATAAAGTCTTGTACATACATAATCCATGTTATTTTCGGATAAAAAAATGGACTTTGAAATAACAAAACCAATAGTTACATAATGGATAATAATTCATTATGTTTTCTTTTTCCCTCAAAATTTGCTTTTACCTACTGTGGTCAGCAGCTGCATTTGCATAGTTTAGGTTTTATTAAATGAAATGGCTTATTTATAAATTCATATAAATTGTGATGGATCCCTTGATATGAGAAACGTTTAGCATCATATGCAAATAGTAATCGGATAATTAAAATGTAGAAAGTGTAAAAAAACAAGAATTAAAGATGAGTGGTTCAAGTTCTAAGGTGTAGCTAGGTAGCTCATGATAATCACTTGAAGATTGTGTTGATGATGGCCGTTTTATTCAGATGGACCTGAAGATTATCAAGACATGTGTTTTACTTTGATCAAAACAAAGTGATAAATTTTCAAAATGGATTTTATATATTTAGCTTAGGATCTTTTGTTTCATAGTATAAGTTATAACCACATAAAATCATACACTGTGTAACTAGAAACCTCAAGCCCAAAGGGTAAGGAGTAAATGGTCTGGTTCTAGACAGTTAAGCCCCACATTGTTGAAACCAACAATCTAATTGAAACTACATAGAAACAGACCTTGATGCACTCTCCTGTTCTCACACCATGGTTAAAAAAAATCTTTAGTTTAGGGCCTGGTTTAGCACCCATTTCAGGTCGCTCTATTCCAATACAAATATGTTTACACAGAGGTCTTACTATTTCGCCACTGTCTAACCAGGTTATACCAGCTTGGGACTTGCGTACTCCCATATTTGTGTCATCCGTTACAATGGAGGTCTGAATCTTTCTTAACTTATTTATTTCAGGCAAAAAGTTTAGAGGTTTATATTCGACCCATTTAGTTATGAATGGGCTGATATGCGCGTAGTTTACCGAGCCAAACACGAAAGGATACAAAATTTAAATAAAAAGGAAATCGATGTTTTGAAGATGGGAACGCAAAAACGACGCCAATGAAGATGAAGGTGCGGTCGATGTTCCAAGTACCCAAAGATGATATAAGATCGTCAGCCTTGTTGCTTTATCTGATTACATATACGCCAATATCCTCCATCTATTTAATGAGTGAACAATTTATGTATCGATAATACTTTCCAACTCACTTAAATAGGATGGATTTAATAATATGATTTGTTTTTATTGATGTTTAGTATTGAGTTGAATAGACACTAAATGTTCCAATATCAAGAGACTGAAGTTTGTAATATAAATTAGAAATAGCCTATATTTGATTGCAGAAGCGCATTTTGATATAGTTTTTTTTATGTAGACAAACATCAACAGTTTTCTTTTTTAATCTATAAACCTTTTTTATTTGCTAAAGGGAGTATTTGACGCAAAACCCAAAACTCTTTCGAACTTCCAATATTGTCAAATGAATGTCATTAGACTGCCTTTTATGAAAACGGGAAGTGGAGTATTTGATATCTAAGTTGGTGTTTCTTTTCGTGAATTTAATATTTTAGCTTTTATGATATCCAAGTCGTTACAAACTAGCTGGGGTAGATTGGTTTTGACTCGTCTATAAACATATATTTTGACATGTCAATCACCTAATACGTTTATAATCGACAATTTTGTTGTTTGTGTGTTTTTTTTTTATTATTATTTTTTTAATGACAAGTTTCATTTTTTAGTCATTGTGAGACTTGAACCCATGAGTTTGTTATTATTTAGCTTAGATATATAAAGCTCAAGGCATGACCACACTGAACCTATTTATAAGAAACTAACATAAATGTTATAAAATAAATACATCAAGAGAGAATTGACACACTAACACGAAACGAACACAGTGTTGTAAATTGTCGTCACCGCCGCATCGCGCGGGTTTCCGACTAGTATATATATATATATATATATATAGTTTTAAAGTTTTAAAAGGTTTGGTTAAAAAAATATTAACTTTGGTTAAGAAATACCAAACTAACTTGAGGGACCAAATTGTCATGTTTCAAAGCAAAAAAAAATAAAATAAAATAAAAAAATAAAAAAATAATCTGGTACTGTAGCAGCGCGATCCCGCGGCCGGAAAATACTCCGGCGAACTCGTTTTAGGCGTTTTAGGGTGTTTCAAGTTGTTTTATTTATGGGATTTACGTTTCTCCATCTTAACCTTTCAATTCCCGCTATTAATTGAGTCAAAAACGCGTCTTTTCCTCCTTTGATTCCGGGTTCAACGCGAGTCAACCGGAACTTTCTTAAAGCTTGTAAAGCTCCTTAATTACAAGACCATTATAAAAGCCGGTTGTTGCAAATGATTTCTGCACTCATTACCTTCAAAACCCACTAAAAAACACCAAGTAAAAACGTCCAGAAAGCCTCCAAATTGCGAAAACGTGTTCGGGTCTTGAAGCTCCGTTTACAACTTCTTTACACATTGTGAGTCCAACTTTTTGATGCCATTCTATTCATTTAATCGTAGTCTTTGAAAGCCCTCTTGAATCGGGCTCTAATCATTGCGAATTGAAAGTCCTAAAAATCTAGGGTTAGGGTTTATGGTTTGGGGAAGAAGATGAAGTGTGGATATTGTTTAAGTATTTTATGTTTGAAACTTTTAACAAGATGTGGTGTTGGTCTAGTGGTTGAGTCTGTGTGTGGGAGTCAAACTGACTCGGGTTCGAGTCCCTTCACAGCCATATTTTTTTTCTTTCTTTCCTTTATTTTTTGGTTCCTTTTCTTTTTTATTTATTTATTAATAATTATATATATATATATTAGTCATAATCTTGAAATATTTATAGAAAATTCATTTTTACTCCAAAAATTATGAAAATTTAGGGGAAACATCTTGACACTCTAAAGAAAATTATCATATTTTTATTTTCTAGAAAATACATTATTTTCCTATTTTTCTTGAATTAAATTGTTTTTATCATAAATAAATGATTAAAAATTCATTTTAAGTGATTTTAATCTCAAATTTTCTAGAGATTTACTTTTATGTATAATAAACTGAAATAAAATATAATTTCTCAGAAAAAGGTTATTTTTGTTATTTTTACTATTTTTAACCATTAAAACATTATTTAAACTCATTAAATATGTTTTAAATACAAATAAATTGACAAAAATTATGAAAATAATATTTCCACTATCTTACATCAGAAAAATAATTAGTTTTATAAAAACATAATTTTTTTGATCATCTCCTATATTATTTACTTTAATTTATATTTAATTAGATATAATATATTGTTAGTTAAATATAAATCATAAAATCTATTTTGTGGATATTTTCTAAAAAAAAATAGAACATGTTTCTAAACGTGAGTTACATAAGTGATTTAGTCGCTTATTTATTTTAATCGTGATATATTTATTTCAAAACTGTCGTTCAAGTTATTATTAACAAATTTCATCTTCCCTATACGAGTCTAGCAAACCCTAATGCCTTAGATTTTGGATACCTTAGGCTTTTAAGTCACTTTCCTCATTAGTATTTTTATATATATAGGTTGAGTTCTTCGGAATTCTTAAGCCTTTACGACGCCCTTTCTCGGAATTTACACTTAGCGAAATTGTGAGTATATCTTTTCCCCTTTTTATTTAACTTTTGGGGCTACTCATGTACTTACTATCAAGTTTCTATTTCCTTTTACTAAAATAGCAATTCTTATGTGTGTTTGCTTGTGTTATTTTGTGTATCTATGACTTGTCAAATCATTAACCATTGCGGCCTAGCATTTCAATGAATAGATCTATAGTATATACCCCTGTGACTCTATTGAGAGTCCTTGTCATTGCTATGTATTTCATTACTACTAGCGCATACTATATATATCTGCTTTTCCTTTCACAAGGTTGATTTGACCCGGATACCAATTACTACATTTTTTAAACACTAAGTTACATATGAATTGCTAAATTTTGCCTACTATATATATATATATCAAACGGATGTATTCACCAATACATTATATGTGTTGACAAATTATTTTGTACATGTTTCAGGTGACGTTTGATCTTACATGCTTTCACGCTTAGGCTGGACCTAGTGCTTAAATAAAAGATTGAATAATTATTTATCTATGTTTGAGATTTCTATTAAGACTTTTGTATTCCCTTTTGGATAATGAAAGTTTGTTTGCTAATAATATTTAAAATTTAGTCCATGTGCTATTGAACAATCGTTACTACGTGACACCTCGATGTTTCCGCCATCAGTTGGGGTGTTACAATATACCTGAAAATCTATCATCTTCAACAAACATCATCATCTTCTTCCCATCATCATCATCATCATCATCGACCCGTCACCCAAAGCACTACCATCAACCCACCATCGACGAAACCCACCATCGAACCCATCGTCGTCATCATTTCAGATCTGTTCATCGACACCACCTCCACCATCGATTCAGATTTGTTCATCGAAACCACCATCGCCCCACCATAACCACCTCCTCCCTCGCCACTACCATAACCATTGCCACACCACCTAAAACCCCAAACCCATCTAATCCCCTAAAAAAACCTATTTGTGTGTTTGATTTTTTGTGTTTGAAGGTGTGTGTGTGTGTGTGTGAGAGAGAGAGAGAGAGATAGAGAGAGAGAGAGAGAGAAAGAAGAGGATGGAATAGAGAAAGAGGATACAAATGTTTTGAATAAGATAGAGAGATCACAACTTTTTATTAAAGCAGTAATCATTACAAATTTGTAAATTACTAAATTACCCATGCCTAATAGTGTAAAATGACATTCTTATCCCCTTATTAAAAAATTACAAAATATTACAAATGGAAGATGTGTCACATTTTAATTGGCTCAGATGAGTTTTCAAGTTCTCGTAACTCAGAGGAGTTATCAAATGATCTGGATCCTATATGGGGAAACTGAATATAGTGATGTTGCACATGTAACATTACATGTGCAACCAATCAAACTACATAGTTTTGGTAAATTTCAATTAAAAATCATTTTCAAAAAATAGTTTCCATGATTATCTAAGTATATATCAAATCTAAAAGCTAATTTTCGTTTATCAAAATGATAATGGAGACTAATCGACCCAATCCCTATGAGTAGCCATGGCCCATAGCCTCACTATTCCATGATTCTTACATTTGTTCTCGTGATTTTTTTTGTTTACAAACGAGCAAAATCTTCAATCCTACTTCTTCATATATTGTTTTTGAAACAATCAAGGTTAATATTTTTAATTGAAATTTATCAAAACTATGTAGTTTTGATTGGTTGCACATGTATGGTTACATGTGCAACAACACCATATTCACTTTCCCCATCCTACATATATATATATATATATATATATATATATATATATATATATATATATATATATATATATATATATATATATATATATATAGGGTAGGGATCCTAAGAGAACCAACCCCTATTTTAGAACTGAGAGAACCATTCTGAGCCACACATTTCATATAAAGGCAAAAAAATAAAAAAAATAAATTTTTTTTTTCTTTAATCGCACATTTTTATGCAAGGAAATTTTTTTTTTATTTTTTTTGAATTTTTTTTTCATTTATACATATGTGTATATGACAATTATACATATGTGTATATAGCAATTATACATATGTGTATATAGCATTTTTCAGCTATACATATGTGTATATTTCAGTTATACATATGTGTATATAGCATTATACATATGTGTATAATGCAATTATACACATGTGTATACTGAAAAAAAATACAAAAAAAATAAAAAAAATTTTCCTTACATATAAAGCAGCGATTTTTGCAAAAAAAAAAAAAAAAAAAAAAAAATTTGCCTTAGAGAAATGTGTGGCCCAGAATGGTTCTCTAGTTCTCAATTTGGGAAAAGGTTCTCATTTGAACCAAATCCTATATATATATATATATATAGTATGAGTATATACAAGAAACCCTTTTTAGATGGTAAACCTTAGAAACCCAACATATGGCTACAATCAAGTCACATCATCACAATCCAAAACCAATTTAATAATAACATAAGGGTAGTGAGGTAATTTTACCTCTAGCATCTTTTGACAATCTCTAGAAAATTTCCATCAAGTACAAGAGAAGGTTTGTACCCTCCATATTCAAGATATCACTCTCTCTACACCTTTTACAAACACACTCTTCTCTCTCCCTCTCTCCCCCCTCTCGCTCTCTACAAAACTTTTGAAAACCTTTAAAACTACACAAAACTTCAAACACCATATACGACGAGGCAGACGGTGAACAGATCCGGAGGCAGGTGAAACGACGAGGCAGACGGTGAATAGATCCGGAGGTTTTGAAGCCGGTGAACAGATCTGGGTTCAAGTTTTCGGTGGTTGAACATGGAGAGCATCGCCACAGATCTGAACAGATCCGGGTTCAAGCCGGTGAACAGAAACGACCCGGAAAAGGGTCTGGGTCGGGTGATGAAGGTGGAGCTTGGTGGCAAGAGGAAAGAGGGAGTGGTGGAGGAGACAGTTACCACGGTGGTGGACGGTGGTTCATGTGATCAAGAAATAGATGAAGAAAATAAAGCAATAATGCAAATGATTGAAGAGTTGCTTAAATGGAATTCAACTCCACCTTCACTTTGTATAGTCAATGCTTAGCCACCGGTTTGTATAATATTATCTCTCACAAACAACAATCATTCTTAGGGATTTTCAAAGAAATTTCCTTTTCTTTTATCTTATTATCTTGACAAAATAATATTATGTTTATTTCAAGTACAAATAAAATGTAAGTAGAAAAGAAGAAACAATGTGTCATGTAATGTCGTTTGTCATGGTGAGCTCATTGATTTTTCTTGTGTATTTTTTTGTTTCTGTGTTTTTTAGATATAGAATGTTCTACCATATAAGTTTTGATTTATGAATATTGAAAGTTGATCCATGATTCAAAAAAAAAAATAATAAAAAATTTCTTACACTTGATTCTTCTATTATTCGTTTGTTTGTTTATGACTCCAAAAGGTTAATTTGTTTATTTAGTATTTTAGATTTTTTTAACGGAGTTTTTTAGATTTAAAGTGAGATCTAACTAGTAAAGTGAGATCTAATTAGTATATAGCCATGAAAATTGTAGATTTAAGCACTAAATAGTTGTATAATTAATTAATCATTATTTGTGGTGATCTTTTTGTTGATGTAAACTTTGTAAAGTTTTATCCGTTTTTCATCTTGACTTTGCTTCTAGGCATGTTGACTTAGGCAGACAACACATGTTACCCTCTTATGCAAAGGGTAACAAGTGTTACACATTTATCCCCAGTTAACACATGTTCACATTTGGGCCCTGACTAACATGTGTTACTCCTATTTAGTATGTTAGATGATGAGTTGGTCACACCGGTTAATATCTCATCTATTGTTTTTCAGTTGATAACGAAGACCCCCCACTGGTTAACATATGTTAACATACGAAGTCGAAGGAAGCCAAGAAAAATATGTAGAAAAACTTTTTAATAACGTTTTCTTTTTTGTACTCAATGTATAGAGTTACTAGATTTATTTTGTTAAAGTGGTCAATAGTTTGTAATGATACTTTGTAATAACGTGTGTTAATAGTTTGTGTGCTTTATTTCTCAGTAAACTTATGAAGTGAATACTATAGGGGTAAGCAAGACAAAAAAGGCTGACAAAATAAACACAAGTTTAACATATGTTACCAAATAACACGTGTTAACCTCTTATGCAACATTAACACATGTTAACCTTCCATGCAATTCATTTGAATGTCATGGGTAGGTTTTTGTGTAGTTCAATAGTTTGTAATGATACTTTGTAATAACGTGTGTTAATAGTTTGTATATTTTATTTCTCAGTAAACTTATGAAGTAAAAACTACAGTGGTAAGCAAGACAAAAAAAGGGCTGACATTAAATACAAGTTTAATAAATGTTACCAAGTAACACATGTTAACCTCTCATGCAACATTAACACATGTTACCCTTTACATGTAGTTCATAAGAATGTCTTGGGGTAGGTTTATCTCTTGTTCAATAGTTTGTAATGATACTTTGTAATAACACGTGTTACCAAATAACATGTGTTAACCTATTATGACACGTCTTAATAATATGTGTTAATAGTTTGTATGCTATGTTTACTTATTTCTTTTGTAAACTTATGAAGTGAAAACAGGAGTGGTAAGAAAGACAAAAAGGTTGACAAATGATACAGGTTTAACAGATGTTACCACACTACTCTTACTAACAAATGTTAGATCTTCTCATGGGTATATAAGGGCAACAAGTTTATCTTTATCAGATTAGATAACACATGTTAGCCCTTTATGACCAACTAACACATGTTACCCTTGTATGCAACATTAACACATTATCTGTACTTGCCCCATTATAATAATATTTTCTTAAACAAAAAGTAGGAGAGAGGGTGTGACATGATCTATTATAATAATATTTTCTTAAACAAAAAGTAGGAAATATGAGAGAGATGGTGTGATATGACCCATTATAATAATATTTTCTTAAACACAAAGTAGGAGAGAGGGTGTGACATGACCCTAAAGCAACTTTACCAAACTACCCTTATTTGTACTTGCCCCATTATAATATTATTTTCTTAAACAAAAAGTCTCCACATTTAATCCTAGCCTTTGATCAAATACAATGGATGGCTAGGATAGGGTTTCCAAGGTTTACCATCTAACAATGGGTTTCCACATTATCCACATCCTATATATATATATATATATATATATATATATATATAGGGGGCGGTTATTCTACAAAAATAAAGAAACGTGCGAAGGATGCGAAGGATATTTATACATGATAATTACGTAATGATAATTACGTAATGTTTTTTATGTTCATGAAAGCATTACGTAATTATCATTACGTAATTATCATGCATTTGTACATGATAATTACGTAATGATAATTACGTAATGTTTTTTATGTTCATGAAGGCATTACGTAATTATCATTACGTAATTATCATGCATTTGTGCATTACGTAATTATCATGTACAAAGTGATCCTTCGCACGCTTCGCACGATTTTATATTTTTGTATTTGATCCTGCCCCTATATATATATATATATATATATATAGGGGATATATATAGGGGAACTATATTTAGAAAACTCGCCCGAGTTAAGCAAAATCTCAAAACCCATTCATTAATGGCTCAAATCATTCCACGTACTCATCTTTCAAGAATACTACAAGGTCAAATCTGGTACTTCATTTGCTGTTATTCTTTGAACTTGTCAATGTCTGACAAAGACATTAAGAAGTCTATTCCTCTCTCTCTCCCCCCCTCTCTCTCTCTTATTTTCCATTTATTACTCAATTTTCTTCATCTCTCTTTTTATCAAAACACACCTAATCTTGATCCACCATTTTCAACTCAGTATCACCCAAACCCTCATACCCATAAGTTTGAATGGGTTTTTTTTTTACATTGTTCAAGATCAACAATGATGGTGAACAATTGGTTGGTGATTATTTGTCACCTAGAGAGGGAGAGAAAGAAACGTAGAGAGAGAAAGAGACGACGACGATGGAAGAGTAAGCCGCATCTGCCTTTAGGTAAGATTCTTCTTCTTCAAGGGCTGTGCCACAACTACCATCATCATCTATTTAGGAACCTTGGATTTTTTTTTCATAAAATATTTTCCCTAAAATATTTTGTGTTCATTAATGAACCTTGTAAATTTCAAGATGTATTTTATTTTTTATTTGATTGAATGATAATACAAAGTATGGAAGTTGTGATGGTGATATTTTATATGTTATGGAAGTTGTGAATGATGACAAAATTGTTAACTTTTTTTTTTTCACCAAAGAAAGGTTGAAGTCGGTAACTGTGAAGATGATGATACAATTATAACACTTGAAGACGAATAAGACAAGCATCAACAAAAACATATTGGCATTAAATAGTGTTTATTTTGTTTTTATTCTGTAAGAACTTGTTGGTGTTAACAATAGTGAATTTATCATGTAAGTTTCACATATAACCTTTATGTTACATTTTAGTTAGTTATATATGTTTCATATTTCCTGAACAATTTATGTAACATTTTTTATGTGATATGTGTCTATTACATCTAACAATTTATGTAACATTTATATATAAAAAAGATTTATGTAACATAACATAATTAGGTTGTAACAATGTAACATTTTTATTTAACACAACACGTATACATATCTAATAGTATTGATTTTAGGATTGTAACATATATATTTTTTTCTACTATAGCATTGTAACATTGTAACAGAAATAATAATTACCAACGCATGTATAACATTATTTTATGAAGTAATATCTGTAAAATTATAACACTATAAAATAAGATGAGAGAGAAGAATAAAGAGAGAATGGTTCATTTAAATAAAGTGAGGGATGAGGATGTGATGTTATAAAGTGATAAATAGTTGTCAGGGAGAGAAGAAAATGTTTTGCCAAATCTACCCTTTTGTACCATAAAGTATTAAAATAAAGAATTTAATCAAACCAATAAAGTGGCTTTTAATCTCAACCATAAATCATGTGTAATCAATGGCTATGATTGGGTTTCTTAAGTTTTCTTAACTCAACAAGGGTTTCAATTTATATTCCCCATATATATAGGGGTGGGTTCAATGGGGAACCTAAAAAAAGTGGGGAACTTGGGAACCATGCATTTAACATGTTAATTATATCATAAAAAAATCAATTTAACATGTAAAAAAGCATTTTTATCAAAAAGTTTAATTAGAGATTTTGTATATAAATGTATGTAGAAGCTTTTTTGACAAAAAAAATCGAAAAATAAATAATTAAAAAAATTAGTTAAAAAAAGGTAAAAAAAATTTCTTTTTACAAAAATTAATTTTTTTTATTGGAATAGCTTCTACACATGTTTATATGCAAAAGCTCTAAAGAAATTTTTGAAAAAAAATATTTTTTTACATGTTGAATTGAATTTTTAAACTATATTTAACATATTAAATGCATGGTTCCCTAGTTCCCCACTTTTTTAAGGTTCCCCATTGAACTTTACACTATATATATATATATATATATATATATATATATATATATATATATATATATATATATATAGGGGAAGGATAAATTGAAAACCCTCTTGAGTTGAGAAAACCTTGGAAACCCATGTAAAAAATCATTTTTTTTTGAAAAAAATAACCAATGTAAAATACATGTTTTTAAGCATTTTGGGCCAAAAAAATATAAAAAGCGCCGAAGGGATTTTAAAAAAAAAAATAAACAAAGTTGCTAAAAAAACATATGTTTTCAGCTATTTGCTGTTTTTTATCAGGTGTAAACATGTGTTTTCGCAGCTTTGTTTATTTTTTTTTAAGAAAATCCCTTCGGCGCTTTTTTTATTTTTTTGGCCCAAAACACTTAAAAACATGTATTTTACATTGGTTATTTTTTTCAAAAAAAAAAAAAAACAATTTTTTACATGGGTTTCCAAGGTTTTCTCAACTCAATAGGGTTTTCATTTTATAATTGGCCTATATATATATATATATATATATATATATATATGGGAAGACTAATTTAAGAACACATATATTTCGTGCGAACCTTGAGAACGCTATCTAAAACCATTCAAATTCAAAATTTATTTTGACACTTGTCTTTATTATTAAAATATCGTCTCAAAAACACAATTTACGCGTAAAAATTTAAACGTATACGAAAATAAATTGGTTTTACACATGTGTAAAACGTTAATTTTAGAGTGTTTTTGCAAGAATAGATGAATTATTTGGAAAGCAAATTCGTTTTTTAATGTTATATTTTAATTATAATTAGGTTTGTATTGAAAAAAATGATTTTGATTGGTTTTCTCATTTGTTCTCACGGTTCTCGCGATATTTAGCGTTCTCAAGATAACACTCCCATATATATATATATATATATATATAGGGAAGGTTATCTTGAGAACAAGAAAATTTGTGAGAACACTAAGAACCATTTTCCTCCATTGATCTATTTTGATCAAAAGCCAAGATTAAAAGATGGGTTTACAATAAGAAAAACACGCTGGACCAAATCTTAAGGGCAAATTCGTCAAAAAAAACTATCTTATCATTCTTCCCCAAAATCACTCAGTATCACCAAGTACCAACAATTATCACTAGAAATCTGGATCGATTATCATAGGGTTTAATCTTGTCGTCGGAGATCAAACGAACGAACAAATTTAACCAAACCTCATCAGCAACATAAAATACAATCATTAGTTCAATGCTTCATTATGATGGAGATCCCGTCGCCGGCGATTCTTGGGTTTAATCCTCACCGGACTCTGTCTTTTTTTCAAATCTCTGTTTACATCTTGTTAGTCAAATATTCGATCGTCTCCCTACACTTGATTTCAACAGAAACGTCATTACCGACATTGGTGAGTTTTAATATATTCAAATTTCACTTTTATACTATTTAATTGTTGTCATTCTTCTGGAAGCCTCCTCATTTTTATTTACCATAATCAGTTTTAGATAAATGTTATTTGACATATTCTCACTTGAAGGATTTTATGGAATTTGGATAATCCTTTTCATGATGTTAGCCTTTTAACATTGACAAGTTTTATAAAAGTGATTTTGATTCAAGCATAGAAATTTGCCTTCAGTTTCTACTGAGAATAACACATAAATTCTATATTTTTTTTATACTTTTTATATCTTATTAGTATTTAAAATTGAGATAAAGTTGTATACCATTGAGTAGAATGAATTGAAATCTAATTGATTATGCAATATATATGATGATGTTGTAATGGTACCATTCCTCAATTGCAACTTATGTCTTTTATGGTTTTGTCACTAACAATCATGTGCTTTTTGTCATAATCTCTATGAACTTGTACTTTTTGATTAATAGGGACTACTCAAATTAAAATGGATAGATTCAAAGCAAAATCTGCCCTTTAGAAGGATATGTTCGAGGGGATTACCGGATCGCTTTAAAGCTATAAGCACAAATACGGTTGTGAATGTTTTGATGATATGCATCTCAATTTCTAAAGTGTTCTATGCAGGTGTGGATTTGAAGGTATATTTTGGGATTGCTAACTTATAGATCAAAACTACATAATGATGTAGGATAAAGAATAAATAGATCATTGATTTGATATTAGTAAATTATTTCATGTTAAACCATAGATATAAGCATAGATATGAAGGTTTACACATGTGTAAATCATATATATGAAGATTTACACAAGTGAAAATCATAATAGTTAAAACTAAGTAGATATATCAAGGTTTACACATGTATTAATCACAATAGTTAAAAAAGTAAGTATAGATATCAATATTTACACTTGTGTAATTCATAATTGAAAAAAAAAAAAATCTTAAATATCAAAGTTTACACATGTGTAATTCATAACAACTAAAAAATTAAGTTTAGATACAAAGGCTTACACACGTGTAATTATAATAAATTAGTACAAATATCAAGGTTTACACATGTGTAAATCATAATGTTTGAAAAACTACATACATAAAAAAACTAAAAATTAGTTTTGTTTACAAATATATAAAAGTATAAAAGCTCACATATGTTTTTTTATACAGGAAACACATGTTTGTATTGTAGTTGAAATTAGTGGACCACTAAAAGTGGGAGGCAATGGAAGGAGTTCAACTAATTCCGTTGAGAAAGAAAATATGCTACGAATATTGTACTATCGTAAGCAAACATTCACAAGGAAACATGAAAAAAAGCTTTGGAGTTTGAGAAAGAACAAAATGAAGAAATGCAAGATGTTATTAAAAACAAATTTCATTTTTGTATGATACTATGGTTACCGTAGATCACGAACTATGATTTGTTATCAATGTTTTAGTTCTTTTGATATTTGGACAATACTATCTTGGTTTAAATCTCACTTTTTGGTCAGTTTAATGCTTTTGATTTTTTGATAATACTATGATAGTAAACATTTTACACATGTGTGATTCAATTGCACAAAACAACAATATGTGACCTCTCACATATATGTAATACTAAATGTGCATGATACTTTGTCTACTATGTTATTGTAATATTAATGTAATATTACACATGCGTAATGTCTAAGTATTACACATGTGTAACATGGCAAATAACAAATGTGTAAAATATACATAGATATGTGACAATGAGCAGTTTACGCATGTGTAAAGCAATTGCTTAATTTAAAGACCCAAAAATTTGACAACGTACACTTTACACATGTGTAACTTAGCTGAAAATATGAACAACAGACACAAATATGTGATAAAGTGACATTTACACAGGTGTATTTTAGTTGCAAATATGTAAAACATAAATATATATGTATATATATGACATATAAAAGTTTACACATGTGTAAATACAAATTGACAACACTTAAAAAGTTATGCATATAATAATCTTGGAACAATGACATAAGAAACATAAAAAGTAAGTAGTAATTAAATCAAATTAATAATCTTTACAAATAGTTTACACATGTGTAAATCAACTGCATATGTTTTAACGGTAGGGAACAAATTTACACATGTGTAATACATATAAACATATCTAAAATACAAACAAATAAGTGACAGTGAACATTTTACGCATGTGTAATTCTACCCTACATCAGACGCACGAGCTACTTATATATCACACTAATTATCTTCATCACTATGACTACTAACCACTGGAATTTTGTTTTTGAGTCAGTTCCAAGAATCAGGTTAGCCAAGTTTGACATATATTTTGCACTTTGTTTTCTTCTTCTTCTTCTTGCTCTTGATCTATGCTTTCTCTACAATGCCAATGAAATGACGGTTTTGTACCACAACTTTTGTTCGTAATACCTTGTGGAGAAACGAAAAATTCATCATAAGGTTTGAAATCTGCAATTAGTTCTTCAAAAATACCTCCTTTATTCTTATAATTTGGATCTTACATTGGAAACGATTAAACAGAAAAGAACATGAATTATTAACCTTTTCATTTGGTTATCATAACCACTGAACAAGAACATAATGGAATTGAAATGTAAATGTTAATATACAAGTATGCCAAATATTCAATTAAGAAATAGTAAGGCAAAGTTTTAAGTCAATTGCAGAATTAAAATCTTTTGATTTGTTTAGATCAAAGAGAACAAAAAACAAAATCATGTTACGTTGATACATTCAATTCGAAATTTAGAGTATTTCGTTTCAAATCGCGAGCAACATTAGACTACAAAAATTGTTATTGGAATATAAATATGGATAATAATCTCAGATTAATCTAGTTAATGACATAACAATACAGTAAATATTTTACACAAATTCTATAACACAACTATTGTTAATCACTTCAATTGTTCACACTATCCTAAATTTCAAGCTTATTATCACCAAAGTTCAAAAGGCATTCACTAAATTTGTTAAAACCCCCTATACAACAACAAAATCCAAAAATAGAAACCCAAAAATAATTGAATTAACTAAGAAACCTTGGAGAAATTATCACCATAAAGATTAACATCTTCAAGGGACTGTTTACTGACGTTTACACATATCGGACTCAATCACGGTACAGAAATTAGATATGAGAGTTACAACTACAGCCATACATCACCGATCGATCCGTCATACACTGAGGGTTTGAGATCCGAGTGGGGAGATTATTATACGAAATTGTCGTTATTGGTGTTTAACGACGTCATGAACTTTGAGAAACTTTGATAGTGTATTCAATCTTAGTTTGTTCTTCCCATCATTATACATGACATGTTGAGGTAATCGGCATATAAGAAAAATCCGATGTGCTCAGCTACAAAATCATGTTGTTAGAGCTCATTGGCAGAAGGAGTGTGAAGATAGTTGACGTCAACGATGATGGCAACGAGCTGAGAAGAAGAACCAGCTTTATACAAATGATCAAGGACTAAATCATAGGTTATATAATTACCAAGTTACCCTTTTAATTTAAATGAAAGGAAAAAATATGAATGGCTGAGATTTGTTCTCATGGTTCTTACAAAAGATGAGTGTTCTCATTTAAACCCTTCCCTATATATATATATATATATATATATATATATATATATATATAGAGAGAGAGAGAGAGAGAGAGAGAGAGAATTGCAGTTTTCGTCCCTGTGGTTTGCCTAAACTAACAGGTTCAGCCCAGGCTTAACACCCTGAGTACCTGAGGTTTCATTTTCTAACACTTTACGTCCCTCGACCTAACGTCCGTCCATCTGCCGTTACATCACCCTCACGTGCACCTCACGTAAGGGGTATTATTGTCATTTTGTCCCATTATAAACGTGACTCTGATTATATTGTTGATCTTGATAATATGGTAGAGGAAACAGAAGTGGACATGAAACATTTTAGGACTGCTGTAGATGATGTAGAAGATGACTTGGAGTTGCATCATAATGTGGACATTGATGCAGATGACTTACATGTAGACCTTGGTGACTTTGATAGTCTAAGTGAAGATGAACAAGATGAGTATGAACATGAAGCATCTGTGAAAAGGAAGCATAAGAAGAGGGGAGGAGAAAAAAGTTTTAATCCATTTACTGTTGGTGATTTCTTTGAAGATAGGGAGGAGATCAAACTTATTATTAAAGGACATGCTGTTGAGACAAGGAGACATCTTCATATTGTCAAGAATGAGCATCTCAGGTTTAGAGTTGTGTGTAGGGGGCATAATCCAGTGTTCACAAGTGGGGAATCTTCACAAACAGAAGGTGACCCCCCCCCCAAGAGAATAAAACATGCCCCTAAGAAAAAAACCAACAAAGGATGGTGGTCAAAGTAGTATTAAAAAGCCAACTACCCCAAGAAAAAAATATCCAAAGCCCACTTGTCCTTGGGTTGTGCAAATATCCAGACCCACTGAGAATGATTTATGGGAGGTGAAGACTTACAATCCAAAGCACCAGTGTTTGTAGACTAGGGTAATAAATTTGTACACAATGGGTTGGATGGCAAGAGAGATTGCACCAATAATTGATGGTATCCCTACAATAACCTTGACCAAGTTGCAGGATCTACTTCAAAAGAAACATCAGATCCAGGTCTCCCTCATGAAAATATCAAGGGCCAGATCTATTGCAAACAAAAGGATCAATGGTGATTACCAAGATCAGTATCATCTACTTAGAGACTACTGTGAGGAGTTACTTAGATCTAATCCTGGATCCACTGTCAAAATTGATGTTGAACCTGAACCCAATCCAAATTCCCCTACTAGGCAGTTTAGGAGAGTTTACATCTATTTTGGGGCATTAAAGGCTGGTTTTAACATGCTTAGGAGGGACCTGCTAGGATTAGATGGGTGTTTCATGAAAGGTCCATACCCTGGACAGATCTTGACTGCTGTTGGAGTTGATTCAAATAATGGAATATATCCTCTAGCATATGCACTTGTGGAAGCTGAAATGATATATGTTAAAATATACATATATAGATCACCGATTAAACTCCCAAATTACGCGTTTTCGACCATATTTGCACGAATTCGGTACTTAACCGCTTTATATGTTTATTGCAGGTCTTAAACGACGTCCCACGGATAAAGTCGAAGAAATTGGGCTAAAACTGGACTGAACGGACAATTGCTGAACAATCAGACGAATTTGGAAGATGTGCATGGCCGTGCACCTCAGGCGCACGACCGTGCGGGCTCATTTGGCTCGGACACAGAAGGCCGCACTGCCAGTGCAGCTCCTAGTGCACACCAGGTTCCCGAACACAAGATCAGCACTCCCGTGCACCAGTCCGTGCGACTCAGATTTCTCGGCTGCACTGTCAGTGCACCAGGCAGTGCAACCTTGGCACTCGGACACCACTAGACCCGCACGACCGTGCACCCCAGGTGCACGACCGTGCGGGACCCAAGATATTTTCAGGAACCACGTTGCCACTTTCCCACTTGCACGTCACCATCAAAAATTAAAGTGCACGGCCGTGCACTTTATGCGCACAACCGTGCACAAAAGCAAAATGTGTATAAAAAACAGAGCAGAAGCTACTGATCGAGCATTGGGTTTTCTAGGGCGATCTGAGGCGATTTTCTGGGCTGTTGAAGTGCTGTCAAGGCGTGGAACGAGCTTGGGAAGCCATCCGATTCATCCATCATCATCCAATCCATCTCATTTGCATTTCTATGGTTTGATCCTTTAAACTACTTATGATCCGAATCTGATTTTGAATGCTATTTGTGATGTTAATTTAGTAGATTGTACGCCTACGGGCAAAAACACTAGTATGTAGTATGTTAAAACAATCGTTTGTGTAGTTAATCATGTCTTGTATGAATTTGGTGTTTTTCATGACTTAATCTTGATGATTATAATGCAACCCTGTTTCATTGTTATTGTTATTGGATTTGTTATTATGTTTGAATGACTTTGATGATTGTCGAATGTGTTAGGCGGATACATGTTGAAAAACCGTCTGTTAAATCATCCGGTAGTAGACTAGTTAACTTTTTAATAAGTTTACACCATGAAACTGTAACCGGGTATTGGTTTGGTTAAAGTCAGTCGAATAACGATTAACATAACTAACTTATCTTTAGAAGATTTGCATGAGATCATATCATCTGCTCGCTAATAAACGCCTTGAAGTGGTTAACGTGTGTATTCGTGTTAGCTTTCTGTATAGTTGTCATGTTAGGATGCTCGAAAGGGACACTAACTGTCAGAAAATGGGAATGTTGATCACACGCCTTTATTTCATATGATATGTAGATGACATGCTAGGATTGATATATTATAGTCTATATAGTTATATTTTGTATTTGGAGTCTTACATATGTTAGTTAGATATTTTAGAATTAATTTAGTTTAAAACAAAACTTCAACTATCTTTTCCTACTGGTAAATTGAGGATAGAGTTTTAGTACAATTGCTCCGCGCGCGTCCATGGATCGATATCTGGTTCTTATCTGTACATTACTACATATATGACAGGGTACACTTGCCCTACTGTGTGTGTTTTAATATTAAGGTCTAAACCATTTTTATAAATATTAAAGCAGAAACGTGTGTTATTTCATCGCTAAATTATGCGTACTAGCGCGCACGTCATGAAACATTTAAGTCATGGTCATGGTTCTTAGAAAATCTAGGTGATGATCTTGATCTTGATGCTAGGTCCTATTTCACTTTCATAAGTGATAGGCAAAAGGTAATCTGTTTATTCTTCTCTTCTTTATATGTTATAATTGTTTTTTTATTTATTAGTTCCTAAAAACAGTTTGTTATTTGTTAGGGTCTAATTCCTGCATTAGCCAAGACATTCCCTAAGGCTGAGCATCGGTACTGCTTGAGACACATCCATGAGAATATGAAAACAAATTGGAGAGGAGGTCCATACAAGAACTTGTTGTGGAGATGTGCTAGTGCTACAACTGTTGCTCTGTTTGATAAGATGATGGAGGAAGTTAAAAAGGAAGATGCTAAGTTATATCAATGGCTAAAGGATATTCCAGTGGAAAGTTAGACCAGAGCTCACTTTACTGGTAGGGCCAAATGTGATGTTCTGCTCAACAACTTGTGTGAGGTTTTTAATAGACAATTAGTTCCTGGAAGGGATAAGCCTATCATCACATGCTTGGATTTTATTAGACAGTACATGACTAAGAGGATAATGGTGGTTCACAATGTCATTGAAAGATGTGAAGGACCTTTGACACCTTATGCAACTAAGATGTTTGATGCCATTAAAGAGGAAGCTGCAAAGTATAATGTTCTTATGGCAAGTCCAACCAAATATGAGGTATGCAAATCTTAATAAATGTTTTACTGTTCAATGTCAATAATTTTTATTCTATGGCTAATAAATGTGTTGGTTTTAGGTGAGTATGTCTGGGTCAGACCAACGTGTGGTTGACATACAAGCCAAGACATGCACATGCAGAAAATGGGAGTTGACTGCAATGCCTTGCAAACATGCTGTTGCAGTTATATGGGACATGTCTCAGCATGGATATGATGTTGGAATCCCTGAAAGATGGGTGGATGAGGTGTATTGGCTAGATACATGGAGGAAAGTGTATAGGAACACTATTGAGCCAATTAATGGTAAGGACCTATGGAGACCATCACCATGCCCAACTACTATCAGAGCCCCTAAAGTTCATAAATAGATTGGAAGGCCAAAGAAAAAGAGGAGAAAGTCAGCCAATGAAGGTGATGAACCTGCAAGCAAGGGAGGTGGTGATCCAAAGAACAAGGGAAAGAAAAAAGTCAATGAAGGGGCTAGATCAACAACTGATGTGATTAAAAAGTCAAGAAAGGGGGTACAACAACTTGCAAAAAAATGTGGAAAGAAGGGGCACAACTCCAGAAGCTGTGGCAAAAGAGGTCAACTACCAAGCTCACAACAGTGCTCACAGTCAGCACCTCAAGATTAAGTCTGATGATGTTGTTTTAAGATTCTGAAGTGTTGGATCAGTTTCTTGTTTTAATAGGTTCTTATCATGAACACTTGTATATTTAAACTATCAAAGTGATTTGCACAGTGGATTGTAAGTTAAGTGTTCAAGTTAAAGATGTACTTTTGAACAGTAATAAATACCCCCCCTTGAGTTATGAAACTAAAGCAGTAAGTAAGAATCTAAAAACAGTTAATGAATAAAATAATAAATGCTTCAATGATTCTCAGATATATTGGAAATTATAACTACAAAAAGGAATGTCTAAAATAGTGGGATGAACCCATCTATTTTATAGACGAAGTGTAAACGTACAAGAGAAGTATTGAAGCAATATAATAAGTAGAAATACTACAACAGGCTGTAGCATTGGTACTTGTACAAAAGATCTAAGAATACTAATATTTAACTAAACTACTGAAGTTCAAAGGCGGTGGAAGATTCCATCAAAACATCTGATGAGTGACAAAATACTGATGAGAAGTTTATCTTCGGCAGTTCTTTAGTTGACTTGTCTAGTTTGACTTCAGAACCTCTGATCATTACTCTTCAACACTTGATGTTTTTCTTCTTCAGCACTTTGAATCTTGTTTTTCGGCAGTTTCCATACTTAGCATTTTTAGCAGAATAGGAATTAGACTAAGGCTTGCAAAAGTGGTTTCTTCAATCCTTTTTGTCCTTACAATCTCCCCCTAGATTGATGAAGCCAAAATCTTATCTAATCCTTTATTCTCTTTTTCCGCCATCAAGCATCTTCCAAATTTCTCTGAACATGGAAGTCTTGAGTTGTTGCAGTTGTTCACTTGTAAGAGATCCTTGTTCTAGTTCAAGATGTTGGATTATGAGCAGGCCTTTTGTGGAAAGTTTCTTCAGTTCAGTTATGGACTTGAAGACCTTGCTTGAATGATCTCTTCTTGTGATCAATACTGAGTTTGAATCAGTAAATGACCATCTCACTATATTCACCTTAGATTGGTCAAAGTCTAAAGTGTAGGGGACTAAGCTAGTCTCTTGGGTTGATCCTGAGTGAGGAATGTTTTCTACTTCAGTGACCCTCAAGTGGGATTCTCTTCCTTCTTCAGCATGCACAACATTAGGTATATCAAAAGTAGGGAGATGGTGTTCAGTGATTACCTTAGTGTGCTTTTTGTCTATTATTATTTGTTGTATTTGGTATGTAAATGTAGAAGGATCCCTGAATTGTGTTAGCAGAGGCTTCTCTTCAATCACAAAGTCTCCTTGTACTACTGTATTGCCTTCAAGCAATACCATCTTGAAATCAGTCTTTATGATCTCCTCTGGCTTCTTTTTGGTAACAGGCTTTGATGTTGATTGTCTTGCACTAGAAGTTCTAACTACTGAAGTTTGTGATACTTCAGATGTTTTGAACTTCTCTGGATTTGCAGTCTTATCAGCCTTGAATCTTTTGTAAGTGTCATATAATGTATCTTCTCTCCATTTTGACACTGAAGCTTTTGAACCAAATCCATTGGCTACCAACTCTTCTATAACCTCAACTCTCTTTGCCTTTCTGTCTTTTTCTATGGCAAGTTTGTCAGATACAATATGAGCTCTTCTTGTAAGTTCATCCATAGAGAGCCCTTTGAGTGAGTACTTCTTAGTTTTGCTGTTCTTGGTGATGTAAGTCACCAATTGTTGTCTTTTATCTTCCTCAGCAACTCTTTCTAGCTCTTCAAGCTCACCCAATTTTTCTTCATACTTCTCAAGCTTTTCATTGTAGCTCAAGTCATCCCTTGCTTCTAGGCTATTCCAAATCTTATCTTCCTTTGCCTTCTTCTGAGCTGCTTTTAAACTCTTCTCCAACAGTTCTTTTGACATTGATATAGGAGTAGGGTGTAAGACAGTTGTTTGAGTGGGTGCAGGCCTTGGAATGTCCATTGGAATGTCTTTAGTTGCCTTAGAAGGCTGTTCAGTTTGAGTTAAGGAAGTGTTAACTACTGAAGTGTTGATAAGGCTATCAACTACTGAAGGATTGTCTTCAGTACTTTCTAGGACTTCAGCAGTTTCTTCAATATGGCCTTGGGACTTCTCAGCTACTTCTTTAGCTTCTTTAATTTCTTTAAGGAGCCTATCTTGATGTTCTTTTTGTTTTCGGGCATCCTTTTGTTGTTGTGCCTCTTTTGCCTTTGTACTGGCTTTAAGTGACACTGTTGGTTCCTTGAACTTCTCCCCCTTTTTGGCTTCATCCACTTCTGGAAACCAAACAGGTAAAGAAGTTCCACCAAATAACTTAGCAAGTTGTCTTGTGTTGTTTTCTATCTTCTTTGACAGCTCACTGATTTTGTTGTTGATCATCTTAAATTGAGTGTTGGCCTGCAACTCCAAAGCAGTTGTAAATGATTTGAGATGTTGAGAGATTAGGGTGTTCATCATCTGGTATAGGGGACCAGCTAGGCTGCATAGGTGGTTCAAGTCTATGCTTGATGACCTAGTGAATTGGGTAGGCTTTTTAAGTGGAGGGGTGTTTTTGGGTGATCTTCAGTATGAACTGAAGATGCCACTTTAGGGAATCAGGGTTCAAGTGGTCTTTAACCTGATCTTTTGTGACCAGCTCTTTGAGCTTAGAGACATCAGATTCAGGACCTTCACAAGTAGCCGTCAATCCATGTTGTGGAGAGTTTGAATCATCATCCAAATCAATGGAATCATCTGAATCCCTGCTGATATTCTCAATGAGAACATCATCAGTTGTATCATGAGCTAGGCCCAACCTAGTTTTCTCATGAACCTCTTTGTCTTGGTACTGAGGATTTCCTACTTCAGGCATAAAGCCTTCATTAGTAGTTGCCACATTTGAGGTCTTAGCTATGTTACTTCTGTCCTCAGATCCACCACTGGATGGTAAATGAGTAGTAGCAGCCTCAAATGTACCTAAAGTATCTAAGTTTGGGCTTAGATACCTTGGTTCATCCTCATCTCTTGGGATAGGGCTATTAACATCCACATCCATGTCAACTTCTGATGGTATATCCCCTATTTGATGTGTTTGTTGGGGAATGACATGTTCGGATGGGATTGTTTCTTTAAGCCTAGAGAGAAGTTTGGCAATTTCAATTGTGGTGTGTGATATTTTTGGTTCAGTAGTTTTGGGTAAAGGGTCAGCAGTTTCAAAGGAAGGGTCAGTAGTTATAGCCCTTTTAAGTTTCTTCCTATGAAATAAAATTGTAATGGGTGCTCTTTTGGGGATTTGAGATGGATGAGACTGAGAGGATGTTTCAGTCACATCTTTAACAAGTGCAGATTGCACATCAGCAGTTTCAAGCATCTCAACTTCCTGAACTGCCTTTCTTTTAGGGTTGGTGGGCTTTGATTTTTGTTGTTTGGGTTTCTTAGCCTTTTTAGATGAGGGTTTGGAAGATGTTGGTTCCATGGGGACTGGTTCTTGTTCCCCTTGTTCATCTTTTGGCAAGGCTGCCGGTTTGTTATGCCTTGAGTATGCTTGTGAGGTTAATGGGTTTAAAAGTGATGTTTTACCCACAAGCACCTCATTTCCAAGTTCTTTAATTATGCATTGCTTGATGAAACTTGGATACAACAAAAAATTCTTTTTAGAAATTTTGGTAATGCAACACCAACTCATTAAAGAAAAGTGTTGATGCCCTGAATTTTGTTTCATTCACAATGGAATGAAAAATAGGTTGAAAAGTAGAGGGCATCTGATCATAAGATCCAGTTTTGGGACTTAAACACATGATTATGTAATGAAACAAAAGTTTGTATTTTGGTTCAAAATATTCCTTATAGATTGTTGCATGTGAGAGAGTACCTTGGTAACCACACTCCGTCATGGTTAAGTGAATTTCAGAATTGGGAATGTTCTCTGGTGCATCAGCATCATCCAGGCCAAGTCTTATTCCCAAAGTAGCTGGTGTGATTGCCATAACTTTCCATTGGATAGTTGATTTGAGGGAAATCACTCTGTTGTTCACTGTCACCGCCTTGGCGTTTGCCCAGAACTCATTAAGAGTTTGAGTGTGAATTGGAGGATCAATGGTGAAAGCAGTGTTGTATTGGGATTGAACAACTAAATCAATGATTTCATCGTATTAGGACCACGCTTCATCTTTCACAAAGTAGCCTCGTTGGTTATGTCCCTATTTCAGTACAAGAGCCACAGTGTTTTGTGTGTGTGTGTGGACCGAACAGTGTTTTTGGTTGTTTGCAGGGGAGGGTTTGTGAGTGTTTTTGAGATAGAAGGAGGGAATTTTGCTTTTGGAAAGGAAAAGTGTGAGAAAAGGTGTTTATCAGAAGTTTATAACTACCCTAGGTAAAACTTCTGAAATGGGAAATGTCTGATTTACCCTTATTGACAAAACTGCTGATGAAGAACAATATTCATTAGTAGTTCCCATTTTCTCTTCAGTAGTTTGTTAACCACTGATGAGAACATTTATAAACACTTTATTCATAACTTCTGAAGTTTATTTTATCAGAAGTTAATCATTTTTCTGAAAATATCCCTATACTGATGTTTTTGTACATCAGTAGTTTCTCTCTTTTTGTTTTTCAGAAGTTTTGTGACAGATTAGTAACAATGTAAGTGAAAGTAAAATATGTGTAGGAAAATGGAAAACACTTGCAGTACTTATTCCAAATTTAGCATCCCAAGCATGGATACTAGCTTATGAAATGTTGATGTGTCAAGGGATTTGGTGAATATGTCAGCTATTTGATTAGCTGTTGTGACATGTTTCACCTCAATCTTGCCTTTCTCATAGTAATCCCTTATGAAATGATACCCGATTTCAATATGTTTAGTCTTTGAAAACTGAACAGGATTTTGAATTATGCTAATGGCAGATTTACTGTCTACAAGGAGTGGGGTCTTGGTCTCTTTGATTCCATAATCAAGTAGTTGTCATTGAAGCCATTGGATCTGTGATGTACAACTTGCAGCTGCAATATACTATGCTTCAGCAGTTGAAGTTGCCACAGATGTTTGCTTCTCTGATTTCCAGGACACCAGACAGTTTCCCAAGAATTGACAACCACCAGATGTTGATTTTCTTGACATTTTACACCCTGCATAGTCATTATCTGAAAAAGCTATTAATTTGGTATTGCTTGAAGCAGGATACCAAATTCAAGTGTAGGAGTTCCTTTCAGATATCTGAAAATTCTTTTGACTGCAATTAGGTGTGATTCCCTAGGAGCTGATTAATATCTAGCACAAACACATGTTGAAAACATAATATCTGGTCTAGAAGCAGTTAGATAAAGAAGGGAACCTATCATACATCTATACATGGTTTGATGAACCTGTTTTCCTTGATCATCTGGTTCAACTTGTGTGGTTGGTGTCATGGGAGTGGAACATGATTTACAGTCTTATAAAGAAAATTTGTTTAATAGTTCTTTAACATATTTGGATTGATGTATAAAAGTTCCATTTGTTTGTTGTTTAATCTGCAGTCCCAAAAAGTACTGCAGTTCTCCCATTGTACCCATCTCAAATTTTGATTGCATGAGTTTCTTAAATTCATCACACAATTTTGTGTTAGTTGAACCAAAAATAATATCATCAACATAAATTTGAACAAATAGGGTGTGATTTCCAACATGCTTTATGAAAAGAGTTTTGTCAATGGAGCCTCTTGTGAAGTGATTTTTGAGTAAAAAGTTGGAGAGTGTTTCATACCAAGCTCTAGGAGCCTGTTTTAGCCCATAAAGAGCCTTGTCTAGTTTGTACACCCAATCAAGATGAGAAGGATCCTCAAACCCAGGTGGCTGACAAACATACACTTCCTCTTTTATTTTTCCATATAAAAATGCACGTTTTACATCCATTTGAAAAACTTTAATTTTGTTGGAAATTGCATAAGCCAAAAATAACCTGATGGCTTCAAGCCTTGCAACTGGAGCAAAGGTTTCATCATAATCAATTCCTTCTTCTTGAGAGTAACCATGTACCACCAGTCTTGCCTTGTTCTTGATGATTAAACCAGACTCATCTTGTTTGTTTCTGAAAACCCATCTTGTTCCAATTGGTTGTTTATTTGGAGGTAAGGGACAAATTTCCCAAACCTGTTGCTTCTTGAACTGTAATAGTTCATCTTGCATTGCCTCAACCCAACTGTTGTCTTTGAGGGCTTTCTGATACTTCTTAGGTTCCAATTGAGATATAAATGCTGAGAATAAGCAAAAGTTGAAAAGCTGGTTTCTTGTAAGTACCCCAGATGCAATATCACCCATGATTTGATCCAACGGATGATCTTTGTGTTCAATCAGTTGTTGTAAACCACTGACATGTGTAGGTGGCTCTTGTACTTCTTCAAACAAACCAATGAGGTTGATAATATCTGGTTCAGCTGTTTGAACATCTTCAGTAGTTGCAGGAGCTGAATCAACAGTCTTTTCAGGTCCAAAATTAAAACTGTCAAGGTCAAAGAGTTCAACAGGATGTGCTGGAATGAGTGAATGTTTTAACTCATTGAACTTGACATTCAGTGTTTCTTCAACTATATTGGTTCTGGAATTGAATACCTTATAGGATTTTCTACTGGAAGAATAACCAAGAAAATAACATGAATCAACTTTAGCAGTAAACTTTGAAATAGTCCTTGATGTTGAGGATAAAATATTGACATCCAAAAGCCCTTAAAAAGGAGATAAGGGGCTTGATACCATGAAGAATTTCATAAGCAGTTTTGGAATGTCTCTTTGTAATTAGAACCCTATTCTGAACATAACAAGCTGTGTTGACTGCTTCAGCCCAAAATAAAGAGGTAGGCTTGAATCAGCTAACATTGCTCTTTGATGTGTGTAAATGTATATATAAAAATAACACAAGCTTTAATTAAAACGACTCACCTAAAAACTACACACGCACGGCAAGTGTACCGGTCGCAAAGCAGTAAAACAGATAAGACCGAGTATCGAACCCAAAGACGCGAATGCAACTCTAGATCACAACTCTACCGAATACTAGCCTAAATAAATATATACTTAAATGGGGGGTGTTAAACTAATAATTATAAACTTAAAAGAAACTAAATATAAATAAAATAACCTCAATTACTTAAACGAAACAGGGAACTTGGAGAAATCGGATAGGAAGAAGGCTGGTTACTTAGGTAAAATCCCTAGACACTAGCAATAAATCCTGAATCTGGTAATTAACTTGAGACCCTATTCTTATCTAATAAACCTCATGTCAAAGATAGCTCACTAGACTCAAGGCGGGACAAGTGTAGAAATGCTAAGATGGATCCGGATCGCCCTAGCGTACCGAAATCCCACAGAAATCAGATTAAAACCTCTCCTGGATTAAAACCCTTAAACTATGAAGCAGACTTAAACTCTACTGAAGAAAACCTAGAAAAACTCTAAACACGGACAAGTAGCGACTCCCGCCCTAGCGCTTGCCAACTACCGAACAATGCCTAGTTAGTTACCTAGCAAACTCGAGTTAGATTTCTCACCCTCAAGAATGGACTGCACGTCTTAGTCAATTTATTATATTAGTTTGTTATACTTGTGTCATACTCCAACTACAAATACTAGCACGCTAACCTAAGTTGACGAACTAGATTGATTTCAAGACCTAGGGGGTATCTCTACATGCCTAGCTCCACAAAACCAATAAACAAACCTCAAATAAAATTAACACCAACACACATATATCAAATCCTACAATAAAATTAAAGTCATGTAATTCTACACATCAAATTAAAAACCAAAAACATTAAAAATTGCATAAAACGTGTCTAGTTCATAAACCTAAGCAACCATGGAAGTCTAGCTACTAATAATATTTAGAAACATAAATTCAAAGTTTATAAAAAACAATTTCATCATGTCTCTAAATAAATATAAAAGCGATAAAACAAACCAACGGGTCTTCGAATAATTAATCTTTAGTGCACCCGATCCTTCCCCGTCTCCAAATACCTCCTCTCTAGGCTGCTCTAGAAGCTCTTCTCTAATAATATTTTTTTTCGAACCTTGCGCCTCCTTTCTGAATTGTTCTTCCAATGATAGTATGAATGATAATAATAGTATATGTCAAAATTTCCTTCCTGCCGTCAATGTCATATTTTTGTGCACCGACTTTCGTAACTTGGTTGGGCCCAAGTCTTTTTTTTTCTTTTTTTTTTTATTCAATAATTATTAGTATTATATTATATTATTATTATATCTATTATTATTATTATTATTATTATTATATTATTAGTATTATTATACTCCGTGCTTTTGACTCGAGTGTTCATGACTTGACCAAAGTTACTCGTTTACGCTCCGACGTCCATGAACACCTACAAAATATAAAATAAAATATATAAATAATAAAAATGACTCAAAACTAATAAAAATCTATAAAAACCTATACTAAATAAAATAGACCGGTACAAGCCTAAAACTAATAAAAACACTATCTAAACGACTCGAAAATTGTACAAACTTTACACTGAAAATAGATGTATTTTACAATACATCACTCTTGCTGCTTCAATCAATGTTTTGTTCTTCCTTTCTACCACACCATTTTGTTCAGGAGTTTTAGGAATGATGAATTGTCTAACAATCCCTTTAGACAAACAGAACTCATCCAGAGTTTTGTTCCTGAACTTTGTCCCATTGTCACTTCTAATGGCTTTGACAGAGAGAGAATATTGTTTCTCTACTTGTAGAATGAAGAACTTGATAATTTCAGCTGCCTCATCTTTGGAAAATAAGAAGAAGACCCATGTAAATCTTGAGAAGTCATCAATGATGACTAAGCAGTACTTCTTCTTACCAAGGCTCATGATTTTGACTGGCCCAATTAAGTCCATATAGAGTAGTTGAAGACATGCAGTTGTTTTTTATTCTTCAATAGACTTATAGGAGCACTTATGCTGTTTTCCTTTTAGACAGGATACACAGTGTTCTTGACACTGGTATACTTTCAAGGGTAGACCTCTGACCAGGCCCATTTTTGTGACTTTATTTATGGTTTTAAAGTTCACATGGCCAAGTCTCCTATACCAAAGGTCTGTTTCTGAAGTTGATGCCTTTGAGAAGAAACAGACAGTGTTGTTCAGTACTTTGTCCTTTTCAATGTCCACTGCATAGACATTGCCACATCTTTTGGCTATCAACAAAGTATGATCTTCAATGATCTTCTCTATCAACTTCTGGCCTTCTGGTAATATGATCTTGCATGATGTTTTGGTGAAAAAGGAAGAATATCCTTTATCACACATTTGTGAAACACTAAGCAAGTTGTCCTCAAGGTTTTCAACCAGATTGACCTTGTCAAACTGCATTATTCCCAAAGGACACAGATCATTCTCTTTGACTTATGAAATTGTTGATCAGGTACCTGCATCCAGTCATGTGCATTGAGCCTCCACTATCAACATACCAAATGCTATTTAGACCTCTGGAGACCCTCTGCACAAAGAGTAGATTGGTTGGATTTAGGAACCCAAGCCAATTTGGCTTTGGGTGTACTCTTAGGAATAGTAGCAGTTTGTTTTTGACCAGTTTTAGAAATCCATGTCTTTTTGACAATGGATTTATTGTTGAAAACAATGGTGGGAACTTTTTGAGGTTCACCATCAATTTTGGTCATTAGAAGTTTAACCAAATTTATCAAATCTTTAACCTTAGCAGTTTGTGAAACTACTGATGGCTAGGTCTAACTTCTGAAAAATAATTTTGAGAGGAAGACTGTGGTTGAGATTTAGTCTTTCTCTTATAAAGTATTTTCAAAATCTTGTTTGATTTGTTTTCCCACAACCATTTGTAAAACTTTCTTGTTGTACTGATTATCTTTTCTATATTTGCAAAATTCTGTTTTGTGGTTAAACAGACCACAAATTTCACAAGATTTTGCCTTTCCTTTTTGATTTTCAAGAGTTTTGAAAGACAAGGTACTGACAGTTGTTAAATACGGAATTTGGTCATCAGTTGTTTTCAGGGTCTCAACTCCTGATGTAGATGAAACTACTGATGAGCCAATGTCAGACATTTCAACTTCTGAAGGACTTTCTTTTTTATTTGGAAGAAAGTTCTGATGAAAAGATGTGCATTCTTTCATATCAGAAGTTTGATTTTGAACTATTTTACTCCCATCATCAGTAGTTTTGGGAGTAAAATCAGTTGGTGTTTCAGTATGATTGTACCCTATGCCAAACTTAACATTTGATGCAGTTTGTTTGTTAAGAAGCATTTGGTAACCTCTACATGACTCTACCTAGTTTTCACAATCAACCTTGGTGTTTGCAAGCTCTTTTCTGACTTTTCCTAGGTTTTCTATCATGCTTTTTATTTGTGCTTGGGTTTCAACAGCATTGTTAGTTAATTTAGAAATTTCTTTTGTTTTTGAAGCAAGTTTTCTTTCTAAATCACATTTCATTTGAGTGAATTTTCTTTTAGAGTCATTGGCTTTGCCTTGTAGATGCACATTGGTCTCTCTTATTAAAGCAAATGATTCTTTGCATGATTTTGAGCAATGCTTTAAAAGAGATTCTTTAGATACCTGAGATAAGGTAGCATTAGAGGAGCATCCCTCAAAAGCCATTAAGACAAAATTCTTGCTGCCATTATCAGGTTCACCCTGGTTGATGTCAAACATTTTGTTGTCTGCATCTGGACTGCACTCTGTTGTATCAAAAGGAAGACTGCTCCAGTCAACATATCCATTTGTGAAAAGACTTTGTTGAGTGGGTTGTTGAGTTGATTGAGGTTGTTGAGTAGCAGGAATGGAAGTCATCTGTTGTTGGCTCTGCATTTGATGAGCAGGCATTTGTACATATTGTACTTGTGGCACATATTGGATTTGTGGAGCATGTGCCTGTACAAAATATGCACTTCCCTGTGTTCCAAAGTTTATATTATAACTAGGGTTTGATTGATTTCCAAACTGTGATTGGTTAAAGCTAGAGCTTCTACACTCTCTAGCAAAGTGTCCCAACTTTTGACACTTATGACATCTTAATTTTGATTTGTCAAAACCAATTTTTGTGAAACTGTTCAGTCCTGGAAATTTCCTTCCCGACCTTTTATAAAACTTGTTAGTTTTTATGCTTAACATGGCCAGTTGGTGTAGTATATCCATTTCCTCTAGGTCATCACTACTGAAATTTTTTAAGTCATCCATTATAAAACATATATTATCAGTAGTTTGACAGTTTTCATCATTGTCATAAGCTGGATATGACCTTTCTGATGAGATCCCAGCAGTTATGTCAATGTGCTCATTTGACCCAAAATCATTAGAACAAGAAGGTGAGTCTTGTCCTAAGAGTGTTGTGCTACCTGGAATATAGTCATCAACAGTTTTTCTAGAGTTTTGTAGCGTTTTCTTTTGATTAATTTCTCTTTCAAAAGTAAGTAATCTCTCATGTAATTTTGTGAGTGAGAGAGAATCAAAATCTGGTCCTGACCTGAGAACTATAGAATAAGTTTCCCATTTTTCTGGTAAAGACCTTAAAAATCTATGAAGCATAGATGAGTTTGTATAGGTCTGACCATTTAATTTTAACTATGATATTAATGAAGAGAATCTTTCAAATTGTTGTGTTAAAGTTTCTCCATTAACATGAGTAAAAGTTTCATATTGTTGAGCAAGGATTTCTCTAGTATTGGCTATCACCTCATCAGTTCCTCCAAACTGCTCTTTGAGGCAATCCCAAAACTCTTTGGCACTTTCACAATGTAAAAGTCCAGCATAAATTTCATTTGGGAGATCCATAGCCAACATAGAGAATGCCTTAGCATCCAGCTCAAGTTTTAGGAAATCTTCTTCAGTGTAGTCTTTTGGATCTTTAGGTCTTGCTACTTTCTACAAAAATATCACCATCTATAAAACGTGTAATTATAGTTTTTATTGAAGACTTATTATATTTTAAATTAAAAATATTTTCATGATAACTTTTTTAAAAATATTGTTTTAACAGATTTGGATAACAGAAGTTAAAACAGATGAAATTAAAATAACATAACATCCACGGCAACAACAGATGTTAAACAACAGCTGTTAACTAAAATATATTCATCCCAAGTTGTTAAAGCAGTGTGTACAAAATTAAAATACATATCTTTGAACTTCAAAGATGTTAACAAAAACTTACAACTTATAAAACTTAACACACATCTGAATACGTTAATAATAAGTTCTTAACTTTCAAATCTAGCTGCCTTCTTCAATCTTTTGCTTCTAGAAGTTTGATCACCAAAATTTACATTACCACAATCTTCAACACTTCTTTTTCCATTGGGACTTGTTGCAGTATCCACAACGGCATCAACACATACAACATCCTTCAAACAAAACAAGAAACAACTAATAAAATGTTACATAACAATACAAGCTGTAGAAACAACTTAGACATACTTGCACAAAGGTATAAATACCTTAGAAGTAACTTGAAACCCAAGTTGCGAAGATTCTGAAAGGCTAATGGACACTTTTCGACAAACTTCCTGAATAACCTAAAAAGTGCTCATATACAAATAAACATAACAGATTTGAACGTCTACTGAAAATAAATGCTTGTTACAAAATAATTAGAATAAATACCTTGCCAAAATTATCTTGTACATTCTCATATCCATCAACCAACTCTTCAATTATAACAGGATCATTACAAATCTTGACGACAGTGTACACATGGTACTCATTTGTAAGATTGTAATCAGAAATATCAATCTTGAAAGCCAGTTTCTTTTCAACAATTCGAGACAACTCAAGCGGAAAACTTTTTGTGTCGCTTTGCTTCAACTGCCTTTCCCTAATATCCCATGCAGCAGCTCCAATGATCATCATGACATCTTTATCAAACATCACAAATGATACACTGCCAGATTCATCTTGTACCTTTATCTACAACTGGAACCTAAAACAAATAAAAATACTTTATCTAAAAAACCTGAATGAAATGAAATGATAAATCTGGAAACAAAAAAAAGTGTATACATCTACTGATTTACATACTTTGGGGTAATGGAAGTACATTCCCACTCGTATTTTCGACAAACCAACACAGTAGCAGGAAATTTGAGAATTGCTTCACACACTTCTTTAGCATTTTGCAAATACTCCGATTTACTTAAAACTTTCTTGTTACACTTGCGGCAGGCAACATAAAACCAACCATAGCTTTCTTCAACACTTTTTATGGTGGCAACCACAACAAAAGACATCGGCTGCAAACACAATGTATATTCAATATACACTTTTAAAGAATAGAAACATATAGTAAAGTGAAGACATATAAAAGCTACGTATAAAATATTGAAACCTCTTGAATTCCTGACACACCACCGTCATCGTTAAGCCCTCCTATTGAAGTCGAACCCCTCTTTGTCGCTCCTCAACCACCGTTAAGCCCTCTGACTCACAACATCGCCACCGCCACCGCAAAGCAACCACTCCTCGGTTTTCCCTCCGACCACAAAAGAAACTTATACAATGCGTGAAGGATCTTATGCATCATTTGCGACTCCTACTACAACCTTTACCGAGGAAGTAGATTATTTGAGGAACTAATTCAGACATTTGCGACTCCTACTACAACATGTGAAAAAGCAAGATGAAGGAGGTGAAGTGAAGGCGATAAAGAGGGAGAGGTGGTCTGTAGATTTTGACTGATTTTTGAGAGAGAAATATGAGAAAAAGCAGAGAGAGAAGAGAGAAGACATGGATGCGTTAGAGAATTAACGAAAAAATAACCCTGCAACCTGTGGAAATTACAACGGCTGCCATAGAATACTGTTACCGATGTGATGTTTTGCTACAGTATACGCCCCTCACATGAATATCTGGTAATTGTATCTATATATAATTTGGTGTTGATAGTATTTTATGATGGAGTTTATATAATTACAGGAATTAGAAGAGAGAGAGAGAGAGAGAGAGAGAGAGAGACGAAGAAAACAGAGGGGACGATTATGGTTGTAGTTACTATAACGGCGGTCGTGCACGAAGTGGGCAGTGGTGGTGGTTTGTGATTGTTGCAGTTAATAATAAATAGATCTAGACAAGTATATGTATCTAATATATTTATTCTTTGAAAGTGTAAGCTACATAATAGAGGTTATGACGGTTTGAGCTCTCTAGCTTTGAAAGTGAATATAAATAGGATGGTTATTTAAATGTTCTTCGATCACAATCACCAACCCTTGATCCTCAAATTCATGTAGTCACTAGGACAACCACCGGTAACGTCACAATCGCCGTTCATTTTCTATCGCCGACAAGATGATTATTATTCCGACCACCACCGTTGTTATTAGAAAATTGGGAATCTACTTTGAAAACTTTTCAAAATCAAAACTGGTTTTGGGGTTGATTTAATTAGCCCATTAAGGTGATTTGATCAAATCGATCAATACAAGATTTGGACTTTTTGATTTTTTTCATAAGTGTGCATGTTCCTAAGTGTGGTTGCCTTGGTTCATACGTGTGGTATAGGCAAACGAATGATACATCATAAGTGTGCATATATCTTCATACGCGTGCATCATCAGAATTTTTGTCGATTTTGCGTATTTTGATCTGATTGTTGGTTATTGGTAAAGTTTTCATCTTTGTTTCATTTCCTTGGGTATTGATAAAGTCAGGGATCCCCGGGCCATGGTTTAGGTGCTCGCGTTTACACAGAGAGAAGGAAACTTTTAGTTGCCCTAGTGTGATCTTGGGAGATAGTCTATGCCCACTCACCTCGAGTCGGGTTTGGTAGTTATGTCGCCATCTGTTAGAAGGCGGCGTCGTTCTGTTGTAGAGAGTGGACCCTGCATTTCTGAAACACACCAAATTTAAAAAAAAAACATTTACATATTATATCAGAGTCGGTCCCAGATTACATCCAAAACTAGTCGCTCCAATGACCTTTTATATTATAACATATCCTTTACAAACAACAATTTCCAAAAGAAATTACACAATTATTAATTATACAAAGGTGATTTTCATTAGTCGATCCGATTATGGTCTCTAGTCCTCGTCCACTTTCTTTCCTGAAAGTATACATAAATATCATATTAGCCATAGCTAAGTACACATGACAGGTCTTTAACATATTTTCAAAGAACGCTTGTCCCCCTTTTTAATTCTCCGAGACCACCGGTCTCCATTTTTATATTCTGAAACTACTTGTCTCTATTTTATTTCTTGAGACCATCGGTCTCTATTTTCTTTCCCGAGATCACTGGTCTCTAATTTATAATCCAAGATGTGACACCCGACATATTCAACTTAACATTTTACAAACTTATAAGTCTACCTTTGCGAGAAACATTTTATTAACGTACTTAACTGTGTTAGTTGAGTCGGGTTACCTTATGTATTGTCTAGGGTTCAATGATCTGGAGGATTATTGGTGTCATTTTGCGTACACACGAGTCTTGAGTCCTGTCGTTGGTGAATTACATGAATTAGATTAAGTGTTATGCGTAGATTGATTCGTATATGTTATATAATATGCAAATACGTGTTTTAACGGTGTCTATATGATTAAACATGATTCTATATGATTAACATATGTTAGGATTGTATGTTCATGTTTTTAAATGCGTTAAAACGACAAAACTGAAAAATCTGGAAATGGCAAGTTTGGTTCGACCTTAAGGGGGGTCGAACCAAGGTATTGATTCCATGAAAAATCCCATTCGACCACACCATTTCTCATTCGACCCCTGCATAGGGTCGAACCAAACATTACTATAAATACCATACTTTGCCATTTTTCATCATTTCACAAACCCTAAACGCCTCTAAACACTCTGTCTCGACCTTAATCACTGGGGAAGGAGTTTTTGAGCTTTTTTTTCACAATCTAACCTTCTATATCATAAACAAGTGAAGATCTAAGGTGTGTTCTTCATCCAAAATCCTTTTTGAGCAATTTTAATTCGTTTTCACAAAACCCCAAAGGTCCAGATCTGTTTTAAGTTAGTTTTTATGATTGAAAACCTTTCTAACATCTTTCTAAACAAAACCTCATCATAAAACATAAGTTTTCACACAAATTAACATGTGTTAATGATCCTTTATGTTTTGTTATGTGTTGTTTGATGTTTGAATGTTGTATAGATGTTTTAAAGATGTTCTAGGACTGTTATTAATGATGAGTTTTGGTTATCTTAGGTCACAAGTTGTTGGATGATGATGTTTTGTCTAATTTGGGGATTTTTGATAAATCTAGGGTTTGATTCTTGATGATCATGTTAATGAATGATTGGGGGTTTTCATACACATAATAATCTGAGCAATTTGAGCTAATTATTGAATGATTTCATAAAGTTTCCAAATTGGGTAAAGTTTTCATGCATGATGTGACATCTCCATAATTTTTGCCATTTTGGGTAAACATTAAAACAGACTGATTTTGGAGTAAAATTTGTAGGGTTTTGGGGGATATGTTATTCAAACTTGACTGCCGTGTTTCGTGATGCTTTCAGACTGTTTTGATGCGATTTGATGCGTTTTAGAACATTTTCTGCAGACTGGGTCGAACCAGACTTCCTTCGACCCATCCTCGGGTCGAATGAAGGTTCTGGGGGTCGAACCAAGAACTTAAATGGTCGAATGAACTTTATTTGGTCGAACGAACTTGATTTAGGTCGAATTAACATGTGTTAAGGTCGAATGAACATGTACCAGGTTGCATGAACTTATGAAAGGGTCGAATGAACTTGAAATGGGTTGAACCAAGGTTATTTGGGTCGAACCAAACCCATTTCCATGCTGATTCGACCCAACTACTCCGTATGTGCGATTTTTGATGCAAACTAAGTATTTTATGCTTGAACCTTACGTGTAATCTATGTGTACTTGATTAGTTTGTGTAATTGGTCACCAACGGGATGTCGAGTCGGTTTGGTGTGTAGATTTAACAATCAAACACATTTTCAAACAAACTGAGTCATGATCTAGACAATCGGGGACTAGTTAACCTTAGGGTTATTAGTCAAAACACTTATACAAACTTTTATGATAGATCTCCGGTATTTGGGATTATCAAGGCTTCTCTTTTATTCTTTCTTTCAAGAACGCAATCTAAGGTGAATGTCACAACCCCATCCTTTATTGTTTTCATTACTTTTGGGGGAGAAACATGCGGTACAAAATTTCTTACTTTAGACCAACATATTACATTATATCACATGGATACATAGTGACTCTTATTTCATCGGTAAAGTTCTCTTAAACTTAGTGAACCATTAATATGTGGATACATAGCGGGGAAAGTGTGAATAGATCTATTGGGCTTGGCAAGCCCCACTCGGGCCGATTGGAGGTTGGTGGCGGGTGCATATTTGTCCTATAACTTACGGCACCGGGTGATGAACCAGTGATGGGTATCGAGGCTTTCTAAACGTTCAGCAGTGGTTCACGACACTATAGTATCATGTAACGATATCTAGCTAGCATCAGGTATAGATGCAAGGATTGTTGGGTCTGGATTACTCTTGTTACAAACTTTTGTAAACTTTATCTCTGTGACTCACCGGCAATGTATGTGTTGACTAACTTGCATGTTTTCTCAGGTCGCTAAGGTAGCAGGAGTCTTAGGCGCACTGGAGTTGCACTGCGTCTAGTCTTGCATACATAAGCAATCTGTGTTTGGTTGGCATTCATACTTTTGAACTATGGTTTTGTAAACATCAATGCTTCCACTGTCGTTGTCTGTTTTTACTTTCAAACTTATAAACTGCGTGGTTGATATTTCTACATTATTTTCATAGCATATAATTGTCGTTTATTATGACCGTTGACTTGGATCTTTGTATGTCACGCGCCTCGCGGTAAAACCCCGCAAGTGGAATTTGAGGGTGTGACACAAGACCACCGGTCTCTATGATATTGTCTGAGACCACCGGTCTCTAAATTCGCTCTTCTATATTTTTGTTTCAAATATATATCCAGCAAGTAGTAATACAAAATACTCAATTCTTATATTACAACTAACAACAATATATATACTCTTAAGACCACTGGCCTCTATTTGTTCCAAACTAATATCAAGCACATAATGATATAATTATTCATATACTAAATCACAACTTATAAACATGTATACTTTTAAGGGTGTGTGTACTTACTTCTCAATGTTAGCATGAATACTAAATGGGTCTCATATTCGTCGTTTGTCAACACCACCTGCCAATTATCGCTACTGGTCGACCACTAAAAATATTGTAAAACACCCCTTGTTAAACGACAATCATTACACCACTTCGTCTCTTTCAATCTACCTCTTGAATATAGCCGAAAGTTTTCACTCAATTATGAGGCCTATGAAAATAGACCTATCAGTACTAGTAGATATATTGTTGGCAAAGTGATTGAAGACTCTTCTAGTGTATTCTCCTCTCTACATCAATATCTATAAGTATATATCTATCCGTATTCATATGCACTACAAGCGTATTTATTTTTCTTTGAAAGTCGCCAGGTGTTGATGAATAAAGCAAAGGGCATAGAAATGTGTCTCTCTATCATTTCTTTCTAGAAATTTGCCGTAGCCACCACTTGAATATAATATCTATCCTCTCATCTCTATATTATGTATATATATATATATATACACACACACATATGTATGGAATTTTAGCATGATTGCACTCCATGTGCATTTTAACTTTTCTTTTCTTGTAATAACAATAAAAGTATTATTATTATTTAATATATATATATATATATATATATACTACACTAAATATTAGATAGCACTAGGTGCTTGTTTAAACACCTAATACATCGACTTATGATCTGACCCGTAATATTTGGCATATAAGTTATAATTATTTTATTTTCATTCACAAAATGGGATGTTACAACTTTCCCCTTTATTTAGGTTTCGTCCTCGAAACCTGTTTATACCTTAAATAATTTGGGGTAATACTTTCTCATTTCGTCTTCGGCTTCCCATGTAGCATCAGAACCATGCCGATGTTTTCACTGTACTTTCACTTGACTTATTCTTTTATTTCATAGTTGCTTAACTTTATTATCGAGAATCACCATTGGCTTTTCCACATTGTTAAGCTTATCATCCACTTCAATGTCATTCAATGGCACATATGCCGTTTCATCAGCCAAGCATTTCCGTAAATACGACACATGAAAAGTGTTATGGATATCGTTTAATTCCTCTGGTAATTTTAAACGATATGCAACTTGCTCCACGCGAGCAATAATTTTAAACGGACCAATAAATCGCGGACTCAACTTACCATGTTTACGGAACCGAATCACACCTTCCCATGGAGAAACTTTCAACATGACATAATCTCTACTTGGAGTTCAATTGGGCATCTACGCTTATCAGAATACAATTTATGTCGATCTTGAGCAGAATTTAGATGTACACTGATTTGATCAATCTTTTCATTAGTTACTTTTACAATTTCTTTGTTAAAAAGTTCTCTTTGACCAACCTCTCCCCAACATATACGAGTACAACACTTTCTACCATAAAGCATTTCAAATGGGGGCATCCCAATGCTTGAATGGTAACTATTATTATAAGAGAACTCCACTAGGGGTAAATACTTATCCCAACCGCCACCAAAATCAATAACACAAGCACGCAACATATCTTTGAGAGTTTGAATCGTTCTCTCGCTTTGCCCATCTGTTTGTGGGTGATATGTCATATTAATAATTTAGTTCCCATTTCTTCTTGAAATTTTCTCCAAAATCATGAGGTAAAACGAGTGTCTCTATCATATACAATAGATACTGGCACCCCATACCTTTACACTACCTCATGGGTATACACTTCCGCCATTCATTCTGACGAATAATTTTCACGAATGGGTATAAAGTGAGCACCTTTTGTCAACCGATCGACAATTACCCATATCGCGTCATAACCCTTGGCCGTTTTGGGGAGTTTCGTCACCAAGTCGATTGTAATGTGTTCCCATTTCCATAATGGAATTTCTAGTGGTTGCATTTTTCTATATGGTTTTTGATGTCCAGCCTTAACCTGTAAACAAGTCAAAGACCTCTCCACATATTTAACAATATCTCTTTTCATACCAGGCCACCAATACTCCCTCTCCAGATCATTATACATTTTCATCGCACCTGGATGACTTTAGTATCTTGATTTATGTGCCTCATCAAGAATCATTGTTTTAATCCTACACATCCAAGGAATCCAAATTCGTCCAAAGCGAACTTTAATTCCTTTATCATTCTCTTCAAATTGATGGATGTGCCCGATGATTCTTTCGCGTTTTAGATTCTCATTTTTCAATGCCTCTGCTTACTCAGTTTTAATTTGACCAAACAAGTCTAAATTAATAATTAGTTTATATGACTACACTTTGATTGTAGCTTTATTCCCCTTCCGACTAAGGGCATCTGCCACAACATTAGCCTTACCCGGATGGTAAAGTATTTCACAATCATTATCTTTTACGAGCTCCAACCATTGTCGTTGCCTCATATTCAATTCTTTCTGATCAAAGAAATACTTCAGACTTTTATGATATGTATAGATAGTGCACTTCGTTCCATATAAATAATGCCTCCAAATTTTAGCGCAAATACTACTACCGCTAGCTCAAGATCATGGGTCGGGTAGTTCCCTCCATGTGACTTCAACTGTCATGAGGCATAGGCTATTACCTTCCCTCTTTGCATACGAACACAACCTAATCCAACACTTGAGGCATCAGAATAGACTACAAAATCTTCTATCCCTTCCGGCAGAACCAATACCAGAGCTTTTGTTAACTTTTCCTTTAATAGTTCAAACGACTTTTCTTGTTCTGACTTCCAGTCAAATTTTGAATTCCTACGAGTTAACTTAGCCAACGGGCAGCTATCTTTGAAAAATCTTGAATGAACCGTCTATAGTAACCCGCTAAAGCCAAAAAGTTTCTGACTTCAGTTGGAGTTTTCGGGGGTGACCACATAATAGTCTCTATTTTAGCAGGATCTACTAAAATGCCTTGTGCATTTACCACGTGACCAAAAAATTGTACTTCCCACAACCAGAATTTACACTTAGAAAATTTTGCATTTCTCTTTTCTTAACATAGCAAGAACCTCGCGAAGATGTTGGGCATGATCTTCTTCAGTTTTAGAATAGATAAGAATATCATCAATGAAAATGATGTCAAAACGGTCTAGCATAGGCTTACATATTTGATTCATGAGATCCATAAAAATGACTGGAGCGTTTGTTAAACCAAATGGCATCACCACAAATTCATAATGCCCATATCGAGTACGGAAAACCGTTTTAGGTATATCTTCTTCTCGTACCTTTACTTGATGATATCATGACCTTAGATCGATCTTTGAGAACCAGTTAGCACCTTGTAGTTGATCAAAAAGATCATCAATTCTAGGTAGAGGGCACCTATTCTTGATGGTTAACTTATTTAATTCACGGTAATCCATACACATCCTCATGCTACCGTCTTTCTTTTTAAAAAACAGGATAGGCGCTCCCCCAAGGTGAAACACTTGGGCAATAAAACCTTTATCCAATAGATCTTGGAGTTGAGATATTAACTCTTTCATTTCGTTTGGTGCCAACCGATATGGAGATTTGGCCATTGGTTTAGCCTCGGAAACTAGATCAATTTTAAATTCCACTTCTCTTTTAGGTGGAACACTTGATAACTCATCTGGGAAAACATCAAGGAATTCATTAACTACAGGGACTTGAACAGGTTCCTTTCCATTTGTTTCTTTATCAGTCACATAGGATAAAAACGCTTGATGCCTATGTCTCAAGTAACTCTAATCCTTCGCCATTGAGTAAACAATAATATTGCTCCTTCTTTCTCCATAAATACACACTTGCTCTTAACTCTGGGCAATCACTCTTAACGTGCCTCGACTTATAGTAATTAAAGCATAAACTGACTAGACTAGGGCATTGGGATGTCTCATGCCCAATCCTTCCACACTTGTAACAAGCTGAATTCTTGTAACGACATTCCCCTGAATGTCCTTTACCACAGATGCCACAATTACATATTTCATTCCTTGATCCCATCTTCTTCATCTTTCCGATATCTTTGGCTTCTTTGATGGTGTAGGCACTGCTGGGATCTCAACCTTTCTCTTCTCACCATTCTTTATCTGCCTTTTTATCCCCATTTCTCTTTCACGAGGCCAATTAATAAGCTTAGATAACTTCGCACACTTTGAGGGAGATACAAACTCTCTTATTTCTGCCTTCACAATCAAATGGTAGGGATTTAACCACATACGTTATGTGGCTACCAATGATGGCAAATTTGGCTATATCGAAAAATTTTGTTGTAATTTCATCTACGGCTTGGTGCGTTTGACGCATATGGAGGAATTCTTCAGCAATTCGATCCACAACCGACTGTGGACTAAAATATTCTAAGAATATCACTTTGAATTCGCTCCACGTCATTTTTCGTATGACCTCTTTACCCTTTTCCACTTCAACCATATCCCACCAGTCCTTTGCCCTCTCACGGAGTTGTCTTGTAGGAAGGATCACCTCGTCACTTTTATCACAGTGACTTCTATCAATATACTTTCCATCACAATGATCCATCTATGAATGATCAGTGGGTCAATTTCACCTTTGTACTCCAAAGGCTTACATGCCATAAAATCTTTATAAGTACACCGGTAGTTTTCTTTTTCTTTACATGATTCATTCATCATGTTGATTTTCTTTCTCAGGGGTACGTTGTTCGTAAGGACTCTTAAATTTTGATATTTCATCTTGAATCAAATTCCTCACCGAACTTTGCATTTCTACAAGAACAAACGGAATATTGGCTTGAAACGCCTTCCCCACTTCAATCGCTATTTGATCCCTCGTCCTTTCAGACAAAGGACTTGTCTCACGTTCACATCTCGTAGAGGACTCTGCTCTCTCTTTGTTACCATCGGACTTTTCGTCACCAGAGGGGTAACTTTGCTCTTCTTGATTAGCCATAACTTATACTAAAACATAGGCTCTTATTAGTGTGTGTGATACCCTATGGCACAGCTAGGGTTTGCCTATATATATATATATATATATATATCCACACACATTTATATGCATTCTTATCCTACATGCATGTATACAGGTTGATACATATTTTTCTCACTCCTCATACTCCTTGTTATTATCTAATACCAACATGATGATTACAAGAACACACTAGCACCATATGTATAACATTACATTGGCCAGGTGTAATCTTATATACATACGATACCCATGTTTTCTTACAATTATCATATCATACTACAAATAACAAGTTTCGGTCTATTACATTATCCATAACGATCCTTTTTGTATAGGTTTCTTATAATGAAACCCTTAGAATCTCCCCACTTTGTACTTTACTTAGACAAGCCTTAAACCATCTTCGGATCGAATTACACCTTTGATTATCCAGAGCTACACAAATTTGAGTCTAAGTATCCATACTGAGTACTTAAATCCCTCAAACCAATGTTCTGATACCAACTTGAAACACACCAATTTTTTTTAAAACATTTACATATTATATCAGAGTCGGTCCCAGATTACATCCAAAACTAGTTGCTCCGGCAACCTTTTATATTATAACATATCCTATACAAACAACAATTTCCAAAAGAAATTACACAATTATTAATTATACAAAGGTGATTTTCATTAGTCGATCTGATTCTGGTCTCTAGTCCTCGTCTACTTTCTTTCCTGAAAGTATACATGAATATCATATTAGCCATAGCTAAGTAAGTACACATGACAGGTCTTTAACATATTTTCAAAGAACACTTGTCCCCCTTTTTATTCTCTGAGACCGCCGGTCTCCATTTTTATATTCTGAGACTACTCATCTCTATTTTATTTCTTGAGATCACTGGTCTCTATTTTCTTTCCCGAGACCACCAGTCTCTAATTTATTATCCAAGACCACCGGTCTCTATAATATTGTCTGAGACCACCGATCTCTAATTTACTTTATGAGACCACTGGTCTCTAAATTCGCTCTTCTATATTTTTGTTTCAAATATATATCCAGCAAGTAGTAATATAAAATACTCAATTCTTATATTACAACTAACAACAATATATATACTCTTAAGACCACTGGCCTCTATTTGTTCCAAACTAATATCAAGCACATAATGATATAATTATTCATATACTAAATCACAACTTATAATCATGCATACTTTTAAGGGTGTTTGTACTTACTTCTCAACCTTAGCATTAATACTAAACGGGTCACATATTCGTCGTTTGTCAACACCACCCGTCAATTATCGCTACTGGTTGACCACCAAAAATATTGTAAAACACCCCATGTTATATGGCAATAATTACACCACTTTGTCTCTTTCAATCTACCTCTTGAATATACCCGAAAGTTTTCACTCAATTATGAGGCCTATGAAAATAGACATATCAATGCTAGTAGATATATTGTTTGCAAAGTGATTGAAGACTCTTCTAGTGTATCCTCCTCTCTACATCAATATCTATATATATATATATATATCCGTATTCATATGCACTACAAGCGTGTTTATTTTTCTTTGAAAGTCGCCAGGTGTTGATGAATAAAACAAAGGGCATTGAAATGTGTCTCTCTATCATTTCTTTCTTGAAATTTGTCGTAGCCACCACTTGAATATAATATCTATCCTCTCATCTCTATATATTATATATACACATATGTATGGGCATTTTAGCATGATTGCCCTCCATGTGCATTTTAAATTTTCTTTTCTTGTAATAACAATAAAAATTATTATTATTATTTAATATATATTTATATATATATATATACTACACTAAATATTAGATAGCACTACGTGCTTGTTTAGACACCTAATATTTCGACTTATGATCAGACCCGTAATATTTGGCATATAAGTTATAATTATTTTATTTTCATTCACAAAACGGGATGTTACAGTTTCTGATGCAGGACAAGCCTACCCCTTTAAAAATTTTCATTCTTGTAAATTTGGTATATCAAGTAGCTCTTGGCTACTTGCTCACCTTAAACGGGACCATTTAGGGTGGGATGATGGTAAGGAAGCCTTGCGGAATGCCATTTCCGAGGATTCGGGCCTCTTTGGGGAAGTTATGGACGCCCTGCAGAATATTAATCAGTGGTTATGTGGCCAATGCATGGTCCTGCATGCCCTCAGTAGGGGGTGTCATCATGAAGATGGTGTCGCCAAATTCTTGCGGAATGCTGATGGGCAGGGTGAACTTATCATAGGGATCCCTAAGCCCTGTCAGCCAATAGTCGAACCTGCTACCGAATCGGATATTGGTAGGAAGGTGGTTGTAGATATAAGTCTTCTGGAATGAATTCTTGCTATATCGATTACTACGGTTAAGAGCATCCCCTCATCTTGTCGATTAACATTTGTGCAAGCCTTATCAAATACATTGGGTAAGGTGGTGGCTTCCCTAGATCGGTTGAGGCCTGGATTAGGTTGTTGTTGCTACCCCGTTGCACGTTACGCACCATCCGACCGACTTCCAGGCAGGAACGGAGGTCTGGGAATCAAAAATCCTTGCAATGCAGCAACATCATACGCTCCTTAGCCATTTAGAAAGATGGCGCAGGCTTGGAGGAGCCCGTTCTCCCCCTTCTTTCCCAATCGGATGAAAACCCGCCTAGAAGGCCAGTCAGCCAAAATGAATCAGAGGATGGGGCTAATATTAAACAATGTCTGAGGAAGGTTGTTGATGGTCACTTCACGGCCGCGGTTAATATTTTGTGCTCTTCTGGGGTTGCACTATTTGAGGAGTCCACCTTAAAAGCTTTGGCTGATAAGCACCCGGTTAGGGCTCCCCCCCCCCCCACACACTTGCCTCATGTCTTTCCGAACAAAGATGCTATTCAGGTTAACGTTGAATGTGTGTTGGAGAATATCAGATCCTTCCTGTTTTGTTCAAAAATTACTGGCTAGAAATAACTTTGTTTTCCAAATTAGTAAGAGTGAGGTAGAGTTCTATTAGTGTTTGAATATGCTTAAACTCTAGTTTTAATCTGAAAATAATGTATCAAGATGTGAAAGAGACAAATATATGACAACTATGCTCAGGATGGTAAAGGTAAATTTGAGGATGGACAGTTATATCGTGAGGATGTAACTGTCTGATAGAATCATGTAATAGGCAAAGATCAATGAATGCAAATGTAATGCAACAAGAGAACAACACTCGATGTACGAGAAAAGCCCTTGATCAGTTGTTGATCGCCGGCACAAAACCTCGGGAGGAGTTTAAGCTCCTGCCTTGTTTGTTAATATTAATATTGTAAAAATATTACAACTTTGGATGAATGATGGACGAGTGTTCTATGAATACAATGATAAGTTCTTTGTGTGTGTGAGTATCAGAGTATCAAGGGGTATTTAGGTGAATGTGATGTGTCCTATACTCGTCAATCATCCCCTATTTATAGTTACACGAAAGTAAATAAAAGATCCCATGTAATCCGCTATCTTAGTTAAGCTTCATGAATGATTCAGGTGACCGTTGTGTTGTTTCAACTGAATATAGTCGTTGTGGCAAGTGTTTCCTGGTTCTTCACCGATATTCAATACACATCGGTTACAACTTTGACTCCTTCTTCGAGCTTGGAATTTGGCTTGCGAGTGTAACTCTTCCATCTTTGACTAAATATGATAATATAGACGTTATAAAGAGGTTACATGTCCATATTATAACTCAATTGTACCTGCAATCATGTCATAGAAAGATAATTCGTTAGTCCATCCTCAGGATGTGCACATGCTAAAATACAGTTACATCCTGAAGTCTGTTAAGTCCTTCAGCACCCTGAGGATGCTACACTAAGGATATGAGGTAAAATCATCCTAAGGATTTTCACCACCAACAATTGTCCCCAAAAAATATGTTACCGTTAATATCTTACACGGTTATAATATTTCTTAATCATAGATCTTATCTGATAATCCTGATGGGACGTCTGAGAGGATTTTTAACGGCTACTTTTTCGCCTCTAATCAAGTGGTGACCGTTACATAAGGTCATCTTTTGCCATCTATATCTAGGGCTCTCCTCTTCCTTTATAATCATATCTGATCTTTTAAAGAAGGTAATTTCTTTCTCTTTTCTTCTTATAAACCTACAATAATTTTCGAAACATTCTAAAGATGGGCAAAAGATCAACGAGGACTTCTGGGAGTGTAGGAGTCTCAAAAGACTTCATTCCCCAAAACCTCTTGAGCCATCCTGATCAGGAAGTCTGTTCCTTTAACGATAGGGACATACAAGATCTATAGGACTCAGTAGCTTTCCCAAGTTCTGCTGAGTTTCGTCCCTACGACCCAAGTGCAAAATCTGATTTTGCATCTTCCACGTGGGTTTGTTTCCTGTATCTGCCTTTCTCCATGGGTCTTAAGTATCCCTTCCCTTCGTTCACCAAAGATTTCTTTGATGTGACAGGGATGGCTTATGCTCAGGCTATGCCTGAAGTATGGAGAATCCTGATAGTCTGTAACGAGATCATTGAAAACAACGGCATCCATCTTCAGATAGGGGACCTGTCTCATATATATAAGCTGAGAACACATGGTTCACAACGTTATATTCTTCAACTTATAAACAAGGATCCTGCTTTTCTGTTTAATGTTGTCAACTCTGAAAAATCTTGGAGATCAAAATTTTTCTTTGTGAAGAGGAGTTCCATTCCTTTTGAGGATGAGATTCCTCTTTCTTGGTTAAAGAGTGGTAAAGTTTTTTTAGGATGCTTTATGAAAAAAGAAATTTTAGTTATATCCTGAGGATATCATTGATGTTCTGAAAATTTTTGTTTAACATGTGCTTCACTCGCAAAGCTTGTTTCTCCTATGGACGAAGATTATCCGAGGTGTAAAGCAGTATTTAACTTACCTGTTTCTGCAAGAACCTTTGTAATAGAAGAAAGTCATACCGCTAGTCAAGCTACCGAGATGTCTGGTAATAATCTTTTATTACATCTTGAAGATGTCTTCTATGTTGGTTATTGACTAATCCCGTGTTTGTCATTTTTCAGCAAAAAAAGCCTGCCTCTTTCGACTTGGATGACATTGAGAGTTTGGATGTGAAGGCAACCAAGCTTACCTCGCCATCAAGTTCTAAGATGGCCAGTCTTCTTTCCAGTCTTCCTAAGTCCAGGGCTGCAGCTTCCTCTAAAAAGAGGAAGACCACTATTGCTTCTGCTATTGCCCAGGAAATCACTCCTTTCGAGGATCTTAGCTTTGAGGAGGTTTTGAACAAGATTTCCCAATTCACACTCCAGGTATAATGCTATCTTGAGGATGGCATTGAAATATTAATATTGGTTAAAATTTCTAATATGAAACATTTACCTTTTTATTTTCTTCGACAGGGTCATGAATATTTGCTGAAATCTTTGGATGGAGTTGCCAAAGAACTTCATGATGCCCAATCCAAACTTGAGGATGTCCAGAAGATTGCTCATGACAAGAGCAAATATCTTGAGAAGAAGTTGGACCAGGTGGAGGCTGAACTAAAGCAGGCAAAGTCTGAGCATGCCCAAGTGGTGCTGAATTAGGAGAAGGAAATGGAGGAATACATGAATGGGCTTATGAGATCTGCTAGCATTTCCGTCTTACAGGCTAGAGTGAAAATGGCTCTCCAAGCTAGGGATCCTGGCTTCAAGCAAGAGGATTGGGATGTCGAAGCTTGGAAGGAAAAAATCAAGAGCCTTGGTGGAAAAGAGGTGGTTTATGAGCCTGTTCCTGTTACACATCCTGAAGATGCATCGAAGGATCCTAAGGATGCTGGGGTGAAGGAGGCAAAGGCTAAGGTGGCAGCAGTGGTGAAGGATCTTCAAGTGGGCGATGAAGGATGTATTGAGTAGGCCGGAGCCCACTTTTTTTTTAAATCTTTTGTGGTAGTGATTATGGAAGTCTATGGTTGAACAATTTTGAACAATTTTATTTTGGCATGTAATAGTTTAGAACATTGTAAGGTTTGGGGTGGAGGGATCTTTGTTTCAAGACGAAGCCCCAAATCTTCTTCTGATCTGGACCGTAGATGTCGACCCCTGGTGGATGGGTCCTGGTTTTGGATGAAGCCAGGGGTTGGCATCAATTTTGGCTATAATATATAAATAATATGGTAACTGCTTTTGACGCTACATCCTTGTGTTCCTTTTTTTATTCTTTTGATATCCTTCACACATTACCAAACGTCAAGTATAAATGAATAAGATAAATGATACCTTTATCTCTCTTCACCTATTAGACTTCAAAGTGTGATGAAATCGTTCTTAGTATCATTGACATCTTAAGGATGTCCCCAGTTCTTCTTCCTTTGTCATCCTCGGGATGGTCTTCATTATTCTGAGGATGTCCCCACTGTAATATCTTTAAGATAAACTTTGAGTTTTTATCCTTTTTCAAGAAAACTTTAACAATAACCTATATAAAGGCAAACATTGTTATTATACTAGCGACTAGGCCTTAAGTAAACTGGGGTGAAGCCCATGTGTAATCTTTAGGATAATCAAAACATAGTATCTCAAGGATAACTGGCGACAAGGCCCATTGTATCATCTTAGGAATAACTGGCGACAAGGCCTATTGGAACATCTTAGGAATAACTGGCGACAAGGCCACTGGTGACTAGGCTAAATACGAGAAAGAGACATTGAAAAATGTCTAAACCTTAAGGATTCAATATATATTCCAAAAATGATTAAATTATCAGCCACTTTTACATGGACTGGTCCCACCATCCTGAAAATATACATGAATAACGTGTGCTCCAGGCGGGGTTGCTAACCCAATGTGAAAGGTGAAAACCTTTAAACCTTAGGAAGGTGTCAGACACCTTAACGTAGGAGAGGGTGGCCAACCCTCTAGTCTTCAAAGTTTTCCATCTTCAGGATGGTACTGCAAAATTCTCAAAATGGACTATTTCTAGACCATGAAATCCGGCCCAATGTTGTTGGGGGTATCTGGCGGAGGTTGGTTTCTAAAGTTGTAATGCGTAAAATTGGGAAGGAGATGTCGGGTTACTTAGGGGACTTTTAATATGGGGTCAGGGTCCCCAATGGCGCAGAGGCTATCCTCCACAGTGCGAATAGATTCTTGTATGCATTCCGTGACGACAGATCACTGGCCATGCTCACTGTGGATTTTTTAAACTCTTTCAACATGGTTGACCACACAATCCTTCTGTGCGAAGTCAGCATCCGCTGCCCATCTATCTACCAATGGGTTCAGTTCTTATACACCCAACCTGCCAGGCTATATGTAGGAGATACATGTATCGAGGCCTACACAGGGGACCAGCAAGGGGATCCTTTAGGACCACTTCTTGTTGCCCTTGTCTTGCATCCGTTGGTGCTACAGGTGTAAGAACACTGTTCCTTACCCTTTCATGCGTGGTATTTGGATGATGGCACGATTATAGGCAGGGCATCATTTGAGCGGAAGATCCCCAGTTTGGGCTTATGCTTAATATTAAGAAGTCAGAGATCTTTTGGCCAACATGCAATGGTATGAAAGTGAAGCCTGGTATTTTCCCTGAGGATATCGGAAGACCACAGACAGGGGTAAAGCTTCTAGGGGGATGTTACTCGTGATGGGGGTTACATTAGCTTAATGGTAGTTGTTTTGGTCAAAAATTACTTAATAAAAATAATCTTATATTTCAAATTAGTAAATGTGAGGTAGAGTGCTAAATGTGTGAAATATGTCAAAAGCTTAGTTATATCTTCAAGATGGCGGTTTAAGATAACAAAGAAACAATAATTTGACAACTATGCTCAGGATGGCAAAGAAACTGGTCAGGATAGACAGTTATATCCTGATGATGTAACTGTCTGAAAAAATTATGAAACAAGTAAAGATTGATGAATGTAAATGCAATGCAACAAGAGAACAACACTCGATGTACGAGAAAAGCCCTTGATCACTTGATGATCGCCGGCACAAAACCTCGGGAGGAGTCTAAGCCCCTGCCTTGTTTGTTAATATTAAAATGGTAAAATGTTTACAACTTTGGAAGTATGATGAACGAACTAAGTTTACAATGTAGTGTTGTGTGTGTGAGTAAAGAGTATCAGGTGTTTCAAGTGTGTATCAAGCAAGTAAGTGTCCTATTTCGTTCATCATATATGCCCCTATTTATAGTATACAAATGAAATAAATAAAGATCTCGTGATACCCGCCTTCTTTTATGAGCTTGTGGACTGTTTCAAGTCAGCTTTGAAGAGTGTTAACCAACATAGACGTTGGAGTAACAGTTTCATGATTTTCGCCTAGTATTAATGCTCGTTGGTTACACCTTTGACCTATTCTTTAGCAAAGGTCTTCCGTTATACGATTAGCTCTTCCATCCTCAGCTTCTTTGACTTAAACAAGTCGTTAAGGAAGAGTTACAAGTCCTATCATTATTAATTGTACCTGCAATTACATAACAATAAGATAATTCATTAGTCTATCCTCAGAATGCACATAAGATAAAACATTGTTACATCCTGAACCATGTTTAGTCCTTTAGTATCCTGAGGATGCTACACAGAAAATATGTGTTAGTGCTATCCTGAAGATTTCACCACCAAAAATTGTCCCCAAAAATATGTTACCGTTAATATCTCAACGGTAAAAATAAAGCTGAAGCTTATCTTCTGAAATTGATTAGACATTTGTCAGGATGACAACGACTATATTTTAGGCTTAATTTTCGTGATGACCGTTACACATCATCATCTTGTGCCTCCTATATCTAGGCTTTCTTTCTTCCTTTATAATCACAATAAGATTACCAGAAAGGTAACATATTCTTTCTTCTCTGCTTTTCTTTAATCTTTCAATCTTTTTTCAAAAATTTCTAAGGATGGCTAAGAAATTAACAAGAGCATCTGGGAGTGTTGGAGTCCCCAAAGACTTCATCTCCCAGAACCTGTTAAAAGATCCTGACCAAGAGGTTTGCTCCTTCACTGATATAGACATCCAAGCCCTAAAGGACTCAGGGGCCTTCCCTAGTTCTGCTGAGTTTCGTCCCTATGATCAGGGTGCAAAATCTGATTTTTCATCTTATGTATGGGTCTGCTTCTTGTACCTGCCTTTCCACCTAGGCTTAAAATATCCATCCCCTAGTTTATCAAAGAGTTCTTTGATATTACTAGAATGGCCTATGCCTCGGCTATGCCTAAGGTCTGGAGGATCTTGATGGTCTGTAACAAGATCATCGAGAATCATGGCAACAATCTTCAAATTGGTGACCTGTCTTACCTTTATAAGTTGAAAACTCATGGTTCCAACCATTATGTTCTTCAGCTTATAAACAAAGATCCTCCTTTCCTGTTTAATGTCATTAAGCCTAATAGGTCTTGGAAGTCAAAGTTCTTCTTTGTGAAGAGGGATTCCATTCCTTATGGGGATGATATCCCTATGGCATGGTTAAAAATTGGTAAACAGTTTTAAGAATAATAAAGTTTATTTTGAGGATGAAAGATTTTTTGTAGTTATATCCTGAGGATATCACTAACATTCTGAAAAATGTTTATGTGACAGGTGCTTCATTTGCCAAACTTGCTCCCCCTCTGACTAATTCCTTCATTAGATACAAGGTTGTTATTGACTTACCTGTCTCAGCCAGAACCTTTCAAGTAGAGGAGAGCTATACTACTATCCAAGCCACCAAAATGTCTGGTGAGTATTACCTGTTACATCCCGAGGATGTTTTCGTCATGTATCATTATCTAAACCTGTGTTTTGATATTTTCAGCAAAGAAGTCTGCTTTCTTTGACTTGGATGAGATTGACAGCCAGGATGTTAAGGCAGCCAAGATCACCTCACCATCCAGCTCTAGGATGACTAGCCCTCCTCCTCCTAAGTCAAGGGCTCTTGCATCTTCCAAGAAGAGGAACACTGCCACTGCCTCTGTTTCAGCCCATGAGACTACTCCTTTTAAGGGCCTCAGTTTTGAGGATGTCTTGGGCAAGATTTCCCAGTTCACTCTCCAGGTATAGTGCTATCCTGAGGATGGCAACAAGAATATAAGTAAATGTTAAAGATGAGATACTTACCTGTTTTCCTTCTTTTGTAGGGACATGAATATCTGCTGAAGTCCCTGGATGAGGTTGCCAAGGAGCTCAATCAAAGCAAGGCTACACTTGAGGATGTGAAGAAGATTGCCCAGGAATAGGGCAAACACCTTGAGAAGAAGTTGGCTAAAGTGGAAGCTGAACTAAAGCTAGCGAAGTCCGAGCAGGCCAAGATGGTGCTGGTGCATGAGAAGGAGATGGAAGAGTATAGGCAGGGCTTAATGAAATCTGCCACTGTTTCTGTCCTGCAGGCAAGGGTGAAGATAGCCCTGTAAGATGAAGATCCCAACTTCAACCATGAGGAGTGGGTTGTCAAAGGCTGGTGGGAGAAGATCAAGAGCCTGGACAGGAAGGAAGTGGTACATGAGTCTGCTCCTCCTACAAATTCTGAAGATGCACCAGAAGGGCCCAAGGATGCTGGGAAGGAGGCTGAGGTGTTGGTGGCTAAGGAGTACCTAGTGGAGCCAACAGTGGGCAATGATGGATGTGATGACTAGGACGGAGACCACTTTTTAAATTCATGTGGTTGTTTTGTGGTAGTTTATGGTTGAACAATTCTAAACAACTTACTTTTTATGTATGTATGAACAATGAAAGGTTTGGGATGGAGGGATCTTGGTTTTCAAGACAAAACCCCAAATCTTTCCCAGACCTGGACTAAAGATGTTGACCCCTGGTGGATGGGTCTTGGTTTAGGATGAAGCTAGGGTTGACATCTGTAACATTTCGCATTTTCGATTAAGCTTGTTCTATTATTTAATCAATAAAAACGCTGTATTTCGACATTTTTGAACGTTTTAAATATATTTCGTGCCATTTTTGGGCTTATATAATTATATTATCAAATTATAATAATATAATCTTAGTAAATAATTGCCAAAAAAAGATGAATTGCGTGGACCGGGACTCGAACCCGCGTCCACAGCCGGCCAGACAACCAACACACACTTCTCAAACCAATTGGGCTACAACCCTTTTTGTGACTTCTATCCAAACCAAAAAAAACTTAACACCTCCATAAACTGTATCTGTTGACATTTGCAAGTCAACACCCACCTCGATCTTTCCAAATCAAACCTCAATCCGTGTTTTTGTTCGTGATTATGTATGGAAGGTAGTAATCGACCTTCTACATGTCCTGCACGCAAAAAAAATCACAATTAAATCATACTAATTATAGTCTAATACGCGTATGTAATTAAAATTTGTCAAACTTTCCTAATCAAAGAATCAAGGTGTATTAGTATAAATTGATACCATCTCTACAAGCTAATATCGCCGAAAAACAAACCCTCATACCCAATTCCTTCTGAAAACCCATCAAAATCTGTGAATTGCATCGTTTTTGACTTTTCTGTTGACCACTCCAAATCGTATCCATAATACTCTGTAAGTTTCAATTAAGTTGTTTTTATTCTTCATAAACATCCAAACAATAGCCCTAAGTTTTCCGTGTTTATTGGTTGTTGATTGGATTGATTAAGATAACTAGGGTTCATACGGTTATATATTGGGGATAATGATACAGTACAGCTGTTTTGGTCAAAAATTATCTAGTAAAAATAACTTTGTATTCCAAATTAGTTAAAGTGAAGTAGAGTGCTAAATGTGTAAAAATATGTTAACGAATCAATAATATTCTGAAGATGGTGTATCAGGATGCTAAAGAAGCAAAAATGTGACAACTATGATCAGGATGGCTTAGGTTAGTTTCGGGATGGGCAGTTATATCCTCAGGATGGAACTGCTTGTAATGAACAAATAAAGTAATAAACACGAAGAACAACACAAAATCTACGAGGAAAGCCCTTGATCAGTTGTAGATCGCCGGAATAAAACCTCGGGAGGAGTCTAGGCCCCTTGTTGGATCAGTATTGCTCTTGATGTATTGCTTGCTAGTGAACACTTATGTGTTTAGCAAGTTCAATCAGATTTGCACAGCAGAATGATTAAGTAAAGTTACACTATCAACAGGAGTTATTACTCCCCCTGGATGTTTGAAAAACTAAAGACAAGTTTAATGAGAATCTAAGTATTGAATGTGAATGATAATAAATACTCAAACAGATTCTCAATAAATGAAATAGAAAGAACAATAATAAGCTTTGAAGGATTTCTGTTTCAATAAAAATCAATGTCTAAAACAGAGGGATGAACCCATCTATTTATAGACTTTACATATACATGAACCTTGCCAAAAAGCAAGTCTGTAACAAGTAGCAACAAGTTGCATTCTTGAAACTTGTACAAACGGATAAAGTAATATTAAACTAATAAACTACTGAAACATAAGGCGGTGGAAAAAGATTCTTGTACAAGTGCTGATGAATGACAAACTACTGATGAGTAGTTTGTCTTCAGTAGTTCTTTAGTGAACTGTCTGGTTTAGACTTCAAAACTTCTGATATTTCTTCTTCAGTACTTGTTGAATCCTTCTTCAGTACTTTAGTCTTCTTTCTTCAGTAGTTCTATACTTAGGATATTTGCAGAAGTGAATTAGACTAAGGTTTACAAAAGTGGTTTCCTCAATCCTTTTTGTCCTAACAATCTCCCCTGGATTAATGAAGCCAAAACCTTTTCTAATTCTTTATTGTCTTCTTCTGTCATTCACAATCTCCATATCTCCTTGAACATGGAATTCTTCAGTTGATTAAGTTGTTCATCAGTGAGAGATCCTCTTTGAGGTTCCAGATGTTGAATTGTAAGCAAGTCCTGAGTTGATAGGTTCTTCAGTTCATTCATGGACTTGTAGGCCTTGCTTGTAAGATCTCTTCTTGTCACCAATACTGAGTTGTCATCAGTAAAGGACCATCTGATGATCAGCACTTTAGACTTGTCAAAGTCTGAAGTATAGGGAACCATGTTGGATCCCTGGGATGTTCCTGAGTGTTGGATATTTTCTATTTCTGTGACTCTCAGGTGGGATTCACTTCTGTCTTCTTTTTGCACTACATCAGGTAATTTGAAAGTTGTTAAGTGATGTTCAGTAACTACCTTTGTGTACAGTCTGTCAGTGATAGTCTTCTGAATTTGGTAAGCAAATGTTGAAGGATCCCTAAATTGAGTTATCAGAGGCTTCTCTTCAATATCAAAGTCTCCTTGCACAACTGTGTTGCCTTCTAGCAACACCATCTTGAAGTCAGTCTTTGTATTGTCCTCTGGTTTCTTCTTGGTAGCTGGTCTTTTAACACCAGAAGTTCTAACTACTGAAGTTGATACTTCAGAAGTTTTGAACTTCTCTGGATTAGCAGCCTTGGCAGCCTTGTACTTCTTGTATGTGTCCAGTAGTCTATCTTCTTTCCATCTTGACACAGAGGCTTTTGAACCATAGTCATTTGCTACCAGTTCTTCAATCATCTCAGCTCTCTTGGCTTTTCCATCTTTGTTTGTTGCAAGTTTTTCAGCAACAAGTTGAGCTCTTCTAGTTAGCTCATCCATTGAGAGCCCTTTGAGTGAATAGGCTTTTGTTTTGCTGGTCTTTGTTATAAAAGACACCAGTTGTTGTCTTTTGTCTTCTTCAGCAACTCTCTCTGTTTCAGCTTACCTATTCAACTCTGCTTCATAAGCTTGAAGCTTTTCATTTAAGCTTAAATCTTCCCTTGCCTCCAAGTTGTTCCAGATCTCTTCTTCCTTAGCCTTTCTTTGGGCTGCAATCAAACTCTTCTCTAGTAGTTCTTTGGACATTGATAGTAGAGAAGGGTTCAGCACAGTCATTGTTGTAGTTGTTGTAGGCCTTGGAATAGGAGTTGGTTGTTGTCCAGTTGTTTTGGAAGGCTCTTCAGCTGTTTGTATGTTGGAAGTGTTAACTGTTGAAGTGTTGACAGAAGTGTCAACTATTGAAGGATTGTCTTCAGTACTTTCTAAGTCATCAGAGGTTTCTTCAGCAGTTTCTTCATTATGGCCTTGGGAAGGTTCAGCTTCAACTTCAGTTCTAGAAACCAGCCTTTGTTGATCTTCTTTTTGTTTTTGGGCTTTTTCTAGAAGTTGTTGTTGTTGTAGAGCCACTCTTGCCTTTATCCTGGCTTCCAGTGACTCCTTAGGTTCCTTAATCTTCTCCCCCTTTTTGGCTTCATTCACTTCTGGAAGCCTGCTAGGTTTGGAAGTTCTACTAGTGAGTTCAGCAAGCTGTCTTGAATTGTTGTCTATTTTGTTGGACAGCTCACCAAGTTTTTTGTTGATCACCTCAAACTGAGTTTTGGTTGACAACTCCAAAGTAGTTGTGAAAGTTTTGAGGTGATTGGCAATCAGGGTGTTCATCAACTGGTATAGGGGACCATCTAGGCTGCATAGTTGGTTCAAGTCTATGCTGGATGACCCAGGGAATTGGGTAGGCATTTTCAGTGAGGGGTGTGTTTTTGGGTGATCTTCATGTTGTACAGAAGATGCCACTTTAGGGGAATCAGGGATCAAGTGGACTTTAACCTGATCTGGTGTGACCAGCTCTTTGAGCTTAGAGACACCAGGTGCAGGACCTTCACTAGCAGCCGTCAATCCAATTTTGGTGGAGTGTGAAACAGCATCCAAATCAATGGAATCATCTGAATCCCTGCTTACTTCCTCAATGAGGACAGTATCAGTTACATCATGAGCTGGGCCCAACCCAGTTGTCTTATGTACCTCTTGTTCTTGGTTCAGAGGATTTCCTACCTCAGGCATTAAGCCTTCATCAGTAGTTGCCACAAGTGAGGTCTTAGCAATGTTACTTCTTTCCTCAGATCCACCATTGGGTGGTATATGAGTAGTAGCAGCCTTAAATATACCTAGAGTTTCTAAGTTTGGGCTTAGAGACCCTGGTTCATCCTCATCTCTTGGGTTAGGGCTATGGACATCCACATCCATGTCAAGTTCTGAAGGTATGTCCCCTGTTTGATGTGGTTGTTGGGGACTGACATGTTCTGATGGGATGGTCTCATTTAGCCCAGAGAGAAGTTTGGCAATTTCAAGGGCTTCAGTTTCAGAAATTTGTGGTGCTGGTTCAGTAGTTTGGTCTAAGGGTTCAGCAGTTTCAAAAGAAGAGTCAATGGGGATTGTTTTCTTAAATTTCTTTCTTTTAAATAAAATGGTGATTGGTGCTCTAGTGGGGGTTTGAGATGGATGAGACTGAGAGGATGTTTCAGTCACATCTTTATCAAGTGCAGATTGCACATTAGCAAGTTCAGGCATCTCAACTTCCTGAACTGTCTTTCTTTTCAGGCTGGTGGGTTTTTGTTTTTGCTGTTTTGGTTTCTTAGCCTTTTTGGGTGAAGGTTTGGAAGATGAGGGTTCCTTGGGGACTGTTGTGTGTTCCCCTTGGTCATCTTCTGGCCAGGTAGCCGGTTTATTGTGTCTAAAGTATGCTTGTGAGGTTAAAGGGTTTAAAATAGTTGTTTTACCCACAAGCACCTCTTCTCCAAGTTCCTTTATTATGCATTGCATAATAAATCTTGGATACAACAAAAACTTCTTTTTAGAATTGAGATGATGTAACACCAAGTCATTAAGGAAAAGTGCTGATGCCCTGAATTTTGTTTCATTCACAATGGAATGAAAAATAGGTTGAAAAGTGGAGGGCATCTGATCATAAGATCCAGTTTTTTGGACACAAACACATTATTATATAGTGAAACAAAATTTTGTACTTAGGTTCAAAATATTTCTTAAAAATAGTAGCATGTGAGAGAGTACCTTGGTAACCACACTCTATCATTGTTAGATGAATTTCAGAGTTTGGAAATTGATCTGGGGCACCAACATCATCTAGACCCAGTCTAATTCCCAAAGTTTCGGGTGTGATTGCTATTCTTCTCCCTTGGATGGTTGAATTGAGGGAGATCACTTTATCATTTACTGTGATCGTCTCCGCATTTTCCCAGAACTCATTTAGAGTTTCAGTGTGGATTGGAGGATCAATGGTGAAGGCAGTAAAGTATTGGGATTTAACGACTAAATCAATGATTTCGTCGTATTGGGACCAGGCTTCATGTTTCTCAAAGTAGCCTCTTTGATTGTGTCCCTGTTTTAGTGTTAGAGCCATGTGGTTTGTGTGTGTGGATCGAACAGTGTTTTTGCATGTTAAGGGTTTGAGAGCGTTTTTTAGAGGGAATTTTTGCTTTTTGAAAGGATAAGTTTTGGAAAAGGTGTTTAACGGAAGTTTGTAACCGCCCTAGGTCAAACTTCTGATGTGGGAAATGTCTGATTTGCCCTTAATGACAGAACTGCTGATGAAGAACAATTGTCATCAGTAGTTCCCATTTTCTCTACAGTAGTTTGTTAACAACTGATGAGAATGTTCATAAACACTTTATTCATAACTTCTGAAGATTATTTTATCAGAAGTTACTCATTTTTCAGAAAATATTCCCATACTGATGTTTTTGTTAATCAGTAGTTTCTCTCTTTTTGTTTTTCAGAAGTTTTTGGTCTGAAAACAGATGTAAGTGAAAAATAAAATATGTGTAGAGAAGAAAAAGAAACACTTACAAATTTATCATCCCAAGCATGGATACTAACTTCTGAAATGTTGATGTGTCAAGGGGTTTAGTGAATATGTCAGTTATCTGATTAGCTGTTGTCACATGTTTCACTTCAATCTTGCCTTTTTCATAGCAATCCCTGATGAAATGATACCTGATTTCAATATGTTTAGTTTTTGAGAACTGAAGAGGATTTTGAATGATGCTAATGGCAGATTTGCTGACTACAAGCAATGGTGTCTTGGTCTCTTTGATTCCATAATCAAGAAGTTGATATTGGAGCCATTGTATCTGTGATGTACAACTTGCAGCTGCAATGTATTCAGCTTCAGCAGTTGAAGTTGCAACAGATGTTTGCTTCTTTGATTGCCAGGACACTAGACAGTTTCCCAAGAATTGACAACCACCAGATGTTGATTTTCTTGACATTTTACACCCTGCATAGTCACTATCTGAAAAAGCTGATAACTTGGTATTGCTAGAAGCAGGATACCAAATTCAAAGTGTAGGAGTTCCTTTCAGATATCTGAAGATTCTTTTGACTGCAATGAGGTGTGATTCCCTAGGAGCTGATTGATATCTAGCACAAACACATGTTGAAAGCATAATATCTGGTCTAGAAGCAGTTAGATACAAAAGGGAACCTATCATACATCTATACATGGTTTGATCAACCTGTTTTCCTTGATCATCTGGTTCAACTTGTGGGGTAGGTGTCATGGGAGTGGAACATGATTTACAGTCTTGTAAAGAGAATTTGTTCAATAATTCTTTAACATATTTTGATTGATGTATACAAGTTCCATTAGTTTGTTGTTTAATCTGCAGTCCTAAAAAGTACTGCAGTTCTCCCATTGTACTCATTTCAAATTCTGATTGCATGAGTTTCTTAAATTCATCACACAATTTTGTGTTTGTTGAACGAAATATGATATCATCAACATAAATTTGATCAAGTAAGACATGATTTCCAACATTTTTAATGAAAAGAGTTTTATCAATGGCGCCTCTTGTAAAGTTATTTTTGAGCAAAAAGTTGGAAAGTGTTTCATACCAGGCTCTTGGAGCCTGTTTTAGCCCATAAAGAGCTTTTTCCAGCTTGTACACACACTCAGGATAAGAAGGATCCTCAAACCCAGGTGGCTGACAAACATACACTTCCTCTTTGATTTTTCCATACAAAACTGCACTCTTAACATCCATTTGAAAAACTTTTATTTTGTTGGAAATGGCATAGGCCAGAAATAACCTGATGGCCTCAAGCCTTGCAACTGGAGCAAAGGTCTCATCATAATCAATTACCTCTTCTTGAGAGTAACCTTGTACCACCAGTCTTGCCTTGTTCTTAATGATCATACCAGCTTCATCTTGTTTGTTCCTAAAAACCCATCTTGTGTCAATTGGTAGCTTGTTTGGTGGTAAGGGACAGATTTCCCAAACCTGTTGCTTCTTGAACTAAAGCAACTCATCTTGCATAGCTTCCACCCAATTGTTGTCTTTGAGGGCTTCTTGGTACTTCTTAGGTTCCAACTGAGAAATGAATGCTGAGAAGAAGCAAAAGTTGGAAAGCTGGTTTCTTGTGAGAACACCTGAAGCAATATCACCCATGATTTGTTCCAATGGATGATCTTTGTGTTCAATCAGTTGTTGTAAACCACTGACATGTGTAGGTGGCTCTTGTACTTCATCAAACAAACCACTGAGGTTTATAATGTCTGGTTCAGCTATTTGAATGTCTTCAGTAGTTGTAGGAGCTGAAGCAGATGTTTAAGTTTGTACATCAGCAGTTGTTGAATTAGAAGTTTGTGAAACTTCTGAAGGCTTGAAAGTTGACTTAATGACTGTTTGAGGAGTCCATGGTGCTGGATCCTCCTCATCAAACCTTTGATCACCATAATAAGTAGGTTTAGATGAAGTAACAGTCTTTTCAGGTCCAAAGTGGAAGCTGTCAAGGTGAAAGAGTTCAGCAGGATGTGCTGGAATAAGAGTGTGTTTTGACTCATTGAACTTGACATTCAGTGTTTCTTCTACTATCTTGGTTCTTGAATTAAAAACCTTGTAGGCTTTTCTAGTGGAAGAATAACCAAGAAAGTAACCTGAATCAACTTTAGCAGCAAACTTTGAAATAGAGTCTTTAATGTTTAGAATGAAACATTGACATCCAAAAGCCCCGAAAAAGGAGATAAGGGGCTTTATGCCATGAAGAACTTCATAGGCAGTCTTGGAGTGTCTCTTGTTGACAAGGACTCTATTTTGAACATAACATGCAGTGTTAACTGCTTCAGCCCAGAAATACAAAGGTAGTCCTGAATCAGCTAACATAGTTCTTGCTGCTTCAATTAATGTCCTGTTCTTCCTTTCTACCACACCATTTTGTTCAGGAGTTCTGTGAACACTGAATTGTCTAATAATCCCTTTAGACAAACAGAATTCATCCAGAGTTTTGTTCCTGAACTCTGTCCCATTATCACTTCTAATGGCTTTGACAGATAGAAAATATTGTTTCTCTACTTGTAGAGTGAAGAACTTGATGATTTCAGCTGCCTCATCCTTGGAGAATAAGAAGAATACCCATGTGAATCTTGAATAGTCATCAATGATGACCAAGCAGTACTTCTTCTTACCAAGGCTCATGATTTTTACAGGCCCAAATAAGTCCATATGGAGTAGTTGAAGACATGCAGTTGTTTTTTATTCTTCAATAGACTTATAGGAGGACTTATACTGCTTTCCCTTTAAACAGGATACACAGTGTTCTTGACACTGGTATACTTTCAAAGGTAGACCTCTTAACAAGCCCATTTTTGTGACTTTATTTATGGTTTTAAAGTTCACATGGCCAAGTCTCCTGTGCCAGATATCAGTCTCTGAAGTTGATGCCTTTGAGAAGAAACAGGCAGTGTTGTTCAGTACTTTGTCCTTTTCAATGTCCACTGCATAGACATTGCCACATCTTTTGCCTATGAACAAAGTATGATCTTCAATGATCTCCTCTATCAACTTCTGGCCTTCTGGTGATATGATCTTGCATGCTGTCTTTGTGAAAAAGGAAGAATATCCTTTATCACACATTTGAGACACACTTAGCAAGTTGTACTCAAGGTTTTCAACCAGAATGACCTTGTCAAACTGTATTTTGCAAGAGGAGACATTGCCATGTCCCAGCACATATCCCTTGGCATTGTTCCCAAAGGATACAGATCCTTATCTTTGACTGATAAAATTGTTTATTAGGTATCTGCATCCTGTCATGTGCATTGAGCCTCCACTGTCCACATACCAAATGCTATTTAAGCCTCTGGAGACCCTCTGCACAAAGTAGCAAATTAGTTAAATTTAGGAACCCAAGCCAGTTTGGCTTTGGGTTTGCTCTTGAGAACATTAACAATTTGTTCTTGACCAGGTTGAGGAATCCATATCTTTTTGGCAATGGATTTTTCATTAAGAGCAATGGTGGTATCCTTTTGAGGACCACCATCAACCCTGGTCATCAGTAGTTGTACCATGTTCATGAGATCTTTTATCTCCGCAGTTTGTGAAACTGCTGATGATGTAGGTCTAACTACTGAAAGAGAATTTTGAGAAAAAGATTTTTGTTGAGATTTCATCTTTTTCTGAGAAAAGGTGTTTGCTGGTTGTTGTTTCCTGGGAGAAAAAGTTTCTTTAAAATCATTTTTGATTTGTTTTCCCACAACCAGTTGTGAAATTTTCTTGGTGTACTGAATTCCTTTTCTATATCTGCAAAATTATGTCTTGTGGTTAAACAGACCAGAGATCTCACATTCTTTTGTCTTTTCTTTTTCATTTAAAGGCAAATTTCTGACTGTCTTGATTGGTTTTAGGTCATCAGTAGTTTTCAGGTTCTCAACTCCTGATGTAGATGAAACTACTGATGGCTTAAAGTCAGATTTTATCAGTACTTCTGAAGAACTTTCTTTGTGAGTTTTTAGAAAGTTTTCATGAAAAGATGTGCATTCTTTTTCTTCAGAAGTTTCACCTGAAACAATTTTTCTCCCATCTTCAGTGGTTTTGGGGGAAAAATCTGTTGGTGTTTCAGTGTGATTGTACCCTATGCCAAACCTAACATTTGAAGCACTTTGTTTGTTTAGCAGCAGTTGGTACCCTTTACAAGATTCTACCCATTTTTCACAAGTAACCTTGGTGTCAGCAAGCTCTTTTCTGACATTTCCTAGGTCATCTATCATGATTTTAAGTTGTGCTTGGGTTTCAATAGCATTGTTAGTTAATTTAGAATTTTCTTTTGTCTTTGCAGCAAGTTTTCTTTCTAAATCACATTTCATCTGAGTGAATTTTCTCTCAGAGTCATTTGCTTTGCCTTGTAAGTGCACATTAGTCTCTCTTATGAGAGCAAAACATTCTTTACATGAAGTTGAACAAAGTTTTGTTAAAGATTCTTTTGATACCTGAGACAGGGCAGATTTTGAGGTGCAGCCCTCAAATGCCATTAAGGCAAAATTCTTTCTGCCATTGTCAGGTTTTCCCCAGTTGATGTCAAACATTTTGTTGTCTGCATCAGGATTACACTCTGTAGTGTCAAAAGGAAGACTGCTCCAGTCAACATACCCTGAGGTGAACAAGCTTTGTTGTGAGGGTTGCTGAGTCTATGGAGGTTATTGAGCAGCTGGAATGGGAGGGATTGATTGTTGGCTCTGCATCTGTTAAGCAGGCATCTATACATATTGTACTTGTGGCACATATTGGATTTGTGGAGCTTGTGCCTGTACAAAATGTGCACTCCCCTGTGTTCCATTATTCCTATTATAACTAGGGTTATACAAATTTCCAGACTAAGATTGGTTGTAGCTAGAGCTTCTACACTCTCTAGCAAAGTGTCCCAACTTCTGACACTTGTGACATCTGAGTTTAGATTTGTCAAAACCAATTTTTGTAGAACTGTTTAGTCCTGGAAATTTCCTTCCTGACCTTTTGTAAAATTTGTTTGTTTTAATACTTAACATGGCCAGTTGGTGTAAGATGTCCATTTCTTCTAAGTCATCATTGCTGAAATTTTTTAAATCATCCATGATAAAACACATGTTATCAGCATTTTGACTGTATTCTTCATTGTCATAACCTGGGAATGATCTTTCAGATGAGATCCCAGCAGTTATGTCAATGTGGTCAAAAGATCCAAAACTATTTGAACAAGTAGGTGAATCTTGTCCTAGTAGTGTTGTACTACCTGGTAGATAGTCATCAGAAGTTTTACCAAAACTTTGCAACTTTTTCTTTTGATCGATTTCTCTTTCAAAAGTTAGTAACCTCCCATGCAATTTTGTAAGAGTGAGGGAGCTAAAGTCTGGTGAGGATCTGAGGACAATAGAGTAGGTTTCCCATTTTTCAAGTAGAGACCTTAAAAATCTATGAAGCATAGATACAGTTGTGTAGGTCTGGCCATTTAATTTTAGCTCAGATATTAATGAGGAGAATCTTTCAAATTGTTGAGTTAAAGTTTCCCCATTTATATGAGCAAAAGTTTCATATTGTTGAGCCAGGATTTCTCTGGTGTTGGCAATCACCTCTTCAGTTCCTCCAAACTGTTCTTTGAGGCAGTCCCAAAGCTCCTTGGCACTATCACAATGTAATAGTCCATAGTAGATTTCATTTGGGAGTGCCATTGCCAACATAGAGAAAGCTTTAGCATCAAGCTCAAGTTTTAGGAAATCATCATCTGTATAGTCCTTTGGGTGTTTTGTTATTTCTTCTTTAGTTTCCAGATTAATATTTACTGGTTTGTGAGGACCATATATCACAGATTTCCAGCAACCAGTGTTGGTCTGTGATATTGTATGTGCCATTCTCCTTTGCCAGATATTGTATTCATTTCTTACTAGCATAGCAGGTTTATTGGCAGAACCAGTATTATGAGGATCCATTTTAAATAGTATTGATTTGTCAAATATCTAAAGTGATGGATGTTGATAAAAGTGAACTTTTAATCCTTTATTGAATATCAATAAGAGCCTGTGTCTGATTCTCAATGTGTTAGATTGATATGTGATCAGATAAACCAGTGCTCTGATACCAATTGTTGGATCAGTAATGCTCTTGATGTATTGCTTGCTAGTGAACACTTATGTGTTTAGCAAGTTCAATCAGATTTGCACAGCGGAATGATTAAGTAAAGTTACACTATCAATAGGAGTTATTACTCCCCCTGGATGTTTGAAAAACTAAAGACAAGTTTAATGGGAATCTAAGTATTGAATGTGAATGATAATAAATACTCAAACAGATTCTCAATAAATGAAATGGAAAGAACAATAATAAGCTTTGAAGGATTTCCGTTTCAATAAAAATCAATGTCTAAAACAGAGGGATGAACCCATCTATTTATAGACTTTACATATACATGAACTTTGCCAAAAAGCAACCTTGATATCTCTGATTTAGTAAGACTTTATAGCCGTTGAAAGGGAGTTACAAGTCTTACTCATGCATTAATTACACCTGCAATAACATAAGTACAAGATAACTTGTTAGTTAATTCTCAGGATGTGCACATGCTGAAGTATTGCTACATCCTGAAGTCAGTCGAGTCCTTCGGCATCCTGAGGATGGTACATTAGGAATGTAGGGTAAAATAATCCCGAGAATTTTCACCACCAACAATTGTCCCCAAAAATATGTTACCGTTAATATCCTTTAAGGTAAAAATATTTTTTAATCTAAATATCTCTTCTGATGACTGATGGGATGTCTTGTCAAGATGACAACGGCTACTTTCTCGGCGATAATTATGTGATGACCGTTACAAGCATCATCTTCTACCCCCTATATCTAGAGCTTATCCCTTCCTTTATAATCACATCTGATTTTTTTAAGAAGGTAATTTCTCTCTTCTTTCTTCTATTTTTCTCTTCATACCTGCAAAAAATTAACAGTATTTCGAAGATGGTAAAAAGATCCACAAGAACTTCTGGGAATGTGGGAACTTCTAGTGATTTCATTCCCCAAAACCTCTTGAGTCATCCTGAACAGGAGATCTGTTCTTTTGATGACAAAGAGATTCGAGCCCTAAAAGACTCGGAAATTTTCCCAAGTTCTGCAGAGTTTCGTCCTTACGATCCTCATGCAAGATCAGATTTTGCATCTTCTTTCTGGGTCTGCTTCCTGTACTTAACATTCCTTCTAGGGTTGAGGTATCCTTTTCCCAAGTTTATCAAAGACTTCTTTGATATGACTGGGATGGCTTATTCTCAAGCCATGCCTGAACTTTGGAAGATTCTGATGGTTTGTAGCAAGCTCGTTGAGGATCATGGTGTCCATCTGGAAATGGGAGACCTGGCTCATATTTATAAATTGAGGACACACGGTTCCCACCGTTATATTCTTCAAGTTATAGAAAAGGATCCACCCTTTCTCTTTAATGTGATAAAATCTGAGAAAAACTGGAAAACCAAGTTTTTCTTTGTTAAGAGGAGTTCTATTCCCCAAGGGGATGAGATCCCTCTTTATTGGTTAAAGAGTGGTAAAATTATTTTTAGCGTTTTTATGAAAAACTTTTTAGTTATATCCCGAAGATGCTAACATCCTGAAAATTATTTGTTTAACAGGTGCTTCCCTTGCCAAGTTTGCTACTCCTGTGAACGACGCTTCTCTCCGGTGTGAACTTATTTACAAGTTACCTGAATCAGAAAGCACTTTTGGAGTGGAATATAGTCATACCACCAGCCAAGCTTCTAAGATGTCTGGTGAGCATGTCATGTTACATCCTGAGGATGTTCATTATTTTATTTACTAACTCTGTTTTTATCTTAGCCTCAGCCAAGAAACCTGCTTCCTTTGATTTGGATGATATTGACAGCATGGATGTCAAGGCAATCAAAGTTACCTCTCCTTCTCCTTCAAGCTCTAAGATGGCTACTCCTTCTACTAATCCTCCCAAGTCTAGGGCTGCTGCTACTTCAAAGAAAAGGAAGGGGAGTGTCGCCGTTGCCATTGCTCAGGAGGTCATCCCCTTTGAGGGTTTGAGTTGCCACGAAATTCTGAGCAAGATCTCCCAATTCACTCTCCATGTATGGTCTTATCCTGAGAATAACACTGTTATGTCAGTAAGAAAAAGTTTAGGAATGCTTACCTTTTCTTCTCCTTGTTAGGGCCATGAGTATTTGTCAAAGTCTCTGGACATTGTTGTTCAAGAACTTCATGAGGCACAGACTAAGCTTGAGGACATCCAGAAGATTCTTCATGATAAGGGCAAATATCTTGAGAGCAAGCTGGCAGAGACTGAAGCAGAGCAGAAGAGAGTGAAGGCTGAGCATGCTAAGGCCATATTGGATCAGGAGAAGGAGGCACAGGATCATAGGAATGGGCTCATCAAGTACGCTAGTATTTCTGTCTTTCAGGCCAGGGTGAAGATGGCTCTTCAGGCCAAGGATCCAGGTTTTGATCAGAATACCTGGGATGTTGAAGCCTGGAAAGAGAAAATCAAGAGCTTGGGTGGAAAAGAAGTAGTTTATGAGCCTGTTCCTGTTGCTCATCCCGAGGATGTGGCTGAAGATCCTGAGGATGCAGAGGCCAAGGCAGCTGAAGCCAAGATTGTTGAGGTGGTGAAGGACCTTCTAGTGGGTGATGAAGGATGTGTTGACTAGGCTGGAGCCCACTTTTTATTTAATCTTTTGTGGTAGTAGTTGGTTGAACAATTTCAAACAATTTATTTTGGTATGTAATAACTCAGGATATTGTAAGGTTTGGGGTGGAAGGATCTTGGTTTCAAGACGAAGCCCCAAATCTTTTATTTGACCCGGACCATAGATGTTGACCCCTGGTGGATGGGTCCTGGTTTTGGATGAAGCCAGGGGTTGACATCAAATTTTGATTATAATGCATTAATAATATATGGTAACAATCTTTTGACGTTATCAGCTCTGTGTTCTTTAACATTCTGCAAACATTAGCAAACACGTAGGATATAAAAGAATAATAAAAAATAATACCTTTTGTATTTCCTTTGTTGATCTTGCCATGTTCTTCATAAGTCCTTCTCATCGTCAGGATGGTCTTCAATATCCTGAGGATGTCCCCAGATAGCTCTTCATCCTTGGGATGTTCTTACATCCTGAGGATGTCCCCAGTGTAGTATCTTCAGTATAGACTTCAAGTCTATAATCCTTAGGAAGAATTGAAGCTTAATAATATCTTGTAAAGGAAAACTTTGTTATTATACTGGTGACAAGGCCTTTGGTTTATCTGGGATCAAAACCCTTTTGAAATAATCATGGTGACAAGACCAATATGCAATATCTTGGGAATAACTGGCGACAAGGCCCTTTAGGAATAACTGGCGACAAGGCCCTAGTGACTAGACCAAATACGAGAAAGAGACATTAAAATGTCTAAACCTTAAGAGCTCCATCGTATATCTCAAAGATAATGAAATTGTCAGCCACTTTTACATGGACTAGTCCCACCATCCCGAGAATATACATGGGCATCATGCGCTCCAGAAGAGGGTTGCTAACCCAATGTGAAAGGTGAAAACCTTTAAACCTTAGGAACGTGTCAGACACCTTAACGGATGAGAGGGTGGCCAACCCCCTAATCTTCTAAGCATTCCATCTTCAAGATGGTACTGCAAAATTCTCAGGATGGTCTATTTCTAGACTATGTTTAGTAAAAATATAATCGATCGAAATAGATAAAGGATAAGTACTTACATATGGAGATGATTCATCTCTATCGACCTTCACCTTCATCTTACCTGTGATTCGGACCATGGTTTCTCTTCCAGAGAGATCAGTCACATGCATCCCTAGACATGGTAATATTTTAAGTGAATTGCATTCCAAGCCCTTGGTAGAATCTCTCCTTCCATCGTTGATAACCAATATGCCCCTTTACCAGCTTCAGAATCGATCAAGTATGGACTTTCCCACTTGGGAGCTAGCTTACCATCACTTGTTTTTGTTGTATTTTGGAAGGCTTTTCTTAACACCAAGTCTCCTTCTTGAAATCTTCTTATCCTGATATTCTTGTTGTAAGCTTTAGCAATCCTTTGTTGATATGTTGCCATTCTTACTTTAGCAGCATCCTTGAGTTCATCCACAGTTTCCAAAACCTGAAGTAATGTTTCAGAATTTGTAGTTGCATCCTGAAGATGTTTCCTTGTTGTAGGCATAACCATCTCTGTTGGCAGCATTGCTTCTGTTCCAAAGACCAAGGAGAAAGGTGTTTGACCAGTAGCATTCTTGGAAGTAGTCCTATCTACCCAGAGTACAAATGGAAGTTCTTCTGCCATTTTCCTTTCTTCTCCCCAAGCTTCTTCTTCAAGTTGTTGACGATGATTTTGTTCGAAGATTCTGCTTGTCCGTTAGCTTGAGGATGGACTGGTGTTGAAGTCACCATCTTGATTCCCCAACTTTCACAAAAGTCAGTTGTTCTTTTGCTTATAAATTGAGAACCATTGTCACAAATAATCTCAGATGGCACTCCAAATCTTGTTAGGATATTTCTTTTGATGAATGAGACCACTTCTTTATCTCTGACTTGCACGAATGCTTCAGCTTCAATCCATTTTGAAAAGTAGTCTGTCATTACCAGCATGAATACTTTTCCTCCAGGAGCTTTGGGTAGCTTTCCTACTATGTCCATTCCCCATTTCATGAAGGACCATGGTGAAATAATAGGATGTAATGGTTCAGCAGGCTGGTGAAGGATGTTGCTATGTCTTTGGCATGGATCACACTTTTAGGAATATAGCATGGCATCCTTCTTCATAGTAGGCCAATAGTATCCTGTCCTCAAAGTCTTTGAGTATAGGGATCTTCCCCTGTATGATTTCCACAATCTCCTTCGTGGATATCTTTGAGCACTTCATTTGCTTCATCCTTGTTGAGACATCCCATATATGGACCTGCAAGAGATTTTCTATACAAAATATTGTCTATAATTGTAAATTTAGATACCTTTATCCTGAAAGCCTTTGGGTTTTCTCCATCAGGAATGACATCCTCTTGTAAATATTTTATTATGGGAGTCATCCATGACGAATCATCTTGTGCCTGAGTGGCCAAAACAGTGATATCCTCGGGATGGACTGTTTTATCCTCAAGATGTGCCAGGTTATCCTCAGGATGTACCTGGCTATCCTCAGGATGCCACTCTTCAAAAGCATGCTGTTTGAGGAACTTGGATTATTCACGTGCAACCTAAGGTGAGTTTCACTACTTTTTCTCAAAAGCATGTGTCTCGGGTATGAGACAACTTACAAAACGTTTTCTAGTCCGGTTTGGGACTACTTTTACATCTCGGGTTTTGAGATGCTTTGACTCCTTGTATGGGTCGGGTTTTGACTCCTTGTGTGGGTCGGGTTTTGACTCCTTGTGTGGGTCGGGTTTTGATTAGTTTAAAACTTATTGGTCCTTTGTGAACTAAACACTCTATCACTTGAAAAGTCCTTGCATATTATTGGGTTAATCGCTGGAGGCGAGCGGGGTATTAGTTGATAGCGCTATTAGGTTGTGCAGCAACCTCATGTTTGCGATGCTGGGAGCATGGACATGAACTTCTGACCACATTTGAGAACTAGTGTTGATAGACACTAGTTATTGAGGCAAACTATTATATTACTGAAGGTGTCCCAATAATACTGTTTAGTTGCAATGAGTGGGTTAGCTACCCCTGACATGATTAAAATGATAACACTTGAACATTTTGGTTTGGAGGACCTACGCTTTTACTTGGTTACGTGGTTTTGGAAACCAGCGCATTTACTTACTCATTTTCTTTACTTAGTGAACTCGCCAACATTGTTTGTTGACCCACGATATACATGCTTTTGCAGGTAGTTAGCTTTCGGTGCCACGATTAGAAAGCACTGCACACTTCACTGCATTTGAGTCTTGGGCATAAACCTAAATTATATATCATGCTTTTATGTTTTCTTTTATATGGTTTTATCTTGGGCGCGTTGTTTTGCGCATGGTTTTAAAAAGGTTTAAATTTGGTTTACGCTTCCGCAGCTTAACTAAACTTGATTTTTTTCAAAACGAACTAAATGGTTTGGGCATTTAGAGTTTGTTCATATGACTTATGGCTATGGGATCCTGGTATGTCATGCGCCTCGCGGTATAAACCCCGCAGTGCAAATTTGAGGGTGTGACAGAAACCTCAGAAATCCGCCTTCAAAAGTCATGTGGCTGCATGTCACGGGGCCACTCAAACAAACTCTCACTGAACACGGGTGAATGAACCTCTCGCTACCTGTACAATCCCTATTGAACCCCAAACTCTGCTAAAGTCATCATGTACCAACATCTACCCATCCTGAATCTGATGCACTGCCTAGAAACTCTATCATCCATCCTCGCGGGTGGGGTGTAGGAGAAAGAGGCTAAGAACTCCAGGTTCAACTCAGTGTAAGTAGACTCTGAGATCTGAAAGAAACGGTGCCACTGGTGAGATAGGATGTTGTAGAACCGGTGCTCCAGTCCTACAGATGTCACAGCCTCAAAATCAACAGGCCTGTAATCGCCTATCAGCCTGGACCTGATGAGGAGCAAACGCATGTAGGCGTTCTGTTCTTCACCGCCCTAGTTAAAGTACAACCAGGGGTGGACACCATCAAGGATGCGTCCATCGACCTCTATTACCTGGTGTGGTGGCAGCTCCAAAGGTGCAGACTCGTCGGAATGTCGCGAGTGCTGGGAATGGTGGGATCCTGATGAAACGGATGGTGACCTTTGAGGTGATCTTTTTCTTCTCGGCATTTTCCTGCAAAACACAACAGAATCAGTTCGGTTTCTTAGACTTTAAAATTTGTAGAAAATTAACAGTTCTGGGCTCTAGTGGTTGTACGCCCGTGCACAAGGGTGTACACGGTCGTGCGGCTCAGCAGTCAGTCTGGTTATATATTGGTTTAACTGTTTAAACTGGTCTTCATTTAAAACCCCTAAAATTGATTTTAAACTGCAAAAGTAGGTTAAATTTGAAACTTAAAAAGTTCTGGAGGTTTTCCAGGTGGTGCACGCCCATGCACACTGTTGTGCATGGATGTGCACGTCTGCAAGGCTGATTGGTCAACGAGGGAAATTCAAACAGTGTCTTCCAGAGGAGCATGCCCATACCCCTAGATGAGCACGACCGTGCACCTGTCTGAAGTGACGTTTTTCAAACCTATCAAAATTCCCACGAAATGTTTCGTAAAATTTCTCAAAACTTTTTGCCACATTATGTTTCTAGCACTACCCTAAGCATTTCCCTAAAGTTTCATGCACAGATTCAGGCTAGAAAAGCTAGAAATCTAAGGTTTTCTACAAGAAATGGTGGTACTCAAAAACACAAGAATCTGGACAGATATGGACCTAAAAACACATAAAAGTTGTTAAAGAGTGATTATACATACCTTAGATTGAAGATTTAAGCCTGGAATGAAGAAAAATGGTGGAAAATGGTGGATTCTAGGGGGTATGTGACGAGTTGTTCAAGTGGGGAAGAAGGGTTTTGAGTTTGACAAGTCAAAAGACCATTTAAATAGCTCAACTTGTCTGCAGGAAGAGCATGGTCGTGCCCTAGGAGGTGGCACGGGCGTGCACGTTAGTAAACCCGTTTTTCAGTGGATTTCTCCAAAATAATTTTTAAAAGATATGGTTTAAAAATTTTAAGTGGATTTCTCCAAAATAATTTTTAAAACCCCATTTTAAGTTCGAAAACAGTTTAAGTTTAAAATATTTGAAAATTTTCCCCCGGCTCTTTTCCACTTTTCCTTCACTTACCTGGCGATCCTCAAGTCATGACAAACCTCTCTCCAACGAAAATAAAGCAAAAACGAAAATCCTCCAAAAAGAAAGTTGATAAAGTTGGTGGTTTCGGTTTCCTTTACGGGAATTCTCCAAGGTGGCCAATCCTGAAGTAAACCTGCAAATAAAAACTAAAACAACCGCAATCATCGAAAATAAAGAAGAAATAAAATGAAAAAGGAAAATAAAGAAGACCAAAAAAAATAATAAAATGAAAAGAAAATGAAAAATAAAAATAAACCGATCAATTAAGTGACTTAGGTTTCTCTTTGGAAATTAATTGTGTTCCCCGGCAATGGCACCAAAAGAATTTGGAGTGTCTGGTTTTAGAAATTAAAAATATGTCATTTTTCCCGGTGCCAAAAACTTGATGGGTTAACTCCAAAACATTGGTTTTGAGAAAAAGACTGATTTTTACTAAACCTTTAAACAAGTTTTAAATTTATAAGTAAGCAATAAATACTTAGAAACTAAAACCAACAAATAGGCAGAGAATCTGACGTGTATAGCATAGATTTTAGGGTAAATATCGAGTATCGTATTCCAAAGAACACACTTTTCCCTACTCGACCTTTTATCACGTTAACTTAATGGGGTTTGATAAAGAAAATAAAACGAAGGGGTTCAAAATGAAAAATGGTTTTGAAAAGGGTTTGATTTTAAAATAAAAAGATAGAAATGGCAGATATAGCAAACATGCACATCTCGGGGACCCTCCGTATAAGTAGTCAATTTTATTAATAAAAATGATATTAAGTTTAATTATTGGTGAGGAGGACAGGAGTGAACGGTCCCTTCAGAATTGGGGATGAGAAAAGAAATATATAAGGGATGACGTTTTGGCAACTCTATGGGTCACGCAAAGGGGAAGTGTACAAGTCCCCCATAAAGGTGTCTTCAAACTACTGGCTCGTGAGCCGTCGATCTCCTGCTGACAACTCACACTATCGTGCAGCTTTTTGGAAAGTTTGAGTCCTGCTTTTTAGGCACTTCCCAAACCACCGCCAAGCCACTCGTTTAAGCACTAGGTCCTCTAATTTATCTTCTTAAATTACTGTAGAAGCTTAATTTCTGACCATGATGTCTCTTAGAGTCAGCATAGCCGACATCGTATCCTCCATTGGTTACGGTGTTGTACTAATGAGAACTAGATAAAATATCCTTGTTTAATTTATCTTAGGAGTGACAACTTAAATATTTATTGATCAGGTAAATATAAGTTTGGTTTAGTGATCATGTGACTTAACAAACCCAACCCATAACCTCCCGAGATCAATGAGATCCTTAACAAAGGTGGAACATAATCCTAAAGGTGTGTAATCCAAAGATTAGAGGTGCACCCGTATAGAATCCACCCTTTGCCAAGAAAGTCACTCATACATCTGGTAAGAACCAGAAATGTGTCACTCAAATCTGGTCCACTTCAGAAGCCATTGCTTAGAACCCGGTTTGGATATTAGAAACCCGAAGGATCTGTCTCACTACCGGTTTCCTTGCCTTGGATTTAGCTCGGGACTACCAGTAGCCGATCGAACCCTATGATAGTTTATTTTATTAATTAAGTTAGGGTTGATTTTATAGGTTTATTAAGTTAATCACTAATTGAACCTGTCACAAAGATAAACAAACAAGAATTAGTTAAGAAGATAAACACACTGAATAACCAAAAATAAACTACTACTAATAATAAAATTCTACAAATCGAAATGAGTACGGAGAATAATAGATGGATACAACCATAAACGGTAATCATCACAAGAACATGGATGCTTCCGACTCATAGACAAGCCTTCCACCTCCGAAATCCTATGTATCTAATATGATCCTCATGACCCTCGATGTTTTATTGCATGTAACTACTCTACGGTTCCATTCTCATCCATGATGATCAAGGTAGGACGAGGCCTAACCTTGGTGGGATGTTAGGATGGCCCTAAGGCCTCCCACTGGACCCCAAGATCTCTGAAAGAAGCTTGGAAGTCGTCCCAAGAAAGCTCTTGAAGGACCAAGAAGGAACACAAATGATTGAGTGAAGCTTGCTATTTATAGACCTGCCAAGGCATGCACAAGGAAGGTGCACGGGCGTGCACTGCCCCACGTACGTTCTGTTGCTGCACATCTGTCTTGTCTGTAGTTTAAGGAACACGTACTCGTACCCATGTTATTGTCCTTGTTGTTACTGTTGTCATTGTTGTTGTCACCGTTGCGCTGGACACAATCCCTTTTGAAGTGGATCTCACTCCCACATTAGAAACACCCCTTTCTAGTATTTCGACGACTCTACTTTCCCTATTATTGATGATGGTTCCTTGGGAAGTGAGCCTGAAAGTGCTTAGTTGGATGACCATCTTTTCCATATCGCTCACATAATTCTATCTTACAAGTACCGGAGTGATAGAATTTGCACCGATTACAGTTCGGGTGCTTTCCCAAATGGTTACCCAGGTTCTGGTTTTTGTCAGAATGGGTTTGGTTGTTACTACCACTTGGGATATTGCCTGTGACTTTTTCCCGCTTTTTTTTTTTTTTGCTATGACCAGTAGTGGATGAGGACACCCAGTGTGAAGGTATGACCACTTCTCCGACTTTCTGATCAGTCAGCTCATGAGCTAGGCGGACGATCTGCTTAATATTGCCTAGATTGGCTAGTGTGGCTGTGCCCATGACCTGGGGAGCAAATCCTTCGATATGGAGTTCAAAGCGTTTGTAGAGTGGGCTTAACTTATCAGAGCACGTAGGTGGGTTGCGAGTGGGTTGACCTAAGCACAAAGATTTGGAGAATACGAGTGAGGTAGAGAGGTAATGGCGAGAGTTTAGAAAGAGATAGACTAGGTCGAAAGAGTTGTTACTAGCTTGAAAAGCTGCTAGGGCCTCAACCACGCTGTCGTTAATCAGCGCGTTCAATTCCGCCTGAGTCATGTTGATGTTTCCTCGACCATGTCCTCTTCCAATCATTGCAATTCTACATTTACATTATACTCATGAGTAAAACAAAAATATGCTCATCATACAATCGTTCACACACAGAATAAGCAAACTAGAATATAGAATCAGTTTCAAACGCATGGTACTATGATGTCTAAAAAGATTCAACTTCAATGAAAAATGAATAAATCAAGAATCCATGAAATACACCTCAAAAAATAACTCGAGTTTGATAAACTTAAAGAAAATAAGATAAGAAATAGATCTAAATGAAATATGATCAATCATCATCGTGGTCCATAGTCATGCAAGAACCCCCGTCCTCGCTTCCATCAGGATCCTCCTCAGGGTCCTCTTCTGGTTCTTCTTCAGGTTGTTGTTGATTTGTCATCAATACTTGTATCAGCGGATGTTGTTGTTCTACAATCAACCTGGTTTCTACTAACCTAGCAGTCAACTCTGCAATCTCTCCTCCATAGTATAGTATCGAGTGACCATAAGTGGAGACCAATTCCAAAGAAGCTACAACTATCGACTAGCAAGGGAAAAATCATAGAATTTATGTTGGACATGACTCACAAATCCAGCAAAAGTTCTATCCCGTGAATCTCTAATAGCAGGAACTCGTTCTGGTACATCCTTGCTCTAGACACAACGATTAAGTTGTGTGGGATACCACTCCTGCTTTGTATTTGTTGTCCCATCAATGTCAGGGAATTCAGATATTTGTGAGTTCTCCTCGGGCCTCTCCATATCTATAAGTCTATGGTCAACCACAGGTTCTTTCCCACTAGCGTGTTCAGAAATAGAGTTATGAGAAGAAAACGACATGTTTTCGTGCAACATGTTATGTAAGTACACATATCCAAAAGTCTTAAATGTGCACTAATGTTATGAGTGTAACTTATGCAACACTTATGCTATGATGATTATAGACTAGAATGCAATTTTCTAGTTCACTATAACCCATGGCTCTAATACCAATCTGTCACACCCTCAAATTTTCACTGTGGGGTTTATACCGTGAGGCACGTTACACACCAGGATCCCATAGCCAAAAGTCATATGAACAAATCTAAATGCCCAAACCATTTAGTTCGCTTTCAAAAACCAAGTTTAATAACCAATTCAAAATTTTTAAGAAATGCGGAAGCAAAATCAAAACAGTTAAGTTAAATAGTCATTCGCGAAACAAACGCGCCTAAACCAAAGTAAAATTTAAGTAAATGATCAAATAGTTCATAAATGTTTAATGTCCCATGATAAACATGATCATGACCTAGTGTGCTCCAACCTAGCGACCTGCAAAAGCATGCTAGCGTGTGTCAGCATAAAGTTGGTGAGTTCACAGTTTAAGTAGCAAAAGTAAAGTTTCCAATGTTGTAAAATACCATCAGTTTCTATGTGTGTCAGGGGTAGCTAACCCACTCATTGTAACTAAACAGGAATATTATCGGGAACATAAAGAAGTTAACAATTTGCCTTAGTACTAGTATCTATCAACACTAGTAGAAAAAGTGGTCAATAATTCATGCCCGTGACCCAAGCACATCAAGCATGAGGCTGCTGCACACACTTTACAGACATGTAACATATGTAACACAAAAAACTTATTTATTTTTTTAAAAAATATCCACTCGGTGCTTTTTTGTTTTTTTTTTTTTTTTTTTTTTTGCTCAAAACTCTTAAAAACATGTATATTACATACCCTAAATTTTTAGATGATAAAAAGTTCGGGAAGTCAGAGTTTCCCGGGTTTCTTCAATTTGAGTGGGTTTTTATTTAATCCTCCCCCGTGGTTAACATTTAATTAGTAATATATTTTACAATGAGATTTTTGAACAACAAGATGAATTCGCAGTTAAGAAGGAACCAACACCACCTGCCCAAATTAGGTTCCATGTGCACTCTTTTTGCAAGACTTTGACTACTTCTGATATAAGTACTCATGGTAGGTTATATGTTTAAAAACGTCGTGTTTTTGTGGTGTTATTATCGTTTTATGTAGCATTTTACGGCTGTTTATTACTGTTTTATGCATCATTTTAGGGCTGTTAGAGCTTAATTTGAAATGACTTTTCTTACAAGGGCTGCGATAAAGCTAGAATGGAGTGAGTACGAGAAACTGAGAATGAAAAGGAAGAATTGATGAAGTTGAGAAACCAGCATACCGTGGAATCAATGAGCGGGGACGTGATCCAGTAATTGTGCAATTATAGAACAAGCACTGACTGAGAATAATATCATGAGAATAATATCATGACTCCTCCATCAAGCACATTTGTACTATCTCAAGGTGATACTATAGAGGGTGATGAAAGTATCGATGAGTGATGTTGTTTAGTAATTTTATATAGTAACTTATAGTCAATATTGCTTTGTTTGTTTATGTATTTTGTTTGGTTGTTTGAACACTTATGTTTTGCTTAAGAATGTTAATTTGGTCGTGTATGTTTCTAGAACTGTTTTTATATTTGTTTGTATATATTTAAAAATTATTATTTAAAAAATCGTGGTGGTTATCCACACCTTTAAATATTTTTACCAACACATCAATATATATTATTTCTACACATGTTAAGATGAATATCTACACATCTTTTACATTTACCTACACATAATTAACTGCCACGTCAGCTGTTATGTCAGATGCCATGTCAGCTGCTACGTCATAAGTCATTTTAACAAGTTGCTATACTTCTACTAACACATATATATTAGTCTTAGCCACACATATATGTGTAGGTATAGCTTGCTATATACCTACACATAATAAATGTGTAGGTATTGATCTATATCTACAGTGCTGAGTCTACACATCATTACACTTAATTTATGTGTAGGTAAACGTTACTACTAACACATTATATGGTTTTATCTACACATACTATGTGTGGGTAAATACCCAAATTTCTTGTAGTGTCTACATTCATATATACAATGTACACATACACACTAGGCATTTTATGTTATACTCATAACTTACAATAGAAATTGGTATAAGATTTTACAATTAAAATGTAAATGTTCATATGCGCTTGTGTTTTTTTGTAGTAAAATTTTAATTTTAATATATTAGTTTGCGAAAAGAATTAGAAAAATAAAATAAAAAATCGAGTTAAACGGGTCGTACTCGGGTGGGATTTGGGTTTATATGTATGACACAATTTTCCGGTTCACGTCGTATTCGGGTTCGTTTAAAGTTTTCGAATACTGGACCCGCCAACACGCGAGCACGACCCATCTAGCACTACCCCTATTTATTAATTAATTAATATACACATGGCGCTAAATTATTTTCAACTTAATAAACGTGCTTAAAGTCTACCACTTGAATAAATACGTACCCATAGACAAAGATTAATAAACAAGCAAAATGGCGACCGGAAAATCCTTCCTAGAAGTGGAGCTCCCTCAACAAAAACCTCAAAAGGACGACGGCACTCTTTTTCCGGCAGTGTTGTCTCCAAACACAAGCACCGATTCCATTGCCACACAACTGTCCGCTTTCGAAGATGCGATCAAAGCTCATAAGCCATGGCTTGAGTCTCTTCTGCTCAAAAGTGGTGCTATTCTCTTCCGTGGTTTTCCGGTTACAACTCCTTCCGACTTCAACAGTGTTGTCAAAGCTTTTGGCTTCCCGGAATTGCCTTACATTGGCGGCGGTAGCCCTCGAACCCAAGTGGTTGACAGGGTTTACACGACAAATGAAAGCCCTCTCCATATGGGAATTCCTTTCCATCATGAGATGGCTTACGTAAATGTACCCTCCTTCCTTCCTTCCTTCCTTCATTTCATTAATACTCAGTATTATTCTATTGCTTGTTTCAATATTAGATTACTTACTTACATTCAAGGCTTCTAAAAGGGTGCAGCCGGGTGGGTATAGCCGACATGAACCTGGAAATTTGACACGACCCAACCGAAAACCGGGTTGGAAATATTAACACGTACATGACTCGACTCGACTCGACACGAATATCCATGGGTTTACACGAACACGACGTGTTTAATACGGCTTTTTCTTTCACATAGTAAATTTACAATTTTACACCGGTACACATACATAAAAAAACAATTGGACCGTTCAGTGTTCTAAGTAAGTGTACATACCATTTTTTGTCTTTTGTGTTTTCTTTGGTTTTTTTTTTTTTTTTTTTTTTTAGTTTTGTTCTCTTTTTCTTTTTGCACACAGTAGTTTGTTTATATTTTTTATTTTATGTTGTTTTCCGGTTTGGTCGTCATTAGCTAGCTACTTGGCATGATGTTTGTTAGTCACTTAGCCTTAAAATTTTGTGTTTTTTTTATCCTATTTGTTGTTCGGTTGCTACTTAACACGGTCTCATCCCCCGGGCCACGCAACGCTGGTAGCATGGCTTGACGCCCTCGTGCCATGCAACGCAGGGGACTCAACACTAGTTTATATCAATTTCACTTATAAAATTTAAGAGTTTGACATGAGATAATCAATTTAATTCATAACCTAAAACCTGCGTTGTAGAACTCGCTAGGCTAGTCGGTTGGTGGGGTGAGGACTAGCGATTAATCGGAATTCATCGAATTGGGATTGTAATTCTCATTCATCGAATTGTGTGTGTGCACATTTTTAGGGGATGGTCATAGAGAAAACCTACTCAAATTGAGAAAACTCTGGAAACTCCTACTTCCCAAGCTTTTTATTATATGAAAAAAATTAGAAAATGTAATATACATGTTTTTAAGAATTTTGGCCAAACAGATCTTATTTATTTATTTTTTAAAAAGACTCACTCGACATTTTTTTGATTTTTTTGGCTCATAACTCTTAAAAACATTTATATTACATGCCCTAATTTTTTCAGATAATAAAAATCTCAGGAAGTAGGAGTTTAATGGGTTTTCTCAATTTGAGTGAGGTTTCTCTCTATACTTAGCCCACATTTTTATATGTAAATATTTTTAAATAGATAGGTTTTAGCCCCTCCTTGATTCCGTTTTTTAAGTATACTTGATTAATCGCCAGAATCTACATAGTTTGGTTGGAAACTTGCCGGAATTTACAGGTTTTGACCAGAATTTGGCCATAATCTTGCTAGAATTGTCAATTTTTGGCCGGCTGACTAGGGCTGATTACGTGCGCCTAGGGGCAACTTGGCTGACTACCGATTAATGAAAAATTACTCGGTAACCTACCGACTGGTGATTAATCTTTATTTTTACAACACTGCCTAAAACACATAGGACTATGTGTTGTGGTTAGAGATGAGTCACAACTCTATCCTCTAATATTGTGCCATGTATGCGCTGACATGGCAGGGTGATAAAGTTGCAGTTCACTCACTTGATCATGTTGTGCCAGCCTATAGATGAGCAGTAGCTTTATAAAGTTCAAAACTAGTCGTTGGCCAACGGTCATTTTTTACTCCCAAGCCCACCCACGCGAGCAGGATAGCGTGAGCTCGCTCGCACCAGCGTTCACCTACAACTCTTATGGTTCACGCGATCCGCGTGGCTTTGTTGGTGACTTGAGACTACTCGCTCGCGAACCACAACACATCATTTAAGAAATAGCAAGTTACTCTTCAATATTTTATAATTATTATCCCGTTATCTTAGAATTTATAATCTCTGCGAAATATGGTTATATGAATAACCCTGAATACTTTTAATTCAAGGCTAGTTGTGATATTGTAATTAATCATTGTAAACCAGCAGCTTCCAAATCCCCCCTCCAAATTATTTTTCTTTTGCGAAGAAGAACCAAAAGCAGGAGGAGAGACTCCAATAGTTTTGAGCCATATCATATATGAAAGGATGAAAGAGAGACACCCGGATTTTGTTACGAAACTTGAGGAGCATGGATTGACGTATACACGAATAGTAGGTGATGTTGACGATCCATCATCCTACAGCGGCCGTGGTTGGAAATCGACATACAAGACCGATGACAAAAACACTGCAGAGCAAAGGCATGTATCTTTCTTCACAACATACCCTACATATTTCACCAAATTATGTTTTTGGGTTTGACTTACAGGGCCGCGAAACAAGGTTCAAAGCTAGAATGGATGGGGAATAGTAGTGCAAAAGTTATATTAAAGCCAATGTCGGCAATCAGGCTTGACGAAGAGAGTGGCCGGAAAACATGGTTCAATAGTCTTTCGGCTTACATTGGGCCAGTGAATGAGAAAATTGGCACCCCAGATTTATTGGTGGAGATGAGTAACGGCGACCCTATGGATGATGACGTTGTAAAAGACCTTTTAAAAATCATGGAAGAAGAATGTGTTGCAATACCTTGGAAGAGAGGTGATGTTCTCCTAGTCAATAATTTCACGGTTCTTCATGGTCGGCGACCATTAATAACGCCTCCTCGCCGTATACTGATTTCGCTATGCAAGTGATCATTAAAAAATGACGATATAGTAATAATGTAATATATAATCTTATTTGTGAAACTTCGAATATTAATGTATTTTGTTGTGATCTTGTATCCTAGTGACAAACTTATTATGGGTTGTATCCAATATTGTATCGAATAGTTACACTACTTATTATAATATAACTTGTACTTCTATTTTCTAACACTCTTACAGGATTCACAATCCACTTCCACCAGACGGTCCGATAGGAGTGAATACAATGAGATTTGAGTAGTGACTTTAATATTAAATAAATAAATAAATAAAGTTTTTATTTGACTAGCATTACCGGTGCTCTTACCCAAACATTATTGGTTCGGAAATCCAATCTTGAAAGAAAAGAAGGATCAATAAATGATTGGTCTAGAAATCCAAACTTGAATTCGGTATGGATAAAAGATGTTCGTATGTTATACTATTCAATTCTCGACGACGAATTCATTTAATAGCTTAGATATTGTTATTCATGATATTGATCCGATTAAAGATCATCGATAGGTAATGCATTCATTGAATTAACAAGTGAAAGATTTATCATCTCTATGGGATTAAATCTCGAGTTCTTGTGAAAAAAAAAAAAAAAAAAAAAAGCCACAGAGTCCGATAGGAGTGAATACAATGAGATTTGATGTAGGGTCCGCATGTGTACTTTAATATTAAATAAATAAAGTTTTTTTGTGTGTGGAAAATAAATTAAATAATTAAAAGAAAAAGTAGGTGATGAGGTAAGGGTTTGGAATGGTTTGGGGTTGGAGGAAAAAAGTGGGATTTGGTTTAGAATGATTTTAAATGATATGGCATGGTGATATGATGGTTTAAAGTGGTTTGTTTGACTAGCATTATTGGTGCTCTTACCCAAATATGCATGTGTTATGTGGTGTTAAGAACTTTGTAAAATGTTAGAAAGCTGACAATTTTTTTGAGTTAATTATCAAAACCGTCCCTGTGGTTTGGGCCGATATGTCAGTCCAGCCCAAAACTTTAAAAATTGCTTAAACAATCCCTGATTTTTTACGAAATAGGCCAAAACAGTCCATTTCGTTAACTGGGTTGAGTCAACCTCGTTAAGTCAGCGGCAAAATTGTCCATCTTTGTTAAAATTATTGTCTTCTTCCCCAATTGTCTTCTTCCTCATTTCACTAACAATTTAAGTGGGTCTGGCCTCCTAACCCCTCCACCACTCATCTCCTCCTTTCACCACTACCACCTACTACCCATCTCCACCTTCCACAACCAAAACTTATTCCTAATAAACATTTTATACACTCACACCTACAACCACCACACTTTATACACCATTAACACACATACAATGACCTTCACATGATCTCTGGTGGATGTATTAATTACTGTTACTACTTAACAACACAAACAACAAATCATTTCATGCTGGACTACCTCGTCAATTCCATAGGTCTCTCCAAAGACGAAGCCCTCTCCGCTTTATCAAAGTTAAGCCACCTCAAATCCACCCAAAACCCTGATTCAGTCATCCACTTCCTCAACCAATGCGGCCTCGACAACACCCAGGTCAAAAACATCGTATCCCACCGCCCCAAAATCCTAACCACATCTATCTACAAAACCCTCACCCCGAAATTCAAGCTCTTACACCCCTTACCTATACCTGCTCAGGCCCTCGAGAAGCTCCTCAGACAGAGCTGCAATATCTCCACCATTCGCTGAAACGCCACTGTCTGCTACCTCAGACAGCTATTGGGCTGTGATCACAAAGTCAGCAAGGTTATCCAGAGATCATGGTGGATTCTCTCCTCCGACAATTCCACCAAGCTCTCTTCCGTTTTGCTTCTACTTCAAAGAAACAGACTATGCCACCAATTAAGTGTGGTGGTTGCAAGTCAGCGTGTGTGTATTAATTTTACTCAATTAAGTGATTAATTGTCTTGATTTTTGTTAATTGAAAACAGAAATGTGTGAGTGATGGTAATGATGATTGGAATTTAGGGCGGAGACACAGAGACAGAAAGAACAAAAGGAGGATGAGGGGTAAAAGATGAAGATGGTGGGTGGTGGTGAAAGGTGAAGATGGTGGTGGGTGGTATAGATTGAAGAAGATGAGGTGTGTAGTGGGTCCCACTTCACTTTTTAAATATTAATTATATATTTCTTTTATTTTTTGTAATTATTATATTTTAACAGGGAATATTTGCGGTAAATGGACGATTTTAGCCATGACTTAACGACACTGACTTGACTCAGTTAACGAAATGGACTGTTTTGGCCTATTTTGTCAAAAGTCAGAGACTGTTCAAGCAATTTTTAATGTTTTGGGCTGGACTGGCATATTAGCCCAAACCACAAGGACGATTTTGGTAATTAACTCTTTTTTTTTAATCGGAAGGTCACGTTTTCAACAAAATACATTTATCATGTTGTTTTAAATGTAATGTTGTACATCCCACATTACAAAGAAACTTGTATTTAATGAAAGAATACTGGCATTAAAAAATTTTCAATCACTGTGGAAAAGATTGTTGGATAATCCTGATGGGTTTTTATGGGTTTTTCAAATGGGCGAGAAATGGTTTTAGTTTATGGATCAAATAAAATGGGTCATAGCCCAAAACTTGAGTTTGAATAAGTATTTGTTTAGTTAGATTGTTTTAATGGATCTTTGAGTTGTCCGGGTATTTTGGAGAGTCTTATGGTAGCATTTGATTGGGTCTTAGTGTACGTTGGAATGTAGTCTATTTAAGGTATTCTATATCATTGAATAAAAGTACCAGCCTTCACTTCCTTTCCTTCTACATATCTTCACCATTTTTCTTTCTGTTGCAAGTTTATCTTTCTACATCTTCAAATATCTATACACAAGAGTGTGATTTTGTAAGTGACCTTGAGGGCCTGAACCAACCTTTGGTATCTGAGCTTTGGCTCGTGTACCAGGGATCGTGAATGGTTCTTTGTGAATCGTATTAGTTTTGTAAGAATCGAAGATTGCTCTGTGTGAGCCGAGTTCATGTGAAGAAGAAGATCTAAGGAGTTGCTATTGTGTGGAAAGCAATCAACGAGCTGTGTGTTGATCTTTGTGATATGTAAAAGAAAAAAAATTATGTGATAAAGGTTGGAGTATATAAGAACTTGTGTTGTTCAACAATACGAGTAGAGAAGACACCTGTGTGGTGCGGTTGTGGAGAAGACAATCGATCAAGAATTATGTTACCTGTTGCATTGGGTTTCTATGAGACAACCCAGATCTGTGTGATCAAAGGCTACTAGGAGAAGAAAAAAAAAACTAGAAGATAAGGTTTCAAGTTTGTGTTGAAAAGTCAAACACAAAAGGATAAAGTGAGGTGTTTGTGAAATTGAAAGAAAAAGTCATCTACCTACTGTACGAGAAATTTAAGGAAAAAGAAGATAATATTATTTGTTCTATTTTTCTTCTTTAGTATTTTTCTGGCAGGTTTAAAAAAAATTAATTAACATGTCAGGAGCGAAAACTGGAGGCGGCGATGCACTTGTACCCATGAGTAGCCAAAGTAATAATATTCCGTTGCAATGTCCCAAGTTAGCGGCTACAAATTACACGAGTTGGTCAATTATGGTGGAGTCTATCCTAAAAGCATACGCTTTGTGGGAAGCCATTGATTCGGTAACGGGAGGAATGGTAGATGTGAAGAAGAATTCGATGACAAGAGCATTCGTGTTTCAAACCTTACCCGAAGACCTATTGCTTCAAGTGGCTAAGTATAAAGATGCAAAATACGTGTGGGAAGCGCTTTGTGTGCGGTACCTAAGAGCTGAAAGAGTTCAAAAGGCGAGACTTCAAATGCTTAGAACCGAGCTAGAGATGTTAAAGATGAAAGAAAATGAAACGATAGATGATTTTGTGGACAAACTTAGTGGAATTGCTTCAAAATTCAAGAGCCTTGGGTCAAGCATAGAAGACGAGTTATTGGTAAGAAAGTTATTAAATTTTGCTCTAAAAAATATAGGCAGATTGTGGCATCTATTGAGCAGTATTCGGATATCGATACGATGCCATTTGAAGAAGCCCTCGGGAGGTTGAAGACGTATGAAGAAAGAATTAAACTTGATGATGAGGAAGAAAATGATCAAGGGAAGTTGTTGCTTACAAGAGAGGATTGGGAAGAGAGAACAAAGTGTGGTGAATTTGATCAAGATAAAAATGGACGAGGTCGTGGTCAAGGAAAGGGTCGCGGTTATGGTAGAGGATAAGGTGGTCGATTCCAAGACAATGAAGATCGGAGGGATCAAGGTTCTTATCGAGACAAAAGAAATATCAAATGTTATAATTGTCAAGAATATGGACATTATGCGGCGGAGTGTTCTAAAAAGGAATCAAAAGAAGAAGAGGCTAATTTGATTCGAGATGATGATGAGCCGACACTACTTTGAAGAAACGGGTCGAGATCAAGATGATAGGGGTGAATGTTGGATAATCTTGATGGGTTTTTCAAGTGAACCAGAAATGGTTTTAGTTTATAGGTCAAATAAAATGGGTCATAGCCCAAAACTTGAGTTTGAATAAGTATTTGTTTAGTTAGTTTGTTTTAATGGGTCTTTGAGTTGTCCGAGTATTTTGGAGAGTCTTATAGTAGCATTTGATTGAGTCCTAGTGTACATTGGAATGTAGTCTATTTAAGGTATTCTATATCATTGAATAAAAGTACCAGCCTTCAGTTCCTTTCCTTCTACATATCTTTACCATTTTTCTTTTTGTTGCAAGTTTATCTTTCTACATCTTCAAATATATATACACAAGAGTGTGATTTTGTGATTGATCTTGACGGCCTGAACCAACAAAGATTAATCACTAGTTTTGAACATGTATTTTAGGAAAAATAAAACATAGTTTCTGGTAGGAGTGTTCAAAATTGAATTCTCGAATTAATCAAATCTAATTTTTTGAATTTTTAAGTTTTTTTTCTATAATTCATATTCGATTAAGATTCAGTTTATTTGATTCGTATTAGAAACTCGGTCGAATAAATTCGGTTTAATTCAAATTCACGATAAATAATAATATTTTTACTTTAAGTTTTAAAACTACAACAAACATATTAGTTTTAACAAATAAATACTAATCCACAAAATTAATAAACAAAATGTCATATACAAGAATGGTAAAAGTAGTAGAGACTTGTCTTTTAGAATTTTGTGATGTATAAGATAAATATGTAAAATATGGTTATCGTAAAGATTAGTAGGGAATATTGGTCTTAGAGTTCAACCTAAATTTAAAAGCTTTTTTTTCAATGTGTAGGTGTGTTTGTATATTAATGTGTGCGTGTGTATCTTTTAACAGGTATATATGTATAATTTTGAATCGAATTAAATTTAAAATCATAAATTTGTTTTCGATTCATATTTGATTTACTGGACTCGAATTCGAATCACAATCGAATTTTGAACACCCCTAGTTTCTAGTAACAACTAGAAAGATAAAGAAGTTAGGGTATTGGGGGCCAGTATAAAGATAAAAGGATTTAGAACTCAACAAGCTTCACAATCGATTATCTAGTCGTTTCGATTTTATGGTTTCAACAACAGGTTATCCTCGATTTTATTGGCAATGGTGATTGTGTACGGTGATGTTTGCAATTGAGGTCAAATCGTTGTTGTTGGTGGTTGCAGGTCTAAGGTGCGGCGTTTACGGTGGTGATGGCTGTGAAAATGGTGGTCGAGGGTTGTGTTTGTGGTGGGGGGGGTTGGGCGGTGGCTTGTGGTGATGTGAGGTTTAATGGTTAAATTAGTAGCCGGATGTGGCATAATGGTGTCTGTGGTGGTGGTGAGTTGGTGTAGAAGAAGAAGAGTAAGATAGAGAAGATAGGTGGAGAAGAAGATATGTATCTTTATGTGTTGATATTTAATATTTATTTTTAATGGTATGGGCATTTTTGTTATTTAACAAAATATAACTGAGAAAATCTAACAGAGTTAGTAATTTGGACTCAAATTGTTACAAATGGAAAAATCAAGTGCTCAGGTAGTTAAACATTTTCATTTTGGATTCAACTAGTTAAAATCACCATAACACAGGGACTCAAATAGTAATTTACTCTAAAATATATTATAGGATCAAAGTTCTTGAGTCAAATGAAGGCATGAGTGTTATGTCAAAAGTAATCGTGGGGGTCGGAAACCTGATCTACAGGTTGTGTGATTTTGGTTTGGGATCAACGCAACACTTATTCACGGCTTGTGGTTGACGATTCAAGTATGGAACGAGATAGGGGCATGGTGCAGTTTGGGTCCAATATATGCCTTCGATACACGTGATCTTCTGATGTTGTACAAGGATGCTAGAGGTGGAAAAGTGAGGAAAAAGTGATACATGGGTGATTATAGTGACTTGTTGGTGCATTTGGATTGTTAGAAATGAGAAGATCTTCAAAGGTGGAAGCAAAAGTTTGTAATATAGTGGCTAAGGTGAAATCTTTCTCTTTTTTTGGTTAAAGAATAGGTCAATGTTGAAAGACATTGTTTGCGAAGAGTGACATTTATCGCCCTTGTACATGTTGTAATGTTTCGCTTTGAGGACTCGCTTGGTGGTTGAATGAAAGTGAATTTTCAAAAAAAATCTACTCATTTCAGACTTTTTTTTTATTGTAAACCAAATCATATGATTTTGTGTTGGCAAATGTACATTTCTTTTTATAAAGATTTGCAAATTGTACTGATAGACTAATTTATGTATCCATTTGTCATCATGATCATCATCATACTCAGTTAATCCCACCAATAGCAAAGCTAAGGTAAGGTCTGAGGAGGGTAAGATGTAGACAGCCTTACCTCTATCTTGTGGGAATAGTGAGGCTGCTTCCAGTGAGACCCTCGACTCGATAGTGGTTTTATATCAGGCCTTGGACATAAGATGGTTGTTCTTTATGTTAATATTAATTAAAGACTGAAAAACTATTGTCAGGAAGGTTAGGTTGTGGTGATCCATAATTGGATTCAGTCATTAATATTATCGATCAAAATAGATACTAACACAAGCAGCAAGTTCAATTAACTTTACACAAACATAGGAAAGAATAAAGATCATACATCAAAAACATTAAATGTTTCATTAATAGTGGTCCCTACCTCCAATATAAATATGCACCTTGTCACAATGCATTTTGCACCAACATAACTTCTCAGTTTCACATAGTTTGTGTTGATATCCTAGCAAAATGGCGAAGATGGTAATGACGGTTATGTGTCTGGTACTCGCTTGCATGGTGGTGGTGGCACCCCATGCAGAGGCTATTAGCTGCGGTCAGGTGGTCAGCAGCTTGCTGCCATGCTTAGGGTACCTAACAATAGGTGGTGATGTGCCACCTGCATGTTGTGGTGGAGTTAGTGGACTCAATAATGCTGCAAAGTCGACTCCTGATCGTCAGACTGTCTGCAGTTGCTTAAAGATTGCGTACGTGTCCAACTCTGGCATTAAACTCAGCTATGCAAGCAGCCTCCCGGGGAAGTGTGGCGTCAACATCCCTTACAAGATCAGCCCCAGCACTGACTGCTCCAAGTACGTTAAATCTTCAAATTTACACGTTTGTTGTATTATTTTTATAATTTTAAAGATTAACCAATTTTTGCAGGGTTCAGTAAGGGCTGGAACTTATGCATGAAGGGAAGATTAGAAGCATATATATGTGTCTTTGAAATATGATGTATTTGGGTGGGTATAAATAATGCTCTTGTTATCCGTCTCAGCATCTTTGGATGTAAAGGGCAAAACTTTATTTATAAAACAAGTAGTTTTATGTAAAAAATTAACTGATCTGCGTCTGCTATGAACCATATGTAACTGAACTACGAGTCTATGACTCATTGGGCATATGGTTAAAGTAGTAACTGTAGATACGAAAATAGTGCATCCAAGTGGCCGGTTCCTTAGCAGTAGCAACAAATGGGCAGATCCTAAATATGACCCATCAAATGATAAGAGCACATCCTATGTAGACCGAAATTCATGGTACACTTGCTTATAGACAGCGGCCACTAATAAACACAAACGTCAGACCACCAACTAGCCCATATGTTTGACGAGTGACCGCCGTTACCAAGCAAAATTTGTTGTTCGACCACGTTTTGACCAATTAACACATCAGAAAGGTAAATAAGAACTATATGTTAAAAAGAAAGAAACGGGTCAAATAGAAATGCAATAGTTCGATGACCTGGCAATCTCAACCCATCTAGTTGAGTTTGGGTTGTTTTGGGTTTAAAATTTGACCTTGTGGGTTAAAATGGGTTTAATATAATTTTCAACGGGGTTAGGATGGGTAATTTTAATTGTAGGAAATAAGTAATTGTGTCAGGATGGGTATATTAAAAAAAACAAATGGGTCAGGATGGGTATTTTTAGATAACCATATACAAATCTAAATCAAAACTAACCCAACACCAAAAGCGTATATGCCTCATAGAATTCAATATCAATAAAAACAAAAAATTATATATTTTGCATTTGTTGATAACTCAAGTCGGGTCGAAACTGCCCGGCTCGCTACCGGGCCCGTCCGGTTCGAAACAGTCCAGGTCACTACGGGACGGGTCAGGTTGAAACGGTTTGGGTCGTTACCTGGCCCGACCGGATCGAAACGTTCCGGGTCGCTACCGGGCCAGGCCGGGTCAAAACAGTCCGGGTCGCTACGGGACGGGTCAGGTTGAAACGATCTGGGTCATTACCGGGCCCGACCGGATCAAAACGTTCTGGGTCGCTACCGAGCCAAGCCGGATCAAAACAGTCTGGGTCGCTACGGGACGGGTCAGGTTGGAACGGTCTGGGTCGTTACCGGGCCCGACCGGTTCGAAACTGTCCGGGTCGATACCGGGCCCGGTCGGGTCGAAACTTTCCGGGTCGCTACAGGGCCCGTCCGGTTCGAAACAGCCCGGGTCGCTACGGGACGGGTCAGGGTCGTTACCTGGCCCGACCGGATCGAAACGTTCCGGGTCGCAACCGGGCCAGGCCGGGTCAAAACAGTCTGGGTCGCTACGGGACGGGTCAGGTTGAAACGGTCTGGGTCGTTACCGGGCCCGGCCGGGTCGAAACGTTCCGGGTCGCTACCGGGCCAGGCCGGGTCGAAACAGTCCGGGTCGCTACGGGACTAGTCAGGTTGAAACGGTCTGGGTCGTTACCGGCCCCGGTCGGGTCGAAACTATCCGGGTTGCTACCGGGGCCGTCCGGGTCGCTACGGGACGGTTCGGGTTGAAACGATTTGGGTCGTTACTGGCCCCGGTCGGGTCGAAACTGTCTGGGTCGCTACCGGGCCCGTCCGGTTCGAAACAGTCCGGGTCGCTACAGGACGGGTCAGGTTGAAACAGTCTGGGTCGTAACCTGGCCCGACCGGATCGAAACTTTTCGGGTCGCTACCGGGCCAGGCGGGGTCAAAACAGTCCGGGTCGCTACGGGGCGGGTCAGGTTGAAACGATCTGGGTCGTTACCGGGCCCGACCGGTTCAAAACGTTCCGGGTCGCTACCGAGCCAGGCCAGGTCAAAACAGTCCGGGTCGCTACGGGACGGGTCAGGTTGAAACGGTCTGGGTCGTTACCGGGCCCGGCCGGGTCGAAATGTTTTGGGTCGCTACCAGGCCAGGCCGGGTCGAAACGGTCCGGGTCGCTACCGGGCGTGGCCGGGTCGTAACGGTCCGGGTTGATAACCAGCCCGATAGGGTCGAACCGGTCCGGTTCGAAATGAAATATTTTGGATCCCTTAAAATTTTATTTTTTAAGTTTATTTTTGTTTTTTTAATTTTAAATTTGTTTTTTTTTTTACTTTTTTTTTATTTACTTTTTAAATTTTTTATTGTTATTTTAATTTTTTTTTTATTTTAATCTATTTTGATTTGATCTATCCAAATCAAACTATCTAGACCCAAACCCATCCTGACCCAACCCATCCTAAGCCAATTTTTTAATCTACGCATCTTGACCCATACCCATCCTAACCCAAAACCATCCTGACCCAACAACCAAACCCACCCAACCTACCTATTTTGCCACCCATAGTTTTAATAATAAGGACCGTTATAATTAAACCCCCAAAAATTATTTTCACCCTCTCAAAGCTCCTTGCTTTGGCCAAAGGGAGGCACTTAGGGTTTCTTTTTCGGGCTTTATCAGACTTTATGTCCAATCTGTCAATCCCCGTACGTCAAAGCGTTTGGAGGTTTCTTTCAATAATACATTTTAGGAGGTTTCTTTCAATAATAATAATAATAATAATCTCTTTTTCTAACAAAAAAGATTTAGGAGGTTTCTTACGATCATACATTTTAAGTGACTTTTGGCCCTGCCATATATATGTTTCAAATTTTTATGTGTTAAATATGATTTACAGAAGCTATGGAATTATAATACTAATATTAATATGATTTTAAAGGAGCTTAAAATGTAAGCATTAAAATTACACTTTGGACCACATCCAGTGATAATCCTACAGACTTCCAGTACTCCAATAGTCCAATGACAAAATTCCCTATTTGATTTAATTTTTTTTTTTTTTTTTTTTTTTTTTTTTTGACATTGAACTATGAAGTAGAATAGGAGACAATGGCCCAGTCCATCAATACTACATATGGCAATATCAACTTAGGTGGATGTTAGAATCCTCAACCATTAGGAGAACATCGTTTATCGATCGGGATACCCTTGAGGGCATCACTTTCTCTTCTTTTGTTGGTTGACTTGACGCACCTTCATACCGCTAGGCTACAAATCTCACACACCCTCCAATCCCACTCCTAAATATACTTGCTGGTTAATGGGTCAAGCAGGTTTTCGTGAGAAGAGGTACATTCGTGCACGATTCTAATGGGTATGTGGGGAACACAATTTATACAGATTAAGGGGATGTTTGGTTGATTAAGTGCTGAATCATTAAGAGGTTTGAATGGTTAAGAGACTCTGAATGATTAAGTGCTGAATGGTTTAGCCATGCAACAAGTCTGAATGGTTCAGCTCTTAACCATTCCATTCAGAGTCTTTTTAGGTTGAAACAAACAGTCTGAATGCTGAGCTGAATGGTTCAGAGCCCTTAAGAGACTACCAAACAGGCCCTAAATTTGTATACAAATCTTAGATAAATATCCAAAATGATAATATTATGATATTTATTTATATATTTTGTTTAAAGTATAGGTTAATATATGAGTTTGACACAACTGCATAGTGGGCTCAGTTAATACAACACCTTACAAAGGAATTGTGTTTTATAACCTGTTGTCAACCATTTTATTACTCCTATACATTGTACCAACCACATAAATATTTGTACAATAACTATTTATACCTCATTAGTAATACAACACCTCACCAGACTTCCCAACTTTTTATAATCTGTATCAAGTATAACATTAATAATATAACTTTTTGAAAATAATGATTTAGAGCTTTTATACATCAATAGTGCAAAGGATCATAGGTCAAACCTTGTGTACTTAATTTGCCATTAAAATTAATATAGATAACAAGATAGTATAAATCATTCAAATATGTCAAACATAACTGCATGCAGCAATTATAACCATTACAAGTTTTTCAAGTCTCTTGAGAGTCATGTACCAGATTACTTGTTTCTGCACCAACAAACCAGATCGAATCACTGCCTCAAGCTTTCAACAATGTACGAGGCGTACAGATCCCTGTCATCACAAATATTCATAAGCGTAAACATAAGATCGATGTATGCAAAGAACAAACACAGAAAGAGATGCAAAATTCTGGACTCACATGGAATACTCGATAGCTTTGACTGCATCTTCAGCAGGGAGGAAATCGTTGACTTTCACTGATTTGTTCTCGTTCTTCTTGTCTGCACGCATCAAGTTAAGAATGCCAAAAACACGATGACGTTAACTAAGAGGTAGGTGTGTGTGTGTGATACGAACCCAATTAACCAAGGCCCTGTTCGATATAAACAAGGCCCTGGTCCAGATAACCCAGGCCCTGTTCCATATAAACGAGGCCCTGCTCTTCAGTTTTGTAACCGCCAAATCAGGAGTGATGGGCATAACTGTTCCCGCTATTTTCTTAGGTTAAATACTGATGTGTTAGGCTTCTTTTAGGGAGTGGATGTATTATTAAAAAATAGGGTTCTTATCCTTTGTATTTGGAGACCTAATCCTTCTCGAATTGGATTACTATCTGTACTTTGCTTTTCAATTCAATCAAGCCTACTACTTAGTTTTTTTTAGATTCTATCATTTGGTTCCATTCCCGGCAATGGAACCAAATGATAGAATCTAAAAAAAACTAAGTAGTAGGCTTGATTGAATTGAAAAGCAAAGTACAGATAGTAATCCAATTCGAGAAGGATTAGGTCTCCAAATACAAAGGATAAGAACCCTATTTTTTAATAATACATCCACTCCCTAAAAGAAGCCTAACACATCAGTATTTAACCTAAGAAAATAGCGGGAACAGTTATGCCCATCACTCCTGATTTGGCGGTTACAAAACTGAAGAGCAGGGCCTCGTTTATATGGAACAGGGCCTGGGTTATCTGGACCAGGGCCTTGTTTATATCGAACAGGGCCTTGGTTAATTGGGTTCGTATCAGTGTGTGTGTGTGTATATATATATTCTACTTTTTACACAAATGTATGGATACAGTCCTCAAAGAAACGGCGGATCTCAGCAAGACGATGGGGCGGGAGTTCTTTGATGTCAGTGTAGTGACGGAATTCTGGGTCATCTGCACATACTGCTATGATTTTGTCATCCGCTTCACCCTATATGCACAAAACATATACCAAATTATCAAGTTAAAATTAAGATGTGCCTATGAAACTATCAAGGGGTACCACAGTGGTATGCGTCCCATCCCCTCTGTCAGAAGTCAAAGTTTGGCTTCCTCTGGTTTTCGCCTTAACCCCTTGAAAACCACTTGCGTGGTGCTATTAGTTAGAAGGGTATTGGTGGGAGCCCATAAGTTTTCGCTAACGGGTTCTCATGGTTACAAAAAATAATAATGATAAGTTACCTGATCAATCATAGGCATTAATCCGATAGCACGTGCACGAAGGAAGGTGCCAGGCAGTACAGGTTCCTGTACAAGGGAGATTAGAAGGAAAAAGCGTGTGTTTTTTAGTTATAACTTATAATTGAGTTGAATTCAAGATGCAGTTAAAGTAAGTTCCATAATAGCATATCTAATAATAAGAGTACCTGCATCAAAACCAACACATCGATGGGATCGCTATCTTCGCAAATGGTTCTTGGGATGAAACCATAGTTGTGTGGGTAAACCACTGAGGAGTAAAGAATCCGATCAACCTAATATTGAAATTTTATACATCAACACCGCATCAGCCAATATAGATTCTAAAATGGAGATGAAAGAAAGTGAAAAATTGTGTACAGACTTGTTAGAAAGAAAATATTCAATATAATCTTAATCAAACTTAGTTAATATTAGAAGTCAACTAGAAAAGTCAAAGCAGCGAGAAAAGGCGCCAAATGTAAACAGTCGTGTCGGTTATTTAGAAGGTCATGTCGGTTCAATATTTAGTTAATTAACCGACTTCTGTAAGGGTATAAATACCCAAAGATGTTGTCATTTTGTATTGTGTGGATAATATTAAGTTTGTTTACACAAACAATCCCACCCTCTGTTTCTCTCTAAACGAGTCCCTGCACGTCAATATGTGCATACTCAAACATGTTCATCCGATAACCAAGTATGATTCGCTAAATAGGGACAGATTTGAACAACACTAAACTACCCTCTAAGAAAAACAATATACAGGGTCCTTGTTGACCAAAAACAACTAGCTTCGGCGAAGATGATTACATGCAAATATATCTTTAGCAACTAAGAAAAACAAGTAATTTCCAAGGGGTCCCAAACGGGAACTTTGAGTGAATCTTGCAAGCAGATAATAATCAAAGGGGCAACACAACCTTTTCACATTATAAAATGAGTACTGAGTAATGAGAAGTTTTACCTTTATCAGGCCACTTGCTTTGTCAAGTTCATACTTAACTTTGCTTCCTTTTCCAATTTCAACTACCTGTCACAAACTTACATAACTTAGGAATAAACTTCGAGATTTACAAGAATCTAAATTTCACTTTTCATAACACCATTAGTAGAAATGTTGAGAAACATACACAGTTGAAAACTTGAGGTGCACCCGGCCCTGTATATATCACAACAAAAACAACTTTTAAGAACAGAGTTTGATAATTTAGAACAATTTTTTTCTAATCATAAGAGGGATGCTTTTGAATATTTGTCGTCAAGGTTGTAGAAGGCGCTAAGCGCTAGGCAGGCGGTGGGGTCTAGCCTAGGGACTAGGCGGGACTAAGCGGAGTTAGGCGTTTTGGTATTTTTATACGTATTTTATATATATACACACAGATTTAGGTGTTTTTTTGAAAATATGTTAAGATATATACACATAATACTAGTTAGAAATACTTAGAAATTTGTAGAATTTTAAAAAAATACAAAAAAAAAACCACCGCCTAATCCTCAAAACACCTAGGACCCCGCCTAGGGCTTATTTCCTATATTTTGCCTCGCCTAGCGCCTAGGCGCCGCCCAAGCAGCCGCCTAGGCCGACTTTTACATCACTGTTTGTCGTTATTATACTAAAATGGACTCTGTAGAAAAAAAAAATATTGAGTTGGTATACACATTTAAATCATAGAGTCATAAGTCATAACTAATAAATAATCAGCTGATGCAAGGCTATTTAAATAGCACTGATACAACAACTGGAAAAAGTGTTTTTACCAATTTCCAAGTCATGCCAGGGATGAGCAGCAACAGATCTTCGTGACATAGAGCTGAGAATCCTTTCATTGAGAGCAACACGAGTACTTCCGTGTCCTTCATGGTTATTCATGTTTCCCTTCAAAATTTAATAACCATTTTTGGTTTATAAGAAAAAAAGATGCAAGCACACGATGGATTTAATAAATACAGTCAATACAATGATCTACTCTTAAATAAAGTTTCACACTTTCACTTAATAAGCAACCGTCTGCACCTAACAGAAAATCAATCATACTAAAAGCAACTAATCAAGCTCGCAAGCTTCATTCGTTTTTAGAATTCGTCACTAGCTAATTTTGTTGATAAGATATAAATAAGATCCTACAAGAATTTAACTGTTTTGTTGAATGAACTCTCAACAAATTTTCGATTTGCCAAGATATGGACATCTAACACTAAAGTGTTTGATATTGCACTCTTCGTACAAACCTAACAGTGGAACAGCAAAATTTGCATATATCACTATCATCTTGCATTTTTGTGATACATCACAGTTACAATGTATGAGGCCATTTCGCTGCAAATGAAGTATAAGCTTGGATGTTAATCAACTAGAAAGACTCCCCAGTTGACCAGAAGAATTAAGTGAACTAGCTTTGACTTCAAAGGTAGAAATTAATTTTAAATTTTTTTAGTACAGAAATTGTGATTACATTAGACTATACAAAGGGTATTGATGGGATATGGGCCCAAATCCATATATACGGCTTGGTGCAAATCATTGACAAAGGTTACCAAACCCGACCCACGCTTGATGGGTGACCTTTCCACCTATAAGATGTGAAACGTCAACATCAAGCAGTTATACCCTAGAAGGGACCACACCTAAGCTGAAAGAGTATAAAAATCAGGAGAAGAAACTAACTATAACATCTGAGACAATCTACTGAAAATTGCCAAACAAGCAATACCGTCTTGGTTGACACAGGAATTTAACGGATTATATAAAGTATATGTTACTATCAAACTCTCCCATTTTCCTTTTGAGAAGAGCAAGAGAATGTGTATTAAATCCCATTTTTTCCACACAATAATATTATGGCGAGCTTGATGGTAATTAATTTGTCCACTAAGCATTTATGCTAAATTAAAACGTTAATCCTCAAACGATATGAGTTGATTATTACTTTTTTTCTTTTTTTGAACGTCCAACAAAGCCCAGCCACCCGGGGAGTACACGCACAGGCAACAGGCCACCCACACCGGCGATCACAAACATTTTGTCACAAACGAGACACCAACCAGCGACCTCCTCTAGAGAAGGTCATCCGGATACCTCTAGAGCACCGCCCTTTTGGTGATTATTGCTTATTACTTCAAAAAAATTAGAATTCTCCTAATTGAAGATTATTAAATTAAAACATAATTATCACATAAAACATTTCCAAAATTAGAGTTAACAGATTCACATGGAAGTCAGCATTTGCATCTTCAAGTGGCATCAAATTAACAGATCTGACACTTATTATAAAACATACTTTATTCCTTGAAAAGAAACTAAATCACAAAAAATAATAATAATAATAATAATAAAAATAAAAAACAGAAGCGAAATTATAAATTATAAATTTATAAATTTCCAGCAATAAACATTCAAACCCTAACACTAACACTAACTGTAACACTAACACAACAACTTCTTCAATAACGAATTAACTAATAAAGTTCATGCAATCCACAATTAGAAATTAATTACACTGATCGATCAACAAATTATAACAGAAACAATAAATCGATTAATAAACTCAATCGTTTTAACTTAGAAAAGAAATCGATGTAAAAAAAAGTTTAAAAAAAAAACAAAACAAAATGCAAGTAAATTAGTGAGATAAATGTTACCAGTAAAGCAAAATAAGAAAGTGAATTTATGTAGTTAAGTTGGTATAATAATAATAATGGAAGGGTGATGAAATGATAATAATATTATTATTAGGAGATGAAGAATGAGAAGATGTAAGAAACTTACGGAAAGTAGTGATTGATAATCTGGAGACAAAAAATGTGAGGAGAGAGATTTGGAAGGGTTACAAGTAGAGTGGACGCAAAATTGACTCTTTTTCGTACGTAAGGGAGGTTTAGGACCGTTGGATTGGAAAGGAATGTGATCGATTGTTGATGGGTGGACATGTGTTGCTGAGACTTTACTTGAATATATTCCATGAATATTCTTTTTTTTTAGATTTAATTTGAAAATAAACGAGGAATATGTTATCGTATCTTTTTTTTTATTTTTATCGGCAAATTACTATTATTCATAACCCAAAATAAACATACATTGTACAAGTGAGGAACTGATATAATGTAAGACACCCCATTAGTCACCCTAAATAATAGACTATGTTTATATTTGTAAAATATTGTAATTGATTTGATGATGATCCCCTCCATAATTGGAGAGTTGGTTATCTATACATATAATAAACCAAAGTCATTTTAATGACATGGCATTCAAAGAGGGTATTCTCTTTATTGAGTGTGCCATGTGTCATCCCATGTGGCAAGACCTTTATTTTAGGAAAATAATAATTTAAAATTTAAAAACAAAATTATATTTTTATCTCTAATGTTTCATCCCATAACTTTTAAACGTTAATATCTTTTATACACGAGATTGTTTTAAGAAAAAAATTACACCAAATTAACGAGCGTTTTATTATCTTTCCAACGAGTACCATAGTGCTATATAAAAAACGGAGGAAAGAAACGACTATTTTTTGTAACTCGACAGGTATTGTGTCAGGTATGGAATTAGTTTAAAAAAAATTGTGAGTTTGGGTCGGGCCTGAGATTAGGTGATACCCGACCAAATTACCCTTTTTTATATTAGAATGTGATAACTTATGGCAGAGATTTGTTAATATCAATAATAATATTCATTAATCATATATTGGCAAGTCATTAATTATGTTGTCATATTGGATATTTCAACCCGGGACGCTCTCCAACACGTAATTGCTATGTTTTCTTTTTCTACCATATTCTGAAATAGCTCAAATCTTATTGTATGCAGTTAAAGACCTTTGACTGAATGTATTGGTGCTAAACAATCTATGTCCCCTTGAAGTGCTTGGGATCTTAATATTCTGTTTTAGGTGTTGATGTTGTAAGGTGAAATGGATCTTTTGGTATTTTTTTAAAGTATTTAATGTAAGTTGATACATAGATGCCATTTTTATAGTTTAGATACTTCTAATTTTATTCACTTAGATTTCTCAACCCGGGACGCTCCCGGGGTATAAGCTAGTGTATCTATATATAGTGATGAGAATGAATGAGAAAGGCATATGTGACATCCGTCACCCTCGCCTTTCGTCAAATTTACAAAATTAACCTTTCAAATATTTTTATTATAATCCCTGTGAGTTTCATCGTTTTGAAATTTAATTTTAGGGTGAACTAAAAAAAAATGTGTATCGTTTATATTTATGGATCGGGTATGGGATTTAAGCAAACGCGTATGTTGAAACGTCATCCGGAATGGATAGTATAAAAATGTGTCAAGTTTTTATAAAAGAGTTTTTTAAAAAAAAAAGTTAAATATAGTTAACTTAGTTAGAGTTTTATAAAAGAAAACTAACCAATTCATTATAAAACTAACCTAGTTATAATTGAGGGACTTAAAGTGTCAAAAGGTGAAAGTTTTAAATTTTAAAAACCTTTCCTGGCCTTTTCACGTTTTTCCGGCCGGCATAGTCGCAGCCGGCGACTATTGCTCCGGCGAGCATGTTTTTGCTTCTTTTGAGCTTTAAAACTCGATTAAATGTTCCCCAAAGCGTTTCTCCAACAAACTAAGCTGTTACAAGGGTCGCTAATCGCTAATAATGAGATTTTAATTGCGTTTAATTCCATGATGAAGCTTGAAACCGTTCGGATCTTTAATACTCATATCAAACGCCATTTTTCTTGATAACTTTATAAATTGATATTATCAATTCATTCCTGCACATTATGCGCGTCTAACCCTCACAAAAACGCGTATAAACTGTGAGTTTTAGCACTCATCGGAGCTTCACCGGAGACCCACTTTTCCGGCCAAAAACCTTCATAATTTCCGGTTTATATTCAATGGTAAGGCCAATTTTATATGTAGAATTACTTATTTTTCATTGCTCTTTAAAACCCCTATAGAATCAGCCTTGATTGTGGCTTAATTAGATTAACTTAGGGTTAGGGTTTCTAGTTGTTAAGATGGGGAAGAAGATGACTTAAGCTGATAATATAAATACATAATGTTTTGAAGATTGTTAACATAAAAACATTTGGTGGAGTGGTTTGTTTGTGTGTGTTGAAAACAGGAGGACCCAGGTTCGAGCCTAGGCACCCTCACAATATTTTTTTCTGATATTTCTTATTTTAATTATTTGTTTTTATTCCTTATCTTATTTAATTATTTAAATTACATATAAACATAAAATATTCATAATAAATTCACTTTTTGTCCAAAAATCATGAAAATTTAGGTGTAGCTTCTTGATACCTCATAGAAAATTGTCATATTTTTAGTTTTCTGAAAAATATTTATTTTCATGATTTTATTAATTTAAATTGTTTTAATCATAATTAATTGATTAAAAATTCATTTTTAATGATTTTAATCTCAAACTTTTTGAGTAATTATTTCTCATCATCATGAACTTATATAAAAATATTTGGTTCAGAAAACATTTATTTTTATTATTTTTCCTATTTTTAATCATTTAAACATGATTTAATCTCATTAAATCAGTTTTAAATATAAATAACTTTATAAAAATTATGAGAAAATTAATTTCATTTATTTACATAAGAAAGCATCCAATTTCTATAAAAATAGTATTTTTGGGTCATGTCTTGGATTATTAACATTATTCATGTTTAATTAGACATAATTTAACATTTATTTATTTACACTATTTAAACATCTATGTTGTAAATATTTTTCTTATAAAATAGAAATACTCTTATGGTTTGATATCTTTATTATCTTCTGTTGGATCATTGTGTAACTCAAAATTATTTATTTATATATAATTGATTATTATAGTTATTTTAATTTAGTTAAAGTAATTAACTAAATTATTTTGTCTTAATTATTCAAACATATTTTTATCTAAATATTCAATAGGTAATAATTATATTATTTAAACCACATTTACAACCTTTCATATATTATTTGTGATATACAACTTTTACATTAACGCGACTGATCATAAAAACTCTAATTCCCCAAATCGACTTAGCAAACCCTAATGCCTTAGACCCTAGATACCTTAGACTTTTTAGACACTTCCTTATTAGTATTCTTACACGTTATAGGTTGAATTCCCCGGAATTCCCATTACTTAGCTCACGACCGCTTAAGTGGATTTTGATCGCCTTCGCAAACTGTGAGTATATCTTTCCCCTTTTTACTGTTTTACTACTTTGGGTGACTCATGTACTTATATATTAATCAAGTTTCAATTTCTTATACTCAATGCAATTCTCATGTGTGTTTGCTTTATGTTAATTGGTGTGTCTATGACTTGTCAAAATCATTAACCGCTGGGCGGCCTAGCTTTTCAATGAATAGTACTATGGTATACCCCCTTGAGACTCTGTTGAGAGAATCTTGGTCATTGTCTTGTTAATTCATTATTCAGTTGGTTAGTCATGTGTTAGTCATTATTCTTCAGGTTTGGTTTTGAACGGATATTACTTATTACATAATTGCAGATGGTACCGCACATGAATTGCTAAATATTTTTCTACTATATTTATTTAAACAGGGTATGCTCACCAATACTTTGTGTATTGACCAAATCATTTTGTACATGCTTCAGGTTGTTTTGAGATGCATCCTTTAAGCTTTCGGATTTATATTTAGATTTTGCTTCATTGTATTTCAATTTAGTTGGCAGTTAGAATCGTTGTATTTCATGTCAATGTAATAAATTATTTAAATCAATGTATTCAAATTTACACTTTAGTCCATGAGCTATTGAACAATCGTCACTACGTGACACCTCGATGTTTCCGCCATCGGTTGGGGTGTTACAGCATACAACTCTTACATCGTATATTTTCTACCCTTATTCCAGACCCTCAACATTTCCAACCCCTTCATCACCTTATAGCATATTTTCTACCATTCCCACTACCTGCACCACCTTATGCCCTTCCATCCTCTTACGCCTGCACCATTTTTTAGGAGCTTTCAACATTCCATTTTCTTGTCCCCCATGGACCCCATGCACATGCGACATTTCGTTCTCCAATGGGGCATCAGATGAGCAATGCAAAGGTGCACTAGATTCCATTTTTTATCCCCCAAACCCTGTTTCCCCGTAGAACTAAAGAAATAAATTTCACATTTTTTGTAAGCTTCTGGTTCATCCATGTGCACGGGCCCCATCATTTTGCTTTCCAAGCCATTGTCCTGGCTTTTACAAATCGCATCCGCCATTTTTGGGGTCTCCACACACTGGTTTCCACTAATCTGTTCCTCTTCCACCTGCCTACCCGGTTCCCCATGCCACTTTTGACTTTCTGGCAACTCATTTCCCAAAGTCCGATTAGCTTCTCCTTTATCATTTCCGGAAATAGCTCTGATAGTCGAAGCCCGAATTCCTTGCTCTTGTACTTCGTCTACTATTTCGCCTTCCTCCACTTCCTATATGGTATGTTTTCAACATACAATATATTTGGGTTTTTTGTTTTTTTAAGGGAAATCACTTTATAACCGAATTTAAAGAGCCAGCCAGAAGCTAGAAAAAACAAAACATCCATACAACACCAAAACAGAGATTACACGAATCAAGTTACATTAAAATTACATGAATCAAGCTACATCAAAATTGGCCCAATCCGCCTAAAAGAGGTTTTGAATCTTCGCACCGTGAGAGATCCAAAAAAAAAGCGTCTTCCTTGATTAGGTCCACCACCGATAGCACCCGGATGAACTTCCTTTCGAAGACCATAACATTCCAAGCCCATCACACTCTCCAAATTAACAGAGAACCGTGTACACTACTTCGAGCCCGAGACCTTCTTAAGATGCTCAAACCAATAGGTCAAAGAAAACGAGCCCGAGGGCCTTGGGATTTTTAACCAAACCAGAATGGACCACCAAGTAGATCTAGCCCAAAGACATCCAAGAAAAGCATGACTCGTGTCTTCTTCCTCAATAATACCACACTTGCTACATAGCGAATCCAATAAAAAAATTCCACGGGCCAATAATTCCTTCTTTGTAACCACCCTACCCAAAATAGCTCGCCAAAGAAGATAGTACACATTTTTTAACAGTAGAATAAATGCATCTCAACTTTTATTTCGTAGGATTTAAAACTTCAACAGACTGTTACTATTACGGTTTGGTATTAAGATTTGTAAAATATTGAACGTTTGAATTATTATTTGACACATACAAACTTAATAAATTACATATTTACCCAAAACAAAAATTAAATTACATATTTCCCTCCCTAAATGTAATACCCGAAAATTTTGTAAACCTAAAAATAATAAATACCTTAATATATAGTTATTTATTATCATGTCACACTTTGACGTTGTAAAAAAATTGAAAAAAATAGTAGCAAAGTTAGTATATATTTATCAGATTCGTTATGAAAATTTTAGATAAACTAAAATTTTATTAATTGGTTAATTGAACTACAAGGTTTAATAATATTCAAATTAAACCAAAAGGAACAAGTATGCATGTGATGTATAGTAAATAAATATTAGTTCACCTATTTTTGTTAAATGCCGTAATCTAATGAATTAGAATAACTAAATATATTTTGTAAGTTAACTATAAATAAAAGAAAATGTTGATCTCAGTGATAACCTTCCATATATCTCAATTGCTACGTACATATTGTATTCAGGCCATATCTAGGATTCAAAATTTAAATTCAATCAATCAGCAGCCGATATTTGCGAGCAAATAAGTCAACCTTCAATCCTATTTTATAACCCTTTAAAATTGGTGTGTTCTCTTGGTACCTACAATCGAAGGTCTCTATTGGTTATTGCCAACACCAACCGGTTGAACCTTAGATGCTAAATCTAGTTGTTTTAGGTAATCTGCGGCAAACAACCACGTCTATGGTCTCACGTCTCTCAAAAGTTTATTTCCTTCCACCATCCCCCTCCGTTGTATTTAGTCGGCAAGACATCACTGCAAGGAAACACCGGAGATGCCGGATCACGTTAATCGGTCATTCGGTTCTGCTGTTTGTGTCCATTTGTGACGAAATCCAATAAAATCGAGCCGCCACCGCATACCCATAAGAACTTCACTGGCTCTATGCTACTGCATTAATGGATTTACAAGGTACTGATCTTATTATGTTTTGTACAAGCTTCACAAAAGTGAGATCAAGAATATATATAAATTACTCACTGAAAATAATATAGAGAAGGAGATCAAGGTGGTGTTTGTTTTTCTCCCAGAAGCACTTCTAACCTCTTTTGTCTGCATCGCGCAGACGCGGGCAGACTGTTTGTTTTTCGGAAGACATTTCATTCCAAAAGCTCTTTCTGACCTCTTCTTGGTGCAGACTTGGACCAAAGTCTTCTAAGGTCTTCAAAGGTCTTCTCCTCTTCTCTTCTCTTCTCCTCACCCACCACCACCACCACCACCGTCACCCACCCACCACCACCACCTAGCATCGTCCACCACCACCGTTCACCACCACCGTCCATCACCACCATGGTCCACCACCACCCACCACCACCCACTACCACCACCCACCACCACCACCACCCACCACCACCACCACGGTCCAACACCACCTACCACCGTCCACCGTCCACCCACCACCACTACCACCACCCACCACCGTCCACCACTACCACCACCCACGACCCACCACCACCATCACCCACCACCACCACCACGGTCCACCACCACCACCACCACGGTCCACCACCACCACCACCCACCACCACCACGGTCCACCACCACCCACCACCGTCCACCACCACTACCACCACCACCCACCACCCACCACCCACCACCCACCACCGTCCACCGTCCACCCACCACCACTAGGGGTGTCAATCGTGTCGGGTTGATGGGTTGGCGGGTTTATGGGTTGCGGGTTGGCGGGTTGATGGGTTGAAATGTGCAACCCGAACCCGACCCATATTATTATTCGTGTCAAATATTTCAACCCTAACCCAACCCACATAAAATCCGGGTCAACCCGAAGACGACCCGTTTAACCCATATTTTTAAATGAGTAATACATGCTCATGAGTTATAAGCGGGTTGTTGGGTTGTAAGCGGGTTATCAATAAAATGTTTAATGGTGAGTATATAAGTGTGACAAATAAATAATATAGTGTGCCAAAAATAACACAATTATAACTAACCATGTACATAGAAATGGAAAAAGAAAAACAAAAATATAATATATTTTTTTTCTAAATACTTAAACGGGTTAACGGGTCAACCCATTTTATTTATGTGTCAACCCGAACCCGACCCATTTTTTTAAACGGGTCGTGTTAGTTGACCCGAACCCAACCCGTTTTTTTAAACGAGTCGTGTTAGTTGACCCAAATCTATTTTTTTTCTTGTCGGGTTCGGGTCGGTTTTCGGGTCGTGTCAATAATTGCCGCCCCTAACCACCACCACCTACCACCGTCCACCCACCACCACCACCCACCACCACCCACCACCATGGTCCACACCACCACGGTCCACCCACCACCACCACCATCTACCACCAGACTGCTGTAAAAACTCAGTTTGTTTAAATTTAAGTTTATTTCAGCAGCCTGCAGACGTTAACAAACAAACAGTCTTCTTCTTGCAGACTGCAGACCTTTGGTCCACCTCTTCTCCTGCAGATGTCTGCAGATGTGGTCCGCAGACTGCAGACCTTTTCTTGCAGAAAAAACAAACAGCACCCAAGTGATCAATGGCTAAAAGTAATATGTATATGATATTTGTATGATACCAAGATTTTCATGTAATTTAACATGACACTACCATTATGCGAAACTAAAGAAAATTTGAGGAGATTAAATAAAGTAAAATTAAATAGGAGATTAATACTATCAGATACATATTTCGTATGCTTTAGTAATGTGAAATTCATGCATAAGCAAATATATATGTCTTAATTATTGTGTAGGTTTTCGTGTTAATTAACAACGTCGTTGAGTTTCGTGCTAATTGCAAATAAGCTAAGGTACGGATTCTGTTTTCTTTTAATCATAGTATAACTTTCGTTTCTTTCCATGTGTACGGGTTCGTTAGTCATGTCATCTTAGTATAAAAATTTATATCCGTTACTTTGTAGTACGGACTTACGTCTATGTTTAGAGTCTGTTGGTCATCGTTTTATACGTATCATCGGTTCGTATTTGGTTCGTTAATTGGGTCAGTGTGTATTTGTCAATTTGTTGTTAGTGTGTCATAGCATGCCATACCTCTGACTTGTACTCATGGTCGCATGTTCCAGATAGTGTCATTTTTAGTTTGCCTGTAATTATTTACATGGCCTTAGCTTTTTTACTCTGTCACCCGAGCAGTTTGTTTTGGCTTGTCGTTGGGGCGTCAGCGACATGAACACTTTCCGTGACAGTGTGTAATCAAAATCACGGCGTCTCTGACATGGTCCCTTAGAGGCGTATGGATATATCCTAGATCTGTTTCTGATTTCTGACTTCTGATATATGTTTATGTTTTGTGGAGATTGGAATAATGGGTGTACGCCACACTCACCGTCTCATAGGTGCATGGACTAGCTAGCTATGTACCAGTTTGTAAGTTTGTTTAGGCTCGTGGGTGCTTCCGTTTGACGTGACTTAATTATTTATATGAATAGTCACGTAGTTTGATATATGTATGTGTTTTGGTGTGTTCCTGTTATTGTTCTTATATGCCCCGTATGTGTCTGATTTATGTTCCGGTCAGGTATCAGGTTATGCCTCGGATTATGTTCAGCAATTGTTTCAATATGAGTTTGGTTTCGAGTTTGAAATATAGTTCGTTTGGTTTTCGTATTCCCTTTCGTATGCCACTTCGGCCTCAGTTCTATTATGTCTTGTTTTTCCGTTGCGTTGAATTTATTTGTACTGTTGATTCCTCCGTTATTGGGCAATTTTTGGCTCAGCCGTATTTTCTTTTGTTGTGTTGTCTTATTTGTTTCGCAGGAAATATGGGATATTGGGGAATCAGTGAAGAGCGTTAAAAGAAGTTGAACAAGTAGTATTCATTAATTTATTTCTACATCATAATAAATGGTAATTATGTTTTAATGTTATGGATTGGTTTTGGTTTGATATCTGTAAGAGTGACACGTCAGCCCTATCCGGTTGGGGTGTGACACTAAAAGTGAAAAATATTAAATATACCAATTTCATTAAAAATAAATTTAATAATGACTATTTTACCCTTTTTATACTAAGGGGTTGTTTGGTTGATTAAGTGCTGAATCATTAAGAGGTCTGAATGGTTAAGATGTCTGAATGGTTAAGCGCTGAATCATTAAGTTGGACCTCTTAATGGTTAATTTTCTTGTCCCACGTTGGTAGGGGAGCCTCATTAAGGTTCAGCCTAGTTCAGTGCTTAATAGTTCAGTGCTTAATGGTTCAGCAACATCCCAAATCTTAATGATTCAGACTTAACCATTTCATTCAGAAGCTGAAACAAACGCGCTGAATGCTGAATCATTAAGCGCTGAATGGTTAAGAGCTTCATTAAGAGGCTACCAAACAACCCCTAAACCATAAAAAATTTACATATTTACCCATTTAAGTAGTATTTTTTATGTCATTTTTTCACTCTTTGGAGAATGATCTTGGAATAAAAGAAACTGCAGTAGGTTTTTTTCATGTTTTGAAAGGGTATTTGTGTCCTTTTGCTTCATGAAGGGGAAATATGTAATTTAATTTTTAGGTTGGGTTCGATTCTTGTCGGAGCCATGTTTACCACATATGGGGGTTCCACCTGGGGAGATCCTCAATTCAGGTGGAATGGGTAATCAGTACAGGTTGGCTCAGGGTGCTAGCCGGGGCTCCACCGTTGCATCACTTGTCGTTCAAAAATTTTTTTTTGGTTGGGTAAATATGTAACTAGGATTCTAAATAGTGGATGATGGGTTGGTAAAAGTTCGAGAGTTAACAAAGCTAAATTGATTGATTAATGCATAAATGATTATGGAATAGCACTACTTTGATGTGTTTTATTATTTTCAGGTACTAACACAAAAAGAGTGCAAATCTGGAGCTTTTGGAACATCTCGGAAGCACAAGGAGTGATAAACCGAACAAGAAAAGCTGAAATGGGTGTTCCGGGACAAGCTGGCGTCGCCTACGCCACTTATGGCATAGCCGACATCACTGTCGTAGGAGAATGGGACCAAAATGTCGTATGACAGAGCAAAATCTCGTAGCCAAAGAAGAGCCGACGTCGCCTACGCCATATTCTGGCGTAGCCTACAACACTTTCAGTCAAACTTGGTTTTTAATGAATTTTAATGAGGATCATAACGGGGGTTTCAGATTTTCTGGTTTTTAAACACCTTGAAGGCTTATTATTGGGTATTTCTTTCACAACCACTCCATCCTATCAATCCTAATCATTTTATACAATTCAAGAACATCAAATCCTCCTATTATTCAAGATTTCAAGATTCAAGACCCGATTATTGAAGAATTAAGCTCCATGGCCATGAGTGGCTAATCTCTTTGTATCACACTTGGGAAGTAAACAATTGAAGTTCTAAGGTTTAAACATTTGGGTATTTCTTAAACTCTAATTGTGTAATTGTGTGTTTGAACTATTGTGTTAAATCGTGATCAATCTTATGTTGAAGCCATTTTAGTTAATTGTTCTTGTGCCAATATCTAATGTCATGAACATAGTTTCTTGCTTTAACACAAACATAGGGTTGTATGTTCTAGTGTAATGAAGTATAGTATTGTCCATCTTTGAATATTGATGATTCATGATACCTAAGCCTATTAAACAATTAATCCGTTAACACCAATTGCATCATAATTATTTGACCAATTTGTGATAACATTAGACTTCATTTGTTGAAACCTAGGTGTGGTCCTTTTAATTAATTGCTTACAATCTAAGTTGTTTACTATTATTTTTATTAGGGCGACGGGGCGCCACTAGAATTGGGCACGAGTACCCCACTAATAGCACGGTAACACCGTCGCCACCCGTGCTGGTAGGGGTCCCGTGAACCGTTTTCTGGTTATAGTTAACGGGCTGGTAACCATTAATAATAAATGCAACGGTCGATTTTTAGTATTTATTTTATTACTTTTTTGACCGTTTAAATGAATTTAATATAAAACGGTAACAATTTTTGACCGTTAATTTAGTATAAAACCATAGCCAATTTTTATCAATTGGTCATCTTGAACTTGAAAACAAATGGCAAACCAGAACCCAAATCCAAATCCAATCCCGCCCCCGTTAAACCGTGTGCGAGCACCAATCTGGAGCTTGGAGGATGAACTCGCCAGGGAAGGCAAAGTTTTTGGAAAGCGGTTGCCACAAGATTCAACGAACAAATGGGTGAAAACATTTGTTCAACGGACGCGATACATGAAAAGTTTATATCGTTAAAGTCAAAGTGCGTAGTATTTCAACAATTAGTCGTTAATGCGATGCACGACAATCCGGCTTTAAACGCAGATGGGTGGATTGAAGAAGCCCGTAACCAATACCGAAACCTACACACTGATAACTACCCGAGGGTCGAGGTTTGGAGAGCTATGAGATGGCGTTTTATAATATAGCCGTGTTTCTACTATTTATTTACGGTTTTAAATAATGTTTGATGTCATGTATTGATGTTATTTTATGGAATATTATGTAATTTTATTTTATTTAGTTTAATAATATGTTTAATTAATGTTTCTTTAAAAATAAAAATAAAAAAAATAAAGATTTCAGTGAAGTGAATGAGGTGCTGCCTACAAAAAAGTGTTTCAGTGAAGTAAATCAGTGAAGTGATGTGACAGTGTATAATTGGTTAAAATCAGTGAAACAAAATGAATAATCTAGGAGCGCCCCTTAAGGCCTTACATTTCTATTCCAATTTTCATAAATCAAAACTCCTTCCAACTAAACTTTCTTAAATGAACCAAGTGCAATCTTCATAAGTTACATAGTGTCTTCATAAGCAATAGTTTCCAATCAACTAAACAACATTCGTTAACCACCCGCTCCTTGGATTCGATACCCTATTTACCCTTACTACATAAGTTATTTAGGTTTTGCATCACCCGTGACGACCAGATCATCAGTGGGATATATGTAAATAATCCAAAATAAAAAATGAAAATTTAGGTGAAAAGAAATAGAAATACACAAGTACGCATAGAAATTTTGCGACTAGGTAATTTTTATTTGTTTTATTAGGTTACCTATCAATTATGTTTATGTTTACGATGAAGTGCGTTTTGGATTTGATAAAGACCTAAAAGAATTCTCATAAAGCTCTCGTTCAAATAATTTTTATCAACTTTAATAGAACCTTAAATACCTCGTATTATTTTGGGTTAGAGCATTCTCGACTTCTCGTACCTCCTCAAAATATGAAACTACATTAATCTGTCCATGTTCAGACAAAGATAACACGCACGTCTTAAATGGAACCTCTCCTCCGTTTCTTGTTTAGCCGACATCAATAAGTTGCTACTTCTCTTATGAGCAACGTTTTCAAAACCAGATCGGATGTCAAACCGGTCTCTTTATCGGTCCACTGATCCGACCGGTCAGACCAGATGTAAGAACCAGATGGTGTCGTAAAACAAAATGGATAAATTTTGAAAACATATTACAAAAATCCAGTTGAACCGCTTAAAATCTGGTTCAACTTTCCAAGTTCCCGGTTCGCTACAAACCCAATTCAATACCCTAACCCAGATCAGTTCAACCCCCAGTTCCCGTCCGACCGACCGGTCCAGTCCGGGTTTCAAAAATTGTTCTTTTCAAAAGTAAAAAGGGTTGTACATGTAACTTTTTTGAAAAACTAATAAGTCATTTGAAAAAACATCAAATGACTTTTTAAAATGATTTATTGACTTTTTAAAAAAAGTTAATAATTCAAAAAGTTGTTTCCAAACTCAATCCCAAACATGTTCAAAATCTCCGTTGAGTTATTTTATTTGGCGTCAATTCCATTTCACTTTCACCCCTAATTTTCATCTTCTCTTCAAGTTTATCGATGAATTAGCAGCGTAACCGTTTGCAAAACAAAAGGTATGCTTCCATATTGTTTCACAACACTCATATGCCTACACGTAGTGTATATGCCCGTGAAAATAATTCAAGTTTATCTCTGTAATATTTTCACTTTATTTTCTTAGGTTAAAAATTAAAAACAATCTTTTAGTTAAGTCATAGTGCACAAATACGTTTCCTCTAGATTATAATCCGATGTCAAACAATTTATATCGGAGATAATATCGATTTTGCCTCAGTTTTGTAGTCGAATTATTCCGGTGTCAATTTCCAGTTTGCTTTGCTAGGTTACTAACTTAATATGATCTTCTAGTTGCAACAGAAGTTATAGTGCACAAATTAATACGTCTCCTGTAGATTAGGGGAATTGGATTTTAATAATCCAAACTTTGTCTCGTTGGCCGGCAATAATCTGTATTTAAGAAATTCCTTGCAACAATCCCAACTTTCTAACGTATTGGCCAACAATCAACTTTTGTTAACCGAGAACTAACGACGCTGACGTGGATGATGACATGGAACTAACTGAGTTAGTTCTCAGTTAACTAAAGTTCATTATCGGCTAATACGTTGAAAGCTGGGACTGTTATTTGGAATTTCTTAAGTATAGATTATTTCCGGCCAACAAGGCAAAGTTTGGATTATTAAAATCAAATTCGCCTATAGATTATACATAAGATGTCAAAAAGTTTATATTGAAGATAATATCGATTTTATGGCAGTTTTGTAGATGAATTATTCCGGTGAAAATGATCGTCATATGATATTTTCATTTTGTTTTATTAGGTTAAAAAAAATTAAGTGATATTCCAATAGATATTATGACAATCAAGGACTCAAATTCAGAGTTTGTGCCTATTTCATCAATAATATCTCCACCAAATTCCTATGGATCTGTTGTTCTAGGAGGTACTTTTGATCGCTTACACGACGGTCATCGTCTGTTTCTCAAGGTTTGTTTGTATATGTATTTTATGCTTTACAATAAAAACATAGTCTGTTGTATATTATGTATGATATGTTATTCGTTAGATTTATATGAAATGTATTGTAGACAGCTGCAGAGTTGGCTAGGGATCGAGTTGTAGTCGGTATTCTTGATGGCCCTATGTTGTCTAGGAAACAGGTTTGTTCAATTGTTCTTGCTCCTTTTTAGTTCAGTTAATTAATTTAATCATTCCAGCGCTTCATAGAGTTATATTGATGAAATGTAGAACTCGAATTCCCAAAACGACATTTATCTATTATGATTGTGCTCATTTGTCATTGTATTGACTCTGGATTATTCTAACCTTGGTTTAAAAAGGCGTCCCTGATGCGTGAAGCTCACGAGGCGATCAAGAAAACCATAGTTATCAAAGGCGCTAGGCGTACTCAAGGCGCATAGGCCTCGCCTGGGGCCTAGGCGTGAGGCGCAAAAAAAGCGAGGGCCTGAGATAAAAAAATCGAACAAAGAAAATAAGTAAAAATATAATAAATCAATACTATTTTTCATCTAGTTAGTATCAAAAGTTTTAAATATTGATGTATTAGGGTATAGAAATGGTTTTCCTTTGATAAAAGTAGAAATCTGGTTGGAATCTAGCCATAATTTAACGAATTTGGTTGGAAACTCTCCGGAATTTGGGAATCTAGCTGAAATCGGCGCCTAAACCATCACCTGGAGAATTAAATCGCAATTTCCTCGACTCAAAGCGCAAATGCATCGCCTCGCCTAAAAAATGGGCCTAGACGCACGAGGCGATGACTTTTAACAACTATGAAGAAAACGCATCAGGGCCTTGAGGTGGTGCCTCATGTACTTCCGGGTGAAAACTGGTCAATATTAGGGGGTGTCGGAGAGTCAAAAAAGGGATGAACAAATTATGAAAGGTTTGCTTGATAAAAATGTTGATTTGTAGTACAGAGAGGGAGATGCGGCTTCTGGTTGTAAATAAAGCTTACTTTGGTTGTACATAGAACAACAAATCACCTTGCGCTCCATGCTTTTTAAACCAAGATTTTAACCAAGTTCATGTCTAATCAGTAAACTTTTTCGTTTGTGTTATCTTGCAGTTTGCCCATCTTATTATGCCTATTGAAAAGAGAATAAAAACTGTTGAAGATTTCGTTAAGGTGCCATATTTGTTAATCGCTGAATTTGTCCTCCATTAATAGTTATTATACACGCCCTGTGAGTGGATTACTGAACTTGTTCTTTCTTATTGTTTCAGTCTATCAAGCCTAACCTGAAAGTTGAAGTTGTGCATATCACAGATCCTTATGGTCCTTCGATTATTGATAAGAATCTTGATGCCATTGTTGTCAGGTTTTCTTCATGGCTTAGTTTACCATTGTTAAAGCTTAAACTTTTTGTGGCGCTTTAGTAGTTTTTAATTCATTATAGCAAAATTGTTAGAATAATTACTGTTTCGTTGTTTTGAGTATATTGTGACGTACGGTTCTCTGTCAGCCAGGAGACTCTACCGGGTGGGTTATTGGTGAACAAGAAGAGGGCCGAGAACGGTCTCTCACAGCTAAAGGTGCATGTTCTGAATGCCTTTAAGTTATTTGTAAACAATGGCTGAATCAGGGGTTATTTCTATTGTAGATTGAAGTTGTAAATCTGGTATCTGAAGAATCTAGTGGAGAGAAACTGAGTTCTTCCTCGTTGAGGAAACGTGAGGCTCACATTACTGGAAAGCTTTAGTTGGGTTAACAGGTATGTATGCATCTGTAACATACTGCAATACAATGCCATAATTTGCAGGCAAAACAGGTAGAAACATGGTTATACTTCAATGTTCCTTGTAGTTAGTTGCATAAAAAAGTTGAATAAAAAATATAGTTTAACTAATAACAATTGAGATGTTAACATTGATCAAACATTTGCAAATTTACACTTATTTCGAAGAGCAATCATGCGCCTGGTATTTATAGTTAGCACGGTGGAAGATCCTTCGGCGGAGGACGGACGGCCTGGTCTTTTCCAGGTCCATCTTCCACCACAAATGCCGTCTTTAGTCCCCAACCAGTATGCAACTCCAAATGACAATGAAAAAACCAAACGCCTGGGTTATCGGCTCTGAAACGAATGGCTGACCAGCCACTGGTTGGGACACCGATGGTATTCCTCTCAGGCGGATCAACCAAGTTATACTTGGATGGATCTTTAGTGGGGTCAAAATTACCAACGCCTGTTCCGACGACAAAAAAGTTGTATCCGTGAAGGTGAAACGGGTGGGATTCAACGCTCAGTAAATTGGTGTCTTGGATCACGAGTTCGACTGTTGAGTTGAAGGGGATTTTGCTCAATCGGGTTCCATGAGAAGTGAAAAGATTTGCCGTCAAGGGTGCACCGGTGTAGTTAAAAGGTGTTGGTGGCTTATCTGGGAAGTCGAGGGTAAAAACCCCTTTCATCTTCGAGTAGTGAGCTTGAAGAAGCCCGGTTTGCGGCATCACAAACGTGATGTTGTTCAGTGAAGCCGAAAGTCGGGTTCCATTAATACATGTTGGACACACACTCTTTCCTAACCCGATGGTGAAAAACAATTTTCGGTCGACTTTCAAAGGGACGTTTGCCGGGAAGTTACGACTGTTGAGGCTCCGAAGCTTGTTGTTGTAGCTTAACGCGAATGCAGTGTCATTGGGTGATGGTAATTGAGGTAGCGATGGGAGAACCGTGTTGGGAATGCCTTTGTACTGTAGGATTGCGGTGGCGGTTTTATTATCGACGGGAATCGGAACATCTTGGAACGGACGGACTGCCATGAAGTACCGCCCTGGAGCACTGTTGGCATTAACTAAAACGTTTGTTGTCTGACCAGGAGCAATTAGTATAGCAGAGGTGGTAAAGGGTTTGGTGTAGACGGCGTCGATCTCAACCACCGTCATGTTATGGCCCGCAATGGCGAAGAAGAGCTCATCATTGAGTGCAGCGTTTGCGATCCTCAGAAGGTATTTCTTTCCTGACTCAACTTCCATTGCAAATGTATCTGAAAAGCCCGAAAACGATCTTTAGGATACATTAATCTTTTCATTATACGATACAATTGACTTACGCTTTTCGGAGCACGGGAACAGAGGACCGGGTTTGCCGTTGATGGTGTGGGCATCAGACATGTTGGGTGGCAAACCCATAGCATTCCCCTGCTTCACAATGTTTTCCACATCACCATGCCACCATTCCCCTGGATCATATATGAGAGTATTTTAGAAAGATACAACTCAATTTCGATATATGCTGAAGTGAGTGGTTTACCGAAGACCAAGACTTGTTCGTTGTCGGGCTTCGGGAACGGGTACGGGGTTCCTTGCTGGGGCAAAATGACAATTGCACCGTAAACTGTGGCTCGGAGCCAAAGAATGTGAGCGTGCCACCACAATGTCCCTCTTTGACCCGTAACATTGAAGTCATACACATAGCTACTTCCCGTCTTGATTGGGCACTGTGTTATGTATGCTGGTCCATCTGCCCATCCGTTGGCGTATTGCTTCAAACCGTGCCTGGATACCCAAAGAATTGAATCCATTAAGTGTATCATTATGACAAGTTAGTATGATCAATAAGTGTGGGATTTACCAATGGATTGACATGTTATATTGCGCGTGATTTGAAACGTTGATGCTGACTCTATCGCCTTCTCGAGCGTAAATAGTTGGTCCAGGAAACATCCCATTTACAGTCACAATCGGCTTTGCGTGGCACAACCGGCTCACATTGCTCACTTGTACCTGTTCATATAGAGAATGATGTTAAACAAAACATGTCCTTAGGACCCACTAAGGTTGACAGGTTAAATTAACTGCAGTAAATTTTTACGCAACCCGAAAATAATCAAGTTTTGAGTTGTCATCTCTAACCCGTTTAATAAACATGTCATGTTTGGGTTGGCATGTTAAATCAAAAAGGCTGACCCATCAACCCGTTTTAACGTTATAGTGAAAATAATTTATATAACCGGCCAACATGCTTAACCAATGTTTTGGTAATTGGGTTAACATGAGTCGTGTTCGATTAACCCAACACGAGCCATTGGTTAAACGTTATATAAATGAGCGTGAACGTGACTCACATCAAACTGATACTTCTTAGTGGCAGCTTCAACCTGAAGACAACCCAACAACACAAACCCGAAAACAAAAAGATGCAGGCAGCCGTTTCGGCTGGAGAAGAAGTCCACACCACCACAAAACTCCATATTTTCGGATGAACTTAGAGCGAATGATGAAGATATACATACTTACAAATATGTGTCTATATATATTGTGTGTTTGCATATAGAAATTAGGTGAAAGGAGGAGTAAGATAGATGTAAATGAAAGCTTGGAAGTTAAATATGTGCAGATGAGTTGAGTTTATAAAAAATAAATAAAGATTTAAAAAGATAAGTTTAATGTTATAAATTTTGAAGAGAGGTACAGAAGACCAACTCTGTTACTGGGCTTTTACCGAAACTGTCTTCCCTTAGCTTGGGCTTTATCGTTAAGCAAAAGTAATGCTTATTTTTTAGTTTGTTTGGAGTGAAAGCTTGAATTATTAAACACTAAAAACGGGTTTTGTTGACCCGAACCGGTTTGGATGATCGGTTTTTAGTTTATACTAATAAAATATGTATATGAATTCATCTTGGTGTGTCTACATTTCCTTAAGTATGAGACTTGTTATATCTTATTAATGTTTTACGTTAAACAAGTTAATGATTAAATATACTCGTCTTATACTCTATATTAGATGGAAGTTGTTCTGACATTATTAATTTAGCGACCGTTGCATGTTCGTATATAAAAATGTTGAAAGGTACAAATTGTTAGAAATGCATTGTGGTAGATGGAGTGTTGTCGAAATGTTGTCATGGTACCAAAGTTCAATGTAGGATAGCATTAGATCGCCAGTCTCCCTTGCCTGTACTCTCTATGTTTTTTTGAATGGTGACTTTCTTAACTGTCACACTCGTTTTTTGGCAGACCCTAATCACCCACGTGTCCAGACTATGTTGTCTGAACCGGGTCCACGCTGGTACGGTGGGGACTGGGGACTACGGCGTTCGTCCGGAAACCGTACTGCCTCCACACGAGTTTCCTCGCTGGAGTAACAGCCGGATGAAAATCAGATTCGAACCTGCGCAACTAATGACTTACAGGTTTTCCTCTTCATTGCCTAATATCCCTCAAATGTCGCAAGTGAGGATCGAACCCGGGTCTCTCTAAAGGAGAGCCCGGTCACCAACCAACTGAGCTACAAGTGAAGGATGCCTCTACTCTTTACATATGATATAATTGTAAAGAGTTTTATAAACCACATAATACAAAGATTACATGGTTTTAAATTCATCAAAGAAAAAGAAGCCTCAAGTGTCTCTATTCTCTTTGTATGATGCAGTTGTCATGGATATGTGTTAACTATGGAACCGTAAAAGAATCACTCTAATAATATTGAGCTAAGTTGAGAATATTGCATAATACCATCACATGATTGTCTTATGAACAAACAACAAACATCAATAGATTTGTGCTATTAGAGAGTAGAGACCTATGAATCTATGATATGATTGAATAAAAGTCATAGATATAAATGTCTCTAATTGAGTTGAACCCGAGCTTGCCCTAGCTCGGCTCGGTTCATGAACAGACATACTCATTGCACCACCTACCCTTTCTACTTAAAGTATGCTAGGACGGTAGACTAGGACTAGACCAACAACCAACATTAGGGTACTATAATTCATTTATCTATCATTCAAAAAATAAAAGGTAATTAATTTATCCAGAGTTCCTAAAATTTCACACACTATAACTTTATAAAACTTTTTTATTAGTCTAACCCCGGCTGAGGCTCTTCATCCAATTCGAGAATGATTGATGAGTTGATTATTACAGCGTCTCAGGTGGCGATTCAACTTTTAAAAGCATAACACTTTTGTTTCTTCGAATTCTAGATTTAAAGATGAACAATATTGTTAATGGCCTACATAATCCAAAAAGACAATAAGTTGACTGGTTAGGTCTAAGAAGACGACCATTCTAGAGTCATTACCAAGGACATGGGAACAAGATCAGTTGTTTTTTTATCTCTTCGAATAATGCATACCACATTATGAAGAAGATTTGACGTATAGAAATATAGATGCTTTATTCCATTACTTTAGCTTATGAGCGTACGGAAAAGGTTTGAGAAAACAAGAATTTCACTTAATTAGAGAGCGTGTGTGTATATATACCTTTTTTGAACGGCTTAATTACACAAAATCCGTCATTGACAAGAGCGTTTAACTTCAAGTAAAGTAACACCTTATCTTTTATAGCGTTGCTAATTGGACCCAACCCCACCCTGGAGAGTATCTCTTTTATTTCCCAACAAGAAATAAACAGTTGAAATTTCACACCAAATTCATACGCTATATTTTTAAACTCGACATTTATTATAAAATTCTTCAAATTTCAAGTGTCACAAAGACACAAACCCAATTCAATAAAAGGCTCTTTAAAACTAAACACCAAGGACCACCAACTTATCTGGGGTTGATTCCAAATTTGAAAGTATTAGAGAAGTCAACGTCAGTCAACTTAAAGATGTTAAGGATTTTCTCGCACAATATTGTGGATGTCAATTTTATTTCAGTGGGTGAGACTTATATGGAGAATACAATTAATACGTCTATGTCATCTGCCAGCAAGGATAAAAATAGAATAGAATTAAAACCATGCTCAAATCATTTCTCAAAAGGAATGAGAGATGAGAATAATATTTCTTTTTTTTCTTTTGAGGTTTTTTTTTTTTTTTTTTTTTTTTTTTTTTTTTTTTTTTTAAATTAGCAGATGATCTTAGAATGTCAATTAGTAAAAACTGTTAACAAAGGCTTACCCATGAGACATTAATTTGGTATTTTGGTGGAAACAATTTTAGTGGGGTCAAAATGGCAATTAATGGAAAGTTATAAAAAACGTGTTAAAAAAACGTGTTCGAAAAAACGTTTTTGAATTTTTTTTTATAACTTTCCATAAATTGCCATTTTGGCCCCTGGAGGCATAAATGACGAAATTGCCCCGGGACTTAACTGACTTTCATGACTCAGTTAAAAACTCAGTTAAAAAGTGACCATTTTGGCACTTTTTGATCTCTGAGCGGCTCCAGTGATAAAAATCAAGTTTGGTGACCAGACAAGCAATTTGGGGAAAACCTCAGGGGCCATTTTGGCAATTAACTCTAAACATTTCGATATCTTTATTCATCTCTACCTTTTAAATTGTAACACCCTAAACCAATTTACAGAAAAACGTGCAGCGGAAATACCAACCGAAAAATTTATTTCTTTTAAAAACAACCTTGGATATTTATAACCCAAGTCTACTAAACATTTTAGGTATTACATCTTTTAAATATATTCTATCACATTAAACATGACCCATCTATATCACGTTATAGGGTCGTGTCCTCGTACAATCCGCCTCCTTGCTCGATCTCCATCCTTTCCTTACTCTATTAGGTAGATAAGACAACCTGCGATCACCAAATAACCGTTTCGTTAGTTCACTTAGTGACTTAATACACACTATTCAAAATGTGGAGGGAATATCCATAGATGCTCCATGATCTCGTTCCAACGCCTTTTTGGAAGTTCGGGTGTGGTACCCCGAGCTGATCCTACAAGTCTCATGCATTCACCCTTACATACCTGCATCTTCCTTACCACTTACATAACAAGTTAATAACCCCACAATTCATACAAATATACAATTCCCTCAATACCCCACAATACACACAAGTATACAATTCCCTCATATAACCTACTTTACATACAAGCATACAATTCCCTCATATAACCTACTTTACATACGAGCATACAATTCCCTCGTATAACCCCACAATACTTACAAGCATACAATTCCCTCATATAACCTACTTTACATACAAGCATACAATTCCCTCATATAACCTACTTTACATACGAGCATACAATTCCCTCATATAACCCCACAATACTTACAAGCATACAATTCCCTCATATAACCTACTTTACCCGTTATGTTACGCTTTCTTCGCCAAACTCTAAGACAATGTGACGTTCCCAATCCTCTACTCGATCTACATATAACTACCAACCCTTACATTCATGAAGCTCTCCCTCAAACCCGAGCATGAGTACACATATGTACTATAAATGAGGTTTGGAGTTGCTCGGGCAAGGTACGGAAGCATAAACAAGCTGAAAAATCAACATCCAAGGCCGAAGGGGGACTTGGCGTAGGATACGCCAAAAGTGGCGTAGCCTACGCCACTTGCGTAGGCAAGGGGGGACAGAGTGGCGTAGGGCAGCAGAATTTGGCGTAGGCAAACCAGGGTTGGCGTATCCTACGCCAAAACTGGCGTATCCTACGCCAACTGCAGGTCTTGCACAATGCTTTCCTTTTTCAACCCAATATCTTTCATGCCATTCTTACCCACAATTTCCGACATTCTAGCAACTCATTTACTATTCTCCCACCCATCATTCCACACATACCTTGATCAATTCTCGGATCGAAAGCACGCCCCTACGAGCTTCCGGTTTGAGTTCAAGCACCTACTATACTTGATTCGCTCAAACCTTGTCTACACTAGTTACATTTACAAAGACAAAGTCCAAGTTAACTACCATGTAAATCCTTGACCCATAACCAAAACCATGTACTCCTTTAAGATTCCCATCCTATGTGAACATAATTCCATATCATAGATGCGAGTTAAGTTCGGGAATCACTTACCTCAAGTCCTCCAAGTTCATGCTTGTTTATTTGCCTCCTCTTGACCCATTAGCTTCCCATGGTTGAGTCCATCCTTCCTATCCTTTCATATCATCATGTTCACATCATTGTTAGCATACATGATCATAACACACTAACAATCATTCTCAACCAAATATCACATTGACTTTCATTAGTCAACTTCTATCATATCTACAACATACATTCACAACCACATTTATTCTCACATAGTAATACCACTTATTATCATATATGTCTCATAGTTTTAACATGTTATGCGTCACATAGTGTTTCTAATCACACAATCAAGTTTGGGAGCATAACCATGTTATTTTAACATTGTTGACTTTCCAAAAAGTCAACTTCCAACTATACCAACATCCTACTTAGAAACATATGTCCATATTGATGTACTAGATCATATAAGATTCACCATAAACATCATATTCACATCTCATTAAGATACAAGATCATTCATCACACCAATTAATCAACGCATCGTGTACATCATAATATTTAAGCATAGTGCACACACTACTAATGCATACTTCTTACCAAATCATACAATCAACTAATTCCCACATGATCTCTCTCTAAGACGAAATCCCCATGTTAACCTACCATCAATTGCACCAACTATCACATTACTTTCATACTTGTCGAGTCTTGCATACAAATTCATACATTATAGAACACACATACAACCATAAGATCACTTATGTGCTTACATACATACTTACATACAATTCATTATAATTCACACATGGTTTCCATAGAAACACATCCTTCATATTAATTTCCTACAATCATCATATTCCATTCATTCTCATCAATTACTTGCACGCAAGTTCATCTACACATTTCATCGAACACATGGTGTGCGTACAACATTTAAAACACAATGTACAAGCATTTCATGCATACTTCCATAGCTCATACCATCAATCATCACATTTCATACCCACATCAATTACCCTTCATTCCATAAATATTAAACATAACAAAACCTCACTTTCTTTCTACTCTATTCACCCATTTAACTAAGAATGACCATGGTTACACTAATAGCAACATCTACTTTCAACTCTACACAAATCCTTCAATTCATTCAATTTCTATACAATTAACACATATACCTCTTTCAATCATCATCAATTTCCACATGCATATCATCAACTACACATTATTCCTACAATTACATGGATTTACCACTCATTTAGCAACATCAAAGCTCTAATGAAAACCCAATATCATCATCTTTTGCAAACAAGCAACTTCTAGTGATTAGCTCACCTCTAGACCATTAGAGATGATCAATATCACTTAAAATCAAGCAATAATATGAATTTAACATCATTTGCTCAAAACCCACATGTGGGGTTCGAACCCTATACGAATTATACATCAAATTCTACCAAACAAGAGGTACCTTTGGGTTCAATCGACCATAAACGGTCCTTTTCTGGTTAATGCATCAATTTCCCCTTTGAATCCTTGCTAGATTGAGTTGGTAGTTGGACTAGGGCTGGAGCCCTTTTTCTTCTTCCTGATAATCGACCAAAACACACAAGTGTGTGTGTTTTTGGTGTTTTGCCCCTTATATAATAATAATAATATGGACTTTGGGTGTTTGGCAATTTCCACCCTCCAACTTATAATCTCTTGACTCAATATCATTTTATTAATCCCGCCTATCAACGTCTTTAAATGAAGCGGGTTTTTGGGGCGTTACATAAATTAAAAAAAAAAATCAAAACATTTCAAGTTCCAGATGAACCAGACCGGAATTCAAATTTTTTTAATAAAATCTCAATTACTAATTCATTCAATTTGAGTTAAAAAAACAATAGGCTTTTAAAGAATAATTATAGTATTTGAGATTAACAATAAAAGAGAAACGACAGACCATTAAAATCGTTGGCCTCCGTTTGCAATACTTACGTAACCAAGCAACCTCCACCCCATCACATTCTATACTCAAATTATGATTAGCAACCAATCATGGGAACAAATTATGCTACTAAAATTTTGATTGATTATTAGATAGCTATAATAAAACAACCTTTTTATTTAAATCATACCATACAAAAATCATTAAAAAATACAACATAACCAATTTTGCAAGGGAAATAAGGTGGGTCTGAATAAAAAAAGGTAATCTAAAATTGAATTTTTTTTACACAAATCAGTAAATGTGTCTGAAATTGTTCTTTCGTATTTTATGTATATACATCATAACGAAAAAGGTATGTATTTATTACTTGAATTGTGAATGGAGATGGCTTAGATTGATTGTGATTTCTAGTCACTTTTGGTTCCAGTGGCTATAACAACAACAGACATGTGACGGTTATATGTTTACATTGTTCTGTAAACGTATCGGCACAAGGCGAGGTTAGGCTATGGATTCAAAGTGGAAAAAAACGAAGAGCAACAAGAAAACTCGTGCTAATAATGTGTTAGAAAATAACAATCTAGTAGCAACCAACGTACAGGTTATATAAAACATGAGAAGAAGACTCTAGACATCATGTATGGAAAAGAAAGAATAAAGAAAAGAGAATTTTATTTATTGATATGTTTCATATACCGATTTTTTTTTAACGGCCAGATTTCTTCCAATGTTAGTTGTTAGTAGGTATTGAACCCATGACCTCCATGTTAGTACAACAAGTTAGTTACCAAATAAAGGACCACTGTTTATACGGCTATAAACATTGAAAGATATGTAAGTTATGTATGTGAAGAGTCACCGCATTATTTAGATACCAAATACATGACCACTATTTATAAGATTATAACATTGATACAAACGTAATAAAGACATGGAGGTTATGAATGTAAAAAGTCACTACATTATTGTTAATTTCCTCATCAATTTTATAATTATGTTTAAATTTATTTCTTCAACAATTTAATATTTAGGTAGAAAGACAATTGTACCGCTAAATGACTTACAAACATTGTACTATAAGCAATAAATGTTGTATTTACTTAATACCAAAATGTTTGCTATAGAATTTGCTACAAAAATGTTTGCTTATGGATTTTTATACACGGTTTTTTGCTATGAAAATGTTAATTACCAGTTTTGCTAGGTATTTTTAAATATGGTATTTGCTACAAATTTTAGACACGAATTTTTTTATTCAAATATATTAACTTGTTGTTTTTACATATCTCGTGGGTTTAATACTATTTTGTTTACAAAAGTATTCGAATTCATTAACTATATATAAACACAACTCCAAAATTAATGATAAAAGAATTAGCCATGAAAAGAATATGAATGTATGTATATGTGTGATTATAGTAAAAACTCAATGGTATACATTACAAGTAAAACATAGTATTTAAGCAAGAAACTAAGAATTAAGCGACTTCAAAAACAAACCTAGCATTAATGATTCTAAATTTAATAACTTGTCATGCAGAAGGAATGTCGATTTCATTAAATCTATAGTGCTTTGCTGGCAACATGTAATACATGGTTTCACCACTTGATCTTCATGTATCATACTTTTCAGCCTATTCGCACTCCATCAAACACGATTTTAAGACTGCATTATTAAGATTGCTAAAACGAAGAGCAACAAGAAAAGTCGTGCTAATAACGTGTTGGAAAATAACAATCTAGTAGCAACCTACATACAAGTTATATAAACATGAGAAGAAGACTCTAAACATCATGTATGGAAAGAAGGAATGAAGGAAGAGAGAACTTTATTCATTGATATGTTTCATATACCAAATAAAAGATCACTATTTATAAGGCTACAAAAATTGAAAGATATGTAAGTTATGTATATGAAGAGTCACACTATTATTTAGATACAAATAATATTTATAAGACTATAACATTAATACAAATATAATAAAGACATGGAGGTTATGAATGTAAAGAGTCACCACATTATTGTTAATTTCTTCATCAATTTTATAGTTATGCTTAAATTAATTTCTTCAACAATTTAATATTTGGGTAGAAAGACAATTTTACCCCTAAATGACTTCAACAAGTATTGTACTATAAGCAATAAAGGTTGTATTTACTTAAATTTTGCGGGTATCCTTCACTCATGCTTTATAATATAGTATAGATTTCTTAATTAATAAAACTTTAGGGTCAATTGCATTTTATCCCTGTGGTTTGGGTCAAATTCGCTAAATAATACAAAATCCTTTTTTTATTCTCATCTGTGTCTCCGGCGTTTGTAATTTCTTGTCATTTTTGTCCATTTCGTTAACTCCATATGTTTTTAATGCTAAGTCCTATTTGTTTTGTTTTTTTATCTTTTTTACTTTATTTACTTATTTTTTAATTAAAAATTATTTTTATTTTTATTATAAAAAACCTGCCAACCCTCACCTCACTCTCCCTCTCTTTAGTATCACTCTAAAAAGACTAATACTCATAATCTACAACCCCAACCCCAACCCTAACCCACAACCACCATGTGGTTTGAGTCAAGTTGCCTAAGTTATTATAAAATCGTCCATATGGTTTAAGCCAAATTCAACTTGTGTAATACATAAGTTTCTAACCAAGTATAATATGGACACATAACTTTCTATTCCTAACACAAATTTAAAAAAAAAATAAATAATAAACATTAAAACTAATAGATAATAGATTAATAGATAATAGATTGATATAATTTTAGCATAATTTGAATTGTATTTATTTGTAATTATTGTGATAATTAGTTACCATAGATAGGAGATCTATTGTATTATTTATACCCGTAAACTTAATGAGAAGAGCACGGTTTATACACTTTCATGGTATCACGAGTCCAAGTGATCCTCTAAACCCTACCGCCGTCCCTTTCTTCTTTGCCGGTCGCATTCCTCTTGCCGACTGCTGCTGCCTCCTTTCTTCTTCGTTCATCACATCACCAACCACCCTTAATTCTCCTATCCATGGTGGTCCCCCCCGGACCGCCCGGATCCCAAAACAATCAGTTTACATGACCGGTCCCAAACTATAAATTGTCAAACTAAATAAGGAACGAACTTTGCATATTTCAACCAATCAAACCGAACAACTTTCTTCTGTTTCAACTATTCGGTTTCCTTCCTCTGTTTAGAACCATCTCCACGACCCAAATAACGCATTAACAATTTTCATATATTTAGGGGCTGTTTGGTAGCCTCTTAATCAGCCTCTTAACCATTCAGGTCTGAATCATTCAACATTCAGACTGTTTGTTTCAACATCTGAATGGAATGATTAAGTGCTGAACCATTAAGCTAATAAGGGATGCTGAATGATTCAGCTCTTAACTATTCAGAGCCTCTTAACCATTCAAACCATTTTAATAATTCGACACTTAATCAACCAAACAGCCCCTTAATCATATTCTTATATAACTTAAAGATCAATGTCGGTGGATTTTACGCCATTGACCCTTCACTTTTCATAAAAAAGATATGCCACCCCACACTGAGTAATGACAATTTTAATCCATGCTCTATACAAAATGATAAATCCACCCTCCGACTATGTGAAATGGCATTATTTTACCAGCACCTTATATATTTGCATTTCCTTTACTACCCTTACTTTTCCTATTGTGATTTTTACTCAAAGTTTTATCACATTGCAATTTTAGTCCTTTGTCTTTGCAAACTTCAACGTGTAATCCCTCAAGTTTCTAATGTTCCAACTTTACGTTTGTACCATATATAATATGCGTTTTAACATATGATTTTCTTTAAAAAAAAAACTAATTTGTCGTTAACCTCCTCGAGTTTCAAAAGTTTCAACTTTACCCATTTCGTTCCTTTACTTGAAAAAAACTAACTTTTTACATGCAAATTTTTATGTACACATCAGTACAAATTGGAGTTGAACTACGATTAGACGAAACCTTTTCTTGGGAAAAAGTCAGTACAAGTATAATACGTTTTCGTTACGTACCAAACTAAACATCTTTAAATATAATACATTTTCATTCGACGGTAAAAATTCAAGTTACTCTGCATTTCGTGTGGTTTCTATTTCTTTAAAGCTATGATAAACCCTTTCGATTCATCAGCCACATGTCACATAATAGTTACATTAATCCGTTCGATATTTACAATGTAATCGCGTCTTAACGCGCACGGGTCTACTTCATCCAAATACTAGTGGTGGGGTAATGGGGGTATACATGAGTGTAACTTGATGGTATATATGCACGCGGCTTGTATGTAATGATTTACAGTCTACAAGTGGTAGGGACTATATACATTTTGCTAAAATAATAATATTAATAATAATCAATCACCAAAGATCATCTCAGTACACTGTGCAAGATCATATTTTTAGTCCTTCAATCAATCCTTTCACTTCATTCCAGACACCCCGCCGATCACGGCGGCGATTACGGCGGAGATACGGTGATCTAATTAAAAAGTATGCAATAAACTGGATCCACTCATCTGATCTAACCCTATCCTTATTTTCATCCAATTGCTAATTAGGTATACACTTATTATTGTTTTTACCATTTGGGTTTTGTTAGTTGAGCTACTTAGTCGAGTCGAACGGGTCGTAATGTTATGCCTTCAAGATTTATAATCTTGTTTTTAAAAAAACTTAGCTTTACTATTTAAGAAGGGCTAGCTGCGCAGTTTGTTGCCCGTTTGCCTTCTATTTCAATGTGTTTGTACTATTTGCTTTCAATCATTTTGGTTTTCGTGCGCCCGAGGCTATAGAGCTACTTAGCCGAGTCAAACGGGTCATGGGTAGTAATGTTTTGAATCTTGTTTATAAAAGACTTAAGCTTTGCTATTAAAAAAAGGGCTAGCAGCACAGTTTGTTGCTCGTCTGCCTTCTGTTTCGATGTGCTAGATTGCTATATCATTAGCAAAATCATATGGAAAATAACCATTTTGAAAAATTATACTTTGATTTTGTTGATCAGGTGTGAAAGCCTGAAGGAGACTGATTCAAAGGAATTAAGTTTGTAAAAATTTTAATATTATTGGTTGAAATTTGGTCAAATATGGCAGTTTCTTTTGTGTTCACATGTTGTAAGAAGTAAAGTCAGCTTCCAATTTAGTCTGCATCTTAAAGTAATATATATATTAATTATAACCTAGATTGTCTGGTTATTTTTAGGGTTGCTGCTTTGGAGCTTATGTTATTCATTGAGTTGTTTAGGATTTGCAACTTGTGATATCAAGATGTCGTTTAAAAACATCGTGCGCGAGCTGAAGGAGATGACAGATGGTATTGGGAGCATGTCAAGAAGAAGAGGGGTTGAGGGAAACAATGGCGGAACTGTACGCGATCGCATGTTGTCCCGGATTTGGTTTCGGCGGAGTGTACAACAGAAGGGCGGTGGGCTCACTTGCCTCCTGAATTGCTGTTGGATATAATTCGTAGGGTGGAAGAGAGTGAGACGTCTTGGCCGGCTCGAACGGTGGTTGTTTATTGTGCGTCGGTTTGTAAGCCGTGGAGAGATGTTACTAAGGAGATTGTTAAGACTCCTGAAGAATGTGGGCGGTTGACGTTTCCTATTTCGTTGAAGCAGGTTAGATTTTGTAAGTTTGGAATATGAATCATATGATGAATATTAAAGATGTTTCGATGATTTTGATGTTTGTGACACTGAATATGTTTATCTTTTCGACTGATAAAATAGCCCGGTCCTCGTGATGCTCCAATTCAGTGCTACATAAAAAGAGATCGAGCTACTTCCACTTTCCGTTTGTACTTTGGGCTGACTCCATGTTAGTAATCATGCATTTTTTTTAAGCGTAGTTTGCTCGAGAACTATACGTTTTCTTGGATATTTTGTATTTAGATGATCATACATACGCAAGCTAAATCTTAGTTATTTGGTACTTGATTTGCAGCCGAAGACGAGAGTGATAAGCTATTGTTGGCTGCCAAAAGAATCCGAAGGGCAACAAGTACAGAATTCTTGATTTCTTTAGTGGCAGATGATTTTTCGCGCGCTAGCTCTACCTACGTCGGGAAACTAAGGCAAGTTTTGTCGAAAAACAATATATGTATAACTTTATTGTTTCCTAATAGAAAGGTTTTATTAATGTTTGATAAATAGTTAATAATCAAAAGGTTCTTTTTTAACAGGTCTAATTTTCTTGGAACCAAGTTCAGCGTCTACGATAGTCAACCTCCAAACGATGAAGCGTTTCAAGCTAATCATAGCCGTTCAAGTCGAAGATTTCACACAAAGCAAGTATCTCCTCGTCTACCAGCGTGTAATTACAACATTGCCACTATCTCCTACGAGCTGAATGTACTACGCACGCGTGGGCCTAGACGAATGAATTGTTCAATGCATTATATACCCATTTCCTCAATTCAAGAAGGCGGTACCGCCCCAACTCCAAAATCTTTTCCACAAGACAATCTTCCTCTCTTGTCATCGTCGTTATCGTTACCATCACCTTCAGTGAAAGAAAAAGCGTTACCTAGCGACGACTATTTGGTCCTTAAGAACAAATCACCAAGGTGGCATGAACAACTACAATGTTGGTGTTTAAATTTCAAAGGGCGGGTCACGGTTGCTTCAGTGAAGAATTTTCAGTTGGTGGCGTCGGTTGGTTCTTCTGATAATGTGTCTGATGCAGAGCAAAATAAAGTGATTTTACAGTTTGGGAAAATTGGACAAGATATATTCACAATGGATTATCGGTACCCAATTTCTGCGTACCAAGCGTTTGCGATCTGCCTTAGCAGCTTTGATACAAAACCAGCATGTGAATGACATGAATCTTGCTATCAGGTCAGTGTTATATTTCTGTAAAAGATGATATAATGTTGGATCCAAGAGTAGTTATGTGAACATGTGTTTTGTTATTTAAAGTTTGTGTTGTTCATTATTTAGCGCGATTTTGTTTGATATTCATAGTCGGGTTAGTTCCTACGATAAACTAGTTTTTTACTTAAACTTGGTTTTGTATTGAACGCGATCTGAGTCATTTTTCTTTTAAGTAACACATGTTAAAATGTATGTTTATAATAATGTTACATTAACACAAAACGATTGTCGTTTGTTTTGACGGATGTTAACTTCTTTGTGGGTATGAAAACTAGTGTTTGGGTAGGGGATGGTGACGAAGATGATGATGCATTTTGGTGAAGGTTGTCAAAGTTTGGTAGGGTTAGGTGGGGTGGTAGTAGGGGCTATAGATGGAGAAGAAGGTGGGGGCATGGGGCGAGACGCAAAAGTTAACTATAGGGGCTAGACGGTTTATGTTAAATGAACAAACAACAGGGACTCAATGTGTTAAGGGTGGACAGAATCGGTTAATTGAGGCAAACCTCACCATGTATTTGTACGGCACCCATAGTACACTTTCGACACGAAATACCAACATATCATGAGCATCATACGAATATGCGCCACAACATACTTGTACGATTCATGTAGACATATACTTCGTAATTTCATAATTTATGCGGACCTAAGCCTACCAAAGCATCGTTATTTAGCATCCAATTTGTCATCACAATACACATTACTTTGATGTCAATGTCATAACTCTTTGTTTTAAGAACTCAAATAGTGTATTGCTAGTTTGCTCAACTTCAATCAAGAATCCCAAATTTCTAAGGTTAAAATTCTAATTTCAAGTAGAGCCTTCAATAGAGTTGCTACAACAAACTGCATGCAAGATGGAATTTGTGTAAAACTAGTGATATTCCGATCGCTACATGGTGGGAATTTAATTGGTTTATTATGGTACCAGCACTTGCTATAGCTCTATCTATGATACAATTTTTTTTTTTTACTATATTTCATATACAACTCTGTTTTCATAAAAAAATGAATTATGCCGGAATGTGGACTAAGAAAAAACAAAACTTGGTTGCATATTCATTTTTTTAAAATTAACAAATGCAACCTGCTGGAAATAAAAAATAAAAAATATTCAACCTGCTCTTAGTTTCTAGTATATAAGTAGGAGTCTTATGTTGACTTTTGTGTTTGGGAGAATGCGTCTTTTTTTTTTTTTTTAACGGCCAACGAATTAATTCCGAGCACTCTCGGGCACCCTTTCAGGAGAATGAGTCTAATGTCGACTTTCATTAAACCTATTTACTTGATTATCACAAAGGCCCTTCTAGTTTTTATTTTTCACAGTGGCCATAACTGAAAATTACTTGTACAGTTGTAACTTGTACCATTATGTCCCGTCCTTATGGTGTAATTGTAAAGGTGTTGGGTTTCAAAGAGAAAGTTGGGAGTTCAAGTCTTATAAGAGACAAAAAAAAAGGTGTATTTAATGAAAAAAATGAGTGTAAGAAGGGGTGTAAAAAATGAGAGAGGAACTTAGCCGTTAAAAAAAAGTTGTAACATTATAAAACCTCTTAATTACTATTTTTTTTTGTTTTATGGTGTTGTACAATAGGCTTAGAGTTTTTTTTTTTTTTTTTTTTTTTTTTTTTTTTTTTTTTTTTTTTTTTTTTAATGATGTTTCACTTTTAATCCATAACTTTCTTTGGCAATTTAACACTTTGATTTGATATATTTTACTTTAAACCCAAATCTTTTCATATTTTGCATTTTAACCCAAACACTTTTTTTACTTTCAACTTTGGTCCCATACTTTTCATCTTTCGCAAGTCTTTTATTTTACGTTTCATTCTAAATTTAGTGGGTTAACACGCTTCAACGTGCGTATGAAGCTCAACATTTTTTTTTTGTCTATATTCCCGTTTGACAAGCCCCTCCCAACGCGTTTATTTTTACCCGTTTGGCAGGTTCGTCACAAGGCGCGACTCATAGATCGACTTAGCCATTTTCTATGCTTTACGTCTCGATCTAATTTATCCGCATTAACATATAGCAACATGCATGTGTGGTTCAAAAGATATGGCAAAGCAGTATTATGATCATCAATACAGTTAAGCCACAAGAAACAAGCAAATGAGGACAACAAAAAATACTTTTGTTTCATATTTACCACATAACTTGAAAATAATGACAAAATACCAAACTAAGCTGAGTTCAGATAATCTAAAACCTTATAAAAAAATCTTACAAATAAAACAATCAACAAAACTTATGTATAAAAAACTGAAGAAATGAACTAACAAAACCAGTTCTTCATAAGGCTATATACAATAATTTACTATTTACAAATCTTTCTAGTTTCTATCGGCAGCAGGATGCATCATCACAGTTAATCTTAACCCAGGTTAGATTCTATAACTTGTTATATGCGCAAATGATTCGACTTTACAAACCTGTACAAAACTGCGAATTCCTGGATCAAACCATGCAACACTGCCCGTTTTATTACTACGACACAAAGAACTGCGAAAGCTGCAAAAGATATGGCACTTCAGGTTCTTGTTCAGATGAACATGGTTAAGTAATGAAGTATTTTGAATCATTAAAAATACAAATTCTTACCTATACGGCTATACTTTCCGTTTTTGAGTTCTGGAAATCAATGGAAACCTAGAGAAGATCCGTGACGTTCTAGACGATGTCTTCTTCTCTGCATGCAAACCATGTGAATCCTTTGAAACATCATAAACCTGTGCAACAGCAGGTTGTTCGACGTGATCTTCAAGCTCTGCGTCTCTCAAAAGCCGAAGCAGTTCAAGTGCTTTAGCTTTCCCTTTATCGTTTCCGTTAACAGAAATAGAAACCAATGCAGGGATCACCCCTTCGTCCATCACTAACCGACAATATTGAATGCTTTGAGAGCATAAAGAAAGAAGAATCTCCGACGCCTGTTCTTGTTCCTTAATGCTTTCACTCTCGAGAACTCTAGCAACGAAAGACATGCACCCCTTTGTCTCTGCGATAACGCTTTTATTATCTTGAATTCCACATAAATTTGTCAAGATTGCTATGCAGTATACTGAGAGCGAATCGTCGTCTTCGGAAAGCGTGACCAGTTTAGGGATTAGCTCTGAAGAATCGATTAAAGAACGAACGTTTCTTGCTGAAGTCAAGTTATAGATAATCTTGAGGGCCCGTGCTTGAATTTCTTTTAGTTCGGTATCAAGAATCTTGAGAAGATAAGCGAGAGAACCCGAGGACGCAATTTCATATCTGCAGTTTTGGTGCGCAGACAACTCTTCTGTAACGGCAAGAGCTTCTTCCGTTACTTCGGATTCAAGAAACTCCGCTATTAACTGGTATGCATCACTGCTCAAGTATTTTATACTCCTGCAACGACGAAAGAGCGAAAGATTTTATTTTATTTTTAATCGACACAACACGAGAAAAACGAAAGCAAATAAATTTTATCAGGTAGCATAAGTACCTGCATTCTGTAACCAAAATTAGCAACAACATTAATCCAATCCTCTGAGCTTTCACGTCGTTTCGGTCATGTGCAACCCTCAAGAATCTCACGAGCGATCCAACTAATTTCTCACACATAATCAAGCTACAAGCTTGATCATCATCTTTCAAACGGGTCATGAGATCTCGTACAAACTTGCATTGAGCCTCCCACGGAAGTGCATCATCGATTTCATAGGATAAGTCAACATCAAATTCACGAGAGTCTTCAACAACTCGACTATTATCTAAAGAACTCAGTGATACATTACTGTAGTCAGCCGGAAGTTGAAGACTATACATAGAGCTCAAACTATTAACCGAAGTAAGAGAATTTTCCCACGAGTTAGCATTATTTGAAAGCGGAATATACGGATCAGGGACCGTGATTCCGTACGCTCCACACCATTTTGAAATTAAATCCTTCATGGCGGTATTTGGTATCAACGAATAATTCAATAACTTCCTTTGAGTTTTCGGACATACATCATGACCTTCATCAAACCATTTCTGTATCCACATTCTTTCAAACGTCTGACCCGAATCAATAATAACAGGATCATACATCACCTTGAGAGATATCGGACACATAAACTCTTCAGGCAGTGTACCCGACACATCCTTTTCACGGTCAACACGAAAGTCAACCGTTTGGGAGCTGTAATCTTGATTTTGTACGCTGTTATCGTTCTCTATGTGTCCAGACGCAATTGACTTTCCATACTTATTAAGCAAATCCAAAAGATGTAAAAGAATCAGCTTCTTTTGTTGTTTGTTGTTTCCTTCGGTCTTGTTTTGTTCGGTAATTTGTCTTAGAAGTTTCTTGATGGATCTTCGTTCGACTAAAAGCGCCTTTTGGGATGTAATTTGAAGCTTTTGAGCGGCTGTATGAATCCACTCGTTACCAGGTACAGTTTCTGAACGGTTTCCTGTTCGGTATTCTTCAAGTAACGATCTAACAGCTTTCCCGGCTTCTTCTTCTAATGGATCTAAACTAAATTTGACCCCACTAAGCTCCCCGATTATTTGAGAGATCTGTAGGCAACAGATATTTCATACCGGTCGTTAGGACGTGTGTTATTTGAAAATCATTACATGATACTAAACTAACAGAATCAGTAGTATAGAGTTGGCTGCAATAGATGGTGTTAGGATGTATTTTGAGTGTTTAAGTAGCTAACAAAATATAATTACCAAAAATAACATTCTTTTATATTTTTAAAAGTATATACTTTTTTTTATTTAATAAAAATAATTCTACATTTCATGACTGTCAAACTACATTAAAACAGTCAGACCGGCAACATCAATAAATAGTAATATCTTTCAAAGTTTAGTTTAAAAAACATTAAACAATTAACATCAACAAATGGATCATTATAAAGAACAAATCTTCATATATGAGGGAAGTTAGAATTCGCAGGCGTTTGCGATAATCTCAATGTTCCATAAACTTTGTTAACAACTTGTTCAACGTGTTTCGTATAGCTTCACCATATGATTCATATTATTTATTCAATACACACAAATCAACCAACCTTTGATGCAAGCATCACAGGAACCATGGTTCGTATCTGGCTCAAGCCCTGTTCCAACAAATTCTTTGATATTTTACATCTTGACTGAACCGTACTTCCTGTCAGCGCCTGAACACATCCAATATGAGAAACTTTTAATCTTTCCATAATTAAAAAAAAAAACATCTCAAATGTCAAAATAAGAAAATCCCGGATGGCAAATCATACAAAAATATAATCTTATAAACACACGCGTACCAAGTAGAGCTTGCTCGAGTCACAGCAGTCCAGAATCAACGATTTGGCTTTATCAATAGCCCTATTTAACAAGCAAAGTGACTGTATCCCAGACGAGCATCGAGGCCTTGCAGCTTCTATCTCTGGGAAAATCTTATCAACCCGATCGACAATCTTTAGTAATTCCGTGCACATAACCCTATGCACCTGATCTCACCAATACATCATATGTAACATATGAGCTCTGAACCCGATAATATAACGACAACTTATAACTTATCATTATTAGCAAGAAATTTGTACCTTAATGTCACCGGGTGACGCAATTTCTCCACAGCTTCATTAACATCAGTCCCCATTAGTATAAAAGCGCTATCTCAATCCTGCAAAGCGATTGAAACTCTAAACATAAGTTTCTTCACCAAAATTGTCTCTTTTCATTAAAATCATAATTGTTATTGTAAAAAATGGGAAATCATCATATTTGGCAGTATAATATGAGGAACCGGAGAAAGCCCGAAACTTCTTGTTTACGCAGTTTAAGCGACGAAATCGTGCAAGTTTCGGTATGATGTCTCTAAAGTCTAAACTTAACATTAACATCATGTGAACTCTTGTTCAATATTTTGGTTCATAAAATAAGGTAAGAAAAAAGATTAAACATATAACCAAATAAGTGCAATAATGAAGGGTCAAAGTTAATTGATTGTGATTTATTGGCATAATATAAAATTAGCAAAATCTAAGTAATAATCCAATAACAATATAACCATCTTCAAGAGTTAAGTTTAATATAAGACCTGTCTCTATAGCAATTATTAAGCAAAATTAATAATCATAAATATTGAATTAAACAATAAAACCTAATAAACATAACAAACACTTTATCAAATACATAATAATTGAAAAATATCTGCCATTGGGGTGGTGGCCCAATGGTAGAAGCAAAGCTTCTAGGAACACCTAAGGGGGAGGTCATGGGTTCAAGTCTCATAAGGAGTGAAATTTGCCGTTCAAAAAAAAAAAAATTGAAAAATATCTTACCTTTTTTTACTTTAATCACCACAAGATTCTGATCAGCTGGATAAACTCAAATACCCACAAAATATTATTTATAAAAAATGGAAAAATCCCTAATTTAAATGAAAAAGATTCAATCTTAAAAAAAAAAAAAAAAAGTCTTGATTTTTTCAAAGAAAATCAAGAAACAGTATAAAAGAAGCTTTCTTGATCAAACCCAGGCTGCAAAAACAGCAAATTTAAGAACTTTTTCCATATTAAAACACACCCAAATGGCCAATTTCTTGTTTTTGTCTTGCAAACAAAAACCTTTAAGGGATTAGAGTACAAATAATATGGTCAAAGCAAACAAAAAAGTCAACAAAACAAGGGGTTGGTGATGAAGAAGCCTAGAAACATCAAGAAAGTTGTTGGGTAGCTAAAGGTGAAAGGAAAGGAAAAGAATAATAATCTTTTGTAAGCAAAATATTACAAGAAAGAAGATAGAAAGCTTTAAAATGAAACTAAAGAGATAGGGTTGTCATGGGGTCATCTATTAATGTTTTTGGTATCTATCTAGAGATGGAAGATGGGATGTATGTGATTAGTGATGTGGGTCTACCACCTTGTGCTAGTATATAGTCTCAAATAGAAGGTAGAGAGGTTGACATGCCATCATAAGTTGAATGTAGGAGTTATGTTAAACATATATGGTCCTTATGGTATATAAGTTTTGCTAAATTTAAACTTTTGTTTTATGGAAGTTATGGGTTTGTATGTTGATTAAACCATAACATGTTTGATTATAGGTTATTGGAGAATGGTTATTATGTCTTTTTTAGTTATGATAAGTGTCTTCTTATAAATGGTGTCTTACACGTTTATTCAAAACTAGGACAACCTTATCGATAACTGTTGGATACCCTCAAAATGATCTTCTTTGTCTCGGAGTTGAACTCTAATGCCATTCATGTCACTGTTTTTCGTATTTCTTGTCGTGTCTTGCTTCCAGACTCCATTAATGTTGACAGATGTCCCTCTTTAATTGGTCATTATCGTATATAATGATTTAGTGTACAGTTAGGCACTTTGTACTTGTTAAAACTAAAAACCTCATGATAAGCATATTTTTTATACCCTAATGGTTTATTCGACATATAACCCTGATTTCAAACTCTTTCAAACCAATGCTACTTATATAATAGATACCAACAAGGGTAAAAGGATTCATATATATAGGAGATCAGTAGACAAACACTGGATTGTGATATAGAAAACTTGGTAGTTCTAATTGAAAAGGCCAGGAGATTAGGTGTAAACCACAACCATTTGAAAGTGTTTGTGAACTTTCAACTACGTTTAAGACTTTGAGACGTGATGCAAAGAGGGCAAGACACATGACTAGAGATAAAAGTGACAAACCAGGTGAAGGTCAATGGAGGATGATCGAAAGATGTGTTAGTGGTTGTCGAGTGAGGAGAGACAAAATATAAAAGGGGGCCGGGCATGACTTTTTTAATAATAAGATTGGTAAAATGGTTATTTTACATGGAATCGAAAGATTTTTAATTCAAGGGACATTATAGTTTTAACATACAATAGATTGCAGAAATCATATCTTTAATAATTTGAAAAGGAAAACCAGAAGCGTAAAACATACATATTGTAGGGACCATTCTTGTAATTTGTTTTTAATAAAATAATAAAAGCAATTCGTTTTGAATAAAAACAAGAGTTTATTTGGTCAAAGGAATGTAGACAAACTACAATTGGGCTCATTGAATTGAAATTTAAATGCTTCTAGCCACCCATTGTGAATTTACGAAATTTATGTTTGCGTGTTATTAAACTATGCATACTTTTTTCTCTTTTTTATCGTTTTCTTGAACAACAAACCCATACTTTTTTATAATGCTATATACTAATTTTTTTAACGTCTAACGAAAGCCCGATCACGGGTAAACCCAATGGTAAAAGACCATTCACGCCCACGAACGTAGACGACGTTATTCCAGAGGAAACCCACCACTTGAATGACCATTGTAGTAAAATCGCTGGCTCAACCTAGAATAAATTGATCTAGGTGAGACTCCAACCCACAACCTCCACATTAGAAGGTAATGAGGTTGCCACTCCACCAAAAGATTATTGGCAATGTATATACTAATTAAAATTTGTATACAAAACTATGCTATAAGACACACGCACGCAAGATGGAGGTCGCAGAGATGAGGATGCTTAGGTGGATGGCGGGCACACAAGGATGGATCGGATTAGAAACGAGGTCTTTAGGGAGAGGTTTGGAGTGGCTAGGATATCAGACAAGATAAAGGAAGGGAGATTGAGATGGTTTGGACATGTGAAGAGGAGACGAACAACAGCGCCAGTGAGAGCAGTGGAAGCATGCGTTGTAGAGGGGAGAAGGAATAGGGGCAGACCTAAATTGACCTGGGATGAGCGAATTAGACAGGATCTCATAGAGTTGCACCTCTCTGAGGACATGGTCCAAGAAAGGAGTTCGTGGAGAAGTAGGATTAAAGTAAGTGACTTCTAGGATTTGACACTTAGGTAGCATAACCGGTATTATGAGGCCTTACCTATAGGTTTTCTAAACCTATTTTGATTCATGTGTCTATTTATCCTGTTTTCTTAAGTAGTGTGAAACTTACATGTGGTTGTAGTCGCGTTTACAGGTTTGTATGATGTTCATTGTATTATATTTTTATGCACTATCTTACTAGCTTATTACTGCACTTGGCCGCTAGCCGATAGCGATATATCCCTGTGGTACTTGTCTCGTTACTCGTATGCCTGCCTGTTTTCTGTTCTCTCTTTCTGAGCCGGGGGTCTTTCTGGAAGCAGCCTCTCTATCCGTTTGGGTAGAGGAAAGGTGTGCCTACATCTCACCCTCCCCTGACCCTACCAATAGTCTATACTATTTGTGGGATATACTGGGTATGATTGATTGATTGAATATACAAAACTATGCTATAGGACAAGTGTGCTTATATTTTCCTCACATGGATAGACATTTTCAAATAGATGATTTAATGATAAGTTTAAGATGATTTTGTAACATCCAAATATGATACAAAGCAACACTAATTCAAGTTAAACTTTCCCTGCTCTCCTGATCCGATGTTGTGCCAAAGGAATCATGCTTTGATGTCCGGAGTAACGATGGCATGGGCGATAAATAAGACTGTGTTGTGGGTAGAGGTGAGTGAGAGCTTTATTCTCTAATATTGAGCCACGTAAGCGCTGATATGGCAGGGTGATAAAGCTGCAGCTCACTCGCCTGATCCTGTTGTGGCTAGAGGTGAGCAACAACTTTATCATACTCAAAACTAGCCGTTGGCCAACGGTTAGTTGGCTGCCAACGGTCGAATTTGACTCACTACCACACGCAAGCACACTAGCGTCCACTCGCTCGCGCGGTCGTTAGCCCATGGGTGTTGTGGTTCAAGGTAGCCACATGGATCAAGCTGTGGCTCGCGGCATCTCGCTCACGGTCCACAACACATAGTCTAATGGTTAATCCAAGTGAAAACCAAAAAACATTGTATTATGCATTAAATGTAACATAAAACATCCGAATCATATAAAGTGACCAACAATGAATTTGTATTTGCATCAGTTCTTTAATAACATATCTGACCAAGTTAAAATGACGTTAGATTAAGCTATTAATGCTCAACCTAGACTACAGGCCTGAGGACGCGTTTGTGATGTAAGACATTCAACGAATCAATTATCTCTACCCACAAGCGCTAATTCTTACTTAGACTAAGGGGTGTGGGTGGGGAAAAGGATCGGGAAGGCTGATGTGGCTTCTTTCCCCAAAGGGAACACCGCCCCCCCCCCCCCCCCCCCCCCCCCTCCCCCTCCCCCTCCCTTTGGTGTGCTCGGGACTTTTCTCCCGTCCTTCCCGTCTCACTTCCCCATAATTTTTTTTGTCTTTTCTTGTATTAATATTATATATAGATATATTTTGTCTTTTTAAAATATTAAAATAAAGGAAAGGGGAAGGGGATAAAAGGGGGAACCATTTCCCTGGTTTGGGGAGGGGAAGGGGAAAGATGATGTGGCGCTGATGTGGAGAAGGGGGAGGAAAGGGGGAAGGGGACCATACCCCATAGTTTTATTGTCGTTTCTTTTATTATTTTATTTATACTTAGCGACTGTTTGGTAACCTCTTAATGATTCCATTAAGAGGTTACCTTTAAAACACTTGGATGTATAGCGCGTTTAGTTTATATAAACACCTCTTAATAATTCATGGAGCCTTTTAATAGGTAAGTTTTAAAAATATGTTAACAAATTCAAATGCTACCTCTTAATAGCTCAGCACAAGGTTGACAAAGAGTCACATACCCTATTGCTATGATCACCATGATACACCCCTACGATGAGACTAACAACTATTTATATTGTAAGATCATCCTAAAAGTCGACAATACAAGTTACTCGTTATGCTAACCACAACGGCCCTATTGTTAGAAATAATATAAGGTTTTTACCATTAAAAAAATATTGTATTTAGTGGAGATGGCTTTGATATGTGTTATGTGTTATGTGTTATGTTTATGACTACTTCAAAGAACATATTAGTTAATTCTTCGTTTATTAATGTTTTTATATCAATTGAAAATAGGTTCAAAAGCTTAATTTAACTTTAGTTACCGAAAATGTATATAAAATTTGATTAACCACCCTAGCAATATATATGATCACAAAACAAATAAAGTGTTATATGGAATTTTATGGTTAAATAGCGTTTAAAACATACAAGATCTCAAATTAATTTGTGACTTACTCATGTTTTTATTGAACTTAGAGCATTCACAACCCATTCACTAAATCCCCACTATCAAATTATACTAAGACTATAAGGAGGGGGGGGGGGGGGGGGGGAGGGGGATGAAGCGCCATGTGACACTTGTGAGACCCTTGTGGGGGGGGGGGGGGGAATAATTGTGGGGAGTGGAAGGGGGGAAGAGGTGGGGGGAAGTGACACTTGACATTTCTTTTTTCTTTTTTTTTTCTTTTTTTTATAATAATAATAATAATAATAATAATAATATAAACCGAAAAATATATTAAATTAATAAAAAATAATTAATATTAAATTAATAAAAAAAATTAATATTAAATTAATAAAAAAATAATTAATATTAAAGTAATAAAATTTTAATTAATATTTAATTTGAAACTTTGAATTTCAAATTTTCCCCCCACTGCTCCACACAGTACAAACATTAATTTTTCCCACCCATACGTTTGAATTTGAAATTTTAAATTTGAAACTTTGAATTTCAAAGTTTCCCCCCACTGCTTCATACTTCTAACCCTATAAATACAACCCCTAACCAAATTCTCAGTCACACCTATTCCTCTTCCCTAAAGCAATGAATAACATGGGTGACGGTTTTCAACCAGGAGCTGCTGGCCCGTCTAATATCCGGCAGTACTCTCGTCGGGTCCGGGGACGGGGCCGCCCCCAGAGACTACAATTCACCTCCTCTCCTCCTCCTATTGCTGCACAACCTCCACTTTCTCCTCTTCCTCCTCCTCCACAACATTGGTTATTTCCCCCTCCTCCTGCTGCTGCTGCACAACCTCCACTTTCTCCTCCCCCTCCTCCTCCTCAACATTGGTTATATCCCCCTCCTCCTGCTGCTGCTGCACAACCAACATTTCCTCCTCCTCTAGCCGATGATGACTGGACGGATGAGGAATTAGTCTGGGCCATGGAGTATGTAATGGCCTAGACAGGTATGGAGCGACTAAGGTTGTCTCCCCCTACCACCTGGGCTGCTTCAGTTCAGGCTACCTCCACCCCCATCCCCCAACACCAGGCTACCCCCCCCCCCAACACCAGACTACCCCCATCCCCATCCCCTAACACCAGGCTACCCCCACCCCAACACGAGACTTCCCCAACTGAGGGGGACTTGGAAGCCCTCCGGGAGATTGAGGAGGAGGAACTCTACTGGAGCCGACCTACCCCTCCTAGTGAGTACTACTACTTCCCGTCGGATGCGAGATCCGATGGACGGGATAGCTCACGTTCCGTCTCACCCGAGTACATCACCCTCCCTTGGGAATGGGACAACTACTCTCCATAGTGGAGAGATTTAGGATTAAATAAGTAATTTAGGATTTATTTATGTTTAAATAAGTAATTTAGGAATTATTAGGATTATGTAATGGTTGTTTAAGTGTGTAATGGTTATTAAGTAATTTAATTATGTAATGTTTATTTATTTATTTTTTTATTTAATTTATTTTTTTTTTTTAAAAAAAAAAACCGGCCTTCACAATGATATAATTAAATTGTTGTTTTTTTTAATAAATTTAAATATCTCATCCAATAACTCGCTGCCACGTGTCCCCCCACACTCCCCCCACGCCGGTGAAGCCCCTCCCGCCCCACCCCCCACGCCACCTTCCCGCCCCTACCGGCGGCGGTGTTCCCCCCCCCCCCCCCCCCCCCTTCCCACCTCTCTCCCGCCCCCACTTCTGATAGTCTAAAAATCACTACTTCACTCCTAAATCTTCTCTCTCCTAATTAAAATAATAATACTTTTTCATACTTTTATCATTATATTTTCTCTCTCATCACTCACAACCACTTATAAAAATATTAAAATATATATAGGGGTGAACAGTAGCTTTTTAAATATGGAGGTGAACAGTTCTTTCACCAAATATTTTCTCTCGCATCCACTCACAATCACTCACACCCACCCACCCCATATAATTTGAGAGAACCCCTCACATAATTTGTTTTTTTTTTGGAAGACGAATTTTCTCTTTGTTGCGGCAGAGATCATCACAACCCCCCAGAAGGGGAATCCCTTGGCCACTCTACAATGGTCAGACTATGTTGTCTTAACCGGGCCTACGCTGACGCGAGAGTGGCCGGCCCACAAGCGAGTCGAGGCTGAGCATAAGGGGCACTAAGGTTTCCACCCAGAAAATTTCCCATCACTGCCACGTGACAGATGTTGCACCCTCCACAAGAGGCAAACCTCTCTGGAGTAAATGCACGGTAATAGAAAACCGGGTTGTGAATGCTCTTATACACATATTAATTGGAGTGTTATTTAATAAACAAAGATGTTTTATTTAATATTTGTTAGTTTCTTAATCATTTTAAAAACACCGAGTGTTTTTACGTAAGAGCACACCAAAAGTCCAAGAGACGATAGACTAGATTACTAAAAGAAGTAAGGTGATTTTTTTTTTGGCAAAATATATAATTGTTAATTCGATCTGCATGATGCTTTAAATAAGATAATGGAGCGTAGTTTTTACTTTTTATAATGTTATGTTAAGTGCATAAGCACAATATACCAACTTTTAATCATTGTTTTGAAAACCGGACCGGATATATTGGCCGATTGGACTGGGAAACCAGGGGTCGAACCGGTACGGATTGAGGGTATTGAACCGGGGGTTTGATCGGGAACCGAGTTTTAAAAGTGTTGAACTGGATTTTTTTTTATATTTTTAAAAAAATTTACCCTATTAATTTTACGACACCAACTGGTTCCTACATCTGGTCAAACATGTGGACTAATAAGGAGACCGGTTCAATGTCCGGTCCAATTCTGAAAACATTGCTTTTAACCAATGCAAGAAAATTAATGTTGAATATCTGAATACTGATTAAAACTGATATAAAATTATTTTATCACAGTATAACATGTACAAAAAGTTATTTTATATAACATTATGGTTTAATTAACTAACGAACAATTCAATGATTGCCAAGTCTTACCATGGAAATAAAGAAGAGGGGCTTATCAACCTTGGCAAGATGAAAGCCACACAAACCCAATGATAGAGTGATTGGTGATTATAAACATGGAGAAAAACAAGGTCGATATGTTTCCAAGGAAGGAGATCGAAGGTGATTTATGTGAGGCGAACTACATTGGGTGAACTATTGCTAAATAATAATTGCTAAAATCAAATATAGAGTCATGCAAGGAGAAGGCACACTTGGGATCATTGCAAATCCTCAAAGCTATCAAAGAAAATAAAGATTCAACCAAAGTATAGGACCAAGGTAGAGTCAAGGGAAACACAAGGATATTGAAGTCATGAAGTCATAGTAGAACCAACATACTTCAATAAGGCAGGCATGGAGGTAAGCGATCAAGAGACCTCAAGAACCAGGGGCGGACATAGTGTATAACTAGGTGCCGCGTCGTTGCTGCTCAACTTTGCGCACATAGTGAAAAATTAGTGAAAAATTTGTTTTTGTTTTTTACGAAATTTGGAAAACGTTGCTACTAAAATGAAAAAAAATGAAAAAACGTTACTACTGAAATTCATTTCTAGATCCACCACTGTCAAGAACGTACACTAGTTGATATATATAGAAGCAACTCATAATTTCATCTTAAGGATGTAGCTATTGGATAAATAAATAATTTTGACTTTATAGAATCTCATACCCTACGAGTAGCTTATGCTATAAATGATATTCTATTGGGTATTTTTGATGTTTTGTTGTTAGAAAATGTTATAGAAGGTGAGTTAATTTTTTACCAGCTAACTTACACACCTCCGCAACCCTACTCGTGAGTCTAAACCTTCGTCAACAAGGTTCAGGGTATCCTATCTCCGTTTTTATACATCTAATTATGTGTAGAACACATTAGCATGTTCTGATTCAATCAAGGGACACGTTCAAGAGATTCAAGCCTCTCAAGTCTAATGATTGTCATCATTTTAGCTTCTAATTCAAATAAGTATTTGAATTTTTATCCTTCTGATTCATGTTTTTTTTTTCTTGGTTGATTGGATCATGTATGACTACAACATTACGAATTATGATTAACTAATGTGGCTTTAGGATTGCTAGTGGGATATGAGGAAGATGAAAAAAAAAAATAGAAAATTTAATTATATATGAGGAAATATCTATCTATATATATAAAAGAAAAGACTTTTGCTGACGTGACGTCCATTGGTAACTTCAATCCCCCCTTGAAATCGCCACGTGGCATCTTAATGGAATGGTTTTGATGTTTTTAATTTTTTTGTTTTCTTAATTATTAAAAATACAAAAATTAAAACCCTATACGATCTGATAACCTCTTCTCATTCACCTCTTCTCTTTTTCTCACATCGCCTCTCTCTCCCTCAATTATTACTTTCATCTTCGTTTACAATCGCTCTCAAAAAAAGGTAAACCATGAACCTAACACCACACCGATCGTCGCCGTCTTCTTCTTCAGTGTTTTGTAAGTTCTTCTTCATGCAAATAGTGTGTGTCATCTTTCTTTTTCTTCTTCTATTATCCTCTCATTCTTTCGTTTTTCCTTTTATTGTCTTTTCACTTGGTGCGGATATCACTTGCTGCGGATCTTTTAATAGGTATCTTGAATAGGTGAATCGGTATGTTTATTGTTGAATTTTTAATTTATTTGTTTTATTTCAGATCTGAATTAGTATGTTTGTGTATTCATGAATTGGCTTCATCTTCAAATTTTGTAGTACTTTTTAATTATTGTTGATTGTTTATTTTTATTCGATTATTGTTTCTAAATGCACCTCATATCTGCTCTTTGTTCTGTTTTATTGTTATTATTTAATTCAATAACCGCTAGAAATTGTTTCAATTTTTCGTTGATTGTGATTTGAGATATATAATTGAGTGAAAGAGTAGTTTAGAGGCGTCGTTGATTGTTCTTAAGCTTCTGCCATTTGATGTATCGGTGTATGTCCAATGACCATGAGCGTTGTTTTATGTCAGCCATTAGAGTTGCAGGTTTTAAGGTCTTTATTATTATTATTATTATTATTATTATTATTATTATTATTATTATTATTATTACATGTTACTCAACTATTTTCAAGGTTTGTCTATAAGATGCTTATTTGTTCAAGGGTTTTGATTATGAAATTGGTTATTGTGTTGTGTAGGTGGTAATTTCTTGCACATAAAAGAAATCGGCATGAAACAATTGATGTCTATGTTTGTTCTTCATCAGTATGATTTGTTTTTGATGATATTTTGAGTATTTGAATGTTTTAAGTTTTTTAGAACACCCTAAATTTTATATATACATTTCTTCGTATAGAAAAATTCCTTCACTCCTAATTTTATATTTATATGTGTTCATAATGTCAAGTTCCTTTTTGATGGACAGAATGAACAATTGATCACCATCAATGATAGGTAATTTTTAGATATCTGGTAATTTTACGTGTTCCTGCTAATCGATAAGCTTCGAGAACTGCTCACAAAGCTCGATCGTGAATGGAAAGCACGTGAGACAGTTGCGAAGACTAAATCCGAATTACAAGTATCGTTCAATAGATTAAAATAGATTAAAAGTATTAGCACATGAAGCGATCAAAAAACGAGATGCTTACACGTACCATCCATCGCACCACCGTTGTTATTCACAATCATCACTCTTCACACGTAGCACCACTCGTCAGGTTCGTTCCTTCATTCGTATGTTTTAATTATTTTTTTATTTGTTAGGGTTTTGATTGGTTAATAATAATGAATTGAGGTTTCAGATGAGCATGGGAACTGAAAGTGTTATTGCTCGACTTGCAAGTTCTGGATTGCTGCAAACTAAAGGTCTTATTGGAGGCTACTAGACTGATACTTTTTTATCTACTTATCACTTTAATCTTTATTTATGGATGTTTAATATTTTATTGTATTTAATTTTAAATTGATTAACTCCATGAGCTTAATTTAATTACATGTGGTGATTGAATCTGATGGCTGAATTTGATAATTATTTGTTATGAATGGTGTGTTTAGGTGAAATTGGAATAGTGTTTTCAGCAATCAAGACCCTTCTATGATTCTGGATACATTCATGAGAACAAAATCCGGAACATTTTTGCTCCACATGGTTTGCAAGAATGGTATGGTTGCACTACTGCCAATGATGCAAATTCCTCCATTCTCTTGAATGTTCTTATGGTTCTATTTTTTTTCTACACTTTACCAGTTTGCAGATGTTAAACATCTTATGAAAGCGTTACAGATGGGTGCTCAACAAGACGCCAAGGTAAGCTTTACAAATTGCGACAAAATCATAGTTGCATTTGGTTATTCATCATTTCAAAGCTCTTTTAAAATATAGGTTACCCACGGTTTACGGTTGAAAGGGGTTTAAAGCAAACTACAGGGGAGCAGGATCAGATGGGTTAGATTCATCTTCGGTTGGGGACAGATATAAAACAAATACTGTCATTTGATATGTATAGCCATCGCCGCAGAAACCGCTACAAGGGAAGCCAACGACGCCGCACTTGATGCCGCCACCACTGCCAAAGCCAACGTTGTTGCCGCCACATAAAGTGTAAGGACTTTAATATACAAAAACTAGGCCAGTCGACTTTTTTCGTGTATAAATTATTATTATTGATCTTACTCGCTAATACAATCACTTGATAATTTATACTTCACCAAAACAGGTCCATATGAATTAAGCGTTTTCAACCCATTGTCAATGATATGTGTAGGTATTCCTGATTTATCCCTATTATCGTGTGAAAGTGGATTATACTATCTCGTGACTATTGTAGACATTTGGGGCTGTATTTGGTTCGATGCTATAAATATTTGATTTTGGCGCCTGATTACTTATAAGTTCTCTGATTTTTTGAATTCTAGATTAGGTTCTGATTATGTACTATAAACAAGGTTACAAATAGGTAGACGTTGTTTTAGATGTGTATTAAAAGTTGGATTTTGTTGATGCCATGTGTTGATTAAGTGTTTCTTTTGTAAGATTGGTTGATATGGTGAAGTTATTTATATTTTGAAGGACAATAAGGTATTCTGCCAGACTTGATTCGTATGACTGAGTTTACGTTTTGTATGTTTTTTCTTTTATCATTTTATTATTAAGTCATATTAGATTTTTCAACCCCGGGACCTTCCCGGGGTAATTAGCTAGTTTATATCTATATCTAACATTAAAGAGCCGGGAGCAATACGGATACCATGAGGAACTATCTAACATTAAGGAGCCGATAGCAAGTGGATATGAGCAAGTTGAAATAATCAAAAAAATTGTCTATGAAGAAGTATATGACGTTCGACACTATCATTATACTCGATTAATCCTATCAATAGTAAATTTAATGTGGGGTATGATGCAGTCATCATTATCTCTACTCTGTAGGAATAGAGAGACTTAGTAGTTTTGCATCAAGCCTCGCATATAACACTCAGTAATCGGGACAAGCCTGATTTGCGCGTGCACCCCCTTGTCTTTTGGTTATCAATGCCACCATGTGATGCATGATTAATTGTTCTTTGTTTTTAACTTTGTTTTGACAAAATTAGTAAAATAACGTTAAAATTAGTATACTTTTACTTATATCCCATGAAAGCTCACACATATATACATTTTATGTTCACACCGAAACCACGGCTAAATATGATATTAAAGAGCCAAGTGCAATAATGATGGTGCTATGTGTGATGGCCCATCCACATGAAGACAATAGAAGTTGAATGTAACTTCTATTTTCCATGCCACTCATATTTCAGTTGACCATATATGTATTGAAATGCATTACTGCCCACTTGTTAAAACAATTACTATGAATTAGTAAACCTAGATGTTGATATTGATGATCAAGCTAGAATTCTATGGTTTGTTTTAATTATAAATAATAATATTGTCATAATATCATTGTATTTATATTAAAATCATGTTACCGGTTTTAGGTTTGTGTACAAAGTTCATATTTTGTGAGAAGTGTGACAAAGATTAAAAAATGACATATATGCATCATGTTTTGAATTTAGGAATGATGTATTGGATTGTTTTAGTTAAAAGAACACCAAACACATCAATTTTAAACACAATGCAATATGTTATAGACTTATAGCAATGAAATTTAAAACATAGCTAAAACACACTGCTTAAATTTCTTGGCATGGTGTTTTAAGTTTTAAGCCAAGAATACATTGTTTTGGGTTTTTACTTGTTATGTTTGGTGTTTTTTAGGCAAACAAATCCAAAATATCATTACTAAGTCCATAAAATGATGCCTACATATTAATTCTTAATCCTTCTCATACTTCTCATGAAATATGACCTTTGTACAGTAACCTCACCCTCATGTTACATATGTATTTTTGACTTAACGCATTCAAAATCCAGATTATACGCTTTTATTTTATATGCTTTTTATCAATCATTTTATGTCCAACGTTTTGGACTTGGGGATAAATCATCATTTTCTGGGTTCATAATTTCATACATCATGAAGATTATGTGGGATCTAACAATATTATTGTTAACTTCATCCATAGAAGGATGGTTCCAAAGCTATTATAAACTTTGTTATGAAGTATGAACGATGTAAATAGCAATAGCAACAATTAGGGTTGTTCATTTTAACTGATAACTGAAACGAACCGAACCCAAAGTGACCTGACTCGAGAAAAGTACATTACCCGATTAACCCAAACCGATTAAGAGTCATACCCGAACTGTAACATTATGTATTTTCCCCAATTTTGCTCAAATGAAAATTTCCATTTTTATCCATTTAGTCTCATTCACATTTTATAACCTTATGTTAACTACTTATCATTCCTATGGATTTTGGACATATCAAAGTTATTAATACAAAACTTTTCTTAATAAAGCTATATATTAACCCACGTTATTTTAATAATAATAATAATAATATATTATCTATTTAAAAAAATGTTTACTCCCAACCAGGTTCGAAACCATAACCAATGCTAACCAAAGGTCTTAATCACAAGGGTCAACACCACTACACCACTTGTTGGTTTTGTGTTATATTTGAAAACAAATAAAACTTAACATGACCCTCCCTTATCTCTCTGGTCAAGAAGAAAAGTCAACATCAGACACCCATGCCATTAACTCAAGTTAACACTATTTTTGGAAGCATTATGCGAAATTGAATCTGGAATTTAACCAAAACAATGATCCCGCCCAAAACCAACCCATTAATCACGCATTTACAGCTCATTACAAGCTTCTTATACGCGAGTTTGACCAACCAAGGTCAAACAATTATAACCTTCCCAAATCGACAAAGCATAGTATAAATTGAACCCCCACAGAGCTACCTAAACGATGTTCGCTCCTTTCTGAATCGAAATCACTAACCAATACCTTGAATCGAGCCTTGGATACCGGGATTCGAAGCTTTAGGACCGTCGGCACGCACCACCAAATTCTGTTCAATTACCATCGTACATGTATAGATATTTCATGCCTCATGCTCGCCTCATGTAGGTTAACCAAAGCCCTAACATCAATTGATGTTTCATGTTCGTTAGGGTGGTCGATTGACCGGATTGAGATTTTAGGGTTTATAAGGAATTGGGGATTTTGCTTAGAACAGGAACTTTATAAAAATTTGCAGATCCAGATGAAATAACAAAAGACCACCCAGACCAACTGGTCTGGGCGTAGCATTTGCATAGTCTGGCCCCGAGTTCGAGTCCATGGAGGACCGGGTCTTTGTATTTTTATTTTATTTTAGCCTTTTTTTATTCAATTAATGTATATATAAATCCTATTAATTACTAAATATAGTAAACATAGTCCAAACTTTTTATAAAAATTATCCCAGCTTCTCAAGACCCTAAAATTTATGTTTATAATTTTATTTTTCGGAAAAATACATATTTATTATTTTTAATGTATTTTTCTTGTTTAAACCATAATTAATTCATAGAAAATTCATTTTTCATCATTTTAATACCAAAATTTTTGTGGAATTATTTTTAACTATTAAAAACTGTTTTGTAATTTATTTCTGTAAAAAAAGAAGTTATTTTTACCTATTTTTATGATTTAATCCTATTTAATTGTTTATATTTGATTAAATTCAGTTTTAAATGAAAATAATATGAAAAATAATTTTTAAAGTTATTTTTCACTTATATCACATATTAACTACTGTTATAAAATGAAAATAATATTTTTTTTATTTTATTTGTATTTAAATCCTAATTATTGCATTTTAATGTTAATAAATCAATTTAAAAATATAAAGATATCAAAATTACAAGTTTTAAAATTTTTTGAAATTAATTCTAGTATCTTAGTATGGAACGGACTTATGATTTTAAATTTAAGTGACTTGATTACCTCATCCATTTATTTATACTTCTATTTCATAATTAATTGCGTAAAATCAAATATTTATACTTAAATGTTATTTAAATATTAAAATTATTTAAACCCTATTATATTTCATTTCAAAAACCCTGTGAATCCCCAATTTCTAGTCTAGAAACCATAAGTGCCTAATCCTTGATAACTTAGACTCTAAGTTCAATTCCTTACAAATTATTATTTATTCATTTAGGTTAATCCTTTGGAATATTCTAATCCAAACTTTGTGGTTCGACATATTTCAAGATATTACACAAACGGTGAGTTTACATAGCCCCTTTTTCTGTTTTACATTTTTGGTGAAACATGTTTAAACATCTTACACACTATCATTTACTCATTCTTACATTTTCGAAACTTGTTGATTCAATTTGACTATAACAAAAAGACACAGTACAATCATTATCAAGCCGCTTGTTTAGATTATAGCGCTATAGGTCTGACAAATCCATCCCCCCCCCCGCATAAATTCAGGGATGATCGATAACAGTTACACTTTTACTAACTTGCGAGTTAGGTCTCAGTCGACACAAGGTTTGATTGTACAAAAGACGCATTGTTACATGTCGGACTCATACTCTTACATTACACAACTATGATTGTTGTACAAACTATTGATATCTATTACATTAAAAAACCTATGTATTCTCACCAACTATTTATAGTTGACCCCCCATATTTCCAACTTAACATGTTTCAGGTTTTATTTGCTATTGGAAGTTGTACAAGTCTTGGAACACGTAGGAGCTTTGGACCTAATTTATATTAATAAACTTTTGTAATCATTACTTGTAAGGCAAATTGTAAATTGTTTAATATTATTCAACTTTCATTTAGTACCATGAGCTATTGAACAATCATCACTATGTGGCACCTCGATGTTTCCGCCATCGGTTGGGGTGTTACACGAACCCGACTAGAGTCTTTAGAGTCGGTCTTCAGATTAGTTTTGTATAATTCGTGTTGACCCGAATAACCCGAACAATTCAAAAAATATATATATACATCCAGTTTCCATAGTTTTATGTATATCATCTTCAAAGTTTTTTTTTTGTTATGTATATCTTAATATGGTTCAAATTTATAGTTCTTTATGATTGCAAGTGAAAAGCCCTTGATGATATGGTTCTTCAATATCATGTGGCTTGTATATGGTTTTGTATATCCCTTGGCTTGTGTACGAATTTCAACATTTGTTGTTAGCTTACAATTTAGTGAGGACTTTATGCACAGTGTATATTCGGCTTTTTATATTTGTTGTTCGCCTGTGGTTTGCTCGTTCCATTATTCAACACCAACATAACACATGATTTACAATTGATCCATAACATTTAAACTTATTGATTCAGAAACAAAGAATTATTGTGATGAAGCAAAAACCGACTCAAACACCCGAACCATTTAACCGATAACCATTTAACCAAACCCTAAAAACCCCAACCTGATTAACCCCATTACTAATAAACATTTAACTAAATTAGGTTGGTTATCGGGTAATATTTTCATTACCTCAACCTCAAATAACCCGATAACCGAAAACCAAACCCGATGAACACCCCTAACAACAATTGGATAATAAATTCGTTGAGAAAGTAAGGTAATTATAGATTCCGTGTTTTAATTTCATATTTCTTTTCTTTAAAATCATGAACGAGAGGTGTAATCAGTGAAGATTTTACAAATATCAATCGTACATGTTTAACGAAAAACAATAGATGAAAAAGACATTTTAAGATGAAGATGACGAAAAAAATTACAAATAACTGTTGTCAACAAGCTCATAAACAACCCTCCTAAAAAAATAAAGCCATATTGAAAGGTTAATATATATATATATATATATATGTGTGTGTGTGTGTGACAACCTACACCCTTCATTTTTCATAAATGTGCATAATTGGTTCCTCAACTATTTCAAAATTTTCATTTTTAACCCTCGTATTTTAATAGGACCAAAATTCACAATTTAATAAAACTTATAGTTTTTATAAGTAAAAGTATGCACGTTTTATACTCACATCTACACCCGAGCACGTATGTTTCAGACCTTGATACTCAAAGCCCTTAATTTTCGGTCCTAAAACAACTTAGAAACCGAAGGAAACAAGTCCAGAACTTAAAATTGATTAAATTAGAAAAATTGATTTTTTTAGCTCTCGCGGTCCGCGGAGACAGTCAAACAGTCAAAGTCCCAGTCAAAGTCCTAGTCAAAGTCCTAGTCAAAGTCCTAGTCAAAGTCCTAGTCAAAGTCTTAGTCAAAGTCCTAGTCAAAAAGTCAATTCATCTTAAAACCTTACTTTATTGTGTTGACCAATTTTAAAGTCTAATTGAATCCAAAACTAGTATAAAAACCCACCTACGACCCATTAAACTTGGCACCTCTAAATCGATTGTTTCAATTCGATTAAACTCTCCCCCATACCTTTCTTCTAGAGTATATTACTTCTACATTTGAAGCTTTGATTATAAGCTCTTGTAATTGGTGAATTGGAAGCTTGATATTTTTCCTATTCGGTTTCTTTTCTTCTAAATTGGACTTGTTTCGTTGTTGAATCTTTGGATTGCTCGCATTTTCACGCTCGCTTAGTCATTTAGTCATTTGGCGAAAGTGAGTATTTCCTATCCCCTTTTTGCTTTTATTCATTTTTTGGGTGTTACATGTACACTTATACAAATTACAAATACAAGTTCACATTTTTACAATACAATTCTAGTACTATGTGCATTTGCTTACAAACGTGCTTTATGCTTAGACATTACATGTAGAATACATTTGTACTTAGTGAAATCATTAACCATGTACAAGCCGACCTTAACATTGGATAGCGCTATTGGATTGACAACCCGCCTAGGTTGATTCTCCCCTTTTTCATCGGAGAATCCGTGGTCATTGTTAAGTTTTTATCCATTTATTGGATAAGTACACCGCCGTTCATTTAGTACATTATACAGTCACAGGATTGATTTCGCTCATTTGTATGATACATAGTTTACATATTTGCACTGTAGCTTTGCACTTGAATTGTATAACATTTTCCAACTTACTATATGTATTAAAACTAGGAATGCTCACCAACATTTCATATGTTGACAAAACTTATTTTGTACATGTTTCAGGTGCAGTTTGATCTTAGTTCCATAGCATTGGATTTTAGTGCTTGATTTTAATAATTTATTTCAAATTTCATGTTTTGTTCAGACTTATGTATTTTACCATTTCATCCATGTAAGACAATTTAAATTATTCAATAATATATTTACATTTTAGTACCATGTGCTTTTGAACAATCGTCACTACGTGACACCTCAATGATTCCGCCATCGGTTGGGGTGTTACAGATTGGTATCAGAGCCATGGTTATAGGGAATTAGGTTATTAGAATGCCTTTTAGCCTAGTCTATAACCAAGCTTACATTCACGAGTCTTCTCGTGTTTATTTCTCTTTATCCTATTATTTTCTTTCAAGATATTTTCGCTATGATTCTTTCTCGTTATTCTTTCGGTGTTTTGTTTAGAGAAGAAGATACTCGTATTTCACAAACGAAACGATATCACCAAGTTAGGAGTGACATCCATACCTTGGTGATTAGTTTCACTCGTCTATATGTTATTTATCTTAGGAATATATCTTTGAGATAGGAGTGACATCCACACCTTAAAGAGTATTTCTTTCAAAAAGGAACTTAACCACTAAGCTGGAGTGATATCCTTAACTTAGTGATTGGTTTCATTCCACAATCGTTTTCAATTTTGAAATACATCTTTGAGTTAGGAGTGAAATCCAAATCTCAAGGATTTATTTTTGCATCTCGTTTTTAATCTCGCTAAAGTTTTGGAATTCACTAGTGGTGGGGCACGTGCAATCTGGAAGGGTGAGCGACTGTATCCTGAGTTTCCTGTCTAGGCATGGTATTTCGTATAAATCCCAATCAGACGAGGGACCCGTATACCTACCTGGGAACTCTTGGGATGAGCATTCACTTATAGTCTAAAGTACGCCCTCACAAGTCACTAGGAAATTTCAAATACTTGAGCTGGTTAAAGTTTCCTATGGAAACAATTCCAATGTTTTATATCATTGATATTTAGGTTTGTTTATCATCTGAAGATTCCATTTAATCACTTGATGTTTCATATGCCATTATTCATTGATCATTCGCTTTTGAATCCCTTACCATCATTACTAAAACTTTTGTTCGATATATTATCGCATTAAAGCTTACACTTTTTCATTTATGCTCATGATTTTTACATTATAAGGTATTACTCGTTTTGCGTTAAAACATTTTTACCCACGACTTAAGCTTTAAACTCTATGTTTAACTTTGATCACATCCTGATTTTAGGAATGTTGCGTCATCATACAGTTAAAAATGAACATGGTTTTTCCAAACTTATTATTTCAACCTGTTTAATACGTTCATGTTTACAAACTTACATGATCGAAGTCACAGTATATCCTCATATACCTAATACTAATATTGCTGCACCCAGTCTCCTAAGCCATAGCCAACTACCATTAGTTAGAACTTCTTAGTCAGACTAAACTCATACATAAATGCCTACCAACACGATACGCACTAGTACACTACTCTCTAAAACGATTAATTTGACAACTTATTCTAAAAGTCTTTTCACAAAGCCTATTCGCCAAATTAGAACACACTTTTCATACACCTTGTGCCTTGAAACAAATAGCCCGCTATGAGCCCAAAGAGATGCCTTAACGATCCTGTAAATAAATGATCTTTCAATGTATAAATTTCGTAAAAGTTTGAAAATTTAAAAGGTTTCAAGTTTACCCAGTCTTAATGGGTAACACTTCGATTTTCTCAACATTTCATAACAATTAAAAATTTCCGACTTTTCAACCCAGAAGTTAAAGAAATGTTTAAATACAGAAAATTTTATTTTCCAAAATTCGTCAAGGCATCTGGGATCATTCACAACCTTCACATCATTTTAAATCTTGGTCTTTCGAAACACATTAGATTTACACACACTTCATGAAATGGTTTCATCTTGCATTTTATAAACTTGCATTGCATATTTTACAAATCAAATGTAAATCTGCATGTTTTCATATAACGTATCCAATATATGTTTTCGGGAGGAATTTGCAACTAATAATATACCTTATAACACTTTTCAAACTCAACTTCTCGTAAACACATGAAAATGTGTACTTACGAAATCTTTTCAAGTGAACCTGTTTTGAACTTAAAACATTCTTCGGTTTCCAAAAAGTTATCCTCATACCAGTAGACTATACGTCTGTTCTGCGCACTTTCATATACAGCAAATTTAATTATGTTTTTTACACCATTCTACTTATAGTTACGTTCGTACATTATCTTATTATTTTTGTATTATTATTTTGTTGGTAGTTATTTTCACGCATTATTCGCAACTATTCTCGCACTAGTTATTAGTAGTTATTCTTACAACACTAGTTTTGAGCATCAATTTAACTCGTTTACTTTCATTTTGTGCAAATTGTGCGATTTACTCGATTTACGTTATGCTATTCTTTCAATCGAAATTTTATGCTATACTTATATACTTACATGAACGCATATTTGGTATGCATATTTTTTTTTTGTTGTGAGCAAAACCCTGTTATACTTTACATTATTTTGTTCATCATCATGGCCAACGAACATACTAATTGATAGCTCGTATGGGATCTAAGCCAGTTCCCATGTACGACTCGGTTCAGAGTATTCCTCTAACCCGAGGGGAACGGTGTAATCCTCAGAGTTTATCAATATGGTTGTTTAGAGCCCAATGATGTGAACAGAAATTTACCGGTTAAGGGTGAACCCGAAAGGTGAAGAACCCCTAATCATGTCTTATACTTACACATTAATCTCATTACGGTTAAAAGGTGAACCTGAAAGGGGAAGAAACTCTAATCGCATCTTATACTTGAGCTGTATCTACTACTTAACACATTTTGGTTGCACACATTGTTTCTTGTATTACTTATGTTAGTGTTATGGAAAAGCATAGCACCCTAGTGTAAGGTAAATCGATGATTACGGTCCGGAACGCAATCATGGATTTATAGGTACATGGGGGTGGTGTGTGATTCTACTTAGGCTATTGGTAGACAATCAGTACGAGTCCAAAGTATCAGTAGTGTGGTGGGTTAGCTGCGGTACACCCTATATATAAGCACGAGCGATACTGCGGGAACAGACTAGGAGTCTGACCAAGAACCTACCCGTTACTATCTCTTTATTAGATCGTTGACTAATAGCTAGCATTTTCGATAAGAATGTTCTTACACGAGCTTCAATTCGACTTCCTAGAGTCTTTCTCTGGACCATCCACATAGAAAACACAAACTTTGTATACTCTTACACTCTCTGTTAGTCGAAATCCTGTTGCACGTCCTTAATAGAGTTCGGTCAAAAACTTCTCTAAAGTAAGGGAAGCTACTATAACACTGCCCTGCCAGTTACATACTTTTCCCAAACCTTGCTCATTATAAACTCTTAATTCTCTAACCTTGGGTCAAACTTTAAGGATTTTCAAACTCTTATTTTGGGTATTAAACAACTACTTCAAACCTTTTCAAATCATGGCTGATGCATTTCTTAAAATCTACTTGCCTTTTTACAAATGTCTTTTGTTTCATGGAAACCTTCACTTGAAAGTAATTTCGGGACGAAATTTTCTAAAGTAGGGAGACTGTGACAACATACACCCTTCATTTTTCATAAATGTGCATAATTGGTTCCTCAACTATTTCAAAATTTTCATTTTTAACCCTCGTATTTTAATAGGACCAAAATTCACAATTTAATAAAACTTATAGTTTTTATAAGTAAAAGTATGCACGTTTTATACTCACATCTACACCCGAGCACGTATGTTTCAGACCTTGATACTCAAAGCCCTTAATTTTCGGTCCTAAAACAACTTAGAAACCGAAGGAAACAAGTCCAGAACTTAAAATTGATTAAACTAGAAAAATTGATTTTTTAGCTCTCGCGGTCCGCGGAGACAGTCAAACAGTCAAAGTCCCAGTCAAAGTCTTAGTCAAAGTCCTAGTCAAAGTCCTAGTCAAAGTCTTAGTCAAAGTCCTAGTCAAAAAGTCAATTCATCTTAAAACCTTACTTTATTGTGTTGACCAATTTTAAAGTCTAATTGAATCCAAAATGTAACACCCCAACCGATGGCGGAATCATCGAGGTGCCACGTAGTGACGATTGTTGAAAAGCACATGGTACTAAAATGTAAATATTATTGAATAAACCAGAATTGTCTTACATAATAATGGAAATTACATTGTCTAAATGAAATGTAAATATAGAAATGACTGAAATAAAATAAAGCACTAAAAGTCTCTTGCTAAAGCATTAGATCAAACTGCACCTGAAACATGTACAAAAGTAGGTTTGGTCAACATAAGAAATGTTGGTGAGCATTCCTAGTTTTGATATATATAGTAAGTTAAAAACAAATATACAATTCAAGTGCAAGCTACAGTGCAAATATGTAAACCATGTATCAAACAAATGAGCGAAATCAACCCTGTGACTGTATAATGTACTGTATGAACTGTAGTGTACTTATCCAATAAATGGATAAAAGCTTAACACTGGCCACGGATTCTCCGATGAAAAAGGGGGAGAATCAATCTAGGCGGGTTGTCAATCCAAATAGCGCTATCCAATGTTAAGGTCGGCTTGTACCATGTTAATGATTTCACTAAGTACAAATGTAATCCACATGTATTGTCTAAGCATAAAGCACGTTGTAAGCAATGCACATAGTACTAGAATTGTATTGTAAAAATGTAAACTTGTATTTGAAATTGTAATAGTGTACATGTAACACCCCAAAAATGTATAAAAGCAAAAAGGGGTAGGAATACTCACTGTATACGTAATAGCTTGTAATTGAACTGGACAACGAAATATGCGTTGGAATTATTCCAAAGAATCAACCTAAAGAATTTAATAATGTGTAAGGAATAACTCTAGGATACATGGAATTCTAGGGTTTCGAATTGGGGATAAACGTTTATTTGATTAATAATTAAATTGTTTATTAAAATATAAGAAATTTAATAAATAAATAAATAAAAGTCTTTTTGTAAAACTTTAAGTTAAACATTGTTACAACATAAGATTTTGGTTATGAAAATAATTTTTATAAAATTATTTTCTTGAAAATAGAATATTTGCATTAATTATTTCAAATTATCAAAATATGACTTTAATATCTAAAAATATTAAAATTAAAGAATTTCTGAATTAAAAATTGTATTTCAGTTCTAGATAGTTAGAAATAATTTATATAAAATTTTGGTATAAAAATATTGAAAAATGAATTTATTATGATTTATTTATGATTAAAACTAACAAAAATTAATTAAAAATATAAAAAGGCCGGTTTTCAGAATTAAAAATTATTCCTGAAATGTTTATGAATATACAAGTTTAGGATAATTTTTGTGAGATTTAATAAAATCGTTTAGATATTTTTATAGAATTTAATAAATATAAATGAATAAACTTGTATTATTAATAATATATATTAAATAAATTATTTCTGAAAAACTAAAAATTGGGTAATGAACTTTATCATTAGGAGATCATATGATAATTTTTGTAGAATTTATAAAGCACTTTTAGTATTTAAAATTGATTTTAAAAGATTTAATGTATTAAATATATATATAAAAGTGGCAAAAAAATACTTGTTGGTTATGGGAATCGAACCCGGGCCTCTGGCCGGTTCGGGTTTTATCACAAGCGTGGCCACCAACTGAGCCACACCCTGAGAACGGAATATATTGGATTTAAATTGATTATATAGGTTTAATAGTTTAATTGAAAAAGAAAAGAAAATAAAATGTGTGTGTGGGATTCGAACCGGGCCACTGGGCCGGTTCGTTTCCTTGGCCTAACGCGTGCAAACCAACTGAGCTGATCAGTTGGTTGTGTTTCATTTCACCTACATTAATTATATACGTATTTGGTACAAGTGTTCTTCCCCAAATACATCCCAATCGTGCCCTAATCCTCAAATCATTACAATTGGTGATCATTAGCCTCTGAAACCTTAGGGCTAATGATCACAAGGTGCCGACTAAGAGAACCCACAAAAAAAAGGAACTTACAAGCCTCGTGAACGGGTCTGCGAGTTCGAACAAGAACGCTCAAAAAATACGACTTGAATGGCTTCAATACTGGATTTAAAACAGAAATTGGATGTGGGGAAGTGATAATCGGCGCTTAGAGACGATGTGGGTACGTTCAATTTATAGTATAAGGGTTGGATTGAAGATTTGGTAAGTTTTTAACTCAGTTTGACGAGTGACGCGGCATTGGTTGATGTTTGGAAAGTTTTGACTGAATTAAAGTGTGATAAGGGTGCGACTCAGTCAAAGGTATCATTCCCTTTCCTTAATCAGATCAATTAACGCGTTTTTGGTGCTTGATTGATGAAGATGAACACGACAGTTGACTTTAAAAAGTCAACTGTTTAGTCTTTCCAACTTGTATATAATTATAAGGATATGTTTCAAAGCAAATAACATGGTGTAGCCTAGTGGTTTGTAAAGGTGTTGAAATGGCTTGGGACGCGGGTTCGAACCCCGTCCCAAGCATTTATTTTTTTAACAAGGTTTTATCCATAATAGTTATTATTATTATCCTACATTATGATTAAACGAACACGAATATATCACAAAATAATTTTTAAACGTTCGAGATTAGGAAGATATCGCGTTTTATTAATTGTGGTATAACGTACATATAATCATAAAAAGAAATACAACGAAAAGTGACGGATGTCACAGCATCCCCTACTTTTAGAAATTTCATCCCGAAATTCCTTCAAGTGGTAGTCTCTGGAAAGAGATGAGGATACTTTGACATCATTTGGTCCTCACGCTCCCAAGTAAACTCTGGGCCTCGTTTGGATTCCCAACGAACTTTGACAATAGGGATTCGGCTTCGCTTAAGCGTTTTGACATCTCGAACCATAATCTCCACAGGTTTCTCTATGAAGCGCATCGATTCGTCAATCTGGATATCCTCTAAAGGAACATGGAGGTTATCTTCAGCCAAACACTTTTTGAGATTAGAAACATGAAACGTTGGATGAACATTATTGAGCTCTGGTGGTAAATCGAGCTTGTAAGCCACCTTCCCAACTCGCTCAAGGATCTTAAAAGGGCCTACGAACCGTGGTGCAAGTTTCCCTTTCTTTCCAAACCGAAATACACCCTTCCAAGGTGAAACCTTGAGAAGTACCATGTCTCTGACTTGAGATTCTAGAGGTTTGCGCCTTTGATCAGCATAGCTCTTTTGTCTGCTTCGAGCAACTTGTAAGTTCTCACGAATGCGATGAATTTTTTCTGTCGTTTCTTGTATCAGTTCGGGACCGGTGATTTGTGTTTCACCAACCTCGCTCCAACACACAGGGGAACGACATTTGCGACCATAAAGTGCCTCAAATGGTGCCATGTTAATACTGGAATGGTAGCTGTTATTGTATGAGAACTCAACCAAAGGTAGGTGCGTGTCCCAGTTGCCACCAAAGTCGATGATGTATGCTCAAAGCATATCCTCCAATGTTTGGATGGTTCGTTCAGTTTGGCCATCCGTCTGTGGGTGATAAGCCGTGCTAAGATTCAGTTGTGTACCAAGTGCGGACTGAAATGTCTGCCAAAAGCGAGAAGTAAACCAGCTATCACGATCGGAAATAATGTCTAGAGGAATACCATGACGGCTGACAATCTCACTGATGTAGATCTTAGCCAGTTTCTCAGCTGTGTAGGTCTCACGAATGGGTAGGAAGTGAGCAGATTTGGTCAAACGATCGACAATAACCCAGATACTGTCATGCCCACGAGTGGTGCGTGGAAGCTTCGTGATGAAGTCCATAGCAATGTTCTCCCACTTCCACACTGGTATTTCTGGTTGCACAAGTAAACCAGATGGACGTTGGTGCTCAGCTTTGACTTTGGATCAAGTAAGGCATTTAGCCACATAAAGAGCTATGTCCTTCTTCATACCGGGCCACCAATACAAAGTACGCAGATCCTGATACATCTTATCTGCACCAGGGTGAATGGAATAACGAGACTTATGGGACTCGTCCATGAGGAAGGTACGCAGGTTGTCACGATCAGGGATCCAAAGACGGTTCATGAAATAAAGTAAACCATTTTTGGTTTCCAACTGATTTTCGGCTCCACACGACATTTCTTCGTACATGTTGCCCTCAGTAACAGAGACATGTTGGGCTTCAATGATGCGGAGTTTGATATTAGACTGGACCTGAGCACAATAAAGCTGGGCATGACCTTTACGACTAAGGGCATCGGCTACAACATTCGCCTTGCCAGGATGGTAGCGAATCTCGCAGTCGTAGTCGTTTAACAATTCGACCCATCGTCGTTGTCGTATATTCAGATCTTTCTGGTTGAAAATGTGTTGAAGACTCTTGTGGTCAGTGAAGATCACACATTTTGTACCATATAAATAGTGCCGCCAAATCTTAAGTGCGAAAACGACCGCTCCGAGCTCAAGATCATGGGTAGTGTAATTTTTCTCATGGTTTTTCAGTTGTCGTGATGCATATGCTATAACCTTGCCTCGTTGCATGAGAACGCAACCAAGACCTTGGTTAGAGGCATCACAGTAAACCACGAAATCCTCATTGCCGTCAGGTAAAGTGAGGATTGGAGCATCACACAGTTTCTGCTTCAAAGTCTGGAATGCTTCTTCCTGACTGGGTCCCCATACATATGGTTTATCCTTATGGGTCAAGGAAGTGAGAGGTAAGGCAATCTTGGAAAAGTTGAGAATAAATCGACGATAATAACCCGCTAAGCCAAGAAAAGAGCGAACTTCCGTGGGAGACTTGGGTGTAATCCAATTCTTAATAGCCTCAATCTTAGCTGGATCCACGTGTATACCCTTATCACTGATAATGTGTCCCAAAAATTGAACCTCCTTAAGCCAGAATTCACACTTGGAGAATTTGGCATACAGTTGTTCATTCTTCAAAAGACTCAAAATTTGTCTAAGGTGTTGCTCGTGGGCTGATTTGGTTTTAGAGTAAATGAGAATGTCATCGATGAAAACAATTACGAACTTGTCCAAGAAAGGTTTGCACACGCGATTCATGAGATCCATGAAGACAGCGGGTGCATTCGTTAGTCCAAATGGCATAACCATGAACTCGTAATGCCCATAGCGTGTACGAAAAGCTGTCTTTGGAATATCGTCTTCATGGACTCGTAGTTGATGATATCCCGAACGAAGATCGATCTTTGAGAAGCAAGTTGAACCTTGAAGTTGATCAAAGAGGTCATCAATGCGGGGTAAAGGGTACCGGTTTTTAATGGTGAGTTTATTCAGTTCCCGATAATCAATACACATACGGAAAGATCCATCCTTCTTCTTTACAAATAAGACTGGAGCTCCCCAAGGTGATGAACTGGGGCGAATGAAACCCTTGTCTGCCAACTCTTGAAGTTGACTCGCAAGTTCTTGCATCTCGGAAGGTGCAAGGCGGTACGGAGATTTAGCAACGGGCGTAGCACCAGGTACAAGATCAATACGAAATTCAACAGGACGCACCGGTGGAAGTCCGGGCAAATCATCAGGAAAAACTTCTGGAAACTCACGAACAACAGGAACATCTTGAATACTCTTGTCTTTACCCTTCTTTTCCACAATATGGGCCAAGAAAGCTACGTATTTCATGCGTAGATATTTCTGTGCTTGGGTGCAAGACATGAGTTTAAGACCACTGGATGGTTTCTCACCATAAACCCGTAAAAAGTCACCCGATGCGAGAGGAAACCGAATAAATTTCTCAAAGCAGACAACTTCGGCATGATGTTTAGAAAGCCAATCCATACCCACGATAACATCAAAGCTTCCCAATTTCATGGGTATAAGATCAATGGTGAAGTCATGTTCGTTAAGGCTAAGAGTACAACCCTGGATAATAGAATCGATTGAGATGGGTTTACCATCCGCGACCTCGACAGTGAAAGGCGCTCCTAAACTAGAGCGAGTGTGAGATAATAAAGGTTCGAATGCTAACGACACAAAACTTTTATCCGCACCAGTATCAAATAAAATTGAAGCATAACGACCATCAAGTAAATACGTACCATTCACCACATCATTTGCTTCCTGAGCTTCTGCTGCATTGATGTTGAAAGCCCTACCACGAGCCACTGGGTTTGCTGCACGGTTTGCTGGGACAAGTGCTGGACATTGATTTCTAAGGTGGTTTGGATCACCACAATTGAAGCAAGCTCGACCATATGCTATAGGTTGTGGGTTTTGGCGAGCTGGTTGAGGGTTGGCTGGTTGAGGGTTAACAGGTTGAGCATTAATTGGTTGAGGTCGAAACATAGATCGACATGTGGCAGCTACATGACCATACCTACCACAGGTGGTACAGTGGCGACAAGGAAAATTTGCGGGGTGATGGTACTGACAGGTGGCACACTTGGGTAAGTTTCCACTATAAACCTTCTTAACAGGAGGAGCCTGAGCCATTGGAGCCTGGGCTATTGGAGCCTGAGTTACTGGGCCACAACAGCATAGTTTCTACCCCTGGACTTCCGCTTCCTAGTGTTGGAACCGGTATTGTCTACAGCAACTCTTGATGATTCAGTAGTAGGGGTGGGGGTCTTCTCAGCTGGTTTCTTGGTTCCTTTCCTAACCAAATTTCCCTTTTTGACGTGCTTGTCAGTCAAGGAGGCTGCAAGCTGAATGGCTTCTTCCACCGTAGTGGGTCTGCTTCCAGTGACTACATCTTGAATTAGGTCAGGAAATCCCTCAATATATTTCTCGATTGCTCGAGAGACCGGGGTAACCATGTGTGGAACCAAAATACTGAGCTCATGATATCGAGTGTTGTACGCAAGATTTTCACCACTGTCTTGTTTTAACCCATGGAATTCTTCCTCTAGCTTCCTCATTTCGTTCCTAGGGCAGAACTTGGCAATCATAAGTTCCTTGACCTCAGCCCAAGACAAGGATAGAGCAACATCAGCGCCCCGATTACGCTTTTCACCATTCCACCAGGTCAATGCCCCCTTTTGAAGAACACTGGTAGCATAGCGAACGCGGAGGTTATCAGGACACTCGCTGTTCACGAAGGTACTTTCCATACTTTCAAACCATTGGAGGAGGCCAGTAGCACCCTCCTCCCCAGTAAACTTCGTGGGGTTGCATGAGTTGAAGTGTTTGAATGTACACCGGGATTGAGTTGCACCCTCTGTGTTGGTACTGTTGCTGTTTTGGGTTAACTCACTAACAAGATTTGGAATCACTGCAGCGATTTGCTCAGCGACAAGAGAAGCAAGGCGACGATCAGAACGTTGTCCAGAAGCACGAACAGTGCGTTGGCTAGCATCACGGAGCATACGGCGAGCAGACATCTACAAGGCAGTCAATGAAAAATTATGAGATTAATAAATGTAAGTGTATAATTGCATAAGGATTATGAACACAAGATATTGTATGTGAAATAGAAGTATATCATTTGAAATATTTGTATAACATGTTTGGATTGCCCTTGTCTAGCTATAAAGCCCAACAAAAACGTTGACTTTTCAAAGAAATTGAGCCCAATGGTGATCAAAGAAGACATGCTTTAGCCTATAAGTGGACACTCACTCCAGGAATCCCCAGGTAAGCATAACAGGTCCGTAAATGGATTTATGCGCTATGCTTGCCTATGCCAGAAAACCCAGTGTACAGGCGTCCACCCTTCCAGATTGCACGTGTCCTTTTTCACACTCATTAAAGTTCAACAACTTTGAAGGAGCAAAAATAAGAGTATGCATTATGCCTAAGAGTGTCTTCATGAAAGGTACAGCTCCCGCTCCATGATGATGTAGTCTTTCCACTCCTTGTAGGACACCATCTCTATACACCATGATGAAAGATGAGGAGAAATGGAGAAGAAGGGGAAAGATTGAGGAAGGAAAGTGGAGGGTAATGAGGGGAATGATAAATTAGGAAGTGTTGTACCTGAAAGTTGAAATTCGGTTATAGTCTAGGCTAAAAGGCATTCTAATAACCTAATTCCCTATAACCATGGCTCTGATACCAATCTGTAACACCCCAACCGATGGCGGAATCATCGAGGTGCCACGTAGTGACGATTGTTCAAAAGCACATGGTACTAAAATGTAAATATTATTGAATAAACCAGAATTGTCTTACATAATAATGGAAATTACATTATCTAAATGAAATGTAAATATAGAAATGACTGAAATAAAATAAAGCACTAAAAGTCTCTTGCTAAAGCATTAGATCAAACTGCACCTGAAACATGTACAAAAGTAGGTTTGGTCAACATAAGAAATGTTGGTGAGCATTCCTAGTTTTGATATATATAGTAAGTTAAAAAAAAATATACAATTCAAGTGCAAGCTACAGTGCAAATATGTAAACCATGTATCAAACAAATGAGCGAAATCAACCCTGTGACTGTATAATGTACTGTATGAACTGTAGTGTACTTATCCAATAAATGGATAAAAGCTTAACACTGGCCACAGATTCTCCGATGAAAAAGGGGGAGAATCAATCTAGGCGGGTTGTCAATCCAAATAGCGCTATCCAATGTTAAGGTCGGCTTGTACCATGTTAATGATTTCACTAAGTACAAATGTAATCCACATGTATTGTCTAAGCATAAAGCACGTTGTAAGCAATGCACATAGTACTAGAATTGTATTGTAAAAATGTAAACTTGTATTTGAAATTGTAATAGTGTACATGTAACACCCCAAAAATGTATAAAAGCAAAAAGGGGTAGGAATACTCAATGTATACGTAATAGCTTGTAATTGAACTGGACAACGAAATATGCGTTGGAATTATTCCAAAGAATCAACCTAAAGAATTTAATAATGTGTAAGGAATAACTCTAGGATACATGGAATTCTAGGGTTTCGAATTGGGGATAAACGTTTATTTGATTAATAATTAAATTGTTTATTAAAATACAAGAAATTTAATAAATAAATAAATAAAAGTCTTTTTGTAAAACTTTAAGTTAAACATTGTTACAACATAAGATTTTGGTTATGAAAATAATTTTTATAAAATTATTTTCTTGAAAATAGAATATTTGCATTAATTATTTCAAATTATCAAAATATGACTTTAATATCTAAAAATATTAAAATTAAAGAATTTCTGAATTAAAAATTGTATTTCAGTTCTAGATAGTTAGAAATAATTTATATAAAATTTTGGTATAAAAATATTGAAAAATGAATTTATTATGATTTATTTATGATTAAAACTAACAAAAATTAATTAAAAATATAAAAAGGCCGGTTTTCAGAATTAAAAATTATTCCTGAAATGTTTATGAATATACAAGTTTAGGATAATTTTTGTGAGATTTAATAAAATCGTTTAGATATTTTTATAGAATTTAATAAATATAAATGAATAAACTTGTATTATTAATAATATATATTAAATAAATTATTTCTGAAAAACTAAAAATTGGGTAATGAACTTTATCATTAGGAGATCATATGATAATTTTTGTAGAATTTATAAAGCACTTTTAGTATTTAAAATTGATTTTAAAAGATTTAATGTATTAAATATATATATAAAAGTGGCAAAAAAATACTTGTTGGTTATGGGAATCGAACCCGGGCCTCTGGCCGGTTCGGGTTTTATCACAAGCGTGGCCACCAACTGAGCCACACCCTGAGAACGGAATATATTGGATTTAAATTGATTATATAGGTTTAATGGTTTAATTGAAAAAGAAAAGAAAATAAAATGTGTGTGTGGGATTCGAACCGGGCCACTGGGCCGGTTCGTTTCCTTGGCCTAACGCGTGCAAACCAACTGAGCTGATCAGTTGGTTGTGTTTCATTTCACCTACATTAATTATATACGTATTTGGTACAAGTGTTCTTCCCCAAATACATCCCAATCGTGCCCTAATCCTCAAATCATTACAATTGGTGATCATTAGCCTCTGAAACCTTAGGGCTAATGATCACAAGGTGCCGACTAAGAGAACCCACAAAAAAAAGGAACTTACAAGCCTCGTGAACGGGTCTGCGAGTTCGAACAAGAACGCTCAAAAAATACGACTTGAATGGCTTCAATACTGGATTTAAAACAGAAATTGGATGTGGGGAAGTGATAATCGGCGCTTAGAGACGATGTGGGTACGTTCAATTTATAGTATAAGGGTTGGATTGAAGATTTGGTAAGTTTTTAACTCAGTTTGACGAGTGACGCGGCATTGGTTGATGTTTGGAAAGTTTTGACTGAATTAAAGTGTGATAAGGGTGCGACTCAGTCAAAGGTATCATTCCCTTTCCTTAATCAGATCAATTAACGCGTTTTTGGTGCTTGATTGATGAAGATGAACACGACAGTTGACTTTAAAAAGTCAACTGTTTAGTCTTTCCAACTTGTATATAATTATAAGGATATGTTTCAAAGCAAATAACATGGTGTAGCCTAGTGGTTTGTAAAGGTGTTGAAATGGCTTGGGACGCGGGTTCGAACCCCGTCCCAAGCATTTATTTTTTTAACAAGGTTTTATCCATAATAGTTATTATTATTATCCTACATTATGATTAAACGAACACGAATATATCACAAAATAATTTTTAAACGTTCGAGAATAAGGAAGATATCGCGTTTTATTAATTGTGGTATAACGTACATATAATCATAAAAAGAAATACAACGAAAAGTGACGGATGTCACACAAAACTAGTATAAAAACCCACCTACGACCCATTAAACTTGGCACCTCTAAATCGATTGTTTCAATTCGATTAAACTCTCCCCCATACCTTTCTTCTAGAGTATATTACTTCTACATTTGAAGCTTTGATTATAAGCTCTTGTAATTGGTGAATTGGAAGCTTGATATTTTTCCTATTCGGTTTCTTTTCTTCTAAATTGGACTTGTTTCGTTGTTGAATCTTTGGATTGCTCGCATTTTCACGCTCGCTTAGTCATTTAGTCATTTGGCGAAAGTGAGTATTTCCTATCCCCTTTTTGCTTTTATTCATTTTTTGGGTGTTACATGTACACTTATACAAATTACAAATACAAGTTCACATTTTACAATACAATTCTAGTACTATGTGCATTTGCTTACAAACGTGCTTTATGCTTAGACATTACATGTAGAATACATTTGTACTTAGTGAAATCATTAACCATGTACAAGCCGACCTTAACATTGGATAGCGCTATTGGATTGACAACCCGCCTAGGTTGATTCTCCCCCTTTTTCATCGGAGAATCCGTGGTCATTGTTAAGTTTTTATCCATTTATTGGATAAGTACACCGCCGTTCATTTAGTACATTATACAGTCACAGGATTGATTTCGCTCATTTGTATGATACATAATTTACATATTTGCACTGTAGCTTTGCACTTGAATTGTATAACATTTTCCAACTTACTATATGTATTAAAACTAGGAATGCTCACCAACATTTCATATGTTGACAAAACTTATTTTGTACATGTTTCAGGTGCAGTTTGATCTTAGTTCCATAGCATTGGATTTTAGTGCTTGCTTTTAAAAATTTATTTCAAATTTCATGTTTGTTCAGACTTATGTATTTTACCATTTCATCCATGTAAGACAATTTAAATTATTCAATAATATATTTACATTTTAGTACCATGTGCTTTTGAACAATCGTCACTACGTGACACCTCGATGATTCCGCCATCGGTTGGGGTGTTACAGTGTGTGTGTGTGTGGTGTGTGTGTGTGTGTATATATATATACGTAGAGAATCATGTAGGAAAATTGTTTTGTGTAGGAAGTGTTTTTAACCATTGGATCAAATCTGATCAAATCGTGAGATGAAGGGCATTCTAGACTCTTTGTCCATTTTTTTAATTATCTCAAATCCAGTAATTAAGCAACTTAATCTTGTTAGTTATGAAGATTTATCATCCTAAAATAACTTATTATTCCATATTTTCATAAGATTCATAACATCTTCATATCAATTAATTCGATCAATATCCTAAAAATTTGTTCGATTCTTCTAGCATATCAGCGATCCATTCCATACAATCATAAACAAATTATTGAATTCCATGAATCAGTATTGTTTTTTAACACATACGAATAGGTAGTGTTTTATATAAAATAACAAGCATTTTCACAAAAGGATAACAACATAAGTGTTTTTTAACAGATGCAAATCAATCATGTTTATAAACAGATGCGAAGCAGTAGTGTTTTTAAACAGGCACGAATCAGTAGTGTTTTTAAACAGATGCGAATCAGTAGTGTTTTTAAATAGATGCGAATCAATATTGTTTTAAAACACTGCTAGTTGGAGGTTTAAAACACGCCCATAAGTTGGATTGAAGATGAATAAAAACCAGCGCAGAAAATATTGTGGGTGTAGTTGCTTTTTCTTTTTGAAAGATGAATTGATTTTGAATGTATGAGAGAGAGAGAGAGAGAGAGACATAAATGTAGGAACATTAAAATAGTTTCTAAAACACTTTGATAGAAAATGACTTTGATACCCTCAATTAAAACACATATTGACGATATTACCCTTAATTCATATAATATATTAATTAGATTTTGAACACATCCCATCTTTTAATCTCCACCATTCATTTTTAAATCTAATGGTTGAAAACACTTCCTACACAAAACCATTTTCCTACAGGAACCCTACCATATATATATATATATAATGAAAGTATACAATGAAAACCCTTGTTATAGTGAAAACTGTTGAAACTCTGACTCCGAGCTTTTTTTATGAAAATTTTAGGGCATGTAATATGCATGATTTTAAACATTTTGAGCAAAAAAAAATCGAAAAAAGCGCCGAGCAGTTTTTTTTAAATATGTTTTCGGGTAACACATGTGTAACACATGTTATTCTCATGTAACATACCTTATATATATATATATAATACATCAACATAAAAATAAAGTGTGTGTGCGTCGTGTGTGTGTATATATATATATATATAGAGAGAGAGAGGAGAGATATAGAGAGGGGATGATTTTTGTTAGAGTTTTTTTGGTTAAAATTGTATTATTTTAAACGTGTTCTAGATTGAAAAGATATAATATTTTAATAAAAAGGTAAATTTATGATATATTTTTTTTATACAAAACAAACACAATAAGCATCTTTTTAAAAGAATATACTTAAAATGCATATTATACATATAAATAGCATAAATAAATATTAAATAGATAGAAATGCAAATGTTTCTTAAAGCAGTATGCCAGTATCACATATGATAAGGGACATGCGGACCACCATTAGATTCAAAAAGCAAACCAATGGCATGAAGTAATTATATGTCCCATCAATAAAAAAACAAATTATTATATAAAAAAATATGAGTGAGGGTGGGGCGTAAGAGCATTCACATTTGGTCCATCAAATATACGTGAGTGTCTCCCTCAAATTATATGAGATGGGTGTAAGTGGTTGTGAGTGGAGGAGAGAGAAAATATTTGGTGAAAGCACTATTCAGCCTTATATTTTGGGGGACACTTTTCATCCATATTTTTATTTTATCATTTTTGTAAATGGTTGTAAGTAGAGTAGAGAGAAAATAATGATAAAAGTAAGAAAAAATATTATTTATTTAAAAAGGAGAGAGAGAGCGAAGATTTAAGGGTGAAATAGTGATTTTTAGTGTAATTTGATGGAGATGATGTAATTCCCCTGATGCGAATGCTCTAAGTTGTTTTGGCTCCGGGTACCCACTATCCATCCCGCCTAGGAACGCCGTTGTTTGTGTTACGGGTACAACGTTTGGGTTCTAGCACACGGTTTGAACACCTTGGATTTGCGAGTGTGGTTCTTTTTTTTTTCTTTTTTTTTGTATGGGTGAGGATGTATACTCACACACACTATAAACAAAACCATCACCACCGCCATCATTCACTCCAAACCACCACAGTTCACCATTGCCATCTTTCACAATTTTACACATTGCTAACTTGAATTGCAGAGGGTGGGGTTGTATACTCGTAGTTTTTTTTTTTTTTTTTTTTTTTAGGAATGATTTGGGGGAAGAAGATGAGGAGGAGATGGGTGTTTGGGAGATGAAGATGTGGGGGAGATGAGTGTTTAGGGGAAGAAGATGGGTTGGATTATTTTTATATTTAGTTTGTTTTTTTATTTTGTTAAAAATCCTTTATTTATTTTAAATGGTCTTTTTTTAAGTTAATTAATGCTTGAAGCCAAGCCAGGGTAGTTCAGGGTTGTGACATTCCTAATATGTGTTTTGGGTAGTGATCATGGTTGTGATATGACACTACAAGATTGAAGAAAACCAGAGTAGACTAGGTTACGCTCCGTGCCATATAATTGTAAAAATGTATATACATATGATATTTTAACCATGAGACTATAAAATTATAGAATTTTTTTTCCTCTATTAGTTATAATTTGTGCATGAATGCTTATGAAGCTCCATATGAACAATTAGTTTCATCTGATTTAATTTGCAATTAGTTTCATTAGATTTAATTTGGTGTTTAATGTGTGCATTAGTTTCAGTTTCTTACACCGATATATTTCAGAATAACTAATTGACATGAAAGTTGACCGAACTCGAACCCATATTATACGATCCAACTCAAACCATACACTAAATTGTAGTGATTAGAAGCACTATGAGACAAGTATAGTGACCCAAAATAACTTTTTTTGTCATGAGGTTGAACACATGCTAAGTTCACACTTCACATGACATAATGTCCCACACTGATGGATTAATAATATAAAATATAGACTATCGCTTTCCCCTATTTAGGAAAGGCATATATATTTATATTTATATAAATTAGTATGTACGCAATAATTAAAGTCTCTTCTTCTTTTTCCTTATAATTGCTTTACGTTAATTTATTAAATAAAATAATTACTATACGTATACAAGTTTTTGTTATGTTCCAAATAAAAAACTTCCAATACATATTATAAAAAAATAGTCTTACTTTGGAAATTTAGTTTTTAGCAAGTCTTTGATCACATGTATTATCACCGGACAAATGGTTTATGTTTTAGACTTTATAAATATATATTACGTCTTTTACGGAACTGTAAGAATCGAATAACTGTTAAAAGTGGTAGTATGATGTACAATTTGTTACAATAATGAGTCATGGATAATGGGTTATGGTTTATTAGCTATTATTTCTTGTATACATTATACATTTAGCTTTGATATTTTGCATAAGGATATTTGCAGGTAATAGGCTTATATATGTTGTTGTGTTGATGGGCTAAAGAGTTTGGCGTTGGGTTGCTGTAAAGATATCTGGTCCAAGTCCAAGAAGCTATAGTTATAAAGGCCCAATTGCTATAAATGAAGGAGTCTGTTGGCCCATGGCCCAGTTTGAGATAATAACAACTGATCATTTGATGATGTGGCAATCCGTGTATAAGAAGCATAATCGTCCCCAGCCATTAGATTAGATCATTTATGGCCATTGATCTAGTGGGAAGAAACACAACCATCCTGCTATAAATACCTTGTTTCTTCCTCACATTTCCACTTTTTGATCACATGTATTATCACCGGACAAATGGTTTATGTTTTAGACTTTATAAATATATATTACGTCTTTTACGGAACTGTAAGAATCGAATAACTGTTAAAAGTAGTGGTATGATGTACAATTTGTTACATTAATGGGTCATGGATAATGGGTTATGGTTTATTAGCTATGATTTCTTGTATACATTATACATTTAGCTTTGATATTTTGCATATGGATATTTGCAGGTAATGGGCTTATATATATGTTGCTGTGTTGATAGGCTAAGGAGTGTGGTGCTGGGTTGCTGTAAAGATATCTAGTCCAGGTCCAAGAAGCTATAGTTATAAAAGCCCAGTTTCTATAATAGAATGAGTATGTTGGCCTATGGCCCGGTTCGAGATAATAACAGCAGATCATTTGATGATGTGGCAATCCATGTATAAGAACCACAATTATCCTCAGCCATTGGATTAGATCATTTGTGGCCGTTGATCTAGTGGAAATAAACACAATCATCCTGCTATAAATACCTTGTTTCTTCCTCACATTTTCACTTTTTGATCTCTGTATTTTCTTTGTGTTCTATTTTGTTCTCTCTAGATTAGTGATTAGGGTTTGTACGAAGATTCGTCTTGAATCTGTTAAGCTTTAGTCGTGTGTTAGTCTTTGTTGTGAGAACCTGTGTAGAGAGTTCTTTGTTTGTATAGATCTTGAAGTCGTCTTCCAGATCTAGGGTTTCTGTGTATCTTTTTTGTTCCAAGTAATAAAGTTCTTATTTCCAATTTTTTTGTTCTTGATCCATGTTTTATAACATGGTATCAAAGCACTGATACGGTTTCTTGGGAAGATCTGAAGTTAAGGTTAGGGTTTCTAGATACGCTGTGCATCCTGATTCTGGTTTTTTCATCAGATCTAGTCTTGATTGTTGTTCTGGGTTGAGTAACTTTCTTGTTTCTGAAGAACGTGGAAAAAGATATAAACCCTAGGGTTAGGGTTGGATCTGTGGTTCAAACCAAGGTTTTTAATGAAGTCTTCTTCTGTGAATCTTAATCAACAACCCTAAGTGAAGGTTGTTGATTCTTGATCTGAACAAAGGAATGCTTTTTTTTTTTTTTCCTGTTCTTGGTCTGTAACCCTAAGTGAAGGTTACAGATCTTGAACTTGGATTGGAAGTTGTGCAACCGGTTAGATTGTTCCAACTCTTTTATATATTCTGTAATTTTATTTTTGGGAGCACTGCCCGGGTTAGGTGGACTGGTGTTGGCTCATTACGTGTTCTTGTTTTAGTTATTCGTTTGCTTGAATTGGTGTTACTTGGTTATTGTTTATTGTTGTGTTTTTAGTTGTTTTCTTGCATTCGTTAAAGGATAGAATCAGACTCCTTTGTAAAGACCTGTCCTGGCACCCTTTGAGTGACGAACCAGGAATCTGGATCACTGACACGGCTTCGCTGCTTAGGATTGTGTTTTCTGTTTTGGCTGTTTAATTGTGTTGTTATTGTTTGACTGATTGTGTATTGAGTCATGACTGATAAAGAAGGTGGGGGTGTTAGTCCTGTTATTAGGAATGATGGGCAAGGTAATGTAACCTTGATTAGTAAATTGGATGCAAGTGATCCCTTTTACTTGCATCCAAATGACTCAGCTAATCTGTGACACCAGTCAACGATCCAGGTCAACATCCGTACACATTTTACTTATTATTGTCATTTCATGTGCATTATTAGACATTTTGCACACACTATACCCCTAGTCTAGTAAAGCATGAGTTATTGAGGAAACTCAATAAACTATCCATTTATGCATACAACACTCGGACTATACGAGACAATTGGTGTTGAACAATCAAGCCAATCACACGCTCAACAAAGAGCAACTGGACACCCGATTCCTACACATAAACATAACAACAATGCATATGACAATACCGAAGTGGGAAATTATATGATTCCACTCAAACCCGAACAATCTCAATGTGTTTTGCCACTGGATGTTAAAACTCCATAACACACGATAACTCCTCACTAACACATGTATATAAATCACAAACATTGGCATGTGTTCACAACTTAATACATGTTAATATCGTCATCGGGTCTCTTAACAAAACTAAGTTATATTTTGGCCTCAATGATCGATCACACCTTATGATATCAGATGTTATTATCCAACAACACTTTATCGACTTACACATTACATACGATTTGATCACACTTCAACTAAAGTCTAGAATCAAAACTAACACACATATGTACATATAAATTACCCATGGCACACATACGTGCGTGTATATTATTAACAATAACAAACTCCCTTCCTCTTTGTAACCTTGGCCAAAAGCTACACCTCAAGGAATCACCATACCAAATTGGAACTTGTCTATGACAAACCAATCTTCCAAGTGTGATCTTAACAAAAAAATGATGATCCCTTCCTTGTCCACATCCCTCGGCCGAAGACAATACCACACAACCATCTATTGTCACCATCATTACTTGTGTTCATTCCTTATACCAATTAGGCATGTGACAAACTTCCCAAGATGAATTTGATCTAGAAACTCGCTAAATAACTTGATAACTGATCGGCCAAGTACACGGGATCACAAATAGTCATAAGTCCTTTTCCCACATTTCACTTATATGGTATGATAAACACCATACACCACAACCCATGAGTACTTGCACTTCTCTTTAAGCTAGAGACAAATATTCCTTCTTTTCCTTTTCATTCTTGGCTGCAAGAAAACAAACACACCAAGTTCTATGTTGATCATTAATTATCATTGTCTTCATTAGGCATGCATGCCATTAGTGTCCAAAGGACATACCAAACTAGGCCTTAATTCTATGATTCCATCATCCCTCTACTTGATCTTTACCCAAAACTAACATCTTCCTCTTTCCCTTGATCTTTGGCCGAAGCATCCCATACATACATCACCACCTTGCAATTGACAACTAAGAATACATGGAGCAATCAACATCAATCAAGTAATGACAACCTATGTTCTTGGTTAAGTCACTATCACTTCTACACCAATATATATATATATATATATATATATATATATATATCGGCCGAATCCATCCAAGAATCACATGACAAGGGTTGATCACAAAGTTCATTCTTGCACATGATGGAAATCGACTATGTCAAGGATGATGTAATAGTTTACACTCATTTGGACAGGAAGCCAAGCTAATCCAACCCCCTAAGCAATTCAACACCCCTCTTTCTTGATTAAACCTTCCAACTCATTGCCTTGCACCAAATGGTGATTAATCTTCCTAAACAATGCTTCAACAAAAGAGGATAGGATTACCACAATTGTTTTTGTCACCACCTCACTTGAACACCTATATAAAGGACCCAAGAACTCACCATTTCTTGCACACCAACACACAAGATTCAACAAGGTTGCACCCATAATCTTTTATTACCACTCGGCCGATCACCACACTACCCGAACATCCACACTTCTCCTCCCTTAACTCTTGGCCACACACCATCGAGCACCAAGGATTCGAGTCACATTGTGTCCAAGATCGAGCAAGAATCCGGAGGTTCACTTGCTTCCTAATTGGTATGTCAAAAAATATTCCACCCCTTGCTTTGTGTAGTTATACAATTGGCCTAAGTAACACACAAATATACAACCGATTTTTGATATACAATTGATAAGTTGTTATTATACTCACATCTACACCATACACACATTATACACACCCACACTCTAGGCACACAAGCACACGGTTACACCACTAAGTGTGAGTAAACGAATTGACAACACTAGAGGCGATTTTTAGAACTAAAATATACATCCAAACTCATAAAACATATTTCGGATATGTATACATATGGGTTCCAAGAAACATACCTACACACGCTCGCTATCACCATTGTATACACTAATAAACACAAAAGAGTCGAATAAGCTATGCCAAACAATCAGGTTTCGACCCCTTGCCAATCAAAAGTTTCGGCTATAAATACATAAATGTGTGTTAAAAAGGTTTAAACATGTGTTATTTCTAGTTCAACATTATAATATAATCTAACATATGTAAACTTTGGATTTTTCCACAAATACACCACACGTGTTATAATGGGAGATGATAAATTGCCCATAATGACGTGTGAGGCCCGTTTTGTTAACAATAGATACGTTTTCACACTAAAACGTCGGGATTCACAAAACCGTACAACTTACAAAGTGAACATAAAACAAGTAATAATTGTCACAAGCACAAGGCATGGCCCACATTTAACTGACACGAGGTTCCGCAAGTCGGGTGAACAACTTGTATGATAAACAACAAGACCGTACCACTTACTATGTCCTTGATAATCATAGGGCATCATTCATCGGGACAGTAGCTATTCCACCTTGATGCTTTACAAGACCCCATATCCAGCACCAAGTGAGTTTCACGGCCCCATTTTACTGTTTTTTCGTTTTGGGGGATAAACATGCTACATTTCTAGTACATTTCATTTTATATGTTATTCTATTGTGACTATCATGTGGAACATAAGACATTTGGTTCATGAGCTCATCAGTCCTCGTACTTACATTTACACTATAACCATTAGCTATCAAAAGCCATTGAACACTTTAATAGATCTATTGGGTTGACACCCCCACTCTTGGTTAGTCGCTCTAACCGGTCACATACAAAAGAGTGTTAGTATTCTACTATACATACGTTGTCTTAATGCATGAGGCACAACAGTCAAGAGGTTTGGTTATGGGACTCATGGTTTGCACAGTAATCATCCGCTTAGCTAGCCTATGATTGGTCATACATGAATATCACGAGCACTTTACATAGTACATTAAAACCTGTGAACTCATCGACATTATGTTGACAAATCTTTTATGCATGTTTTTTAGATAACTAATCATGCGGGGCAGAGACTTGAGAGTCGGGTTTGAGCTTACACTCGGTGGTTCCATCGACGGTTTGGTCGTGTCAGTCATGTGCTATCTTGATATTTGAGTCATGTGATTTCAGACAATGTTTCGTTCTAAACAATGTTATGTGATTTTTAATAAATTATGACATCGTTTACCTTTCGATGGTATCTATTTAATTTCAATCTTGTGTGTTGCCCGAACCTTGTGCTTGAAAACCTTTCGAATCACATTCCTGTGTTTCCGCCTTGGCGGGGTGTGACATAATCTAAATATCATAACAATAAAGTTTAAAGGAACAAAAAATTATACCGTCTTGTCTAATGCTCTTCAACTGGCTTTGAAAGTTAAAAACAGATGGGGTTTTATAGATAAATCTTGTATTAAGTATGAAGATGATGATGTCTTGGCTAACCAATGGAACAGGTGTAACTGATGTGTCGTAAAACACATCTATTTTCCTATGTATTTTGTATATTATTTGGTCAACTTTTTATTCGTTTTGTGTCATTTTTATTAGGTATTTATTTATTTTATTACTTTATAGGTGTTCGTGGAAAATGAGCTAAAAAAGAAAGAATTTTAATTGAGACACGAACACTTGAGAGCAGGTGGTCATGGACGTTGAAGTATAAATGACGAACTTTGGTCGAGCCAAGAACACCCGAGTTAAGAGCACGGAGTATAATAATACTAATAATATAACAATAATAATAATAATATAAAAAAAAATAATAAAAGTTGGATGGGCTCGTGGCCCACCCTAAACAAATCCAATTCACTAAAGTTGGTCATCAAAAATATGGATATATATAGATTTGGTTTTGGACGGCAATTAGGGTGATTTATTATTTTTGGGGCCGCATAATATAAAAAAAAAAGGGAATTCGAAGGAAGCGGCGAACATTCTTGAAAAGAAGATATTATCATTCATTCTTATTCACAATTTTCATTCCTTCGCACAAAGACAAAAAGGACCGCACCAAACTACGGAGACGAGCGAAAGGGCACGGAAGGAGAAAAGGCCACGGGCACGTTAAAAATCAAGAGCCAACGAGCCTTGGGTTAGGTTTAGTTTTTATTTATTTTTTCTATAGACATGGTTAAAGCTATATTTATTTATATTGTGAACATGTTTTTAAATATTATGAACTAGACTTTTATGGTTGCTTAGGTTCATGAACTAGACACGTTATTTGCAGTTTTTAATGATTCTTGGTTTTTAATTTTGATGTGTAGGATTACATGACTTTAATTTTATTGTTGGATTTGATATATGTGTGTTGGTGTTAATTTTATTTGAAGTTTGTTTATTGGTTTTGTGGAGCTAGGCATGTAGAGATACCCCCTAGGTCTTGAAATCAATCTAGTTCGTCAACTTAGGTTAGCGTGCTAGTATTTGGAGTTGGAGTACGACACAAGTATAACAAACTAATATAATAAATTAACTAAGACGTGCAGTCCATTCTTGAGGGTGAGAAATCTAACTCGAGTTTGCTAGGTAACTAACTAGGCATTGTTCGGTAGTTGGCAAACGCTAGGGCGGGAGTCGCTACTTGTCCGTGTTTAGAGTTTTCCTAGGTTTTCTTCAGTAGAGTTTAAAGTCTGCTTCATAGTTTGAGGGTTTTAATCCAGGAGAGGTTTTAATCTGATTTCTGTGGGATTTTGGTACGCTAGGGCGATCCGGATCCATTTTAGCATTTCTACACTTGTCCCGCCTTGAGTCTAGTGAGCTATCTTTGACAGGAGGCTTATTAGATAAAAATAGGGTCTCAAGTTAATTACCAGATTCAGGATTTATTGCTAGTGTCTAGGGATTTTACCTAAGTAACCAACCTTCTTCCTATCCGATTTCTCCAAGTTCCTAGTTCCCATAAGCAACTAAAGTTATTTTATTTATATTTAGTTTCTTTTAAGTTTATAATTAGTAGTTTAAAATACCCCCATTTAAGTATATATTTATTTAGGCTAGTATTCGGTAGAGGTTGTGATCTTGAGTTGTCTTCGCGTCTTTGGGTTCGATACTCGGTCTTGTCTGACTACTACTTTGCGACCGGTACACTTGCCGTGCGTGTGTAGTTTCTAGGTGAGTCGTTTTAATTAGAACTTGTGTTATTTATATATATACATTTTACACACACCAGTAACTCAATTGTTTTAACTTGGATTTCCAATTCCATAAGTGAGGATCTCTATATGGGTCATTGTTTTCTAAACTTGCTAGTGAGGTTTGGTTAGAATTAAAAGAAACATTTGACAAAATAGATGGGTCTGTTGTTTTTGACTTGTATCATAAAATAAATTTGTTCAGTCAGAATGGGTCTTCTGTTTCAGAGTATTATAAAAAATTGAATATAATGTGGAGACAACTTGATCAAATTTTGCAACCTGCTTGCAGCTGTAATGCAGCAAGGATTTTAATGATTTTAGTAACATGATAATGCTTGTGCAAATTTTAATAGGATTAGACAGTGTATATCAGTCAGTTAGAAGTTCCCAATGTGAGAAAAATGGTCAAAACAAGGAAATAGAGACACATGGGTCTCAGCAGTCCGAGTCTGTTGGTGCCAATTTTGATGGAATGGCTCAACGTGATTCTATAGGATCTGAGCAACCCAATAGTGGTACCAATAAACCTGTGAGGGTTGAGTGTGTGACACCTGTTCATGAAATAAACCAAAATTACCAGGGACATATACATGACCAGTCACATACTCAAGCAATACATAGAAGGTCAGCTAGGGGGTTAGTCTTGCCAAAGAATCTGAATGACTATGTCCTAGATGGTAAAGTTAAATATGGGATTGAAAAAGTGGTTAACTATGTTAGCTTGTCTGTTGAAAACAAATGTTTTCTCACTTCTTTAAACAAAGGATATGAACCACAAAGCTTCAATAAAGCTGTTCAGAATAATATCTGGATAATAGCTATGAATGAGGAAATTGAAGCTCTTAATAGGAATAATACCTGGGAACTATTTGAATTGCTTGTAGGTAGAAGTCTAGTTAGGTGGAAGTAGGTATATAAAATCAAATATAAGTCATCAGGAGAAATAGAGAGATATAAGGCTAGGTTGGTTGCAAAAGGTTATAGTAAAAAACAGGGTATTGACTTTGAAGAAACCTTTTCCCAGTAGTTAAACTTGTAACAGTTAGAACTGTGTTAGCCTTAGCAGTTGAGTTAATCTGGGAATTATACCAACTTGATGTAAATAATGCATTTCTTTATGGGATTTACATGAAGAAGTGTATATGGCATTGTCTGATGGTTATTTTTCTAAAGATGAAACAAGAGTTTGCAAGTTGAAAAAGTCACTATATGGCTTAAAACAAGCCCCCAGAATGTGGAATGAAAAACTGGTTGGGGTTTTAGCTGAGTTAGGTTTTTCACAAAGCAAATGTGACTATTCTTTGTTTTATAGTTTCAAAGATGCTAAAACTGTGTTTATGTTGGTATATGTCTTGTTGTAACAGGAAATGATGTGAATGAAATAATTAGAATTAAGGAATGTTTAAAATCCAAATTTCTAATTAAAGATTTAGGTGAGCTAAAGTATTTTCTTGGCATTGAAGTCATAAGAACTGAAAATGGTGTTTGTTTGTTACAAAGAAAGTACTGTTTGGAACTTTTAAGTGAGTATGGGATGACTGCTTGTAAACCAGTGAATAATCACATAGGACAACATCATGTAGTGACTCATGTTTGTAAAGAAAATGATAAAGTATTATCAAATGTTATTGGATATCAGAAATTAGTAGGAAAGTTGATATATCTAGCTCACACTAGACCTGATATATCATATGTTATTCATTTCCTTAGTCAATATATGCATAGACCAACAAAAGGTCTTTTGAAACTTGCATTAAGACTTTTAAGGTACTTAAAAAAGTCCCTAGGAAAAGGTCTTTTGTTTGAAAGAACTGGGAATCTGGTAATCAGATCATACTCTGATTTAGATTGGGCAAAGTGGCTGGAAACCAGAAAATCAATCACTGGTTTCTGTATTTTTCTAGGGAAAATTTTGATTTCCTGGAAAAGTAAGAAACAAACAACTGTTTCTAGATCCTCAGCAAAGGCTGAGTTTAGGTCTATGTGTGCAACAACTTGTGAATTGATTTGGTTGATTCATGTTTGTGAAGTGTTGAATCAAAAATTTGAGTTGCCTATAGAGTTGTTTTATGTTAGCTCTTCTGCTTTGGCTATTGCAACAAATCCGGTGTTTTTTGAAAAAACAAAACATTTTGATTTAGATCTCTTCTTTTTGAGAGATCAAGTATCCAAGGGAGCCATAGAGACTGTTAAATTGGATACCGAACTTCAAGTGGCTGATGTTATGACAAAGGGGTTATTGTCAGGAAAACACGAGGATTTGTGTGCTCAATTGAACTTATTTGACCCATTTGATGTATCAAGTTGGGGGGGGGGGTGTTGAAAGTGGTAGCATGATGTACAATTTGTTACATTAATGGGTCGTGGATAATGGGTTATGGTTTATTAGCTATGATTTCTTGTATACATTATACATTTAGCTTTGATATTTTGCATAAGGATATTTGCAGGTAATGAGCTTATATATGTTGTTGTGTTGATGGGCTAAAGAGTGTGGTGCTGGGTTGCTGTAAAGATATCTGGTCCAGGTCCAAGAAGCTATAGTTATAAAGGCCCAGTTGCTATAATAGAATGAGTCTGTTGGCCATGGCCCAGTTTGAGATAATAACAGCTGATCATTTGATGATTGCAATCCGTGTATAAGAAACACAATCATCCTCAGCCATTGGATTAGATCATTTGTGGCCATAAATCTAGTGGGAAGAAACACAATCATCCTGCTATAAATACCTTGTTTCTTCCTCACATTTCCACTTTTTGATCTCTGTATTTTCTTTGTGTTCTTTCTTGTTCTCTCTAGATTAGTGATTAGGGTTTGTACAAAAATTCGTCTTGAATCTGTTAAGCTTTAGTCGCGTGTTAGTCTTTGTTGTGAGAACCTGTGTAGAGAGTTCTTTGTTTGTATAGATCTTGAAGTCTTCCAGATCTAGGGTTTTGTGTATCTGTTTTGTTCTAAGTAATAGAGTTCTTATTTCCAGTTCTTTGTTCTTGATTCATGTTTTATAACAATAACGTATCTAGATTATTTCATCACTGACTCAAATCTACAACGACCTTTGTAAATATGTGAATAAGTGTTTATTTGTGGTGAAATAAATGAACCTTAATGAAAGGTCAAATAGTTAACAATCGATTATGCTTGATTTAAGGGGTAGTTCTTGGCGCTAACACTACTAGGAGGTGATGATGGTGTTCATTATTGTTTCTCGCTAGTTTGTAGATGCTTGTTAAAGATGACCCAACCTGTCTCATTATCTTGGTTAAGATTTTAAGATACACAAGACATTGCCAATATGAAGGTACCAACTAAAACACTTATGAAATTATCATGAAACCAGTTTTCAACTAAAGAATAATCTATGCATTTTTCAAAAAAGAAAAAAAAATCTTGTTAATTTCACTTTAGACTAACTGGTGGGTTAGCCCGCGCGATGTGACGGGTGTCACCAAGTCTCTTTAGAAAGTGTTTTCTAACATGTTGTGTCTTAAACACCGATTATATTTTGGTACCACCACTACTATTATTATTAGTATATATCTAAAGAATAAAAAAATAAGATAATACTAAATTTAAATAGTATTTACTTATAGGATTTGGTTCAAATGAGAACCTTTTCCCAAATTGAGAACTAGAGAACCATTCTGGGCCACACATTTCTCTAAGGCTAATTTTTTTTTTTTTTTTTTTTTTTTTTTTTTTTTTTTTGCAAAAATCGCTGCTTTATATGTAAGGAAAATTTTTTTTTTATTTTTTTTGTATTTTTTTTTCAGTATACACATGTGTATAATTGCATTATACACATATGTATAATGCTATATACACATATGTATAACTGAAATATACACATATGTATAGCTGAAAAATGCTATATACACATATGTATAAATGAAAAAAAAATTCAAAAAAAAAAAAAAAAAATTTTTCCTTGCATAAAAATGTGCGATTAAAAAAAAAAAAATTTTTTTTTTTTGCCTTTATATGAAATGTGTGGCTCAGAATGGTTCTCTCAGTTCTCAAATAGGGGTTGGTTCTCTTAGAATCTCTACCCTTTACTTATAAACATGTTAATATTATCTTTGTACAAACATTTAATATTACTAATAGATTAATTGTACATGACTATTGTAAAGTCTTTAACATTACTTTGGTTCATCAACTATAATGTGGTGTAATTACAGACAAGTTGATAAATTTACCCTTAAAAGTAGTTAAAATGTGCATTAAGTATTGTATGATAAATAAATGTACTTGTACCTCTTAATTTGTAAAAAAGTCCTTAGAAAATTCTTTATAATATAGTATAAATAAATAGTATAAATAAAAAAGATCTTAAGTTTGTATACGTACAAAAGAAATAACACAAAAGTACGAACAAAAAACAATAGTAATGTATTCAAGTGTGACCGACGTACTTAAAAATGCATGCTATGAACAATTATATTCAATTTTTGAAAACATGACAACAATAGAAACAGTATTTTATAACTCATGCTATTATTAGATGTGATAGCTATTAGCTATACATATATATTAATATTATTTGTTCCTTACAAAAGCTACAAATGCATTTATGGGTTGAACAAGTAAGACCACAAATATTGAATCGTGAAAGATAAAAGACTCGGTCCCAAATGTGGTGACATAAGAACTCGGTCAACTCTAACTGAGCTGACTCCCTCTAATGAATCTAGGTCCGGTCGGACCAGGTTGTTTACCAAAGGCTCGATCAGCCACCTCTAGAAGAGTCGAAAATCCCACATTTTTTTATTTCTTTGAATTATTTTAAATTAACTTAAATTTACAACTGTATTAAGCAACCGACATTTTCTCAAAATTTTATAACTGTTTATAGTTGAATTTTACATGTTTATTATTTATTGATAATTTAATTATTTTATTTTAAACTAATTTAAATTCTAAATCCATTATAAACAACCGACATTTTCTCAAAAATAAACATGCAATTACGATAGATACAATCAAAGCTCATGCTCGTATGAACTTGAGCTCAACTCGTTTAACTTAAAAAAATTCGAGCTTATTCGCTTCTAGCTATCTAAAGTTCAGATTTGATTTTGACACGTTTTAATATTTGTTGATTAACTATTTTTTATTTGGATACATATATAAGTATTTACATTATTAAAAATAGTTATAAATATAACGTAATATATGTATGCAATTTTTTAGTGTGTGTGTGTGTGGGGGGGGGGGGGGGGGGTAACCGAATTAGAAGTGGCGAGTCATGAAGAGACGCAATTAACCATTCCGATGCGAGGATTCTTCCAAATTTATCCTCGAAAATTTAGCCTCGAAAGGTTTTTTATATCAAGTTTGTACAAATTTGTCATCATCGCAAACTCCTCATTTATCGCGTAATCACTTTGTTGTCTTTTCGAATGAACTGTTCGGCTTGAAACCTAATAGACCCATCTTGATCAACATCATGTTCTTGTACCAGTGAATAGGTTGTTGGATTCTTGCTGCACTTGCTTTCATGTGACCAATTTCCAGATTTTACACATTTTTTTCATATCTCTAGGTCTTTCTTTTTAGCAGAACTATTTGACAATCCACAAAAGGGTGGTCTTTATTCCATTTTATGCCAACTTTTCCAAACGTCATACGTCTTGATGACTGCAAGACCCACCCGTCGAGCAGGGACGGAAGTCGGCCTTAGTGATCCGACGGTGCCGAGTGGAAGGGCCGTCGCTCAACGGATAAAAGTTACTCTAGGGATAACAGGTCGATCTTCCCCAAGAGCTCACATCGACGGGAAGGTTTGGCACCTCGATGTCGGCTCTTCGCCACCTGGGGCTGTAGTATGTTCCAAGGGTTGGGTTGTTCGCCCATTAAAGCGGTACGTGAGCTGGGTTCAGAACGTCGTGAGACAGTTCGGTCCATATCCGGTGTGGGCGTTAGAGCATTGAGAGGACCTTTCCCTAGTACGAGAGGACCGGGAAGGACGCACCTCTGGTGTACCAGTTATCGTGCCCACGGTAAACGTTGGGTAGCCAAGTGCGGAGCGGATAACTGCTGAAAGCATCTAAGTAGTAAGCCCACCCAAGATGAGTGCTCTCATATTCCGACTTCCCCAGAGCCTCCGGTAGCATAGCCGAGACAGCGACGGGTTCTCTGCCCCTGCGGGGATGGAGCGACAGAAGTTTTGAGAATTCAAGAGAAGGTCACGGCGAGCTCATCTCGCGCAGTACCAGACACAAGATAGATCTTCCAAAGAACAAGGCCTTTTTCGAATAAGCCAATTCATTTGGGACCTTGCAGATCCACTCTTTTTCCTATTCAAAGCTAAGCCCTTTGTCTCTGTGTTTTCACATCGAGAATTTCTAGAGGAAACTAAAGTCTTGCAAATGAATGCACGAAAGCAGATGAAAGTCAAAAGGATTCCCTAATCTAAAACCTAATCAGTAATCATCTAAAGAATCACTTATGTAAGCTGCAACTATTAAAAAACTCATCACATCTCTCTAATTTCTCACATTCTAATGGCTCTTATAATTCCTAACCTAATCAACTAAACAAACACTTAAGTTGGAAGTTGTAATCATTGCATCTCATTATGCCACATGGCATAATCAAGAGATGGTTGAGGCCACTATTGAACGCCACGTCAGCAACTATCAATTCTTTCCGGGAGCGTCCCGGGGTTGAAAAATATAACCATTTTAATAATACTAATACTAATACTAATAATTATTACTCTTGTAATTAAATAAATAAAAAAATAACCTTGCTATAAGGTGACACCATGTGTTGCAGTGTTGCGCGATTCTTTCTCCTAACTTCTCTTGATGAAGTATACCTAGTAAAATTCCAATGATAACATGGCGATTGGGCTGATTTTCAACATCGTAGATAAGAACCTGGTTTAAAAGAAAAAACATGATTAATGAATAACATGAACACTTTGTGTGTTTTTTTCCTGTATGAACGAAACCCCACAAAAATAGTCGATTTTTCTCCGTTTTTTATATAGGACTATGGTACTCGTTGGAAAGATAATAAAACGCTTGTTAATTTGGTGTAATTTTTTTCTTTAAAAAATCCCGTATATAAAAGATATAAACGTTTAAAATTATGGAAGGAACATGAGAGATAAAATTTTAAATTTATTTTTAAATTCTTTTTTTCCTAAAATAACTCAATTTAATTTAGGGTTTTATGTTTATTTTTTTTAATTAAAAAAGAAAATAGTTTAAAAAACACTAAAATCTTTCAATTATAATGTCACGTGGCACTCTCAAGGAGGGGTTGAGGCCTCCGTTACACGCCACGTCACCATATACGTTTTCTTATATATATATATATTATATATATATAGAATAGATCAATATAATAATTTTGGAAAGCAATTCAAAAATATAAGTATTACAATTAGTTCTGATCACCCCGTTAAAAGTTTGGGGTCTGTTTGTTTTTCGAACGGGTTAGCTGGATTGCTAGGGATGAGCATTTTTTTCCCGAGTAGCTATACCCGTATTTATATTGGTATTCGTACCCGTACCGACTTTGGGTACTCGGTATAGGTATCGGTACCCACTTTTATTGATTTTGGTATTCAGTACTTTCGGTATCGGTACGGGTAAAAATGGTACGAATACCGAATTATATATACTAATGAATTTGCTAATATGTTTTACTTCCTATTATGGTATTCGAATCCACTTTACCTATCTGGTACATGTACCATATTGGTACTCGTACCAATTTTATCAATTTGGTACCTGTATAGTATTGATATTTGTAACGGTTTACATACTTGGTATCCGTACGAGTGCTTAAAAAAGAAAAATAACAAAGTGGTACCAAAACGGGTACTGTACCGAAATATCGGTACCGATACACGTACCGTACCTATATATTCGGTACGGTACTCCGTACTCACTTTTGTTCAAATTAGGTACCGGTATTTTCGGTACGGGTACAAGTACGAATACAGTACCGATCTCATCCCTAAACTAGAGGTCTACATTTGGGCCCGCCAAACTAGTTCTCGACCCAAAATCGATCCACTAAAAAACGATTTGGGCCCGACCAATCCTATCAGGTTGACACCAGTTTGTAGTCTCGTTCTTTGAAGCTAGTTTATAACTCAAACCAATTTTAAAACAAGTAACGTCCCAAATCAGTTTGTAACTCGACCCTAATCGATTGATAGGTTTCTACATTTTCCCTACAAATTCGGTTTATAACCTGGACCGGTTTGGCTACACGATGAAAATAAAACCAATTTAGTTTATAAATCGAGCTAGTTACTAAAGAAAACCGGTTTCTGTACACCTCTATTTCAAACTATCTATATCTATACTACATTATAAAGAAGGAGGAATGGGCAAATATATCCAAGTTGTCCAAAGTTAAGATGGTATACCAAGGGTTTCTTTATAATTTCCTAAGTTTTACCACTTTTCTTCCCTGAATGCCCCTAGAAGATAATCACGCTACCTGTTTTCCCATTATGTTCATTCATGCGTTAAAGTGATTCTCCTCACAAGGGTTTCTCCTTCAATCGGTAACAAACTGTATATAGCTCGGGGCAAGTAAAAAGTTTATAACACCCACTCATCAATATCAATATTATATCAATCACAATCCTTTAATATCTATCACCAACAACAACTATGAGTATGTTGGTGACACAGAAGCAGATGTCGATAACCCTGTCCTCAAGGCTGAGCAAGATGCACATGTATCTATCGATACTTGATTGTAACAAAGTTTTCTTGTAGATGGCACTAGGGGTGAGCAGAAAACCGAATTAACCGAACCAAAACCGAAAAAACCAAAAAACCAAACGAAAAAACCGAACCGAAATGATAACCGACGGTTTGGTTTTTATTTTTTTTTAAACCGAAAAATTCGGGTCGGTTACGGTTACATGTTCTGGAAAAACCGAAAAAAACCGACCCGACCTGAACCAATGTGTGTGCATATATATATGTATTTATATATATATATATATATATATATATATGTTTAGACAAAATAGATAGGTTGAATGTACGTTTCTTAATATCAATTGTATTTATAAGTTGAAGAAATGGAATTGAACAATGTGTTTTATGGTCATTTAACTAAAAATTAATTACACGGTGGTTACATGTAATATAATGATTTTGATACTTGTTTATTGGAACCCACAGTCTATCGAATTCAAGATAAATCTCATTGTCATGTTTTGTTCCAAATCAATCACATATTATATAATTTATTTTGTAGTTTTCTTGGGACCTGCTACTAGAACAATGACTTACAAATTCTTAAATGGCTTTGTTTTCGTTTTTTTTTTTTCAATTTTAAGTTTCACTAATTATTTCGTTTTGTCAAACCAAAATCAAAGAAAGATTAAATAGAAAATACAGTATCTAGCTTTGATTATTTATCATGTTTATTGATATATGGACAAAAGGGACTAACAGATTGAAAATAAAAACCCCTTCAAAAGGTTAAGATGAATGTAGATATTCGGTGAAGCTTTCAGAAATAAAGAAAATGAAGCGAAACGAACAACGATGCTGATTTTGATCTACTGTAAATAAGTAGAAAAACCACGAATTACCTAAAAAGAAGCAAAAAAACTCGACTATTTAACCGAAACCGAACCGAAACTGAAAAATAACCGAAGAACCCAAAACCAAAATAACCGAAACCGATCGGTTTTGAAAACGAAATAACCGAACATGTCGGTTTCGGTTTCGGTTATTGCCAAAAACCGACCCGAAACCGACCTGTGCACACCCCTAAATGGCACACTGAAAGCAAATATATTGAGGTTTATTTTGTAATTTCAATATCACACAAGTAAGCCTTATAAAAATCTTTTTGGTTATTTCATATACATCGTTTTGCATTCAAAGACAATGGAAGGAAGACATTATGTTTTTACATTTTTCCTACAACTTGGTGGGCTAACACGGCTACGCTTGTGCATTGTTCAAAAAATATATTTATCTTAACCGTCCCGCAGCAACGCGCGAGTTTTCTCACTAGTAGCTTCTAATATAACTAGGCTACGTTTACCCACGTATAGTATAGTGTCTATAGCCCATAGCTTTGAACTTGTAAGAGCATTCACAACCAATCCCCCATTTCAACCCCCATTCTTAAAATTTAAGAAAATCATACGAAAACCTCACTCCATCTCATCCCCCTTCCTCATACCTCATTCTTAAATTTTAGAAAAATCCTTTGACAACCCCTATATTAAGGAGCTTCTTGTGATACCCCGCAATTTCAGGTTCTCACTTTAACTAAACTCTAGTTACTTGTAGTTACATTCCTTGCATTCTACTTAACTAGGGTTAGCTAGATAGGTCACACGTTGCACAGTTATAGGTTAATAAATGCATGAAGTGGTAATTCGGCGAATTACCAAACTATATACATGAGTACTGAACCACGGACGTTGGTGAATTGTGAAATTAGATAATTGTGAATTAATTGATTGAGATTGATTGCAATTACGTGTTTCTATGAAACTATGTGCAAACTGTATCTGATTACGTGAACTTAAACCTAACGCGTTATTAAAAACTTTAATCAATGAACCGTTAGGATGGTTGGGGGTCTTAACACATGGGGTTACACTTGATATGGTCCAAAATAGCGAAAACGTCGAAGAAAACACGCAATACACTGGACCAGAGCACCCGGAGCGAGCCAAGGTTGAGTGAGCGGCCGCTCACGGGCACCTGATGTATTAAAACCAACTTAAAACCTCTATTTAAGCATTCTTAAGCCCCAAGTACCCCATAATGGGCAAAATTATCTGATTTGGATGTCGTTTGATATGTTTTTAGAATTTTCTTTGATTAAATGTCATATCAGATTTTCTGATTAGTAAAGTGGGTCAACTTTAAACGATCATAACTTGAGTTTACAAAGAGTTAGATTATGAAACTTGGACAGTAGGTCGACATTGATGAAACTTGAGTTTTCCCAGTGGATTCATCCCGTTTGGATGAATACACAATTTTTGGAAATTTTTCTACTAATCTGATATGTTGTGAGTATTTTCTAGACATAGCTGTATTGTGTGATTTTTCATAATTTTTGTGTATGGTTTTGTCATGAACTAAAAATATGGACTTGTCCGGTAGACTCCTGGAATATTCAGTAAAGTTTTGGGAGTCTAATTCATTGAATAAGTATTTTTAATAAATTGGTTTTCATAGCGCATAATCTGTCCTAAAAACGCAGATTATGTAATGTACACTTATGTGCCTATTTGGAGTCTTGTATGATTTGTATTTGACATGAACTTGTATGAGCACTTATATGAGGTGTATATGAAGTGCATAACTGATGTTAATCATCTTGTTCACCAACGGGTTCGTAGGGTCTACTTGTGCATTTAGAATCATTAGGTGTCACATACACGGTTTTGAACTTTTAAACGTCTTGGACAAACGGGTTATATGGTGTAATGATATTGCACATATACTAACTTAGTGACACATGTAATAGGGAGTCGGTAGTACATCCTATTTGTGGAGTTTGGAATATTTGCTTGCAACCTAAGGTGAGTTTCACAACTCTTTTCTCAAAAGCATGCGTCTTAGGTTTGAGACAACTTACAAAACGTTTTCTAGTCCGGTTTGGGACTACTTTTACATCCCGGGTTTGGGGTGCTTTGACTCCTTGTGTGGGTCGGGTTTTGACTCCTTGTGAGGGTCGCGTTTTCGATTCCTTGTGTGGATCGCGTTTTCGATTCCTTGGTGGATCGCGTTTACGATTCCTTGTGTTGATCGTGTTTTTAATCAGTTTTGTAACTTTAACTGTCCTTTGTGAACTAAACACATTCTATCACTCTAAATTCCTTATTATATTATTGGGTTAATCGCTGGAGGCGAATGGGGTATTAGTTGATTGCGCTATTAGGTTGTCCAGCAACCTCATGCTTGAGGTGCTTGGGTCACGGGAATGAACTTTTGACCACGCTCTTGAGGAACTGACTAGTGTTGATAGACACTAGTACTAAGGCAACTTAACGTACGTTAACACACTGTATGTTCCCAATAATCAACTGTTTAGTTACAATGAGTGGGCTAGCTACCCCTGACAAGCTTAAAACTGATGACTCTTATGATTTTTGCAATCGGCAACTTTACACTCGTTATTTAAATTGTGAACTCACCAACATTGTTTGTTGACCCACGATATAAATGCTTTTGCAGATAGTTAGCTTCCGGTACCACGATTAGAAAGCACTGCACACTTCACTGCATTTGGGTCTAGGCATACATCTAAATTTCATTCTATGCTATTACGTTTTCTTTAATATGGTTTTTATATTGGGCGCGTTGTTTTGCGCATGGTTTTAAACTATCTATGCGTGGTTTACGCTTCCGCAACTTAACTAAACTTTTTGGTAAACGCTAAACTTGATTTTTGAAAACGAACTAAATGGTTTGGGCATTTAGAGTCGTTCTTATGACTTGTGGCTATGGATCCTGGTATGTCATGCGCCTCGCGGTATAAGAGAAAGTTGAGAATGAAGATTATATATTTAATCGGCACGGAGGGCGCCACCCGAGATGGTGCCGGATACTCCTTCATCGGACTAATCGCAACCCACCACCTATACTACTCGCACATCACTACTAGACAATCCCCTACCGGTGACACCACCCGACAACCCATCTCTCCTCTACATCTCTCTCTCTCTCTCTCTCTCTCTCTCCTCTGCACACCCATTAGCTAGAACCCAGAAATGGTATAAAAAATCCACTACCCAAATCATTGGCATCGATGAACAAGTGGGGTTAGTGGGGTAACCAGGGCCATTTCGGTATGAAGTGATTCATTTTTATACCTTTTCACCTTAACTTTTGGCTCTTACTTACATTTTTTTTATTATTCTAATTTAATAATACAAACAATAATAAATAACAATAGTAACAATAAATGGTCGTTTTTTTCTTCAATGGGCAACGAAAAGATATATATTACCACTAAGGCCGAGGGGTGTGGAACACCCCCCCCCCCCTACACACACACCAAACCTCCACGTCGTCACTACTGTAGAGAGAGAGAGAGAGAGAGAGAGAGAGAGAGAGAGAGAGAGAGAGAGAGAGAGAGAGAGAGAGAGAGCTGAAGGGGTCGGGGAGGATTCATCGGTTTCACCAAAGGGGGGGGGGTTTCCCTGATGGGGGATGTGCCACCTAGACTACCCGACCACCTTCCCGTCTCCCACACCCTATAGCCTAGCAGTAACAGGTTTGACTCCTTCACATGGAACAGGTTTGCGTACCAAATAATCACTGGATTAAGAATACAAGATTTGCAAGTTTGCCATTTTTATTAATTTGACTTTTCATATTGACTTCTAGTCTTCTAGATCCAACATTTTCGTGTTTTTTTTTCCGGAAAACAAAAATAAATAAAATAAGATAAAAAAAATAACAGGTACAAGAAAAGTTGGTTAATTAAGTATTCATCTTTGACTATCCTCCATCCTATTGGTTTGAATTGATCTTCTACATTTCATGACATTTGGTTCATGTTTACGATATGCAAAGGTGGTTGAAGTTGATAAATCAATAAAGGTGGACCAAATATACTTATTATTAGTAAACTAATAAATACAGGAACTAAAATGACATTTAGAATAAACAATATAATTAATGCTTTAGAGACTTAGCATGGACCTAAATAATCTATCTCTTGACCCAAACCATAACAACCATCACTAAAATGACTTTATTAAAAGTTCAAACTATTAAATTTTAGTCTCAATCTATTGTTTTATTAAAATTAAAATTTGGTTGCATGTATTTGTTATAACTAAAGAATGATTTAGAATGGGCTGAGTGTAAACTTTCTTTATGCCTCCGGCATCAGCATCTCCGTTACTAACACTATGATACAACCTCTTTTGACCCGAACCTATTTGACTTGACTTTTTAAAATGGACGGGTTTGACCCAGAATCATTTAAACCTGTTACACAATACTTGTTGCTTTCATCGGCAAAAAAAATATCACTTTGGTAAAGAAATGAAAGTGTGTTGCTTTTTCTAGTAATTTTCAAAATACGTTGTAAGCAAGACTGTCAGGCTGCGTTACTATATTTGTAAACGTTGGTGTATAACTTAGCGCAACTTACAAGTTTTTTCGAAACTAGTTAAAACAAAGCTTCACTATGAACATCAATTTCATATATTCTATCAATATGCTATATATAAAATGCTCCTTTGAAGCCACATATCTTTTATCAATAAAGCTAGTCAATCTAGTCTTTTTCTAGCAACATATTATTGGTCCATTTTTAGATTCTTCGAAAAAGATGTTCCTCAACCTAGTAAGGCTAGAAATTGCATGATTAGATCCATCTAACCGGTAAAATTTCCTACTAATAGAGATATTTACTATCATAGTTTTCTTATAATTTGACACCTAAATTGTGTTAGTATGGCATTACTTTAGTTTCAATACCATTTAAAAGGTCACATATTGAATTAATATGATGGTCAATATATTATGAATCACTATTTTAAAAATCAAAGCCATTAGAAGCTACTTTTCAGTTGATCCAATATGGTGGAAAACTTCCACTACCAAAAAGATGGTGCTTCAAATCCAATTAGGATCTATGGTGGTGGTGCCAATATAATATATGTCAACTTGGATTATATAACAGATTCCTGTTGTATATAATATCCTACTTTGTATCAAGTATTCAGTATATGGTCTACATTGTAATAGAATAATGTGAAAGATGGAAAAATCAAGCCATTAACACAAGTAGAAACTTGTGCAAGTTGGGGGCAGTATACAAGAGGGGCTGCAATCTAACAGGGTCCAACTGTTCAAGTGACACTGTCACAAATGTCCGTAGCAAATACCTATTTTTGTAGTTAAGGTTAATATGATAGTTTGAGCAACGACTAGACAAATGGGGATGTTTCCTAACATAAAACCGCGTTTTATTGTAGTAAAACAAACAGTAATACTAATCAAGTGACTAAATCCGAGAAAAAAAATATTTATCAAGTATGACATATTTTAACCAGAACAACGGTTCACAATTGCAAGAATTTTCTAAACGACCATCGGGTGCTAGCTAGTTTATAAACCAAACTAGTAAAACCATAGGGATCAGTTCTTTAACTGTTTTTGTGTGTTATTTTGGAGCAAAATAATTTGATTTATAGATTATAAAATGTTCGTGTTCCTTCCTTTAAGCTACATAAATAGTTTGTTTAACTATGTAATTACATGATATGTTGTAACTTGTAAATGTCTGAGGATTTGTCTAGAAAAGATAGAATTAAAATTATTAAATGGTAAAAATAGTTGTATAATGTTTATATTAAGAGCAGTTTTCTCGAATATAATGACTTACTATTATATAAAACTATGGTCTAAAACCTTGACTGGGCTTAGCAAGCACGGATGGTAGAAAAACCAGAAACATTTTTGACGGATATTTGGGTAGGGGACATGTAATTATATATTTTTTTAAAGTATGTTTGGTGCAGATATGGTATTAGGTGATACCCCACAAATTACCCATAACCAATATCATACATGTTTACCTCTATCCTGTATCAATATATTGTATAATACAAAAACTATAACAGATAAAAATATGAATATGAATTCTAAGCCAGATCTTTAACCAAGTTTGGGATTGAAGATCTTAACGACTATACCCACACATAAACTTATGAATCCGGTAAATAATGGATACATGGGTACCCGACGGGTGAGGGTGTATAAGGTGAGGTCAGGAGTTCGAATCCCCCCACAGAGTGATAAGGATGATTATTAGGAAAGGAGTAATTAGCCGTTAAAAAAATATATAATGGTTTTACTTGTATTATATTTCATTGTGTAATCTAATCGTTGTGGGTTAAGGCTCGTATTAGTAAGGCCCAAGTCCAAACCCAAATAGAATTACTAAGATGTCATGGTTCTTTAGCAAGAATTAATGCCCATAAGGCCATGAATACGAAGAATAAAATCAGTATATTGGATATGCTAAAAACATTTCAGTAAGTCATTTTTTAAGCGTTTTTAGGTGCCTATATATTGTTGCAAACTACCATTTTTTTATATAAATTTATTATGTTTTATAATTATGCAACCTTATATCGTTAAGAAATATTTTTTTACATATTGCATGTAATATTATTATTACTACTACGTTGTTTAATTTTTATTATGTTAAAAACTATTTTATTAAATAAAAAGATTGGTAACTATATATATAAACGTAATAGGTGATATTATGTGGCCGTGTTTTTGAGTCTCCTTATTAGTTAGTTTTTTGTGTTCTGACGTGACAACTCACTAGACACGTTTTTTTGGTATTTTGGGGTTTCCATATCGTCGATGGAGTGACGGTGTTAGTTGATATTGGAAGATACTATAGTTTATAGTTTATAACAAGACAAATATAGTTTCTTGGTGAAGCTTTTCCTTGATATACTGATTCTCCCAATTACCGGCAATTCTATGGTTCACAAAACAAGAAGACGTGTATATTATTTTGCCCTCTTGCACCACCTTTTCCTCCTATTTATAAGGGCTAGTTTCCATTGATAACTTCACAATTTGACTACAAATCTAGCTATTAGCTTTTTTACACTTATCTGCCACAATCTCTTAACCCAAAATGGCATCAACCTCCCTCTACTCAACTAACTCCAGCTCCACCTCCTGGACTCCCCAACAAAACAAGCAGTTTGAGAGAGCTCTTGCGGTGTATGATAGCGACACCCCTGACCGTTGGCAGAAAATTGCAAGGGCCGTTGAGGGGAAAACCGCGGAAGAAGTGAAGCGGCATTATCAAGTGTTGATTGAAGATCTTAGGCGCATAGAGATGGGCAATGTTCCTTTTCCTAACTATAGATGTTAGTTTAAATCAAATGCATGCCAAAAAAATGACCATTTAATAATGTGAAGAGGTTGAAATTCACTTTCACATGCATATCTATGATATGTCATCTATCTAGTAGAATGTTGTCCGGTTATTTTATATATTGTATGCATTGTAATGTTGAATTTTGTGATTTATTAAGATGTAATTTAAATGTAATGGTTTCTTACAAATGGATGATTGTAGCATGCAATTTATGTACGAAGCTTAAATTCATATGTTTGATAGAAATGACCGTGCCAGCGTGGACCCGGTTCAAACAACATAGTGCGGCAAGGGTTAATTAGGGCCTGCCGATTAGACGGCCGTGATGAACTTCTGCCACTTCCGCTTGAAAGAAAGTCACTGTTAAGAAAAAAAGTATAATTAATAAATATAAGTGACAAATAAGTTTAATAATCATGTAAAAGTTAAATTAATTCTCACCCTTAATTTAGACATTTGGGTGTTATTCAATTTTCAGGTTATCTGAATTTTGAAGTTCTGGAAGTGAATTTGAATCGGAACAAAGAATTTTATGTATTGAGAGGTTTATTGGGAAATCATAAAATGTAATGATAAAAGAATGAAAAAGTATTATTATTTTAATTAGGAGAGAGAAAATTTAGGGGTGAAGTAGTGATTTTTAGTATAATTTGATAGATGGAATTTGGTGGAGGGGATGTGAATGCTCTTATATATGTAAAACTTCATAAAAATTCACATTTTCATAAAATAAAAAAAAAACATTTTTATGCAATTTCTTTATAAATTTTGCATATAAAAACATGTAGATGTCACTCAAATACAAAAAAAAAAAAAAAATGTTTGCTATTTGTGAGATTTTTTAGGCCTGGTTGGTTTTTTGGTTGTTATATTCATCCATTCTAGACGCATTAACCAATCAACTCCTTCGACACCAATTTCAAATTTCTATTGACCAAATTAAATCCTTCGATTATTTATTGGTTTGATTAGAAAGCATTAAATTGGTCGTTGATTTGAATTTGCGATTGGGTTTAGTATTATATTTTTTGTTTGAGTTGGCCGATTTAGGATTTACAAACTATGACGAGGAGTGGTTTACGGGTTATATACTAAAAACCGGTTGGGAAAAACCGAACTGGGCTATAAGATTTTGTGCTAATGTAATTTTGTTATTTGTGTTGGGCGTTAGTAATTTTTAAGTTGAACAATACACATGATTGAGTTTTGCTTAATAATAAAACACATGTAGTCCCTATTTATGTTTTAGGTTTGGAACATTAGCATTGTTACTTTTAGCTTATTTTATGTGTTTTTTTATAAAGGCCCAATACTCCCAAACTATGTCAGCAAACCAAACCAAATCATTAGTAACTGGTTTGTTTGGTTCATTTCAATTTTTCGTAGTTTTATTTTGGTTTATATTGATGAAAACAACTACTAACAATTGAGTCCAAATTGTACCTAATTTTTTTCCAAAACTAAACCGTAAGCACCCTAACAATCACGTGTGTACGATCCAAAGAGTAGGTAGTAAAATTTAACCAACTCCCATGTTCGACTTTTTAAGTTAAACTTGTAAGATGATAAAACTGATTGGTTATTAATTCAATAGATGATTACAATATATAGAAATTGTATGAAACCCTAAATAGCTAATCGAGCCCATGGGCTTCACACTAATAATATAGGTTCCAATACTCCCCCGCAGTCGGAGGGTAGAGCATCGAACACTTAGACTGGAAAACAATAAGAACAAAAAAAAAACATAAAGGACATAACAATAAAAATAAAAGACTTGTCTTGATCTCGGTTCTTGACTTGTTGGTCCAAAATTCTGCAATCTTCTTGACTTTGCCAAAAAAAGAAATTATTAGTACTCTTCAATACTTGACTTTAGTTTTGTCCACGACTTCCCCCTGTTTGGTTTTGTTTATTTAGTTCCCATAATGATAAACACGATTGGTTATTAATTCAATAGATGATTACAATATATAGAAATTGTATGAAACCCTAAATAGCTAATCGAGCCCATGGGCTTCACACTAATAATATAGGTTCCAATAAAACTAGATTACACTCAGTATTTAACATCTGGCGGTTCTAAATACAATGCCATACACAAACGTTATTGGTGAATTAATGATCTAGGAAGTCACAAACAATTTTTTTTAAACAAAGTCGTCACGAGCTCTCATGAGAATTCCTTTATGATGAATTCAGGATACCCACGGCACCCTGGTCCTCCAGGTCCATCAATCCAGGAATAACTCGACCACCCACCGGCCCGCAGACACGACAGTGAATAATCGGTAAAACCTGGTATCTTTTAAGGCTCGAACTTGTGACCATTATGCCCTAAGTCACATATCATTAAGCCTCCATACCACTCCATTGTTGATCAGTTTTGATGGTATGTAATAGAAAACATAATAATAATGATACCTGACAGATTGGTGAGACCTGAGACTAATGTTGTAAGCGTATTGGAAGACGGAATCTTTGTCAGTATGGTCGGGTTCCCTTTAGGGTATGCAGTTCTGATGGTTTATGTGTTCTTTAGTTATGAACATATTGAGAGAGATGAGAGTGATAGGGGATGACTAATAGTCATTATGGTGTTATGATTGCGTCAACCCTAATCTTATAATAAACTCTCTATATTTATACATACCCAATTGACACCCTAATAAGGCTCATCTAATAATAGCCTATCCATCAAAGACATATTTGTTATTGGGCTTAGGATAATATTAATAATTTATCATCATTATATAAATGATTATAATGGCTATAGAGATAAATATACTAACATAATGTATATTTATTCCAACATTCTTCCACTTAGCCGAGTAATAATTTATTATGAGTATTACATAATTCTGCAGAGATTAACACTCATTTTAGTTCTAAACCACACTCATTTTAGTTCTAAACCCAAAATGTAGCAGAGAAATACAGTCGTTAAGTCTTTATTCGACTTAGGACCCCCATTAATCATACTACACTCAAATTTAAAACTTAACATTAAGATCAATTTACGTTATGCCCTTAGTTGTTGATTTGTTATATTATTGTCTTTATCCCATTATGCTAGCTTAGCATACTAATAGACAAACAAATCATAATGGGAAAAATTAATCATTAGTCATTAGTCATTCATGGTACGATATGCAATTATACATAGTCATTAGTAAAACCATTTTCTCTTAGTTGGCCCTTAGTGTGACTTATGGGTGATAGACCTTTAGTTATTGGATCCATAAGCATATCATGAATGCATTTGATACAAAATTTTGATTTCCACTATTTTTTCTTAACATAAGCGAACAATAATTTCGTATCGAACTCTAATGCAGCTCCTCTCAAACTGTTACTGTTCGAGAAATTATAGTAGTTGACTTTATCACAGTAAGTATTCAACTTAGCATTTAAATGGAGTTAATAAGTTATGAGCCGACTGATAAATTTACCAACAACATTTAATGACCATTCTGTTGTGATCAGCAACACATTATGTCATGATAACTTAGGTTGTTGTTAACAGTTTCTTATGACTCCTCCATGAGATAGTTACGTCTGCTGACATTATGATATACCCCGAAATTGACATTTGATTTCCTTTGAATATAAAAAAGTTAGAATAAGAGTAGTCAGTCACTTTAGGTTCTCACTTCTTCTTTAGATTATAGTCTGATCTTGTTTCTTAAAGATATTGTAATGTTCCATTAGATGCTTTTAATCAAAATAGACAAGTCTAGTACTAAGCAATATGAACAATATCATAAACAAGCATAGACTTAAATTTACATAAGTCTTCTAATTAATGAAGCATAAGGTAATAAATACATGAAATGAAGGTATAAAATATGAAATTCATGAACTAGAAGTATATAAGCTATATATATACATATATATATATATGTGTGTGTGTGTGTGTGTGAAAAGATGAATGGTTCAGTTCAGTTATTTTGGTTAAACGAGGGAAAAAGTTTTCAGTTAATCCGGTTTTGGGCCGATTTCGGTTGGTTTCGTATGTTTTTTGTTTTGTTTGGTTTCGTTTAAAGATTCAATTATTGTTCACCCCTAAACACTATTAATCATGTTAGAAATATTATACTCAAATTATAGAGATAAAAAATTCTTTTTTATGGTGTAATTTAAAAAAAATATATATATATTAACATATAAACAAGTTATGACCGTTTAAAAATTGCGAGGTATTTAGTTTTTTATAAGAGGAATAAAGTGTAAATATTGAGTAATTCGCTAGAATTTGGATAGAGATGATGGGATTAAAGTGTTATAAGTGTTTGAAATACTAACATACCCTCATTTTAGAGTTGTATCTTATGTGTTAAACTAAATAAAATCTTAAGTTTTGGTTACCTTAAAATGTCCTTCCCAGATTAAAATGTAATCAATGTTTGAAAGGCTAATTTACCCTTATTTTAAGGTTGTATCTTATGCAATAAGCTAAAAAATTAAGTGTTTGGTATCTTAAGATACTATTCCCTAATAAATTAATATAGTATATAGATAGTTTAATATGGTAGAGTAGGGCTAGCAATTTAAGACATGGACACGAGAACACGAAATGAACCTACATGATTTTAACAGGTTTCGTGTTTGACCTTAATAGGTTTCGTTTCTTTAACATGTTGATACGATAAGACCTGTTAGTTTTCATGTCTAAACAGGTTAAAGACTTGTTAACACGTTAAGTACCTGTTATGACATGATAATAATTTTTATTTAAAAAAGAAATATATATGGTGTGGGGTATACTATATACAAATTGGAACTAAAGATAAGAAAATCCTAATTTGCATTTTTTTCAATCACATAGCACAAACACATGTCCAACACTTATAGCTCAGTTGGTTGAGGGCCTAAAGTTTCCTATGGGAGGCTTGGGTTCAATTCCCACTAGCTACATTTGGAGGACATTGGTGGATGGGAAATGAGGGATGACCCGGCCATTGGCTTGGGTTCGAGTCCTGATCCCGACCGGTTTTACCGACTATTTCACCGTCGTGCCTTCGGGCGGGTGAGTGGTCGGGTTTCCCTGGGAATTGGTGGCAATTGGTGGCCCGGGTACTCTCGAGTACCTGATTCGCCAAAAAGGTGCCCGAGAGTGCTCGGAATTGATTCGTTGGCCGTTCAAAAAAAACATAGCACAAACACATACGTTGCTCAGTCACCCCTCGTCCTCCTTCTCAACTCCATCGTCACACTCATCGCCGCCCGTCGTCTTCCTTGTCGGCCGTCACCCATAACCCGTCAGTCGTCACCCTTCCTCATTAACGCCAACACCAGTTAGTTTCTCATTCACAGGTTTATGGATACAAACAACTTTATGTCTTATCGTGTTAACATGTTGTAAATAGGTTCGTGTTTGGAAAAGATGACACGATAAGTTGTTGTGTCGTATTCGTGTTTACCTATTTCGTGGTCGTGTCTTATCGTGTTCGTGTTATAGCAGGACGTGTTTGGCACGATACGTCAACCATATGATACAGAGAATTTTCTTCAAATAATTATAATTTAAAATTAATAGTCTCAAATACCTTTAACGCAATAAGAGTAGCGAATCGGTTTACTAACATATTGTAAACCGTATTCATCGTGACGTGGTCCTCTTTGACATGCAAACTCCTAAGACACCATGTCCTAACCCCTCCACATATCTGACAATGTCTCTTTTCATACCCGACCATTAATATTCAAATTGATTTATGAGATTTATTAAAAAAATAGCAATGCTAAAACGTCGGCAAGGGCAAACACCAAACACTCAAGGAGCATGGAGGACGGAGACAAGAACCCATCAAGCATAGGATACAAACATCCAAAGTTGGGACTTGAGAGTCCAGTGGCGGATATAAAAATGTTTTTAGTAGTAACGTTTTTTATTTTTTTCATTTTAGTAGCAACGTTTTCCAAATTTCGTAAAAAAAAAAAAACAAAAAAACAAAATTTCTACTAATTTTCCACTACGCGCGCGAAGTTGAGCCGCAACAGACGCGGCACCTGCTTCTTCATTAGGTCCGCCCCTACTTGAGACAACAACAAAAGCCCACCAAAGCTAAAATATTAAACGGTTTTTGGTACATTGATAATAATTTTAGTTTACATTTTTAAGCATCTTCAACAATCACTAACTTATGGATACGCTTGTGTCTTATAAATATCATAACTTTTCAAGGACTTCAAGTCGTGCGTTTAAATAAACACACTCAACAAATCGTATATATGATATTAAGCTATATACACAAATCTTTAAAATAATATTTTTTATATATTATTACACCATTTCCCAAAATCTTAGATGACACGTTAAAAAAATAATTATCATTATGCAAATGTCTTTTTGAATGTGGTGTATAACCTTTTTTAAACCATGATAGACTTAAATAGTTATATCACTTTCTTAGAGAAGAAGTATATTTGCATTTTACAAACCCATTAATAAACATATTGCTTCTTTTGGAATATAAAGCAAAGATGTCTATGAATATGTTCAGCAAATCAATGACAAGTATGGAGGGGAACAAAAAGAATGAGAGGAGTAAAGATATTCATATATTAGATTAAAGTTACAAAAAAATAAAATTACAAACAAAAATAATTTGACTGGCAAAAGTGAAAAAAAAAAAAAAAAAAAAAGCTGCTACTACTAAATCTAAAGCTTAACATTAAAAATAAAAAAAAAATAATAATAAAAAAAGCAAGATCTAATACATTCGTCTCTCTAACGTAAAGAATTTTGAACAAGAAAAAAGGTCGACCCAACGTTTTTCCACGTCATCATGGGTAGTACTGCACGATACGCCACGTCATATTTTAATTTAATTTAATTTAATTTTCTATACTTTTAATAATAATCATGAACGAGGCCCGGTCTGTCAGTGACGTTGAGCCGCCACGATAGGAACGTCGAATCTCTGTCGTCCACGTCATCCATGAACCTATACTCGTTTGTCGCTGCTGGAGAGTAACACGACGGCGTTTTGTAGGTTGATTGTGAGTAGTCATTGGCCCATTGGCTATTGTTCATCATGTATTGGTGATGATATCCCTCGGTGGCATCGCTGCCACCTGATGACGCTGCGGCTGCTGCCGCGGCGTTGGCACGTCTCTCCTCTTTCTTGTAACGAATTCCGCATGCATTGCATAATGACTGCGAATAAATAAGTGTTAATTCGTTGGTACTCTTAACTTATTGCTAGAAAATTGGGTATTTACGACATAAATTTTAGTTACAAATAGGTTTTTCGATTGATTTACGATCGAAAATGCAATCGCAAGAAATAATTGTTTTGCGGTTGTTTTTCGATCATAAATGAACATTTATTTTAACAATGCCCAATCCAAATAACAAATTCATTTGCTATTAATATGTAGATTAAATAACTAAAACAATGAGAATAATAAATGTACCTTAGGGCCACGAGGTCCATTCCTCCAAAGGGGAGTAGAAGTGGTGTCACAATTAGAGCATCTCCTCGAAAAGAGACTATCAGCAGCAGCGGTGGTAGAACCATTACCACCGCTGACACCACTGCCTGAGCGGTTGGCTTTATGAGCCGACTGTGAGGCAGATGATTGCAGAAAGTTCCACCAATTAGACCCACGACGTTTTTCATTGTGCGTTTTCTCATATTCGTTCGTCAAGCGAGTGGAGGGTGTGCCCAAAGACAAAGTGCAATCGACCGAAGAAGGCGAAGAACCATAAGGACACATCTCTTGTTCGTAAGGCATTGGGAATATGGTAGAGAATGAGTTGGGTTGGTAATGGTAGTGACCACATGAGCATGGACCCATCATGGTTGAACCCGTGCACCTATTCATGGTTTACAATGCAAATGGTTAGATGATGAGTTGTAGGTTGTTGTGATGTTAAGTTGTAGGTTGCTATAAATGAAGATTTTGTGGGGCCAATGAAGAGAGATGATGCAATGAGAAGAGGAGAGGGGTTAGAGGTGTTTATATAGGTATACATGAGTGGGTCCAGTTGAACTGAGTTTGCAGAGTGAATATTCCACCTATGTTTTATTTGTCGTTTTCTTTTGTTCCATGCAAGGTTGATCCATACATCTTTTTAATTTTTTTATTGTTTAAATATATTGATGATATTGGATGCTATAAACTAATATACACATATTGATATATTGCATTTTCACACATACAAGCACATGATGTAAGATGTATAAAAAGACACGCTTGGTGGTTTTTGTCTAGCTAGTTTTATTAGTTTGATATGTTAAAAGACAAATCATACATACACCTTTCATTAAGGTGGAGTAGTTAAAGCAATGAAAATAATGTTGCAAGTTTGAATCCGAGCAAACATAAGTTTTATTTAATCGATGGAGTTACCTTGGGAACTTGTTCCTCCTTGGGCTTTAAGTGCGTCTTTTAACGTGTTAAGATAGAGTTCTCGTGGAACGCCAAACCCCACACTTAAGCCAGCGTGGACCTAGTTAAGATAACATAGTATGGCCAGATGTGGGGTGACGGGTCTGCGATTAACAGGTATGACCAACTGATCACTTAAAAAAAATGATAAAAGGTCACCATTCAAAAAATAATAATAATAATAATAATAATAATAATAATAATAATAATAATAATAATAATAAACTAATCAGAGATTTACTTAACATATTTATTAACAAACTGATTAAAATATAACATGTAACAAACTTCATAGTCAAGACGGCTAACACTACAAGTTAAATAAATTTTCTTTCCTTCTTTCTTTTTGTTTTTTGATACTATGGGTTTTTTTTTCGTCTGGAATATTTTGTTGTTAAATAAGTTTTCTTGTAACGTAACCTATCTAACGCTTTTATTTACTAAATTATGTTAATATATTCTGAAATGCAAATCTATTTTGTGATTTTGTGAAAATAATTAAATTAATCTAGACTTTTACATGCAAATTACATAAGTATGAAAAGAAATGCCGTACACAGTTGTAAATTATTAAAATACACTTACATGTTTATTTATTTATTTATTTATTTTTTTGAAAGGCGCATGTTTATTTAATTATATAGTTTACTTAGCAATGCGTATAATCAGGTAACAAGAATAGAGGGTGCAATGATGGATATGATAGATTGCTTTTTAGCTTTGTATCTTTTCAATCTTAAGTTTCACGATCTGTTTATCAAATAATATAACCAAACTATACATCTGGAAAAAGTTTGCCGGAAGTGAACTCATACAATATTTTAGTGCTATGAAGCATCTATACTCATTTATTACATGCATTTGACGCATGAAAGTTTTTGCAACCTCTATACGTCGCGTATATGGAGGTGTGACAATAATTTGGAGGGTGTGTAAATATCATCATCTTTTACGTTTACGAAGAGTGATACCGATTTATTACTACTGACTCAGTAAAAAAAATTATTAATAATAATAATATTTTTTGTTAAAATCTTATGTTTAATAGAGTTAAAACATGAAGGTCAAGTGATGAATCTCATTTATAAATAAAAATCTTTGGTGTTTATAAATGAAAACACCAACCTATGATAAAAGTAACATATATAATCATGTAAAAAAAATTCAAACTATTGAGTTTTGTTGTATCCTAGTTTATAACAGATGAAAATATAAAATGCATGTATCAAAGTAATTAGTCCGTATAATAACATTGGATTGACAAAAAAAATAATTTTGGTGAATTTAAATTAAATGCCGCGCTTAATGAAAAAGATATATAAATTTTGCTTCTACACTTTGGGGTGTGTGTGTCTATATATCACAAAAATATATATGATCATAGTAATTGATTTTTGCTAGTCATACAGTTTTAATAGAAAATTTCTGTAATTTGCTAGTTTTATAAATCTAAATATTCAATATGTTGAATATATTTTTGTTCAATATAATTATATTTTATTTAAATAAATGTAATTAAAGTGAATATGTGATTCTTTTGTAAATGTAGTTACTAGATATGTCTACTTATTGATTGTAAAACAAAAATGTGATTTAAATTTATATCAAGAGGAATTCCTAGATTTTTTCTTTAAATACATACACCACATCTACACTTTACAGGATTTGATTTTTCATTCTTCTGGTCGAGTATATCATTTACCATCAGGACGTACCTTTAGAAAAATATGTGATTTAAATAATTTTTGTAGATGTAACTACTTTTTATTCTTAAACTACCAACATCAAAACATTTTGTAACTAGACGTTACTCAAACTAAAACAAAAAATCTATATCTATATATATATATATATTGCAAAGCGATTAATCCTACATGTCATAATCTTATGTAATCTCTTCATTGAGAGATGCCACATAGGATGTGATGTGGCAAGTGTAAACCAATTAAAAAAAAGAATAAATATTATTTAAACCTTTATTATTTTCTCTCTCATATTTCCTCCCATAACTTTTAAACGTTAATATCTTTTATATATGAGATTTTCTAAAGAAAAAAATTACACCAAATTAACGAGCGTTTTATTATCTTTCCAACGAGTACCATAGTGCTATATAAAAAACGGAGAAAAAATGACTATTTTTTGTAACCCGACAGGTATTGTGTCGGGTTTAGGATTAGTTTAAAAAAATGTGGGTTTGGGTCGGGTCTGGGATTAGGTGATACCCGACCCGATTACCCGAAACAACATACCCAAATACCCGAACTATATACCCGATCATATACCCATGAATTTTTTAAAGCATCACATAACCCTTAGACTAATGCGTTCGATATTTCAATAATTATTTTTTTTTTTATTTCATGTTAGTTCTTTTAAATTGATCGATTACAAACTTCCGAATTTATTTGTAATGGCACTAGATTTATACCCCGGCGCAGAAATTCGTTTTTTTATATTTGAATATCATAACTTATGGCAGAGATTTGTTTAAAATAAATAATAATAATAATAATATATTTTATTATGTCATATTAGATATTTCAACCCGGGACGCTCCCGGGATAAAAACTAGTATTATATAAATCTCTTTTTTTTAACGGAAAGTGGTGTAGCCAGTAGAGCTCCGTCTAACATCATGGGCCAGCCTGTAATGATTACCCATCCCACATGGATTGGGGATTTCCCCAAGTAAAACTCTAACGTGTGATAAATATGGCTCTGACCGAAATCGAATCCTCAGTCTCCACATGATCTCCGCTCTATAGCTCCCCTAATTTTACCAACCGAGCAAGGGTTCATCGACAATATTACAAAAATCTACTTATTAAAAATATTATAATAATAAGTTAAAAAAAAAAAAAAAAGGAGATTCAAAATGGTATGATTGAGAGGGAGGGTTTTGAGGGAGATGTTCTTTTAGGGAATGGTCAAAAGAAGCCACGTGACCAGGGGGAACAGTCTTCCATAGATACACTTCTCCGATCACGAGGACCACCATCTCTTTCCTTAATTACATTTATTCCCTTAGTTAATCTTCTAATTATTTTTCTTAAACTAAAGTATTCCTACGTTGTCAAGACTAGTAGAATTCTTCGCGTGTTGCTGCGGGTATTTTTGGTCATCTAAGGGTGTGGATGGGTCGGTTTGGCTTGGTTTGGTTTTTACAAAAAATCATAACCATATCCATAACAAACTTCGGTTATGGTTATTCGGTTAAGAATTCGGTTATAGTTATTTCGGTTATTAACCAAAAAAAAAAAATAAACCAAAACTAACTTTAGGGTAAAGTAAAAAATTAAAAGTCAATGGGTCTAGGAAAACCGAAACCTACAATGTTGTACTTAGTTTGTGTTATTTTGTACAAGGCAATCATACTACATTTTCTAGTTATACTACCAATATGTGATTCCTTTTAATAAGATATTAACAAAAAACATACTTAGCCTTTGATTATAATTTTAATTTGTCACAAAAAAGAGCATTACGTCAAGATCATTTTGTTAATAACATACTTTTATTATAGTAAAAACCTCTACATAGTTAATGTAAAACATAAGTTAACATTACAAGTACGGTTCGGTTATATCGGTTAACCAAAACTTCATAACCATAACCATAAGCGATCAGTCGGTTAAAGATATTTAATAACCGTAACCATTGGTTATGTTGGTTATCGGTTAAAATCGGTTTGATTATGTCGATTATGGTTAGATTATCGGTTATGGCGGTTAATTTGCTCACTCCTAGTGTCATCCATATTATTTGTTTTAGGTATCAATCATGATGACTTCCTAAAAAAAGACTTTCAAATATAAAATTGCTTCAAACCGAAGCATCTTGATTCGTTGATCTGACGTTGCCGTTATTCAAAACCATAGTTATCAGCCAAACTTTTTCGTTAGAACGAACCGTAAAGCATCTACTATCCACAGGTGTTTTCTAACAGAAAAGAAATCAAATTTGTGTTTTTTGAAAAAAAAAAAAAGAGATAAAAATAATATGTATGTTGTATATTAAGGAGATGGGTAAGAAGAACTTCGCTAAACTATGATGTTCAAATGTCCGTGTAATAAGACATTTACTTTATCATAAACAACATTTTATTAGAAAAACAAAATAAATCAATACATGTAACACATTAGATGTGTATAAAACACAAAATTAATGCACATTCAACATGACAAACTGTACAATAATTATTGTGATTACGTAGTTAATATGTCATTATCTAGATAATATAGCGCAATAAACCAATTGAATTTATGGACTATGGAGAGTTACTTTAAAAGAGTAACTAAAGCAAACAGTAGCAAATCAAATAATCTCCCTGGAGTTTGATCTTGTAGCTTTAGGCCTCAACCATGATGACTTTCTAAAAAAGGCTTGCAGATCCTGATTAACTCTAGAACGACCAAGCATTCACATTTAACCACTCACCCAACATCAAAAATTTCTATAAATTTGCCTCCGGGCATAGAAAATTACCTATTGTATCATCGTATTCAAGAAGCTTGACAGCATGGTGCCCTCCAGTTTTGAGTATACCAACATCATCTTCCTTGTTGAGTTGCTTTTTTGTATGACTATTTTACAAGGGCACATCATTGGCGCTGGCGCTCATAAGTCAAAATAGTTCTCACCATTCAAAAAGAAATAAATTTTATAAAGTATTTCGGACTTATCAATATACACTTTACTAAAATCAAACAAATAGTCTCGAATTCTGTTTCTACAAAAATTTTCTTACAAAATTTAACGAATGTTTTGAAGGATGAGGAACATTAAAAAGAGTATGTGTTCAGCTTTAGGCTGATATTAAGTTTAGCCTGCAGGTAAAACCATTACACTCGTATATCATGAAAAGAATTACCGTTCGACGGGTAATTTCATGTCCTCGGTTCGAACTGTGCTAGAAAGAGTTATCTATTTTCTATAACTTCTTCCTCTTATTTTCTTTTGTTTACTACTTTTTGTACGTTGAATTCTAATTGTTAGAAGGAACAATCTTATGACTTATGAAACATGCTTTGTCTTATTTTCTGTTAATGGAGTTACTAATTATCATATTTCGTAAATCTGATGTAGATGAAATTCAAAAACAACTAAACAACTATCTGTACCTAAATCTAATATAGATGATAGATCAATAACACAATTAATTGGTGCTTAATTTTATAGTCTGATGTAGATCAATAGCACAACTAAATGGTGTTCTAATTAAAAAAGAGCATGTTATATAGATTATACACTAATAGTTCACCTTATACTAACTACTTTGTTTAAATTAAAAAGTGAAACATAACCCTAAATAAAAAGTTTTTCAAATGAGTTAGGTCAAAAAATACAAAAGTTGAGATCGACCCATTAAATTATGAATGAACAATAAAGAAGATCATAAGCTATATTAACATCACCAATTACAAACTAATAAGATGGATTGAACCACAAGAATCTATCAAAAAGTTCTTAACCTTTGACGCCAGTCTTTTATTTGATTCATCCAGTTCTAGATTTAAATATATAAATTTGAGTAGTCCAAAATATATATTTAATTGAAAAACATCATAAAATTATCAAATAATCATGGAAGATCGAGACTAAATATCTAGACCTAAAAATACATAATCGAATTCTAAGAGAAATAATAATATGTCTAAAAGCGTCTACAATGTTCCTATATATTAATAAAATATTGATTTAGAGTTATATGTACAAATTATATAATGTGTATAGTGTGTGTATATATAAGTATGATAGAGAATATATATATATATATATATATATATATATATATATATAGGGGATGGTTCAATAGAAAACTCATTTTATTGAGAGAACTCGAGAACTTTATATTACATATGTGCAATATATCATATATTGCATATGTGTAATATATATTGCACATGTGTAATATATCATATGTTACACATGTGTAATATATCATATGTTACACATGTGTAATATATATTACACATGTGCATTATATCATAATTGCACATGTGCAATATATATTACACATGTGTAACATATGATATATTACGTATGTGCAATATATGATATATTGAGTGTATTACATATGTGTAATATATATTACACATGTGTAACATATGATATATTACACATGTGCAACATATGCAATAGTAATATATTACACAAGTGTAATATACAACATATGATATATTACATATGTGTAATATAGAGTTCTCGAGTTCTCTCCCTAACTATGAGTTCTCAATTGAACCTTCCTCTATATATATATATATATATATATATATATATATATATATATATATATATATATATATATAAAGTGCTCCAATAATAACTTCATATATCTAAAATAGTTCTGAATATTAAGTAACATTTATAGAATTTTAGAATATATAACGTATAACCGTACCTTGATTGAAATAGAGAAAAATAACCAGTATATTGACGATTTTGAGATCCTTATGTTCGAAGTGGGCGTTTATCAGAGCTTGGTAATGGCTGCATTCTTGTGATCAAAATGGTGATTGAGATGATGCTTTGTGTGTGAATGACAACATAATGACATATGAGGTTATGCCAATGGTTACATAAATGCATTTCTAACAAGTTCTTGTTTATTGCCATGACTCTTCATTGGCAAATTAATCATAATCTTCAATTCTATTTAATTTAGTTCAATTCATAACATCATATATGTTTTAATGTATAAAGGGGGTTAGATTGTGGAGAAGATATTAACCGCGTATTAGTCACATGTACCATAGGCATGATATGTTGTATAAAGGGGCATAATGGGAAGAAAGATGCTAAAATATAGAGATGTATGCTTATGCCTCTTCATATGCCATCTTAAAATGGTAGTGAAATTACCTTGATGCCCATCTAGGATGCATTATATAATATATATATATATATATATATATATAGGGTAGGGTTCCTGTAGGAAAATGATTTTGTATAGGAAGTGTTTTGAACCATTAGATTTAAAGATGGATGGTGGAGATTAAAATATAGGATGATGTTTAAAATCTAATTAATATATTAAAGAAATTAGGGTAGAATTGTCAATATGTGTTTTAAATGAGGGTATCAAGGTCATTATGTATCAAGTTCTTTAGAAACTGTTTAAATGTTTCTTACATTTATGGTACCTCTCTCTCTCTCTCTTAATTATTGTTTTCAATAATATCATTTAAAGTCAAACATTTATCTTCACAAAATAAAAGCAACCATGCACTTTATTTAGAGAAAACCAATTTCTCTCTCTTATTAGTTTTGAAACCATTCTCATAATTCATTAATTAATGCACACTAGTTTCTCTTTCATATCAGTTTTAAAACACTTCAACTGTTTTAAAACACCTCTACTGTGTTTAGTTTCAATATAAAACACTCTTTATGTTATTATAAAACACTCCCGGTGATATTATAAAACACAACTTATTAATGCATACTAGTTTCTCTTTCTTATAAAACACTCCTGACATTATTATAAAACACTCCTGATGTTAACCTTCTGCCATGACTTGAATAAACGAACCCATGACTTGAATAATCGAACAAGCGATAGAGATGGGTTATATGTTTGAAAAATCGAACAAGTTTTTGGGTATTGATCAACTTATTTGATATGAATATCTTATGATTCTTATGAAAAATAATGAATAATTAGTTATTTAGGATGATTAATCTTCATAAATATCTAGATGTTAGTTGCTAATTTAGTGGTTTTGTAATAAATAAAAAATGGACAAAAAGTCTATAATGCCCTTCATCTAAAGATTTAATCAGATTTGATCTAATGGTTGAAAATACTTCCTACACTTCCTACAAAAAACAATTTTCCTACCGGATCCTCTACATATATATATATATATATATATATATATATATATATATATATATATATAGGGCAAGGATTAATAAAGAACCTCAAAAATTTAACGAAACTCTAAAAAAACCTAATTCCCGAGTTTTTTTTTTGTTTGAAAATTTTAGAGCATGTAATATATATGTTTTTAAGAGTTTTGAGCCAAAAAAATCAAAAAACTGATTATCGTTTCTTTTTAAAAATAAATAAATTTTGCATCATAACATATGCTACCCGTGTAAACATATGTTACGATGCAAAACTTATTTATTTAAAAAAAAACCGAACGACACTTTTGTTATTTTTTTTTTTTTTGGCTCAAAACCTTTAAAAACATGTATATTACATGCCCTAAAATTTTCAAATAAAAAAAGCTCGGGAAGTAGTGTTTTCTAGGGTTTACTCAAAAAACGTGGGTTTTCTACCGATATATATATATAGGGTAAGGTTCCTGTAGGAAAATAGTTTTGTGTAGGAAGTGTAGGAGGTGTTTTCAACCGTTTGATCTAGAAATCGATGGTTTAGATTAAAAGTTTTGGTTACTTAAGATTATACTAATTATAATTTAATAATCAATGGTAGGATGATCCAAAAATGTTTTAAAAGAGGGCATGAAAGTCAATTTCTTGTCTTTGATCATTAAGTGCTTCCTTAATTAACGTTTGTTTCTCTCTTATAATAACTCACCTTCTTCATCTTTCTACATTCTTAAAATAGCAGACTTCCTCCTACCATCTTCACCAATATACAACCAGGTCTTTAATTGGTGCTTCTTTCTTCTTACTAATCGTTGGCTTCCTCCTATAAACCTCATATTCTTGTCTTGTTTTACAGATCCGAGCTGTTAAAAAGACTACACAAAGAAAAAAAACCCCGCTAGTAGATATGTAAAATATATGACACTACAGTTTTCGCTTTCTTATTTTCATATATTTTATGCTTGTCTGTTTTAAAACACTATTGTTTTCGTTTGTTGAAAATACGTGTTATAAAACACTGTCCATATAGTCTTAAAACACTACTGTTTTCGTTTGTTGAAAATACGTGTTATAAAACACTGTTGACACGTAGTCTTAAAACACTGTCCATATAGTCTTAAAACACTATTGTTTTCGTTTGTTGAAAATACGTGTTATAAAACACTGTTGACAGGTAGTCTTAAGAATCAAACAAGTTTTTGGGTATTTGATCGAATTATTTGATGTGAATATCTTATGATTGTTATGAAAATAAGGAAGAATTAGTTATTTTAGGATGATTAAATTTCATAAATATTCTGATTTTAAATGCTAAATTAGTGGGTCAATGATAATTAATAAAATGGATAAAAAGTCTATAATGTCCTTCATCTAAAGATTTAATCAGATTTGATCCAACGGTTAAAAACACTTCCTACACTTCCTACAAAAAACAATTTTCCTACCGGATCCTCTACCTATATATATATATATATATATAGTATAGATACTAGTAAGAAGCCTGCGCGTTGCCGCGGAAGCGATAATATAAAATGTGATATTCTATATTTAGTTTTATCAATTCTCTCGTGTATCGTGTCCATGAGGATTTATGTACCCTAACTGAGCCTTAAAAATATGCTAAAACTATATGGAATGCATATACATGTGTTGGTAACTATAAATACTCTAAATCATTATGTCCACCATTCAAATTATAAGTTTTTTAATCAATTCAGAATCAAATTCCATTTATTAAATAAGTTTGAAATTAGGAGTGGAGGTTAGTGGTTGAATGAGGGTGCCCCGCCCCACTCTCATTTTCTTTGCTCAATAGTGTAAGTTTACGTGTCATCGGCCTAAATTTTTATACGCAATATTGTGTCCAGCCCCTTCCGTTTTAAGGGTCGTCCCTGACTGTCGTTGCGACGAGGATCCGGTATGTGTGCAAAACACTTAGAACCATGTAGCAAACTAACCATGCTTCTAATCAAATTCTCACTTCTAAATGATAATGAATTTCCCTATGTTTCAATATTTATTTTAAAAAAACATAACATAGATGAATAACCCATTAAAAGCTCAATTTAAGATTCATGTTATTAATCAATACAGGAAATGAGATCAAAAATCATTAATCAAAGTTGTAGACTCTAATTATACAGCACACCTAAATGATTGTAACCTTTGATATAGTTATTTTAAAAAGCATAATATACATGAATAACCAATTAAAAGCTCAATTTCTAGTCTAAGTTAAGACTAAAAGATTGATGTTACCAATCAAAACAAAACAGGAAATATGTTAATAAATCATTAATCAAATTTGTTAGTTGTAGTTATACAACACAACTAAATGGGCGAACCAATCCTCATGATTGAAGATTTAAACATTTTTATAGTCTTAACCAGACATAGCATAGATCAATAACCCAAAAAAAAAAAATTAATAGCAAAAAAAAACATATCAATTCATGTGTTTGCTACAAATTTAGACATTTTTTTCTACAACAACAACAAAGCTTGCTTCCAACTGGAACTCCTCTTACTCGGTCCAGGCGAATTCTTTAGACCACTCCCCTGAAAAATAGCACTGAATTTGTATTATAAAAGCAAAGAAACACCACAAGAAAAATCAAGAACATATAACTATAAAAACAATAAAATAGAAATCCAACCTTAGTAGCATCAACAGATTGTCAATCGAAGAGAAGAACCAGCAAGATGCGAACATCTGGGTGTGATGGGTATGGAAGAACTTATAGTTTCAAGAAGACGGAGTTATGGAAGTCGAAGAGACGATTTCGAATTTCCGAATTAAATTTTTGCTTAAAGAGAATTTGTTCTTTATAACAATGTTATGCGAATGATGATTGGAATGTGAACTAATCACCATTTGTGTAATTAATATTGTATTCATTATGATAAACCACCAAGGAAGATGAAAAGGTTAGTATGAATTGAATTGACTAAGATGGCCTTAAAGTGTCTTAAAAGTTTGATGAATGTCCAACTTTAATCCCTCTAAATTGGCTTTACGTGTATTGTGACTTATGCTTAAATATTTGTACACAATACAAAATTACAATGGTGTACATCTTTGGACATAATATTTATCAAACTCTTTGAAAGGCACTCAAATTCTATTTACAATGTATACAACTTCCTAATAATCGAATATGCTATATTGGACACTATATAAAGGTAAAACTTGGACCAAAAACAAATTGTATGCAAGGCAACCAAATCCTGGATCGGCATGTTTCAACCAAACAAACTGTATTAAAGCGGCAGTGAAATAAAACAACGGGAAGATATTACCGATCCAATCTCGATCTCCAAGAACATTTTCAGTTTAGCGTTGTGATTCTTATTGGAAACTTCCCTCAATTACCCTACCTGCAGTTTCAATAACAGTTTTGAGTTCAGCTTGTTAATAAAACCAATAGCAACATGATAAATATTGATCTCAACTCTATAGATAAAACACATTAACATTTATAAAATTAACATTTATAAAAGATATTAGCAATTAAAGAAAAAAAATTCCGATTGGGTTTCCTACAAAGTTGTTGAAGGTCGATTAGGACGATGTATGTGGTTCTGCCTCTTTGGCCATACAAGAAGTGTTGAAATTGAATAAGCACACCAATTCTTTAGCAACCTCATCCTGTACACCATAAATATTTGATGAATATAAGTAAGTGTATGTTTCCAACAACTAAAGGTATATTATTAACAATGTAAAATGACAAAAATTACAAATCGACAGTAAAACAAATCGAGCAATGAAAAATACCTCGAATTGGTTAAATGGCGTTTCTTTTTGTATGTGAAATCTATGAACTTTGTCATGGTTTGCATCATGAGTAACCTAGACACGTCAAGTAATGATATTAGTAAGATGAGTTTCTTGAAAAGTAAAACAAGTGTAGATGACAAGAAAGCAATGACTATAAATGAGTATTCAAGAGTAAGGAAATGGGTTTTATTGGGTGTTATGAATGTATGTTACATCTTGAGAGACATATAAAGTGTGTATTACACACATATACAATGTGCATAATATGTTATACATGAGGAGCAAAAAGGGTAGAAAATGATAAAAATATAGAGATTTGTAAAGAGGCTTTTCATATATCATCTTAAAATTGAAAGGAAATTACTTTCATGGACATGTTTCCTCGGTAAAATCTAAATTATAGATTATAGAAGATAAACATAACATGAGCGGACCCATCGTTATAAGACAAGGACTAGTCTCCTGTACAACCAATAAAGAATTTGGATTTTTATTTTTTACTCTTAGTAATCTATTAGGTCGATGGTTTAGAAATTAGTAGTGTAAATTTTTATAGGAGTCTCTAAAACTCACTTTTTCTATAAATATAGAGAAAACAACTAAGAATCTCTATAATATTGAAAAATTTGATAATAGTGATTCTTTATATTTAGATTTTTTTTAACAATAAATCTTTTTTTATTGATAAAATAAACCCACAAACACATTACAAGTGGACGGCTGGTAAGCGGGCAACAAGCTGCGCCGCCATCCCTTTTGGATTTTAGAGGGTAAATATTCGTCAATCAATATAATTTTGTGAGTTTGTACAATCGAGACAAAACAATAATATAAATGTTTATAATGGATAATCGGATGTAAGAGTCATTTTAAATATAATAGATGTATAAAGAAAAATGTGTGTGTGTGTTTTTACATTTTGACCTTTCAACTTGTCGTTAACATAGAATAAGAAGCAAGCGAAAGCTAAAAAGAAAGGACTTATTACGACAACCAGTTAAATTTAATGTTCTACACGGTTTTGAAATGGTTCATAACTAAATGAATAGAACCGCTAAGGATTGAGCCGTGGCTAAAGAATGAGCAGTAAACGAGGGTGGCTAGTGCATGGACACTAGTGTAGTGTGGTGTGGTGCATTAGCTTGATGGGAAACAAAGTGGCTAGGTTTGAGTGGGGGTCCATGCCAGGTTGGTCACTGGGTCACACTCAGAGTCTTAGTGATAAAGATAAAGAGGGAATCCAGAGATTTTGTTATGATTATAAAAGAGAGAAAGGGGTTGATAGAAATGGTTGATACCACTGCAATCATCAAAGCAACCTATTTTCCTCTGGGTTTTGGACTAAATCTTTGACCCAAATTATTATTATAAAAAGCATAATAATTATGCATTCTTGTTCTAAAAAACACACACATTTTGTCCTACAATCATTTCCAAAAAGAACATCAGTCATTAGATCACTTCTAAAATTAAAAGAATCACAAATAATTTTTTATAAAAATTATCCAACAATAATCATAAAAATCAATGCTACTCGTGTTAATTTTCTTCGCACTTATAATTAAATTAATGTCCGTGTTAATAATCGTCACACATTAAAACTCACATATGCATAGCACTGCCATGAGGCAGCCACCCTCGTTAAAGAATTATATTATTTTTACGCAAAAATCTCAATCACCTCCCATAAAAATTTGGTTAGGCCTCTCATTGTCCCCCATAAACAAAAAAGTCCGGGTACGTTACTGAATTAATTACTATCGATATAAAAAGGAAACGAGTCAAGACAACTACATATTATCTTATTTTTACGCAAAAATCTCAATACACCTCCCATAAAAATTTGGTTAGGCCCCTCATTGTCCCCCATAAACAAAAAAGTCTAGGTACGTTACTAAATTACTATCGTTTTAAAAGGTAATGAGTCAAGATAACTGCATGAATCAACTACGAAAGAATAAAAACTTAATGCATTAAGAGTATAAATTAATTTTAACTTATACGGGTTTGTTTTCGGTAAAGAAAAGTAAAATTCCTAGACCCCAACGCAAACAACCACATTGAAACGTCGTTTTAGACATTGAACACTGAAAAATAAAATGTTTTGTTTAAGAAACTTATTTTGATGCACATTACTCGTATTTGAATATAAATGTGTGTATATGGGGAAAATGTGAGTCAAACATATTGGTCAAAAAGAGGATGATGTATTACTTGGGGTGTAATCTAGGGACAAATATAGGGCAGGAACATCTTAGAAAACAAACAAAAGTGAAGGGGCCCACAGTCAGAGTCCTCATCCCCAAGGAACAAACACAACTCCTTTCGAATATGAATCGAATCGACAAAAAGATTCAAACAAAACATCAAAACACTTGGAGAACGAGAGAATCAGATCGTCTAGAGATCTGTGAATAATGTACCTAAAGATATTCTAGTTAAATATTTTTTTTAAATTATGGATCTTGCAATACATAATCAATTTTGACAAGAGAGTTGAGTGAACACTTCTTATGGACAGGGCGCTACCAGATTTAGTCACGGGTACCCCACTAGGCCAGTACCAGTATGGTAACACTGTGACCACCCGTGCCATCCGTGCTGGTAGGGTTTCCGTAAATCGTTTTCTGGTTTTTTTCTAACAGGCTGGTAACTATTTATTATTTAATTTTAAATTATTATAATTCAATTTTTTTAATGGTGACCGTTCTCAAAACACATGTTGGTTATTTATTTTTTTATTTAAATCGTGCGTTTTAAACATAAATGAAAACATAATTTATTAATATTAAATATAAATAAAAATACATCAAAACATAAAAAATAAAACTTAGAGTTGACACATAAGTTGCCAGGCCAGGAGATGCTCAAAGTTGCCGCGGTAACGACCCTCATAGCTCGCTTTGGTCAACTCCACAGCCAACTCTGGCACAATGTCTGGGTGCCGGCTCATGGTGCGTCGTAGCAGGTGGTCCACCGATCACATTTGTTGTTTAGATCGGTCCATTTTCTCTGTAGGCTCTCAAGTGTGCCGTTGCTTTCGCCGATTTGTTGTTTGAAATAAGCCAAGACACGGTCCCAAAAGCCTGTTTGGCAACCTCCTGAGCCCCCTGGGCCTCTACGGGGTTGGCGTTGCAAGGATGGGTCGTTTTGTGCGACTTTAACGCACACGACCAAAGTCATTTCTTCATTTTCGGTCCAGCGAGTCATTTTGAAGGTATGGGTGTTTGTTGGTGTTGAAGTGTGTTTTCACCACCGTAGTATGGTGGTTTATATACAAAAAATCTCAACCGTATTGCATGTGAAATTCAATATTTCTGACGGTTAGATGAAACCGATTTTAATGCACATAATTATTTTTGACCGTGTTGGTAGGACGTTTTATGAGAAATCTAACCGTTTTGTGGTAAAACCGTGTGAATTTTAAAAAAAAACAAAGATTAAGATTTGAATTTAAATAAAAATAAATAAAAAAAATCAGTGGAGTGCTGCCTCCAAAAAAGTGTAGCAGTGAAGTAAATCAGTGAAGTTGTGTGTTAGTGCATGATTGGTTAAAATCAGGTAAGTGAAAAGTGGATTCTACAAGCGCCATTTCCCCCCTTAGACTATGTATTGTGACTCACCTCTAGCCATTATGTTGTCATGGATTCGAGAATCGACATATTCACTTGATAATGCTTTTTCGGAACTTAATCTTGGTAAGATACTCACGACCCTTTATCCGTAATCACTTATACTTTCATCAACATCATATGTATTTAATAGAAATTTCTAACAGTAATCACTGTCATTACTGATGAATTTGAGAAATACAATTTAAATTTCTTTTAGTTATGTCGGATTTGATATTTGGATGCTCTGATATTGTTTAGTTTGAAACAAACTACGGTTTCAAAAGTTAGCGTTGGATTAGCCTAATTACAAATGTTTTTTTTTTCCTTTTGTCATAAAACATAATGACAATTTGCAGATAATTGTATCAGATGTTTTGTATCTTTAAGAACAATATTTTTTTTTTTTGCCTTTAATTAGGTCCACGCTATTGTTCGTCTAAATCTTCTAGAAGATCATTCTCATCAATATCATGACAAGATCTTTAGTTTGGTTTGAAGGTAATGTCTTAAAAATTTTTGCATTTTGGTAACTTGAAATGTGACTCAAGTAGTGATTGATTTTGTAAAAAAAAAAATTGCAACTCAGTGTTAAAAGCCATTTGTATACGCCATCCCCAACCCCTAGATCTGTATTTGTCACACACAAAAGGGGTTATGTTTTTAGTAATAAGGTATGAACTCTATGTTTTGTTCTTTTTTTTTCATGAGTTATGCCACCTAATGTTGTTTTGTAGTTTTTTGGTTTTCTTTTTAGACATGCTTTTATGGAGTGTGAAACTGTAGAAGGAGTAAAGAAAGTGATATGATTTTATGGGTTATTTAACTTTTTAGTTTTGTTTCATCTGTCTTCCTGAACATCTTGATAACATGAGACATGTTAACATACTAAATAATGATAAATGATTTTTTATTTCTAAAATTTGCAGAATGGACTCTATATGACCATGTAGTTGCTTCTTTATATATAGAAGTTATCATGTAGTAACACAACTTTTCATAGGACCCTCGAATCACGAAATAACCTCCACACCTTAAGGAGGCCTCGATCCTTCATCAGTTGAAGTAGCCATTTGAAAACCAAATAATATTCAATTTTGGGAGACAGTCACTTCAATTGTCAAAATCAATTTGTTATGCATTTAAACAAACAATTGGTAGGTTATTAAACTCCGGCATAAAATTTTGAAATCGAGACAATTTTTAGTAAAATTTGTGTGTTTAAAAAGGATAAAGTATAAACATCTTGATAAAAGAAACGTGACATAAGAAAAAGTTGAACGACGTTATTTGCGACACATGAATGCTACAAGACAATCTAATTCAGAGTGTTTGGATGCAAAAAATAAGGATAATTGATTCTATCTACAATGCAGAAGCAATTAAAAGGAATGTGACAGATTGTCGTCTCCGTTGCGACGTGTAGTTTATCACTACAGTATCTCGCTCGCATAAATGATTTTTTTTACCAAACACATACGTAGGGGATCACACGCGATTCTCCCGCAACAACGCGCGGGTTCCTCACTAGTTAATAAACGTGTGTGTGAATTGTCAAATTGAATTTATGGTATTTAAAATCGATTGTGATGAAACGTTCACAAACGGCTTATTCCATTCCAAATAAATTGGTAACACTTTTGTGGAGCAATTTTAATTCCCTATAAACCTATTCGACCAATATGATGCGTTTGGTTTTAGTATTAAAAAGATGTCAATTCCCCCGGTGCCAAAGACTTTGATTTAACAATCCCAAAACAGTGGTTTGGGGAAAAAGACTGCTTTTACTAAACCTCAATTAATAAAGTTTTAAATTTATAAAGTAAACAATAATTACTTTAGAAACTAAAACCAACACATAGGCAGAGAACCTGACATGCGTAGTATAGTCTCTAGGGCAAGTATTGAATATCGTATTCCAAGGTTCACACTTTCCTTTACTTAACATTTCATTAGACAATTGATCGGGTTTAAAAAGAAAAATAAAACGAAGGGGTTTTTAATAAAATAGGTTTGAAAAAGGTTTGGTTTTATAAAAGATAAGGTGGGACAAAATAGTAGATAGATATGCACATCTCGGGGCCCTTCACCTAAGTAGATAGATATGCACATCACTGGTGCGCTCATAGGTGAACCATCCTTTGCCAAAGAAATCAGTCAACCATCTGGTATGAACTAGAAATGTGTCACTCAGATCTGGTTCACTTCAGAAGCCATTGCTTAGAACCCGGTTTGGATATTAGAAGGCCGAAGGATCTGTCTCACTATCGGTTTCCTCGCCTTGGATCTAGCTCGGGACTACCAGAAGCTGATTATACCACTAATTAATTAAGTTTAGGTTGTTATTAAGTTAATCATTATTCAAACCTGTCACAAAGATAAACAAACAAAGATTAGAAGAAGATAACACAACAAATAACTAAAAATAAACTACCACTAATAATAATAAAAGTCTACAAATCGAAGCGGGTTCACAAATAATAGAAAGATACAACCATAAGAATGATACACACAAGGATCATGGCTGCTCATAGACAAGCTTTCCATCTTCAAGTGATATGTATTCTCTCATGATCCTCACGACCCTCGATGTTTATTGCATACTACTTTACGATCCTCTTCTTGGCCAAGCTAATCAAGGTAGGTCAAAGCCTAACCATTGAGGGATGTTAGGAGGACCAGAAGGCCTCCCAAGGGACCCCAAGATCTCTGGAAGAAGCTTGGTAGTCGGCCCAAGAGAGCACAAGAAGGGATGAACAAATGGTGAGGGTTAGCTTGTTATTTATAGAAATTTCAGCATCAGCATGGGCGTGCCACATTACTGAGCACGGGCGTGCTCTGCCTTGTTCCCCAAGTTTCGTCGTTTTTCAGCTTTGATGCGTTGTCTTCTAGCGTGCAGGGCCTTCGTGCAAGTGTGCATGAGCGTGCATGGGCGTGCATGGTCACTCCCGGACTGGTTTTTATCACTGTTTAATTCCCGGGATTGTCTTCAGAACATACAATGAATCGGCTGATAGTCTCGTATCTTCAGAAATCTCCTGTTTTTGCCCAGAAATCCTTCGTTTCCGTTTTGGAGCTCCATTTTCCTGAGAAATACAAATAGGAACGATTTAAACATCAAATATCAATAATGTAAGCCTAATTGTATCTTATTATGAGACTGTTTATGCCTGTATTTATTATATGTTAAAATTACGACACATCACAATACAAACGAAGAGGAATGAAAACATTTTATGTTCTAACTCCGATAATATTCCCTCTACCTCATCACTACCTAGATTGTCCAAAATAACCAAAATAGTTTTTCCGATTATCTTCAAGTTCGGCTATCACCAAGCATGTTTGAAGCTCCGTACGTAGTCGAGCAAACTCCATTACAAAACCATTCGAGCGCAGGCTTTTGGATTAGTTATTTCATCATGATTAAGGTAATAATCTATATTTACAATTTTTTTAGTTTTATAACTCTACCGAAAAGAAGCCATTGTTTTTGTAAAGGTCTCTAGATATTGGACAAGGAAGCTTATACGCTAATTTCTTTTTATTTTATTTCCTCTAGTTCATACTAAAAAAACCATTATCACTTGTAATTAACCCTTATATTTACCTAATATATGTATATATATTTTTCTATCGATGGCTTCAAGTTAAATTATATAAAACTTATAATCAAATAATTGTTTGGTTTGTAAATGTAGAATGTTTCTAATCAATAAACTTAATTTTTTCCCATTCATTATTGAATATAATATAAGAGAATTTGAATAATGATAAAAAAAGATGAATGCATTTTCTGTTTGGAAATTGTATTACTACATATATATTTGAATTAAATGGAACATCATTTTTTAGCACTTTTAATAACATGGTGCTTTTTATTGAAAAATATTTAGAGGAATGTACAATTTCTATGATCTCACCATATAAATCGTATTCCAAAACGAACTAGTGCCTAATCCTAGAAACTCTAAACATTTACGGTCTTTTATTCATAGATATAATTATAAATATTTATTTAGGTTGAATTCATTAGAGACCCCTTGTTCATTTGCTCACTACGCTAGTGGAATTATTCCTACTTGTTGGAGGTGAGTATACTTATCCCCCTTTTGTTTTCTCGCACTTTTGGGGTGAAACATGTGCACCTATGAAACTTACACTTACACATATTCATAAACGTTTTTGCATACAATTCATACACGTGTTATGCTTTGAATTCTTGTGTTTTATGCTTAAACATAAACGTTGTATGCTTGCAATCATTACAAAATCATTGACTTAGCTAACCGACTTTAACAATGGATAGCGCTATTTGGATTGACAAACCTCCTAGTGGAAAGTACCTATGTGTGTGGGAAGTCCTAGGTCATTGTTAATGCTTTAATCTTTGTCAACATAAGAGGTTTGATTTTGACCCGCATTGTGTACTTACGTGTTTTCCATATTTGCCTTGAATGATTCATGACACTTGAATTGTAAACATTTTATACTTATACTATATGTACACTAAACTACGTGTACTCACCAGCATTATTGTTGATGTTTTATTTTATACATGTTTCAGGGAACGCTTGATGATTGTCACTTGGCTTGGACTTAGGCATAATAAACAAGCTTTATGTATCGTTTTGTTTTGAGACTTGATTTATTGGTTTGACTTTGATATTTGACTTTTACTCATGAATTTAAATAATATTTCCAATTTAGTACCATGAGCTTTTGAACAATCGTCATTACGTGACACCTCGATGTTTCCGCCATCGGTTGGGGTGTTACAGTTTGTGTCGTGACAAACCGTACCGATTCCAACCGAATAACATCAGTACTAGTATCAATATCATATAAAACCGGTATGAGTATTCTTTTTTTTTTTTTTTTTTGGTTTTTTATCGATCTAAAACATGTCTTGATATCCACTTAAACATATTTCTTTCATTTGCTATATCAAATGCCGGTATTATACAGGTGTTGTAACAAAACAAATGGATACCAAACGTATACCTGCATGGAAAATTCAACATGTTTATTTGAGCAAACATCATTTATGTTTTTATTAGGGGACAGGGCGTCACCAGATTTGGTCACGGGTACCCCACTACCAGCACAGTAACACCGCCGCTGGTGATGCTGGTAGTAGATCAGTGAACCATTTTCTGGTTCAAGTTAACGCACGGTAAGACTGATTCTCTCTCTCTCTCTCCCCCTCTCTCTCTCTCAAATCACTAATACACATACATCTATTGCAATACTAAAATTGTAGATATTTAAAGATTTTCTCTTCATCCTCTTGTTGATTTTTTTGTTTTTCATCCTCAGTGAATCAGTGATGGAGATGATGTACAGAGATAGAGATAGATCGGTGATGTATGGAGATGGAGGATACAAAGGTGATGGTTACAGTGTACAGAGGACGCGGCGATGATGGTGATGTATGGAGATTGAGGATACGATCGGTGATGGAGGTGATACAGAGGATGGAGAGGATGGAGATGGAGGATGCGATTGGGCTTTGTTTTTCTTTTATTATTTTTATTATTATTATTATTATTATGTGTGAAAATAATTAATTGTTAGTTAAAGAATCAGTGGAGTGTTGCCTCTAAAACACGGTTTCAGTAAAATGAATCAATGAAGTGATTTGGCAGTGTAAGATTAGTGTAAATCAGTGAAGTTGAAAATGTTTCAGTAGAGCACCCCGCTCTCTTATCTTATCGGCTAAGAGACATAAAAATTAAAAAAAAAATGATTAGGAAAGATTTGGTCTAAGTTGGAAAGTGGTTTGCATGCAAGTAAAACATGAACCAACGTCATGAAGATCATGGCACGTGGATAAACGTTGATGGTAATGTTTTGGGGTTACTAAATGAAATGCATGCATATGATATGATGATTAGCCCATGCATTCTTTCGTAGCCGCAATGTGGGACCTACAATATCCAACTCCACCAACCATCATCCATCATTAAACTACTTTAGTTTCTCAAACACTGTGTCTCGTTGACCGAAATCACTCATTTTACAAACAAAAAGATTGTATTTTGCAGAATTCTTGTTTATCATCAGTTTCGGTTTAAATTTTTATGTTTTAGTTTATGGTCGGTTGGTCGGGTCCATCTAGTTATTTTTAGACTGACTTAGATGAGTACAAGTTATAGTTACTAATTAACTTATATTAGGTTAGTCTTGGTCGATATTTGTTTTAATATATTTTCTTTGTCGTTAAAAAAAATATTACATGTAACTCTATTAGAGTATCTGTAATATGTTGTTCTTGAACCTTCTCCGCCACGGCGAGGAAAATATATTAAAACAAATAACAGTGACCAATGAAGGCGCGTTGACATCTATGAGATGAAGGACACGAAAGTACCTATGTTTAAAATTTGTATACTTTTCAATATATGTATGTCAGGGCCGTCTTCGAAAACGTCAAAAAAAAATTGGGCCTTGGGCGAAAAAGAATTTGGGCCCAAAATTTTGTAAAGAGGAATGAATTATAAAAAAAAATGAGTATAGTGCTAGAGCCAAGGATTGAACTTGAGACCTCTACATTAAACTAACATGGTTTTTCCAACTCCACTAACAAGACTTTAATGTATAAAACACAAATATATATCCTAAATATAGAATTTAATATATATATCGCATATTTTAAAAAAACGTTCGGGCCCGGAGCTGGTGACCACCCGGCTCACCCTCCCAGCCGGCTCTGATGTATGTGTTTAACCTAAATTTCTAGATCCTTTTTTAACAATGGTTAACAAGGCACATTATTTACTTCTAGTATTGAATTTGTCCAAAATTAAAATATAATGTACAATTTAAGATTCATTAAAAAAGCTACAATAACCTAAAACTAATTTTTAAATTTCTCTTGCTTTTGAGCTTGATTTGCGTTTATTGTTTGATACACTTCATTAAATCCGCCTTGCTCATGGCTTGTTTTAAATCACTTATTTGTATCCCCTTTACATGTAATCCAACTTAATCAAATTTGTCATTGATAGTAACCAAAGTAAGTGTATGGATTACTACAAAGATCTTCGAATATGAATGTTGAGAGAAGCATCCTCGTATGGATGAGAGTTTTGAAGTGCTAAAGAACAAGATTCTTAAAAGGAGAAACATCAACATGAATTAATGAATACATGTTTTTTTTTTAATTTCTTATTTATCTCTCTAGAAACAATGAGAGAGAGAGGGGTGTGGTTTGAGAGTTTGAGGGCCCAATATGATGTTAAAGAAGTGTAGCAAATGAGTTTAAAGGAAAAGTGAGGTTAGGTGAAGAAGACAAGAGGGAGATAGAAAAGTGGAATATGGGGTTTTATGGGAGAAACCCCAAACAAGAGTCGTCTTGTGTACTTTGGGAAAAGTTAAAGATCTTGAACCAAGACAACTCCTACTTCTTATTGTCTCCTCTACGGGGATCTTATTTTTTTTCTTTTTCTTTTTTCTTTCTTTTTATATAACTTGCGTATATGACTTGTTAAATCATGTGTACTATTTATATCAGAATTTCAAATATATTATTTAATATGAAAATTTACATGAAAACGTTGTTAAGGTTGTTGTATATGAAAGTGACCAAACGTGATCTCTCTATTGATTTCTCCAAATATCTAAAATACAAGCATACAAAGATAAATGGAAACAAACTAAGGCTGATAAATAGGATATATACATTCAAGTCCAATTTGTATCTTCGTCCGGCTATACCTCAAACTACAAGGGGTCATGTTAGTAATTATTATGTTATGTATAGCTAATGAGTTAACATTCACTAAAGATAACTATGGAATCCAATGTGATTAAGTTGGTGTTTTATCACCAGTTTCAATTACGCCCACCTACACTTGTCTTTAGCTGTGAATTTAGAGTGCGAGAGAACGAAGCAAGCATGATTGTACTTGGTGAAAGGCACGAGACCATGCCTTCTTGTTTTGGCGTGTCCTGCTTAACCGAGGTGACCGATACTCATAATCTCTGGCACTAGCTCTGCAAGTTTTGTACTCAATTTTTCATCAGACTTAGTCTAGGTAAGAACACGAGCATAAACATGGTTGTGTTCATGCAGGGCACATGTTTGCTGGAAGAAAGCTTCTAGGACACGAAATTGTGCTTGTAGATTGTGTTTGCGAGGATAGGCAAGGCACAGCCATGCTTAGATAAGGCATAGTCATCTTGATCTTGATTTCTCTCGCACACAATCATATCTGTAACACCCCAAACATCGTTTTGCTTAAATACGCCATTAGGCGTAATTAGTAAAATATCAAAGCGAATTTAATGGTGGATGTCTTTTTAGCCGACGGATAAAAACGAGGCTAAAAACCCACTACAAGAGACTAATCTAGTTAATATTATAATCTAGAAGCAAACCGAGACTAAAACTTGAGGGACCATTGTTGCCAAAATGACAAAGTGAGTTTTATTAATAATAATAAAACAATAAAAACACACACAAAGTGTGTGTGTGTGTGTCGTGTGATGATCAGGAGATCATCTCCTCCAACAACCAAAAGCCTAAACACTCAAATTCAAGCTCAAATCCAAGCCAAATCAAGGGGGTTTCGATGCATGAGCTAAAATCTAGATTATCCAAGCTTATTACACAAAAAGGTATCATTTATTTGGAACAATTTGATGTTAAATCTATTTTTTTATCATGGTGAAAAATTAGGGTTTTTATAAAAACGTGAAGGTGTATGTTGATGGAGGTTTCTTCTAACCTTAGGGAGCCCCAAACATGTTTAATTTGAGTATAAATAGCATTTTACATATGTGCTTACTATGTTCATATGATTATGTAATATGTGAAAATTTGGGGTTTAACCTCTAGGTTGAAACCACACATGGTTAGTAGTTTTGGTGACTCTTAGGAGTTGTTATAATGATCAAATTTAGTTGAAATACCTAAATATCATGTTATGATAATAATTAGATACATGGCTATATTTTGGTTAAACTTAGATTCTTGAAAATCAAGTATTTTGGATGGATGCACACCAAATGCTCGATGAAACGTCTAGTAGATGGAAACTAGTGAATTAAAAGAATAAGGAGCATGTGAAAGTTAACAATTGTATGTGATGTTAGCTAATTAATGAATTAAGTCAAGTGCATGCTCTATGTAAGAATTAGCTCATGATGAGCTAGGTGTGGGAGTGAATACATGATGCTTTTGATATTGAGATAATTCCATATTGTGTATTATAATAAAACAAGGTTTGACATGCTCCTAAGTTAGGTACAAGAACTAGGGATCAAACGGGTCAAACGGATGGAAGCTCAATGCATATGGAAGAAAGAGCGAATACAAGGTAAGTACTACTTACGCCAAATCGATTTAATCATGACTTGAATGTTGCATTTATTCATTTAGTATTAAGTATGGGATATGTTTAGGACCTCAAGTGGTAAATTCCACTAAGCGGGTCTAGACGGGTAAGATTAGGAGGAAACATGTCTAGTACAATCAATGAAGAGATATGTTGCACCCAAGTAGTGAAATTCACTGAAGGGGGTCAAGTCACGAAGGGTTATATAGTAACTTGTTTCATAATTAGTAGAGAAGCAAGTGGATATAAATAAAAAGGGACGTTCACTAAACAAATTAAAGAAATGTACTTTTATGTATAGCAACAAGGTCTAAGTATTGTGTTTAAAAGTATTTCATGAGCTATGACAAAAATTGATTATCTCATTGTTGAGATTTGGTAAATAATGCTTGTATAGCAAGCATTAAAAATCAAGTATGTAAATGGTTCAAATGGTGAGGCGTCACCATTTGAAACCCTAGAATATAATGTGTCGCAAAGGTTCTTTCACAGGTGAGCATGATTAGAGTCGACACATAATGTCAAGATATTGTGGAAAGGAAATATCAAGGCGTGGAATTGGGGCATTAGCAAACCGGTAAGTCCGTAGTTAAATAAACGCATTCGTGCGAAGGAGCATGGGGTACTAAAACCACTCAAGTGGAGTGTTGGTGCCAAATAGGTAAGTTATTTTCATAATTATGTCTAATGCGCGCTAATGCGCTTAGAATTGATCAAGTTGGGAACAATCAAGAAACGGTGAAAATCTAAGCCCATAAGGACTTAAAAGTTTTTAAACAAGTCATTGAGTCAAAAACAATGGATATGAATCAAGAAGTGTCGCCACAGATGGCCAAATTGAAAGATTTGGCTATAAGGGGCGTTTTGGGAATTTTAAAAGATTCACTAAAGGTTAAACCTAAGAAACGGGGTTATAATGAACAAATCGGACAAATGCTTTGGTTGATCAAATGTCTAATAACTTGACAACATTAACTATATGCATTTTGTGTGGATAAATATCGCCTTGTTAAGTTCAAGACCTTAATGGGTCGATTCGGGTAAAAATCGCCATAAACTTTCAAAAACTAAGAGCCGGGTCATGGTTACGTAAACCGGGCAAGGATTTTAGTCAAGCAAATGTTAATCTAGTTGGAAATGTGATTTTCATGCTTTGAGAGTCGTTCGATGCGTTTACGACATGAATACTAGGCTTTAAAATCAGCAAATATGGTCCAGTAGCATTGAACGGCCGTTCACATGGACCGAACGGACGTTCGGGCTTTACAAAAGACTCAGAAACATCAGTGTCAATGTGAACGGGCGTTTAGATAGACCGAACGGTCGTTCGGATTGACAGCCTAGTTTTTAAAAATTCATATAAAATCGTAAAAAAAATCGTTAGGATGTGTTCTTTATATGTCTGGAAAGCTCTCTGAACATAGAACAATTCTTATTTGAAAGTCAAAGTCATATTTTGGGTTTTAGAAGGGGTAAAAGCGACCCGAATAGCTGCTGCGCAAAAGTTGTAGCAGTTTGTTCTCCTCTTATAGGGCCGATTGGCCTGGTTCGTTCCGTTTCGATGTGTAACGACTCTTATTGTATTTTAAACATATTATTGACAATCCACTAACCATTTTTTTGTGATGGTGCTAGCTAAACATGTGATGGAAATCCCGGAGCAAAGATCGAGTCGCGAGAAAAACCGAACACACCCGAACACTCATCAAGCTTCCGCAAAAGATTCAAGATACTCCCGTTAAGAATTGTGAAACCAATTTCATTTTTTAATAGGTAAAAATGTAAAACCTATGGAAATAAAAAAAATGTATTGATCGTAACGGTTTAAGTTTCTCATAATTTTAAAAGTTTTAATCAGGAGTGGTTTTACGTAAGGTCAAAACCCTTAAGATTAGTCGTTAACCGCATGATTCGGGTTAGGGTCTTACAATATCTCTCCTTATGCTTCCGAGGATTGAGGTCAGAGCGTTCATGCCTTGTGTTAGGCACGGCCACATTTCTTCACAACAACTTTATTTTTCTTTAAACAATCATACAGAATCCTTCATAAATCATCAACCAGACCTAGAAATTCACAAATTAAGGTAATTAAGTGTCGATTCTTATGAAATATCTAATAAAGCTCAAAACGAAAGGTAACATCTTGCAATAAAGATGTGTAGTTATACGCACATAAGGTGATTGAATAATTTTTAGGAAAAAAAGAGTAAAGACGGATATCTATATCTATACTATATAATAAAAGAAAATTATGGGGAACACGTGTCATACACTGAAGCCATTAATTTTTTTAGTTTCCCGTATCTTTCTCATGCTTATTCATAGGTATTAATTTTTAATTAAAGATATTATTTTTTTCGCTCTTACTTAATTATATATAATTACTCCCTCCGTCCCATTAGAAGTGTCCATATTCCCTTTTTTATTTGTCCCATTTCATGTGTCTATTTTAAAAAAATTATTTGCCAATTTCCAAATTTACCCTAAAAAACACAACTAAAATAAACAAAGAATATGATGGACCCACATATGACAAGGGTATTATTGTCATATGGCAAGCAAAAAAAGCAATCATTTAATATGCCTAAAACTTTGTGTTTTTCAAACCAAGACACTTCTAATGGGACGGAGGTAGTATTTTTTTAGTTAAAGATAGTTATTTTATCATTAACCACATAAATTAAATATGAAAATAACTAATATTACTGTAAATAAACTTAAAAAACAATAAAAGAAGACTGTGGGGGACACGTGTCATTCCCTAAAGCCATCAATTTTTTTTTGTTTTCCCTCCTCTTTGTCCTACGTAATTATAGATATTATTTTTTTAATTAATGATATTATTTATTTCTCTTTTACTTTTATAGATAATAATTTCTAATTAAAGATTTTATCATTAACCAAATAAATTAAATAAGAAATTAACTAGTAATACAATAAATAAACTTTTGTTTTTTACTTAAAAACTTCACTAAGATAAAATTATGTTAGTTAAAATACTATAATACGAAGAATAATAAAGATAAATTTTTTAGTAAGTAATTGTTGAAAATTTTCAAATACTTAATGTGGTTGAATTATAAAGAATGATAAAAATATAATATTTAAATAATAAAATATAGGTTATATTAAAAAAACAAAGTTAATTCCATTTTAAAAGAAATAATGTTCTAAAATTTAACTGAGCAAAATTTATTAGTGTCACGTCAATGTTATTTTTTTTAATACAAATCTTGACGATTGTATTGTTAAAAAATATATTATTTTTATTATATTTTATTATGTAAGTAGAATACACCAATTTATTCAACCATGAAAACATATATGTCTTTTTAACAAAAAATTTATTATTAATTATTTAATACTAGATTATCCCCCGGGTGCTTCCTGGGATAGACAAATCTAATACGAAGTGACAAAATGTGTGTACCGTAAAAGAAAAGGATTTTTTTAAATGATCAACACTCGATGACTCATAAAACCTACTACTAATTCTACGTGTGCACATCTTGCTCGAGTGAAGTCTCTGCACAACTTTGTCACTTTCTCAATACATTCTAAAGCTGTGATGTGAACCTGGAAAAAAACAACCAAATTGGTATTAAATTATATGTGATGATGATGATGATGATTAATTTAAGAGGCGAGCATGGTGGAGTGATTAATAACACTTATCAGCAAGAGACTTAGCTGGTGTCTAAGAATCATAGGCTACATCTAATCGGCTTTGGAACCCTTTTAATCAATATTCCTAGCAACACCAATCAACATACAAAAAGATTATATTCTTACCAAATTGACTTCATCTTGAATATATTATGTAATGGTAAGTTCAAAAAGTATATATATACTATCATAACATGATTAGTGACTTGCCTAGACATAATTAATGAATTTCCTAAACACATTGTGTGTGTGTGTGTTTTTTTTTTTTTTTTTTTTTTTTTTGCATGAACAAATCCCACTGAAAAAGTTGTTTTTTTTTTTCATTTTTTGTATAGCATTATGGTGCTTATTGGAAAGATAATAAAGCGTTAGTTAATGGTGTAACGTTTTTATTTAAAAAAATATAGTATATAGGATTACCAACATTTAAAAATTGTGAAGGAAAATAAGGAAAAGGTAAAGATAAAAATATTAATTAAAATATTTAAAATTTTAAAATAATTGTTAATATTTATCTGTATTTAAAATATAATTAAAAAAATTTAAAGAAGAATTAAGGGGTGTGAAAGCCTCACAAAATACCATGTGATATACCCTTTTTCTTTTATTATATATATATATATATATATATATATATATAGATATTACATATTGTAACCTAGTTAACCTTTAATCTTTTCTTTTATTATATATATAGGTATACCCCTTATATATAGATATAGATTACATATTGTAAACTTCCTACCGCTTAACTGATACTCCACCAGTCCAACATCTTCGATAAAACGGTTAAAGTACTCCGCATTTACAGCTACGAATTCAGAATTTAGTTGTTCTGATGGGTCCCTTACGTCGTTGAAATCGCCAAGAAACACCCATAGACTAACCATAGAATTTCTAACCTCAAGCAATTCACCCCATAAAGCTCTTCTTTCCGTCGGTTCGTTATAAGCATACACATTCACCATGTTTACCGTCATCCCAACCTGACATAACTCCCCTGACAACACTATGAACCTCTGCCTCTTAAGCACATTCAAACAATTGAATATCGAAGGATTCCACATGCACAATAAACCAACCGATCTTCCAACCGCATCCACCTTTTCTACACCATAAGCCGACCTTCCCCACAAACCACTTGCCATAAAATCATTAACCCCCTAACTTTGTTTCCTGAATTGCTAAAACGTGTACCCCGTGTGATGTTTTTATACCCCGTATCCAATCAACTTTCCTCTGGTCACTGACCCCCATTAAGTTCACCGATAGACAATTCATTAAGGAACCATCTGTTCACCTTCACCAATAATTATACCCCGTACCTGATCATGGAAGTCTTGCAATTAAAATCCCACAGCCTGACCGACTTGAATGGTAGCATCCGTTTCCTCCCGAATCCCATCTTCAGGTGGTTGGGCAATTGTCTCGACACCCACCCCTTCAGCTTATCTCTCCTCAACTTGCTCTCCCACAGAAACAGTCTGGACAACCGGTCCCCTCAGATCTTCATTACCACCATCCGAATTTGGCATGGGGATATCACTCCCTATTTCATCTTCCTTAGAAGCTCCACTATTGGCAACAATGTTTAGGTCAAAAGACCACTGTTGTTCCTCCCCCATGTTATCAGACTCATTCTCTAGTGGGCCACCATTTTGCTTAGTAACTTTTGGGCTATAATTTCTCCTGGGCCTCTTTCTTGGGTTTATACGGTCACTATGGTCCTCATTGGACTCAAAATAAAAAATCCCATTTGACCTGAGAAAATGAACCGTTTTCATATTATTGATCTGGTCCACCTGCTCCACTCTCGGTCCTACAACCCCACACATCCCAACCGAATCATTAATTGTATTAAGAAAATGTTCCCCATGCACCCCCGTCAACATGCGGCCTTTCCCCTTCCTTATGTAACTCTTCATCTCCCATAATAGTTCTGGCCGGCGACCTCACCGGTGAATGATTTCCGTCCATCCTAATCTCACCTTCTTCAATTTCATCGTCTTGTCCATTATCAGAACCCACAGAAGGCACCGGTGGCAACCGCCCTTGTGATGAAAACTCTCTTATGATCGAAATAATCTGCGAGTCATTCTCCTTCGAAACCCAAATTTTATACTGCCGATCCTTCCACCTAACCACAAGTTCTTCATCAATCTTGTAGCCCATATTTGTAACACCCCAACCGATGGCGGAAACATCGGGATGTCACGTATTGATGATTGTTCAGTAGCTCATGGTGATGATGAATTGACTATTTGACTAAGACTTTGACTGTTTGACTAAGACTTTGACTAGGACTTTGACTATTTGACTCAAGGCTTTATTTAAAAAAAAAAAAAAAATCTTGTATGTGAAAAAAAGAATTTAGAATCATATTATTATTATTATTATTTATATACATTTATGTATGTATATAAGTTGTGAGTTAGGATAAATAAAGACTTAGGCACATTTGTATAATATTAATGATAAAGGTGTAATAAAAAAATATATATATATATATAAGGGCTTTTTATGTATTAAAATTTTGGGGAAAATTTTGCGATGTTACAGTCTCCCCTACTTTTAGGAACTTCGTCCCGAAGTTAAAAGAAAAACACCAGGTATACAATTGGTCGACTACCGAAAACCTTGATAAAATTTCTCACTACCTTAACGTACCTGTAAATTCATGATTACGTTCCGGACCGTAATTATCAATTTACCTTACATTAGGGTTTTGTGTCCTTTTATGACTCTACCGATTGTTGAGCAGGTTCGATAGTCTCCACCAGTCGTTGAGCAGGTTGTAGGGCCTCTCCCGACTGTTGGAAAGACATGATGACCTCTACCAATCGTTGAGTAGGTTGTTTGGTAGTCAACTAATTTTCGTACAAGTAAGCAAGTATGATTATAGATATAGCAATTAGTTCACATTCAAACAAGCATGCACTCATATGTTATGATAATACTTGAATTTATTACTTGAATCAAAAAGTGTCAATACATAGAATTAAAAAGTAGACATCATTCAAATGGTGGGGTTTGCTGTTAAGTAGCTGGAGGGTCTTGATCTCGATTTAGTTTAGGGCATCGGTTACGGAAATGATTTGGGTTTCCACATTCATAGCATTGACCATAGTTGTATTTACCAGGACGATTAAGATTAGCAACCTGAGCAGGGTTGGTTGGTTGGTTGGTGTTAGGGTTTGGGGACTCACGACATGTGTTGACCAGATGGCCATACCTAACACAATTGGTGCACAGGCGACACACTGAAACAGTGGGGTGATGTCGTTTGCATGTGTTACACAATGGAAAGTTTCTTGTATAGGGTTTCTTGTTAGAAGCTTGTGTAGTGAGGTTTACATTAGGATCCCTGGTCTTGCGCTTCTGGTTCTCGGTAGTTACCGCGGCCACAATACTTGTTTTCTCGCCTTTCCGAACTAAGGTCCCGTTCTTTATGTGATTTCCATCGCCATTTCCATTTCCATTGTCGTTCCCATTCATTGGGATGACTTGAGCCAACAAGTTAGAAACCAGAGTTGTGATTTGTTGCGCCATTTGTTGGGAAATAATCGTAGCCAGTTGGGCATCAACACCTTTGTTGTTTTTGTTGTTGTTGTGGTTGGTGTTGTGGTTGTTGTTACTTTCCTCTTGGTTTTCACCACTGTTATTGCGAGTGCTGCGACGTGGAGACATGATCTGTAAGGGACACAATGAAGGTTCAATGTGGCATGAAATGAATGAGGTGATATAAGGAATGTAATCAGTTATTCATTAATTAAAACGAATAAACGAAAACGTTGACGTATCAAAGATTTCAGATTCCAATAACATAGTGAAGACATGCTTTAGCCTATAAGTGAACACTCATCCCGAGAATTCCCAGGTAGGCATCCGGGTCCCTTGTCTGATTGGGATATATGCGCAATGCCAGCCTAGACAGAAGACTCAGAATACAGGCGTTCACCCTTCCAGATTGCACGTGTTCGTTATTAAAATCTAGAACTTCGACGAGATCTCAAGGTGGTTCAGGTTAAACCTGAGGATTTTGTCCTATTAGTCTGAGAGTAGATCCAGTGATGGAGAGCAACCTTCTTGTAAGGATGAAAGTAGGGATAAGAAGTAGGAGGGAGATAGAGAATAGCAAGTAAAAGAAGCAAGTACTGGTTAAATCCTATGGTTATAGACTAGATTATTTTTCTAATAACCTAATTCCCTATAACCTGGCTCTGATACCAATCTATAACACCCCAACCGATGGCGGAAACATCGGGATGTCACGTATTGATGATTGTTCAGTAGCTCATGGTGAATAATAAATTTCATTAAATAATTTAAATAAGTTACATACAATTGTTCTAAGAATTTGTACATCAAATTGAATAAAACTATACAAACATCTTCAAGCATCAAATCAAATCTTCAAGCAAGTAGAACCTGAAACATGTTAAGTTGAAAATATTTTGGGTCAACAAAAGTTGGTGAGAATTACATAGGTTTTGATAATCGAATAAAATTGTTGTGCAATTCATGTGTCATGGCAATCTAGTCCATATGTGAAAACATACTAGAAGTAAATCGAGTGCATAATCAACCATTGCGACTGTTGTATTGTGGTACATCCCATACGCTCATGGTTCACTCGTTTATATTGCAGTAACAAACACCCACGCAACCTTTGTAGGAGGCACGTATCCGGGTGGGATTGTCAGTCCAATAGATCTATCAATGTATACCGTCGGTTGATGAATGTTTATGCTAGAATTGTGCTTACCCTAGTCATGTTCAAGACATAATGCAACATAGAAAAACACATAGACACATTGATGATTGAATTGCATAAATGATGTTGTAACATGTTTCACCCCAAAAATGGTGATAAATAGAGAAGGGGCTATGTAAAACTCACATTAGCAAAATGTTATGTCTCGTAAAAAAAATAGAATAATGTGTTGTGAATGTATGCGAGGCGAATCCCAAAGACTCAACAACGTAGCTAGTCCAAATTGAAGAAAACGAAAAAGAAAGAATATCAAGCTTCCAATTCGCCAATTACAAGAGCTTATAATCAAAGCTTCAATTGTAGAAGTAATAGACTATAGAAGAAAGGTATGAGGGAAAGTTTAATCGGATTGAAACAATCGATTTAGAGGTGCAAAGTACAATGGGTCATAGGTGGGTTTTTATACTAGTTTTGGAGTCAATTAGCCATTAAAATTGGTCAACACCATAAAGTAAGGTTTTATGATGAATTGACTATTTGACTAAGACTTTGACTGTTTGACTAAGACTTTGACTAGGACTTTGACTATTTGACTCAAGGCTTTATTTAAAAAAAAAAAAAAATCTTGTATGTGAAAAAAAGAATTTAGAATCATATTATTATTATTATTTATATACATTTATGTATGTATATAAGTTGTGAGTTAGGATAAATAAAGACTTAGGCACATTTGTATAATATTAATGATAAATGTGTAATAAAAAAATATATATATATATAAGGGCTTTTTATGTATTAAAATTTTGGGGAAAATTTTGCGATGTTACAATATTAGTGAGGATCCAACAGCTTCCATTGGATTTATCCAACCCTTCCCATGGGAACTCTGATCTTTCGACCACTTTGCCAAACATGTCCCCGGTTCTGTCGAACATGTTACTTCTCGTAAATGAATTGGTACCCTCTCCACCTTTATCCTGACAATACGGTCATATGCAATTTCCTGACCTTTCCGAAGAACGGCAGACTCAATGACACTCTTCCATTCTTATGCCTCCTTCTCAATGAACTCAACAGCTAATCTATTCTCATTGAATACTACCATACACTTTAGGCCGCCAAGGTAAGACACCGGATTTCCGGTATAACCACCAATATCTAACATCGTTCTAATTTCTTTCAAAGCAACGATATTCTTGACTTCAACAATAACCGATCTCATCATGCAATGATCAGGATACAACGGCATGTGTTCATCCGCCACCACCTCCTTTCTCTGGACTTCTTTCGATCCAAAAACTCCCACGAAAGCATCTTTAAACGATACCCCTTCAGTCACCCCAACCGGAGTATACACACTTGCCATCTGCTTTTGGTTTTACTGGATATTCTGTTGTCCCCGAGCCACATGGTCTTGTTGTTGGAATCTTCTATGGTTCTTATCAAACTTAGCCACCGACACACCAAGCTTTGCTTCATAAATTATTACCGTGTTGTCACACCCTCAAATTCACACCCTCAAATTCCACGTGTGGGGTTTTACCGCGAGGCGCGTGACAAACCAGGATCTAAGTCAACGGTCACAATAAACGACACTATATGATACGTAAAAACGACGTAAACAAATCATCAAGTTTTCATAAACAATCCATCGCTGCGGAAGCATAAAACTTTATTACAACTTAAAAGGATAAAGCATATAAGTCTGAAAATGCTAAGTAAAATGCATATGAATCCTAGACGTCGTGTGACTCCGTGCGCCTATGCAATGCCGCTACCTCAACGACCTAAGACAAACATGCTAAAACGTCAGCAAATAATGCCGGTGAGTTCACAGGTTTTATGTTAAACATTTAAGTAATGAAAGCCGTCATGTTATCACTATGTTAGAAATGATAGCGTTAGCTAGACGCATGAATAATACTACTACGACCTGGAAACCATTACAAACAAAATGAAATATGAGTTTGCCCGAAATGATATGCACTACCGTCCCACGGTAGCGTTATGACCGAGACAATATGCACCCGCCCGGCTCCCAGCCGACGAGTGGGGTCTGTCCGTCCCAATAGATCTATCCACATTTCTCCCGTTGTGCCCCGCACATTCATGGTTTCCCCGGGACTTTACGTATCATATAGTATGTCAATGAATTAACACTAGTATAACATGATAATTTATGAAATAAGTATAAAGCATGTGTCTCCCCCGAAATGTAAAGACTTAAAGTGGGGCCGTGAAACTCACCTGATACTGCTTCCCCCCTCTAAGACAAGTAAACCCGCTCAATAGACGGCACCAACTACCGGTGACCTATCATGACGAGCGTATAAGATGTTAGACTAACAACCCGTAGGTTGATTAGTCCCCAACAGTCCAGACCATAACCGTGTACATTTGAAATGATGTTTAAATGTTTAACCGACCCCACCAGACAAGACTCGACATCCCATTGGTGACCCGACATCCCACGTGTTAACCGAATGCAAGATATCATGCAATCATATGAAATCAAACACTTAGTATACACCACAGTTTGCTATATCTAGCATGAAGCATAATTAACGCATAAACAGGTCCGAACACGTATAACTAAGTTATTGGACATGTCACGGGGTTCCTAACATGTTCCTAGGTGTCAATCCATGTTCTGGGATGCAAAAATACACATATAACAGCAGTACACACGATCAGGAATCAAACATGCAATTAGGAAAAGTCAACTCGTGATTAGGATGGTCAACTTGTGGTTAGGATTGTAATCACATGAACATACTAGCGATTAGGCTCCCAATCGCCTCATGTAACATGCGATTGGGGCCAATCGCCCCTATTATAGGCGATTAGGGATCCCCTAATCGCCCCTGCTGCACCATTTCGCCCTTTTGCGCGTTTAACCCTCCAAATCAGATCCGAAACATGTGGAAACACCCAATATCAAACCCAAAACATTAATCAAACTATTTCAAGCAAAAACCCCTAATTTATTATCATCCTAGTTGTCCCGAATGCAAGCGTTTTCCCAAAATAGCATAACTAGCATGTAAACATCACATCAACATGCAAAACTTACCCTAAATAACAAGTTTCCTGATTTCATCACATAATGACGTTGTCTGACACTATCCTACTGTTCTAGCATCATCCTAGAGTAAACCCTAACCTCAAACAATCAACAAAACACAACATATCATCATCAATCCTCCATCATCATTCAAACGGGTCAAAATGCCTAATATCAATAATGCACATCTATGAACCTTCAAACTCCTAGGTTAACATCATATCAACTCATTTAGGTCAAAAACATATCAACAACACAAGAACAATCATGTTTAAACTATAAAAATCCTATCTTGCATGAATACATCACATATAACAAGCATAGAGGTTTGGATTTGTTTAGAAACTGATTTTAATGAGTTTTCAAAGACACAAATGTTTAGAAACCAGGTCTGGACCTTTAGGGAGCAAAACAATATCATTACAAAGGTTTGGGATGAAGAACACACCTTGAAATTGTAAGATTATGAGGTGTAAAGCTTGGAAATGTGATTTCTTGATCAAAAATGTGGTTCAGAGGTTGAATAAGGTGTGGGATGGCTTTGGGGTGTATTAGGGTTTCACAAATGATGTTTTACAACATAAGGGTGGTATTTATAGGCGTTTCTAGTTGTTTAATACACGTCAAGCGATTGTACAGCAGTATAGGCGATTAGGGCTTCCAATCGCGTGTAACTTCTAGCGATTGGCCCCAATCGCCCATAATGTTTCCCCCAATCGCATGCTATACTAGCGATTAGGCCATTCACAGTGGCCTATGTAACACCCCAACCGATGGCGGAAACATCGGGATGTCACGTATTGATGATTGTTCAGTAGCTCATGGTGAATAATAAATTCCATTAAATACTTTAAATGAATTACATACAATTGTTCTAGAATTTGTACATCAAATCAACAAATACTAGCTACGCATCTTCAAGTATTAACTCAAATCTTCAAGTAAGTAGAACCTGAAACATGTTAAGTTGAAAAGGTTTTGGGTCAACAAAAGTTGGTGAGAATTACATAGGTTTTTGATAATTGAATAAAAATGTTGTGCAATTCATGTGTCATGTCAATCTAGTCCATATGTGAGAACATACTAGAAATAAATCGAGTGCATAACCAACCCTGGTGACTGTTATGATATGATACAACCCATACGCTCATGGTTCACTTGAATATGTTATACGATAACAAACACCCACGCTACCTTTGTAGGAGGCACGTATCCGGGTGGGATTGTCAGTCCAATAGATCTATCAATGTATACCGTCGGCTTGTACGGAGTTAATGATTATGCTAGAATGGTGCTTACTCTAATCATGCTCAAGACATAATGCAACATAGAAAACACATAGACACATTGATGATTGAATTGCATAAATGATGTTGTAACATGTTTCACCCCAAAAACGGTGATAAATAGAAAAGGGGTTATGTAAAACTCACCTTAGCAAAATGTTATATCTGTTGAAAAATTGGATAATGGTGTTGCCCAAATGTATCAAGTATCACCCTATAATAAGGTAACAAATAAGTCTAAGTCTATCTAGTTTATAAGTATATTCTAGGGTTTCGATTTGGGGATATCCAATTGTTGAATTTAAAATAAAATGTTAATTAAATAAAAGGGAAATTTGATAATTAAATAAAAGAAAGTCTTTTTATAAAATTTGAATTTAGAATGTTCACAATAATGTGTTTGAAGTATAAAAATAATTTTTATAAAATTATTTCCTTTAAAATAGATTATTAAATCTATTTATTACAAATTGTCAAACCTTAACTTTAATAATTAAAATTACTAAAATTAAATAATTATCAGTTTAAAAATTATATTCCTGTTCTAAATGATCAGAAATAATTTGTATAAAATTTTGGTGCAAAAATATTAAAAATTGGATTTATTATGATTTAATTATGATTAAAACTAAAAAAATTGATTAAAAATATTAAATAAACGATTTTTCAGAAATAAAAATCATTTCTGAAAAGCTTAATGTTATAAAAACTCAGGATAATTTTTGTGGAAATTTATAAGGTCGTTTTGATATTTTTATAGATTTTTATAAATAAAATAGAATAAACTTGATTTAATTATTATAAATATTAAATAAATAAATTTCAGAAAACTAAAAATTGTAAGTTGATCTTTTACATCAGATTAATATAAGATAATTTTTTTGGAATTTTTAAAAGAGTTTTAATAATTAAAAATGAATTTACAAGATTATATGTAATATATATGTATTATTTGGTTTGTAAAAAAAAATAATGAAAAGGAAGTGGAAAAAGGGACGCCCAAGCCAGGGCTCGAACCCGGGTGCCCTTGCTTGTATGCCACGATCACAACCACTTGGCCTAGGCCTGTGGTTGTGATTTATCTCAGTTCAAATAAAATAAATACACTTATATCGAATCAGTTTATCCCCAAATCATACTTACGTGCCCTAGCTTTTCCAATCAAGCAATCCACACATCTTTAACCCGATTAATGTTAGGGTTTTTGTTGTATGGACGCCGATTAACAAACCCCACAACAATAATTATGCTTACAAGATTGTATTGAGCTCGATTAGCCGGTCATGATAAAAAGTCAAACTACGATCGATTGACAAGCTTAGATGATGATTCAGAGAGATTGGTGGTTGAGAGAGGTGTATGAACGAGTTGTGAAGGCTCGAGGTTGATCAATTTATATAGAGGATCAATGGGTTGTTTAATTGGCAAGTTTTGACCCGTTGTTTAATGTTTGACGCGTTTATGGTTAATTTGTGTATCAATTAACTGCTAATAGACGTGTATCATAGTCATAACAGGCCGGAAATCACGTTTCCTAAGTCAAACCATGATTAAAAATGGTAAATTAATTGATAAATTCTATCTGTTGCTGCTGTGCGTAACAGGGAAGAAGGAAAAGGAACGAAAAGTGTGGTTTTATACTTTTAAAGTTGGAATGAAATCAATTAAAGGGTGTGGAGCAGATGGATAACGCGCGTGTGTGTGTGTGTGTGTTGTGACTCGGGTTCGAAACCCGGCTGGAACCATGGTTTTCTTTCTTTTTTTTTTTTTTTAAACAGCAATAGAGGGTTGTTGGTTTGGGCCGGCCCCTTGGGCTCAGCAGGGCCCAGCTCCGAGTTTTATAAGGGAAAAGGGGAAGGGTGGTTGGGTTTGGACTTAGTTGGGCTTCAGAATTGTAAAGGAACAAGGGGTTTTGGGCTTGTCTACACTAATCAACTAATACATTATAGTTATTATGTATTATGTATTATTATTATTATTATTATTATTATTATATATATATATATATGTATATATATATATAAGTTGTGTGGTCGTGAAATAAAACTTAGGCACATTATGTAAATAATATACGTTATAATTTGAAAATTTGGCGATGTTACAGCCTAATCGCCCGCAGCATCTTTAACCGGGTTTTTGGCGCGTTAAACACTATTTTAACATATAATAAGCACGTTTTCACATACCGACAAGTCATGTAATGATTATAAGTATATAATGCATGATAACTAACACGTTCCCTTCCGATCACCAATTCCCGGGACTCAAGGCTCGCGTGTGTGCGACAACCCGATGATTCTACGAATCGCCAATCCTTCTACCCATGGTTATGGACCGACACCCAATGATCCCTTGGACCATTGTAACGACTCCCGATGATTCCCGAATCATCGACACGACTCAACCGACCCGGTTAAGTATGATACTAAGTAACTGTTTTCAATGTTTTCGTCGAGGTAGACTCGTATGTATGCAAAGTATGAAACGTATGTATGTAAAGTATGAAAAGTATTAACCTGAATATGCCGGGTATCACACGTGTTCATAGCCCTTAGCGTTTCATTGATATCCTGCACCCCTTCATATCTTACGAAGCCAAAGAAATTTCCACGAGCATCACGTTTCCTTGCAACATACGCATCTTTCACCCTCCCATGTGGTTGGAAGGCTTTCCACAACAGGGTATCTGAAACTCCACCCGGTAGGTTTGTGACAAAGAACGTGGTAACAGGTTTCCCATTGCTCGATGATCCACCGTAGTTCCGATGCCGGAACTGATCGCCTGACTTTCCGCCTCTCCTCATGTTTTAAGGTTGTTTTTAATTTTTAATATATAATGAAAGAAACTAAATGGGGGACACTTGTCACTTATTTGAACTCTCTAATTTTTTCTTTTCCCGTCGCTCTTTCCTAAACATAATTATTGATAATTAATCTTTTTAATTTATTAAAGATAATTATTATATAATTTACTATTATTTTTAAAATTTCAAATATGCTAATTAATATTTTTTTTATCTCTTCTTTACCTTTATTTTTTCATTTCTACCATATTATTTTTTTTATTCTATCTCCTGTTAAATAAAAATATTAAATCATATTTTTTTTTCTTTTTTATTTCATTTCCCCAAATATTTATTCTAATTTTTCGCTTAATAGTAACAATTTATTTTTTATTAATTCAACCTCTTATAATACACGGGTTTAACCTAAGAATGAATTAAAAAAAACAAAGTAAAATGTTTTAATTAGTAAACAGTAGATCAAAATTTATTTTTAAAGACATATCTTGACGATTGTATACGTTACCCGATTACAATACATTTATTTAAACATTGTAAGACACAAGTTTATTTCACTCATAATTTTTTTTAATATAAGTTTTTTATGGAATAATGAAAATAAATAATCTCAACTATTGACTATTGGCCAATAACAATCCCAACTACGAAAATTACCAATAGTGGTCCCAACTTTCGACATATTGGAATATAATTGACCCAAACTAACGGAGGTCTAACTCCGTTAGTGTGGTGCTGACGTGGCATGCCACGTAGAATCATTTTGCCACCTAGGATGCCACGTAGGATCATTTTGCCACCTAGGATGCCACGTCAGGATCACACTAACGGAGTTAGACCTCCGTTAGTTTGGGTCCATTATATTCCAATATGTCGAAAGTTAGGACCACTATTGGTAATTTTCATAGTTGAAACTGTTATTGGTCAATAGTCAATACTTGAAATTATTTACTTCCATTATTCCGTTTTTTATTACTCGACATAAAATTACATTTATTCCACCATGTAATCTAACTCGGCTCTAACCTAGGATACAACTAAAACACAAACAAGTTTTTACCGCCAGTTGGGTCTTATCCTTGGATTGTGAGGAACAGAAAACATTAAGGAAAGGCAGAGATTTCAATGGAGAAGCCTACATTCCAGCAGGTATGATTCTCTATCTCTTTCTTGAACCTTTTACATTTATATTAACTGAATTTTTCGTTGATTTTGTTGTTAAGAAGCTGAAACATGCAAAGATAATACTGGGATCTTCTTCAATGGCTCGTAGAAATATCTTACAAGAAATGGGTATTCATTTCACAGTTATGGTGAGTCATAATATTATTTCTAATTTTTATACAAACAGTTTTACTCCAAAGTTTATATTTTTATTATTTTTATTTTGAATTTGGGAGAATTCAAGAATTGGGATTTGGGAATTAGAAATGAATAAATAAATAAATTAATAAATAAAATATGTTTTTCTTTTCTTTTCTTTTTTTTTTTTTTTGATGTTTATAGGTAATATATAGTTCTTGATTTTAATGGTGCATATCATATTCCACGATAAAAACCAAGTTACATCTGGATAATGGGTAAACGAGCGACAAGCTGTTGCTATCATATTAAAAACACCAATCTTTTACAACTGGGCGAATGGGCAACAAAATTGATTGATGTTTAGGCTGCAGATATTGATGAGAAGGGTATCAGGAGGGAAAAGGCAGAGGATCTAGTGTTGGCTCTAGCCGAGGCGAAGGTACATTCTTATATGTGATCATGCTCGAATGGCATATGTTATGAGACTGCGCGTCTATGGGAATTGTTCTTCTTGCCTTGATATAGTTTTAAACTTATAGAACAAATTCGGTTGACAAAAAAGTGAAAAACCGATTGTTAGTAGTTTTTGCCTATGCGTTATTGTATATGTGTTAACGTAGTTATGCATACCGTTGATATTTAGACAGTTAGACTCACTTGTGTTCATATTCGGGACTGTGGGATGTGCATTAGGAGAGCTTTATCTAATTAATGTATGTAGGCTGTAGCTGTAGTTGCTAAATGAATTTGTAAGCAACTCATGTGTATGACGAGTGATGTAAGCCAAGGTCGAAGCTTGTACCTATAAACTGTAAAATTGTAAGTTTGTGATATGTATAGACCGGGAAATTTGAAGCTTTGTGATACAAAAATGACCATATTGGGTAGATTTTGTAAATATGAAGTGGTGACTTTTTTTTCGTATTTATGCGCTAAATCTGTTTTTAACTAATCAGGCCGATGCCATCGTTTCAAGGCTCGGAATTGAAGGTCATAAGGAGGAAAATGCACACCCGACACTGCTAATAACAGCTGACACAGTATGCCGTGTTCCCATGTCTTCTTTGATTGTTATCATAGTTCATAAGTTAATATTGTTTGTAAAACGCGTATGACATATCACACAATGCCTGTTATGAACTTAATACAATTTGTACTCAAATTGTTCATCAAGATTTAAGAATACACACGAAACTTAATGGTATATGATTAATGTTCCTCACCTACATCTGATTTAATTTGAGGTGGTGGTGTATGAAGGGACGATTCGGGAAAAACCATCAAGCAAAGAAGAAGCGCGACATTTTGTCAAAGGTTTGTCCGGTTTGCTTGTTACCAACTACTTTAACGTTTAAAATGTTGATGTCGTTCACACTTATAAAATCATCGTTTATTTTGCCATCCTTTTCAGGATATTCAGGAGGCTGTGCAGTCGTTGTAGGATCTGTAGTCGTAACTAACCTTTCAACAGGGATCCGAAAACGAGGATGGGATAAATCAGAGGTATTCCTCTGTGATTTCAAAAACAATGATATTACAATAATGAACTAAATCTTCGAATAAAATTGTGTAAGAGGTTGTATGCATTAAAATTAGACTTTGGATGATTTCAGTTGGTTCGACCCATTTGACCCGTATCCCTTTTTTATCCGTTTGAGAAAAAGTACAACCAAATCGATGTGTTCGCAAGTAATTAGGTTGAAATTGCCACCTCTAAGAAATAAAAGATCAACAAACTGTTATTTACGACAAACTGCGAAAATGGGCTATTATATAAGAATGTAGACTCTCAAATTCCGAAACATGAAGAATTGTTGCTAAATTTGCTGAAACTTGTTGTTGTGCAGGTTTATTTTCATGATATACCAGACGAGGTCATCGATAGATTGGTAATGTAAAAAGAAAACAATATCTAACTGCTTACATAATAATATTACACATGTTCTTGTAAGAATTTATTGTTCAGCGATGATTCTCACCCGTATATGTATATCCACAGTTGTTAAAAGCGGTCGCCCAGGGCGCCTAGGCGACAGAATTCCTAGAAGCGACCCTGGGTCGCTTTTCCCACCTAGCTAAATTAAGCAATGATTTTTAAAAAAAAAAAAAAACTTTTATCCTTTACCATTTAATAGCTGATTTTTTAAAACTATTAATATCCTTTACCATTTTATTGCCTAATCATATCTTCTATTTTTGGTTATGCATTCTAATCTATATAAACAACCTCTAACCCTATGCCCTATGTACAATCAAAGTCACAAACACAGCAGAGAATCATTATTCAGCAGAGAAGTTTTATTATTTTTTACATTTTGAACTTTTTTTTGGTTTTCAAGCCTGAACATCTTGTTATTTTGATATTTTCGTGGTTTTTAATCTTGGTGCTACTTTATTATATTGATCTTTATTGCTTAAAGTTGTTATTTTTTAGTGTTTTTGGTGTTTTTACCATTTTTTTTAATTTGCGCTTTTTTTTTCTCAGGCCCACGCTTTATTTGCGCTTCTCGCCTAGGCGAGAGGCAGTACCAAAGCGCCTTGAGTGCGCTTTACGCCTTTGACAACTATGTGTATATCTATGTATACGTGTGTGTCATGGTTTTGATTCTGTTGGCGTGGCAGATAGACGATGGGGTTACGCTAAATGTTGCTGGAGGACTGATGCTCGAGCATCCACTAACGGCTCCATTTGTTGACACTGTGGTAAGTATCTCCATATCAAACTCCATCAACGCACACGCATACATTATAGAATATACAATGTTTTATGTACCCGATTCGTTTGTTTGTAGATTGGAACTCCTGATGGAGTTATGGGACTTTCCAAATCTCTGACCCAGAAGTTACTTGAGGAATCCCTCCAGTCTTAGCTGCTAAAGTGCAATACTTTTAAGTTCTATGTGTTTGAGTAGCCAGCCATATTTATGAATATGAATACCATCTAATTCATTCTCTTGTCATCTTGCATTGTACTTGCCAAAAGTTTTGCATTTGTGGCATTAATCATATCTACTAATCAAGATTTTAAGAATGTTCCATCTCCTTTACTCTATGAAATTATAATGACTGATGGGAAGAATAAACTCAGATATAATTATTATTGGCCAACAACAAAAATTATTATTGGCCAACAACAAAAAAATGAGGCATTATTATAATTCAATTTCCCAATTATAAGCATTACATCTAGATATAATAGTATTTGGTTGAAGTTATGTGTGTGTAAATAAAGGAATAGCAAATGTATTTTATTAGAGATGATTTTGACTCCTGAATTTATAACGCGGTCGACTTGAGTTATGTTTTCATCTCTAGCATGTTAAATGAATGTGTTGGACTTAATCTTAATGGGCTACAAGCTTATTGGATTAAATATATGATCGGGTCAAGTCCAAAAGGTCGATTGAGGATAAAGGAAACGTGCAGGAGATGGATTCAAAGAAGCAGATAAGGATAGAGTTATGTTTGAGTTTATCTTAGTTTGATTATGTATTTCAATTAGGATAGGTAACATTGTCTTGCATTCCAAGTTTTTTTTTAGTATAAATAGATTAGAGTATTTGATGTAATTCATAAGTTGAACAAGTTTAGTTTTCAAGTTTAATAAAATAGAGTCGTGGAGTTCCCACAGATCGGTTGCGTGTTCGTGTGCTTTATATCAATTGTATCCAACAGAATGAAGTCGAAAGATTTAACCAAAAAAGAAATGAGTCAAACTTGTCGAAAGTCATCCAAAGTGTATACAAATGCACTTGCACGCACGCACACGTAGTGACACATGTGTGTGTAAGACTTAATATAAAGAGGGTTGATCATGTGTAGTATATGAAGGATTATGGGTCGTCGATCTAGTGAATAAAGGGTTGAGATGAAGGGGATGTCACGTCAACATAAAACACAACGGGCTAAGAGATAAAATTGCAATAACTTACAATTGTTTATTTTTCTATAGTTCATTTTTTAAATAACATAGTTTCTTGTACGACATTATTTAAAAAAAACACACACTAAAACTTTGGGCATTTTATTTTGTTTAAATTAAGTATAGTCTTGCCATACTTTAAAAAAGTCGATTGTGGTGAGTATAACGTGTGTAGTTATAAACATAGATTGCGTAATTATTTCTATACGTTACGTAATACATTACATAGTTATTTTGTATATGTTACGTAATTAGTTATATAAAGTTGTCTAGTAAATGACCCATTATGTTACATTTCTCCATAATTATTACGGACGCATGTACCTTCGCCATCCACCACTCATCGCATTTTATTGGATTTAGGGTTGTTACCAAATCTCGCGACTCGCAGCTCAACTCGTAGCTCGCTTGAACAAATCCAACTAAAAAGACTTGATTTGAAACAATATGAGCCAAGCTGACTCATTTTGTAATCGAGCCCAATCTCGGCTCGGCTCATAGGCTCGTTTCACTTCAATATCGTGCTCAATCTAAATCAAGTTGCCTCATTTAATTTCGAGGTCAAGCTCAAAATTACCCTGGCTCGACTCAACTCGGCTCATTTAAGGTCATAGTTGGATTCGTATCCTTCAAACACTAATTCCACTTTTCTTAAACTAACCAATTAAAAATAAAGGAAAATAAGTCATTAGTCACGCATGCTTCCAACCAATCAACTACTTGAAAAGTCAACCTTTGAAGTAAACATATATTCCATTGACTACGACCTTAGAGTCTTAGACAAACAAATGGGAAAGTTAACAAAAAAATTTGATCAAAACATAATGAGATCATTCTCTTTAGACCGGAATCGACCCAAAACCGGATACGAGAAGCTCTCGGATTCAATGCGCCTCGTCGATGCCAATGAATTCGACAACAATAAGTGTGGTCACCAGAATAAGAGACGGGCTTGGCGGTTTTTAAGTAAATTGTTGTCCTTGAAGAAAGCTGGAAGTAGCGACACAAGCGCGGCGAGGATGACTATACAGTCTTCGTCGTGGCGACCGGATCCTAAGTGTCGATGGCCTGTGCAAGGATGGTGATAAGAGAGAGTTACTATTGCATACAAGTGAATATGTAACATGTTCATGTTGTTTAGTTTGAGTATCATTCATCTACCCTTTTGCCTAAAGTTAAAAGAAAATTAAACGTTATCAAATGCAAGGTTATGTTTGTTATCTATCTACATACATGTACTCTTTTGGAAAGGATTCTTTTAGGGGTGTAAATGACACGTAGCGGCTCGAGAGCTACCCGGGATCAGCTCGGTAAAAAGCTCGAACGAGCCGAGCCTTAACAAGCCTGAGTCCGAGTTCGAGCCTCATATATGACTCGTTTGGTTATCGAGCTCGAGCCCGAGCAAACCCAAAAAAATGTCATGTTGTTTTTTTTATGGATGCGCTTGTGTCCTTTGAGCATGTTCAATTTTCATTAAAAATATTGGTGAGCCGAGCTCGAGACGAGCTTTTGCTAGTTTAAGCTATTGAAGCAAGCTCGAGCCGAGCTTTTAGGTCGCTTAAAATTATTTTTAAATTACCTCGAGCCGGGCTGAGCTCGAGCTCAGAATAGTGGCTCGAGCCTCAAAGAGCATGACGAGTCAAGCTCGGGCTCGGCTCGGCTCTGCTATGCTCATTTACACCCCTAGATTTTTTTAATCAGAATTAGAGTGAATTACATGTTCTTTAAAGTAAGAATTTTACTTTTTTTTTTCTTGTAGAAAACTAGTAAACTACCATACAGTCCCAATTGATTGTTTAAGTGGTTTATGTAATTTAAGTGTCGTCACTGTTATTTTTGTATATTATGATAATTTTATTACACAATTAGACTAAAATGAAGAGTCAAATAAGGTTTTAGACAAGCCTTGGTTAGCACAAATAACTTTTTAGTTGATTAGTTCTATTTGATTTTTATTTTTTTTCAGTTCAATAGTTTGATTTTCATATTAATTAAAATTCAGCTCATTAACCTCATCAAATTTTTTTGTTAACTTTTTATTAAAAGATGAAAACACCCTTGGTCTATTTGTCGTTTTGTGTTATTCAAAATAATAAAACAGAACGACAATTATAAAAACACTGTCTCTCATCACCATCGCTTTATAGTTGTTACTGCTCGATAGGCATTAGCTCAGACATATGTTCCTTTCGTGACCATCATGTCACACGACTATGTTATGTTGGAGCTCTAACTGACAAGAGGTAAGAAGGTAGTTGCTAACATAGTGTGAGAATATGATTGATCCCATGTGTTATGCTAAATAGTCATGTTTACCGAATTTGTACTCTTCCTATTTATAATGTTAGGTGGTCTAATCTGTATTGTTGGTATAGAGGAACTTAATGGCCATTTATGATTTATTAAAGAAAATGTATTGGTCTCGTGTGTACTGTTATGCAGAATTTGAATAGAGGGATTAAATAACACATGTAATGTTTTACTTTTTTTCTCTTTATTAATATGTAACAAAAAATTACTGCAACAAAATAACTAGCAATTGCAATTACAAGGTTAATTTTGACCTTCTAGAGTTGAGGTAAAATACGTCTTTGGTATGGTGACCCTTCAATGAAAGTATGCAAGATTATGGATGGATATATGATAGGTCGGCTGTTGGATTGGTTTTGGTGATCTAAGACCAAACGTAATGGGGCGTGAATTGCTTTCAAGTTCTAAATTCACTCGCACACCGCCCCCCTCGCATTAAAGGCCTCGTGAATCGGTGGCTCTTGTAGTTAATCAGAGGTGAACATTTGACAAATTAGTAATTCGACCGGTGGCAATGGCACTTGGAATTTAAAAAAAAAAAATCTTTATACTTTTCACACTATGTAAACCAATTTGTCTTTACTATTTATGCTCACCAATTAAAATCAGTCTCTAAACTATATTCTTGCAAATTCAAGCCAAGATGTATCGCTATGGAAACCAATTCAACCTTGATTTTTTATCAACCCGACAAGCCACAGACCGAGCAAACACCTCAAATGCGCCAAACAATCCTGTTAATTATCCGATTAATCTGGATTGTTTTGAAAACGTGAACATTCCAATTTTAACATGATACAAAACATGCCTATGAATCCGTTTGGTTTTCAACGAGCTTTTCATTTTCCCTAGTCACAAACCGAAGTGGTGCCCAAGACACCACCCGACAAGGCGGGAAAGGAGAAAAGATGAGGGGCCAAAGATGAAGAAAACGCATACGGCATGGTTATTAGCAGAAGAATTTGCTTTGGCCCGCAAAGTTGGTAAATATTTATTTTTAATCATCTGTTTTTTTACATCATTATAAGAAAAGGTCTCTAGCGTCATTGCAAGTGTCATGAATCCTTTAGTAGCTTAGTACCTAAAAAAGTAACTTTTAGTAGTTTAGCAACCAAGTGTCAACCCATTTAGCAAATAAAATACTAGATGTCACTTCAAACTCTCCATGACAGGAGAGACCATAACATTGTTTCTGCCAATTCCTTCTGTATCAATTACATGGACCCAAAATCACATCTAACTACACAAACAAACAAAATACCATTCTAAAGTTTTACCAAAAGCGGACCATGTATGGCAAAATATAGCGATACCAAAAGGGTGAAACAGGAAACAACCAGCTAGTTGTTGACGGTTGAAAGCATCCCTCCAGTAGCAGTGGGTATCACCACCTCCCAACCAGGGCCTTTAAGTGGAAGTGTACTTGTCACGTAGTTCGGTTTCCCGTCTGCCTTTGCTGGACCAGAAGCAATCAGATCACTTCGATCCAACACCTTTTCAAGATCCTCTTCACTTATATCGGTCTGTATCATTTTATCTTCAGCATTGTCATCATCTCTCAGAAGAGCCAACAAATCCTCTTCCTAGAAAAGTAAAACACTTGTAAGCGAACATGAATTTTAAACGCATATAGTGAAAATGAAGAGAACCAAATGGGTCTGAGTTAGTAATGACTGAAGGGTGAAGATCATATATGTAATTTTTGAAAAGAAAAGACTAAACTTGCATTCATGCACTTCACTTTTATAATTAAATATGTACCTCCAGAACTTCATTGTTTGATTTTGTTCTTTCCTGCTGAAATTGGCCTTTACCAATAACCACATGCTCGAGCCTCAACTTACTGAATGCTCGTTTCAGCATTCGACCCTACAATTATTATTCGACATAAGATGTTTACTCAAAGAACAGTGAAAGAAGAGCAAGATAAATTAAAAAAAAAATACCTCAATAGATAGAGCAGTTGCAAGCCTATACACATGAACAGGCTTTGTTTGGCCAATTCTGTGACATCTATCCATTGCCTGTAAATCCATTTGAGGATTCTGTACTCCAAATGCATTAGAATAACAAAACGTTAAAAAGTTACTGAGTGCGGTGATATAAATGTCATAAAAGGGTCAATTTCGATTACACAAGTTTAACGGGTCAAGACTTCCTTATATGAAAACTATCTGACCCATTACCAGACCCAACTAAAAACAAAAACACACACAAATGTTTTACCCAGTCACTGTCATATAATATGCAGGTATCAGCTGCCGTGAGATTGATACCCAGCCCACCAGCGCGTGTGCTCAGAAGAAAGATTCTATACTCGCTGTCCACATCATTGAAGTCCTGAATCTGTTATATCATAATTGTAAAAAAATTAAAATTATATGATGGTAAGTTGAACCAACTGATTCTAACTAACAAAATATTTAGCATGACAGCAGCCGTCTAGTTTAACACATGGTAAATGGACCATAAAAGGAAAATTATATGAGTCGTGCTTACCTGTTGTCTTCTCTCATCCAGTCTCACACCACCATCAATTCTGCATACTGGCATACCTTTCTCACTAAAGTAGTAATGCAGTATATCAAGAATCTTAGTCCACTGGGAGAAAACTAGAACCTGTTTACCAAAACGACTTTAAAGATCAAAAAAAAACAAAAAAAAATGGTAAACTTTCAATATCAGAAGTGTCCAAGTGTTAATGTTATATGTGGCATACTTTGTGTTTGCGAGGAAGCAGCTTTTGCAGCAATCTTTCCAGCAACTGAAATTTTCCACACTGCCCGACTATCTGTTCTACAGGCGGATAGAAACCTGTCCCATAAAAAACAAGCAAATGCATTTTTTTTAATTTCTCACAAAGTTATTCGAATTTAACTATTGGTGAAAATGGCACATACATGAACCCTCAAAAGCTGCCTCTAAAAGGTCAGGATGGTTGCAATTTTTTCGGAGTTGAAGAAACACATTTTGAAGTGCTCCTTTCACACCACGACCTACAAAGTTTCACAATACAAATATTAACCATTAAAAATGGAAAACTTGTTTACCAGACACATTACACAAAAGCTAATCATGGATTCAGAGATAGTGACTCAAAAGTCAAAAAAGGTTATTTCAAAAACAGGTGAGACAAGTATAAACAAAATACAAACGAATAATTTAGGAGGCCTTTGAATACCTTTAACACACTTGAACCAGTTTCGATTGTCAATATTCTACAAAACATAATAGACTACAAGGGAACATTCGTATTTCATTTTATCTAAATTAGCTTTAATATATGTTCTTAGTTAGACATAGTAACTTTAATCATTCAAAAGAAATGTGTATATAATACCAGTGTCCAATTTCTCTCGCAGATATGTTTCAAGTGTCTTGTTGACTAGATGATCCTGAAAATTCCTTTGATGTTCAGTAAGATTAGCATATAATATAATCTCTTTCTTGCGAGGAAGAGAAAGCTCAACGTCCTCTTTCATTCTTCTGAGCAGAAAAGGACGCAATATAGCATGCAATTTTGCTACCACCTGCAATTAATTGTATTTAAAATTTGAAAATTTGTATATAAAAAAAGAGGGTGAAGGATCAATCTAATGTGTACATACTCGTGCTTTTCTCCCATCTTCAGCTTCCTCAGTGTTGGATTTTCCAGAAAAATCAAACCTAAAGTTTAAGAATGATCGTTAGGTATCTGACAAGCTATTACAATACTAACATGAATATACAACATAAGAATGCAGTTAGGATAAACTAAATATTTAATTACCATGACTCAAACTCCTCGTGGGATGAGAAAATATCAGGCAAGATAAAATTGAGCAATGACCAAAGTTCTGCTAAATTGTTTTGCAGAGGCGTGCCAGTCAACAAAAGCTTGTTTTCAACATTCAGCCATTTTAATTCTCTCAGTAGCTTGCATTTAGAATTTTTCAATCTGTGCCCCTGCAAGTCATAAAAATATTTGATGATTTAGATACCATCTTACAGTTTTTAAGTGGTAAAAAACAGGAAGCATGACAAAACCGATCAAAACGACCAGTTACCTCATCAACAACAAGATACTTCCAATTGTAATGCCTCAAGTGTTTCTTAGCATCATTCATGGCTACTTCATATGAGGTGATTACAATAGGAAAACTTGCTTCTACTTTTTTGGGCATTTTCTTTCTCCTTATTTCTTCCCTTTCCTTCCTATCACCATGATAAATAACTGCATTCACAGAGGGCACAAACCTTCACAAACAAGAAAAGAAGTTCATAAGTTATTCTATTAGAAAAATGATTAAAAAAATCAAAAGAGTATTATTAAAAAAAGAAGTGATACCTGGTAATCTCATTTAACCAGTTTGACAGAGTAGACAGAGGAGCAATAACCAAGTATGGTCCATCTAATCCCTTTCCTTTTAAATGTGCAAGAAATCCAATAGTTTGGATTGTCTTGCCTAGGCCCATTTGATCAGCCAGAATACCATTAAGCCCATTTTGCCAAAGTGAAATCAACCACTTCACACCTTTAATTTGATACGGTTTCAACTTTCCACCAGTTAATAAGGGAACAAGTTCATTCTGCTCTTTTTCAGCTTTCTCCTCTTTACTAAGATTAGTGTCTTTAGAGGCAGTGTTTTCTTCAGCACGGTTAAGCATAGCTGCTACAGCTGTCTTGGCCCTCCTCTGATAATCCATAAAAACCCGTTAATATCAGCGTCTATTTAACTTAAATAACCATGTCTCTTTTAGCATAGAATCTCACAAAATAAAATGAGATTTAATATTCGATAATAGTGCAAGAAGAAATGGGTTAACTTAGAATATAAAATGCGTATATGGAAATAAGATAAGACATTACTGTATTGTATTCTGTTGTAACTTTTCTTTTTTTACCGCGACCTTTCTTCTTCTCCTCCTTTACTTCCACAACATCTTCAGCCAACCCATTCTACAAATCAAAATGTCGCCAACTTAGAAATTATAAACAGAGGATAAAAATAGAGGAGAAATGGGAAAATACATTAGTGATGTCATCCATTTTCTCCAACAAGAACTCAGAGTAAAGCTGAGTCTGATTAAGAAGCTCATCCAATTTAGTAAATTGTGTGTCGCTCAATGCGGGTGCTTCTTTTTCCACATTTTCTTCTTCCAGCTGCCTTTGAAGTTCAAGTTTCTTTTCCTCCTCTGCCATTGCATCTGATATGAGTAAACAGTCCCCATTTTTAGCCTCGAGGAACGTCTCTTCATCCACCTTCACAGCAACTTTCTCCTTGCAGACGTCCTTCAAAATAAACCAAAAAACAAAAACTCAGCTAAGAAACAATAACCTTTCAAACTTAATATCGATCATAAACTTCTGTAGCAGAGAGGATACAACAATCTGTCCATATGTCAGTGCAGACCATAACAAAATCACTATAGATGCTCATCTTTCAACAGTATTTGTAAAAACAAACAGGACAGTATGGAAAACAAATCATTAAACCCTACATCCTAGAAACCTGAAAATTCAAATTCAAAATTATACAGTTGTAAAAAAACAAAGAAGACAGTTTGAAAAACACATCATCAAACCCTAGAAAACATGAAATGTAAGCACTTTGTATTAAAAATTATACAGTATTTGTAAAAGCAAAAGAAGTTTGAAAAATACACCAGTAAACCCTAAACTGTAAACAAAACCTAAAATGTAACATAGAAATGTAAGCACTTCAGATTCAAAAACTATACAGTATTAGTAAAAATAAAACTGTTTGAAAAACACCTCATAAACCCTAACCACCCAAAAAAATGTAATTATTTTAAATTAAAAATTATAGAGTATTTGTAAAAACAAAAACACAGTTTGAAATACACATTATTAAACCTAGAAAACCTTGAAATTTAAGCACTTCAGATTCAAAAACTGTACAGTATTAGTAAAAAAACAGTTAGAAAAACACCTCATAAACCCTAATCCTTCAAAAAAAACACTAAAATGTAAGCACTTAAAATTCATAACTATACAGCATTTATAGAAACAAAGAACACATTTAAAAAAAACAGATCATTAAACCCTAAACCAAAAAAAAAAACCTGAAATGTAAGCACTTTAACTTCAAAAACAATACAAAACAAATAAAACAGTTTAAAAATACATCAATAATACCTAAACACTAAAAACCTGAAGCGTAAGCACTTAAATTTAAAATTATACAGTATTTAAAAAAACAAAAAATACAGTCTGAAACACACATCAGTAAACTCTAAATCCCCAAAAATCAGAATTATACATTATTTGTAAAAAAAAAGGAGAGTACAGTGACAACAAAAAAGATCATTAAACCCTAAAATACCTAAAATGTAACCGCTTAAAATTCAAAATCATACAGATACTTATTTTTTTTAATATACCTCATCTTCAAGCACGGACGTGGGAGAATCAGCTAGCGGTTCTTCAGTGGCTTCATTTTTCGGCACCATCTCTCTAACAAAACCCTAGAAAATCAAGTGCTTCAAAACAAACTCTTTTAAAACAAAATGTATAAAGAGAAATGAAACATTATTAGATAATATTATTAAAGGGGATTAGTGAGGGAAAGTGCTTACGATGATGATTTGTGTAGAGGAGAGGTGGGTTAGAGGGGTTGGTTCCTGGAGAAATGGAAGATGAGGAGGAGGGATTATTATTATTATTAATATTAAATAATAATAATGGGATTGTCTGATCGAGGAGTGGGCGGGAAAGTGGGAATTTCCTTTTTGCCCTGGAAAGAGGGTGCATTTACAAGTGCTGCCATCCCACACGCTCAGTAGTGGTTTTTTATATATTTTTTTTATTATGTTTTAATGTTTTGTCACGGTGATCGAGGTGTCTTGTACGGCTTCATTTTGAATTTTTTTGGAGATCGAGTTGTCACCAGGAGGAAATGTAGAGGATGTTTACTACTGTACATGAGTTGAAGTCTTACACTATAAGAAGCAGGGCTGTTCAAATCGCTCGTCGTTCGTGGATCGCTCGCCGCTCGTTCAGAAAAGGCTCAAAAAATGCTCGCTCGATCGTCTGCTCGGTTGTAAGTGAGCCGATCAGCTCGGTTCGGTTTGTAAACGAGCCAAGCACGAGCAAAGGTCCGCTCGGTTCGGCTCGAATAAATTATTATTTATCTATTATATATATAATTATATATATACCCACAAATTATAGTAATGTTTATAGCTTTATACATAACATTTGGCCCAATATATGCAAATAAACGACGACTAGTCCGCTTTATCAAATAAATATTTAACACAAGATTTAGTAGTAAAACCGTAAGTCGTAATGTGACAGCCTTAAATTCTTTATGTTATTAGTCGTCCGTCCCTAGTCGTCACTTGATATCACCCTACGCCACAATGCGACAATTGTTCTTTGTAATATGCTCATTGCCTCAACCTAAGCCTCATTCTTGAACACTCGGAACTCAATATTAGTGTCCTCATCGGACACCTCCACCTTAGTTGTCACTCGACAACGAAACATTGAAGATAACATCCCAATTTTATGGTTGTCTAAATTAATCTCCGCTCGTTTCTTGCTCGACGCTCGCTCGAAAAAATTTGCGCTCGAAAAATGCTCGTTCGGTTTCAGCTCGGTTGTAAACGAGCCGCTCAGCTCAGTTCGATTTGAAAATGAGCCAAGCATGAGCAAAGGTCCGTTCGGTTCGGCTCGGCTCGTGAACAGCCCTAATAAGGAGTGTTGGGGAAAGAGAGGGATGAAGCGTTATGTGGTATTTGTGGGACTCATGTGAGAGGGTGGGAAAATTGTGGGGAGTGGAAGGGGGAAGAGAAGGGAATAAATAATATTATATTGTGTTAAAGTTAAAAAAAAAATACCTGACCAACCAAAAGGCTCCACATCACACCCAAGCCCCGCCCCACGCCAGAGGTCTTCTCCACGCCATAGCCTTCCCGCCCCTCTTCAAGCCCCCTTGGCGGCGGTGTTCAAGCCCTTCAAGCCCCTTTCCCCGCCCCCACTCTGGATGGTCTTACCTCCCACCCTTGTGGTGGAGTGGTATTGGGAAGTGAGGGAGAGACACTTGATCCTTGTGGTCATGAGTTCGACTCCTGATCCATCCAGGTTTTACCGGTTCGCTACCGTCGTGCCTTCGGGCGGGTATGCGGACCGGGTTTTCCCTAGAACAGGAGACGGGTGGGCTAGAGAGCACCGTACGTGCGGATTGGGCCGCTACAAGATACATCTTGTGGGCTACCTTTAGCCAATGGGGGTCGCGTACGGAGTACCCGGCAATACTTTAGTTGGTCGTTCAAAAAAAATAGTTGAAGTGTTGAATATCACGTTTAAAATGATTTTTTTTTTTTTAGAAATACGTGTTTTTGGTTAGGGTTGGAGTGTTTCTTGGTGGAGAGCAGAGAAAAAAGTGTAAATAGGTAAGAGCATTCCCATCAGCATCCACTCATAACTAATCACAACCACATATTACATTAAAAATCATTATAGTTTATCTCTACTCCACTTACAACAAATATTAAAAAATAAATACAGTTTTCTTTTTTCCCAAAAGATTCCCAAATAAACTTCATTTTACCGATAAACAGTAGATTCCACATTTTTCTTCACTCACAACCCCTCAAAACCACCCATATAATTTGGGGAATACACTCACAAAAAAATGGAGGGCCAAATGTGAATTCTCTAAGAGCATTCACAGCCCGTTCCCCATCTCCAACCATATAATTTAAGGAAAAAATCATAATTTTCTAAATTTGCCTATCACTTTTTTAAAGTCTCTCACATCTCATTCCTCATTCATATCCCCAATAAGCTTTTTTTTATTATTATTTTCTTTCTTTACAACCAACATCAAACCACTCCACTTTCAATTTATATTATTTTATTATTATTAAATGAGATGGGGGAAGTATGAAAGACCCATATATGGGGGCTTAACATAGGTTTTTTTGCAAATTTTAGAAATGGGGTATGGGGATAAGAGTTAGGATAGAGTGAGTTTTTGTGGGATTTTCTTAAATTTTAAGAATGGGGGAGAGAATGAGTGATGGGTTGTGAATGCTTTGATATGATTTATGTTTTACAGGACTTGATATGCTTAGAGTGTATTTTGGGAGTCAAATGAGGCATTGGATTGAAGCTAGGAGAAACCGGGTGCAAGAAACGAGCAACCGGGAGCAAAGAATGAAGATTGGATGTGTTTTCTAGAATTCATATAGAATGTAAATGAATATATTTGTGGATAACATGAAATAGGATTGAAAAACGAAGACGTGGCCACGAAAACGAAGGAAAACGGAGTTGAAACGAATAAGTTATGAAGAAAACAAGAAAATCGAAATCGCATCGTCAGGTCTAGCGTCAGCGACGCCACTGGCGTAGGAAAACCTTCAAATTGGCGTATTCCAGCGAAAAATGGCGTAGGGGAGCTGCAAGTGGCATCGGCTACGCCAAAACTGGCGTCACCGACGCCAGATACTGGGTCAAACTCAATTTTGATGAATTTTAATGCTTTTTATGAGCTTTTTGATCCTTGACTTGGCATAGAATGAATAAAAACGAATGTTGGGGACCTAAAAGACCATCTTTGACCCTCCTAACATCTAGATATCATATCAATCCATCCAAATCATCCTTTCATCAAAGATTTAAGCTCCTACAACCACGCTTAGCTAATTTCTTGTATCATTCCTGGGTATAAGCATCTGAAGTCCTAGGGCTTATGACATTTGGGTATTTCTAAACTCTTATTTGTGTAATTGTATGTTTGAACAATCGTGTTGAATGCTTTAACTTTGTGTTGAATTCACTTATGTTAATTGTTCTTGTGCCAATTGCAAGTGAAATGAATATGGTCATATGTTTCGACATGAAATTAGGATTGTATGCTATAGAGTAACAAAGTATATTAGTGTCCATCTCTTGATGTTGATGATTCTTGATACCCAAGCCTATTGAATAATCAATCCGTTAACACCAATTACGTTTGAGTTATTCGACCCTTTTATTAAACGTTAGACTTTAATTGTTGAAACCCGGGTGTGATCTTATCTTATCAATTGTTTACAACTCAATTCTATCAATTACTCTCATTGCAATTTAATTTCAAGTTTTACTAAAACAATCAAAATCTCTTCACTTCATCTTAAATGCATACAATAGCAAACTTCATAATCAACTAGACACCTTCATAAATAGTTTCAATCAACTTTAAAACATTAACACCGACCACAAACTCTTCGTGGATCGACACCCTGTTACCACTAACTATATAGTTAAAGGTGATAAGGTAGACATATAAATCTTATTTTTGACCGGACCGCGACACCTGATCAAATTTTGGCGCCGTTGCCAGGGAGTTCGGTGCGCTTGGTGTTTTTGTGTTTTTAGTTGATTTTTGGGATTGACTGTTTAATTTTTGTCTTTGTTATTTCTTTTTGCTCGTTGTTACGTGTGGTTTGTTAAGTGTGCAGGTGACAGATAATGCATACGTACCCGACATTTGGGAAGAAGTTCACCACTTGTATACAACCCAGAGAACTAGAAATTAACAAGACAAGATCGTCATGAATTGGGTAGATGACGATCCATGTGAATGTTGTGGGAGCCAGGAGCATTTATTGCAAGATTGTTTGGTGTTTCACAAACAAGTTTAAGAATACAAGGAACTCGACATCTACTTGCAACTAATTATCAATCATTCAAAACCACCCACACGCAAAGCCCAAACAATATTTCGAGGAGGTAACAACCAAAGACCACCTCTTCCACCAGCTTCCATTAACCGAAATTATGCCAACACTCCTTCATATCCACATCAAAACCGAAACAAAAAAATACTCACCACAACATGGCCACTATTACAACCCACCTCAAAAGTTCAACAACAACCGATACCCTAATATTCGAAACCAACTCGTATTGAGCTATAACAATCCCATATTTGAGCTGGTAATCCGAAACAAAAATGGTCACTATGAAAACCAACCCGTATTGAGCTATAGCAATCCAATATTTGAGCGGGTAAACCAAAACCAAAATCCCAACCAACGACCTGTGCTAAATCATGGTGATAAAAAAAAAGGAAATTGGTGCAACAACATTAACTCGTGTGATGATAGTACTTGTCCTTGTTATGGGAGCCCGTATCATTTGTGGCGGGATTGTCTTGTGGCCCGTAAGAGAATTGAAGCATATAAAGAAGAGGTAACTTTACTAAATAGTAACCTAGTTTTAGGAGTGTTCCAATCAAGTCACTCATAAAAAAAATTGTTCAAATTAGGTAACTAAAGTTATTTTAATGTTCTAATCATAAACAATTTACCCATTTAGAAGGTAATCAATCCATATGACTTTGGTTATTTTTTTAAATGTTGATTGTTGACTTGGATTATCAATAACAACATGGATTAAAAAACAAATTTTTTCGACCCCCACTTCAAATCCATGGGCGACAGAAGACCCGGAGCACATCCGGCCAAAAATCATCTTTCCACCGAAGAAGGAGCCAAATATTACATTACAAACCTACCCGATGGTTGTAGTGGTGCTGATTTAGAACGCTTAATCCAGGAGTATGGGGAGATATCAAAGATTTACATTGCTAGAAAAAGAGATAGGATGGGAAGAAGGTTTGGTTTCGTTACTATCAAACCTTACAGGAATGGCAACGATCTGGATGAACACATGCAAAACTTATGGATGGGATCCTATAAACTCAGAGCAATTATAGCAAAGTTTACAGGAGGGGAGATGAAACAGACGATATCGAATACAGCTAGAGAAGATTCTTCGAATAAAGGGAAGGAAGTTCATCAGAATATGGAACCCGTTGGTAAACCGATGGTTAATGGTTCCTCATCCGGGTTTTCGTTTAAGGAGATGCTTACGGGAGTTAGAGAGGAGAAGAAAAAAGAACTAGTGGTTACGGTACCTGATTTGGTTAACGAGTTTAGTCATTCTCATGATAAAGCTCTAGTCATTACTGTTTTTGACATAGAGGAACTTAAGAAACTCCCCAAAATTTGAAAGAAGAATGTGCCAGTGAGTTTTCAATTCAATATCTGGGAGGCCTATCCGTCTTTGTTACATGCAGCTCTGCCGAAGAAGCCGAAGAACTTAGAATCAAGCTCCTAATTCAAACTGCATCCATTCAATCCGTAGTGGTTTGGAAAGGTCAATCTTTTCCATTCGAACGGGTGGCGTGGCTTAAAATACAAGGAATTCCTTTAAATTTACTATGCAACGACACCTTGAACACATTGGGGTCTAGGTACGGGAAAGTCATTCACAAGGCCGATGTTAAACAAGGCGACAAGGATTTATCCTTTGAATATGTTGCGGTATTAGTTGGGGATGGGAGACGGATCAATGAGGAAGTTACGTTAGTTTGGAGACGCCGCAAATTCCGTATTTGGGTTATGGAGGAAATCGGTCAATGGTTACCGGATGTTTTGTCCAATAATGTTGATACGGATGAAATTCAGGTTGTCGAAGAACCAGTTCCGGCAAAGGATGATGGTGCCGAACCGGTTCCGATGAAAGTCATTAATGCTGACATTAATGCGGGTCATGATTCTAGGGATATTAGTCAGGAGAATGATAAGGAAACATCCAATCAAATTAATGTTGACAACCTCACCCAATCATTATGTAATAATGATGGGTTGACTAGAATTCAAATGAAATTTCCTTCTTGGGATGACTTTGTCGACAAGTCTAAAGATGATAATAATATTTCTAAGGAGGCCAAAAGGGTGACTGAAACTACATACGTGGGCCGTGTGACTAGAAAGGAGAACCCCAAGCCCAAAAAGAATGAACCCAAGATAGGCAAACCAAAGTTGATTTCAGTTGATGAGAGGCCCACTAACTTAAAGAGACCAAGACTTGACTATGACCCAGTGGGTATGGACTTGTTTGGCTTGAATGCTTTGTTGGGGATAACCAGGTCAGAGGATAATTTCAATAATGAGAAAGAATCCGATAAGTCTCAAGGTAATAGTATGGTGGATGAAGGCTCTATTTCGGACTAGGAAAGGATTTCTCGGGAGCAATTAGACTTGAATTCTCAGCCACAAAGAAGTATGAACGTGGAAGAACCAATTGCGGCCAACAGGTTAGTGGACGAAGAGACGAACAGTACCATGGAACTCGGAGGTAAATTGGGAGCCGACTTGGGTCGTTTCGATAATATGGTGCGTGAAGCTGTTGTGGAAGAAGGCTCACAAAAAGGTAATTCATGAATTTTCTCTCGATAAATGTTAAAGGGTTAGGGGTGGAAGGGAAAGTCGGATGGGTTAAAGGGTTGAAGTGTAAACATGAAGTGTCGTTTCTGGTTTTACAAGAGACACAGATGTCTTCGTCTTTGTCATTTGATTCTAGTCGTCTTTGGGGTGGCTCGGGTTTTGGGTGTGACATTGTTGATGCAGATGGGAGATCGGGTGGTCTTATGAATGTTTGGGATGACAAAGTCTTTTCTAAGACTTTTTCGGTTTCTAGTCCTAATTTTCTGCTCACGGGAGGTTTTTTAGTTTCGGACAATACACCTTTAAATGTCGTTAACATTTATGGTCCACAAAATGTTGTTAGAAAGAGGAGATTATGGGAACAATTGACGGGTATTTTTCAGCAGTATTCTGGCCTTTGGATTTTTCTCAGAGACTTTAATGCTGTGAGATTCCCTGAGGATCGTAAAAACTCCTTGTTCAACCCGGTTAGTGCAGGTGACTTTAATTTTTTTATTGATTCCTTGGGGCTCAAAGAATACAAGATGCGGGGGAATAGATTTACTTATATGGTGGATAGCGAGCAAGGGTTTAAATTCAGCAAAATAGATCGAATCCTCGTCTGTCATAATTTTCTTAATAGATGGCCTCAAGCCATTGGTCGCGTTTTACCCAAGGAAAAATCAGATCATTGCTCATTACTTTTATCTATTGTGGATTCGAATTTTGGGCCTAAGCCTTTCCGTTGGTATAATTCGTGGTTGGATAGAGATGGTTGTGAAGCTATTATTGTGAATATTCTTGATAGGGGCGATTTTTCGGGTAGACCGGATGATATTATTTCGGCCAAGTTCAAAGCTGTTCGTGAGGCTTTGAAGGTTTGGCGCAAAGATATGTATGATAAGGAAGGCCAACAGCTTGTTACTATGCAACAAGAGATTAATACTTTGGAAAGAAGAATGGAGGAGCATGATTTGGAAGATGCTGACTTATGGATTTATGAAGAGTTAAAAGCCTCAGTGGGTTTAATCGATCACCGTAGGGCTCTTGACATTAAACAAAAGTCGAGGGTCCAATGGGCGATAAATGGAGATGAAAAATCGAGTTTTTTCCATTGCGTGGTTAATGGCCGTAAGGCCAAAAATCACATTCCGGGTATTATGGTTAATGGGGCTTGGGTTACAAAGCCTACTCTTGTCAAAAAGCATATATTTTAGTTTTTTCGAGACCTTTCTTCTTCTAAACATTCTTGTAGGCCTCCTCTTTTATGCGACAATCTGAAGAAGCTGACCGAGGACGCTAAAATTGATTTGGTTGCCAGTTTTTCTAGAGAAGAAATAAAAAAGGCGGTCTTTGAATGTGGCAGTGACAAAGCTCCGGGTCCAGACGGTTTTAATTTCTCTTTTCTCAAACATTTCTGGACGTTCTTTGAAGACGACTTCGTCAACTTAATGGCGGATTTTCATAATTCGGGGCACATTAATCATGGTTATAGTGCGGCTTTCATTACACTTATACCAAAGATTAAGAACCCAGTTGATCTTAAAGATTACAGGCCGATTACGTTGATTGGTATTCTTTCCAAAGTGATCTCAAAGATTCTGGCTAACAGAATAAAAAAGGTGATGAAGTTGATAATATCTGAGAACCAGAGTGGATTTCTTTCGGATAGATTTTGTGACATCCGTCACTTTTATTTTATATATAATAATAATAATAAAAAAAAATAATAATAATGATAATAATAATAATAATAATAATCATATTTTTTTTTAGACTAACTAAACCCTCACTTGAAACACCACTCTTAAACCCAACACAACCCAATCCATATCCCTTTTAATCAAATCCTGAGCCCAAACATTTCGGCCCAACAGCAGGTCCAAGCCCACTCCTTCCTTTCCCTTAAACTGTTAAACAAAAAAAAAAAAAAAAAGGAATGCTCCTGCCGGGACTCGAACCCAGGCAGGTAGCACCACACACACACGCGTCCACCATTAGGCCAAGTTGTGTTTGTTGATTCTATTTGGACAATTAAAATCTTATACATAACCAAGCTGGTCCCTTCTTCTTCCCTGTACGTGAGCAGCAGCAAACAAAATGCTTCTTTTTCTTTTTTTGTTATTGTTTGACCAACTAATTAAGCTTAATCATGTATTAATCTTGGTAAGTGTCATTCAAACGTGTCAATCCAGTCAACAATCACAGCAATTATCCCTAAAACGAGCCTAATTAGCGCGTCACCTTCAATGCCGAGTCAAAACCTTCCATTCGTTCGTCTAAGCTTTTCACTATAAATTGAACCTCCCTACACCATCCTTAATCGCCGAATAACTCTTATCCATCTCCAATTTCTGTAAACAACTTATTATTGAAGCGTTTTAATCGCTTTTCTTTGCGTCTTCTTGTTCGTACTCGCAGACCCGATTACAAGCTGTTTGTAAGTCTTTTTTTTTTGTGGGTTATAAACTTCGGCACCTTGTGATCATTAGCCCCAAAGATTCAGGGGCTAATGATCACCAATTGTGGTGATTTGAAAATTAGGGCACGAATTGATAATATTTGGGGAAGAACACTTGAACCAGTTATTGTATATAATTATTTTCGAAACATAAACAAACGACCAGCTGGTGTAGACCAGCTGGTTTACACACAAGATGATGGAGACGAACCGGCCTCTTGGCCAGGTTCGAATCCCACAAACAACATTTAATTTTTTTCTATTTTAATCATTTATACAACTAAACCTATATAATTAAATACAACCCAGTTTAACTCGTTCTCAGGGTGTGGCTCAGTTGGTGGCCACGCTTGTGATAAAACCCGAACCGGCCAGAGGCCTGGGTTCGATTCCCATAACCAACAAGTATTTTTTTTTTGCCATTTTTATATATATATTCAATACATTAAATCTTTTTTTTTTTAAACCAGTTTTAAATACCAAAAGTGGTTTATAAATTCCACAAAAATTATCATATGATCTTCAAATGATAAAGTTCATCACTCAAATTTTAGTTTTTCAAAAATAATTTATTTAATATATATTATTAATAATACAAGTTTATTCATTTATATTTATTAAATTCTATAAAAATATCTAAACGATTTTATTAAATCTCACAAAAATTATCCTAAACTTGTATATTCTTAAACATTCCAGAAAATATTTTTATTTCAGAAAAACCGTTTATTTTATATTTTTAATCAATTTTTGTTAGTTTTAATCATAAATAAATGATAATAAATTCATTTTTCAATACTTTTACACCAAAATTTTATACAAATTATTTCTAACTATCTATAACTGAAATACAATTTTTAATTCAGAAATTCTTTGATTTTAATATTTTTAGATATTAAAGTCATATTTTGACAATTTAAAATAATTAGATTAAATATTCTATTTTTAAGAAAATAATTTTATAAAAATTATTTCCATACTTAAAACCTTATGTTGTGACTATATTCAACTTAAAATTTCACCAAGAGACTTTTATTTATTTATTTATTAAATTTCTCATAATTAATAAACAATTTGTTTAATAAACAAATAAACGTTTATCCCCAATTCGAAGCCCTAGAAATACATGTATCCTAGAGTTATTTCCCTTACACATTACCAAATTCTTTAGGTTGATCCTTTGGGATAATTCCAACACATATTTCGTTATCCAAGTTCAATTTCAAGCTATTACATAGACAGTGAGTATTCCTATCCCCTTTTTGCTTTTATACATTTTTGGGGTGTTACATGTACACTATTACAATTTCAAATACAAGTTTACATTCTTACAATACAATTCTAGTACTATGTGCATTGCTTGCAACGTGCTTTATGCTTAGACAATACATGTGGATTACATTTGTACTTAGTGAAATCATTAACATGGTACAAGCCGACCTTAACATTGGATAGCGCTATTTGGATTGACAACTCGCCTAGATTGATTCTCCCCCTTTTTCATCGGAGAATCCGTGGCCATTGTTAAGTTATCACCCATTTATTGGATGAGTACACCACCGTTCATACAGTACATTATACAGTCACAGGGTTGATTTCGCTCATTTGTATGATACATAGTTTACATAAACGCACTGTAGCTTGCACTTGAATTGTATAACTTTTAACCTACTATATATATCAAAACTAGGAATGCTCACCAACATTTCATATGTTGACCAAATCTATTTTGTACATGTTTCAGGTGCGGTTTGATCTAGTGCTTTAACAAGAGACATTTAGTGCTTTATTTTAAATTCAGTTATTTCAATATTTACATTTCATTTAGACAATGTATTTCCATTTCCATGTAAGACAATTTTGGTTTATTCAATAATATTTACATTTTAGTACCATGTGCTTTTGAACAATCGTCACTACGTAGCACCTCGATGATTCCGCCATCGGTTGGGGTGTTACAGATTTATTCTTGATGGGCCACTTGTTATTAATGAGCTCGTTTCTTGGCTGAAACGTAGAGGTGAAAAGGCCTTCTTAGACTATCCGGAGTGGTGGGGGGGGGGGGGGGGGGGAAGAGGGGGATGAAGCGCCATGTGGCACTTGTGGGACCCTTGTGGGGGGGGGGGGAGTGACATGTGGAATTTATTTTTCCTTTTTTTTAACTTCATATATTAAAAACATAATAATAATAATAATAAATATTTTTAATTAATAAAAACCTAGAAAAATACAAAAATTAAAAACCTAGAAAAATAAAAAACATAAAAAAAACCGAAAAAAATTAGAAAATAACAAATCAGTTAATATTATATTTTTCCATAATCTCACGCTTCATTTGAAGCGTCATCTCTAACTCCGGCCCTTGAAGATGATCGGTGTTCATGACGAGAAATTTCATATCCTCGCGTTTTTCGCGCTGCTCTTTGATAGACAATTTTCGCTCTTTCATAGTCAACTTTTTTTCAAACGCTTCGCGAATGTTTTTTTTCTCCTTGAGCATTTTTTCTTGAATCGTATTGAACTGAATCATGGTGGCATTTAAATCTTGCAAGTCAGCGCTGTAGGCGCCGGTTGATCCCGAACCCGAACCCGAAGCAGTAGATTTTTGCGCCCTCTTTATTGACTTATCTCGACTGGGTGGGCGACACAATTCCTCTTCAAACTCGTCTTCATCCAAATTAACGGCTTCTACGTTTTCAGGATCAGTTTGACGGTTTCTTGACGAGTTTGTTTTCGACCTTTTTGCGGAGTTGCTTGCAGTGGGGACGTACGCCCATTTTGAATGGTTCTTGGCGATTTCCCAACAATGAAGAAACTTGAATTCGAGACCGGTTTCGTTACGATACGTTAAAAGCGACCGGCTGAGGCTGTCGGTGTCCGTTTCACCGCTTTTTGGATTGTTTCTTGCGTAATAATAATGCGGTTGAAACGAGTTCATTGTCCCGTTTATCTCTGTCCACTTGGACGAGAGACTATCGTTTGCTTGATAGAACTCTCGTCCCATCAACCCATGGAACGCGTTGTTTATGTCGATCCAAAAGTCGTTTTTATGGTGACTAGTTCCTACAAAAAAAAAAATATTAGCAATATTAGAAAAAAAAATCATGTTAAAATTTTTTATTAGAAATCATGTTAAAAAAATAATGTTAAAAAAATTATTAGAAATACCTTGCTCTTTTTCCGACTCGCTTATCCACGCTTTCGTTAAAGCAACCTCTTCTTCGGGTGTCCACTTAAGTGGTTGGCGGTTAGCGGCGGCTAATGCTTTCTCCTCCGCCGTCTTCCTCCTGTGACTTCTTCTTGTAGGGGGGTTTTTACCCGAAGATGATCCCGCAACATTTTGGGGTTGTGTTTCGGGTACGGTTTGCGTTAAAGGAAGTTGTGAAGGAAGTTGTGAAGGAACGAGAGAATCATTGAATGGGAAATTAGGATAAATTTGCCCACTAATAAAACCCGCATAACCCGCGTAGTCGGGACAAGGTGAAGGATGGGGTGGACGGTTTGGGATCGGGCGAACCGGTGGTATATTCGGGTTTGGGACGTACGCGTATGGGTTGTTCGGGTCAAAGCCTCGGTTGTATGGGTTCATTTTTTGTTGAAGAAGTGTATAAAATTTGGTAAAAGTGGGTGTTTTGTAGTGAAATGGGGGTAATTTATATAAAAATTTTTTTTGACCGTTTGAATATAAAACGGATAGATTTTAATTTTTTTTTTTTTGACCGTTGAAAAAACCCAAGACCCACCAATCACCACCTGCCACGTGTACACCACCTCTCCCCCACGCCAGTGCCTTCCCCCCCCTCCCGCCCTCCTCCACGCCGGTATGGCGGTGGTGTTCCCCCTCTTCCCGCCCCTCTCCGGCCCCCACTCCGGACAGTCTTATTCAAGATTGATTTTCAAAAGGCCTATGATAATGTCCATTGGGAGTTTCTACTTTCTATTCTTAATCAAATGGGCTTTCCAACTAGATGGTGTATGTGGGTTGAAGGAGTTTTAAAATCCGCTAGGTCGTCTATTCTGGTAAACGGATCCCCTACGTATATGTTTCAATGCGAGAAAGGTTTGCGACAAGGCGATCCTTTATCTCCTTTTCTCTTTTTGGTAGTCATGGAAGCATTCTCATGTCTTATTAATAAGGCCGAGGATATTGGCGCGTTTGAAGGCTTACGTCTTAGGAATGAGGGCCTTTGTGTTTCGCATTTACTTTATGCGGACGATGCTCTCATAGTGGGGAAGTGGTCATTATACAACTTTAATAACTTGATCCGCATCCTTAGAGTGTTCCACCTATGTTCCGGGTTGAAGATTAACTTACATAAGTCTAATATCTATGGTATCAATTGTTCAGAATAAGAGATTATTGCTTTTTCTGAAGTGTGCGGCTGCAAAGCTGGGAATGTTCCGTTCGATTATCTCGGCATTAAGGTGGGTGGTAACATGAATCGTGTTAAAAGTTGGGATTTGGTTATAAATAAATGCAAGTCTCGGTTAAAACTTTGGAAGGCCAAAACTCTTTCTATTGGCGGTCGCCTTGTTCTAATCAAATCGGTTCTCTCTAGCTTGCCCATTTATTATTTTTCTCTTTATAAGGCCCTGGTGAAGGTTATCGAAGAAATTGAAAAAGTTATGAAACGTTTTTTATGGGCGGGCGACGAAAATATTAGAAAAATACATTGGGTGGGCTGGGATGTGGTCACCACTCCTAAAAAGATTGGTGGCTTGGGCGTTTCGAAACTTTCGGATGTGAACTTGGCTTTATTGATTAAATGGGCTTGGAGGTACAAAGTTGAAGACTCCCTTTTATGGCGAAAAGTGATTGATCACTGTCATGGTAGCGATAGAGCTTGGGATGTTCTACCAATGAATCGAAGTAATTCTGGTGGTTGGAAGAACATGGTCTCATGGTTAAATAAAGTTATTTTCCAAGCGGCTCCTTTGAGTTCCTACTTTGAAGGTGTGGTTGGCAATGGTAATGAAATCCGGTTGTGGCTCGATAGGTGGCAAGGGTCTGTTACGCTGAAGGATAAATTTCTTGCCCTGTTCCGTGTCTTTGCTAACAAAACTGCAGTCATTAAGCATTTTTGGGAGGAGGATTCTCAGGCCTTCAATATGCAGTGGACTAGAACTTTGAATGATGTTGAGTTAATTCGAGCTCAACAACTTCATTCATGTCTAAACAACACTGTGTTAAGTCAAGATAAGGACCAAATGACCAATGGAGATGGACTACTAGCAATGATAACAGATTTACGGTTGCTGAAGTAAAAAAAAAAATTGATTAGTGATCGAGTACAACAACGCCAATTTTCTATGAAATGGATATCTTGGGTCCCTCTTAAAGTAAAGATTTTTGTTTGGAGACTTGAAATGGACCGTATACCGACCCGGGTAGCTCTTCAACGTAGACGTATCAACATCCAGGATGTTTCTTGTGCTTTCTGTGAGGCGGATGATGAGACGTCTACTCACTTGTATACCGGGTGTGGTGTTTCGTTTGGGGTGTGGATGGCCATTGGGTCTTGGTGCAACATAGCCCCGATTTTTGCTTTTGATATCCAAGATTTGTTAAAGCTTCCAACAGGCCGCCAAAACAAGTTTAGGAGACAAATCATCCAAGGTATTATCATGGTTACGATGTGGGTGCTTTGGAACACAAGGAACGAGAAGCTTTTCCAAGATAAAGAAGTTAGATTTGATGTCATTGTGGCTAAAATCAAGTCTTTTTCTTTTTTGTGGCTCAGATCTAGGTCCAGGTTTAAAAAGATTGTTTGGAAAGATTGGCGGATAAATCCGACGTATATGTTGTAGTCTCCGACCTCCGATCCTTGATTTGAGGACCGGTTGTGCGTTTTTCTAATGAAGTTCACCTTTCAAAAAAAAAAAAAAATAACAACACGGATTAAAAAAATGGGAAATATATTTTTAAAATTGCAAAAAACTTAGGAAAACTAATATTACGAAAAAAAATGAAAATTACAAAAAAAATTATGAAGAAAAATTTAAAATAATTATAAAAAAATATGTAAAATTACAAAAAGTAAAAAACTAACAAAAAAATTAAAAAAAATGCGAACTTTTTTAAAAACAGCAAAAAAAATATATTAATTTTTCGCAATTTCTATAAAAAAATAAAAATATAAACATTTTTAAAATTTTCGCAATTTTTTTAAAATATTCACAATTTTCATAAAACATTTTTTTCCCTATTAGATAAGTCAACTTTACTTTGATATTCTAATCAGGACACCCAAGTTTACTTTAATGTTCCAATCATAGATATTATACCTGCTATTCAGGTAAAGTATATAAGATTAGAACATAAAATAAACTTTAATGACTTAATTAGAACAAATATTTTTATGAGTGATCTAATTGGAACACTAGTAAAACTTGATTACCATTCTATAAAATACCCCCTATAAAGAAAGACAAGATCGCATTATTTTTGGGCTAGAAAAACCTGAAGGTTCACATTTATCTTCTTCATATCATCAATCACACTATTTAAACTCCCAAGGCTATTATCAGTTAAATAACAAGTATCAAGGGAGTTCATCTAGCCAAAGGACGCAACAATATCAAAACCGCCAAGGGGGTAACCAATGAAGCTACCAAAGAAATAGTTACAATCAAGATGATGGCCAATGGTACAACAATCGTGACAACTATAAAAAAGGTTACAACCAAGGCGGGTCTTCAAGTAACCAAGGTGGTGGTGGTGATTCTTTGAGTTCAAAGTTGGATGCTATCATGAACATGACGAAGGAGAACACGAAGGAAAATGAGGTGAGAGTTAAGTCTCGTGAGGCCCTAGCTAAGCAAGTTGAGCAACTTACTGAGGATATGGCCCAACTTAAACATGAGCGTGATGAGTTGGCTAGTAGTATTGTGGTTTATGCTGATATAGATGAAGATACTGCAAGTCTTTCTGAATGGTTAAACCCAACTGATGACTTAACATCTCATGAAGATATGGTGGCTGAGGTGAAAGTTTCTCACGAATCTCATCCCTTGTTGATTAGTGCACCTAATAAAGTGGATGTTGAAGGTTCAAGGATGGAGAAGAGGAAGGTGAGTTGGGAGGACATTGGGCAATTTATTGTAAAATGGTCCCGCAACAAGAATCACCCAATTCTCATGCTAATAAATGGGAATCGATTGTGGATTTGGCATATAGATTACCGAGTGTATGTTGAAAACTCGGCAGGAAAATGTGGGATAAAACTTTCATGCATGGATTTGATGGACAAGTTGAAGGAGAATGAACAAATTGGGGCATGGAAAGTGAACTACCGAGCTTATCTTGGAAACTTGGTAGGAAATTAGGTGCAAGTTCTACCAAATGCTTCGACAAGAAATTAGGATTGTAGGTTCTAGAGTAACAAAGTATATTATTGTCCATCTCTTGATGTTGATGATTCTTGATACCCAAGCCTATTGAATAATCAATCCGTTAACACCAATTACATTTGAGTTATTCGACCCGTTTGTTAAACCTTAGACTTTAATTGTTGAAACCCGGGTGTGATCTTCTTTTATCAATTGTTTATAACTCATTTATATCAATTACTTTCATTGCAATTTAATTTCAAGTTTTACTAAAACAATCAAAATCTCTTCACATCATTTTAAATGAATACAATAGCAAGCTTCATAATCAACTAGACACCTTCATAAATAGTTTCAATCAACTTTAAGACTATAAGGAGTGGTGGGTGGGGGGGGGGGGGGGCATATGGAATTTCATTTTTTTTTGTTTTTTTAGTTCGAATGTGTGTGTTTTTTTTAATTTATAAAGAAGCAGCCAATCAAAAGCCTACATGTGGCAAAGCAACCCCCCCTTCCCGCCCCTTTCTTCGCCCCACTCCGGGTGGTCTAAAACATTAACACCGAGTCACCAAGTACAAACTCTTCGTAGATCGACACCCTATTACCACTAACTACATAGTTAAAGGTGATAAGGTTGACATATAAATCTTATTTTTGACCGGACCGCGACACCCTATCAAATCTTAAATTCATCAACTCAACGTTTTAGTGTGCCACCAAAAATTCAAATTTTCAGTATATTAAGGGCCTATTACAAGGAGTTTCTCTAGACCCAACATCTGAGTACGCCCTAGTGCGTATGAATACGCTACCTGGATCATAGGGTGTAATATGGTTAACAATGAGATAAATGATTCCATAGTATATTCCCGATTTCCCATTTAACATGTTTTATACATAAATCTCACATATTTTGTTAGTTGGTATACTTAATCAACTTTTACCCCTAACCAAACTTCATTAACCTTTTTAATACCATCGGCATCTTCAAAACCCCTTCAGCTGATGGGTGTGAGGGGTTGATGATGGGCCGCTACGTTGGCAAATGCGTCAGTGGGGGAGTGACATCTTCATGACGATGGGCCAAGGGTGTGGAGGATGGACCGGCATCTCCTTTAAAAAAAAAAAAACCAAAACACCAATCAACAGGCCCGTCAAGACCGGCAGAAGGGTGATGATCATGCCGATGCCGCCCCTAGTGGGCGGTGTTGCCGTGCCCGTCATGGCCTTGCCAGCCCAATGCCGACACCACACCGAGCAGTCTCATAACCTCAAGAATGAGTTTAAATCCCTTCACTCGTTAGTTAAACGCATTTTGTCCCGTTATATGAAAACACTGGCAAAAACCATGTTAGCCCTTATTCAATTGCACCTAAACTAATTTAACCACATTACAATTGGTGCAAATGATCATTTAAACCCATATTTGCCCATTAAACTTGCAAGATCATCACCCTGGCCTTTTTAGTTCATTTTAGCCGATTTACATCATTTTCACTAAAGTTTGTTATTTTCAGACTTTGATTACACAAAATTTCATTTACATGACCAAAAGTATACAGCTTCAGTAATTAACATTCTCAATGAATTGTTAGCAACTGACGGTAGGTGGCGGTGATAACGCATACAACACTACACGTGTGACACCGTGTCAATGTTAAGACGACTGTTCACTGTTGCGTTACGTTAGTGGTAGTTGGTATGCGATGTGCATCAGAGGTAGTCAAGTTGCCATCCATCTGTATTCTACATGTTATCATCAAGCAGCCAGTTTGGACAACCGATTCTTTACTTTAACATCGTCTTTGATTACTCAATTAAACCGTCAGCAACACATCACCCTTATGGATGATTAGATAGAAGAGAAAGGAGTGTCATGTTACAGCTTCGGCAGCAACACTAACTTGGTTTATCATACATAGGGCGGCGGTGAAGGAAGAACGCTGACGCTGAATTAAACGTGGCCCAATCGCACACAACATACCGAATTTTAACCAAATTAACCCACATTATAAAACGGGATTATAAAGTTGCCAGTCTTGTAATTTTAAAATCGAAGACACATGAAGATTACACACCCTTAAATCATCCAGAAACACAACATAAACCACTAGGCAGTAGGCAAGCAATCTCTAGCAAACGTCAAAACAAGTTCAACGCATATAAAAACTTAACACGGAACATAAAAAACAATCCATCAATAAAGGAAACAGACCCGACCGGACCGGACCACATAATATAACCTCAACACTTCAGTACTCGTACTCACGTGAAAGAGACCTGTCCGATTGCCGATATGAACGATCATAATCCTTATCATGTGGATCAGCCTGACCTGGTTCATAGTTATCTTCCTCCATCTGATAATAACGATCATGGTCACGATCTTGATGCTCGTACCGCTCTTGATCATAGTAGTCATCATAGTCTCGAGGATCTCGTTCGTAGTCAGCCGGCTTTGTGTTCCCATGTACGGGTTGGTCAGGCATTTCCTCCGGGTCGCCACGGTCATAGCTCTTTTGCCTATCCCCATGCTTGTCTCTCTCATGTCTATCAACCCGATCATACTCATAATCCTTGTCACGAGACCGCCCACGGTCATGCTCATGATCACGCTCCATATTGTCAACATCACCCTCTCTATCTTTGTCACGGTAGCGATCACGGTCACGGCCACTACGATCGCGATCACGACCACTACGATCCCGGTCTCGGTCCCGGTGTCTGTCACGGTCACGGCCACTACGGTCTCTGTCCCGGTCCGACTTCCGATCACGGTCCCGATGGTGCCTATCTTCGCGATGTTCCCTATCCCTTGGTCTGTCATGAGAGCGTTCCCGAGACTTCTCACGTTCCCTCTCCTTAACCCTTTCACGAGACTTCTCACGTTCCCTGAGTTTTTGCGATAATACAATTACAATGAATCAACAATAGCTAAAGAGGTATAAGATTAAACAACTTTAATTGTGTGTCACCTGTCTCCTTCATTTGCTCTTGGTTCTACAGATCGAGTTGGTCCCCCTGATTGACTTTGTTCTCTGACCATCATAGAAAATCATGTTGACATGTTAGGAAAACAGAATAAATGGCGTATTTCATGACACGTAAAACATCTGCGTTTGACATATTAGAGTTCAATGTCATGTTCATCCAAGTTGATCAAATGCAAATTCAAGTCAAATTAAAAACAAGTATGTTAAGTAATCGAGCGATTGTGTTTTAAGTTCAGAATGCTTATAATTTATAAAGATATCTTATTTTAACAATTAACAAATTTGTTTAACAAAATAACAGTTAAACTAATATAAACAAACATGAAAAATTCCAATACATATTGACACAGAGCACATTATTGTGTACTTAAAAAAATTGATTTAAGTTCAGAAATTTTAACGTTAAGGAGTTTCATATGATTGTAATTGCTCATATCATTCCAATTTAGATCATAGAATGAGAAAATCACCATGATTTGCTATAAACATATTATAAAAAATCTTTCACACCCCATTAGTTAACTCCTACGTATACCTATCTAAACTGAACTTTGAACGTTCCATCCTTTTTATATTCTTTATAATACTTTCATCTTGTCATTTATAAGTTTATTAACCATTCAATTACCATAAGGAAAAATGCATGCAAATCACAGAATGAAACAATTTACCTCCCAGAGACCCTCTGGTTGACTTCTTCACCTCCAACCCTAGATGTACCGAGTCCACCACCAAGCCTACGAGGTCGCCAATTAGGAACTGTTCTACCACGTTCAACATCCACTAGCACCCTTCTATTATCAATCTTCCTTCCATCAGCTTGTTTATATGCCGCTATACATCATCATACAAAATCAACCATCAGATATACATATTATGGCTTAGGAAGTAGAAGTGGCAATTTCAACTCATTAAGATATTAAATCCTGAAAAAGAATACAACAATGATTGATTGTTTTCATACAAAAAAGAAGAAAAGAAAAAAAGAAAACCTTTCATATCGCGTGTATGCATGTACTCAATGAAAGCATATCCTCTTGGTTTGTTTGACTCTTTATCAGCTATCAAGCGAACCTGGAACACTTATGAGTTAGAGAAAAGAACAAAGTCATACTGATCAATACACGTTTAACTCTACTAAAATATCCTTGATTCAATCCAAGTGCGGAGTCATGGAAAAGTTAGCAATTTTAAAATTAAATAATCCTAATGCACGGCAGACAAGCACTAAGCCTCAATAGCCGTGCTCACCTTTCAATCAAACGCTTCGCAGGCAAGATGCATCATCACCATCACTTGCAAGAGTTGCACAAAAATTTTGGCCAACTTACCAACTACCCTCCCCTTACCAGGGACTATTATTTAGATAAATGTTACTATAAATGATAGCTATATAAAAATACCAGAAAATCTTCTCAACTTCTGAAATGTTTTGGATAGATGCAAATACTGAACTTAAAAAAGGTAAAATTTCAGTAGCAAGAAATGCATATACTGAACTTAGAAAAGAAGGGAAGAGATGCACTCCCGATATATTTTACCAAAAAGCTGTCAGTCTTCGTTTGTTGCAGAATTTAGTGGCCAATTGGCATAAGGGCATCATTCATCTGTTCAAGTAGGATACTGTACAAACTAAGGAACATAAAGTACCTTTTACCTTGAAATTTACTAACTGAATGGTGGCTATACGCTCTACTAGAATACCCAAAATCTCGAAGTCTTGAAGTTGTGATTTAATCAGAGATATAAAAGAGGGGAAAGAAACTAACAGGGTGGGTGGGGGGAGGTGGTAGGCAATAATACATTAATACCTGAAGAACCGGTTTCACTGAACCTCCAACGAATACTATGATACTATCCAGATGCCAGAGCAAGAAAAAGAATATAATGTTCTCAAACTTACAATATTGTTTGTACCAAGTACTAACCACTTACATCACATTAACAAAAAAGTTGTACTTACAATACCTCAAGTTCAACTTTTCAGAAATCATATGATTATAGTGTTGGGTGACAGTTGCAAACCAAATTTGTCATCATGCGTTATTAGTATCTTGTTGTAAATGCTTAAACTAAACTTTATAATCCATGTGTAAATTTTATATGAATAATTGCAGATTAAATATTAAATGGTTTATTTATATATCATTTACAAAGATCAAGATAACACAGTTACTAAAATATGATTAAGTCTGTCAAAACAGCTGCTGGATTTTTCTTTTCACAACAAAATCGCTCATCAGCAAAAAAATGAGTTCTTTTTTTTTTTTTCTCTGAAGTTCTAAATTTCAGAAAGGTTTTGGGCAGACAACAAGAAAAAGACGTTGCCCACATACCATTATACCACAAAACCAAACCTCTTACCGAACAAAAGGCTATAACCTTGAGTCCCTTTAAAGGGTACTCTACAAAACCTACCCGTTTGATGGGCCCATATGCCTCAAACTCCCTTTTTATTCTGCTCTCAGTTGTCTCATAGTTCTGAAAGTAAAAGAATATCAAGTAAATTAAATAGGAAATGAAAAAGTAAATCCAAAAGGCCATCAATGCAAAAGACAGTATTACTCACAAGTCTAGCAACAAACAACGTCTTGTAAGGATCTCCAGATATATTTGGGTCACTGTTAGGATCATCTGCATAAGCCACCAGGCACCAATATTTAAGTCACATTACATCCTAACACATATCAACTAAAAAAAGCAAAAGAAAAAAAGACGCTTTCTTACATTTCTCAAGTTCCTCGGCAGCCTTTTTTGCACCTTCTTCGAGCCGTAGCTGGTGAATTCTCGCCTTCTTTTGGCCCTAATTCACATAAATGGAAAAGAAAACATAAAACTGTTAATATATAGCTTTACCTTTACAAGATCATCCATACTTAATAAAAATATTCACTAAACATCAAACAATAGATGCTCAATAAGCAAAAAATGCATTTTCTGAGGATTGCAAAACGAGGCTTTTCAGAGCTTTAATAAACAAAACAACTTTACAACTTTCGCGGAAAAAACACGAATTAACTAGAAAACCCCATGAATAGTGATACGTTTTCGTTTTCTTTCTGTTCCATAATACAGACCATATTACGATGTGAGCCATGAAGTTATGCTTTTTTTCATTCACAAAACAATTATAGCAAGCAAAAGACAATTGCATACAATGAGATATTTAGTTTGCTAAATACAACATCTTACAGGAGTTTCGCCTTTTTGTATAGGTGGAGCATATTCAGTATCAGTGGGCTCAGCAAAGTTACTAACAAACTGCGCCATGCCTTTCAAAAAAAGAAAACCAATTAGATCTTCCAAACCAATCCACGTCAATGACATATCAGAAAGGTAAAACGATATAACATATACGAAATACCTGTGTATGGCGGACATTTTCTCTTCTCAGGTGGTGGCTTATATTCCAGAGGAGGCCGTGGCTCAAAGAGCTTTAAAAGATTATTAGTTAATCCAGTTGGATGACTCTGCCCAATCTGCAAAACACAAAGTAGTAAAGTACTACAAATCAGTATCAAATATTCACAAAGAAGAATCATACATAGCATCCAAAATTAAAATAACTATCTCCATTCTCCAGTCATGCAAATATGCAATCAATGTGAAAGTGGAGACAAAAAACCAATGTTCATCAATTCAGTATCACATCATCTCCCCCCAATAACCTTAAACAAATTATGTGAAACTAGTTCTCAATCGGATCCCTACGTTCAATCAGTAACTAAAACAACAAAAATTAACACAAACCCTACCGGTTTCCAAATCCACCACAGAAAAGTTAGGAACAAAAAAGCTAATATCTACCAATTGAAATTCTCACATCATCTCCACTCAATAAAACCTATAATAAATTATGTGAAACTAGTTCTCAATCGAAGCCCTACGTTCAATCAATAACCGAAGCTAGTAACACTATCCACTGCAGAAAAGTTAGGGACAAAAAGCTAATGTTTACCGATTCAAATCCTCGCATCATCTCCACTCAATAAAACCTAAAATAAATCATTTAAAACTAGCTCTCAATCGGATCCCTATCTAGAACTAAAAACACTAACCCTAACTGTTTCCAAATCACTGCAAAAAAATAAAAATAAAATAATAATAATAATTACAATATACACTTAGCATTTACTTTTGGTAATTTTCCTAATCTTCTGTACCTAACTCTTCATCACTAACTATTTAATATTTCCGTTATTCAACCAGTGTAACACACATATTCTTAACCTAGTTTCTAATAAATTATGTGAAATTTATTCTCAACCGAATCCCTAGATTCAATCCAATCACCAGCTAAAATAATAACAGATCGATAACTAACGAATTGCGAATGAACAAATACCAGTTTCATCTGCATAAGATTGGCACGATTCTGTTGCTTAGTGCGAGCCTGAACGGCCGCTGCGTTGTTGTTGTTGGCGCCGCCGCGCATGAACGGATCATTGTTGTAATCCCCCATCGAAAACACACAATCCGATCCCAATAATAATATTATTATTTGTATATAGTTAGCAGCTGCTAGGGTTTTGAAGGTAGTCGAGTCGATAGATGTATAATGATGTTTGTATCATTATCATACCGGGTCGAATAGTTTTGTGCCCGGGTTTGTAGAAGATATATGTTAACTAATATGGGCCTTCTACTTTTATTAACACCGGCCGGCCCATTTCTATATTAACATGTATGGTTGTTAAACCAAATTGGTCTCTGATATCGATCTGTCACACCTTGCTTTCTCGATGGGCCCCGAGCGTGGGGTATTGCCGTATTGGTATAACGGTTGTATACCGGTTTAACATCATAATGTAAAAAAAGAGTTTATGTATAATAAATAAAATATGGATATTAAAGTACAAAATATATTCGAAAATGTGTTTTAGTATTCGATACAAGATAACCCAGAAGTGGATTTAATAAATTGATTGGATGGGAAATTGTTCAAACCTATCAAATTGATTGGGGTCGGGTTACAATCCGGTTTGGGAGAAAAAAGGGTTTCTAACTAGTTTTTTTTTTTTTTTTTTTTTAACCATTTTGGGTTATAAACCGGTTTCAAAAAGTGAGACTTGTGTCAAACCTAAAGGTTGGATGGGCCTAAACCGTGTTTTTGTTATGAATGATTTCGGGTTAGGAACCAGTTTGACAGGCCCAAACTGGGTTTTTTATGCCTTTTAACCTTTAGCAAGAAACTAGTATTGCGACCCGCCGCGCGTTGCGGCGGCGTCAAAAGTTAATGGTTAAACAATGAAGCACCTCGTTGTACATCTATTGCTTGCCCATAAGACGCTATTTATCATGAATGACGGATAACGGCAATGTTTGAGGATCAGAGTTAGCACCAGAAGTTTGTTAGGCTTGGAGCAACCAAGCATGGCGTTTAAGAATATACTAAGCCGTTAACGGAATCACCATTAACAGCCACCACCATTTATTTGTCCCTGCGGGTTGCGGCGGGGACAAACAAACTTTATTCACAGATTTCAAAGATAGTTGAGGCTCAGAAGTGTGGGTGCTTATCATTACAACTATCAACAAATTGTTACAGCTCACTAATAACAAATCCAATCCAAGTCTTCCTACTCAGACTTTGAAAACAAATGATCTTTTCATATGATTCATCCTAAAATGCAACTTTACACTTCATTTTCTACATGACATATCAAAGGATGACCTGGAAAGCCCATAGCTTGTGCTATTCTTGTACGACAAAATTTGCTTCATGCCAAACCAATCCATTTATCCCCTCTTGGTTTAGTTAAGTGACTTCAAAACCTGCAGATGGGTCATGATTGAGTTTATAAGTAATCTATAGTTTCGTTCAACAATTAACAACTACCACATACCTTTCAGAATTGTTAAAAAAACATAACTTTCAAAAGAAGACAAAATTGGCCGTATGGAAACCGGTTTAAGATAAATAAGAAAAATTACACTTATAGCGCATGACCAAGCCAACAATATGATATACCTTTCATTCTTCTCAAGAAAAATCTCTATTAATAAAAGTTTATTAAAAGCGCTAAACCTTCGATAGATCCAATTTTATTAAGAACGGTAAACTTTAAGTGCTTGTTCGACACTTGGATAAAGTTAACCCACATATACTTCTATTCTATATTCATTTAAAAAAAGTTAAGGAATTTCCAACTTATTAATATGATTAGAGAAGCAATAATCCTGAAATAATATCTAAATTTTATAATAAAGTATTCAAGACTTCAACCATTTGAATGCAACTTGGTAACTATAGACTCGATCCACCCATTCAAAATCACTTGGTACGTTTCCGTTATAGCTATTTTTTTAAAAACTTTACTCATTTTACCCATTTCCATATGGAATTATGGATTAGTTGAAACCTGTTACATCTAGACAAAATAGGTTCTCCTATACCTGTCATTAGCTGCATTGGTGTTGGATGCGAAAATAATCAAAGTTCGTGTCTTTCAAACCATTTGAATCCAGATCCCTGTTGATGGAAACAATAACATTAAATTATTTTTGGCCTCACTCCTCGCATATAACCACAAAGCAACCTGAGAAGCATATATGAACACAACTGATTTGGATACCTATATAAAAATGCTTCTATTTTCAAACATAACATAATTGAATCTACCAAACATCATTCACTCAAAGATGAAGAAGCCATAAAACCAAAATAAAAAACCCACAATACACTTGAGTGAATAAGCAAAAACTCCAAAAGCATGAGATACTCATCTTAGCCAGTTTAATCATTCTCACATCCAACTTCCAATAACCTGAGAACACCAAACTAAAGCTACTGAATCAGAAGTTCAACTTAAACACATGTTTGCAAAAAGGAAAAAAATGTTCTTGCATGTAAGTGCGTTGGTCAAACTTTAGTAAACATAGTTGACTTTTGTGTTTTTCAACTTCTTCATAAAGAAATAAATACATATGAGTATGTGAAAAGAGCTGCTTTTAATTTGGCAGAAGTAAAATACCTTATCCAAAAGTAGAACCTCTTTGTTGGTGACATCAGCTGCGTGCTATAATAAAACATGAATCAGTTTTAAACAAAACGGGAACAGGTACGGTGAGATACTGGGCAATTCAACAACACGGCAGAAGGAATGGTGGCGGGCACGATGAACACAAATAAAACCAATTCTGCAACCAAGAACACAATTGCCGAAAAACAATCTCGCGTAAAGCAAGCATGTACAACAAAAAAAAGACAATCATTATCTAAGCTAATGATTAAAAATAACCCCAAATTACACAGGACAATCAAAGTACCTGAAACAGTCAAATTAGAACCGAAAGAAGGGATGCGATGGTGCGTTTGGGTTAAACTTCCAAGTGCTTGGTGGTGGGTTAATTGAAGTCACTGGGTGATGGGTTAACTGGAATCGTCATTTGTTAGAGAAAGAGATCTGTTATTTTTTTGTTGCTCCGATTCTTTTTTGAGAAAGAACGTTTTTAAGCCTACACAAAAAAAAGTAAAACTTGCTTAGTTCACATAACTATGACAACAAAAGCAAGCTTTCAAGTGACTAAAAACTTCAAGAATCATTAGTTTTTGGTAGCAAAGAATTGGTATTACATGATGAAACTTACATGTAGATTAAGCTTGCTGTTATGCTCACTGGAAATTTACTTGAATGAGTTTTGCCGATAGCATTCACTGGCAACAACACCTTACGGTGTATGTGAGCATGAACTGATTACACCTGTAATCCACCCATACTATAGCATGAGGATATATCCCTCACTCCCTCAACAAAACAAACAAAAACCATTAAGTACTAACCTGCTATATAATATGAATTCAATTCAATAAAACAACAAAATAAGCATACACTTTACAGGTAACCTTTAAATTTAGAATCATAGTACAATGGTATAAGAAACCATCAAACACAGCAATGAAGTCAAAGAAGAGATAAGAAAACAGAGTATGGACAAAGACAATAAGCATACACTTTCATGTCGTTTACATATTAGTGTATTAAACAACCATTAATAGTTTCAAATTTCTACACATAATTATTTAATTATGTAAATAAGCCATTTGATTTTTGAAGTAAAAAGTATAGATTCTTTTGCAAGTGTGAACTATTTCCACATGCTAACAAAGCATAAAAGTGCTAACAAAACATAAAAATGCCAAGAACTAATGAGGTTTCGCTAATTTAGTCAGCAAATTACATATCATCCATCAAAGGATCAAAATTCAGTATTTCACTTATATATAGGATTTAAAAATATTATTGTAATCAGAGTAGAACAGCGAAATGATAAGCTTAATAATGTTGTAGAAACTCACACTTTAAACACTGGTTTTCCCTCAACATCTTCTTCATTAATCTGGTTATCCGTTTAGGATTCAATCGATTTCAGTAGAGTGATTTAGGGGTTCTGAAATGACAAAAGTAGGTAACAAAAATTACAATCAATTAATCAAATTTAAGGCATACACCATCAAATAACGTTGTTACCTGAATCGAAAGTCGAACGAACAAATAAACCCTAGCACCCCCACCGCTGCAAGTTTTACCAAACCGCCTTCGTCGAGAGAGAGGGATCGCAGAGAGAAAGAGAGAGATTAGAGAGAGAGAGAGAGTGATTGCAGAGAGAAAGAAAGAGATTGCAAGTTTGTAGATAAGGTTTGGTTGGTGAGCACGTGGGTTTCTTGAATACCACCTGTACAACCCTTTATGGATAACTTACAACAACCTAAAGCCAGGACAACCTTTAAAGCATACCTTACAACTCACCATTGCATAAAAGCTTTGGTTTTTAGAAGATTATAAATTAGTGAATTTTTGATCTGTTATTATTCTTGAACAAATTGGTAGTGAAAAAATCTATTATTGATTAAATGTCTTAAGTAAAAGCATAAATTAATATTGGATTGGGCAGACCAAGTCTCTCCGCATATTTAGAGTTAGGGGTGCAAATGTGATACGTGACAAACCGGTAATCAAGGTATACGATCGATTAAGAGAGAAGAACACAAAGAGAGGAAGTTTTACTCAAATCATCGATACTTTCATTATGTTCTTTGTTTGTTTATTTAACAACGGATACAAATGGCAATTTAAAATTACAACCCTCCACATTTTGCAACAACTACAAAGTAGCCCCTTTAGTATTTTGACATGTAACAATACTTTCCTCCCAAAAGAAAATACTTGTCCTTAAGTATCAAACATATCATAAACAAAGAGACTATAAGAGAACTCATCCCAAAAGATTAATCTAATTGGAGAGAGAGCCCATTTGGATTATAATCCCCACATTTGTTGCTCATACAACCGATGTGAGACAAGTCTCATGCAATGGTTTCGGTCTATAACAAAATGAGTCGACTTGAACCCGAGTTTGTTAAAGCTCGGGCTTGACTCATTTAATTTATGATAGCTCGAGATAGGCTCGTTTGTCACTTATTATATATTTATTTAATTATTCATTTTTATATATTTATAGTTCCATTTTTTATATATTTTTTAGTTTTTTAGTTAGGGTACCCTTTTAGTTATTCTTTTTTTTTAAATAATTTTATACATATTAATGTTTACTGTGTAAGTATATACTTTACATAAAAGTTATTCTGTCAACATAAACAATATGACGGTTTAGGCTTACGGGCCTAGTCAATCTTGGTATGTAAAGATAGGGCTCGAGCTTGTTTAAACCCACTCCTTTCAAGTTTTAAACGAGTCAATCTCAAATACCCCACAAGCAGCTCGTCCTAGATAAACTCCTCGTTCCATGTTTGATCCACGGACATACAAAACAACTTGTTGAAACATGATTCAAGCTCGAATCCTTGTGAATCACTCTTAAAGGTCAAATTAAATCACATATATTTTTTTGAACGACAATTAAATCATAAATATCAGATATAAAATGTACATAGGTAATGTGAAGTAATGTGATATGTGCAAACAAATTTGGATTTATTGGTTTTGACCTTTTAGGGGCAGGTCTAAATGTCTAATTGAAATGTTATATTGGTATAACTTGGCCCTGCCTGTGCCATCAGTCTTCGATGGTTAGTTAAAGCCGTTTCAGGTATATTATTACTTCGGGCTTACGCGCCCTTAACCATTGACCCAACTACTTTCGATGGTCAAAGACGTTTCAGGTCTCGCCTAACCATTGAACCAACTACTAGTTGGTTGGTTTGGATCAGCTATGTTAACATGTACAATGTGGCAAACACTTGATTCACACGCTTGAAAGGTAGTATAAGTTTACAGTGTTCATCTATACGGTCCGGAACTACCCATCTCACTACCTGAAGATTCTTCGGTCGACATAATCATCTTCCTGAACCTAATCATGTCATCATTGTAGGCCCTTGTGTCGTAAACACTTGATTCACTTGAGTCTAATGCGGATGCGGAATGTTCTTCTCTTGTTTCCTTCTCATCCAAGCTATCTAATAACGCATTCCCTTCTAATGCTCGCGCAATCTGTTTTTTTTTTTTTTTTTTTTTTTTTCATGTGAAAATACCGTATTAATTAGTATGTAACTATAACCTCATGTCTAGTGGACGACGCACCAGTGTGCGAAAATTCAGGCTACAATTAACTAACCTGGCTCATCTTAGGACGCCTCCTAGCAGAATGACGGATACTAGCTGCAGCACAAGAAGCCATTAGTTCCATCTCGTTGCGATCATAGTTATCTTTCAAGCGTGGGTCCACAAGTTCGTTGTAGTCTCCATCTTCTTTCGCTTTGGCAATGAGTGGCCTCGCCTGTTTTTGAGTCCCATAGATAACCAACAGAAATCGTTAACACGTTTATATAAATTCTAGAGGTGGCATATTCGACCAATTTATTTAAAAACGAGTCGATTTGGTTTATTTCTTATCTTAAACCGGGCAAATAGTTAAAGTGATCGTATTTACAACCTAACAAAAAGTTACCCATTTTGACCCGTTACCATTTACCTAACCCGTTGACCCCCTTTTGCCACCTCTCATAATAGTTGAGAGAACTTGGAATAGGTTGGCTGCTATGCATACCCATTCTACCAAACTGTCATTCATGTATTCCGTCTCAGGATCAATCGGCTTCCTTCCTGTCAAAATCTCCAACAACATGACGCCAAACGAGAAAACATCAGACTTGTCTGATAGCTTCCCACTTGAAGCATACTCCGGAGCTAGGTACCTATTATTTGTTCCATAAACTGAAGAAAATTATTTGTACAGACTAACAAACTTTATATAAAACTAACCATTCAAAGCATAGCTAACCTACCCGAAAGTTCCCATCACGCGAGTTGAGACATGAGTGTCATTCGCGGTTGTTAGTTTAGCTAATCCAAAATCAGCCACCTATGTATACATTCATGATATGTCATGAACTAACAAACTAGGCCGCATATGTTAAATATCTTTAGTAGTTACCTTCGCTTCGTAGTCATGGTCAAGGAGAATGTTAGCAGATTTGATGTCTCGATGAATGATCCGAGGATGGCCTACAATTTTTCAACGAAATTTTCATGTATCTAATGGAGGTGTCAATTTCAACCTATTTACTGAATTGTCGTTTTAGGTTGTGTTTTATCTCAAACGTTTCAATCTGGTTGAAACAGTGTCCCAAAGATTAGGATTAATATAGAGATAATAGTGTTTTTTTAATCATAATTAACACAAAAACTATTTTATTAAAAACTTTGCACATCAACATGTCCCGATCCATTTTGACCCATAACCCAACCTACCGATCTTGCTAGCTCTAGTATTTAAAGAGAGAGATTGAGTGCTTGTATCTTACAATCTTCATGGAGATAAGCTAGTCCTTTGGCAGATCCAAGCGCGATACGCATTCTAGTTTGCCAATCCATAACCACTTGACCCTTTCCTACATATAAAAGTTCGGTTTCATGATGCATTCACCATGAAGATGGGGTGTGTATCATTTTGATTTAGCCAACATGTATTAATATCAACTCACCATGAAGATGGAACTCCAAGGTGTTATTAGGAACATACTCGTAAACAAGCATTCTCTGCCCGTCGCTAATACAATATCCCACAAGTGAAACCAAATACCGATGGTGAACCCTACTAATGATCTCAACCTCCGCTTGAAACTCCCGCTCACCTTGACCGCTACCTGGTTTTAAGCTCTTTATAGCAACCTCTTGACCGTTAGGCAACACCCCTTTGTGCACAAACCCAAACCCCCCTTGACCCAAAAGATTGTACTGGGTGAACCCTCCGGTGGCGGCTACTAATTCATCGTATGAGAATTGACTCTGGCTGAATGCAAGTGGCACGTTTGCAGAACCCATTGACATTCCAGGGCCAGGAAATTCACTACTACTGTTCGCTGGTGGTGGTTGTGGCGGCTGTCCCCAACCACCACCAGTACCAACCCTGACCACATGGTCTGGTTTACCATAATAGTAGGGCCCACCTCCACCTACTCCCGGGCTTTGTTCGGGAATATAGTAACCTTTTTTCTTTTTCTTTTTGCACATAACACAAATGACAAAAAGAGCAAGAAACACTACAATGGCAGCAACTACCCCTCCAATAATGATTGGAATATTAGTTGCACTATAATCCGTTGATGAAGACTTGGAAGCTGATTTTCGGCCGGATGGACTAGGTAACTTCCTAGCGGGTCCTGGAGCGCCTTTGTCAGAAGCGTCCGCAGTTGGAATTATGTTTGGTATAGAAGGAGGCGTTTCTCGTCCTGCAGGGATTGCAGCAGGCGGTGGTGGAGAATTGACCGCAGGCGGGACAGACCCTTGGGAGGGTGGTGGCAGTACAACGAAAGGGGGAGGAGGGGTTGTTACATCAGGGGTGGGTGTTGGCGGTGGGGGGGCGGGCGGGGTTTCATCATAGGAGGGCGGGGGACCTGATTTAGGCGGTGGAGGGGCTGCAGGTTGTCTAGAAGCCTTAGGTGGTGGCGGTGAAGGCGGGGGCGATGGGGGTGGTGGTGAAGACTCAGTAGGTGGCGATGGTTTAGATTCAGCAGGTGGTGGTGGTGAGGGGTTAGAAGAAGGTGGTGGTTCCGGGGCCGGAGCAGCATTCGGGGCCGAAGCCATATGTCAAGATGAACTTGTCCGGCCCTCCAACAAACTCTGCCGGAAAATTCAAATATTCATATGTAACACAATTCTTGATGTCCCTCCTCAACACAAAAATCAAACTACATATTCAAAAACAAAAACAAAAACAAAACCATATCAACAATTTATAAAACATTGAGGCATGCAAAATTTCTGTTGATCAATCATTATCATCATGGTTAAAATCCAAAGTCGATACTAGCATTTGAATATTCATGCAAAATTTCATGATAACGCATTATTTTGCATGACAACACATTAAGCAAACTAATACATAAATTCAGGAGAACAAATAATATTATTAATACCTGAATGAAGATTATTTCAACAAAAAGAGGGGATATAGAGACAGAGAGAGAGAGAGGATCACGTTTCAATTTCTTGAATTAGAATCCAACTCTATCTTCACCCCCTATTAGCTTCCTACATAAATGGTAGCATTTTAATTGCAGAATAACCTAACACGTGTCAATTTTTATTTTTTAATTTTTTTTTAACGGCCAACGAATCAATTTCCGAGCACTCTCGGCACCCTTTTGGCAAATCAGGTACTCGAGAGTACCCGGGCCACCAATTGCCACCAATTCCCGGGAAAACCCGACTACTCACCCGCCCGAAGGCACGACTGTGAAATAATCGATAAAACCGGTCGGGATCAGGACTCGAACCCAAGCCAATGGCCGGGTCATCCCTCATTTCCCCTCCACCAATGTCCTCCAAATGTAGCTAGTGGGAATTGAACCCAAGCCTCCCATAGAAAACTTTAGGCCCTCAACCAACTGAACTACAAGTGTTGGACTTTATTTTTATTTTTTACTCCTCGTAACAAGAAAAAAAACATCACATAAGTGATTTATTTTTGAAAAATTGACATGCATATGTTACGGGGTGAGTAGAAAACTGAAAAAACTGATTTAACCAAATCGAAAAAAAAACCAACCGCAAAATAATCAGAAAACCGAACCGAAATTAGCGATCCAGTTTCAGTTTTGCATTTTATAAATGCCGAAAAAACGAACTGAATAACCAAAAGAATCAATTTTTTTAATGTTTCTTATAGATTGATTTAGAAATTATTAATTTTATTATTATATGTTAAGTATTTATAATAACAAACATTAATATGTTTATTTATTTTTTAAATGATTTATCAATTGCCTACAAAATAATTAAAATTTAGCAAAAAAATAATTAATTAAAGTATTACAAATAAAAATGTCTCAATAAAATCTTTGAAAAGACAAAAAAAATAGTTTAGAATATTTAATTTATTCGAACAATATTAATTCAAAAGGTTAAATATATTAACATACATGTGTTTATCTATTAAAGATTCTTAAATCTTGGAATATACAACAACAACAACCGTACCCAGTCAAATCCCACAACTAGTGACGCTATTAGCAGGGTCTGGGAATGGTGAGATATATGCAAACTTTACCCCCATCGTTAGAGATAGAGAGACTGCTTCTAAAAGAGACCCCCGGCTCAATAACCAACACACTATATATCGAAATAAATATACAAACACCATGCCTTATAAAAAAGTATCGAATGAAAAGCATAGATTAGAAAGTACATACCTAACCACAAGAAAATAGCAAAATACCTAGAAGCACAGAGACCATCCCTAGAAATCAAAGCACAAACACCAAAAGTAATCTTCCCGTGAAAATTTTTAACTTTAATCCTAAGCCTTCACGAATTCCTATCTTTGATCATATCCTCAGAGAGGTGCAGTTATAACAATTCTTGCCTAATCTGTTCATCCCATATCAAATTGGGCCTGCCTCTACTCCTCCTCCCCTCCACAATGAGGTGTTCCACTGTCCTAATTGGAGCTGTCAATTGTCTTCGCTTCACATATCCAAACCATCTTAATCTCCCCTCCTTTATCTTATCTGATAGGTTAGCCACTTCTAACCTTTTTCTGAACACCTCATTTCTTATCCGGTCTAACCTAGTATGACCACACATCCACCTCAACATCCTTATCTCTACTACATCCATTTTTCAAGCATGTGTCTTTCGGATGGCCCAACAGTCTGTCCCATATAACATAGCAGGTCGAACTGCAACTCTATAAAATTTACCCTTTAACTTTATTGGGAACCTCTTGTCGCACAATACCCCAGCGGCTATTCTCTCCACTTACACCATCCTGCCTGTATGCGGTGTGTTACATCACTGTCTATCTCCCCGTCCCTTTGAACAAACGCTCCTAGGTACTTAAACTTAGTTACTTCCGGAACCACATGGCCATTAATGGTGATTTGGGTGTCATCTTCGTTGATTAACCCACTGAAATCACAATTTTTTAATTTTTACGTAATTATGTGTCAAAAACCGAAAAAAACAATCTCTAAAATTGAAAAACCAAAACCGAACGGATTTCAAAAACCCAAAACCGAACACTTCGGTTACAGTTACAGTTTTACCATAAAACCGAACCGTGCACACCCTACTAATAACATATAACTTCTACTGTTCTACATTTGAAGAGTTGAAGATGGATTTTAAAAGAAAAACTTATTTAGAGTCATTATTACTCAGCACTATTTATTTGACTAACGCATAATTATCACTTCTTTTTATTTTAGAGTTTGCCATGAGTGACTACTTTCACTAGTTTTAGGGACATCCCCTCCTTGCAAACATGAAGGTATGTTTATCACAAAAATAGTGCACTCGGGAAATCTTATATCGTGCAAAAATGTGTAACTCCTATACGATCACTTATTTGTAGGGGTGTGCAATGGTTTGAACCGGACCGAACCGACCTAAACCGGAACCGTTTAGTGCTAAATATAAGAGCCGAAACCGGACCGTATAAAAACTAATGGTTCGGTTCAAAACCGGGTTTAACGGTTCTTTAAAATTAACAATGAAATAAAAGACAATTTTGATAAACTAAAGTTATGGTGTCATAATCATATTAAGGACGTACGATACATTTTTGAAAATGACGGTACTAATCGCATATATGCAATGATTGTAATTTTGGTACTGCGAATAATAAATGTCATGCATTAGTATGTCACATGTTACATTGAATCATTAACCGATACACCTTATAAGCCAACCTGTGCACCTCATAAATGATTTTGTAAGTGTTGGTTCTCGGTTTAAGCTACTTTCTTTCCCTTTATCGCACTTTATATGTTTTATAGAAGTTATATAATTCGAACGGAACTCATATCTTTACAAGTTTGTTAGATGTTATATAGTTAACATGACTTGAAAAATGTTCTTTATAAAGATTAAACTGGGGAACTGAAAATGCCGATGGTCGGCCTACAGACTACTTGAAAAAGCCCACTAAATTAATAGGATTTTTAAGTATAATATTTAGAGTTTTAACCTAACCCGATTCTAGCGGTTCTTTAAACGGGCCCGTGGTTTTGAACCAAACCGAACCGGGAACCGTTTTCACCAAAATTTAAGAACCGGAACCAGACCCTAAATACAAGAATACGGTTCGGATCTAGCGGTTCAGTTTCAGTTCCTCGGTTCTGACGGTTCGAAAGCGTGAAGTGCTTAGCCCTACTTATTTGTTAAGACCTCTTGTAGTGGAAACAATAATTCACGCCCTCCACTCCAAACGGAGTTACTTGATTGGCTCCCAAAAAGAAGCATAATTCACGCCAAAGTTGAGCGTTATTAATTCCACGCCAAAGAAGAAAAACCACCCAAAACGCCCAGGGGCAGTGTGCCCTGACGTTTTGTGACATTTTCCACCAATCCACGCCCTAATTCACAATCCATTACACCCCGCCTAAGAACAACTCTAAAATTTGTCATACACGGCCTTCGGTTGACTGGTTGAGGACCATTCTTTATGTTGCTATTTTGCTAGCAGTTTACATACTTTTGGTTTTTTAAGATTAATCATTTTTGTGACACCTCAGGAAAATCCCATATTGGCCGTGGTCAGGAGAGATCCTTGGTTCATATGTAATCCAATGCCTCTTAAATCACCAACGCGTTTTGGGGCTTAATGTTAGTGGATGAGAGGAGAACTCCACAGTTAAGCGTGCTCAGGTAGGAGTAGTATCAGGATGGGTGACCTCTTGAGAAGCCTCCACATGGGCAACCAAAAACAAATCCGTGAGCTCTGGATGGGCAACTCATCGGGGCAAAGCAGACAATATTGATGGTGAGTGGAACCGGATGTTACAAATGGTATCAGAGCCACTCCCGTGCCGTTCGGGATGGTGGGTGCATACCTCATCAGGGACGATGAGACTCAAACAGGGGGTGAATGTGACACCCCAGGAAAATCCCACATCGGCCGTGGCCAGAAGAGATCCTTGGTTCATATGTATTCCAATGCCTCTTAAATCACCAACGTGTTTTGTGGCTTAATGTTAGTGGATAAGAGGAGAACTCTACAGTTAAGCATGCTCAGGTAGGAGTAGTATCAGGATGGGTGACCTCCTGAGAAGCTCCACCTGGGCAACCAAAAACAAATCCGTGAGCTCTGGATGGGCAACTCATCGGGGCAAAGCGGACAATATTGGTGGTTAGAGGGGTCGGATGTTACAGATAGAGGGGCCGGATGTTACAATTTTTATGCCTTAGGGGGGACATGGAACTTCCCGTATCCACAACGGGGACCTCATGGTAACCCCACTATCAACACGGCAACAGGGTCGCCGGTGGTGCTGGTAGTGGATCCGTGAAGAATAACTGTGTGTTTGACCACGGTTTCGAAACCGTGTGACTTTATTATTTTCATTTATTTTTAACTGTTTTTAGTTAAATTCTATTTATTTCAATTGTCCAAACACATAAAACACAATTAAATAAAACCCACAAAACATAAATATAATAATATTAATCATAAATAAATACAAAATATTAAAAACATAATTAAAAACTTAAACATTACGCAACAATTGTCTTGCCTCGACATGGTCGAAACTGTTGCCGTATTGAGTGACATAGTCGACATGCGTGAACTCGATAGCCAACTCCTCCTCAATGCTCGAGTGCTCTCTCAAGGTGTTTGCATAGAGGGTGCTCCACTGATATATATTTATCTATTTAAATGAAAAATAAATAAACGAATCATTAAAGTGTTGCCTCAAAAAAACTGTTTAAATGAAGTGATGTAACAGTACAGGATTGATAGAAATCAATGTATTTAAAAAAATAAATAAATGGAGTACCCCTTGTAGCTTTGGAACCATAATTCATTGCCATCAAATACATTGGCCATTAAATTAAGGGCACCTTAAACCAGGGGCTTCAAGCCTTCATTTAATATGTATCAACCACTTTTCATTATAATGGCACACAGAAGCTCTTTGAGTAATTTGGTGGTCGAATTGCAAACCTTCAAACATACATACCTTTAGTGAGATGAGATGCAAGGAGAAAAGGTAAAGCAAGAGAAAGTAGATGAAATATTCAGTTGAAAGTAGAAGCGACACAATTAGAAGAATGGAAAATAATGAAAACCGACATAAACGATTATCCCGAAGAAGATCGTCTCGTTTTGCGAAAAATGAATGAGTAGATCGCCAAAAAATGAAATTTGTAGTTTTTTTAATTTTGGAAATCATGTATTTTTTAAGTCTTTTTTGTGTGTAATTTTAGGCTTATTAATATTAATTTTACTTTTTTTTAAATATTGAATATTAATTTATTAAAAAAACAAAAAAAAAAGAGGGGGGGGGGGGGGAGGGGGTAGGCCCATCCTCCACACACTTGGACTATCCTATGGGTGATGGACCTGTCCCACGCTAACATGACAGATGATGTGAAGGACCATCCTTAAAGATGGGTCTCCTCCACACCATATACCCTAATACATTATACTGATGTTTTCAGTGACAAACTATTGTTTATCAAAGATATTGAATTTACTATTCATTTGTTATGCAAAAATATTGTTTCATCAAGCTCACAATACACAATTATATCCATAAAAGGCTACTTAGATATTTGAAACTATCACTACGAAAAGGAATTTTATTTAAGAAATATGACCAGTTTGGTCTTACTGCCTATGTTGATGCTGATTTGGCAAAGTGTATTGTCATCAGGAAATCTATCACTGGTTATTATGTTTTTTTAGGAAGTTCACTAGTTTCTTGGAAGATCAAGAAACAGAGCAGTAGAGCACAATCTCAAGATCTTCAGTTGAAACTGAATACCGAGCACTGTGTTCGGCTAATTCTGAAGTCATCTGGCTTAGAAAAATGTTAAGTCAACTAAAAATAAACATACAATTACTAGTTGATTTGTTTACGCCGTGTTCCCAAGTTAACTTAACAGGGGAAGAGAAAGGAAAACGAAGGAAAGGTGAGTTTCATGTGTGTTCCTGAGTTTTCTTCAAAGGAAAGGAAATGGAGGGAAAGAAGAAATCTGTGTTCCAGGGTTCATCTTTAGATGGAAAAGAAAGGAAATGAAGAGAAAAACAAAGTAAAAATCATCCTCCCAAATTGAGAGGAAATGAAAGGAAAAGAAAAGGAGAAGAAGAAGAGGAGAAGAAAGGAATAGAAAGGGAGGGAAAAAACATCCTTTCTTTTCTTTTCCCTTGTTTAGTGAACTCGGGAACATAGCGTTAGTGACAGTAAGGCTGCAATCACAATTGCAGCCAATTTTGTCTTCCATGATCTGTGACACCCGCCAAAATTACTAGTCATGTCCGTACAATTAAATAAGAGTGTCAGTGCACCTTAATGTTTGGATGATCATGTGATTTGGAAGAGGACATGGCACCAGCAACAAGATCTGCTCACAACAACTCTAGAGAAGGAAACCTGATGACCCCTGAAGACATTGCGCAGTTGGTTTCACAACAAGTTGAAGCTGCTATTGCATAGTATGAGGCAGCCCGAAATGGCACGAGTGGAGGATTTGGCGGTGGCGTCGAAGGTAGAGGTACCAGTGGAGATGGTGCTAGGACTGGAAGTGGCACAGGGACCGAGGAGGTACAGAAAGGTTGCTCGTACAAGGCATTTTTGGCATGCAATCTACGTAGTTTCAATGGTACTGAAGGAGCAGTAGGAATTGTTCGGTGGATCGAGAAGATGGAGTCCGTGATCGACATTAGTGACTGTGCTGAGAACTGCAAGGTCAAGTATGCTACTTGCACCTTCTTGGATGAAGCCATGACGTGGTGGAATCTACAAGTCCAGACACTGGGAAGAGAAGCTGCGAATCAACTTTCATGGAACGATCTGAAGTCCATGCTCTTGGCAGAGTACTGTCCTCAAAACGAATTGCAGAAGATTGAGACCGAGTTTTGGAACTTGGCCATGGATGGAATGGAAATATCGGCATACACCACTCGATTTCACGAGCTTTCTCGACTTGTCCCGCATATGGTTATGCATGAGTTCAAAAGGATTGAAAGGTACATTTGGGGTCTTGTACCTCAAATTCAAAGCATGGTGACGTCGTCACGACCCACCACTATCCAAAGTGTTGTGACTTTGGCGCATAGTCTGGCGGATGAGGCTTTTCGATCTGGAGCTTTGATCAAGAAGGGTACAGGTGAGAAACGGAAGCTGAATGACCAGGAATTTGTGAACCATCTAGGTAAGAAGCAGGAGGCTGCGAATGGGTATGCGGTAGTGGCGAAGAAACCGTACCAAGGAGCGCATTCCAAGTGTGACAAATGCGGTTTTCACCATAAGGGAACATGCGAAAGTTTTTACTTGCCACAAGTGCAGAAAACCAGGCCACCTGTCCAGGCATTGCACGAACCAGGAAGCTCGGTGGGAATGTTATGAATGCGGTAGTACGGAGCACCTCAAGAGAGCCTGTCCGAAGCTGAAGGACTAGAATGGTAATGTCATCCCTCCTCGTGGTAGAGCTTCGTAATGGAAGCAAGGGACGCTAGGCAAGAGTAACATGTTGTCACAGGTATGTTTAATGTTTATGACAAGACCACATTTTTACTCTCTATGTGTGCATAGACTTTGCTTTAACTAAGTATAGACCATTAATCAGTAGAAAACCAGATGAAGCTTAGATACCACTTGAAAACTAGACGACACACCATAATTTCACGGACGAAATTCTCTAAACAGGGGGAGAATGTGACACCCGCCAAAATTTACTAGTCATGTCTGTACAATTAAATAAGAGTGTCGGTGCGCCTTAATGTTTGGATGATCATTTGAAAATAACTACGCAATGAAGCTACACACACACACTTGCGTACACATATACACATAATATTAACTCACCAAAATGATGGACTACCTTATATGATAAACTACCAAAATTCTATTTCCTTTTCTTCCCATCATTGGCCGATTGTGACACCACATACACACATCCATTGCTTAACCTTGTCATGCATGGCACAATAAGACAAACACCCTAACTTATACCTTTGTAGACCTAATTAGACAACTAAGCTCATCCATTGACTTGATATTTATCAAATTTGGCATTAGCTTCCCCTTTTGTCTTCATATTCGGCCAAAGAAAGAAAAAGAAGAACCATCACTTTCACTTGATCTTGACAGGTCCCTTTCTTACATCTATGTTGGCCGAAACCTTACACCCATGTATGCAAACTCTTACACTTAACAACTAAGAGTATTGAGCTATCAACATCCAAGTAACAAACAAAACCCATGATCCTAGGAAAGGTCCCTTTCATTCCTACAAAGCTTCTAACCTATCGGCTCTCTACAACAAACAAGAAGATGACCACCACAACAATGATGTAATCACATATGAGGTAAGCATTTACACCAAAATAGGCAAAAGACAAGTTGACACACCACTTCCCAAGGAATGAGCCATGCCCCTTTGTGACTCCATGAAATCGGCCGATTATTGGAGAGTAAGAAAAGATTAGTGTGTTGTCAACATTAACACCTATTTGTGCTTGATTCTCTTGATCGATCCATAAGAAGAAGATAAGCTTACCATTCTTGTTTTGTCTACTACCTACCCACACCACTATATAAGGAGGCTCACACCATTCCATTCTCTACACTAAAACATCTCCATTTACTACTTCAAAACTCACGGACCTTCACCCTCTAACCCGAGAGCACCCTCAAGAGATCAAGGCATGAGCATCAAGACAAGGAAGGTTCCAAAGTCTCAAGTGTTGCACCCTCTCAAGTCACACCTAGGTAAGTTATATTCTACCCTATATATCGGCCCTCATTGTGAACCGAGGCAACCCTTCTACCATGTTTGATCAACCCACAATCACACTTAGTCTAGCACTATTAATAGGATGCCATTTGACATCATGATTAAGTTCACGATCACAAGCTAAGGCTAGGAGCACTATACACTCACTAATCGGCTATTTGACAATCGCATTACCTTGAAACATGGTTTGATTAATGATAAACGACTTTAATGAAACAAGAATTAACTTCAGATCACCACCTTACTTAAAAACATCTAATATAAATGGTTTTTGTGACAAGAACTTGTTTAGTTTATGTTTCCATAATCAAGGTATTATATTCGACTTTCATCACAATCACACATCAACACGCTTTGTAATAAGTCGAAGGTACCTTGATAAGCTAAGATCAATCAATTTTACTCCTCAAAATGATCAATCTTAGAAGCCATGATATGTTAACACATGTTAGTTCAACTAAAACACATTCTTGGGCATATTAAAGGCTAAACATATGTTGGAGTACTAGTTTTTATGATAAATCAACCACACATGGTAGATTGGGGAGAACATGTGGCCCATGACCATACGTGGGGCCCATATGGGTCCACTCCATGGTCTGCCATGAATCTCACGTACATAAAACATGATCCACATTGAATGACACGGTTCACAATAATGGGTACCCGACTAGTATGATAAACGACAAGTATACAAAACTTAAGACATCTTTGACGTTATAGGGCACTTTTGTTGGAACAGTAGTTACTTCTGCTAGATCACATAACTAGACATCACGTGAGTTTCGTTGACAGGTATCAGAGTAGGCAACGGGTAGGATATTTCAAATTCAAACGAAACGGATTGTTTTACGGGTCACTCGAGATACAGATACACAACTCGATTAATCCGTAGGGCAGTCTAACACAAATTTAGGATACAGAAATCACCACCTAAACTTGTAATTAGATTCCAAAGAACACCACACAAATATGCCAAGTTTGTGATAACAATGGAATAAATTAATTCAACTCAAAATCCATTGAGAAAAATTAACACAAATTATTTTCTTTCTAAAAACTCTCTGTGACTTTCATTGCACCTTCAATTCGATTACATAGAGGAACTCATAAAACAACTAACCCACGTTCCTAGTCTTTAGGGAATTCAAATAACTACTACCCACTAATAATTGAGATAGTAAAATAAAAGAACTAAAAAAGAAAAACATAACATGAAATAAATTTGCTAAATAAAACAAACACGTAGGGAACATGGGGTGCATGGTGTTTGGGTTTTGTTTCAGCCACTTTTGTAGGTATTCATTCCAACCCATTTGACCCAATTCATGGCTCCATTTTTTGTTGATTCGGTTGACCCGAATTTAACGGTATCGACTAGTGACTTTTCAACCAGGTTGCTATCATCCTCCCCATCATTAAAGAAGTTTGACCTCAAACTTGTATTACTTTGATCTTTGCAATTAACTAACAGGTATGGATCCGGAAGGTCATGTTGTTTCCCTTCGTCAAGCCTATTATGGATAAGATCTTTGGCAGCCTTTGACTTGTGTGATTCTGAACATAGGAGGGTACTAACAGGCAATGCTCGATGATCCTCGGTATCGATGGTTGATTTTGGAAGCAAGATTATCTTCTTTTCATCTTTAGTGAATGAGTATGTGTTATTAAATTCATCATGTAACACCTTTCTGTCAAATAACCACGGTCGATCCAATAAAACATGACAAACGTCCATAGGAACAACATCACACCATACCTCATCATAGTACGTCTTACCGATACTAAACGAAAGTAACACTCGATGAGAAATATGAATACCTTTCTCTTGGTTGAGCCACTGTATGTCGTACGACGATGGGTGGAGTTCCATTTTCAACATAAGTTTTGAGATCATCATTTGAGATGCAACGTTAGTGCAACTCCCACCATCAATAACCAAAGAGCAAATCTTGTTTTGGACAGTGCATCGTGTAAGAAAAATAGACTCACGTTGTAGGTTCGTTTCTTGAACTGCATTCCCATTAAGAACCCTCCTTACAACCAAACACTCGCCTTCATCAGGACCTAACACCACTTCTCCTTCATGCTCGTCATTAGTTGGTTCCTCATCATACGGTGGGCTTTCACAAATTTCAAAATCTGCAAGTGTAACAATTTTTTTTGTTGGGACATTCTGAAGCGATATGACCCAATCCATGACATTGAAAACAACGCTTAGGAATCCTTGTAGTAGTATTGGAGTTTTCTTGAAGATCCATAGATTGGGGTGGGGTTGACAAGACTTGAGTTACCTGTGGAAAACTCGAAGTAACCGGCGTTTTGGTAACGGTTCGCCCGACATCATTTTTGCCTCTTGTCTTTTGTTGTAAATCAACTTTGTGAGCCAATATTGTAAGTTCTGCCAGGGTAGTGTACGGTTGCAGCTCCACCACGTTTGCAATTCTTGGGTCCAATCCTCCTAGATATCGAACCAAAGTTTGGGGATCATCTTCATTTAAATCACATTTCATCAACAAGTACTCGAACTCTTGAGAATATTCTTCAACTGATCGGTCCCCTTGCTTGATAAAATGCAATTTGGAGAAGTTATCTTGAAGATAATACGTTGGCATAAACTTCTCTTTTAGTAGTTTCTTCATTTTATTCCAACTCATCACCTTGTCTTTTCCTTGTCGTTCTCGTTTGTAACACACATTTGCCCACCACGTGGAGGCATATTTTCGTAACTTCAAAGCAACAACCTTCACCCTTTTGTCTTTGGCTGTCTGTTTGTTGTCGAAAACGCGTTCCACGGTTCGAAGCCACTCTACAAACTCATCAGGATCAAGCTTCCCATCGTACTTGGAGATGTCGACTTTGATATCGTTGTTGTGGCGGTTATTAGGAGATCGACGACCATAAAAGTTATAGTTGCTGGCATATGAACGTTCGTCGGTATCATAATCATCGGGTCGGTAGTGGGGTGGGGATCGTTGGTGATCTCTTCGCTGGTGTAACTCGAGAGTCAAGTTACGTACATGTTCTTGAAGATCTCTTATTTGCTGCTCCATGGTTCTTCTTTCTACGTCCATTGTTGGGGTGAAATTTGGTAGCCAGAAAAATATGTGATGAATGTGGAATGGATGATTTTGGCTCTGATACCAAATGATAGGAATCAGAGTAGGCAACGGGTATGATATTTCAAATTCAAACGAAACGGATAGTTCTACGGGTCACTCGAGATACAGATACACCACTCGATTAATCCGTAGGGCAGTCTAACACAAATTTAGGATACAGAAATCACCACCTAAACTTGTAATTAGATTCCAAAGAACACCACACAAATATGCCAAGTTTGTGATAGCAATGGAATAAATTAATTCAACTCAAAATCCATTGAGAAAAATTAACACAAATTCTTTTCTTTCTAAAAACTCTCTGTGACTTTCGTTGCACCGTCAATTCGACTACATAGAGGAACTCATAAAAAAACTAACCCACGTTCCTAGACTTTAGGGAATTCAAATAACTGCTACCACTAATAATTGAGATAGTAAAATAAAAGAACTAAAAGAGAAAAACATAACATGAAATAAATTTGCTAAATAAAACAAACATGTAGGGAATGTGGGGTGCATGGTGTTTGGGTTTTGTTTCAGCCACTTTTGTAGGTATTCATTCCAACCCATTTGACCCAATTCATGGCTCCATTTTTTGTTGATTCGGTTGACCCGAATTTAACGGTATCGACTAGTGACTTTTCAACCAGGTTGCTATCATCTGTGGCCCCTTTTACTGTTTTACAACTTCGGGGGAGAAACATGCTACAGACCCACAACTATCGCAGATCAACAAAAATTCCCCGGACAACTATAACCATTAGCTTAGCAATAAGCCGTGGAACATATGAATAGTACTATTTGAGTTGACACCCCTTTCACTGTTAGCTGTTTGAAACATTTGTTAGGATTTGTAATCTACATTCGACTATGTGACTTATATGTTGGATGAAATAAATGACATTTAGTATTTCTCATATAAACAATGTTTGTGATCACCATGTTCGTCTCACCTCGCGTTTCCGCCTTCGGCGGGGTGCGTTTCCGCAAACCATGGCAAGTCTTATCCATTTCAAAGCGGCTATGTTTCCTTTTATCCTTTTAGGTATCCCCATTGGAGCTAACTAGAAACGGGTCAAGTATTGGAAGCCAATTATTGATAAGTTTAATACCAAGCTTTCTGGTTGGAAAGCTAAAAGTTTATCTTTGGCCGGAAGAATCACACTGGCTAAAGCAGCTCTTGGGGCCTTCCTAATTATTATTTATCTCTCTTTGGAGATCCTAGTGAAGTGATCAAATCCCTTGAAAAAATTAGAAAAACCTTTGTTGTGTGTGTGTGTGTGTGGGGGGGGGGGGCAAAATGAAAGTATAAATATTAAATGGATTGCATGGGATAAGATGAATTGGAGATATTCGGAGTTTAAAGTTAGCCCTTCTTGCTAAGTGGCGGTGAAGGTTTAAAAACAACTTTGGGTCCGGGTTATCCGGGCTATTAATAAAAATCGGCTTCAATCTTTTCCCTTCAATAGGCGAATTGTGGGCATTTGGAAAGATATTGGTTCGGTGGATAAGGAATTCTCTAACCTTAACATGTCCTTACATAGCAACTTAATGGATGTTGTTGGGTCAGGTATAACATTTATTTTTGGATCGATAATTGACTTGGCATTGGGCCACTCAAAGATCATTCCAAGGATTTATTAAAGATTTCTCAAAATAAAGAAGCCAAAGTGAAAGGGTATGTGGTTATGGAATCTCCTTTACATTGGAGGTGGAATTGGGTTTGTGACACAACAGAGGGTGTGGAAGGGCTATCTAGTCTAAAGTATGCTCTTAGAGATATAGTTTTGAAGGGTGGAAGGGATTTTTGGATATGGAAGAATGCAGCGCAAGAGTGTCTTTCTGTGGCTGGGTTGAGACACAAGATTCATGAAGTCATCAAGTCAAATGAAAGCGAACCTTGGCCTTTTTGGAATGATTGGGTTCCACCAAAATTTAATATTTTTAATTGGAGGGCCTGTTTTAACCGAATTCCCTCTAAAATAAATCTTTCTCATCTGGGAGTAACCAAGGTAGATCAGATGTGCTCTCGATGTGGACTTAGGGAGGAGTCCGTGGACCATATTATGTGGGATTGCTGGATAGTGAAATCCATACGGTGGTCGGTTTTGGTGTGGTTTAAACTTCCATTTCCAAATAGAGATCTTTCTATGCAACAAATCCTTGGTATGGCTAGGGAGTTGAAAGGATTGAAGGACTGGAAGAAGATCATTGTAGCGGTCCTAAGGGTCTGTTTGGTATGGGGTAATGAAATGGAGAGGGAATGGAATGGATGAGGTAATGGAATGGACAAGGTAATGGAATGGATCATTACCATTCCATGTCATGTTTGGTTGCCATGTGGGAATGAAACAAAACATTACTTTGTGTTGTTGGATATGCAAGAAAAGACGAAGGAATAAAATCGGTGGTGAGTGGTTGTGGTGGGTGGTGGTTGGTGGCAGTGATGGTGGGTGGTGATATGTGGCGGTAGCGGCGGTGGTGGGTGGCGGCGGCGGTGGTGGCGACGGTGGATGGTGGAGGTGGGTGGCGGCGGTAGTGGTGGTGATGGGTGGTGGTGGGTGGCGGTGGTAGTGGTGGGTAAAGGAAATTGTGGTGAGTGACAGTGGAAGGTGGTGGAGGTGACGGTGGTGGGCGGCGTTGGATGGCGGCAGTGGTGGGTGGTAGCGGGTGGTGGCGATGACGACGACGACGGTGGTGGTGAGTGGCGACAGTGGTGGTGGGTGGTGGCGGCAGCGATGGTGGTCGACGGTGGTTGGTGGTGACGACGGTGGTGGGTGGTGACAGCAACGGTGGTAGGCGGTGATGATGGTGGTGGGTGGTGGTTGTGGGTTATGGTGTTGTTAATAAAAGGGTGAATGAGGGATGGAATGAAGAAAAACATGGGGGATGGATGGAATAGTTTTGAGGGAATGGAATGCCTTGTGGAATGAGTGATTCCATTCCTTTAACCAACCAAACACACTTTTTTTCATTACCTCGTAATGGTCCATTCCATTCACCCTTCCATTCCATCATACCAAACACTACCTAATAGTAGTAGCTTGGGAGATATAGAAGGCTAGGAATGAGAAAACATTCAATAATCACCATATTCATTTCAGCAGGACGGTGGATAGCATTAAAGAAAATTCGTTAATCTGGATTACGAGTAGATCTAAATATTGTAATATCAATTGGTCTAGATGGTGTGATTTTAACATTCGTGATATAATTCTATAACTTTCGGGTTCCAGTTTCTTGCTGGCTCGGTTTTTATATCTTTTATAGAAGTTTTGTCATTTAAAATAAATAAATAAATAATAAATGTATGATTGATTATTTAATCTTTAATTATATATATCTAATAAAACAACGACACTTCTACAGTGTCGTCGTTTTTTTTAATAATTAGCCAACAAAAGTTGACCAAAACAAATAAACTTTGACCAAATAGCTCAAATGAAAGATACGGATGGGTCTTTAATAATTGTAAGGCCACAAGTGGGCCTGCCTTTTCAAAATTTGGCCTAGGTGAACAAATAATGGGATGCCAGTTCTGGAATATTTTGGGCTCCGTATCAAGTCAATAATGGGCAACACAACTGTTGTAATGTTAAGGTTGGTCTGCAAGGTAATAGGCGACGAGCTATTTTTTTACACCCACGCGAAAATAACAGTCACTTAATGTTATCTTTAATATCCACCAAAACCTCAACGCAACAGCTGCCGCAGTGAAGCACGATCTTTACCGTGTACCAAACCCTCAACAAAACAGGAGTTCCCGCAGCAAAGCGCGGGTAACTAAAACACTAGTTGAATGTTATTAGTACGTTGTACGCTAAAACATATCTTATCAAACGATTTTTGTACTTTTTGTCTTATTTAATGACCCCACATTTCATATGAACATAAAAAACAAAGCAATAAGTTTTGTTCTCCTATTATTTTTTTTGGCCAGGCTATTCACACCCCCACTTCTATTTAAAATCCTTCAAAGCGCCTCGCTTAGGCCAAAGCGAGGCGCCTGGGATCAAATCGTACGAGGTGGCAGGGGGCAGAAAAAGCTGATCCAAAGCGCCTAGCTTAGGCCAAAGCGAGGCGCTTTAGATCAGAGTTTTAATTTTGTGTATTTTTTGGTGTTTTGAATTGGTTTTTTATTTTTTAAATTTTTTTTAATATAATTATTTTAGAAAGTTAAAATAAAATAAAAAACAAATGTCTTAACTCTAATCAAACGTCTATATAGGCGTTTTCGATTTCCAAATGAATCAACGACTTAAACTTTACATTATCAACCACAAACAAATGTATTAACTCTAATCAAACGTCTATATAGGCGTTTTCGATTTCCAAATGAATCAACGACTTAAACTTGACATCATCAACCACGTATAGTCAAAGATTTTAACAAATATATTCAGTTAAGTACTAACACAGACCTTGATCTGCAATATTTGAAAAATATCATTTCTTGACATGCTTGGTAACATAGAGGAACACTTTCTTCTTTTGTTGTACAATATTTTTTTGTTAGTTGTTAAATGTTTTTATAGTTTTTTCTACTTTTAGAAAAAATAAAAAACCCCGTATAGTCGAATGCGGTATGCGGGTTAAATTTAATTAAATAAGTGAATGATCAAGGGATCCGGTTGGAGTCTAAAGCTTCGCGTGTCATCTCAAAGTATTCAATTCCGATAATCCACACCTTTCTCCTGAAGCAAAACCTCTCTAGGTTTACCATCACCAACGGATTCACCTTAGGCCTCGCCAGAAACAAAACCAGGCAAAACCATTTTCTTGTTACTGTTGATTAAAGCCTGGTTTTGAGAATTTGATGAGGTAGCAACAAAGCTGCTTTTGAACTGAGCCATAACTCCTGATTTAAGTGAGCTAACAGCGGAAGAGAAGTTATTATCATCATCATCATCATCATCATCCACAATGTTCTTGTCTAGAGCTACCAACCATCCGGTTGAAGAAGAAGAAGATGACAGATATCACTAACATAACTTGCACCGGCTTGAGATATGAGTTTGATTAGCTTAAATCTCTCTGATCCATGGTATCCACTTTCAAAGGATCCATGACATGCGATAATCGCTACGGTTAGTGGATACCATGGATCGGAGAGATTCAAGCTCATCAAACTCATATCTCAAGTTGGTCCAACAACTGAATTTGACTTGCTTGCATTGGAATCTTGTACGAAATCATCTCCATATCCATACCTTGTTTCAAGTATCTTGTAAAATTCATTTCGTCTTCAAGACTCCTAGGAGTCAACAAAGGTTGACTTCTTTGAGCATTAACCATGACTATATTACATTATTATTATTATTATTATTATTATAATTTTTTACTATATTTGTAACTTAGTTCCTTTGTTTTATTATTACAATAATTTATTATTATCAAGAATCGGAAATTAGTAAAACGATTTATGAAAGTATCAAGAATCGGGAATTAGTAAAATGATCGGATGTGACTTCTGAAAACCACAAACGATCAATTAAACATTACGAAACGCGTCAAACAGAGACCGGAAGTCCAGCATGTCGATTAGACATGCAAAAATCGTGTTTCGAAAAAATATGGGTATCGACTGTATAGTCGGAGCACCAAGTAGAATGATTCATGAAAGTTGAACAAACTTGGATGTTTCAACCAAAACATACAAACGAGCAATAAACGACCCGTAACGCCTCAAACGAATTTTGTTGTATTGGGAACAACTAAAAACAATTTAAAATGAATTAAAATTAATTTTTAATCAATAACAACTATTTAAAATGAATTAAAACAAGTCAATTTTTTTTTTAAAAAAAGGCCAAAGCGCCTAGCTTTGGCCAAAGCTAGGCGCCTGTGGTCTAATCAAGACAGCAGGCGCCAAGCTTTGGCCAAAGCTAGGCGCTTTGGCCTTTTTTTAAAAAAAAAATTAACTTGTTTTAATTCATTTTAAATTGTTTTTAGTTGTTCCCAATACAACAAAATTCGTTTGAGGCGTTACGGGTCGTTTATTGCTCGTTTGTATGTTTTGGTTGAAACATCCAAGTTTGTTCAACTTTCATGAATCATTCTACTTGGTGCTCCGACTATACATTCGATATCCATATTTTTTCGAAACACGATTTTTGCATGTCTAATCGACATGCTGGACTTCCGGTCTCTCTTTGACGCGTTTCGTAATTGGTTACAAATTCCGAATGTTGATACTTTTCAAAAATCGTTTGTCAAATCATAACCATCATCATCATTACACCCTCAAACAGAAATAAAATAACAATAAATAAATTAATAATAATAAATCATTGCTCAGACGTTAGGGTTTGATAAACACAAAACTTATTATCTAAAAAGCAACAAAAACACAAATCGTACCGTGAAATAAAGAGAGGCCCATTAGGAGTGCCATGGAGGAAGATCGTCGGTTTGCTGTAGTCGATGATGGCGCAGAGGTTAGCGGTAACTTTAAATTTTGAATGTTCATTGGTTTGCTCTCTATATACCTATCAACAGTCGATCCGACTGTTGATTTCTCTCTATAACCGGTATAACTTTTCAGGCAAGCAAGTAAAATTCAGTTGTTATCGGAGAGATATCGGTCAACGATGAAGGCAACCTGAAACGACATGAACATTTATAATTTTTCTGTACATGTGGCCAAAAGAACCTGATAAAGGCTGTACACGAGTATAATCAAACAAGGGTTGCCTTGAGTTTGATTAGCTTGAATCTCTCTGATCCATGGTATCCACTAACCGTAGCGATCATTACAGTTATTTGGAATGTTTCTGATCATTACAGTAACGATCGCTTTACGACGCCGAAAACGACTATCATTACGCGATTTGTCAGAGGGTCACTATTCATACATAAAGAGTATAATCAAACAAGGGTTGTTATCGGAGAGATATCGGTCAACGATGAAGGCAACCTGATAAAGGCTGAACACGAGTATAATCAAACAATGATGTCAAGGGTTTTAAGACAAGGAAGATGAATTCAATTGTTATCGGAGAGATATCGGTCAACGATGAAGGCAACCTGATAAAGGCTGAACACGAGTATAATCAAATAGCGATGTCAAGGGTTTTAAGACAAGGAAGATGAATTCAGTTGTTATCGGAGAGATATCGGTCAACGATGAAGGCAACCTGATAAAGGCTGAACACGAGTATAATCAAACAGCGATGTCAAGGGTTTTAAGACAAGGAAGATGAATTCAGTTGGACAGTGAGATTGATAACTTCTCTATGGAAGTTGCTAAAATAGTTAAACAAAAGCTGAAATTATACAGTTATTTGGAATGTTCCTGATCATTACAGTGAGATTGATAACTTCTCTATGGAAGCGACAAATTCAAAACAGAGGTAGGTTTGCCAGAGGGTCACTATTCATACATAAACAGTATAATCAAACAAGGGTTGTTATCGGAGAGATATCGGTCAACGATGAAGGCAACCGTAGCGATCATTACAGTTATTTGGAATGTTTCTGATAATTACAGTAACGATCGCTTTACGACGCCGAAAACGACTATCATCACGCGATTTCTCTTGACAGCCAGTATAACGAACTCTGCCGGGATGCAAATCGTGATGTGATGGATTTTTATATTTGCAACCTAGTTCCTTTCTACCTGGTTGCAAAGGAACTTCAGGTCAGCCAGATGTTTGTCAAAAGCAAGTGTGAAGATCAAGATCAAGAAGAACAGTACGGTCAACAATGAAGGTGTGTTGTATGTATAAAATAGTGAATAATTGTAGTGTGTTAGGTATATGATGGATGGGTTTGAAAAGAAATAGCACAAGTCCTTCTTTAATGTTGTACTATGCATTCTCACATGAACATCCAACAACAATGGTATATGAATGACCCTCTGTAAGGGTCTTGATGAATATCTTCATTAATCTCCTTGATCTACGCATAAGTGTGAGAGTCGATTTTTCTATGAGGGTGACTGACAAAGAGATGGTCTTTTTGATGAATGTATTATTCACAAATACATTTTTTCAACTATTTTAGCAACTTTCATAAGATGGAAGGGTTTGAAAAGAAATAGCACAAGTCCTTCTTCAGGTAAGTCCACATGGTTAATCATCCGATTGTACCATTTTCCTGCAGTATCATAAACAATGCTTTAGAAACTCAATATCTCATCCAATCCAAGTGTGTTATCACCACACTTGTTTCTCATAATCCCAGCTTATGAATCACCACAGTTAATATTTGAGTAAGTTATGAAGGTTAGAAGATTAGGGTTCATGGTGTTGAAGTTCGGGAAGAAGATACTAGGTTAGAGAAGAACGAAGGGAGAGAGAGTGAGATTGTTATAAACCTGAAACTAATAAGTTATGTTGGAGCAATGGTTGTTGAAAGAAATCAACAGTAGGATCGGCGCTAAGAAGCCACCCATACAGAGTGACGATAGTCGTTTTCGGCATTGTAAAGCGATTGTTTTACTCATATAAAGTGTACGATGTCACTGTGAGTACACATTGTGCATGACATTACATTTTGCATGTGTCATTTCATAACTTGCACCGGCTTGAGATATGAGTTTGATTAGCTTAAATCTCTCTGATCCATGGTATCCACTTTCAAAGGATCCATGACACGCGATAATCGCTACGGTTAGTGGATACAATGGATCAGAGAGATTTAAGCTAATCAAACTCATATCTCAAGTTGGTCCAACAACTGAATTTGACCTGCTTGCATAGGAATCTTATACGAAATCATTCTCACATGAATATCCTTTGATGAATGTATTAGGGGTTGGAAACTCTGAAGACCAATGACCCTCTGGCAAACCTCCGTAAAGGTCTTCAGAGTTTCCATGGGAAGGTAAACATACTTGAAATCAATAGGAAGGTAAACAATTCCGGCAGCTGGATATCAGGCAGACGTTTGTCAAAAGAATTTTGTTCTATGCATTCTCACATGAATATCCTTTGATGAATGTGTATTAGGGGTTGGAAACTCTGAAGACCAATGACCCTCTAGCAAACCTCCGTTAAGGTCTTCAAAGTTTCCATGGGAAGGTAAACATATATACAATTCTCTTCTTCTTCCCTTACAAATCACTTTGCCATTAATACCAATGGACTACCCTCACGTCGGTATGGCCATCACCTAGTTGCAGGTTGCCTTCAGTTGTTGTCAGAGAGATATCTGTCAACGATGAAGGCAACATACTTGAAATCAATGGGAAGATAAACAATCCTCATCCACAATGTTCTTACCTATAGCTACCAACCATCCGGTTGTTTTTAGGTTGCCTTCATCGTTGACAGATAATGAGATTTGGTGTTAGATCATAAGCAAAAAGGTAGACCACACCACTGTTAGTGAACCCTGTGTTGGATGGAAAGTGTCTTCGGCTTAAATGTCTTTGTTGAGTTGAGTTGGAGCAATCCCTGTGTTGGATGGAAAGTGTCATCGGCTTTAATGTCTTGTTGAGTTGAGTTGGAGCAATGTCGATAAGAGTTGGTGGTTATTATTTTGTTTTTTAATTTTTATAATTTTTTTTACAATAATTATATTAAAAAATTAAAAAATAAAATTAAAAACCAATTCAAACCACCAAAACACAAAATTTACCATAAAAATAAAATCTGGATTCCAAGCGCCTCGCTTAGGCCTAAGAGAGGCACCTGGGGTCAAAAATCAGAATAACTTACCTCAGACCGAAGTAGTTAAAAAAGTAACCAAAGCGCCTCGCTTTGGCCAAAGCGAGGCGCTTTGGGAGGGGGGTGGGAATAGAAGGGGGGGGGGGTTAATATCACCTCTCATTTTTTTCATTAAACGAGGAATCTAGCAAAATACGAGTATCAAAGAAACAAAAACTCAACCAAATATTAATAGGGATGGCAAAAAAACCCGAGCTCGACTGGTATACCCGAAACCCGAAGCACTTGGGACGGGTTTGGTATTGGAAAAAAATATTTCGTGGGTATGGGACGGGTATGGTATTAGGCGATACCCGACCCGATTACCTGAAACTAAATACCCGTTTACCCGAAACATATACCTGCTAATTTTTAAGTTATATATATATTTTTCTTCACTTAATGTTCATTTTAATAGATTCATTATTAAAAAAATTATAGTTTAATGACATTATTATTTATATTTATATGCTACAAAATATAAAAATATTTCTTGAGATACATATTATAATATATATTTTTATTCTAAATATTTCATATATTAGTATGGTGATATCATACGTATGTTATATATTACAATTTAATATATTATAGATTTCTAAAACATAAAACACCAAAAAAAGTAAAAATATATATACAAGAAAATTCCCAATGGGTATACCCGAAACCCGCCGGTATGCTCTATACCCGACGGGTAATACCCGCCAAAAACCCGACGGTTAATGGGACGAGTATGGTATGAGATTTTATAACCGGGTATGAGTATGGTATTAGCCAAACCCGACCCATACTCGACCTGTTGCCATCCCTAAATATTAATGATATTAATAATTGGTTGAGTTTTAGTTTATTTGGCGCTAGTGTTTTGCTAGGTGCCTTGTTTAATTTTTTATTGTAAATTTGTAATTGACATCATAAGCATTGTTTTGAAATCCGGACCGAACCAGTCGGTCAGACCAGGAATAGGGGTTGAACCGGTCCGGGTCGGAGCATTGAATCGGGTATGTATTGAACTGGGGGTTGGATTGGGAACCGGGCCGATTGAACAGGTTTTTGAAGGGGTTGAACAAGATTTTTTTTTTATTTTTTTTTAAAATTTTACCATATTATTTTAGGGGTATTGGATTTTAATAATTCAAACTTTCACCCATTGGCTGGTAGTAATCTTTACTTCAAAAATTCCCAATAACGATCCCAACTTTCAACGTATTGGCCGACAATAAACCTTTGTTAACTGAGAACTAGTGGATTATGACGTGGACGCTGACGTGGCATGTTCACCCTGACCCAAGCAGTGCTTGCCACTTTGTACAAAAAAATTATACAACAGTCCTGTGAAAAAGTGTTTGTTATTCTTTGGAATCCTTTGCATTAATGGTATAGTTTTACAAAAACAAAGTGCAATTGGTAGGCAGTGGGAAGAAAAAAATAAAAATGGTAATGCCGCTAATCCGTTTGGTGGTATCAACCTATCTCTGCTGTGCCAATCTGTGCAAACCTGCAAGCCTACAATGATACCGCCAATTGAGAGTGAGGTATCTTTGATACTGCCAATTCAAAGTGAGGTATCCCTTGATACCGCCGAATGAAAGTGAGGTATCACTAATACCGCCAATTCAATGCAAGGCATCAACCTGCAGCTACCATGATACCGCCAATTCAAAATAAGGCATCAATGGATGCCGCCGAATGAGATTGAGTTTTCTGCCTTGGATGCCAGCCTGCCTTCTGCGTTTTTTTTTCAGACTATAAACACCCACCCACCACTAAAACACTCTATGCATTGCATGCAATGGCCTTGGTTTTTAAAATTTTTTTGCAGGTTGATATGATAGGCAAATAGTGTTTGTGTAAGACTTTGAGAGTGTAAGAGAGCATCTAAGGGGGGTTATAAAATGGAGGGTGAGGTGAAAAATGTTAACCATCCACATCCATTTCCACACTATCACCATTACAATCTCAACCAGAAAGCTTTCAAACTTATAAAATATCATACCATAAAAATTCCACCACCATGAATCTAAACATAAACTTACACCATGGTCCCCTAACGAACGATGTGTTGTATCTACGTGATCGACATCGTTCCTTTCACATTTTCGTAAATGATGAAAACTTCAATGAGCCCCTTATGGTAAAACGTAGCAATAGAAGCATATGGAGGATACTTCGTAACAACCCTGTTGTAGGACGGGTTCGTAACCTTGTCGATGCCGCAGGGTTTGGTGGCCTTATAGATTGTGGTTATCGATACGTTGACCACTCCTTAATAACAGCTTTGGTGGAACGATGGAGGCCCGAAACTCACATGTTCCACCTACCATTTGGTGAAGCCACTGTTACCTTACAAGATGTTAACGTCTTGTGGGGGTTACCTATCGAGGGAAGTGTTGTGTCTGGAGCAGATGATGCACTGACAACTGTCGAGGCAATAGGGTGGTGCCGACGATGGTTAGGTGTTACGCCTGCAGAGAACCAAATGTCCGGCAAATCTGTTTTCGGTATTGTTATTAGTAGTGAAATAATGAAACCGTTTGTTGAAGCTGAGGCTACGGATGAAGAGTGCATTATCCGTGCTCGTTTAATAATTTTTTATCTGATCGGTTCCACTTTGTTCCCTGATCATAACAATAATAGACTAAATGTTTTTTATTTAAGATTTTTACGAGACCTAAGCCGAACAGGATCTTATAGTTGGGGCAGTGCGGTTCTCAGTTGTCTTTATAGGCGGCTTTGTGATGCCACCCAGCCGGATAGAAGAGCCGTGCCCGGGCCCATGATGCTCCTCAAATATGGGCATGGGAGAGGATTCGGTGTCTCGCACCATGACCACCCTCAAACCGGTTTGATTATACTTGTCCGCTAGCGGCTCGGTATATATCGCAAAGCCTAAACAAATATAATGTGTCTGTATGGCATCCCTTTGTATTTTTTTACTGAACACGTTTTTTAAAATGTTAATTTTGTAGGTGACGAGACCGCAACTTAAACTTAAGGGAGGTATCCACACACTACCTCAGGACATATCGTTCGCAGCTACAATCATTGAACGAGAACAAGGTATGTTTATTAATCCCGTGTTAGTAATTATTTTTAATTTTTTGTATTAAGCATTTATTGTGTTTTGTAACTGACTTAAGTGTTTGTTTTTATGTTTTTAGTTCAACTAGACCCCTTACACCTCGGTTTTGGATCAACTACCGGCTATCTGTTCAAGTGGGATCGAAAGCTGGAGGAGCTGTTGTCCTCTTATATGCTTTGAGATTGTTGAGCATCATTACCCTCAACGGGTTATGAAGCAATTCAACATGGTCCAGTACATACCTCCGCAAATAAACCTAACCGTACCATGGTTGAGCTTGAAACATTGCATGGTTTGGGGAGGCAAGGACACAACGGGGTGGACTGGATGCGTAGGCACGAAGCCTACATGAATGCATGGAATAACCGTCGTAACACGGTTTACACGTCTGATCCCATAAGGATGAATTCCACAGAGCCCGGTTATATGCAATGGTATTAGGGGCGTACCGTTGCATTTATTAGCAATCCGAGTGGAGCACTGGTCCCAGTTGGCGGTTTCCAAGATGACAGTGCTAGAATCCAGTTGATGGTAAAGCATTTTTATGTGTCTAATTCATACATTTTTATTTGAGTTTACGGTTTCTAACTAATAATTTTGTTTGCAGAGGGATGCCATGGGTGATATTTACCAGTCTTCGCAGCAGGCATTTAATGATCCTCAGTCCTTCGGCAGGCAGCTTGAGTATATACAGAACACGGCGTTTCAAAGTATGATGATGTCACACGATGTCGGACACTTACAAAATCCGATGCATCTTACAACGAACGCCGTCGACTTGTCAGCACCTGCACGACCTCAAAGGGTACGCCGGCGACGCGCTCCTCGTCACGTGCCGACAAACGTGCCGGAAAATCAGGACGAAGCTGGTACTCCGTTTGACAATGATGCTGGGTTTGGTGCATCTGTTGCGGCTAGTAACAATCAGAACAAGGGTGGGGGATATGTCCCGTAATTCTCAGACGTTGGATTGGGTCTTTCCCAGTCCATGTCCTTCCTACAGGGAACTGGTGATGTTGGTGGGTCCGGTGGCGGTCAATCGGCGGTGACAGGTCCACTAGCTAACTTGATTGCAAGCGGAATTGGCATCGGAGATAGTTGGGCATTTCCCTCACCGGATTATGTGACGCCGGTTGGACAAGTGTTGCCACGGGTTGATCTCGACCTTGTTAGTGATTTTCATTACCACCCCCCTCATAATTCGTGTGATGAAGGACCTTCAAGCCGGCCAGGACCATCAGCGTCACTGAATTTAAACCTCTTTCCGATGATCAGTACGGGAATGAAGGAGCACCACCCAGCGATGAAACACAAACCCAACACTAACCACCTAGAAGGCAATCTGAACGTCTTATGAATCAGAATCCACGAACTGGATGAACTGGTTTAACAGAGACGACCATATCAAAGGTGACCAAGCCTTGTCTACCAATGATAACATCATAGATTGAAGGTAGGTTGAGGACTATAAAAGTGAGTGGTTCGGTTCTCTGCATCTTTCCTTCGGAGAAACTAACATCAAGTGTTATTTGCCCCCAAAGGCTTTAGAGGTATGTCAGCTATACCTTTGATGGAGGACTCAGATAGTTGTAGTTTGGAGCGTTCATCTGAGCTCAGCAAATTGAAGTACCTTTCAAAATCGATCTCTGTTGCTGCCCCAGTATCAATGTAGGCTCGTTGTGTCTTGATTGAGCCTATGAGAGCTTCTACAACCAGAGGGTCATAGTTCTTTTCTCCTTCGGGTGGTGGGAAGCAGACACATTGGCGTTCCCAAACTTCCAACCGTGGGCGTTTGTTAGGAGCTTCTGGTTCGACCAAGACCATGTTAACTTCTTTCTCTTACCCTTCAACTATGTTTTCTTTAACTCCTTTGACCAAATGAGCAAGCTCTCCGGACTTGACAGCTTCCTCGATTCTTTTCTTGAGTTGGAAGCAGTCATTAGTGTGATGTCCCTTCTCCTCATGGAACTCACAATATTGGTTGGAGTTTTCATTTCTCTTGCTCTTTGGTAAAGGAAGGGGAGGTCTGAATCCGTTCTTGACTTCTTCAGTTGCCAGGATCTTTTGAGGGGTTTTAGTTAAAGTTGTGAAGCTTATCGTTCGGTCTCTGCTTGGAGGGTTCCGGCCTTCAGACTTTCGGGATTCTTATCCCTTGGATCTTCTATCATAGGACCCATAGTTACCCCTTTTTTTCTGTTTGGGCTAGAGCTTCTCCAATTAGCAGCCCTTTTTCTCTGTTCTTTGATATCCACAGCTTCTTCCCTCGAATGTGAGCTTCAGCCCTTTCAAGGGCTTCTTCAAGGGTTCTTGGGAGACTTTTGTTGAAATCTCGAGTGAGGTATTCAGAGTTAATAGCATTCATGAACCCTGCAACCTTCATCTTTTCATCAACACTGACATATGTGAGGCCTTCCTTCTTGTATCGTTCAATGAAGTTTCTGAGGCTTTCATCATCTCTTTGTTTAATTTGGAAGATGACAGTGGCATCTTTGACACATCTTCTTTGTTGAGAGAAGTTGGCCAAGAATCCTTTGCCCAAGTCGTCAAAGGATCGGATGCTTCCAGCTGAAAGGTCGTTGAACCAGATATGGGCTGATCCGACTAGTGTTTGCATACACATGAGGCAACATTCAGGGTTTCCCCACTTCTCCATTCGAGCAGCCCCAGAGACGATTCGTAAGTGATCTTCAGGGTCCTTGGTACCATCATAGGTCTTTATGTGAGATGGCATATTTAGTTTAGTGGGGGACTCATAGTTGGCTATTTGTGGAGAGAAACAGGAGAGGCTGTTGGGTTTTGTAAGGCTGGTTCACGTTGATTTCGACTCCTGTGTTGTTATTCCCATTTGAGTTTCCTTGATGGGAAGCCAGTGCTTGGCTAATAAGTTGCTGCCAAGGAAAATGGGCCATCATTTGAGCCATCATCTGAGGCATAAGGTTGAAGCCTATAAGGCTTTTAGGTGTCGTCAAGTTGTTGACTCCCATAGCATGTTCATTGAGGCACTACGAGCCAAGGGCAGAGAAGCCATGGTTGTTCCCATGAAGTGGGTGCTGGGGGTGGAACACTTGTGACCGGGGACTGTAAGAGTTGGTCTAAAGTGGGCTCATGCCCTATGGGTGCACTAGAGACAGGAGGTTTAGATGTGAACAGGGGAAAGGGTGTTGGACTTGGCCTTCCCGGCTGGTAAGGCGTAGGAAAACCTGAGCTTGGTCCAGCTCCAAAGTTATGAGGAGTAGGCTGAGAGCGGGAAGAAGTATGATGGGGAGGAAGAAGTAGCCCAGGTGAGAATGAGGGTTCTTCTTCGTTATAATCCGGCCGGATCCTCACCCCTTTTTCCTCTCTTTGATCACATGTTGGTTAAGGAGGGATCTTAGTTGTGAGAAATTGTTTACAACACCCTCGGGGGTGAGATCTATGCGTTCAGGTGTACGCATAGAGCCGAGGAGGGGAGATGCTACCCCTGGACGAGAGGGAGTTGGAGTTTGGAAGAGTGTGAACTCCTGAGATGTAGCACCTGTAGGAATGCTTCCAGGAGTTGAAAACGACACAGATCTGTTAGGTGAAGTCTTGTCTGTGTTCGGAGAAAACCTTGTTTACTTCTTCCGGAGACTCATGGTCGGACATTTCGGAGAATTGGAGCTACACAATTGTTCCTAGAGGAAGAATGCAATGGCGCATCCCCACGGTGGGCGCCAACTTGTTGCTACAACAAATATGAGTCCAACGTTAGTTCAGAGTCTGAGGAAGGGTAAAAAGGTTGAAGGGTTTAATTTAGCCTAACGCAGGTCGTGGTGTCCCTCTACTTTTTTAAACGTAGAAGGGGGTTCAAGAGTTTTATGTTTTGATTGTTATAATTCTGATTTGAGTCGTACTCAAAGCCAGAATGTTGTTTACAATTTCAGGTGAAATGTTATGTGATGTAGAGAATCTATCACACGTGAAGTGTGAAGATCAAAGAGAATAGAAGAGTATAGAAGTGGGAATGTAAGAGTGAATGATCAGATCACTGATAGAGTGATCTGATTTATAGAAAAGGATCTTTCACTTTGGGCAATGGTAAACTTTTGATCCTTGTAATAACTTAGGGACTATCCACTTTTAGCCGATAAAGGCTTTAGACCTGCAGTCCATGAGGTGCAGCTTCTCCACATACAGGGTGTGGACAGCTGTGGGGTTTTGACCGAGAAAGATGATGACAAGACAAGTCATATGTTTTGTTCTTTGTGTTCAACACTTTATTGCATTTTGAACCATTTTGCATTTCAACCTTTCAAGCCAGTTTGTGAAATATAATTGATTTATTTAGTTCTAGACTACCCACGTCGTCAAGTACTAAAAGACCTTCAAACTTCTTATACAATTAACAATATTGATGGACAAAAAGGTTGGATTTTACACAAAGGATCACATAACCATAGTTACAATCATATTATGATTTACTTATACAAACCTTGGTACATTTATTTATTTGATTTAAATAATGAAGAATTAATGATCAAGAAACATGGTACTCCAAATTTCTGAGAAAGCTTCCTTGATCACACCATGGTGATACCATGAGTTCAAGGACAAGAAACACTGCAAAAGTTGCTTCAAATCACTCTCCTCATACATTTGATTCTCCACAATCATCTCCATCATGGATTTCTTGAAGTCTTCGTAGGGCATTTCGGATCTCTTCACCACAACAAAGCTTTCTTTCACTTTTCCCTCCACTTTACACGGCATTAGCTTCTTAAACACCGAAAGTCTCGTCGGAGATCCCCACTCAGGTGATACCTCACCACATCCGCCAACATTGTGTCTTGATCGTACCTGTAACACACATGAGATAATTACAATAAATCATAACTAATGTATTTTTATATTTTATCTAATATTTGTCAGTGGCCTTCTTGACATAGTACAAATTTCTTTATGTCAAAGTGGTTATTCAAGTCTCACATAATTAAAACTAAATGGATTTTAGAAATACTTCGCCGTTTAAAGTAAAATCTAATACATAGAAATTAATCACAATGAAAACTAAATAATATATTTATTATGTATTATATCTATTGCTAAAAGATATAGAATAAGTTTGATTTTAGAAATACTTCGCCGTTTAGAGTGAAGGGTACATATTTAATATAACGTTTAGTGGAGGGTTCAAATCAAAAGAAATTTTTTTGTAAGAAGAAAAAAGAATAAGTTTAAACCAATCAAAATGCTCTAATTGATTTTATATTATTTGTTTGTAACCCCTTAAACTAATTTAATAAATGAAACTCATAACTATTTTTCAAAATATATCTTTACAAAACAAATGTAGGATGCATTTAGAATGAACTTCAATATATGGAGGATTAGTTTCGGGATGTGTAAGATAAATGAATGGTGAATTCCAATGTGTAGGATGGATATTGTTATGTGTAGGGTGAATATGAATATGTGTAGGGTGTAGGGTTGTTCATGAGCCGAACCGAGCCGAGCCAAGTCAAGCTTGCGCTCGACTTGGTTATAAACCGAGCTAGCTCGGCTTGGATTTGAAACCGAGCCGACTCGGCTCAGCTTGGTTTGGCTCCAATTTAAAAAGAAAAAAGAAAAATGTCTTTCAAAATTCAATAGTCTAAAATATTATTCAATAGTTAAAAATAATACATTTAAAATAAGTTTAACCTAATACATTACAAGCTAAAATCAAGTTCAAGAAAAATTCTTAAATTTTAACGGAATACAGTATAAGTTCATCAATGTACGAATTAACTTGAGTAGTTGGATCAAAAGCAGTATTAAGTTTATTTAAATAACTTGATTAGCTGTAAATTCAATATCAAGCACATAATATCCATGCTACTATTACCTAATATGAAATATGTAACATATTCCCGATCTTTTTTTAACATTTTTATAGTATATATTATATGTATATAAAAAATACATATTAAAAATTAGAATTATTCGAGCCAAACCGAGCCGAGCTAGGCTCACTTTCTAACCGATCCGAGCTTGCTTGGCTTAGTTTCAAACCAAGCCATATCGAGCGAGTTTTTTTCGAGCTAAATCCGAGCGAGCTCCGAGCCACAAGCTTTTTGGATAGCCCTAGTAGGGTGAATATGAATATATGTAGGATGAATTGTGATATAGTTAGAAGACATGAATTATTTAATGTTTGAGTATTATGTCATTTGTTCTTTTTTTTTCTCATATTAAATTTCTTCTCAAATGATCCTTCCCCATAGTATATATATATTTGTTATTTTTCTAACATGATTGTGTTTGATATTTTATTTATCGGTAGGTATCATCGAAACCAGTACCGGTATCGTTATTGTAACACAAAGATTGATATCCTTTTGAGCATACCACAACTTTAATTAAGTTACCAAGTGCCGAACCGTAACAAACCAAATCGATAACCACCGAATTCCCACACATAATAAACCAAACCGATATCAGCCAAATTAAATCCTCATTACCCATGGAATCTATAATAATTACAATAAATACTAAATAATATATCACTATATCTAATATATTTATCGCTAGCATTACCGCGACGTCCGAAAAGCTTCTATGATGGTGGCCAAAGACATCCGGTCGTTGTTCACCTTCTCCGCGGTCGTCCACGGTGTAACTGGTGCTAAACCGGTGGCTATAGGCAAATGAAGTGGTGGCATTGTTAGGGTTATTAGTTTCCATCTTGTGGCGGTTTTTCTTTTCTTCGAATGGAGGTACGGGAAAGCGAAAGCCAAGGCCATTGTTATCGGAGTAGGAGGGTTTTGAGCGCGGGGAAACGGCGCCGTAGAGTTTGGCAGCGACGAAAGAGACGTGGGATTTGAAGGAAGAACGGTGGGGTGCTTGTTTAGAAGGTGATGGAGTAGTTGTGCATGGTGTATCGCTAGTGGTTTCTTTGTGGTGGTGACACGAAGGAGAAGAGTGTTTTGTTTGGCATGCTTTAAAGATACGAAGCATCAAGTTCACCATTTTAGTAGCTAGGTAATTAGGTAAGTGTCTTCACTATGAATATGAAGATATATATAAGCTTATTATTCCCACTTAATATTGTTATATTATGTGGAGGACAGTGAAAAATAAACATTCTATAAAGTATTTTTGCATATTGTATTGATTATTTAAAGATAAGATACTAGTGTAGGTGTAGGTGGTTGAAGGGATATGGGTCTAAATTCGTATGTAAATTAGGATAAGCCCATACCTAAAAAGGCCAAAAAATAGCTAGCAAGAAATTAAGGAAACTGTCTACGCAGATAGTGTGCGCATGCGCACGGCTAAGGCAACCGAATCAACATGCGCAACCACAACTCTAAGGTCTCTTGTGTGTAAAGCTTAGCGCAAGCTGAGGAGACAAAAGTATGAAAGGACAATCCTATACGAACCAATCAGAATTAGAAGACGTGTGGCAACTAAGACGGCGTACGCCCAACCAATCAACGACTGCCAGTTGGGGATTCCTAACGTCCACATTTGTATAGAGGAGACCAAAAGTACACACGACAATGACATACGGCCAATCAAAGAGCGTTAGTGCCAGTGATAGTTGTTCCCCCACGATCGCGCCATGCGCGGAGAGGACAACAATTTGCAAAATGCCACATCACCGACGATCTCCACTAACGGTCATCGCTTGAAGAGATAATAGTACAAGGTAAACGGACTGCCAGCTAATCAGCAACCGACACACGTGTCACCACCCCTTGGGCGTCACGTTTCCGCATCCCAAGCATGCAAGCAGTCACCAATCACAAGCCGAAATGCGAGTAAATACAGTATCATTTTCCTCTTTATAATTGCTTTATTCCTTACTTTGTGTTATACTGAGTTTTGGGCTGGAATAGTGGAGGTACCCCTAATTGGGTCTGATCCACTTCAGGATATGGGTTAGTGATGGCGGCCCATGTGGACCATATTTAAGGAGGACTTCTTCTCCTTAGGGGATATTCAGTTGGTACCTGAAAACCACATACTTAGTGTCGACCACTATTTTTTGTGTCTGTAACGAGAAGAAATTCTTAGCAGTCACCTCCCTACTTCGTTTCTCCTTTTCAGGTCATCACTCTCTCACCAGTCCTAAGTGTTTTGCGAAGAATTAATCTTATGAAATCACCAGTTTAACTATCCTTAACCAGAGGTTACACTCGTGTTTCTTCACTGGTTATGTATGTAACCAACTATAACAAAATTTACAAGTATGTATACCTTTTATCATTTATATTTATACATGTTTGTCATGCTTAAATAAACATATTAAGCAAATTAATTTGATAGATAACTATGGATTGTATTTTATAAACACAAACTTGAATTAAAAAAAAAAAGATATACTATTAACTAAGTTATATATAAACTTATGTTCATCCGAAATATTTAATAAATAGTTAAGGAGTAGTTACATGTTAAAAATCCGCATAACTATACAAGAAAAATTGTATATCATGAAATCTATAGCAATGTTGTCGAAGTTGGATCGAAAGGCTAACCCTTTAAAAAAACAATGTATTTCATTCAAGTATAAAATCAACCTAGTAGTTTAATCTTATTAAGTATTCTTTAACAGCCAATGATCTCCAGCCCAACTGGTTTGAGGTAGGGTGAGTTTTCCCTTAAGGGTTCCCATCCTGGGGGTAGGTCGCAGGTTCGATCCATGCACACCACAAAATCGATAGGTTTCATTACACACTTGTATACCTTTATCTCACTCTCTAGGAAAGTTAGGGAAAACCTATATTACATGAGTATAACGGTATAAAGTTGTTTCTAGTGCATGAGAATATATGCCTTACATATTACATGTTAATACATTATCATCATTGCAATATATTTTTAGAGAGAAAAAAAACAAAAGAGAGAAAGAACAGAAAACTAGTACGTAATTCAGTTCAACTTTTTCATTGAGGGGTCGATTCACTTGAAAATAAAGCTCAACCTATAGTACATTGTCGTTCTCCATGTATCATCTTGATGATGATGATGATGATGATGATGATGATGGATTACAACTTGTATGTACCTTTGCTTCACATTATTACCCATTTGAATTGAAGCCTTTAAAGTGTTACAAAGGGTTATATTGGTGAAAAAACAAACATAATTTCATTTTCGGTATATAGTGAAGAAAAGGAAATACTGAAACATACATAGTTGAGTTGGATTTTTTATTCAATTTGACATACGGGTTCGTATTTTTCAGGCCTTTTTAAAGTTATTTAATGATTCACAACACATATATAGATAGAGACATGTGCATTAAAATGAAAACATTGAATATATAAGAGTAATGAGAAACTAGCCATTTTCCTTCACTGAAGATTGAAGAATATATGTATTCACCATTTCATCGATTAATTAATATAATGTTTGTTTGTTGAATCTTCGTTAGCGACAATCTAATAACTGCCTTAGCCTTTTTATTCAAGGCCTCCCACTCATCCTGTTTTAACTTCTCCGGTTTGTCACCCAATACCATGTCCAAATCCTTCTGAACCAGCAAATCCTCCATTTGCATTTTCCACCAACCAAAATCTTTTCCATCAAACTTCTCAATCTGAACTTTACCACTCTCAGCCATTATCTCAAACTAAGTAATTTCCTGACTTTGGATCTCGGTAAAACAATCAGAAAAATAATCTTGGACAAACAAAACAAACAATAACGCCACAATAATCACACCCAAATTACTCGGCTAAACTGCCCGATAAATATGCCAACCAAGTTGCAATCCTAACTAAACCAATAACTAAGGCTTTATAAATAAATAAAAACAAACATGTATTCTTCCTTTTTTTTCTTACTGATCACGAAAAAAAAAGAACAATATTTAACTTCGTAGTTTATTCACCTTTTTTTTGTCTTGTTAATTGCGGCACTCTAGGATGGGTACGTGACAAAGTAGCAAGAGTTTGTTTCTTGTTTCTTGGTATTAATTGCGGCACTCGAACGAAAAAGATTCATATTTATTTTACGGCCTTCTGCCAAAATACCAAACAACCCAATCGATCTATCTCTTGCGTTGTGTTTTACCTGTGTGTAACGAGCCGTAGCTCTGATACCAGTTGTTAGGATTCGATCTCTCGATCAACACACCAAACACAAACAAATTGCAAGAGGTAAAAATAAACGAACACGAGAACACAAGGATTTACGTGGTTCGGTCGGCTGACCTACGTCCACGGGCTGCAACCAGGATATTTTATTATTGCTTTCTGCCTCACTCGTGATGAGGACAAGTACAAGATGCCTATTTATATACAAGATTAGGGTTTACTACTTAATCCCCAAGAAAACTAATAATGGGCTAATTAAATAAAACGGGTCAAGTCTTCAATTTAATTAGTCTGCCACTTTATTGTCTTCTAATCTGAGCCCAAATCAAGTCTTCATAAAACCCAACAGGGATTGTAATCCAACTCAATTTCCTTTGGATCCCGGACTGAAGCTATCCAAGGCTGATGAAGGTGAAGAGATAGATCCAACCGAATATAGAAGAATAGTTGGAAGCCTTCGGTACCTCACTCATACCCGACCAGATCTGAATTTTTCTGTGGCTTTGGTTAGTAGGTTCATGCAAAGACCAACTAAGACGCATGAGCGAGTAGTGAAACAAGTTCTAAGATATTTGAAAGGAACTCTTGATTTCGGAATATTATATCCGAAAGGTGGAAGCCGAATGTTACTTGGGTATAGTGATAGTAGCTTCGCAATGGACATGGACAATGGAAAGAGCACAACAGGACTCGTGTTCTACTTTAATGATGCGCTGGTTACTTGGGTGTCTAAAAAACAAGGTACGGTGGCATTATCGTCTTGCGAGGCAGAGTTTGTGGCGGCTACATTAGGAGCTTGTCAGGCACTATGGCTTAGAGGCTTGATATCGGAAATAACGGGTGACGAAGAAAGAAAAGTGACTATCAAGATTGATAACTCGTCAGCAATCGAGTTAATGAAGAACCCTGTATTTTTTTGGTAAAAGCAAGCATATACACACTCGATGTCATTTTAATAGGGAATGCATTGGACGTGATCAAATACATGTTGAACATGTAAGTGGGAACTTACAAAAGGCGGACATTCTCACAAAAGCATTGCCAAGAATGTAGTTTGTCGAGATGAGAGAACTTGTCGGTGTTACAAGATTAGGGGGGTGAATGATAAAATAATCTTGTATCGCAAGGTTCGGTAACTAGAAGGACTTAGTTGTCAAATCTTGTAATCTAGGTTTTAGAGATAGATTTCCTAGATAAGTTAAAAGGTTTCTTAATTAATGTTCCTTCGTGAACAAGGAATATACCTTGGTGAACAAGGAATATAAGCTTATAAATAGTTGGAGGTTTTGTAAGTCATGTATCAATTCAATAATAAGAAACAAAGTTTGGCTTAACATTCGAGTACTTTTGATATCGATTTCTAGCATTTTAATCACAGTAGTAATCTTTAGGGTCAATTGATTCAAGTGTGATGTAAAAAGAAATTTGATAGGAAAGTCTTAAATGGTGAAATGGAGGCTTGAGTTTATGAAAGTAATAATATATTTGAGTTATGGGCTTGATTTGAGTTGTTAGGAATTACTTTTTGTCATGGAGGCCCATATATTTTCTTTACCAAAATTTGTAAAATAAAATCAGTTGGGACTTGGCATTATAACTTTTGTGTTATTCAGATCCTTGAATGTTCACATGTATGTTTGCACAATTCCATATACATTCCATATGCTATGTAACATTTGCTGCCTCTTCAAATGCGATATGTTTGGATAGTAAATCAAATTCCTTTAGCATTTTTACCTAATCAATAGAAATTGTATTGAGTTCACACATGTGTCATTAACTTGTGTAGAGAGAGGCTATTGTACAAAGCTTTCTTAACATACAAAGTGTAAGAAGCCCTACCAGCCCTTGATCTGCGTTTAAAAACAAGATGACACGATCGTAATTATCAACGCGTTTTATGTTAGCCGTTAACAATTCAGGGGTAAATCTGACAAATGCTCGTAAAATAATTTGATTTTTTTAATCATACCGCCCAAATCATCTCATTAATTGAAAGTAATTATAATTTGCTATAATCGTGCAAATCATAAAACTCAAAAACTCCATTAAACACCATACTCTGTAAACACAAAAAACAGAGCACCATTTCAAACGACACCAGACGACCCATAATCACTCGATTAAGAACGAATTATGGCTCCAAAACGCAAAACAAGTAAGCAGATGTTCATATTGTTACTTTAATTTTTATTGTCTATTAGTTTTCATCGTCTATGATGAAGAAATGAAAACCCTAAAATTACGTTTGTATGAAACAGGTGAAGCAGAGAGAACGAATGAGTTTGTTCGTGCGTTTGATGAAAGTTATAAAGGCGTTTTCAGTTTTTTCATTGATTTTAATGATTTCACATGATCATGTTGTTAAAACGCACGTCTATATAAGAAAACGCACACTAACATGTGTTAATATTAGAATCACATATTATTACTTAAAACGCACTTAGTAATATCATAAAACGCACTTACATGTTGATGATATTCAACTTACAACGTAAAAACATAAAACACACTTAGTGATATCATAAAACGCACTTAGTGATATCATAAAACGCACTTACATAAAACACATTCAGTGATATCATAAAACGCAGTTACATAAAACATAAAACACACTCATTGATATCATAAAACACACTTACGTAAAACATAAAACGCACTCAGTGATATCATAAAACGCACTCAGTGATATCTACAATATAAAACAATTATCTATCAGCCTCTTTCATCTCTGAACTTTATTATCTTCGAATATATGTATGAAAACACCAAAATTAACCCGATCACAAGATATTCTTCTCCAATTATGGTTTCCGGTTTGTTGTTTAAGTCTGATACAAAATTAACCCGACCACAGGATCTTCTTCTCCAGGATCTTCTTCTTCAATTGAATATCAATTTCAAAAAAAAAAATGATCGAAATAGTGCACTGTGCTTGGAATTTGAATTAGGTTAAAAAAATGAAGGAATATTGTGTAATCAGTTAGGAAAGTTTGAATTTTGTATTACGAAAAAACAGAGATTGATATTTCTCTGAAAATTAGAACGTGATTAATGGACATAGTAAAAGTCTATAATACCCTTCTAATGATTAACAACGAAGTATGAGTTTGTAACCGTCATTTTCCACGTGTCAAACTATAGTGGCTTCCTACACTTTGTAGGATAAGGTACTTTGTACCAAATACTTTCTCAACTTGTGTAATGTCAAATGTATGGATGATAAATCAAATTCCTTAAGCATTTTATCTAATAAACAGAAATTGTATGAGGCCACCCATGTGTCATGAATTTGTGTAACGTCAGTGGTTATCCCATGTCCACCAAACAACGTGCCCCGAGTTCGAGTCCCACACGACGCACATTCTAATCGCTCCCTCCCGCAGGGATCGAACCCAGTTTCTAGGCAGGAAACCCCAGAGGGAAAACCTTCCTACCTCACCCCAACCAATTGAGTTGGGGTCATTGGCGTTCCATTAAATCAACTAACATTAAATTACATGCTTGTAGTCTAGATAGTTTTATCCTTTAGTAGGAAAAGGATGATTCATTAGCACCTCACTCACAGTAGTTAAAATGAAGAAAAAAATGGTATGTATTCATAAATTCATTGAGCAATCAAGCCTACCTGTAACTATTAATGTGTCCCACATATGAAGCTTTCTCACTGTCATTAATTATGTGCAGCAAGGTAGTGTGGGAGATTTGGCAAATGCTTCACAAATTCCTAGCTTATAAACTGATTAGATGCTTTATAAGTTCCTTAAATAAGTTTCTAATTTGTAATTTTCATGTCATGTAGATATCGAAAGTACAACCAGAAATATATGGAAAAGAGTCTCAAAACTTTTATTTTGCTTTAGGCCTCTAAAATTGTTAAAGGGATACATAATCGATGTCCGATTCAGAATAAAGGAAAAGACTAAAAAAAGTCAACTCTCACAAAGATAAAGCAATTTCCTTGTGACATGTTCTATTTGCAAGTGGAAATGAAGCATATTTTTAAAGACATTTTTATTTATAAAAAAGTCAACAATATACAGAATCTTAGATGCAGATCACAGGATTAAGAAAGAGCAAGTTGGCAGAGGTTGATTCCTCCAAAACTGCTAACTTCTAGATTTAATTATACAAATAAAAATAAAACAATAATTTACATCAAAATAGTAAAAATTCCATATAATATAAGCTACTACCTAGATACCAAAGTTACCAAGCTAGAATTACAGAGGTAAGGATAATGGAGGTCAACTTAAAATGTGGGCCATCCAAGTGCCTACTGCGGTCCCATGTCTTTTCCGGTGAACTCGCCACTGTCGCCTCTGCTACCAAGTCCAAATGATGAAACCCCCCTAGTAACATCAAGACCACTGCCAATGGAAGTCATTAGAGCCGATAGACCATTGGTTGTTCCGCCACCAACTGCCATACCCAACCCGAGAAAATCAAGAGTGGCATGCTTAGGCCCGTATACAGATGGAGTCCCCAACATGAGTTCTTGCAATCCAGGCCGCCCATCAAAGCCCAACCCAAGTCCTAGCCCGATAGATGACCCTCCGTCCGTGTCATCACGCTCGAGCCCATATCCCCTAAGTAGTGATGCACCGGACGCAGTTGCACCCATCTGAGCAGCTTTTTGAAGTAATGCTGTTGCTGACATAGTGGGCTGAGGTGGAGAAACATATTGCCGAAGTTCCGGCCCTGCTGTTCCGAAAATTGAGGATCCTTGATTGGTTGACAAGCATAGCGATATGGGTTCTTGAGCTGAAGATGGGAGTGTAAGATCAGGTGTCTGTGTAGGTCGGGCCATGGATTGAATAAAATCTTTGAATCCAGTTGTTTGAGGTTGTGGTTGTAAACTTTTGGGTGCAGTAGATGATGCAAATAAGCTAGCAAATACGCTGCTGCTTGTGCTTGCTGTATTGGTTGAGCTGCAGCTACCGCTACAGCTTCCGGTCAACCCCACCACCAACTGTGGTGGATTATCCACAATGGGTTTAGCATCATGATCCGACTTGGAATCTTCCGGCAGATCTGTAGGCAAGACGTGCTTGTAAATTGTAATGAATCTCTAAATGTGTTACTAAAGTATATGCAGAAGAAACAAAACTTTTTTGTTGCCATCTCTAAAATAATAATACGAATACTTGTTAAAACCTTAATAACACAAGTCATTATACCTGGAGAATTTGCAATACACAAAACTGAAGATGTTACAGACACTGCAGGAGTGGCAGTGGGAGGAGGTGGAGTTGGAGGAAGCTGTGCTGGCGGCGGTGGTTGCGGTGATGCTGTTGAGGTTGATTGTGGTGCCGATTCTATATCTTGAGGCTTATGGTCTTCATCTTTCTTGGGAGGTTCAGCTTCTGGCTGACCTTTAGCGCTCTCCACAGCTAACGCGTCTTGAGGCTTATGGTCTTCATCTTTCTTGGGAGGTTGAGCTTCTGGTTGACCTTTAGTGCTCTCCACAGCTAACGCGTCACAAAACGCTCTATGGGTAATAAAGCTATCCCTCCTTCATACAAACATACAAAAATTTCAGCATTCAAACATAGATGTAAACACATGTTTTAGCCGATAACAATAGATTTTAACTAAAATCCAACCTCGAAAACAAAGTCCCGCAATCACATCTATACTCTCGGGTTCCACATATCTTTAGATGAGCTTTCCAATCAGACTGAACCGCATATTTCCTTGAGCACTGATCACATTTCCACTTCTTCTCACCATGCTTCCTACTGAAGTGCTTTTTAATCCCAGTGAGATCACCCAACGCCCGTTTTGGATCATGGTGAACACACGACGGCTCTGGACATACATACACTCTTTTCCTAATCTCATTCCCCGTCCTCTGCTTAAGCTTCCACGGCAAATTATGCCCTCTTCGATGGAGCTGCAAGTTCTGGTCTCTCTGAAACCCCTTATTGCAAATTTCACAAACAAACCGATTCGTCGCCATTAAAGTTTTCGGAGATAACGCAATCACCTCTGCATCCGGATCTACATATTATTCAAAAACACCGAAAAACAACTTAACGTTCATTGAAATGCCAATACAACAAGCCGTAACCCTAATACTTGCCTCAAACATCATGAAATCAATTTGTGAGTATCTACAAAAACTTACTAAATTAATACATAATTAATTACTAATTAAGGCATCCAGCTCAATAAAAATCTACATTAACAAAACAAATTTCATAATCATCTCTGCATCTGGATCTACATATTAAACATTCAAAAACACCAAAGATCAACTTAACTTTCATTTCAATTCCGACACAACAAGCTCTAACCTAATACTTGCTTCAAACATCATGAATCAATTTGTTACAGCCACTGTTGTAAAACTCCTCCTTAGCGAGCGATTACTCCTCGAGTAATTCTTATATTTATAATATTAAACTAATATCATTTTCTGAAAAGAAGAATATCAGTTTTTGAAATACTTTAGCATTTCAAAGCGTGTGTTGAGAATCATGTCTTCATTCCCCACGCTTTTGATACCTTTGGCTCTCTAGCTCCCCAAGCTATCAGATTCTTTGCCAGAGAACAGTCGTGCACAGCAATATCTCGTCGTCAAAGAACCAAAGTTATGCTTTAAGTAGGATTACCTTTGTCATTCAAAAGGGGGTGGCAACAAAGCTTGTTGCCCGTCTACCTGTCATTCTATTGTCTATTTTCTTTATTTATATATTGGATAATATTTTACTAAAAAAAAAAATTATGGTATTTGACATACATAATTTCTCGACAATTAATTTATTATAACTTACCACGTCAAAATACCCCCAGAGTACTCCCCGCCTAGGCCAAGTACAGAGCGCCTGGCGACTTTTGCAACCAAAGTAACTTACAGCCCAACCAGTAGAACTCAACCCAAAAGACTAGTTGTGCGAGACATTCATTTGAACTATAAACTCACATTTATTGCCCATAGCCCCATACAACCGACGTCAGACAAGTCCCATATCTTACAATGGTTCAAGTCCATAACACAATATGTAACCAACCATCTACTAAACAATCTAACACTTATTAATTAACCTAACATACACAATTCCTAATCAAGGCATCCAGCTCAATAACCACCTAAACTAACAAACCAAATCACATAACCACACTTCACTTACTAACACTAACATTAATATTAATATTATCAACAAATTTAGCTGAACCACAACGTTACCTGGCATGCCGGCTAAATTCCGCTTCCGTTTAACCGGCTGTTCCGGCGGAACCACCGGCTGATTGGCCGGAGAAGAGCCACTAGCTTCACCGGAAACCGCTGACTCATCGGCGGTCATGAGTGAGTACTAGATTATTATTAATATTATTATTATCCTAGGATTGTGCTAACGAAAGCTAGGGTTTCAGAGTTCAGACATGAGCCCTAATTTTTAGCTATGTTTATTGAATCTAAGGATTAAAACAAGTACAAACAGAATATGAAATTAAAGTAAGAGATTTAATAAAAAGATAATAATAAATTTAAGAATAAAATTGTATGGAAATAATATCTTGGAAGAGAAGCTGAAAGGAAAGAAAATCCAGAAAGTCGTCGTTTTTTTATTATTATTGGATTGGATTGGATTGGAGTTTGAGAGGGGTAAAATGGGAATAAGATGAAAGTTTTGGTTGTATAACTATGGTTAGGTTGGTCTTGCTAACTATGGTTAGGGTAGAAATGTAAAATAAAATTTTTTAACGGCAAACAAATACTTTAAATGGATATTGGTTCATCGTATCGGGATACATTCGCCAACTGATCTGAGGAAAACGCACACCTAAGGCCAAAGCCCGTGAACACTTGCACGAAGACACGACAGTGTGGTGAGGTAAAACCCATTTAGTTCAAGGATTGAATTAAGCAATCGCCGCCAACTCTTGCATCATCACTCGGTGTCGCGGAAAATAATTAGAGAGTGAAAATTAAACCTGGGTCACAAAGAACATTGACCATTTCACCACTACCTTATTCCTCATTCGTAAAATGTAGAGTAATGTTTTGTGGAGTGAAGGTCAAATAGTACCTTTTTTGTCTTGGATTTTTGAGCTTTTAGACAAACGATCACGTGGTGTTGTAAGACTATACGAGCCTTTTCTAGCCCAATGTGTAAAGAATATTATGGGTTAGAGGGTGTGTTAGCTTTTATTTGTGTAGCACTGATTGAAAGGATGATGATATAAAGGTGTATATATTAATAAGTTCGTAATCAAGTATGTTTCATTTTGTAGATGGTGTGAACAAAGATGGTTATGCGCAAATCAAATTCGCATATCATAATCTATGTGGGCGTAAGAAATGTTTCTTAATGATACATGAGCCATAAAGTAGATAGTTAACATTAGTATGTAGCAATAGTTTTGTGTGTTTTTATTTGTTCCCTCATCGGATGTAACAGATGATACACGAGTAAAAATTGACACTTGACTGTTTTATCGTGCAAGTTATTATTGGAGATTATGATCACATGACTAGTCAAAATAATAATTAAAGTCTTCATTGCTTTGTGCCTCAAGTGATCAATAATATTGACCTTGACCATTGACCAACATTATTGATCATTGACAAAGACTAGCTCTTTTCATAATGCCCAAAGATTAGTCTCCTTGGATTATGCCCCAAAGTTTAGTCATTTCATTTTCTTCTAGACTTGTATTTGCTATAAATTGTGGCATCTTATTCAATTGTAATGTACCAAAACATTAATAAGAAAAGCATTACTATCAACAACATCTTCTTATTCTATCTCTATACAAATAATCCCACTAGCCGTTTGAGAGTCGGTGACTACAAACAAAGCAGCCCTTGGCTACAGGGCTCACAAATAAAATAAAATCAAATAGAAAATCACTTCCGCTAGATTTCTATATGGTATCAGAGCAGGTTACCATCCTGCTCAGAAGACAAACATGCCAGAAAAAAAAAAGGAAAGAAAGAAGCTGACGGGTCTTGGGTAGAAAAGAGGCAAAAGAACTTTTTTTTTAATTTAAAAAAAGGGGGCAAAACTTAGTGGTGGAGTGATGGAGAAGATACAAGCACGGGTGCAAGAAAGTATCTCGTGTTTAAAAAAAAAAAAAAAGTCGGGTTCTTTGATCACTTGGGACACAAAGCAAGGAAGACTTTGACTAGTCAAATGGTCATAATCTCCAATAGTTATGACTATAAGTATGAAAGTTGTTCTCATATAACCATAAAGGTATAACACGCTCACGGTTCATCTACTTTTAGTGTTGTTTGCTAATTTTTATCCAAGTTATTCAATAAGTCAATGTTTTAAAAGGCTACATATATTGCACACAACCAATTCTTATTTGCACACCTTGTTGTCATATCTACCATGTATAGGGCGCTCTATATGTCACGTGTGGCCCTATACGTTGCGTATGGACCTATACGCGGCGTATAGGTCCATACGCGGCGTATAGGTCCTGACATGACTTTTACTGGTGGGCAGAGGTGAGCAAAAAACCGATTCGGGAACCAAAACCGGTAAAACCGACCCGAACCGAAACCGGTACTAAAAAAATCTCAAACCGAACCGAAAACCGGCCTAAAACTAACGAAAAAACCGGTCAAAAGAAACCGAAACCGAACCGAAACCGGTACACAAACCGGAACCGAACCGAAACCGATATTGCTGAAAACCGGTCGAAACCGGTAAAAAACCAAAACTGAACCGAAACCGGTTTAAGAAAAATACATTTTTGGCCATAAACACAAACAAAACTTTGTTTTTTTGTATTAATATTCAAATTTCTTCTTTAAAAAACTTTAAAAGTTATTAAAAGTTAAATTTTATGTAATTTATACGATTTTAAAAAGTGTGCGAAAAAACCAATTAAGAACCAAAACCGAAACAAACCGAACCGAAACGAACCGAAACCGGTCTTACGAATCGACAAAACCGGTCCAAAACCGAACCGGTTTGGAACCGAAACCGGTTCGGCCAGGAACCGGTACTGTAGCGAACCGGTTTAGAACCGAAACCGGTTCGGCAAAAGAAAACCGATTTGCTCACCTCTACTGGTGGGCATTAATGACGATTGTGAGTTTGCGCAACCCTCTATACGAGACCTATATAAAGCTATACGTCACGTATAGAGGGATGTGCAAACAAGTTTTGGAGTGTACAATTACCACCACCCTTTTAAAAGCATACTACGACTTGGTCATTTCAAACCATTGAACGGGAAAGTGTCACTATTGTATACGAGCAAATGGACCTGACATGAATGAACTGATTGGATACGAGTCGACCGAGAGAAACCAGTGGTATTCAACTGGTGTTTGTCTCCTCTCTTTACTGGCCAACCTGTTAACTTGATAAACATCTAGCTCTCGATTCGATTCATATCATATTTTCAAAAGGTTACTATTAATTTTGCGCAATTTTTAGCAACATTTCAATAACCTTTTCACAAATGAAAAACCTAAAATTTGACCCATTTTAAAAGGAACATTTTAAAAGCATGTACCCTTGATGTACATTGATCAGACTAACTAACACCTTATTATTAAATGAAATTCTAAACTAGTGGGTTGTTGGTGGATTACTCTAGTAAGTCAAAGCAAATTCGTGACAACTAGGACTAATGAATTAGTCAAGGAGATTTGGTTGCTTTTTAATATAAGAATTTGTCTTGTGTTCAAAACGTCACAAAGTGATAACCTGTCTTGTTTTTAGAAACATAAAAAAGTTGTATATTATAAAATAGACAAAGACATTTGTTATTTGTGATCCTCATAATATTTTTGGTGTATTATTAGGATTATTTCATGCAATTTAAAGAAGCGGCAAAGCTTATGCAAATCAACAAGACTTGGAGGCAAATTAAATTGACCACGTTGAATTTATTTTTTACCTTTTGATTTGAGTTGTTTCTCTTTTAAATACGAACCATTATCATCTATACTATTATTATAAAGAATGGTACCTACCAAATTTAAATAAATACTATATTTTATGCATATAGTACAATATCCTAATGAAAATAGTAAAATGGTAAAATCGTCTTCTTACATCAACACTAAATTGATTAATGAATTAATAAATTAAATGATATAAATAGTAAATGCATTGAAAGGCCTCTTCATATCCTCATCTTGTTTGATTACTATTTACCACTTGCAAGAAACGATGGGGTGATGTACTATAAGTGATGATCTCACAATGTAGCTTTTGATTGTTTTTAGAGTAATATGTGTTGCTTAACCTTTTTCAGGAGCCCATAGCTAACATTGATGAAGATTTGTGCAAGTCAGTAAATCTATACGTCAATCAAACTTTAAGTATTAGAGCATTCTCTTGTTTTACTAATGATTGAGTTAATATGTCTACTATATATTATATATAACACTGATTATATATTTTACTATTTTATTGTAATTCTCCTTTTGGGGTGCGGAATCGTCTGCTCTTCAGATTTCATATAATTTGTTCATGATTATACCGGAATAGTTATATGGTTAGGGGCGGACATGTATTATAACTAGGGGTAGCACCCGCTACCCCTCAGCCTTACCGGCGTATTGCAATTTTGTTTTAATGTTTTTACGTTTTTTTGTATTACGCTACCCCTGAAAGTATATTAACGCTACCCCTCAATTTTTTAAATCCCACTCTCAAAGTTTTATTATTAATCCACCATAAAAAATAGAAACACATAAGTACAAAACCCATTGACCAGTTCCATTTATTAATTATCTATATCTATATCTATATCTATACTACATTATAAAGGGAGAGCTATGGGTAAAAAAGTCCAAAATGTCAACTTAAAAGTTACAAGTGTAATTCTCTAAACTTTACAACTTTTCTTCTTTTTATGTCCCTTGTGTACAACCTTTTATGACAATAGTACAAAATACTAATCCAATGCATCCTAACTTGTGTTTTTGAAACCGTCTCCTTCCTTTAAGTTACTATCGAATGTTGTAACCGTCATACATGAGAAAAGTTTCATTATATTGTTATTTATTTTATTCTTTTTTTATATTTACCTGACGAATAAAATTAGTCATCAAGAGTTGCATATTATTATTTTAGATTAGGTACTTTCACAAATTAGAAGATCTCATATTATAATACTAAATATAATATTGAGATACAAAGAATTTTACAGATTTTAAAATTTATAAATGAATGATCAAATATTCACAACAGATAATTTGATAATGTAAAAGTTTAACTAATCGTATAGAAACCATCGTTTTGCATTCAAAGACAATTTCATATACATAGTTTTGCATTCAAAGACAATATATTTTTACATTTTTCCCACAACTTGGTGGGCTAACACGGCTACGTTTGTGCATTGTTCAAAAAAATATATTTATCTTAATCGTCCCGCAGCAACACACAGGTTTCCCACTAGTAAGATAGAAATCTATAAGGCCTATGTCCAATTAGTTAGTTAAAGGTACATGTGCACATGTCAGGTTTTTTTTTAATACCTGGTTCGGGGTATGGAACCCGGTATGCGTATGAACGTGTACAGAGAAATCAGGTAAACCTAGTACGGTTCAGTACTGGTATTGAGGAGAAAAATCATACCTATGTACCGGAGTAGGATATGATCGGGTATGGGACAAGTTATTAACACCACTTTTTAAAAAAAAAAAAGTTTTTATATTAGTTTACATGAAAGTAAATTCATTTAAAATTATATTTGCTCGCTAATTTGAAGAAAAATAAAAATAAATTATAATAACGAAAATGTACCGGAGTACAAATTATTTGCTTTATAATATGCATTTAAAAAAATATGAAACTTATAAAGTACACATAATTATACTTTAAAAATTCGGGAATTTTACCGGATTTTAAAAAAACTGGTATAAGGTATAACCGAGCATATAGCTGGTTTCAAGTTTTCGAGTACAGTTAATTTCGGATATGGGTATTGAGACCAAAATGTATACATTAGGGTACAAAAAATATAATAAGTTAACGGCTCCACAAATACTGAAAGAGATTATCGATTTTTATACATTGTATGATAATACGATAAATTTTTTTAACGTTACCCCTGAGATTTCGATCTAGATCCGCCACCGTATATGGTTTCTTGGTGATCTTATCATCGAAACTCTTTTTAACTACTATTTTGATTAATATGATCTCGAGTTAGCCTTTCATGCTTGAAGTTTTACTTTTAACAATTCATATTTCAATTATATGAACATCTATATTTAATTTGATTATAGATTGTAACTAATGACATTCATGTGCACATTTGTTTTACTCATAAGATTTTTGCATTAATTGAATTATGTTTTATTTATAATTCTACAAATTTAAGGTTTAATGAGATTGCAGAACTACATGGTTCATGAGGTATTAAAAATAAATTATGGCCCAGAAGTTAATGTATGGTGTGCTGGAGTAATCTAATACATATTGTTTTGAGGTGTCCCGACGTTCTGTGCATTTTGATTTTTATTGCTTAAATTAATTTACCGGTGGAATAATGAGTAGAGGGTAACATGTCGAAATGGGTTTTGGTCAAACAAGTAACTGTAAACATAGATCAAAACGGGTCTGGTTGGGTTAAGCCATATTTTGCCCTCTTTTTAATAAGTTAATATACTAATGTAATCACGAACTTTATGCATTTAGAAAACTAATATTTTTTTAGTACTAAAATACTTTTGACTTCACTTACACATTCTAGATTGTAAGCAAGCTTTTCAAAGTTTCTTCACTTGACCTTTTGAGAACCAAGATCTGTTTGCAATCAAGAAGTTTAATCTTCGCTGCCTTATAATAGAGAAGCCAAAGCTAGTGGCTAGAAACAGGAGACCAAATTTAAATTGTACAGAAATATAAGCATAGGTCTTCTTCATTATAGCCCTATTTTATAAGAAGACAATTTAAAAGTGAAAACTAACAATATGTTTGTATAAAACTTGTATTCAGTAGATTACAAGGTGGTAATGTGTATAAGCAACAAAATGCACCGATGAAGACATCGTGAAAACTAATATGTGACCCAAAAAGAAGATGGTATTGCAATTTGCACTTGCTGTATATTAGAAACATCCCAAACCGATTTACGTGTATCCCATACAAAAGTCAGCAATTCTTCACGTGAAACAAAAAATAAATGATGCATGAATTTATCAAATAAAAAAGACTTTTGTAAATAAATCAAAGAACAATGGGTATAAATCAAAACCTTACTCACCCAATGCTGATAACCATTTAACGAAACTAAAATAATCAAAATTGATCGGTTGAAATTTCTTAACCAAAGATTTTGTTTAGTTTATGTTTATGGCTCAAAACCGATACGAACTGAACCGCCCTATGCATACCCCTAAAATGACCAACTTAAGTGTTATGTTCTCGTCGCATCGCGCTGACACCCCACTAATTTTGTATAAATAGTTTTCAAAGTAAGCTTAAGAATACGCATTCCAAGTTAAAAACTTCAATTTATGGACAACGTGACAAATGGGTGATGATGCTTTTCAAGAATCTTAAGAGTATGAGAAGTGGAGTGGCTTGGTTGGGGGCATACTTGACACGTGGCATTAGTGAGCTCCTCAACTCAAGCCTAAAATGTAGGGGAGTGAAGAGGCTTGGGTTTGAAAATAACCAACCATTCACTTCCCTCCACATCACTCCCAACCTCCCCCTACGTCCGTCTCCTTTCCCACGCTAAAGGAGCCATGCTCACACCCATCCATCATGTGAGGTGTGTGTGTGTGTGGGGGGGGGGGGGTTCCTTCGAGGGTTGGGTTTCTATGCCCAAACCCTCACCCCACTCCTTTCACTCTAAGTGCACAGGGAGGGTCCTTTAAACAAGAAATTGTTGCACGTCATCTGCTTTTATTTTTTGTAGGACGGAGCTTAGCATGGGCCCTAAGGAGTTTCGGCCCCACTATTTTTATTATGATAAGAGTGTATTTTAGGCCCATTAGTTTTGAAATATATGATTTTATTTGGTTGGTCCATCCTAAATTTCTTCTCTTAGAAATGTATAGCGATAACATTTCATATCAAAGCGGAGAAAGGAAAGAGTACGACATCAATTTTTGTGACGAGAATTTTCTTATCAACTCTTTGTCCATAACGAGTTGACGCCACCCGAGCGTTGCAGCGGGATGTTAATTGTAAAAGTTTTTTTTAGACCAGTTTGTCTTTATGACCCTTTTGTTATTGACTAATGAACTTAGGTTATGAAAATTAGTTTTGACTAACAATTTATATTTTCAATCAAAATGATGGTTTAGAATAAAATAACCAAATTTGTCTCTCAAATATAAAATTTGTAACATGTGTGCAAGTTGATTTAAATTCATACCCTCTAACTGCTATATCGGTTCTTTGGTTATATCCAATTGATTACGAATAAACCTTTATGAAACTGCCCTCTTCCCTTAGGGTATTCGTTAATATATAATCGTGATCTATTACTTTCATCATTGTCTCTGTTACATTTCCTGATTTCTAAATTCCTTTACGTATCGTTTTGCGAAACAAAGATTGTTTTCGAGATTATTTTAAACTATTGGTGGGATTAACTGAGTATGATGATGATGGTGTGTGTATATATACATATTTCATTCGATTATTTACTAAAAGTATGACTTTACTCAAATTCAGATAGGGAAATCGTTTATTTATTAAAAAAAATATTAGTATCAATTTAAACTAATCATTGTTTTGATGGCTATTAAACACCCCATCCAATATTTCTTCTTATCAAATATCAATAATATATTCATCCGAGACTTCATCATTCTCTCAATTAAGTTGCCTTCATCTCACTTAGCGAAGGACTCTGATCATCGTCTTCCATTTGAGACTTCATCATTCTCTCAATTATGACTTTGCATTGACCCTCTCTATTTTCTCCAAATTTCAATTAACACAATACCGGTTTTGCGTTTATCGGTGGCCCAACGGAATCAAACGCATGATGTTTGAATTCAAATGTTGTTGCAGCCACGGAGATGGTGAATTGTACAATTTGTTGTCGGAAGAATCAAAACCCTTTTTTCTTCCTTTGCCGCTTCCACAATGGCCTGAAGGTACCCTCTTTGATTTTTATTATTATTATTAGGATTAGTTAGTTACAAAGCAATATTACGTTGAAGAAGAATACGGATTGTTGGCATCACCGGAAACGTAAAATCACGAAACGATGGTTTTGCGGTTGATGACAGAAGCCATAATTTGGAAGATGTCGTCGCTACGGTTCAAAACGAAACAGTTGTAGCCGTTAATTTCAAAGACGTTGCGTCGTTAATTTGCTAAGGCGTTGTTTTGCGGTTGAAGATATAAACAGTTGTCGCCGTTAATTTGGAAACCGTTGTGGACGTTAGTTTTCTACCGTTAAGTTACTATTTGTATAATATGTATAATGGTTTTGTTCAACTAAGATGCTAGTAGATTACTTGTACAAACAAGCTACAAATATATATAGGACCTACAACAGAACATGGATGGTTCACAATAATAAACATAGGTACATGAATGGACTAACACACTATAAATGTGGTAGAGTATCCCCCCCCCCCCCCCCCCCCCCCCAAAGCGAGACGGGTGACAGTCCAAGACGAAGCAAACGTTGGAAAAACTCAAACTAAGGTTTTGGAAGACTTTTATGTCTACCACTTGGAGATTCGTTGGAATGAAGTGAAACTGTTCCATGAAGAAACAAGTTTTCATATAAAATGATTATACAACTCAAAATATATAACTCGTTTGTGTGAGATTGGATTTTGAGTGTGATACAAAGCACTACAATTGTTACATAGAAACATAGCTCTAATACCCTAGTATTTTGACTGAATACATTATGTACAAACAAGCTACAAATATGTAGGACCAACCACAGAATATGAATGGTCCACAATAATAAAATAGGTACATAAATGGATTTACTCACTATAAATGTGGTAATGTAAGCCTACCTTAGTTGGTGAAACAGGGTAAGTTAGAGCGGAGGTTATGTGAAGGTTGAGGGTTTGATTTTTGTCGGAGTCGTATTTACGACATATGAGATTGCACCTGGGGAGATCCCCAATCTAGGTGAGATGAGTAATCAGTACAAGCTGGTCTAGGCTGTTAATTGGAGCTTTACCGGCTACACCACTTGCCGTTCAAAAAATGAAAATAAAAATAAAAAATAAAAAGCTAGTTAAGCTCTTATACTGATCCTACCTAAGACTGTGTGTTGTGGATACACGAATGACCAGGTGTGAGCTGCCACAACACCCCCACGCTAACCCGATGCGAGCGAGCAACGCGAGCAGGATCACGCAAGCTCACAACACGAAGAAAGGAATTTGTGTTGGATTTGTAGGCTGTGGTCGCGTCGGTGCTCACTCTTAGCCACAACAGCCCGACGTGACCGAGTTACTTGAGAGTCATGTCGATGGCTCACAGCAATACTCGTCACGAGCCACAACGTACAGCCTAAGATACACTTGATATGGTGTTATATTGTGGTGTTTCCTACTTTAGATTAAGGTGTGTTTCTATTCCAACTAGACAAGGTAAATTAAATGTGGAAATGGGTTAGGAATGGGTTGGGTATGGCTAATTCTATAACCATACCTGATTATAAAAAGCTCATCGTATACCCGTCTCATTACTCATCGGACATCACCCGCCAGGTATAGATTTGCATGTATGTGTGTGTATATAATATAGTTACTTTATTTTATAGTTTTATTTTTTTTAAATCTACAATATATTAAATTATAATAAATAACATTCATATCATCATCACCGTAATAATCTTTAAAATATTTAAAATGCAAATATATATTATGATATTGTGACACCCGTCGAAATCACAGGTCATGTCCGTACATTTAACTACACATAGACATTGTGCATGGCATCACATTTCACATGTTACATCATAATTGGACCATACAGGGTACCAACAAGTCAATCCCGATGCATACAGTCTAGCATTAGACACCTTAGTTGGTATAATTTCACAATTAGTAGGATAGTTATCAGGAACTATAGGAAAATCCATGCAAAACCCTAGATCCGGGAATCAATACAAATGAACATAAGATTCCAGTTTGTGGTGCAAACAAGAACAAAAACAAACAATGTCCATGAACAATAATTATCCTAACACGATTACGAGAGTGATTAAATACCAATCAAAATGTGTACACAGACACCATTTGATTATTTATATACATATGAACACACATAGACAAATAAATATTAAACAAGATTCTAGACTATTTATCTATGTATGTGTGTGTGTATATATATTTTAACACCCCAACCGAAGACGGAAACATCGAGGTGCCACGTCAGCAAAAAATTAACCATGGTTAGTCTGAGGGTGATACATGCCAATAAGTTGAAAGTACAGCGCGGTGTTGTTCAATTTTGTAGTTTAGTGCATCAGCGGCCAATTGTCAATAGTTCAGGGTGTTAAAATCTAATTTCTTTTATATTTAATACCACTCTATTGTGTTTGGCTCAATATTTGCAAATAAGAACTAGCTCACTTAACCCAATAAAAAACTTAACACTAAGTTTAATAGTAAAACTCTAAGTCATGAAGTGACAGTTTATTGTATATATAATTATGTATATACCCACAATTTACAATTATATTTAATACCACTCTATTGTGTTTGGCTCAATATTTGCAAATAAGAACTAGCTCACTTAACCCAATAAAAAACTTAACACTAAGTTTAATAGTAAAACTCTAAGTCCTGAAGTGACAGTCTTGAGATCTTTATTTTATTAGCTGTCTGTCGTCAATCGTCGCTTGATATCACTTACACCACAATGCGACAATTGTTCTCTGCAATATGCTCATTGCATCACCAGCCTCAACCTAAGCGTCATCATCGGATACTCGGACCTCAATATTAGTGTCATCATCGGATAGTGTGAACTTAGTCGTCAACCGACAACTAAAACATCAAAGGAAACATCCCAATTGTGGTTGTCGAAATTACTCCGCTCGTCGCTCGCTCGACACTCGCTCGGAAACATTCGTACTCGAAAAACGCTCACTCGGTTTTTGGCTTGGATGTAAATGAGCCGCTCTGTTCAGTTCGATTTATAAACGAGCCAAGCACAAGCAAAAATCCGGTTGGTTATGCTCGGCTCGTGAACAACCCTAGATGCAGGATAGTGAGAGCAATACCCCTGTATCTGGACCGGAGGAGTCATGAGAGCGGGATGCATATTTATCTACACCAATTCTTAATCTCTAAGCTTGGTTGATTGACTTCCGGTTCAGTTTTCATATTCTTCTAGTTTAGTTATTGGTGCAATCCATTATCTTAGTAGCATGCTAGTCGATATGTACATTTAGAAACAAAGCGGTGTTTAGATCAAAAAATGTGTAGATTGGTAATATGTTGGATGAAAAGAAAAAACAGTGGGGTTTCTTTGGATCAAGAATCGATCTAAACTTGTGACATTAAATTGGGCAGAATGATAGCAAGTTTAACTTCTACTCGTAATTGATATGGTTGAGGATATAGTCTTATAAGTAAATTGAAGCAGCCATTGGGGTTGGTGGCCCAATGGTAGAAGCAAAGCTTCTAAGAACACCTAAGGGGAGGTCATGGGTTCAAGTCCCATAAGGAGTGAAATTTGCCGTTAAAAAAAAAAAAAAGTAAATTGAAGCATGATTGGTAAATATGTGAGTTGTCATCCTAAAAAAATAAACTAGATCACATATTCTTAAGAGAAAATGTTCACTTTCCTCAGTTTGACAAATTACCTATGGAAACTTGTCACCAAATATTATATTAGTGGTTTTTACTTGATTGTTTTTGTTTTCCAATTTTTTTTTTTTTTTTTTCAATCAACATAAGACACGAGTATGGTGACATTAATTAGGTTTTCAAGTATTCCTCTTTTATTAAGAAAAAGTAAAAACAAGATTCAACAACACAACAATAACACGTTCCTTTTTATGTAACAAAACAACAACACGTTCCTTTTCATTATTCATCAACATGCATACATGTCACCTATATATATTCACGTTTATATGCCGCCCTCCTACACCACCCTCCCCCTTGCCACCCTCTTCCTCTCACCATTCCATTTGCCTCCTTCCTCTGGCGGCCCGCGCCTTCCTCCTTTGGCGGTAGTGCTCCACAGAGCCGGTATAAGCATAAGCAAAAACAAGCTAGGGCTTTGGGCCACCAAACTTTTTAGGCCCCATTTTGAAAATAAAATTTTATGTAAAATGTGTTTATTATAGATGATTGGTTCATATAAACATATAAACTGATTGTAGTCTAGTGGTTCTAACAGTTTTCATCTGCGCATAAGCGCATTTGCTTGGGTTTGAGTCCCAACTCCCAACATTCATTGTTTTCTGTTTTTATTGTTCTGAATTTTGGGTTCAGTTTCTAGCAAACACTTGAGCTATGGAATGACTGATACAAAAACAAAAGCATTTTTTTCATCTATTCAATTATTTTCCAATAATAATTTCATTATCTATATCTATATCTATATTACATTATAAAGTACGAGACATGTCGAAAATCGTCTAAGAGTGCCAAAGTTAAGATGGGAGATGAAAAGTTTGGTGCTTTACACCCAAAATGTCATGAAATTTTTCCCAATAATACCCTCTATGAAAAATCACTTGTACATTCCCCATGCTTACTTCAATTGCAGCTTCTTTAAACTTGCAATTCAATGAAATATGCAATTGAATGACAATAATTAAAGCAATGTCCAGTGAGCAACTCAACCATCGAAGCAATTAATGTGGACCAATTGAAATCGCTATTCAATTTGTTTATAGATGTGCTATTTTTAGATGGAATGAAGATGATGATCTCAACTCGATTATTATCTGTAACAGGTCCTTTTAGTATTTTTTTTTTTTTGGGCAATTTTTGGCTCTGCCACTGAATTTGATTTTTATTCTATTTGTTTATTTTCCGGTACCTTTCACCTCGTTAAGCAGTTTGTCACGATAGTAACAGAATCTGCTATTTTGTGCTTTGATGTTTTGCCTTGGTTTTGGAAGGTGGGTAGTTTAATCACTAGAATATTATATGCTTTAATGGATTGGTAGTTTCTTAATAGTTTTTAATCATATTTGTTAATTGGGCTAAGAAATCAGGTGATGTTCAGTTCTGGAAATAGCTGGCCTAGATCCAGAAAATGAAATATATAAGACACTTGTACTCCTAGCTGATGCTAAGATTTGGTATCATGTATACATATTTTTTCTTTTAATTCCAATGTTATCGATCCCTCACATCGTTAGTTTACAAATCTGTTTGGTGTACTTTCTGTAGATAAGAGACTTGCCATTTTCACTCTTCTCAACTTTTGTACATGTACCCATAGCATTGTGAGGATTTTTTTTCTTTATTGCAAATTTGCTGTAAATATTCTGGTTTCCTAATTAACATTTAGCTTTGAAGAATGATAATAATATCAATATTGTATGCCCTTAAAAGTTATCATTTTAATATTTTTTTTTTGGGCAGTGGTTACAATTTTTTAACAAAGGGCACCTCTTGAAAATATTAAGAAGTTATCTTGAAATAACATGACAATGAACTGTCTGTATTCTAATTGCATGGAAAATATTTGTTCTTTCTGTTGGATTGGATTGCATTGCATTGATATAACCTTTTTGGTACTCTACAGGTGTACATGTATGGGCTCTCTAAAAACAAACATATTGTGCTTTTCGATACCGTGATTCAACAAGTAAGTTTGTTAGGGCGGACGGGGCACTACCCGTGAGTTTTTTTAAACTTCACTGATTTTAACTAATCCTACACTTCCACGTCACTTCACTGATTTCCTTCACTGAAACATTTTTTTGAAGGCAATGCTTCACTGATTATTTACCAACAATCAATTAGAGAGAGATAGAGACAAATAGGAGAGAGAAAGAGAAAAATCACGGGTACCAGCCCGTTAATTAGAACCAGAATTTGGCTCATAGGACCACTACCAGCATGGGTGACGGCGGTATTACTGTGCTGGTAGTGAAGTACCCGTGCTCAGTTCTGATAGCGCCCCGTCTGCCCTTATGTTTTTTGTTCTTTATCTAATGTTGGTTAATGATTCTTTTATAAGATCTCATTTTGTTTTAAAATACTTTGTTAATATTGTGCTATCAACGAATTGAAAATGTTAATATATCCAGAACTTTAGATAACCATAAATTTCAAATATATAATTTACTTTAACTATTTTGTTAAATTAAAAAGTATTATTAAAACATTGATCATTTTTATTGTTAAAACTATGAAAGAGATTATTACAAATTGTTGAATAAAAGTATGTTTTTCATGTACATAATAAGTTGTGACATATCAGTCTTGTACTTAGGGGTGTACAAAAAGCTCGCGACTCGAGGCTCACTCGAAACTCGCTCGGAAAAAGCTTGAAAAAAGCTCGGCTCGAAGAGGCTTGTTTTGTTTTCGAGCCGAGCCGAGCTGGCTCGTTTTGTAATCGAGCCGAGCTCGAGCCAGGGGTGTTCAGCTCGTGGCTCGGCTCGATGTCTTGACTCGCGGCGCGGCTCGATGGCTCGACATATGGCTCGACTTAGGCTTGTGTAATTTAAAAAAAAAAAAAATACATGATTATGTGTAATTTTATTTAATTTTATTGTTTTTTATTTAATAAATATTTGTAAAAAAATAAAAAAAATTAAAAAAAAAATATATCGAGCTGGCTCGAGCCAGCTCGAGCTCGGCTCGAGCCAGCTCGAGCTCGGCTCGAACATTTACGAGCCGAGCTCGAGCTCGACTTTTCAGCTCGATCAGAAAAACGAGCCGAGCCGAGCTGGCTCGGTTTAGGTTCGAGCTCGAGCTCGAGCTGGGCCTGGCTCGGCTCGACTCGACTCGGTTCGTGTACAGCCCTACTTGTACTAGGTCATACAGGTGTGATCAAAAGTGGGTGATTTGGATATGGCCTATGGGTTTGAGGCAAATCGCGGGAGTGAGCAAGGAGAAAAAGAAGGAACAATGGGGATGCCGTTGGAGGCAAATCACGGGAGTTCATAATCCTTGCCTACATTTTCATATTCTGCTATGTGCTCTTGTTGATAATTTTGTTTTCATTTTACACGAGTATTTTTTTTTTGTTATGACTTGGTTTCTCAACCATTACTTCCTTTCCTTTCCTTGCTTTGTTTTCTTATGTAGTATGCAGTATTTACGACTTATGTTAACGGATTGTACTTTGGTCTTAACAATGGAGTTTTTGTGAATCTTAAAAAAAAGTTGACAAGATTTAGATACAAGTTTTATATTAATTATAATATTTTGTGTAAGTTAATTGATTTTAATGTGTCCTATGTTATGAGGAAGCAAAAGAAGTGGATGATGACGGGTCCGCAAAAAAAGGTAAAACCAAACAAAGTAATTTAGGGCTCAATGCAGCAAATAAAAGGGTACCCGTGGCAACGGGCGGGTATTCCCACTAGTATTTTAGTTAAAAGCGTTGGTTTCTCATCTATTCAAGTTTCAGTAGCAAATTTCTTGATTATAGTTGATTAAACCTATAATCCTCGTAAACTACAACATATTTAGTAAGCAATTTTACTAATGTTTAAATTAAAAGTTTCTAAGTGCCTTTAACTCTCCTCATATCTAGTAATATAGTACAAAGAAATAGTACTAATGACTTCCTCTTGTTTTTTCACATGTACAAGTTTTAGACTATCTTATTTGACAACTTCATTTGACAAAAACACTTAGTTCATAAATTAATCAGATGTTATTGAATATTGAGTTTCATATATAAGTTTGTTCTTGGCAATTTCCATGCTAAATAAAAAGTGAAGGTACAAATTCAAAAATAATAATAATAATAATCAAAAGAGCATTAAATTTTTATTTCGCTTTGAGCCACCATAATAGTTGAGTCTGCCATGGTGCTGCACTACCTGCCTGTGGCGGCAGTGCTCCACCGCCACCTCTGCCTCCCTCCTCCGGTGGTAATGCTCCACCACTTGCTTGTGGCGGCCGTGCTCCACCACCTCCGCCTGCCTCCTCTGGCGGCAGTGCTCCACCGCCACCTCTGTCTCCCTCCTCTGGCGGTAATGCTCCACCACCTGCTTGTGGCGGCCGTGCTCCACCACCTCCGCCTGCCTCCTCTGGCGGCAGTGCTCCACCACCACCTCCACCTCCTTCCTCTGGCGGCATGCCGCCACCACCACTTCCTTCCTCTCTTTCTGCTTCTTCCTCCGCACACGAAATGCATTGAGAGATAATCTTCTCTTGTTTCTTCGACAAAATACTATCTAAAGTCGTGTTTTTGACATTAAACGACTTCCCCAACACATTCCTATCCAACCTTAGTAGAATCGAATTCTTTCCCATTAGAAATTGAGGTCTTTTATCTTTTACAGCCAACTTGAACCCCATGAAAACAAAGGAATTGTTATTGAAGGAAATTTGAGCCATAGGATGGTATCTTGGCACCACAAACACATCACCTTCTTCAACTTTAATCCGTGAGTTCTTGCACCCTGTTTCGCTAGCAACCCCGGGACATACCACTTGAATCATCCCTTCCCCTTGCAACACAATCGCTACTTCGGCAGTGTTTGGATTCGAATGCGGTCCCATCATCGACCCCTTTCAACAATGAACCATTATAAAACCATATTATCAAAAGTCTATTTATGATAGGGGTGTGCATAGATCGGTCTGGGTAGTTTTTGGGCTTAAACGAGCCAAAAACTTAAATTTTGGTTTTTTTAAAAAAAATGCCTGATTTCGTTTTTTTTGGTTTTGAGTTTTCACAATGTGTTTGGTTTTACCATTTGGACTTGAAAAATTGGGTCTGGATACAAATGTATGGCCCAACTTAACGAATTTGAATATATATATATAGGTTTAGGATCCTGTACAAAGTACATTTTTCGTGAGAAGTGTGAGAAGGACTAAGAATTGACATGTAGATATCATGTTTTGGATTTAGGAATGATGTTTTAGGTTGTTTTAACTTGAAAAACACCAAACACAACAATCTAAAACAAAATACAATGTATTATAGTCATTAAATTTTAAAAACAGCTAAAACACACTACTTAACGCTTAAAACACACTGCTAATGTTCTTAGCATGGTGTTTTAAGTTTTAAGCCTAAATTACATTGTTTTCGGTTTTTAATTGTTATGTTTGGTGTTTTTATAGGCAAAACAATTCAAAACATCACGACTAAGTTCAAAAAATGATGCCTAAGTATCAATTTTTAATACTTCTCACACTTCTCACAAAAAATACACTTTGTACACGATCTTGACCATATATATATATATATATCTTTCGTTTATTTATGATTAGTTGATTGTGCCCAAAATTTTGGGCTATACATCTTTTAATTTCTTACTAATAAATTACTTACAATTAGTTTGGTTCACTGTTTTCTGTTTTTGCTTATACGGTTATAGCAAAACCCGAACCAGAAAATCATTTAAAAAAACCTAAAAACCAAATTGTCTGTTATTTTAGGTTAGGTTATTTCTGTTTGGTTAAGTCCGTTATTTCGGTTGTGGTTTGGATATTTTGGTTTCGTGGACACCCCAATCTTAAGACATAAAAACGAACTTCCATTCCCAACATCTGAACTTGGTTAGATTTACCATGAACACACCAAGATTGGTGTGTTTTAACGCGTCCAAGTTTTTACTAGTCACCGTTACACTCCATCCAAAGTAGGTTTCGACATCACGCTTCTCTTTAAAGATATTGAATGCCTTCATATTGTTTTCTACATAGAAGATGTCATTGTTCATGGTTCCAAGTAAGGCTCTAATACCCCAAGAACCAACATCGTCCCACATCGAAGAGCTCGCTTGTAGTTGTCCATCCACGATCAATGGTTGCTTTTCGCCTCTGGCTCTTAGTTCTTGTATTACTTCAGCCGGTGCCTGAAATTAGACAACCCAAATATTGTTTTAACTAAGTATTTAATGGGCTTTCAGCCTCTTGAGTATAATATTTCAACTAGAGGTGATTATAGTCTGGTTCAACCGGTTCTGATTAAAGGTTTGGACTGAAATGGTAACTACGGTTTTAGGAAAATATATACCCTACCAATCAGGTTGGTTGGGTGGGCCGAATAATCTAGTTTTATGAAAAAAAAAATATTTTCTTAAAAATTATAACTTCATATTCCAATAAGTTTAATATAATAAATGTTAAACGATCAGTTTGGTTTGCACTACTGGTTCCAAGTTCCAAACCGTTAGCCGGTTTTCTTTAATATTTACGGTCAGTTTTAACAATTCTGTAAATACCGCTAATTTTAACACCCACGTAAAGAGTAGGGATGGACATTTTTTGTTGAGTATCAGTAGCGTATCGTATTTGATACTAACCGAACAACATCAGTACCATTACTGGTATTCATTGTTCAACGCATACATAGAGAGTAGGGATCATTATTTTTTCTGAGTATCGCTACCGTAGCAAGCCAATACAGACCGAACAACATCAATACCAGTAACAACATTTGTTATTGCGGTTTTCATTTTCATTAATAGTCGGTTTTGGTATTTTTACACATTGGATAAACCGATACTGCACCGTCATAAAAAGGTACAATATTCAGTTTGTTTTTTACTCATTTTCAGTCTTGGTATGATCGGTACCACTACTACCAACAAACGGGCCGGTACTGATATGGTACGATCCTAAGAGAGAGAGAGAGAGAGAGAGAGAGAGAGAGAGAGAGAGAGAGAGAGAGAGAGAGAGAGAGAGAGAGAGAGAGAGAGGGATTACACTCAAGGTTGATTGGAGAACAAGATCGTCAAACCCAAGTACTAGATCATTTACAGCGGTGTATACTCCGGCGAGTTGTTCTTCAGTCTGCAACATGCAATCGTAGTTAAAATAATATTCATAAAACTTATAATATAAAGCTACTTGAGTACGTTTATAATGTTCATACTTGTAGCTTGACCTCTGAACCCGGAAAAATGGCGTAAATACTAAGTTTCTGGGCTTGGTAACCACAAGACTGTACGACGTTGTTTTGTATGTAGAAAACAGTTTCCGAACTTAGTCTAAAAACATCTCCTTTATGCAACAACACTTGTTGGACCTTATCTTTCTCCACATTCATCCAACTCAAGGTTCCATTGCCTAATGCCATAAGTAAATAAAAATGTTAACAAGAAAATTTTAAAATATTAGAAGATATATGTGAACTCATTCTTGTTTTCCTTTTTTTTTTTTAATATGAATAAATGCAAGTTTGTTATTAATTATTATACAACTAGTCTATGACATGATTACAAGAGGAAATTAGTCGATTACCAAAATAGTCTAGTTAATCAAAAAGTTTTTGAAATGGAAAATCACCAAAATAATTATTTGACTAGTGAAAAGTATCAAAATAGCAAATGCCAGCTAGGCCGGGCCGGGTTGCCTATTATATGTAGGGGTGTAAATTGAAAAAGTTATGAGTGCTTGAGCTTGAGCTCAGCTCGTTAGGAGATTTATTTTCAAAGCTTGAGCTCGGCTCGGGCTCGGGTTCGGCTCGTTTATTATCTATTAGTTAGTATATTAAATATAAATATTATGCTCGGAGCTCGATAAATGAAGCTCGGCACTGGCTCGTTTAGTAAACAAGCTTAAATGAGGGGGTAAATATTATAAAATAATAAAAAAAACTAATATTATTCTAAGGTTCGATAAGGCTCGATGAGCCTGGCGAGCTTCACATGCTAGGCTCGAGCTCAGGCTCGATTGATAAACGAACTTTGTTTGAAGCTCAAGCTCGGCTCAAGCTAGATAAGGCTTAGCTCGTTTCAAGCTTTTAACCGAGCTGAGCTCGAGTAGCTCGCGAGCTGCTCGGCTTGTTTGCACCCCTACCTATAAATCTGCCGGCTTAGATCCCAAATTTACCGGCTTATCCAACCTTTGTTTATTTTGGTAATAAACATTTGTCAAATCTCTATTTTTGTAATTTTCCTTTTTCAAAATAGTCATTGGATAACTGTCGTAAAAGGATAGACTAATTCTTAACCGGGATCCAAAAGCGTGGGCTAAACCTTCAAAAGTGCAGACTTAGACTACCCGGAGTGGAGGGGTGAAAGAGGGGCGTGATGCGTCATGTGGCACTTGTGGAACCCATGTGTGAAGAGTGAAAATTGTGAGGAGTGGAAGGGGGGAAAGAAATAATATTATATTGTGTTAAAGTTAAAAAAAAAAAAACTGACTAATCAAAAGCCTCCACCTCTTTCCAAGCCCCGCCCCCCGCCCGTGAAGTCTTCCACGTCCATCTTCATGCCCTTTGGCGGTGGTGTAGAGGGTTTGGAGAGGGCTTCAAGCCCCTCCTTCCCGCCCCACTCCCACTAGCCTTAAGGCTAAGCAAACACAACTGGCAAAGCCTATTTGACAGAAAAGTATTTAACTGACTGGAATCGTGAATGTCTATTTTCACAAACTAAAATACGCTTTTGATAATTTTCTTGGTGAAATTGGTAAGTTTTCCTAATTATAATACCTGAGTTGACATAGAAAACCATATCCGAATGAAGATAAACTGGCAAAAAAAGAGCACGAGGATACAATGTAATAAACTGAAGGTAGTAGCTCCCATTGCCATCCCTAACCTTAACGGCCGATATTTGACCAAACTCCGTCGACACTAAAGGCCACCTCTCGCCTTTCTTCACCGTAGGCCCGTCCCTCACCGGCACATGACCACCATCACCACTGCTTAAAGTTGTTGTTGCAACAAAGTATGCATACAATAAAAGACAAATTGATAAGGAATAAATCCTCATTGGCACAGTTTTGTTGGTATTAATTTGTTTGTTATAAGGATGTGAGGGGTTATAAAGAAATAATGTAGTGTAACGTGTCGTTTGATGCTGAACAAGTAGATGGGTTATAGGTGTTAGACAATTTGGTTATGATCGGGATGTGTCTCCTGGCATTGGTTTTGGACAGACAAACCAAACTAACTAGAATTTTGATGTTTCACTCAGGTGAAAATTATTACTTCAAACCAATGTTTATATAACGGGCACATTCACATAAATGATAAGTTTTAGAAACTATGAGGGTGGTCATGCGGATGTGCGTTGTCTTTGAGGGTGTGAACTGTGAAGGGTGGGTGACTGCACATGACTCGTATTGTAGAGGGGTGCGAAGTTGTTTCCTTATTGATTAACATTTATAAAAAAAAAAAAATTATAAAGGTAATAGTAATTTAATGTTCTATATACTATTGACAACTATGAAAATTGATAAAAAAAAAAAAAAAACTTTACATCAATAATTTTGTTTTGTTCTTTTTATAACATGATCGTCGAACTAATTTAACCTTTTTATGTATTTTTTCTTTTTATTTCAAATGGCTCATTTTTACGGGTCGCACACAACCCTGAAACCTCAACGAGAACCTTGGCTAAGCAACAAGGTAGCATAAGAACGAAAATGAAAGTTTACTCTAAAATAGACATAAAGCTTTTTCCTATCTCCGAAAATAAAATGTAATTTTCAGCGGCTATGTGGACAACGAGCCTCTGTTGGAACCGCCGCTAGCATTAGAGGCGTACAAATCATTTTTTTTCAAACCGATTAGGTTTTTTTATTCGAACCGTTGTTTTAGTGACATACAAACCAGTTTTCTTGGGTGAAATACAACCCGTATTCGTACAATTCGGTTTGTGTAAAAAAAAACGGTTTCGATGAGTGAACATTCAAACTAATCCAAATTGGTAGATCGGGTTTCAAACCGGACACCAGTACACAACCCGGCCGTTCAGGTCAGGCCCAACTCGTTTTTTTTCAAAAACCGTTTTTTAAAGGTCCGGTTCTTTTTTTTAGCAGGTTTTTTGTACAACTCTTACGGCAAGTTTTTCCAAATGAAAATCATATATAAAAACTAAATAATATAAAACAATTACATTATTTTAAAATTTAAATGTTTTAAAAGAAGGAAAAATGGAAATAAATAATCTCAACTATTCACTATTGGCCAATAACAGTCCCAACTACGAAAATCACCAATATTGGTCCCAATTTTCGATATATTGGAAACCAACGGACCCAAACTAACGGAGGCTAACTCCGTTAATGTGATGCTGACATGGCATGCCACGTAGGATGCCATGTAGGATCATTTTGCCACGTGGCATGCCACGTAGGATGCCACATAGGATTATTTTTGCCACGTGGCATGCCACGTAGGATCATCTTGCCACCTAGGCATGTCACGTCAGCATCACACTAACGGAGTTAGCCTCCGTTAGTTTGGGTCCGTTGGTTTCCAATATGTCGAAAGTTGGGACCAATATTGATGATTTTCGTAGTTGGGACTGTTGTTGGCCAATAGTGAATAGTTAGGATTATTTATTTCCATTTTTCCTTTAAAAGAACTAGTCCTACACTCTGCCACACACCTAACGCTTACGTGATTTAAAAAGTTATTAATTTTTCAAAAAATAACTTGATTGTACTATATGTAACTGCAGTAGTTAAAAAAAAAATAAAAAAATAAAAATAAAAATTGATGGTTAGGGACATAGGAAAAGTGTGTCTGGTTGGTGTGATCACATTATATTTGTGGGCTCATTCTTGCATGTGGAAACTAGTAGGTGGTTAATGGTTTAGAAGTAAAATATATCATGTTACACCATGTGTAGTGGGGGGCTTTATTTATAAAGCCCCCCTTTTTGATTGGTCTACGTGACTGCTGAGTCAGCGTGGAGAGAGAAACTGAAAAAGGGGTGTAGTGGTGGGGCTTTATTTATAAAGCCCCTGATTGTGATTGGTTGATTTTTTTATTTTTTTTTAATCTTTTAATTCAAAATAATTAAAATAAAATGCAAATAAATATAAAAAAATTACAAATAATAATAAAAACACACAACTAATATTAATTAAATTAAAAAAAACAAACAAGTTAAATAAACTACAATACCAAATTAAAAAAAACAAACAACTTAAATAAACTACTGCAGGTTATATTTCGCAAGGATTTCTTGTCTGTGATGAATCGCAAGGAGTAGGGCTTCTCCCTCGAGGTGGTCGATCGGTTTGGACAAAAACTCGATGTCCTTTTCCCTTTGCCTCGCCTCTTGAATGTCGACGAACCTCTTATTCTGGGCCACTCTCTGGTCCATAGTTTGTAGACGTCTTTGGCCGAGGTCTTGAAGATCCTGTAGTCGTCGATTCATTTCATCAAAACCACATCCTGTCGAAGACGACTCCGCCTTGCCACCCTTTTTTGATCGTCTACCGGGTGGTCTTGGAATATCAAACCCCTCCTCCTCCTCCTCCTCCTCATCCTCCAAGTCAACAGGATCATCTAAATTCACAAAGCGAGCATCGGATGTCGGTGTATCCGGATCTCGCGACGTGGAGGTGGTTTTGCTTCTTTTTGACGGTCCTCCTCCTCCTGATCCTCTTCCTCTCCTAATCTTGCGCCCACTGCCCGACCCCATAGGCGGTACATCAGCCCACTTAGGACTATGTCTCAACATCTCCCATATCCTCAAATACGGGAACGGCCCGCGGGTCTCTCTCATCTCGTCCAACGCCCTGGCCAACACACCGTCATCACCTTCCCCGCTGGCCCTGTTGTCCTTGCAGCGTTGGTAGACCTCCGCAAACCCGTGACATTTGTTATTAATGTCCGACCACTTTCCAGATATCGAGTCGTTGTCTCGATGCTTCCCCCTACCCACCGCCGCAAAAAATAGTTCTCGAATCCGTTGCCAAAACACTGGGGTATTTTGATAGTTTGCTGCAAAAAAAAATAACACACGATTTAAAAAGTATATATATAAATGTAAACACAAAAAAAAAATACTAAACCAACATTTTAAAAAATATATATGTAAATGTAAACACAAAAAAAAAAAAATACTAAACCAACATTTTAAAAAATATATATATAAATGTAAACACAAAAAAAAATACTAACCAACTTCCGGGTCCTTGGATATGTCGAGCCAGGCTCGCGCTAACTTGTACTCCTCATCTCTTTCCCAACGCTCCTGTTGCTTTTTTTGACGAGGAGCGTTCGGGTCTTTCTTTTTATGCGAGCGTATCCCGCGCCCGCGCCTAGAACCCTCGGTTCGTCTTGAGTTTCTGGTACCGATTCGGGCTCCTCTTGAGAAGGTTGGATATAGTTTGGTGGAGGAAAAAATTGAGCGGGCATGTTTGGGCCCGGATAAAATTGACCGGGCATGCCAAGAAGTTGCGCGTATTGCATTGTACTCGCGTCAAACTCGCCCCAATTGGGTGGCAGCGGAGTAGTAGTGTTTGGCCTCGTAGTGTTTGGCCTAGCACCCGGTCGACCCGGGACCCCGAACGGTGAACCATATGGATACATCTTTGGCATTTTAGTTTGTGTGTGGTTTTTAGTTTGAAAGTATTGTATGTTTGTATGTGTGTTTGTATAAAATGGTTGGTATATATAAACACATTTTAAAAAAAATTACCGTTCAAAACATAAATGGACAACGGTCCATTTTTTTGACCGTTCGAAAAAGAAGCCTGCCATGGTCCACGTGTCAAGCAATAATTGGGCCAAACAATTTCACTCGAGCGCTATAAAAATCAAGCCCCAACCTAAAAACCACAAATAGCGCCCCCCTGTTTCGGTGTTGGGGGCGCTATTTTTGCCAAATTTCGAAAACTCACGCCCCACTACGGGTGGTCTTAAAAAGAAATTGTGTTTGCCGTCCTGTTATGGGTTTATTTTAGGAGTATTGAAAATAAATAATTCTAACTATTGACTATTGGTCAATAACAGTTTTAACTACGAAAATAACTACTAGCGGTCTCAACTTTTGACTTATTGGCCATTAATGATCCCAGTTAGTTTGATCAGTATCGCCGTTAGTGGGTTGCTAATGTGGCGTCCTACGTGTCATAACTTAACACACATGTCTGACGATGTGGGTTGTTGATGTAACGCCACATTAGCATGCAACTAACGCCGTTAGTGATCAGACTAACTGAGACCATTGGTGGCCAATATGTCGAAAGTTGGGACCGTTAGTGATTATTTTCGTAGTTGGACTGTTATTGGCCAATAGTCAATAGTTAAGATTATTTATTTCCATTACTCCTTTATTTTAAACCGTTATCCTAAAAAAAAGAAGTTTCGTCTAAGGATCCTTTTATTATAGTATCTAATAAAGAAGAGACACTTCTACAGTGTCTCTTCAATATGATTGGTTAATTTGGGCGGCATCCAATTTTGATTGGCTCATTTTGACGGCAGACACATCACAATTTGCAATTATGACCAAACTTTGCTCAATATTTACACTTTAGCCATTTTATAATTTCAACTTTTGACCACCCAACTTTTTAAATCTGCATTGCACTTTGGCAAGTAACTTTCTTACTAACCTATGTACTTTATTTTTTCCTAATTTGACCACCAAAATTTGAGCTTAACTTTGACCACCAAACTTTTAGCTTTTAGGATTTCAAACTTTGACCAACAAACTTTTAGCTTTTAGGCTTTCAAACTTTGACCACCCAAAGAATTTCAAACTTTGACTACAAAACTTTTAGCTTTTAGCCGCGGGTATTTTTTTTAAGCCCACGCGAGAGTAACAGTCACCTAATATTATCTTTTATGTCCACGAAACCCTCCACGTAACAGGAGCTCCCACGGCAACGCACGATCTTTAACGTCCACCAAACCCTCAACACAACAGGAGCTCCCGTCGCGAAGCGCAGGGTAATAGAATTAATGTCCACCAAACCCTCAACGCAACAGGAGTTGCCGCAACGAGGCGCAATCTTTACCGTGTACCAAACCCTCAACGCAACAAGAATTCCCGCAGCGAAGCGCGGGTAACTAAAACACTAATTTATAATAAAAAAAGAAAAAAAAACTAACTATAAGAAAATAGTATGGTAACACCATTTTTTTCAACCACAAGATATTGTGGGGTTGTCCATGTGTCCAATAGAGCTCATTAGGGTTGTAAACAATCTAATCGAACAAGAACTTGTTTATGTTAATTTGTTAAGAAAATAATATGTTTATGAATATTTATTGAATGAGATTTTTTTTTCGTGTTTGTTTGTTAAGGAAACGAACGTGTTTATATTTATTTATGTTTGTTTGTTAAATTTAGGTGTTGGAAAAAAGCGAACACAAATGAACATAAACATGTATTCATGAACAAAAACAAGCACAAACTAACACATATTAAATTTCGAATAAAATCAACATTTTTCTTCACAAAGATTATTCACCCAAAATATACTAATCAAATATCCAAATATACTTGACATAATCTTGATCACATAATTACCATAAAATAATGTCTCATAAAAACAGAAAATTATCTTATTAAACTTGAAATCCTCGTTTAATCCGCCCAAAATAATAGTAAATCAAAACAAGTGAAATAATATTAATATGAAAAAACGATAATATATATTATATGATTTATCGCTGTGAATTTTGATGCAGTATTTGAATTGAAAATAAAAAAGTTAAAAACCCTAATAAATGATCAAACAAAAACAAATACGTTACCGAATGTTCACGAACATAATTTCTTGTTTGTGTTTGTTCATTTATTAAACAAAAAAAACACAAACGAGCTTCCTGCCGAACAGTTCACAAAGTGTTTGCGGAACGTTTGATTCCTTTACAAACTTAGAGCTCGTATTCATGCATCCATGTGATAAGTGAAAAGTACATGTTTTGGTGAATTTATTTTTGTTTAAATCATTTTCTCTCACACACATATACATATATAAGAGAGGGCGGGGCACTACCAGTAAACGGTGGTGGTATCTTTTACCAGCACGGTAACACTGCCTTGGGTGATACGAGTAGTGGTTTGCTGGTAGATTTCACGGGTGTTATACCACGGTGCTGGTACCTCTCTACTAGAGTGGGGTTTTTTGTTTTTTATGGGTTGGGTGGTTTAGGGTAGTGTTGCCTCCAAAACTGTGTTTCAGTGAAGGGATGTAGCAGTTCAGGATGTTGAAATACAATTCGATATAGAAGCGGAAAACAATATTATGTGCACTAATTTGTATGAAACAAGAGTGATCAAATAACAAACAAATGATGAACAAACTAGAAAACCTAAATATATGAACAAGTATTTGATAATATTGGATTGAACTTTAATTGGAACAATCTTGATAGTTACAAATGAAGATGATATGTTCTATTTATATATTAGGAAGAGACATGTCGGTTAACATTGTTGGTTGGTTCCCACCGTTTTGTTTGGCGCCAAGATAACTGATTCTTAACCGTTTTTGTCATAGGGACATAATTGTCTTTTCATCCTTTTTGTTCCATTAAAGTGCGCCTTCTGTATCTTCGTTAATAATGCTGTTGCACTTCTTCTTCTTGATTACCTTCATTAGTTTCTTCCAATCTTGTAACCGAGTTGATATCCTATTTAACTATTACAAATACAATCCTATAATCTATATCCACACATGTTCCACATATTCACACATATATACATTACATACAATTACAAGTTTACAATCTAAACATTTACATATATACATATATAAGTTTGCATTTATAATCAACACCTGCCCCTAAATCAAACTTGGGCTCATTGGACTCATTGGCAGTGTTTCTATGGCTTCTTTTAACGCCATTTCAGCATGTGAGAAGTCAAATTTTCGTTTCTTAATCAACCTTTTTATGCAGCCCTCCAATCTCTTCCCAAGTAAAGTGCATAGTCTTCTACAAAGGAAGTCGATTCATTGTTCAACATAGGCATCTTTCTTGGCATGTTTGGCATAGTTTCAGTTCTTCTAAGCATTATATCTTCTCTTTTCTTGCTCGGTCCGCGGCTTGTCGTGCTGTTTTGTGAACATTGTATTGCCATTCCAATACATCTAAATAATGTGCATAAAGGATCCGAAGCATATCCTTGTCTTCATACTCAACCCCCAATTCTTTTGCAATAATGACCCATACATTATATTTTGAAACTCTACGGTGTCCACCTTCCTTTTTAACTAATATGTATAAGTCATATAATTCAACCTTCTTTCCATTTTCTATCTTAGGAGGGATGGGTCGATTGTAGATCCTTAAATAATCATTCAAGAACCATGAAATAACCTTCAAGAATGGTTCTTTTAAAACATCTCGGTGTACCCCATGGATAGTTTAATTCATCTATTATGTCCAAGAATTCAATGCACTTATCAAGAGAATTAATGTTTATGTTTTGAGCAACATCTTCAATTTTCTTTATATTTCTATCGGCATCAAGTGACAACTTTTCAAAATATTTATTCAAGTATTCATCCTTCATTCTTTCATGTTCGTAATTATTTTTCAATTCTTCTAACATTGATTCCTTGGTGTCCTTATTATATTTTAAGTATCTTAATTACATACATTCATTTATGAACATATTCTCAACAATACATAAATCTCCTTCAATTTTGACAATGAAACCTTGAAGTTTCATTTGAAGAAGACGTAGTATGTTGTCATCAATGCCAGTTAAGTAAAATACACTAGGAATGATCAAGGATTGATCTTCTAAAGTGATGTTTATCACACCAACACCCCTAACAAGTACAAACTTATGTTGTATTCTACTTTCAACACTAAATGATTTCTTTATTTTCAGAAAGTAGTCTAAGTTATTTGACATATGGTTTTGAATATTCGGACTAACATACCATACATCTTTCCAAAGTCCCTTATTCGTACCATAGAGTAGATAATCTCTGTAACACCCCAAAAAACCCGTTTCGGTTAATTACGCCATTAGGCGTGATTAACAAAATATTAATACAGAGCTTAGACGATGGGAATGCGGGTTATGTTCTAATATGAAAATAACCTAGTGAGTGTTATTATCTTTATAATGGGGAAATAGCACTAGAAACAAGCTTGCATAGTTAAGTTTTTGATAATAAAAGGCTTTGGGGTAAACTTGAGGGACTTGTGGTGTATATATAACACAAAACAAAAGGTCCAAACACACCCCATTTGGGGAAAACGAATTCAGCCTTCAAAGAGGGCATTCTTGCTTCAAACAAGCCCTAATCACACCAAATTGAAGAAAATATGCAAGGGGTTTTGAGGGTAGACTTGATGGGTTGCAAATTAAGGGTTTTCTACATGTTTTGGATCTTCGGTAATAACCCTAACCCTCAATTAGTATAAGTTTCAAAACCCACTTGTGGGTTTTGAACAAAACATGTTAAATCCGTGATATTGTTGATTATTAGTGATATTGATCATTCTTAATGGTTTAGGAATGAGTTAAATGGCTAGATACTTGCTTGTATGCAAAGATGGTGATTTTAGTTTCAATTAGTAGCCTTGTTGTTACTAAAATAGTGGAAACTCTAAGTTTAAGGCATGGAATGTATAAGAATTGCATTCTATATGTATTACTTGAGTCATGTGTGTTAGTTGAAATTGAAAGTAGCTTAACATAATGGCTAGAATGATTTTTGATGATGAGTTCATGAATTGGGTACTTGCTAAATGTCTAGTAAGTGGAATAATCATGAAAAACATAGTACGCACACTTGGTGATTGATGAAATGTTTAGTTGATATAAATATGTGAAGATATGCGAAAAAGCCTTACAAACTAAAATGTTATGTGAGGAATGAAAGTAATTGATAAAATAGGATCGCCTAATGATGATTAGAAAGATGAAATGTGCACTAAACTTAATGAGTCGATATGATAAATAAAAAGGGATGGTTCATAATTAGGACTATTGCCTAATGATTAATGCATACTATATGTAAAAGGTTAGTTTGACTTTTAAAAGTCAAACTGACCTGAAGATAAGTTTGAATGAAATAGTGTGTGAAAACTCATGATATGAGTTAGTTATTGAAACAATGACTAACTTGATTTGTCTTGAGTATATAGAAGTTGATCTTGTCAAGCTAGGTGGAAGCTTGAGGAGGAAGGGATGAAACGGATAAGCGGATCATGGAATGCGCAAATGAGGCCAAGGTAAGTGACTTATCTTAAATAAGTCTCTTATTAACTAAATGATTGTGTAAATGTAAGAACATATGGATTCTATGATGTTGGTTGAGAAGCGGTAAGCTTTGCATAAAATGGATTATGGGAATGTGGGATTCTAACTCAACATGGGTTAGAATGATCAAGAAAATTGTTTAGCCCGGGATAGGACGCCCACATATAGATAAACGAGTATATTTTGAAATGGGACAAATGGGACAAATGGGCCAAGTGATGTGGATGTCACTTGAGCCCAAGATTTGTAAGACTATAATTGAGAATTGAAATAAACAGGTCAAATGAGTTAGAGGCTGTTTCAAGGTCTTAACCATTGCGTTTCGACACGAAATTCGATCAAAAGTTATTTTACAACATAAAGGATGTTTGGTAAATTTTAAAGATTTTTCTAAAGTCGTTTGACGTGGTTTTCGCGGATGTTTTGTCAGTTAAATTGTTGTTGACAGCAACAGACCCGCAACTTGCAGAAGCTGTTTCTAGGTCTTAACCATTGCGTTTAGACACGGAATTCGGTCAGAAGTTGTCTTAAAACATAAAGGATATTTGGTAATTTTATAGATTTTTCTAAAGCCGTTTGATGTAGTTTTCGCGGATGTTTTGTCAATAAATTAGTTGTTGACAACAGCAGATCCGCAACTTGCGGAAGCTGTTTCAGGGTCTTAACCATTGCATTTCGACACGAAATTCGGTCAGAAGTTGTCTTACAACATAAAGGATATTTGGTAATTTTTATAGATTTTTCTAAACATGTCTGATGTGGTTCTTGTGACTGTTTTGTCAGTAAATAGTTGTTAGCAGCAATAAGGTTGGTTTACTTATATGCATACTAACTTAAAACCCTTAATGGGTTAAATGGGTAAAATAGCATAAATGTTTAAAGAACTGGAAGGGTACTCAAATATGAGACTTGGTAGCCTTAAAACATGTTATAGCAATGTTAAACGAGTCCCCAAGATTCCTTGGGGATGGTCGAGAACCTAAGTAAAAGTCCAACCAAAGGTTGGGTAAACAACGAGGAATTGTGATCATTTATGCAGGCGATTCAGAGTATTCAGCAGCTTCAAACCATAGCTTACGGTTTCAGAATCGTAGGCTATGGTTCATAATGAGCAAACTGTCACACCACGACAATGGCGGAAACACGTGGCGCGACGGTTCAAAGCATAAAGTCAAGGTTATTGCCAAACACAAGTAATTTAAGAAAATGGGTCATTCATTAAGGCGTCGAATCTTGTTTCAAATATTACATAAAAGTAAATTGTTTTTTAAGACAATATAGAGGTTTCTCAAATATATCCCAAAGCCTTGGGAAATAAAGGTGAAACCCCGCAAAATGTTTGACGCCGCATTGGAGGATTCCACGACCCAGCTTGCCCCGGTTCGTCTTCATCTAATTACCTGAAAGATATGTTTAAAAGTTTCGTCAATATAAATATATTGGTGAGTTCACAGGTTTTTAGTTTCCAAAACTTGAATACTTGGGAAATACCATGTTATGACAATATATAGGAGTTGCAAATTCCTATAACTCTACTTGAGACTATAATCAAACCAAGACATAATAATTGTGCCCCGCTCCAAGTCGTTACTCGGTTTCCCACGACTTAAGTTCAGAATATCTGCACCCCAGGCATAACCTCATGCATAATCGACGCTATCGATTAGGGGTGGGCCTTGTTAGGCACCAATAGTACTATTCAAATATTCCACCGGTTTCATTTCCCTGAACAAATGATTATAGAGGCGAGGACTCAACCCCGAGTGGCGGTCACACCTCAAGTAATAAATCCGTCAAACATTTTCCCTAACATATCTTTCCCCCGGAAAACGTAAAAATAGTTTAAAATGGGGCCGTGAAACTCACCTGAAATACTGTCTGGCTTACTAGGCGGATAGCAAAGAGGGTCTCGCACCTACAAACGTCCTAGACGTATAAGTCACTATTCCTATAGTGCATGTGCCTTGGCAAGTTGTACACCCAACTCCCGACCACAAGTTATTCCAAATCCCGTTTAATTAAGCGCGTATCCTAGGTTTCGTTGGCGTTAGATTACCCTTTGCGTTACAAGTTATATATTACTCTTGTTAATATTTCCTTAACTTGTACCTTATTATCATCGACTCGACTTCACTTAACATATAATTATTTTCCCATTTAAATAATTATACTTAAGATTGCATCGCTCGACATAATATATATTTCAACACTCGACCCGACTCACTTTGCTGCACATTTGTTTTCCCATTTAAACAAATATGCTAAGATCTTGTCGTTCGATTGTATATTCTTAACACCCGATTCAACTCACCATACCGTATATTTATTTTCCCATTCAAATAAATATACTAGGGTCTTGTCGGCGCGGCATACACATATATATCTTTGTCTACTCGTCGCGGCTTTCCTTCCCACATATCTACTTTCCCATTAAGTAGATATACTAGAATTTTGCCGAGACGAGCGTACATATATATAAATGTGTAATTTTTCTTGTTAAGTATATACGTTTGTTTAACGTCTTATTTGTTTATGTCACGTTTTTCTCCCACGAATAATTCCTCCAACACTTAGGAAAGTGTTTATTAGTTTTTACCCATGATGTATATATATTTTACTTCTTAAAAATATATATTTTCTTATCTTGCCGCAATGACATTTTTCTCATGATTTGTCCGTGTACGGTTCGTTAACGCGTCTTAGTTCGATATCTTAACTCGAATAGTTAATTTTTCCAAGTTTTTCCCAACATGTGTTTTATAGAAATATTACCCATATTTCTTCCTCTTTTCACATATTACTTGGATGGTTTAAAATACTTATGTATTTTTAACCCAACTTGTTAACTTAACTACAAAAATGTTTCCAACACTTTTATATTCCCATTTATATAAAAGTATTCATTTTTGTATAAGTTTCTCAAGTTTGTTTAATATTTTTATAAAATCTCTATTTTATAAAAATCCTTATGTTAATACAATCCATATTTTTATAACTTTCAAAAATATACTTTTATACCAAAATACCCAAGTACAACTACTAGTATTTACCAAAATCATCCTTAGAAATTTATTACTTACACTTTTGACACCAAACTTTCCATCCTTGCATTTTTGGACTAATAGTTTCTAAAATATCCATTTTAGCCCTCTAACTTTCAAAGTTACAATATTAGTCCCTTAACTTTCAAATGTTGCATTTTTCCACTCTAACTTCCAAAGTTAGCATTTTTCACTCAAAATAGTAGACTTTGAAGATTCAACTTTTTATTGGTAAGTTATTTTTGTATCAAAACACTTTTGTTAGTCTTATATTCCATATATAAGACTACTTGTATGTGTGTTTTATGTATTTGCCCATTTTAACAAAATATCATTCTTCTAAGTAAGTATACTTTAATTTCTCCATCTTCTTTATTCTTGAACTTTTAACATGTTCCACCATATATTATACCATGTATGATCATTTTAAGATGATTAACACTACTTTTAATACATTCAAGTTTATTCCACAAATCTTAACCAAATCATCATCCTACTTAGTTTAAGTGTAAATTTCATACATTTTCAAGATCATTACTTTATCATCATCAAATCCATGATTTATTTACATATCTTTAATCATCTATTTTACACAAGTAAAACCTATTAAAGATTATGTTCAAACCACCTTTTAAACCCTTCATGTACAACTTGCTTCTAAGAACACATACATGAATAATGATAATCAAAAACAAGGTTAAGAAGCTTACTACTAGCACAAGGCTAGGGAAGACAAAACCTTGGATTTTGAGAGGGGTTTAGTGTGTTCTTCCTTAATGGTTAAGCTCCAAGCTTGAAACACACAATAGGGGTTTGGATGATGGATTGTTTTGAGTGATTTGGAGATGTAAAAACTTGAAAGAAGAATGTGTATGGGAGGGGTGAAACTTACGGCTCCAAGAAGAAGAAGAAGAAGAGTTGTTTTGCTTTTCTTCAAATGGCTAACACATGTTTATATAGTGTTATCATGTGTAATCTTTCCAAAGATTCAAGTAATCTTATGGAAGATTGAGTTGTGTACTTGGGATTTTGGAAAGATATATGTGTGTGTGTGTGCCGTGGGAGTTGAGAGAGAGTGGGGAGATGTTTGCTTGTAATCTTGGTTTATTATTTGAGTGATCCTACACTTAATCTTTATACAAGATCTTCACCCATGCATGTGTATACTAGTGTGTAGTGGATTTGATTGTGTCTTGGATTATTAGGGGCCTATGGCCGAAAATTATACAAGGGGGGGGGGGGGGGGGACAAGAGAGTGGTTACTTTTGTACTCCATGTCTTACACCCTTTTGTCTTATGTCTAAGCATGCTTTAATCTAGTTTTATAGATTATTATCATTGCCACTCTTGCTTGGTTATAATTATGGCCTTTAGGCCGGCCCTTGGATGGGTTTGGGTGGGGTCCACAACTCCAAATATTTACCCAATATTTGTTATGTTTAATCCCCCGTCGTTCGGGTATTTTTCGGGTTTTAATCACGCGTTATTCGGACATTAAAAATACCTTTAATAACCCTTAAATATAGTCTAATTTAAGCGTTGATTGGTTATTTAGGCCTTTGCCGGGTGAAATTATGAGTTATACGCGTATCGGGTGCGGTACGCGCATTTTATTCGTTACCGGGAGATTTGTACAAGACGTTTCCACTTATGGTTTTGGAGTTCCAAAACTCATTATATTTTATGAAACTACCCTTTATTTTATATCCTGGGTGTCCGGGATCCTTTTCGTTTATTTAATTATTACCGGGTAATCGCCAACGTCCATACCGGATAGTTCATTCGCACATGATCCAATCATGTTTTTACCATTAAACGTATGCATTCCTATGCACTATTTGGAAATTGCTATCTCCTAAGGCCTCGATAATTAAATCACACATAATTGCATTTAATTACGTTAATCATATATAATTTAATTCGTACGGAATTACCTTATTTTTGCCGGTTGTTACATTCTCCCCCCGTTAAGAGAATTCCGTCCCGGAATTCACTTCGAGTTCTCCGGTACAAGTGTCTTCTCGAATAGGGCGGGGTATTTTTGCTTCATCCGGTCCAGCCTTTCCCACGTGAACTCCGGTCCACGCTTGGCATTCCAACGCACTTTGACCAATCTGATCTTGCTGCGCCTTAGTTTTTGGACCTTCCAATCAGTTACCTCGATTGGTTCTTCAACAAAATGTAACTTGTCGTCAATCTGGATTTCGTCTGCTGGAATGATGAGAGTTTCGTCGGATAGGCACTTTTTCAAATTTGACACGTGAAACGTGTCGTGTATTCCACTAAGCTCTTGAGGCAACTTGAGCTTGTATGCCACTGTGCCTACCCTGGACAAGACTTCGAACAGTCCAATATATCGTGGGTTCAGCTTTCCGCGCTTCCCAAAGCGCGCGACACCTTTCCAAGGTGACACTTTAGTAGGACCCTGTCTCCGACTTGAAACTCTAAAGGCTTTCGCCTCATATCAGCATAGCTTTTCTGGCGGTCACGGGCCGCTTTGAGGCGTTCCTTTATCAAAAAGACCTTGTCCGTGGTCTCTTGCACAATTTCGGGCCCGGTGAGTTGTTTTTTCTCCAACTTCCGCCCAACATAACGGCGAACGACACTTGCGTCCATATAGAGCTTCAAACGGTGCGGCTTGAATGCTCGTATGATAACTGTTGTTGTAAGAAAATTCTACAAATGGCAAGTGCGTATCCCAATTACCTCCGAAATCAATCGCGCATGCCCGTAACATATCTTCCAAGGTCTGGATGGTTCGTTCACTTTGACCATCTGTTTGGGGGTGATATGCGGTGCTCATGTCGAGGCGAGTACCGAGGGCTTCATTTAAACTTTCCCAAAATCTTGAAGTGAAGCGACTATCCCGATCGGAGATGATAGAAACAGGTACACCGTGTTTAGACACCACTTCCTTAATGTACAAACGGGTCAGTTTTCTCCAACCTGTCCGTTTCGCGAATCGGAAGGAAGTGTGCAGATTTTGTCAATCGATCTACGATTACCCAGATCATGTCATGGCCGCTTGTCGTCTTGGGTAACTTGGTAATGAAATCCATGGTGATTCGTTCCCATTTCCATTCCGGTATTTCCGGTTGCTGGAGCAGACCGGAAGGTCTCTGGTGCTCAGCCTTGACCTTTGCGCAAGTCAAACATCGCGCAACATAGGCTGCTATATCTCTTTTGAATTCGGCCACCAATAAAGTTCCTTCAAATCGTGGAACATCTTGTCTGCACCAGGGTGAAACCGAATATCTAGAACTGTGTGCTTCGGCCAATACTAGCTCACGCAATCCTCCGTATACTGGAACCCAAATTCTATTCATGAAATACAGTGTCTGGTCTGCCTTTGGTTCTAGTGAATCAACCATCTTTCGTAACCTTTCGCCTTTGACATTCTCGGGTTTAAGGGCGTTAACTTGAGCTTCACGAATTCGTTCAGTCAGATTCGTGTGGATAGTCAAACCCAAAGCTCGGACACGCAATGGTTTAACCCGTTCCTTGCGACTCAAGGCGTCGGCTACGACGTTCGCCTTACCGGGATGGTACTTGATTTCACAATCGTAATCGTTTAATAATTCGACCCATCGCCGTTGTCGCATGTTTAAATCCTTCTGATCAAAGATGTGTTGCAAACTCTTATGATCAGTGAAAATCGTGCACTTGGTTCCGTACAAATAGTGCCTCCATATCTTGAGAGCGAACACCACTGCACCTAATTCCAAATCGTGTGTAGTGTAGTTCTTCTCATGGATTTTCAGTTGCCTGGAAGCATATGCTATTACTTTTTCTCGCTGCATCAATACGCAACCCAAACCTTGATGTGAGGCATCACAGTAAACTACAAAAATCTTCCGTACCATCGGGGAGTGATAGTATCGGAGCGCCACATAACTTGTCTTTTAACAATTGGAATGCTGCCTCTTGCTTTTCCGTCCACTCGAATTTCTTATCCTTTTGGGTTAACATGGTTAAAGCTTGTGCTATCTTTGAAAAGTTCTCGATGAACCTTCTGTAATAACCTGCAAGGCAAGAAATTGTCGTACTTCGGTAGGAGTTCGAGGGGCTTCCCAATTTTTAATTGCCTCGATCTTGGCGGGATCGACGTGTATGCCCTTCTCGTTTACCACGTGGCCTAGAAAGTGAACTTCCCGAATCCAAAAGTCGCACTTTGAGAATTTAGCGTAGAGTTTTTCCTTGCGTAGTACTTCAAGGATTAACCGAAGGTGATTCTCGTGGTCTTCTTTGGTGCGTGAATAGATCAAAATATCATCAATGAACACAATGACGAATTTGTCCAGGTATGGCTTACACACGCGGTTCATTAGGTCCATGAAAACCGCTGGTGCGTTGGTTAAGCCGAACGGCATTACCAAAAATTCATAGTGTCCATACCGGGTTCTGAAGGCCGTCTTTGGTACATCTTCTTCTTGTATACGCAACTGGTGATAGCCAGACCTCAGATCAATTTTGGAGTAATAGCTAGAACCTTGGAGCTGATCAAATAAATCGTCGATCCTGGGGAGAGGATAGCGATTCTTGATGGTTAGCTTGTTCAGCTCTCGATAGTCGATGCACATGCGAAACGTGCCATCCTTCTTCTTTACGAATAAGACGGAGCTCCCCAAGGTGAGAAACTCGGTCTTATAAAACCTTTGTCCAACAATTCTTGTAGCTGGCTGGACAGTTCCTGCATCTCTGATGGAGCTAGGCGGTATGGCGATCGTGCCACAGGAGCAGCTCCAGGAACGAGGTCGATGCGGAACTCGACTTGTCGAGGTGGTGGCAACCTCGGCAAATCTTCTGGGAATACATCCGGAAAGTCTCTAGCTACTGGAATGTCTTCCAACTTTCGCTCGTCGGCCTTCTTGTCCACTACGTGTGCCAAGAATGCGACAAGCCCTTTTCTTAGACACTTACGAGCCTTCATGCTTGAAATAATCCTTAGCGGCGTTCCGTGTCTTTCCCCTGAATTGAGAGAGTTTCACGCTTGCGAGGGGGACTTGAATGATTTTATCGTTGCAAATCACGACGGCATGATGTGCGGACAACCAGTCCATGCCGACAACTATGTCAAAACTTCCCAACACAACTGGCAAAAGATCAATCCCAAACTCGTGCCCACAGAGTTCTAATTTACAATCTTTTGCTACCTCTCTCGTTTCAATAGTTTTACCATTAGCCAGTTCTATGGAGTAGGGTGTATCTAGTTTACTAGTTTTTAATCCAAGTAATCTTTTAAACTCAATGGATACGAAGCTAAAGTCAGCACCGGTATCAAATAATACAGAGGCATAATGACCATTAAGAGGAAACGTACCAGTGACCACGTTGGGGTCTTGTCGTGCATCACCGGCTCCAATTACAAATGCCTGCCCGCGGGCCTGGTTGTTGATCTTGGGGCAATCCTTTTTCCAATGATCCAGTGACCCGCATGCAAAGCATGGTCTAGCCCCTCCATTTTTCGGTGCTCCGGAACGACAATCTTCAGTCTTGTGCCCTGTGCGGTGGCACTTTCCACAAGTTAACCCATTATTTCTCCCCTGATTACCCTGTTTATTACCATTACCACGTCCCGTGGCGACATATCCTTTCCCTTTCTTGTTTGAGCTACCCGACGCTCTGTCCCTCTTCCCTTCATCCCGTTTCCTTTTCCCAAATCTTGGCTTGTTACCCTGGTCGTTCGACACAACAGCTGAGTTTGACCCCTGATTCTTGGCTTCTACACTGCTTGCCTCAGAAATTTTCAATCCCGAAACTTGTCGGATCAGTGTGCCCATGCGAATCGCATCCTCGGTGAGGCTTAGTGCAAGGTCGATAGCTGCGCGCATGGTCGTAGTTTGGAAGCAGTGACCATGCTGCGTATTTGCGGTGCTAAGCCGAACAAATAACGCTCAATCTTGTTGTTTTCAGGGGTGACCAACCGTGGCACTAGTCTGGCGAGATCATGGAATCGAGACGTGTAACCAGTCACGTCCGCTCCCATCATAGTGAGGTTTCAGAATTCAGTTTCCAGTTTCTTTACCTCGCCGCCGGGCGTAGTATCAGCAATCATGAGTTCCTTCAGTTCTGTCCATGACAGGGAGTAAGCAGTGTCATCACCCAATGACTGTACTTGTCCATTCCACCACGTCAGTGCTTGGTCCAAGAACAAGTTGGTGGAGTACATAACCGACTGGCGAGGGGTACACCCACTGATACGGATGACTGCCTCGGTCTTTTCAAACCACTTGACCATCCAACAGATCCTTCGGTGCCGTTGAAGTTGATCGGCTTGCAGTCTAGGAAGGCTTTGAAGGTGCAGCCACGCTCTCGCGAGGCCGTTTCTGCATTAATAAAGTTGTATGTTATTATGGGATAGGAGTTTTTAGGATATTCTCCCATCGCTTTATCAATTATTTTTAAACCTTCTTACCATTGGGGGAGGTTTCTCGTCGGTCACTCCCAGTCAAGGCACGTGATCGTTCGGAGCGAGCAGCTTCGTGCCTCCGCGATCGCTCGGGCTATGCGCTCCGAGATCATAGTCTCCAGTTCAGCTGGTGTTGCGGGCAGTCCGTCTGCACCGCTGTTGCTTCTGGTGGTGGTGCCATTTTCTTCAATAATAATTATCAAAGGTTATTTGGCA